>JAUIMM010000068.1:6152500-7587500 GCA_031769625.1 Taudactylus pleione
GGCCCGGGACTGGCCCAGGCCCGCTCGGCGCGCAGCTTCCGACCGGCTCCCTCCGAAAAGGACTCCCCTCTCCTCCTGCCGTGTTTCCATCTCGGCCGCCCTCGCTCTTTGTCTCCACGGCTCGGTCAATTTCTCTCACGCCCCACAGCCGCGGGGACTCACCCCGGCTCTCTCTCTGTCGCTCTCACGGGGGGGCCGCCCCATCTCTCTCTGCCTTTCTCTCCGCAGGCCGGGCCACGGCCCTCTGCGTGCGGGCGCTACACCGTCGGGGCAACGGGCGGCGCACCGGGCCCTTCTCTGGGAAAGGGTCTGTTTCGCAGGTCGACGCTCGAGCGGTTCCGGAGAAATCGTGTGCTCCGCCGGGGCCCGGGGGTGAGCGCCTCGCCCGGGAACGAGGACAGCCTCCCCGGAAGCCCCTGGCAGTGTCGGATGCCTGAGCTGGGGCTGACAGACAGAGCAGACCACGACCGCCTGGAGTCAGACGGGGCCCGCCTGCCCTCCCGGTCCCCCCCGGTGAAAGGGGGTCGGAGCGCAAGGCGGACACCTGGTGGACCGGACGCCCTCGTGGCGGAGGGGTGCCGGGCGCGCCGTGGGCTGAGGGAGGGTCAGGTTCGCCCATGAAACCAGCCGGGACCCCTGGGTTCCGGCCGAGCGATCGTCCCTCCCCGCCGGGACGCGGGGTGCCTCATCGATCGGAAGGGTGGCTCAGGGGCACCTCGAGCCTTCTAGCGCTGTGCCCCACGGATCTCTTCCTGGCTCTCTCTCTCGCATCTCTTCGCCACCTATGAATCCGCCCGAGGAATTCCCTCGGACGTCACGGCGTCGCTGCTGCGCGCCACCTTTTGCGGGGCGCCGGCAGATTTTACCCGACCTCCTGGAACCGGGTCCCGGCATCGGGCCCTTTTTCCCGACCTCATTGGGACTTCCAGAGGTTGCAGTTCCCCTGTCTGCCACCAGGTGGCAGTGCACCGCACGGAAGGGTCGTCCTCATTAAGCCTCAACGCAAGACCCACGGGGCTCCCGCACTGGTGGATGGGGCTCTCACCCCGGTCACCCTCCGGTTCCCTGCTCGGGCAAGCTCCGTCACGGCAACTCCCTCATGCTCCTGGTAAAGGGAGGGAGAAGATTCACCCTGTTCAGCCCACACAGGCTTCCATGATAGCAGAGGGGCCTCTCTGCCCTTTTACACCTGGAGCCCTGCCCGGGTAACCTCAGACACAGAACCTCCCTTGCACTCTTGGAGCCATGCACTTTCAGCAGAATCAACCTGGGACAAAGAGTGCCCCCATCGATTGGAAGGGTAACTCGGGTGAAACTGGGAAAACTCGCGCTGTGCCCCACGGATCTCTTCCTGGCTCTCTCTCTCGCATCTCTTCACCACCTATCAATCCGCCCGAGGAATTCCCTCGGACGTCACGGCGTCGCTGCTGCGCGCCACCTTTTGCGGGGCGCCGGCAGATTTTACCCGACCTCCTGGAACCGGGTCCCGGCATCGGGCCCTTTTTCCCGACCTCATTGGGACTTCCAGAGGTTGCAGTTCCCCTGTCTGCCACCAGGTGGCAGTGCACCGCACGGAAGGGTCGTCCTCATTAAGCCTCAACGCAAGACCCACGGGGCTCCCGCACTGGTGGATGGGGCTCTCACCCCGGTCACCCTCCGGTTCCCTGCTCGGGCAAGCTCCGTCACGGCAACTCCCTCACGCTCCTGGTAAAGGGAGGGAGAAGATTCGCCCTGTTCAGCCCACGCAGGCTTCCAAGATAGCAGAGGGGCCTCTCTGCCCTTTTACGCCTGGAGCCCTGCCCGGGCAACCTCAGACACAGAACCTCCCTTGCACTCCTGGTTCCCTCTCCGGGCCACCTCGCTCGCAGAGTCCCCATGGGTCTCATGGAGCACGGCCTGGGCCTCGTCGGGTGGGATAAGACCCCGCCCCGTCCTTCTCTCTTGCCCGCTCCTAACAATCCGGGGGAGGAATTCCCCCGTGGGTCTCGCCATCGGCGCTGCGCGCCACCTTCAGCGGCGACTTCCCCCTCTCTTCCCCGAGGCCTTGGAAGCGCCGGACGGACGCGGGCACCCAGATCCGACCTCATTGGGGCCTCCGCAGAGGGGAGTCGGCCTCCCGGGACCGCCGCCCCGAGGCCTGAGGGGCCAATGGGTGGCTGGGGAGGGGGCTCGGGCTCGACCGGCACGGTGGCGCCCCCCGGCGGACGCCTGGCGCCGGTGCAGCAGCACCCCGAGAAAATTTTTGGGAAAAAAAATAAAAATAAAACAGAGGCCGCCCATGAAGTAAAAACATGGGGAGACTGTAAGGTGGGGGGGGGGGGGAAACCCCAGGCACCCCCTCCCACCCTGGTGGACACGTGGCGCCATTGCACTCCAAAAAAATATTTTTTGGGGGAAAAAATAGACACCCCCCCCATGAAATGAAAACATGGGGAGAGTGTAAGGTCGGGAAACGCGCCCCCCCAAACCCACCCCCCCCCCCCCCACCCCCGGTGGACAAGTAGCGCCATTGCACCCCAATTTTTTTTTTTCTTTTTCTAAATAGCCACCCATGAAATTAAAACATGGGGGGACACGCGCCCCCCCGGTGGCCAAGTGGCGCCATTGCACCCCAATTTTTTTTTTTTTTTTCTAAATAGCCACCCATGAAATTAAAACATGGGGGGACACGCGCCCCCCCGGTGGCCAAGTGGCGCCATTGCACCCCAATTTTTTTTTTTCTTTTTCTAAATAGCCACCCCTGAAATTAAAACATGGGGGGACACGCGCCCCCCCCCCCCCCCGGTGGACAAGTGGCGCCATTGCACCCCAATTTTTTTTTTTTTTTCCTAAATAGCCACCCCTGAAATTAAAACATGGGGGGACACGCGCCCCCCCCCGGTGGACAAGTGGCGCCATTGCACCCCAATTTTTTTTTCTTTTTCTAAATAGCCACCCATGAAATTAAAACATGGGGGGACACGCGCCCCCCCCGGTGGACAAGTGGCGCTATTGCACCCCAATTTATTTTTTCCCTCTAAATAGCCAGAAATGAATTTAAAACATGGGGAGAGCGTAAGGTGGGGACACGCGCCCCCCCGGTGGCCAAGTGGCGCCATTGCACCCCAATTTTATTTTATTTTTTTTCTGTCAGAGATCTCTTAAACACACACCCTCAGCACGGCATACACACCGACACCCATAAAACTCTTGGAAACGTGATTTTCAGGGACATGCCCAATTGCTATGTGGGGTAACAGGTACATGCCTCCTCTTTTGTCTCCAATGGTTTGACTCGTGGGGACTTCATTTTAGGTCCCCACTGTGCTAGATGTCCCACCGGTGTTGGTGTGCTGTCCACCCCAAGTCCCCAGAAAGATAGAATTGCAAGAGCACACACACACACACACACACACACACACACACACACACACACGTTAGTGCACTCACCTTGGGCCCGGGCACTTCCCCAGCCTCTCCACCGAACAGCGCTGTCTCCACCGGACCAGAGCTTCACTCTGCAGCTCCAACAGGACTCCTCCACCATGTCTCAGTCGCCGTGGCTCCCATGTGCAGGTAGGAGAGGGGGAGGGATCCGCTGCTACGGCCACTGCCGCTGGAGCTAGAGCTAGACACTGGTGTGTGGTCTGAGTCTCCATGCGGCTGCTCATAGATGCCTGACACCTGCGTTGCTACAGGCTCCGCCCGCCACCGCTGTCGCGCCCAAGCACACTCTGTGTGCGCACTTCTCACTAGCGCCGGCCACCGCTACCCATAACCCCGCGGTGGCCGGCTTTTAAGTAAAATATTGTGCCGTAATGACGTCCCCGCGCAGGTCCCGCACCCAAACCGGGAGTTGAAGTATACTTTGCGGGGGAGCGGGAGGCTTCATTAAAAACCGGGAGCCTCCAGCTAAAATCGGGAGGGTAGGCAACTATGGCCTGAAACAGTCCGTTAAACCTAAGGACAGGGAGTAGGAGGAAAAGGCCTGGCACAGAGAAACATAGCCACATGAGAGGTTGGTGAACCAGGGGCATAAAGGAAGGTGTCCAGTGTCCCCCATGGACTAAGAGAAAAAGATTCATCATGTAAGAACCAAAATCCCATTTTCTTATTCATCCATGGGAGACATTGGATGTGTGGGACATCCCAAAGCTGACCCCTTAAGTGAGGGAACGCTCCTATGCTGTGCATAGTACCAGTCGACCAAAACTAGAAGCTTTAGAGACAAAGGAGTAAATTATGTAGAATTTGATTAAGGTATGCGTAGAGTGCTCAAAAGACCACGCAGCGGCCCTGTACAGTTGTTCTGTAGAGGCACCCAGGAAGCACCCACTGACCGAGTGGGATGGGCTCTAAGCATGTCTGGAACCAGCTAGTTTATCAAAGATGAAGCATGACAGATTACTACAGGATTTCTAGAGGGGGGTTTCCAGATGCTTGATTTTAAAGTGATGTGGCCATAAAGAGGACATAATTATCACTTATGCAGCTTTAATATGCATTATACAAAGTGCAGTATATGTCATAATTCCAATATATACAGGACCAGCGGTCACAGTAAGCCATTAGATATGGTGGTAGAGCCATCCTGCATGATCTGAATGTTTTTTATTTCAGATGTGGGCAACATTCCAGAGCCTGGGAGCAAGTCCGGGAGTCTGGGGGAGCAGCAGAAGAACCTAGCACTGCCCTGGACATATATGTACATATTGGTCTCCTTATGCACTGTATTAATAATTAATCTTGTAAATGGTCTATAGCAGTGCAACCCTAACCGTGCATGTTTTCCATATTTCCTAGTTGGTGCACAGGTGTATTTATTACTGGCTGACACATGTTAAAAGATCCACAGGTGGTGCCTATTATTTAATTAGTGATATTGAGAAGAACATGCAACTCTACAATTCTATTCTATTACTATTTCTATTGTGGCCATGGTGTGGGCTGGGGAAGGGGGGGTTTCCAGGCAACCGGAAACCCCCCTGCATTTGCCTATGTACTAATTGTATGCAACAGGCCAGCGTCGGCCTGGTAGCCGGCGAGCCCCTTTTATGATCATCATAGAGCGAGCTGAATGGCAAATATCCGTAGTCATGTCTTCACAAGTGCTGAGGAACTCTATTCCTCTGACCCATTCTCTGGAAGAGAGGGCAACACTATTTCCTGGTTGATATGAAATTTAAAACCACCTTTGGAAGACAATCAAGTTTGGGGTAGAGGACTGATGAAAAATGGGAAACGGGGATCTATGCAACATTGCACTCAAAGCAGACACCCACTAGATAGAAGATATTGCTAGAGGAAACACTGTCTTTCATGTGGGCCAGCGGAGGTCCAAGGAATCCAGGGCCTTGAATGGATAAGACTGAAGAGCCTTTAACACCACAAAACAAAACCCCAAGGGGCAATTGGGGAAAGAAAGGTGGTAGAATATAAAGCACTCCCTGGATGAAATGCTGAACAGCCAACATATGTGCAATGTTGCGCTGGCACAAGACTGAAACTTGCACAATTAGAGAACAGAGAGACTGAGCCCTAAATCCAATCCTGTTTGTAAAAGAGGAGAAGACCCAAGCCAGCCGTAAAGCTGCCAGATCCAGTATCCTTACTGAGCACGAGTCAAAATAGGTATACCACCACATCCAAAATACCCCTAACTTTTATGAGGGTTGACAGCAACTCCGTCAAAGTCAGATGAATGAGACCCGGGTAAAGGCATGGCTCCAGGGCAGAAAGTTTGGACTGAGGAAAAGACGCCAAGGAGGATGGGGGGGAATTTGTCTTTCAGGGCTATCGACAATTGCCGAAGATCCGCATACCAAGCCCTGCGAGGATAATCCAGGATCACAGGAATGGTCGATCTGCCTACTAGCAAGGATAAACATACCGGAGACGGATAATGCATCTACCAGAAGAAACCGCTGAAGGACGTCCCATAGCAGGCTCAGTCCAATATGTCGGTCAGGTAGTAATCAACTAGGGAGCCGTTCGCTATATATTCTTACCCTAGATGGGAGAGAGTAAAAGGACAGTGGAACATCTAGAAATGTGCAGATCTCCAGTAGAGCAAAGCCCCTGTAGTCCATGGTCATGTCAAAAGATATCAGGATTGGTTTACACACTCAGAGGACCACTGAAGCCGCACTGATCTGGCAAGCAGTAAGGTGCCAATTCCAACAAGCTTGGCCCATTGCCTGGTCAAAGACCCTGAAGCTGTACATGGCGAGGCCAGTCAGCAGGACATATACTGATCCACCTCACCAAGGACTCACAGTTCGCACTGGCGCCAGAATATCCCGACTGGACTCAGTCTGTAGGAATACTGTATATAGGTATCAAAGATGTCTGCAAAGGCCGCCTTATAGGATAAATAAATTTGCCTCCTGAAATAAAAACAAAACCCCCCAGAAAATACAGGCATTAGAAACTGGTATGATCCTGAAGCTATAAGGTTAGAAGCTCACAATGCACTATAAGGCAAATGTAGTATTAGTCGGTGCAGAGTACCTGACATTTGTCACAATTTTTGGGAACGACCCATAAAACAGCGATGGGCCGTATTCAATTAGCCGCGATAAGTTTTCTGCGGAAAAGTATCGTGGGTGACGTCATTTCGCCAGGTGGAGAAGTATCACCGCATTCAATTCCAAATAGTTTTTGCAAATGCGAAAACGCAATGCAATGTAATAGGCGGAAAAGATTCGCCTATGAATAGGTGGTGAAAAAAAGTGCAGAATTGCGGTTTTGGGTTGCAAATGTCAGGAAACGACTCAGCTCCCTTGGGACAACCTCGCAAAGCATAACTGCGTCAAAAAAATCCTAAAAAAAAAAAATGAATACCCCAAAAAATTACTTTGAAAAAGGGGTGAAAAAGTACAAAGTTGGGGTACAAACTTAAAAACTAGCGAAATAAGTTTTTGGGGGGTCTGCAAGTATGGGGGAGGTTTTTTTTTATTGCAGGTACTTGCTGAAGGTGCATTTTTTAAAAATGCTTGCATCCATTTTCATGTACCCCAAATTTGCTGGAACTAGTTATTTTCTCAAAAAAACCCCTGCAAAATGCTATTCTTCACTAATTGTGCAAAGACGGTAATTAGCAGCTATTGATAGCATTTAAGTACCCCAAAGAGCTTCAGTAGGGCTATTCGGGGGCATCTACATTGATCCCCAATGTTGACAACACTCTTCGCCTGTTTGCGTTTCGCTGGCTCCCGTTTTCATGTCCTTTGGAATTGAATAGGGCGAAAAGCGGGGCCGCGCACGAAAAGTTTTTGCCTCCGAAATACGTGAAGTCGAAAAGTAGATGGCGGCTAATTGAATATGACCCAGTAGTTGTAAACACTGTGAGCTACAAACTGGCAGGGGAATCTGCGAATGACACATTATACGAGCAATGTGGACTCGGGAGTGTAAATTGTACTCTTGATAGCAGCCCACCTTACTCAAGCAGTTCTTACGCATGTTAATCTTTATTCAAGAGAATGTGCTGATCTCAAAGCACACATTGTCAATTTCCCCTCTCCCTACTTACTTTACTGGATGCAGCCCAGACAGAGGCCCTCATTCAGAGGGGGTCACAAGAAGCGATCGCTCTCTCTGAATGAGGGTGGCCGCTTCATTTTTGAAGTGCGGCCTCCTGGTCGTTAGTTAAGCTGTGGGTTATGATGTGTAATTGTAATATAATAGGGGTGTAATTTAAGCGGTGTAATGATGATAGAGACACTGGGATGTTAATACCAAGGTATTTAAATTGAGTAGAAGAAATGCGAAAATGACTATAAGCCGGATGTTGTAAATCAGTAGAAGTATTCGCGATGGGCATCAGCTCAGACTTATGGAGATTGATTTTGTACCCCGCAAATGAACCAAAACTAGATAGTAATTTAATTATAGCTGGGATGGAAGAAACTGGGTCAGAGACAAATAGGAGCATGTAGTCTGCAAATAAGGATAATTTAAGTTCAGTGGATCCCATATAAATACCTTTAAAGTCAGTAGAGGCTCTCAAAGCAATCGCCAGGGGCTCCAATGCTACAGCAAATAGAAGGGGAGATAGGGGACACCCCTGGCGAGTACCTCTCTGAACACAAAAAGAGGAGGAAAGTTGACCGTTGCTCGACACCTGAGTTACTGGTAAGGATACTAGATTTCAACCTCTATACGCACCTACCTATACCTTCTAAACCCTGCCTATAAACCTCTAAAATTGACTTTATATGTGTACGCAGTCATACAGTAAAATAAAGACTTTAGACCTTGAACATGTGTTCCAAAGCACAAAGTATTATTCAAGTAAAGTACAGTCAGTTACACGCTGTGATCTAAGTACAATTTAGCGCAAAGAATTATACAGACCCAAGATACAGTCATACATACGCAAGCGCTCTGGGCCCAGATTCCGGTATCAGCAAGAGACCTCCGTCAATCAGCAGAATAGACTAAAAACCCAGGGTCAGAACACACATATACCCCCCAGAAATAGACAACACAATAGAGGAGTTTGTTGCTGATCCCATTGGTTCCCAGTGCGGGTGCATTTGTTACAGGGCATTTAACGGGTTGATTCAAATGGCCACAGTCCAGCCTCCAACAGCTGATTGCCTTCGTTTTCCCACCTCATGCAAATCTAGACTGTTGGTTTTACAAAGTACATTTTGGTTCTTTATGTCTTTACGGTCACACCGTTGATACCGCAAAGCTGTGGATAAAGTGTGTATCAGTATAATATCAAACACGGCTTACTTATTATGTATTAAACACCTTAGACACCAAAATAGTCTTTATTTCACATAATTTGTAATAAATGAATAAAACTTGGATCTTTTACTTTATAGCTATGGAACCTTTTGTGTAAGTGTGCATTATGTAAGTATTAGGGATATGGGAAAAGATGCTAGTTAGGTTTATTTGATTTGGGGCAGATGTGCACGCATGCAGCTAATAAACAGTGTTCGCATGCAGGTTATTGTGCATTCGCTACTGAGCGTCATGTTAGCAGTGCAACTGTGCGTAATATGCAGTGTTTATGCATGAGATTCTATCTATGATGGACTTAACATATATATATATATACACACACACACGTGTGTAATATATATATATATATATATATATATACATACACACACACGTGTGTAATATATATATACATACATATATATACACACACATCTCATTCCTTACTTACAGTTTCAAACTGCAATGCAAATGTGTTACCCCCAGCTGTGAAGCTGGGGCCATTCTGTCTGGGAGTGGGACTAAAACCTGTTTAGGATTCAGACAAATTCAATTGTGTAGATCAATGTCTGGGTTATATTACAATTGCCACAACTATACTAATCCAGCTTCGACACTGGGGAAGAATATAATGTTGACAATAAAGAAATAAATTCACTAGGGAAACCAAATTTGGATAAAGTGCAGTAAAGGTGATCCCATGTGACAAGGTCGAATGCTTTTTCGGCGTCCATTGAAAATAATGGACTGTGTAACAAAACATATCCATAGTTATATGAGAGAAAAATGGATTAAGAGCATATGCATAAAACATAGAAGATAACGGATAGAGCAAATATCAGTTGACAAAATCTGAAATAAACAGTCACACCTAGGATTCCCCATGAGGAGGAGAAGAATCACCAATCACAGCTGCAGCCTCTTCCTGAAGATATGCCGCTGCGTCATCTGGAGTTGAGAAATCCAAATATGAATTTTCAGTGAACAGACGAAGTCTTGCTGGGTACATTAGGGCGAAAAGCCGATTTTCTCTGACTAGACCAGCACAAATCGAAGAAAAAGCTTTGCGAGCCCTGGTTACTTCCGCAGAGTAATCTTGGAAGATGAATAGCTTATGACCCTCCCACACCAGGGAACGCCGTCTCCTAGATGCTTGCCATATCGCCTCACAGTGCAGAAAGTTCAAGCAACGCAATATCACCACTCTCGGCCGGGCATCTGGTTTGTCGCGTGGCGGACCAATACGATGTGCTCATTCGACAATCATGTCAGTGCATTTGTCCCCAATTTCCAGCAAGGATGTGGTAATAAAACGTGAAAGGGACTCACCCTTAACTGATTCGGGCAGACCCACAATGCGTATATTATTCCGCCGAGACCGGTTCTCTAAATCATCCAATTTATTAAGAGTGGAGATGCTGCTTATGAAGAGTATCACACTGTTGTTTCAATGTGAATACATCTTGGAACACTTCTCCCATTTTAGCTTCATTAACCTGCACTTTCTTCTGCAGCTTCACAATGTTGCTATTTGATTCCTGCAGTGCCTGTCTGAATGAGTCTGCCTGCTCCTGCATCAGAGGGGCCATGGTGTCCCTAATAGCCTTCACTTTATCAGCATAGGAGGCTAAGACAGGAGCAGGGATTTCCCCACTCTGAGAGACAGATGCTGTGAGAGATAGAGGTGAGGAAGAAGCTTGGGGCTGTGTTTGCAGGGAGGTCGCGGCCGCCATCTTGGAATCGCGCCTCTCCCGATCTGAGCGCTGGCGCTGCTGTTTATTAGTCATGGAGAGAAGTAAATACCTCTCCCTGTGCAAGCAGTGGCTGTATTCCGGCTGTTAAGACCCGTGGTGGGGTCCGAAAACGGGACGGTAGCTGCTGGCTTCCAGGAGCAGCTTCACACCGCTGCCATCTCCGTTTGGGTGTGGAGCCGGAAGTTGTCATCGTCATCATTTTGTGTAGACTGAGATGATGGCATAGGCCTTTTAGCCAGTCTAAGGGGTTTATCCCCCTGCAGCATAGCCTGGAGGGCAGTAGAGGTATCCGCCAGGTTCTGCACTGTTATAAAGAGTATTTATAGGAGGCACAAACGGAACCTGCATGGGTGAAACCTGTTGAGGCAGGCCCTGTGAGGGCAAAACAGACTGCTCTGGGAACGCCATTGGGGGAAATACAGGAGGTGAGACTATAGAGGGGTCTGGAGGATTATAACACCTCACACAAAACCCCTCTTGCACCACATCTCCCACACCTAACCCTGCAGCACATGATTTGCATGACAGCAGGGCTGGAACAGAATTGTGCATATTATCCTCACTTTCAGACATATTGTAGAGAAAGTGCACACTGTATGTGACAAGCCACACAGATATTAATATAAATGTGAGGTATAATAAACACCTTGACAACACTTGTACTGTAAGGGCTCAGAAAAAGGAAAGGTATAGTAATACGGCTGACAGAATGAGTAAGAAACACAGACAGACAGCGCTAGCATAAAGTCACATACAATGCAGAAAACACCTGCACAACGGCACTACAAGTCAACTACACAGACTCAGTGTCTGGTAGGCTATAGTGCGACATACTCTGACCAGGAGGTGAGGTATGTAGGGGGACCCGGGCTCTGCGACGTCCTGAGAGATCTGCTACTTGCCAGAGGAAGAAAATGGCCGCTGGAGACCTCAGAGGAGGCGTACTGCCTCAGCCAAGCCAGACCACAGTGGAAAGGCGTGCTGAGCAGAGGGGAGGAGCCGCTGTGAACAGGGAAAGCTGCCTCCCCAGGCCGGCAATTAACCACCAGGACGCTGGTATGCACCAGTATAAGTCCCTGGTGGTCTAGTGGAAGTGCAGGTTGTCTGTACCTGACTCCACTGCCGTCATCGTCCGTCCCCTGAGAATCAGAGGAAAAGGACTGCCACAAGCGGATCACCGCAAGCAGTGATCCACTTCTTAACTGCTCCCCGTACATCTGGCCGCAGTCCTGGGAGTCCCGTGAGGTCTGGCTAGCACAGACCCCGGGGTCCCGCCGAGATCCCCAGACCAGTACTGGCGTCTCAGTGCCGGCGGAATAACGCTCTGAAGATAAACTTTAAATTCTTCTTGGGCTGTAAACAGCCCCACCTGCGTTACAGTTACCCGACTCCGGCCAGGCACCAAACGAAACTGAGGTGCCTCTGGCTCAGGGGTGGGGTATAGGGATGGGCCCAGTGCATCCTGTGAGTAAAAATACAATTGCATGGTGCCCAGATGCCCTTGCCATCACCTAAACCCCAAGGGCTCCCTGTGGAGCCTATGGACCCTCAAGAAGAAATATATATATATTTTTTTAAAGTACTCGTTATGTGAGGACATAGCCCCTAAAACAACAAATACAAACACACACACACACAAACACATATTATATAAATAAATAAAATCTATCCACAGTCCGGCACTCAATTGGTGACAAAAAAAAAACAACTTACTGTAACAGGTGCCTTCCACAATCAGCCCCAGATCAGGATGCACTGTGAAGCTGGCCATACACTGGACCAACTTTCATCCAACCATCCCACTACTGTAGTTGGTTGGAATGAAAATCTGGTAATGTATGAGTGTAAATGACAATAAGAAATTTGCTCCTAAACACCAGAAAGCAGACAAAAATGGTCGTTTAGTCAAGTTGGTTAAATCTGATTGATTTAAACAACTTGCCTGAATAACAGTTTTTGTCCATTTTCAGGGGTTTAGGAGTAAATGGCTGATTGTCATTTGCTCCCATGCATTTCCAGATTTTCATTCCAACCAACCAACTAGTTGGATGGATGGATAAAAGTTGGTCTAATGTATGGTCAGCTTTACACATAGTTCCAACGGCGGCACTCCGGAAAATAAACAAACAATAATTCCTTTTGCTAAAGATGCAACGTTTCAGTGCTTTATTAGCTGCCGATGGAAATGTGTAATATTATATATATATATTTATATTATGTAACACAGTCGGGATAGGGGTCCCTCTCCTGGGGTAGATGGACTCCCACTCTACAGACACGGCAGCCGTAGAAAAAGGATACAAGTCAGCGGTTCTCGTACAAACTGGTCGGCGCCAGTCTTTGTTTTGTTTTATGTTTATATTCTTTTGGCACAATAAACAGAAGTCCTAGCCCGGCTGGGCACTAGCTACACAGCAGATTCCCTCTCTATAATAATGGTAGGACCTATTGCCCTCACCATCAACAAAACATGTGCACAGTACTTACAACGATTATCACCAAGTGTCTCTGAATAGGCTAGTCTGCCTGCTCTCCCAGGTTTGAGACACTCAGCCACAAACAAACCATGTTTATATTAGCCATCTCCAGCTGCAAGCCCTAATGAGCCTGTTACCATACTGAAAGGCCCAAAACCTGGAGTGGCCTGTGGATTGAGCCCTCCCTCTCCTCACATCCACACCCCCAGGACCCAAACCGGCTTTTCCAAAAGCCGATTCTCCTGGGGTTTTTTAGAACACATAGGCCAAAAACCTAGGACAAACGTACCTGCCATTGACCACTTTACCAGTGCTTCTATCACAATATATATACACACATATATAGAGAGAGAGAGAGAGAGAGAGAGAGAGAGAGAGAGAGAGAATGAATAATAAGGGGCACTCACCAGATTTAAGCATATAGAGAATATAACATTTTAATCCTCACATATTCCATGAAAAAACAGGTAATCTCAGTCTCATCGTTTCGGTCTGGACCGTCCTCAGGAGATACAGTAATCCACCAATCCCTAAGGATTACTTATTTATTATATATACTGTGTGTATGTATATTTATATATATAATATATATGAGAGAGAGAAAGAAAAAGAGAGAGAGAGAGAAAAAGAGAGAGAGACACAGACATATATATTTATTTATTGTCTGCTTGTTGTTCGGCACTCAGGATAATAGGGCGAACAGGGTGCCCTCCTAGATAGTTGAATATATAGTGTTCCAATAGCGTGACATGGCTGCTCCGCAGAAGTAAGGAAAAATATGAGATATGGTAAGAACTTACCCTTGTTATCTCTATTTCTACAAAGTCCATAGGGTTCCACAGGATACCTTGGGGTATAGGTGTGACGTCAGTCGCAGGGCACCAAAGAGTTAAGCTTTCAGCCTCCCAGGATGCACTAGGTCCCCCTCCTATACCCCGCCCCCGGGCCAAGGCACCTCAGTTAGTTACCAAGCCATAGGCCGGAGGAGGAGAAGGAAGAGAGAGAACAAAGATCTGGACACATACAAGAATCACATTCTAACCAGAGGGAGACGGAAAACCGGTGACCAGAGCAAAGCCCATCTGCAGCACAGGTGCGACAGGGCGGGAGTCCTGTGGAACCCTATGGACTTTGTAGAAATAGAGATAACAAGGGTAAGTTCTTACCATATCTCATATTTTCTACTTCAGGGTCCATAGGGTATCCACAGGATACCTTGGGGATGTCCCAAAGCAGTATCCTTTAAGAGTGGGGACGCTCCTGTGCAGAAAGGAGAATCCGCCGCCCGAAGGAAGCATCCTGAGAGGCGAAGGTGTCAAACCTGTAATACCTCACGAAGGTATGGACAGAAGACCACGTAGCAGCCTTGCAGATCTGAACTGCCGAGGCACCACGTCGAGCTGCCCACGAAGGACCCACAGACCTAGTGGAATGAGCCTTCAGAGAAGGAGGGACCGGTAGGCCTTCATGAAGATAAGCTTCAGAAATAGCCATACGGATCCAGGCTGCCAAAGTTTGCTTTGAAGCAGGCCAACCCTTTTTACGGAAGCCATAGAGGACAAACAAAGCGTCCGACTTCCTAAACGAAGAAGTGCGGTCAACATAAGTCCTTAAGGCCCGCACAACATCCAAAGAGGCCTCACCCACGGAAAGACCCGGTGAGTTAAAGGCCGGAACAACTATTTCCTCCTTAACATGAAACTGGGAAACAACTTTGGGAAGAAACTCGGGCCGAGTGCGGAGCACTGCCCTGTTCCCATAAAAAAACAAGAAAGGGGGTCTACAAGAAAGAGCCCCTAACTCAGAAACACGTCTGGCCGAAGCAATGGCCAGAAGGAAAACAGTCTTAGCTGTTAGCCATTTAAGATCCACTGAGTCCAGTGGTTCAAACGGCGGTCCTTGGAGAGCCCTCAGGACCACAGCCAAATCCCAAGGCGCCACAGGTGGAACAAAGGGCGGCTGAATGCGGAGAACACCCTGCATAAAGGTGCGCACATCCGGGATTGTAGCAATCCTACGGTGAAACCAGATAGGGCCGAAACCTGTACCTTCAAAGAAGCAAGGCGAAGCCCATGATCTAGTCCCGCTTGCAGGAAGGCGAGAATCCGAGACAGACGAAACTCCCACGGTGCATAACCTCTCGGTCGACACCACTGGAAGAACGTATGCCACACGCGATGGTATATCCTCGCGGAAGACGGTTTCCGAGCTCGTAACATGGTACGCACCACAGAGCTGGAAAACCCCCGGGACCTCAGCATGGCCGTCTCAACAGCCACGCCGTCAAAGACAGCCGAGTCAGGTCCGGGTGAAGGCAAGGACCCTGAGACAGAAGGTCCGGTCGTAGCGGCAACCGCAGAGGACTGTCCACGGACAGACCCTGAAGGTCTGAGAACCAGTGCCGTCTGGGCCACGCGGGAGCTATCAACAGGAGCGTCCCTCCTTCCTGTTTGAATTTCCGGATTACCCGTGGAAGAAGGGAGACCGGAGGGAACAGGTATGCGAACCGGAACGTCCACCGGACGGACAGAGCATCCACCAGAGACGCCCCTTCGTCTCTTGTGCGAGACCCGTACACCGGCAACTTGTTGTTGTGCCGGGATGCCATGAGGTCGATTTCTGGAAGACCCCACCTGTCCACCAGTAGTTGAAAAACGTCCGGGTGCAGGGACCATTCCCCCGGATGAACGTCCTGGCGACTTAGAAAGTCCGCCTCCCAATTTAGCACTCCCGGGATGAAGACCGCTGATATGGCCGGAAGATTGCGCTCCGCCCAAACCAGGATCCGAGAGACCTCTACGAGAGCCGCCCGACTGCGAGTTCCTCCTTGCCTGTTTATGTAGACCACGGTGGTAGCGTTGTCCGACTGGACCTGCACCGGGCGACCCTGGAGAAACCGCTGTGCCTGCTGGAGAGCATTGAAGACTGCACGGAGTTCCAAGATATTTATTGGAAGCTCCGCTTCTGTCGGCGTCCACCTGCCCTGGAACAAGTGTGGACCCGAAACTGCTCCCCAGCCCCGAAGACTGGCGTCCGTTGTCAACAGGACCCAATCTGGAACCCAGAACGGACGTCCCTTGTTGAGGTGGGTCGTCTGTAACCACCACGCAAGGGACAGGCGAACCTCCTGGGTGAGCACAATCGTCTGGGACTTCAGAGACTGAGTCAGCCCGTTCCACTTGGACAGGATCAGGTGCTGCAGAGGTCTGGAGTGAAACTGGGCGTATTCCACCATGTCGAACACCGACACCATGGAGCCCAGTAACCTCATCGCCGAGTGTAAGGACACCCGGCGGCTGTGCAGGCAACTGCGCACCCTTGACTGTAAAGCAGAGATCTTGTCCTCCGTCACGAAGATCCTTTGCTGTCCCGAGTCCAATAAGGCTCCAAGATGCAGAATCCTCCGAGACAGGATTAGAGTGGACTTCTGCCAGTTGATTAGCCAGCCGTGCCGTTGCAGCAGTGCAATGGTCAGGTCCAAGTGGCGTAACAGGAGCTCTGGAGATCCTGCCACCAATAACAGGTCGTCCAAATACGGCAACATGCGGACTCCCTGCAGCCGCAGAGAAGCCGCCATGACCGCCATCACCTTGGTGAAAACACGTGGTGCTGTTGCCAGGCCAAAAGGTAACGCCCGAAACTGGAAGTGGTCGCTGCGGATTGCAAACCTGAGGAACTGTTGATGGCGCAAAAGAATAGGGATATGCAGGTAAGCGTCCTGTATGTCCAATGACACCAAGTAGTCCCCAGGTTCCAGCGCCAGAATGATGGACCGTAGGGTCTCCATCCGAAACTTCGGGACCCGCAAAGACTTGTTGAGTGCTTTGAGGTTGAGAATCGGACGATATGACCCATTGGGTTTCTGTACCAAAAATAGATTTGAATAGAAACCCTGGCCCCTCTGGGAGAATGGAACAGCCACTATAACTCCAGCCTGGAGCATAGTGTGCAATACCTTCCGCAGCTCCGTAGCCTTGTTCCGGTCTGATGGGAGACCCGTGGTGAAGAAGCGAGCCGGGGGTCTGTGCCGGAAGGAGAGGGCGTATCCGTGGGAAACCACCTCCAGAACCCAAGTGTCTGTCGTAGTGGTCGACCAACACTGGGCGAACTGTAGCAGGCGGCCTCCCACCCTGGGATCCCCCAAAGGGAGGCCCGGACCGTCAGGCCGCAGGCTTGTCATCTGGCTTGGGGGCCGGACGTCTGGTACTCCATGCCTGCTTCCGGGGCTTGACCGATTTCTTAGGGCCAGCCTGTCGAGGAAACAACTGTGGTTTGGGCCTGCCCTGGGCCCTAGATGACCGAAAGGACGATGGTCCCGAACCAGAAGGAGCAGCGGCCGACGGGAGACAAGCAGATGTGGCTGCCGCCAGCGTGGCCACAATCTTATCCAGATCCGGACCGAAGAGAACTTCTCCGGTAAACGGCAACGCTTCCAGACCTTTCTTGGAATCTGCGTCCGCCTTCCAGGATCGCAGCCACAAGGTGCGACGAGCAGCTACCGCTGCTGAAGAAATTCTAGACACCAGAGTACTAATGTCTAGAGCCGCCTCGTTGATGTAGGTGGCCGAATCACGGAGATTGCCAATCAACTCCGCCTGTTCGGCCGGACAGTCGGATTCAAAAGAAGCCTCTAATGAATCCGCCCAGCGCTCCATCGCTCTGGCAACCCAGCAAATGGCCATAGCCGGCCGTGCTGCCCCCCCTGCAAGGGAATAAGCGGACTTCAGGCAGATTTCTACCTTGCGGTCCGTAGCATCCTTAAGGGAGGACATGGATGGCATCGGCAATGTGGCACTACGGACAAGACGGGTCACGTGAGAATCCACCTGTGGAGGGGATTCCCACTTAGCAAAATAATTATCCGCGAACGGATAAGCCACCGCCAGGCGTCTCTGCGGCTGGTATCTTTTGCCAGGTTGTTTCCACGCCTCCTCTAAATGGTCCACCAACTGACCCGAAAGAGGAAAGACTGTGGCATCGCCCTTCACATCTTTGAAAAAGGCATACTTAGATTTAGCCGCTGGGGGAACTTCGTCCTCAATCACCAAGGCTGTGCGGACCGCCCGAATAAGTCCAGGAATATATACTTTGGACTTAGCATCAGCGTCCTTAGTATGGAGAGGTTCCTGATCGTAAGGATCCAGAATCTCCCCATCATCAGACGTCCCTTCGTCATCCTCATAAGGAGCGGACAGAGACGCCACCGGCCTTTTATGAGGCCGCATCACAGACTCCCCTTGCAACACATCCGACAAGTGCTGTACCGAACTCGTCAGGGAGTTAACCCACGCTGACTCCTGAGAACCCGGGAGCGGGGAAATAGGGAGACTGTGGGGTACCACCAATTGTCGTGGGAACCCCTGCATGGGTGACGACACCACAGACTGCTGGGACAAACCCATCGGAGTAAACGCGGGCTGCGGAGCTAACTGGCCCACTAAAGCTGTTAACGCCTGAGCGAAACAAGCCCAGGGCGGCTCCTGTACCGGTGCTGTAACCGTAATAGGCCGCGCCATGGACAAACACTGCCGGCAAAGGCCCTCCGCGCTACCCTCCCCCTCCGCTAACGGTACTTTGCACGTGGTACACTGTAGCCGGAGGGGAAAATCACTTTCAGACATGATGGCACCACGTATGTGACGTCTCTCACCAATTAAGTATTAAATAGGCGAGAGACCACCCTGCAGCACCGCACCGCAAGGGCTTTAGCAGAAGAACAGGGACAGTAATAAAGCTGACAGTTTAGAGAAGAAAAGTTACAGGCAGCGCTAGCACAGTCACATACAATGCAGAGAAATAACAATTCCTGCACTAACAGCGCTGATTACTCAACTACACAGACACAGGGCCTGGTAGGACACAGCGCTGCATACACAGACCTGAGCCACAGCGGAGGAGAGGTATGCGGGGGGACCCAGACCACGATGCTTCCGTCCAGCGCTTCCAGCAGCGTTCACCATGCGTTCTGGAGAAGATGGCCGCCGAGGAGCAGAGAGGAGGCTGGCCTGGGGGAGGAGCGCTGCCACAGGACCAGTCGGCAGCATGCAGAGAGGGCTGTGTGCAGCGGGGGAGGCGCCGGCTGTGAGACAGGGAAGGCGCGCTCCCCTGGCATGCATTTAACCCCTGGGACGCCGCAGCGCTACCGCTCTGCTGCGGTCCGCTGTCCCAGGGGGTAGTGGAAGCGCAGGTTGGTCGCCTGGCTCCACGCTGCAGCCAGTCCCCAGGGAGCCCCCTGCCTGGGGACTTAGGACCATGTGATCAGCGGGGACCCACCGCGGGACCCCGCTGCATACCTCTGTCCCCCTTGAATCCGGCCATGGTCCGGAGCATCTGGGGTCACCGCTAGCTGTGACCCCAGACGCCCACCAGCATCCCCGGATCAGTACCGGCGTTCTGGTACCGGCGGGGTGTAGGGAAGACAGCATGGACGTCAGGACTGACTGTCCATGCTGTTCATCCAGATGTGCAGCCACAGCTGCATGAAGAAAAAGCTTCAGGGTCTCTTCTAGCCCCCACTCCAACAGGTGCACCCGACTCCGGCCGGGCACCAAACTAAACTGAGGTGCCTTGGCCCGGGGGCGGGGTATAGGAGGGGGACCTAGTGCATCCTGGGAGGCTGAAAGCTTAACTCTTTGGTGCCCTGCGACTGACGTCACACCTATACCCCAAGGTATCCTGTGGATACCCTATGGACCCTGAAGTAGAAAAGGCGGTACTCCTGGATTTAGTGTATAAAAAAAAAAAAAGCTTGTCGATCACTTGGATACAAGCTGCAGTCGGTGAGTGTCTTATCAAGAAGACCATCGGCTGTACCATTAGCATAAAGTAGCGTCTGTGTATAGAGAGAGACACTATTGTGGCTGCAGTGCCTCTTCCTCTGAATCGGGCCAATAATGTATAGTATGAAACCCACAATATGCTGCTCTTATTTCACATTATTTACTAATAAATGACCAAAATTACTGCTGAGATTATGGGCCACGTAGAATTTGACGTATTAAGTGTTTGTTTATTTTTTAAATACTAATTTCAGTGCGCAAATAAGGATTTACACTTGCATATATTTATATATAGAATATTAATTTATAAATACATATTTTTTATTAAATATTTCAAACATCCCTCCATACACTTTTTTTCCCTTTCAAATGCTCATTTGCCCCCACATGTTGGCCACGCCCCAATTTAGTACAGGTGAGGGGCTCCCCCACAACATACCGTTGCTCCGGGCACCATGGCTCCTAGCTACGCCTCTGGGTATTGCAGTCAGGAGACCTGAGAGAGAACCCACATATTGCAAACTGAGAGTCTTTCAGAATAGCGAATAAGAAAAGGTCACACCTGAAATGGATCCCTGTAACATACTATGAATAAAAATATTGTCCTCCGTCTTATAATGCTTAAGAGAGATCGTAAGGAGCACTAACCGTGGGGTTGCGGTCTTTACTTAGAAAAAAGTTACTTCAGCCATGAAGGCAACTGCTCAGGTAACTGCTGTGTTACAGTAGATTATATAAAATATGTCTCAAGACTGAGAGCAAAAATATATTAAAAATCACCTAGCTATAGATTTAACAACAGTAAGTAAGCATTGAGGAGGAAATTAGAAAAACCCCATACTCATCTGCAGGAGCACATGTTGCTGGAGAAGATTGCCTTTCGAAGGTCACCTGAGATACCCTAGCATGCTGTCCACAGGAGAAAGCGCTCCAAGAAGTCTGAACCTCAAGTTCTTGTCAGTTGCCTCCGCAGAAAGACCACGTTAGGAAGAGGGAGAGAAGTAGCATATATTAGTTATAATGTACAGCGTCTGAAATCTTCAACCACCTTTCTGTTAGTCAGACACTTAATACCTGAATTATTTGGCCCAGATGCGGTGTCCCATTTGGCTCCATAAGTCGGAGGGAGCATACAAAAAAACCCAAAACAATAAGGTTATCATAGACCTAGAACAAATGGTCAGGTTGGTTTCAGAGTTCTGCCCGTTTACAGATCTTCCATCTGTGTGAAGAAAGGAAGGTGAATGTCTACTTCTGTTGGTGTTTAAATAAGAACGTGCCTTGGGAAGGAAGGTCCTCACTGCCAGTAGCAAAGAGTGGATTCAACCTCAGCTCTTAAGGCCTTGTCGAAGCTGGATAATTGGCTGAGACAAGATCAGTTTAAAATTAAATCGCAGCGACGCCATCTTGCGACTGGCCGCAAGACGCCATTTTGCGAATGGCCGCCTAAGCGCCATTTTAGATAAACTTACCCTTTAGTACACGTGGCAATATTACTATTAGCAACATGCGATTGCATCTTTCATCATTTCTCATACACACATTAATATGCACAATTGCGCTGTTAACTAGTCGCATATTAGCGAATGCATAGGTCTTTGTATGAAACCGCTGTATTATTAGCTTTATGCGCACGCATCTGCCCCAAGTTAACTAGCGTCCTTATATCAAACCCCGAATACTCACACTTTACATATTCACACATAAGGTTTAGTAAGTTTTAAAGTATATGATTTAAGTTGGTTCAGTTAGTTTAAATGCTGTGAAATAAAGATATTTGATAACTTAGGTTCTGTACATGCTAAGAAAGCAGTGTTTGGGTTCGTACTGATGCGTACTCTTTCAACAGAATTCCAGTACCATCGGTGTGGAGATCGCATCATGCATTCTCAACTTATGGACCACAGAGACTACAAGCAACAAAATGTATATTTTATGAACAACTGTTAGGATGCAGCATTGGGGGCGGGAGGGAAAGACCCCCAGCTGTTAGAGGCAGGGAGAGTCTATTTGAACCAGCCTGTTAAATGCTCTGTAACAGATGCTTCTCCCCTGGGAACCAATGACATCAGCAACAAACTTCTCTATTGTCCGTTCTATTCTGGGGGGGTATAAATATGTGTGCTCAAACGCTGGGTGCTTAGTCTTCTTGCTGAATGCTGAATGACAAGGGGTCATTGCTGATGCCTATCATCGGGTCCGGAAGCGCTGCGTATGTATACTGTACTTGAGTCTGTATATCTCCTTTGCATCTAATTGTGTCTGGATTAATAGCGTGTAACTGACTGTACTTTTACTTGAATAATACTTTGTGCTATGGAACCACATGTTCTAAGTCTGGAGTCTCTATTTACTGTATGATTGTGTACGCAAATTAGCGTCATTCTTAGAGGTTTATAGTTAGGATTTTAGAAGGTATAGGCAGGGGTATATAAAGGTTCATTTTAGTATCATTAGTTTGGGGCTCGTCGAGTGAAGTCACTTACCTACTCGCACGGCACATACGTCTAGCGATATCTCAGCAAAGGGTGGAATGGCCACATACAGGGTTTTCCTGTAACCGCTTTGTGCTGAAAGATCGCTATCCGTTTTCGTGTGAGCCAAGGAAGGTGACTAGAATCTAGGGACAAGAAAGGAAAAAGTTTGTTTTCCTTTGTTGATAGAACCTAACGCTTAGTGGGGTGCCGCAGTATTGAGTACGCGGCTGAGACGCACTTTTGCGTACGCAGTTAAAAAGTCATACGGTTGTGTGGTAGTCACATTATTGTGTATGCGGCTGGTCGCACAATAGCGTATACGCACTTCCGGTTCTGCTGCCACGTGTTTAAACAAAGCCGTCGAGGTTTACCTTTTTCAATTGTTATCAATATCTGGCTTAACGTGTATTTTTCTGCGCAGGAAAAAAAATGTGTAACAGTGAATATTTGTTGGACAAAGTTAAGGATATCGTATGATCCTTAAGGGCTAGGTGCAAGGGTTAGTCTAGCCGCTCGGTCAGTAGCTTTACCGTTTTATATATACAGTAGCAGGTGTACATGTTGTCTTTGTTGTAGAGAGGTGCGTGGGAGCGGCCGACATATAAACTCCTATAGGTGTGGAAGTTGCCTTACTAAATCTTATCCGGGTGTGGAAGTTGCCTTTTTCAAATCTTATCCAGGTGTGTGGCCGCCGCCGACTTAAATCGTCCACAAGTAAGTGAAAGTATCTTGATTGTCTTTCACCAGTTTAAATCTGTATTGAAAAGCGTAGGATTTTGTCTCAGAATGGGAGCCATGCAAACAGTAGAGGTGTTAGACAATGATGTGCTGCTAATGGAGGCGCCGACCGGATTGGCCCGTCGTATTATGCATACTAAGTACGGTACTTATGCAATAAGGTATTGTGATGTATGGTTTAAAATGACGATGAAGAGTGTTAGACCGTTTCCCAGAATTGGTAGTTTTGATAAGGATGTATTAGATAATGTCCGGGATCACATCAGTCTGATGCGCTCCCGAGAGAAAAAGGTCAAATATTTTGAATGTTTAAAATTGTGGCAGCATGAAGGGGATGTGTGGCTTAAAAATGTGCAAGCGACACAAACTAGCGTTGCGAGCGCATTGCCAGAAAATACATCCGCGACGCTGAATTGCAATACGGGAGAGCCTCAAATTGGCACGCACGTGCGGCAAGGTAGAATTGTGGAGAGTATTGCCAGTAGTTCACGCTCACCTCCCCCACCTTAAGTGGATGGAGGTGCAAGTACAATTACCAAAAGTACCCATAAAAATTTAACAAGCAATTTGTACCCCTCTTAAGCAACCATAAAGAAAATGTTTATGATTTGGATGATGAGCCTATTGTAATGTCTGCCATTTCCCATGCTGTGCAGATGATGGATGCTGCATCACCACAATTACGAGTGGTGCTGCCATCTCCATCGGTAACAGAAAGGGAAGTGTTAACACACTCTGCACCCGTAGAGGAAGTTGTTAATACCATACGTAGCAGCAGCAGATTAAACCCCCAGCCAGGTAACCAGGTCAGAGGTAGCAACACTACCGGTCTGCATCCCATTCGGACAATAACTGTTCCAAATGGAAATGCAGATGCAAACGGTGTAGTGCCCACGAGGGAAGTAGTAATGCATTGTCCTTGGACAAGAGCAGAACTAAATTCCATCATAAATGATTTGCCCGATCCCAAAAAGGAACTAGCCAAATGTCAAAGATTTTTGAGAAATTTGGGTAGTTCTCTTGAGCCAACTAATAAAGATTGGCGTGTGGTGTTAAGGGCCTGTCTGCCACACAATACCGACGTGACAAAATTTATCACGGATTGTGTATTGGATGGTGACGTTCCCTTAACAGACCAAAGTAAACCAAGGTAAAATTTCCCGCATTGTGAGGGGAATTCAATTAGAGGTGAAAAGCCATATTCGCCTGTTTTTTTGTGAAAAATTTGCCTAAAAAAAATTCGCCAAATTCAATTCCAGGACAATTTTGCCTAAGTGGAAACAATTCTCCAAAAATTATTCTCCAATCAATAGCTGGTGAAAAGAAATGCAAAATCTTTATTTTGGGGTGCAAACATGGGGAAACAACTCAGACTCCTTGGGACAGCCCCCCAAAGGACAAATACACAAAAAAACCAGAAACTAAAACTTAAGAACACCCCAAAAAAGACATGTCATTTTTGGGGTGTAAATTTAAAAAGTGGGGGGATAAACATTAAAAGTAGCGAAAAATACTTCTTGGGGGTCCACAAGTATGGGTCAGGTGTTTTTGGGATTGCAGGTGCATGCAGCAGGTGGATTTTTCACGGTTTTTAAAAGTTCACTTTAGAGACATAAAAATATGCTAGCACCTATTTTCAAGCACCCCAAATTTGACAGGACTACTTATTTTCACCAAAAAATACAGCTTTATGCCATTCTTCACCACTTTTACAAAAATGCTAATAGCAAGCAATTTACACAACTTAAGTACGCAAAATAGTTTTATTAGGGCTATTAGTACACATCTATAGTGATTCCCTATGTTAGTGCATCTTTTTCTGGGGTACAGACCGATTTCCCCAATTCCTTCAGAACTTTTCACCTGTTCCGTATTCGCCTATTTCCGCGTTCGCCTGTTTTGCAATTGAATTAGGCGAAAAGCGGGGACGAGCACGGAATAAATTCGCCTCTGAAACAGGCGAATGAAGCGAACAGTCGGACAGGCGAAAACTTCGCCTCTAATTGAATATGGCTCTGTGACTCAATTGGGTATATATTTTCCAGTAGTAGTTAACTGGAACAAGATTTTCACAATCAAACAAAAGGAGTGAAACTGCAGAAGACTATTGCGACCGGGCACTGCAGGCTATCACCCAGTACACTGGGATAGAAGATATTAAAGATAGCACTCACCACAGGTGAATGATAGTCACGATACTCATGGACGGTCTGAAAGAGAATTTAAAGACTCGGGTTCAGACCTCACAGCCTGGCTGGAGGGGACTTACAATAGATAACCTCATAGAGTCTGCCATAGAACAAGACAAAAACATCTCAAAAAAGAGGGAGATCCAGAGCGAAAAACTAATGGCTGTCAGTATACAAGCTCTGGAAGGAATGACTGTAACATCACAGCCAAAAGACACACTCACACCTGCACACACACTTACACCTGCCCTCACTATCCCCACACAATAACAAACACAGCTCTACTCCACTAACCTAATACAACCACAGGTCCCATACTCATATCCCCCACAATACCCTTACCCTCCCTATCCTTACCCATATCCACCACCTTTACCCTCTGCTCAAACTTCACAACAACACATGTTTTCACCTGAATCACGGACATGTTTCAATTGTAAACAAACAGGACACTTAAGTAGAAATTGTACAGAAAAACGAGTAGGAATCCCAAATCAGGGGAGATCTGGATATCCCCATAAGGGGTATGCACAGAGACCAGCAAATGTTCAACAGGCACCAGCTCCAATTGTGGCCGTAAATGCCTTATTGGAGAATGGTAGCCAACGCTAGGGGTCAAGTCATACCTGTAGTCTACAGATAGTCAGGTTAATGGGAAGTACTAGGGAAGAACCGGTCATGATGGTTGATGTAGCTGGTACTGAATATCCTTTTCTTGTAGACACAGGGGCGACCAGGTCAGTGATGAAATCTCCTGTTAATTTACAGGTGACCAACGAGACAGTACCAAAGATGGGTGTAACAGGTAAAGTGGAACGTTATCCTTTAACAAAGTCCACAGAGGTTACTATTGGGCCGTTGCATACCAGACATTCTTTCCTTCTGGCTGCTGCGACTCCTACTAACCTACTGGGAAGAGACTTGTTATGTAAAATGGGATGTGTTATATATTGCACCCCTGATGGTGTATATTTAGATATCCCAGAGAGAATGGTATACGAGGTGCGGGATATGTTAGACACTCCTCAAAGGATAATGTATCACTCTACAGTTTTAAATAAAAATCCATCACAGGTAGATGAAATGTTGTCCCAAATTCCAAATTCCCTTTGGATTAAGGATGGACAGGACACTGGATTAATGGCAAATGTAAGCCCTGTAATGGTAAACTTAAAAAGCGGTAGGCAAGCTCCAAAAATTCCCCAGTACCCACTAAAACAGGACGTAGAATTAGGGGTGTTTCCAATAATTGAGCTATTATTGTAACAGGGAATTTTATTTCGTACAGCTAGTGTAGCCAACAGTCCCATCTTTCCAGTAAAGAAGTGTGGTGGGAGGGGTTATAGGCTGGGGCAAGACCTTAGAGGTGTCAATAAGGTAGTATAGAGCCAATTCCCTGTAGTACCAAATCCAGCTGTCAACCTGATGCAGATCCCACCAAATGCAACCCATTTCACTGTCATTGACCTCTGTTCTGCTTTCTTCTCTGTGCCTCTCCACCCTGACTGTCAGTACCTATTCGCATTCACATACAGAGGTGTGCAATATACATGGACATGATTACCCCAAGGTTAAATAGGCAGCCCCAGTATCTTCTCCCAGGCATTGCACGACTGTTTACAATCTTTTCAACCTGCCAATGGATCTGTTCTAATGCAATATGTGGACGATTTATTGCTATGTTCTGATTCGTTTATGTCATGTTTGAATGATACTAAAAACTTTTGTTACTTCATCTCTCGCATACAGGACACAAGGTGGCTAAGGACAAGCTACAGCCGTGCCAATCCAGAGTAAAATATTTGGGACACTGCCTAACCCAGGGGTTACGACATCTTACAAATGATAGAATCCAAGCCATACAAAACATGACACTGCCGCAGAATCAACAGCAAATTCGTACCTTCTTGGGAATGTGTGGATATTGCCGAATGTGGATCCCAGGTTTTTCTATTCTGGCCTTGCTTTTATAGGAACTAGTCTCTTCCTCAAAGCCCGATCGTATCATACACACAGAGGAATCAGAGCAGGCTTTCCTTAATCTTAAGGATAGCCTGACAAAAGCTCCTGCATTGGGAATAACCGATTATGAAAAACCTTTTGATTTGTATTGTACGGAAGCCGATGGTTGTGCTTCAGGTGTCCTTACACAAAAACATGGTGATGCCAGTAGGCCCGTAGCATACTACAGTGCCCAATTGGACACGGTAGCAAGATCACTCTCCACTTGTTTGAGAAGTGTAGCAGCTACCGCTCTATTGGTGAGTAAAAGTGAGGACGTAGTATTGGGCCATGATATGATTGTCTACACTCCCCATGCTGTATCTGCTCTGTTGAGCTCAGCTCAAACCAGACACGTCTCTTCAGCTAGGTTTACCAAATGGGAATTAGCCCTAATTGCACCTGCAAACACTGTTAAACGTTGCAGCACGCTGAATCCAGCAACGTATCTACCATATGTACAACATGATGTACAAAGGGTGGAGGGAGATGAGTTGCTGGCGGGAGGAGAGTTCAGCGGACATCATGATACGCACGATTGTATGACATATCTGAATCAGACTTTACTGCTAGACCTGACATACATGACACACCTTTAGAGAATGTGGATGTGACTTTTTATACGGATGGGAGTTGTCATAGACAAACAGACACAGGTGAATTATGTACAGGTTATGCTGTTGTAAATGACACAGACATCATAGAAGCTAAACCTCTTGGTCCTCCTCACTCAGCCCAGGTGGCAGAGTTAGTAGCACTAACTAGAGCATGTGAACTGGCAGCAGGCAAATCTGCTAACATTTACACTGACTCAAGGTATGCGTTCGGAGTGGTGCACGATTTTGGGGCTCTATGGCATCTGAGAAATTTTATGACAGCAGCAGGCACACCAGTTGCACACTCCCAACACATAAAACATCTTTTAGAAGCAATCCAACTGCCCAAAACAGTGGCAGTAATTAAGTGTAAAGCCCATACATGTGAGGATGACCCGGTGTCATTGGGCAACAACAGGGCTGATGAAGCTGCAAAATGGGCAGCAGGGTTGAAAATGTTTTCTCCAACTGAAAAACTTATGTCTTCCAAACAATTGATATGCTGAAATTAATTGAGATGCAAAATTTGTGTTCAATTCAGGAAAAATCCATGTGGAAGTCCAAGGGATGTGGGCAAGAGTCCTCTGGGCTCTGGAGGGATGGACAAGGTAAACCAGTAGCCCCCAAGGCATATTACCCCAGCCTGGCTGAGGCAGCACACGGTCTGACTCATCTGGGAAAACAAGGTATGTGCAAGTTGGTGAGGGCATACTGGTCCGCACCAGGATTTTCTTCACAAGCAGAAAAGATAGCAATGTCCTGTCTGACCTGCTTAAGGAAGAACATAGGGAAAGCGATCCCTACCATATCATCCCACATTCCACCGACTGATGGACCTTTCCAGGTGGTACAAATTGATTTCATCCAATTACCACCCTGCAGGAACCTTAAGTATGTATTAGTATGCACCGATGTATTTTCTAACTGGGTTGAGGCCTACCCAGCGGCCACTAATACTGCTGCATTTACTGCCAAGAAAATAGTCCAGGCATTTGTATGCAGGTACGGTATCCCTAAAATCATCGAGAGTGACAGGGGTACTCATTTCACAGGTGATGTTTTCCAAAATATGTGTAAGCTGATGGGTATTAATAGCCGACTTCATACCCCCTACCGACCGCAAGCCAGTGCCAAGGTAGAGAGGATGAACGGGACTATTCAAAATAAATTAAGTAAAATTATGGCAGAGACAGGACTAGGATGGCCAGAAGCGTTACGTTTGGTCCTACATAGCATAAGGACCACTCCTAGACCCCCTCTAAATCTGTCCCAATTTGAAATACTGTTCGGTAGACAACCTCATTTGATTATAAGTCCACAGGAAGACTTGAAGGGTAACAACGAGGTAACTGTAAAGTATCTTTTATCAATGAGTAAGCAGTTAAAGCAACAGCAGCAGAAACTGAAATTGTTGTCTAATGATATGCCTGAAACTAACTGTCATGATGTTGAACCAGGAGAATATGTTATGATCAGAAATTTTGTGTGTTCAGGTTGTTTGACTGATCGGTGGGAAGGTCCATACCAGGTGCTGCTGACGAGTACTACTTCTTTGAAGGTGGCCGAGAGAGATACCTGGGTCCATTCCACTAACTGCAAGAAGGTCAATCAACCGGTGGAGAAACAAGTCGGAGACAAGGCTGATAGTGTGGACCGGTCGCTCGCGAGCGTGTTCCGGGAGGATTCAAAAGGTCGTAGTGAGATACTTGAACTGAGAGAAATTTTTCAGGACTTGTTGTTACAATGGACGGGCCTGTTGTGTTCAGTTTCATATTCTCTTTTAGAGTGTTCACCATCCTGGTCAGTTCGGGGATATCCAGTGTCTGTGATGGGGGACGGATTGAGGAAATGGGAGCTGATGGCAGTGCTGATGGAGTGGAGTCAGGAGGAGTGCAATGCCAATCAGGGGAGTGTCTGACCAATCTTAGTACTGTTATTGTTAAGAGAGCTGTCATTCCGGATACTCGGGGAAGGTGTGGAGGTTTATCGTCTGAAGACTCCTGTATTTGTGAGCTTTGTGGGTCCCTAGTTGATGAGAACTGTATCAAACGGTGCCAACCTAAATATAATCTGTACTGGGGTGGGTATCCTCTAGAGGATTATCATAGCATGGTAGGCAAAGTGTTAAATCAAACTGATTGCTGGGTGTGTTCACATGTGCCACAGGGACAGCATAACGTAGGATTGGTGCCATTTCTGCTGAATACCACGGAAATTTTAGAATTGCAAAAAGGGAAAACCTTGGATGGAAAATTTCTCTCATTCAAACCACCTCATTTCAAACTCTATCAATTTCAAGTAGATTGATCACTTTTGTGTTTAAACATAACCAACCCCAATAAACCCGGAGGTTGGGAAGTGACGGGGAACAATCAGACGATGACCTTCTCACAAAGAGCTGATAATGAGTCTATAAACTATGATCTGTTACGCTCAATTAAATCAAGTGGGAAACATTTTAGGTATCGGTATACTCTGAGTTCCACCAAGGAGATTATTGGTAAGGTGCCAGATGGTTATTGTGCTAAAATAATACAGCCAGAGACTTGCATGAACCAGATGGAAAACCCAGAAATAGGATTGTTTGCAAGAGAAATGTGCTTAATGATAATGATGCATACCATCCCTTATGTTCTCCCTGATAATGTATATTTTGTATGTGGAAGAAAAGCGTATAAATGGCTCTCCCCGAGTTCCGAAGGTTTGTGTTACCTGGGAAGAGTAGTCCCAGAAGTTATGACCCTCACACATGTTGAAATGCTTGGTATACATAAAAACACCATCACCATATCTTCACACGCAATATGAACACAGAGGCAAGAGAAATATGATACCTGGTGATGTGCATAAAGCCGCTCAGTTAATTAGTGAGACAACTTGCTTTCAAATTTTAGTGGCACTGGATCCCACCAGGATAGCTCGGGGAACACTAAATTTTAGATATATTCAGGAACTTGCTAAATTGATAGATAATATCACAGAGATGTACGATGACACATTCAGGTATACAGGGAGAGAATTGCAAGCGTACAAGAAAGAACTGGTGCAACACACTGCTGTTACTGGAGGGTATTGCGTAACGTTAGCCACCCAATTTGGAGTAAAATGCAAAATGCACTTATATCACCAATGATACCAGCGACCCTTAGGAGGTGATAGACCGGAAGATGGATGAGATTCTGCAGCTAAAATGGGAATTTCGTAAGAACCATAACGCTTCAGTGGCTGAAGTAAGGGAAAAGATAGAAGGATGGGTGTCATGGCTGAACCCAGTGAAATGGTTCTCAGGTCTAGGGGAATGGGTCCAGGAAGTGATCGCCAGCATAGGCAAATTCTTGATCCTTATACTAATTGTCATCATAATAATTGGCATATGCGTCCGGTGTGTTCCTATTGTGTTGAAGTGTGGAAAATGTAAAAACAGAGTAAACCGAAAGAATGAAATTATGATGGTAGCCAGTATGAATACCAAGGTAAATACAGAACTGCATTACAACCCTGAGCTAGGAAGTACCATAATTTAATGTATTATATTTAGACATGTATAGAATATATTATTGAAATCTTATTTTTAAAACACCTCAGGTAATGTCAAGTCTCAATTCCCCTACAAGACTGCTTTTATAAGACTGGTGCATCCCCACACCTTTCACATGATCTTCCAAGATCTGCGGTGTGCATATAATAGTAGTTTTATGTCCCCACTCAGAGACACATTATTGATGGAGTAAGAACCACCTTGTGCCATCCCATAATAACACTAAATAATATGTAAATGTAAGCCTAAGTTAAAATTCCAACAACAGATTGTGATAGCAGGTTGTTTGCTATCAAAGGGTGGACTGTCGAAGCTGGATAATTGGCTGAGACAAGATCAGTTTAAAATTAAATTGCAGCGACGCCATCTTGTGACTGGCTGCAAGACGCCATTTTGGAAATGAGATTGCAAGACGCCATTTTGCTAATGGCCGCCTAAGCACAATTTCAGATAAACTTACCCTTTGGTACACGTGGCGATATTACTATTAGCAATATGCGATTGCATCTTTCATCAATTCTCATACACACATTAATACGCACAATTGCGCTGTTAACTAGTCGCATATTAGCGAATGCATAGGACTTTGTATGAAACTGCTGTATTATTAGCTTTATGCGCACGCATCTGCCCCAAGTTAACTAGCGTCCTTATATCAAACCCCGAATACTCACACATTACATATTCACACATAAGGTTTAGTAAGTTTTAAAGTATATGATTAAGTTGGTTCAGTTAGTTTAAATGCTGTGAAATAAAGATATTTGATAACTTAGGTTCTGTATATGCTAAGAAAGCAGTGTTTGGGTTCGTACTGATGCATACTCTTTCAACAGAATTCCGCTACTATCGGTGTGGAGATCGCATCATGCATTCTCAACTTATGGACCGCAGAGACTACAAGCAACAAAATGTATATTTTATGAACAACTGATAGGATGCAGAATTGGGGGCGGGAGGGAAAGACCCCCAGCTGTTAGAGGCAGGGAGAGTCTATTTGAACCATGCTCTGTAACAGATGCTTCTCCCCTAGGAACCAATGACATCAGCAACAAACTTCTCTATTGTCCGTTCTATTCTGGGGGGTATAAATATGTATGCTCAAACGCTGGGTTCTTAGTCTTCTTGCTGAATGACGAGGGGTCTCTTGCTGATGCCTATCATCGGGTCCGGAAGCGCTGCGTATGTATACTGTACTTGAGTCTGTATATCTCCTTTGCATCTAATTGTGTCTGGATAAATAGCATGTAACTAACTGTACTTTTACTTGAATAATACTTTGTGCTTTGGAACCACATGTTCTAAGTCTGGAATCTCTATTTACTGTATGATTGTGTACGCAAATTAGCGTCATTCTTAGAGGTTTATAGGTAGGATTTTAGAAGGTATAGGCAGGGGTATATAAAGGTTCATTTTAGTATCGTTAGCCTTAACGGTAACCCTCCTGAGAATGCAGTTTCGAGACCTGCTGGAAATCAGCTTTCGTTAGGGAGATTTCAAACTCTGACCTTTAACGTGATGAAATAGGAGTGGGCAGGGGACACTTCTATGTATGCTGAGGAACTGCAGGGTCCAGCAACTGGTGTAGCACTTGAGCTAGATATTGTACTGATTGGGTTAAGCCATAGTTGCTGATTTTTTGGGGGCAGCCAGGTTGGCGCCGGAGAAGGCGTGGCTCGGTGAAGGGGAGGTGCTGAGATTACCGGCATTGCAAAGCGGAGGCGTGGTTACTGTGTAAAGATTAAGCGGGAATCCTGTCATCGGCCACCCAACTTTACTCAAAAAGACTTGAATGCTCTTCCGGATGGCCGGGAGCAACACCCAAACTTTGTGAGCCTCACGGCCATTCCAGGAGAGAAGGCAAGTATGGATTAATTCCTAAAGTCCCCGTCAGTTAGGAGGTACCCCAGAGCTAGTAGCTGGAGGAAACAGTCTAGATCCGAGGTTCCCATATGCGGTACTCAATGCACCCCAACAGTTCAGGTTTTAGAAATATCCATGGTTGAACACAGGTGGTTAAATCAAATTGACTGAGGTACTAATTAAGTCACCTGTGCTCAACCATGGATATCTCTAAAACCTGAACTGTTTGGGAGCCTTGAGGAACACGTTTGGGAACCTCTGGTCAAAATAAAGGCATTGTCAAACAAGCTCAAACAGTCTGGGGTGAAAGCCCACGCTGTCCTGTCAGGAACTGTGCCACTGTGTGAGGTGATTCCAGCAGAGGGCAAGTAAAGAACCGGAGAGGAAGACTGATTCCAGCAAAGGGCCTGAGAGGAAGACTGTGTACTGAACTGTGAAGCCCATGCAATAATATTTGTAGCTTCAACGTTTTGGAGGGAAACTACTAAAATGCTAGGATCTCTCAGTAGAACAGAAATCATTAATTTAGCAGATGTAGAATACAGCATGCTAAGTAAAGCACCAGGTAGGGAGTGTTAGAATTGGGGTGTGAGGAGGGGGAGGTTAGGTTTAGGCACCGGGGAGGGGGTGTTAAGTTTAGGGTGCGGGAAGGGGGAGGTTAGGGTTAGGCATTAGGGGGGGGAGGGGCAGGTTAGGGTTAGGCAGCGGGGAGGGTGGGTTAGGGTAGTGGTTAGAATAATACTTACCATTACTTCCTATGGATGTCGGTATTCTGACCAGTGGCATCCCGACAGCCGGGATTTGCGCAGATTTCCTGGCCTCACAAGCTGAAGCTTACCAAGACTGGCCGATGCTGCCACCATCGCAACTGATGGTCTCAATGGTGATCTGAGGCAGAGTCTACAGTAGTTGCACTTGGATCCCCATTGACTGCTTCCTATAGATGCCTCCTGCAGTATTTTAATATATGCTGCACGGTATTGCACAGCCGCTTCCTTACGACTGTGCAATACCGTCCGGATCTGAATCAGGCCCAGAGACACTATAACCTGGCACCAGTCTGCGAAATATAGCTTTTAGGAGAATTTGCTCTCAGTGAAAAATAGGTCTGGACTATCCAATTAAAAAGGGATCCCCTCCACAGACAGGTGACCACTTTTAAAGTTTAAACATTTGACAACTGCTGACTGGCCCCTGTGGGTTTCAAACCTAGACAGGCAGGCATAGTGCACTGCTGCTTAAGTGATGTGGGAAACAGAGGAGCTAACTGACTGTTATAAAAATGGCCGCAGGGAATTCAAGGAGCAGGAGAATGCAGGCACCTTTGGTTGACTGCCTCGGAAGGGAACGCACCAAAGGTTGATGGAAAAGAGAACCGCACGAAGGCTCCTCGGCCATGGCTGACCCCAGGGACTTGCCGCTGTTTATTGCAAATGATGTCCTTGGTGGTCCAGTGGAGGAGTGGAGAACCGGGACACCACCTAGCCAACCCCTGCGGTGACCTCCCCTGCCAGAGGGGAACTGCAACTTAACTATTGCCCCGATGCGCCAGCTTTTTTTTGTGTGTGATACATTTAAACCCCTTTTATTGTAACTTTGGAGGCAGGGAAGCCAATTGGTCGCCATTTTTATAATCCCAGGATTTGGTACTGACTAGCCGGGAATGCCAACCAGTCGAAGAGCCCAAAAATATCTGTAGGTATGTCAAAGAGCTGAAATCATGGGCACGCGAAGGCGCACATGCAAAAACAGGTGTGGCATTGTGCCCGTGTAGGAGCATGTAAAACAGGGCCGGATTACTAATGGGGCTGATGGAGCTACAGCTCCAGGCCCACAATCAGAATAGGCCCACACAGAAGGATCTGAGCTGTGCCTGTGTGCGCTGCTGTAGACAGGTTTTTTTACCCTTCTACAGCAGCTTGCAGTGCCTATCTGAGGCCCCGCCCCTTGGCTGCGCTCCCCACCCGCGGCACCGGTGGCTCAAAGTTGAACGAAAAACATGATGGCGGCACCTGGAGGGCTTTAGTAGCCCTCAAGTGCCACTTACTCACAGTCACTCGGCGGCAGCGCCGTCTCCGCGCCACGTGACGCACTGCGTGTGACGTCACATAGTTGCTCTCCGCCACCACCACACTAACAGCCTCAAGCATCCCAGCTCACGGTTATATCCACCACCACCAGTATGGCCATGGGCAGACTCAGCAGGCACACACAGCAGCTCAGCGTGAAGGCAGTCTGGCAGCAGCAGCACTAAGGTAAGGTGCATGTCAGTCCTGCTGGCCAGGCTGCCTGGCTACTGCTGTGTATACTGTAGTAGTATAAATTTTACACATAATGCAGGGAGAGCATAATTAGTTATAAAGTTTAAGAAGTATATTTAAATACATATTTTGAGTGTACTCCAAATATTTATAATATATACACACATTTATACTACATATACACTGTGCATATATCTATATGTATGTGTGTGTATATATATATATATATATATATATATATATATAGTACATATGTATTTTTATGTATATATAAATATATATGCATATCTATATATAATTAAAAAGTATGTTAATTAAAATATATAGAAATATATATGTGTATATATTATAAATACATATAGAGAGTATGTTTGATTTTTGCATGTCTGAGACAACGGCAAATAAAAGTGCATATTTTTTTGATACAGGAAGGGAGGTGCAAGATTAATATTTTTATCAGGTTGCATACAAACATTGGGTCTGATTCATTTCCGATCATAACTGCGATTACGCACGCAATCAGGTGATTGTTGCATTTTGCTCATGCGTATGCATCGCAGTGTGCGAACCGGCCACTGCGAAGGCTACGCAGACCAATCGCAGAGTGAATGACAGGGAGTGCTGTTTGTGGGTGGTGACGGTGGGGTGGTCGGGGAAACGCAGGCATGCCACTGCGTTCGCACACCATTTCAGGGGCGTGCATAAATTAGTCACTGCGAAGCCATACGCAGTGTGAGGTCTCACAGTGTGCGTGGCTGTTGGCATTTCTGAGTAAGATCAGGGCTTGTCCTACTGTGCATGAGGCTGCGATGGTACTTGATTGTACCGATGGTTTCGCTATTCTGCTAAGCATTAAGGATGTGCTTATGGTAAAGTGGGCGTCATTATGTAGTGCTGAGTTTGCATTGCAATCTCAGTAGTTTAGCTTGCTATCACAGTTGAACTGCGTGCGTACGCAATATTGTGATGCGTAGTGAATCAGGTCCATAATAATTACCAAGCTAAATACTGACACTGGGCCAACAATGGTGCAGCAGGATCCCAATCACACTCTTTGTGGGGACTGCGGTCTGACCCCTATGTACCAAATTCCAAAAACTGTACCTTTTTACAGTTTGGCCCCATACTTATGGAGCCATTTTTGCAGTCACAGTTCATATATTTCATATTTATTTAATAATGTGCATATTATTTTAGCTTTATTTAATATTTATTTAGTATTATTTATTATGTTTTCATGTTCTGCACCTTTTACTTTGTAAATATTAACGGTAAATATTGGAAAACTAGCAATTATCTGGTATGTTTCTGTTAAATCACTTTCTTAGTAAAATTTGTTGCATTTTATTAATAAACCATAGTTTGTATTTTTTTTTTTTATAGAACAGGTGGTGTATGTTTCATATAATCAAAGAGGGGAGGGAGATTGAGTTAAGGCCCCCATACATCAGCAATTGATTTGAAGCAATCATGCAATTTGCAATCAATTGTGTACAAAAATCTTTCCCTTTTTCAATCGATTGCAGGTTGCAGAGATGCCACAATCGATTGAAAAAGGGAAAGATTTTTATACACAATTGATTGCAAATTGCACGATTGCTGCAATCAATTGCTGATGTATGAGGGCCTATAGTTGAATGTAGGTGGGTAGCTATGCTGCATGGTGCTAGCCCCACGGCACAGACCACACCCACGCACCACTGGTCACACCCCCATATCAGTAATCTCACACCCCCGCAGCAGCACACAATAGGCCCTTCGTAAATTTCAGCTCCAGGCCCATGAGAGCTTTAATCCGGCACTGAGGTAAAAGTGCATGCACACAATCACTGTGGAAGTAACTATTAAAGGGAAAGAAAAAGCCAGAACAATATAAAAATATACACTGAAGCTAGCCAGATCCACATAAAATACACTGAAAAAGCCACATCCACAAAAAATAAATGGAAAACAAAAAAACTAAATTCATATAATAGAACCCAGCCCCCTCCATGTGTCACTCCAGCCTCTCCTTGTGAAACTGCAGTCCCCTCATTTGTCACTTCAATTCCCCTCATGTGTCACAACAGCAGACCCTCATGTGTCACAACAGCAGACCCTCATGTGGTGTCACAACAGCAGACCCTCATGTGGTGTCACAACAGCAGACCCTCATGTGTCACAACAGCAGACCCTCATGTGGTGTCACAACAGCAGACCCTCATGTGGTGTCACAACAGCAGACCCTCATGTGGTGTCACAACAGCAGACCCTCATGTGGTGTCACAACAGCAGACTCTCATGTGGTGTCACAACAGCAGACCCTCATGTGGTGTCACAACAGCAGACCCTCATGTGTCACAACAGCAGACCCTCATGTGGTGTCACAACAGCAGACCCTCATGTGTCACAACAGCAGACCCTCATGTGTCACAACAGCAGACCCTCATGAGTCACAACAGCAGACCCACATGTGTCACAACAGCAGACCCACATGTGTCACAACAGCAGACCCACATGAGTCACAACAGCAGACCCCATGTGTCACAACAGCAGACCCACATGTCACAACAGCAGACCCTCATGAGTCACAACAGCAGACCCACATGTGTCACAACAGCAGACCCACATGAGTCACAACAGCAGACCCTCATGTGTCACAACAGCAGACCCAGATGTGTCACAACAGCAGACCCTCATGTGTCACAACAGCAGACCCACATGAGTCACAACAGCAGACCCACATGTCACAACAGCAGACCCACATGTGTCACAACAGCAGACCCACATGTCTCACAACAGCAGACCCACATGTCACAACAGCAGACCCTCATGAGTCACAACAGCAGACCCACATGTGTCACAACAGCAGACCCACATGTGTCACAACAGCAGACCCACATGAGTCACAACAGCAGACCCTCATGAGTCACAACAGCAGACCCTCATGTGGCATTCCAGATCCCCCCCTCCATTCTCTCCGGGTTACTCCAATCCAGCCACCTTCCCCCACCCTCCCTCCCACTCCATAGGTCACAAATAAAATGAAAAAACAAATTTAAAACCCTCACAGCTCTAACCTTGTTGCGGAATGTGTCATGTAGGTAGGCTCTGGCGCCTGCGTCCTCGTGGCTGCAGGTTCACTCACAAGTTGAGCTCCATCTCCTGTTTGCGGCGTGATGTCACCACATCGCCCATGCCTCTGGAGTGGAGCAGACTGCTGCAACAAAGGACAAGTCTCCTCTGAACAGCTGCGCGCCTATCTTATGATGCATAATGTGCTATACATATTGACAGAGTTTTTGCATAGTATGAAGTATGCCACACGTAATTATAAATATATTCAATTTCACTCTCTCTATAATCTTATCCATTTGTGTTGAATCATTTGTTTCCCTTTTGCACCACACATTGGTTAAAATTGGTATATTGGTCAATACCATACTTGCCTACTTTTGAAAGAGCATTTCAGGGAGATTGTGAAAGCAGCACCAATGAGCGCGGCGGTAAAGTGGATGTGTACCACTACATCTGAGAGGCGTGTCATATAATTGCCTTACATCCATATTTAAATGAGCCCCAAAGCAGTTATACTTTTCAGAAAATACAGTACATGTAGCCATAGGGATCATTGTGCCTTATAACCAATGCAGAGAAATGATACTAATGATCCCATTTGAATGTATATCTCTCTCTCTCTCTGTACCATATATATGGTACAATCAGGGAGATTGCTATACTCTTCAGGGAGTTTGCTGCTATTTCAGGAGTTTCCCTGACAATCAGGGACAGTTGGCAAGTATGATCAATATACCACTACACCAAACCAATTAGCAGAGAGTGGACATATCCATACTCAAAGTTAACTCCAAATAATTTGGTTGTTCATACCACACACCAGCCTGTCTCTTATTACATCTGAAAGACCCATACCAAATTGAGAGTATTCAGATAAGTTTCAAATCTGCTGCATATGCAGAAATTCTGTTGCCTTTAAATTAAGCTATTTTATGAAAAAAAAAATTTCTGCAATTACAGGGGTTTTACTGATACACAGTGCACACTACATTCAATATACATTGCCGACTGCATACTGTATTTGTATAATATTCACTCATTATACACTGTCTGTAGTCAGTGTATACACATTACCCCCTGTATTCTGTGACTAATTGTAACCAATACACAATGCCTCCCTGTACTGAGTACACATAGTGCACTATAGTCTGTATACACTGCACTCATTATCACTGGTCTCTGCAATCTGTGTATGCAATACACTCAATATAGACAGCGCCCTGCATATGGGACTCTGGGCCCGATACAGACCCGCTCGCTAGGATGCATTCGCTCGTAGCTGCTGATGGTTCGCAATGTGCGCATGCACAAACTAATCCAAGCGATCGGGATGCGCTCTCACACTGTGCCTAGACTGCTCGCCAGACTGAGTGTCAGGAGAAGCCGTTTGAAAACGGCAGGGGTTGGTCTTTGAAAACGGGGGAGTGGAGGTGCGAACACAGGCGCGCCTGAGCGTCTCAACGCCGTTCCAGAGACATGCATAATTTTGACGGAACATCATAGTACACGTCACCTGGCTGGAATTTACACAGAAGTGATCACAGTGCTTGTGGTAGGGTATGATCAACCACAAGCTTCTAATATCATGGTAGTCAGATGTCTATAACAGGATAGTTCTCCCTTTTTTGTGTGGGGGAACAGCACACTCAGTATAGACTTCCACCTGTTTACTGTACTCTATATACTATACAGCACCTTGTATACTGTGTATACTCTTCAAGCTGTATATTGTACTTTCTGTACAATGCAATTCTTTATGTATACTGCCATCTGTGTACACTATGTTGTGCACTCTAAACTAAAATGGTGTATTGCCAGGGCCGGATTAACAATGGGGCGGGTGGAGCCCACAGAATGTGCTTGCAGCTATACTGCTGTAGACAGGATTTTTTTTTCCTGTTACAGCAGCCTCAGTAGCCTCCCGGGGCCCCGCCCCCCCTCGACTGCAGGCCACGGGGGATCAAACACCGGCATCTGCTTGTAGTACAGTTTGACAGGCGCAGTGGAAGACTTCTGTAGTCCTCCCTGCGCCACTTACGCACTGTGTCTTGCCAGGGACCTCCACCACGCCGAGTGACGTCTTAACACATGACGTCACTTAAGTACCACCTCTTTATCAGTTCGCGACCACTCGAGCTCCATGAAGGATGGGTAAGTTATTGATCCACCAGATAAGTTGTCAGGGAGGCTCAGTCCTGCCAGGCTGCTGGTGATCGGCACAGTGTGGCTGGCTGATCACATCTGTGTATGTAGGAACTGCAAATAAATATGCATGTGTATATTCATATATATGTGAATATATGTATACAGTGTAATATATATATATATATATATATATATATATATATAATGTTAGCAATGATCCGGCACTCCATCTACAAATGTTTCAATCAGCACCGGGGCCCTCATGCCCTTACAGATGTAAACACATAGGTATAGATAAAGGTGTGGCACTTGGCATATAAATAATGTATTATACGCAGAGTGCCACACATTTATCTATACCTATATATACAGTATATATCTATATATATCTCCAATATGTAGGTACGGCACTTAGGTAATAAATCAGAACGTTTCAGTTCTACTTTAATCGTCACTATCTTCAGTGTGCGATATATACAGGGGCTGGCTGGCAACTTTTAGCCTGGGGGGCAAATGCATGCAGGCGACCCTGGCAGAGGGGTAGCGTGTAGCCAGGGTGCCCGAAGAACATGCGTGCTATGGCACCCCCCCCCTCAATTGTTTCAGGGAGGAGGCGGGTCCATATGGGATTAATGTAAAGTAAAAATAAAGATTAGGAACAGTCCTGTCGTGGTGCCCATATGCAGTGCCCCCCTGTGCCCCAGGAGAGGATCCCCTTATGCAGGCCTCCAGTAGTGAACCCAGTAGTGATCCCCCTATGCAGTGGCCCCAGTAGTGGTCCCCCCTGTGCAGTGCCCCTTGTGCCCCCAGTAGTAAGCCCCTTATATAGTGCCCCCATTAGTGGTACCCCCTATGCAGGGCTCCTTATATAGTGCCCCCAGTAGCAGTCCACACCCCATGCAGTGCCCCTTAAATAGTGGCCCCAGTTGTAGTCTCCCCCCTATGCAGTACCCCCAGTATTGCCCTTTTTATAGAGCCCCCAGCAGTGGTCCCTCAATGCAGTGCCCCTAGTGGTAGTCCCCTCCCCCCTATGCAGTGCCCCTAGTAGTAGTCCCCTCCCCCCTATGCAGTGCCCCTAGTAGTTATCCCCTCCCCTTGTAGTGCCCCTAGTAGTAGTCCCCCCCCTTGTAGTGCCCCCAGTTATAATCCCCAGTAGTGGTCCCCCCTTGTAGTGCCCCCCCCCTGTAGTGATCTCCCCCTTGTAGTGCCCCCAGTAGTAGTCCCTCCCTCTTGTAGTGCCCCCAGTCCAGTAGTGGTTCCTCCTTTGTAGTGCCACCAGTAGTCCCCGCCCCCTGTAGTGCCCCCAGTAGTAGTAGTCCCCCCTTGTATTGCCGGAAGATGGAGCGGCTCCCGCAGTGGGCGCAGCAGCAGCTAATGAGAGGGTTAGGACTATACTACACAAGGCTGATGGACCTGTGACATCACACCCACGTGACCCGGCCTGAAAGGGTGAGGGGCGGGGATGCTAACGGGGGACCAAAAGTGTCCGCTCGCCACGCTTCGGGCATGGTGGGTCGCTACGCTCGCCACAAATATTTATTCCCCCTCTATGCCCTAGTGGATGGTAACGCAGGAGCGGTCCAGCCTCCTGCAGCAGTCACGTGGTGGCTACGTCTAGGCCCGCCAAGAGCCGTGGCGGGCCCCGGTAATAGGGGGCGTGGCCTAATCGCTGGAGGCATGGCCACACCCCTTGCCGAGAAGAAACAAAAAAAAAAGATTTGCAGCGCTGCGCGCTGTGGAGAGGGGGCGCTCTGAGCCCCCTCAGCCCGGCGCAAAGCCAGGGAGGGCGCGATCAGTGTGATCACTCCCCCGCACAGGCATAGGAGACTGCTGTGGCTGCTGCTAAGCAGCCACGAGCAGTCTCCAAGTGCAGCTCAGCACACGCTGTGTGCTGGGCTGCTGTGAGGGTGGGGGGGGGGGAGTGGCACCGGGCCCGGGTAATCTATACCCGCTCCCCCCCCTCTCGGCACCCCTGGCTACGTCACAGAGGTCCTTTAGCCACATAGGAAACAGCAGCAACCCTAATGAGAGTCTGACAGACTCTCATTGGCTGCTGCTTACAACAAACACACAGCTGCCGGAGCCGGCGGCTGTGTGTTTGTCACTTGTGTAGCGCTGACCGAACTCCGTCCGGTCAGCGCTACACGCGCGGTGCAGTCTGTGTCACAGTGACACAGACTGCCCGCGGCCCGCATGACGCTGCGGCCCGGGGGGCACATGGCACAGCCCGCCACTGGATATATATATATATATATATATATATATATATGGCAAAACAGGTGTGTACAGTTGTAGAATTTAAAAGATTTTGTAAACGAATAATCTGTCATGCACGTTGGAATAAACATTAATCAGCACTAAACCAGCCTACTCCTACTTGTAATGCTCTGATCAGTCGGTATGTCACAGACCACTCTCCAGCAACTTTCAGTGTTTGATACCAGCATGCCATGTGCCATGTGCGTTCCTATCCTAGCCTCACAGCAGTCAGTGGCGTTCAGGAGTCCTTGCTGATGTTTATTGCAATATACGTGACAGATTATGTGTTTATAAAATCTTTTCCATTCTGCAACTATGCGCACCTGCTTTTCCTAGAACATAAAATCCTTATGTGGTCTGGTGAAGCCACATAAAGAGGGAACCAGCACAGGAGGACTAAGGATTAAAGTATAACGTGACTGCAATTGTGGACATAAGGACAAGGTGACTTTTTGTTGCGTAATTATCAACAACCATCCCAATTTCAGAGGGACAGTCCTGCTTTTCGGACATTGTCCCACCTGCGGGCTGCATTGTTCCGCAGGCAGGGGAAGTTTGGGGGAGCATTTGATCACAGAGAGAAAAGTTGGAGTAGCATAGGCAGCATGTAAGCAGTGCGGGGAGAAAACCCTTGGGGCAGCTCAGCTCGGAGAGCATTGAAAACGCCCCCAGAGTGACAAACACGGGACACGTCCCACACCTGCGGTCGAAGGTAGACTGTTAACTTTGCCCTCCATGAGCTAGCCACACCCTCTGTGCAGACAACACCCCCACATCACTGGTCACACCCTCTCATCAGTAGCCCCCTCCCCCCTGCTGTGCTTGTCCCACCTCCTGTGGCAGCACACAAAAGGCCCTTCATAAATTTCAGCTCCAGGCCCATGTGGACCTTTATCTGGCACTGTGTATTGCTCACTAGTGGCTATTTCACACACGCCAGTTTTGACCGGCCTGCAAAAAAAAATGTCCGGCAATCAGTGCCTTTCACATGCAATGGCTTTGAGCCGTTTTTAATGTTGTGGTTTGTTTTCTTAATGTAGTAGGCATGTGCAGCAGCAGCGGGTACAAGCTCAGAAAACCCGGTGTGTGTGAAAGCAAACATAGCAAGATGTAATTCACGGACTTGCATTGACGGCACGGACACGGAACGGCAGCCGTCCTTGTCAGTGGTTATTCCCGGCTGTAACACGGTGACCGAGCCGTGTCATTTGAAAGGACCCATTTGTTTACATACTTTATTAAAATTGCTTCACGGCAAAAAACTGCAGGTTTTTTGCCGGCCGGTCAAGACCGGAGCGTGTGAAATAGCCCTAACTGCACACTACTGAAAAGGTCACTGCAGCATTTTTAGTACACTAGAACTGATCAATGTATGATATAAGATTAAGGCATTGCTCTTATGCTCCATGAGCTTGTGACCCTGGGCCAGTAGCTACACTATAAATGCATCCCAGGCAGTCATTATGTTGTGTCCCTGTATTCCCAGCTCTACTTAATTTTTTGCCTCTCAAAGTTCACACAAGAAAATGTCTACCTATAAAATCCAGCAACTATAAAACATCTTGGCGGCGGAACATAGTGCATGTTTATAAGTGTATAGTTTCACAAGATCACAGATGTGTGGGGATTAATAGTTCTCTGTAGTGTTAGTTCTCCCTTACAGAGAGGATAAGACATTTTAAATCCTTGTAATCAGGAAACACCTGCTGCAAAATGGACTCTTATAGAAAGCAGGAGGCCAAAGACTCAACTTTAGCCACCCCTTACGCATGATCTTAAATAAACAAAGGGAAGGGAATTAATAAATTCTATTCTTCGATAGGTAGGGTAGGCCACTACTTTCAAATTATCTCGTTATTTTTATGTTTTAGATTATTTCTGCTTAAAGTGAAAACATAGCCTAGAAATAGATTATTTTTCTACATTCAATGGGGAAAAAAGGCATAAACAAAGATTTATGTGGCGAGAAGCTATTATGTCTATATGGCTTCTGATAATGTAACAGTGCTCATCAAGGCATGTATACAGGGAAAATGACATACAAATGCTGGGCAGCTTTATTTAAAAACACTGCGATTTAGAATGACCTTTAACGCACAATAAGACTTTCCATTAGACTCCAAACCTTCAAGCATTCCCTAAAAACTCACCTCTTCAGACAAGCTTATCAGATTTCAGAACCATCCACATAACCTTTATAGCTTCCCTATCTAATTACATCCCTTCTTACAGTACACACAACCTCACATATTTTCTCTTTTTTTCACTTTCACATCCTCCTAGCCCTAGGCCAACATTCCTGTGTGACTGGATCATACAGCCCACAAAGAACCTCTGCAATCTGAATGGACCAATATTCAATATGAAGCACCTATTCTTGTGTATTTCCCTATAGCTTGTAAGCTTGCGAGCAGGGCCCTCTTCCCTCTATGACTGTCTTATTACCCAGTTTTGTTCTATAAATGTTTCCAACTGTAAAGCATAATGGAATATGCTGCTATATATATATATATATATATATACATACACATACATACATATACATATACACACAAACAACATAATAAATACAGCTTAATTATATAAAATTGTTTGAACAAGGAACTTCACATTTTGCCATGCACCAACACTTCAGTGACTTTTGCATTAGCTGGTTGAACTGGTTATATAATGAGGACATTGGTTATATTACTACACAAACCGGCGAAATACGGACCATGTTATCTCCTACGTAAATATTGAATACACTGTCTGCCAGTCTACCCAGGGAGGATCAATTTCTTCAAAGGTTTCCCATTGCAGAGATACCACCATATAGAAAAGTAATATGGGGATGGGGTAGAGGCGAGCTGCCAATTAGGCAGCACAATTTCTAATGGCAGCCCCGCGCTAACACCTATCCTAACTAGACTAAAGGCCGGTACAAAAAAAGAACCCATGGTGACATGAATAAAAGGAGTGTCCTAAACAAGCAAACGTCATCCTTGAAAAAGTACATGTTGTATGAAAACGCGTTGGAGATGGAGCTGACCGCTTGCCAACTGTCCGACTTACTCTGCCGATGACCCCTCCAAAAAATAAAAAAAGAGGAACAGAGCGCCAAAGCCAAAAGGAGAGAATGGACTAGCCGTGCAATCCGGAGCAACCACTCACTAACACCGGAGGGACTACTACACTAGGGTAAGAACAGGGCTAGTGCTGCTTTAGAAGTCCTGCAACATCCGGCCACAGACGGACATTTGTACTCCACACCACCCGTTCGTAAAAGAGCTACAAGTGGGGTGTGGAGAACAATCTACTACTTATTATATATTACCAATTATATTTTATTGTTTTTATTCAAACTTTACAACAATTACATCGTGGTATTATATTATATTACATACAAGCGCTCTTATTTAAGTTTTTATTTCTACTTTTTGAGCATTATATAGAGCAGCTATAAATTTGCGCAACCACTGCAGATTTGCTTATTTTTAAAGGCCGGTATACACTAGACCCAGCATCAACAAGTGCGTACACACTTGCCGCTGCCGGCAGCGATGAAGCATTGGCGGGGGCCATGCTGCATTCGACAGCATGGTCCTCGCTAACGATGTTGCTAGACAGACCTGCATGCAGGTCTGACGGGCAATGTCGCTGACGACGCACTGCATCTTGCATGGTCAGCGACATAGAGGGTACACCACTACGCGATGTGCGTGATAGGTCGTCTAATCCAGCCAGATAGGACATATCGTCTAGTGTGCACCCGGCATAAGAGGGGTATGGTAAGGTCTATGGAGTGTATTATAGTAAATATGCTGTTATGAATACAAAAGGTAGTAACTCCAATTGAACCCAGAATTTGTTACCAGTGTTTGTCGGTAATCTGGCACAAATCAACCTCCCATTTTATTTTTAAAGAAAGAAAAGCATCTGGGAGATAAGATTATTAAGGTCAGTATAAAAAGAAGAGATAAAACTACTTTAAACTGAGAAATAAGATTCTAAGTGATGAAGCCAAGATCTAAAGGAAGTGTAGAACCGAATTGGGTGCACACAGCACGTCACAGTTGGAGATATCTGTAAAATATTGCGCGTGGTAACCCAAAATCTTCATGTAACAGGATTTAATAGTACCATCAACCAAAAAAATGTCCAAACAAAGAAAGACCATACATTATCCAAATATATCCTGGCGAATAAAGGGGCCAGGCCATGGGGATAAGGGCTTAGAAACGGAACATGTAAAGGGAACAAAGGGGACCCTATCTGCTCAGCCAGGAAGCCCACCAAGATCAGGTCGTAATGAGGACCAAGCCAGCTCACCTGGGGCCTAATTCAGAGGAGCATGCTAATGCAGCCATAACTACATCTGTTTCCGCAATGCAACTACGTCTTTATGCTAATGCCGTGGCCAATAGGATTTGTACAGAGACACACTGGCTGCGGTGCCTATATGCTGCTTTGTGTATTAAGACGCACCACTGGACATTGCACCAACCTTATAGAGGCGCAGGTGGTCTGTCTGAACTTGGCCACCGAAATGAGTACAACTGCGAAAAAAGCCACAGTCGCTGACCACAACACGCCCATACCTGGCTAGCCATCTCCATTGCCAGACAGAAATGCCAGGTGAAATTGCTTCTCTGTGTGTCTAAATTCATTCTGCAGCTTTCAGAGGTAACCACCAGGACGCATGAGCAGTGCAAGCTTGGACGCATGCACAGACTGAAAACATAGGCCACTTGCATGCGGCATCGACTTAGCGTGCACCTCTGAATCAGACCCTAGGTGAGAAAGCAGTGGTGCCAAATAATAGAGCCTAAGATCATGAAGAGCAAGACCCCCTAAAGACAATGAACGCATTGCAATTTGTAGTCTTTTTTTTCTCCCCAAACAAAAGATAAGGGGATACACAGGCGAATGCTGGAGAACATAAATATATGGCCCTGGATGACCATTTTGAACAAATTAATACAACCAGTAAAAGGTAAGAGAAAGCCTCTTCCAGACATGCATCCTGTCCCTAAAATGGGTTGTAATAGGAATAATATTTTGGGTAACATAATCCGCAGTCACTAACTCCTAAGTACTGAAAATGTAAAAGCACAATTGGGGGGTAGGGGAGGAGGGGGGAGGGGGGGGGGAAAGCTGCACTGGCAAACAACCAGAAAAAGGAACAATATGAGATTTAGACCAATTAATAAGTAAATCCGAGACACTACCAAACTTGACTACCACACAGAGTAAAGGGTCTACCAAACCCTCCGCATCGGTCAGGAACTACAGCATGTCATCTGCATATAAAGCTATAGTACCTGATGTGGCATCAGCCCACAGATGCCTGAATCACAACAAATAAGACATGTCAATGGCCAATGCGTAGAGCGCAGGGGACAGAAGACACCCCAGGGCTATTGCCTCTACCCAGCAGTAACATAACCATTAATAGAAAATTGAGCAGCCAGGGAAGAATACAATAGTTGTGTCCAGGAAATAAACCTTACTCCACACCTCACTAAAACCTCCCACAGATAACTCCATTCAACAGAGTCGAAGGCCATGACGGCACCAAGAGAAACCAAAGCTGCCCCCGACTCAGACACCCTAGGCATCAGGAGGTGATAAAACAGACAAAGGTTCTAGGTAGAAGACTTACCAGACATAAAGACAGTCTGGTCAGAATGCACCACCTCATCTATTACATAATTCAGTCTAGTAGCCAGCATCTTAGCTAGGATTTTACCATCTGTGGTGAGAAGGGAGATGGATCTATATAATTCAGAGGGAAGGGAGGGTACTTTGTTCAAAGCATTACGTGTATCAAGAAAGCAGTGAGCAAAAGACTGACAATTTATTATTAACAAGTGTTGAAAGAAGAAACAGGATAATGAAATGGTGCACTGGTCGTATCTACATATAAAACTTCACTTTTAATTAATTATTCAATAAAAAAAAAAAAAGGATATTAATTCATTTTCATAGACAATAAATTAAGCAAAATATTCTTGATCTGAAAATAATGTCAGGAACGGTTTGGATAGACAAGTCAGAAGAATTTGGTAGAATATATTCTTGTAATATTAATTGCCTCTATTCCACTGTGTAGAATCTTCCACTACTATGAAGTCTACTTTTTAATTGCAAAGATTCCTGTCTGACATGTTTCTTTTCACCTGGCAATTGTTTCCAAGTGTCTGTTCAAAGCTTCCTAACGCACTGGTTATTTCTCCAGATTAACAGCTCACTGCAATCCTACATTTATAAAATGCAATCTTCTAGTATTATCTATTCCTTTTAAACACCGCTTAGATCATGTGCACTTTATTTCTAATACTATAGCCTTAAAATTGTATATACAATCAGATTTAGGAGTCTGTGTGATCCATTACTCCATGATTAAGCAATTGGTGAAATGTATGTAGAGTTGAGCCAAGGATCTGTTTACTAGCAAAAGAATTGCCCCTATACTATAAGTCTGTGTGTCTTCAATGGAGATTCCCTTGGTGCTGTTATCATTTATCAGGGCCGTGTGTGAGCCCGCAGCCCAGGGGTCTCCACGTGTACATATAATGTTAGTATAATTGGTGTGAGCTCTCCACAAGGACCAGCGCACCATTTTCCTATACTGTTTCCTCTTTCAACACTTGTTAGCAACTATAGTAGGTAGCACCGCTTCAGCTATAATAACAATTATTTAAGTAATAAATAGAACAAAAAAAGAGACTGTCGTTAGCTGGTGTGGTTGCTCTTTTTTCTGTATAACACAATTTCTTATAAACCTCAATAGGAATCCTATCAATACTGGGTGGCCTTAGAGACCAGAAAGGAAGTAGGAGCTACATCCAGCTCTTCCACCGCAAAGAGGAATTCCAGAAATTCAGCAGCTTCATAAGAGAAACAGGGCAATGTAATGCATGAAGGTACGTGCTGGATTCTTGACAGAAGAGCTAAATAACTACCCCGTCTCGGTCTGAGAATAGAGTGAGTGCCTGGAATAGAACTGCCATTTCAATTTGTAAGTAATCCAACCATTCCAATTAAGCATGCAACAACTCCCAATCAGATTCTTCCTAAGACGTCAAATATCCAGATTCCTCGCAGAGCAGCTTCAAGTTGACCTCAGTTTTTTTTTTATTGAAATCGTTTAATTTCAGCAATACGCTCAATAAAGGTACCTTTGAAAAAAGCTTTATCAAAAAATAAAAATAAAAAAGAAGGATGGGGGCATTAGAATGAGACATTATCTACGAAAAAGGACTTCCAAGCAGCATGAAACTCAGATGCGCTCTTATGAGCTCCAGCCAGGATTAAGTTTCCGAAAATGTGCACCAACAAACAGAGAAGTACCTATAGTACTATAGCAGCACATATTGTGCCACTGTAGCTGTTTCTGCTTCACCTCTTATGGAGGCAAAGCAGAAAGCAACAACACTGAGGTGTATTAACACAGCGTTTTTCAGCCACTGTGCTGTGGCACACTAGTGTGCCACGAGCAGTTGTCAAGTGTGCCGCGAGGTCAGTGCAGTCAGAGCTCTTCAGGGAGGCTCAGGAGCACCCATGCCGTGACCTTTGGAGATGCGGCAGCATGACATAGGTCACAAATTACGTGGGACACGCCCCTTTGCACACTGTTTCAAGGCTCTGCACGGTTTGCTCAGTCACTTAGTGTAACTGAGCTACCCCAGCCGATGAAGAACAGGACAGGGACAACATTGAGCCTTCTCAGGTGGTTATTTTCTTTTTTCTTTTTGGGCCAATGTCTGTTCTTTTTCCTGTGGGGGGCCAATTTGTGAGTGTTTTTTTACCATGGGGGCCGATGTGTGTGCTTTTTTTCCCCGTGAGTGACTGATGGTGTGCCTTAGCAATTTTAAAATCTTGTTCGGTGTGCCGCGAGCTGAAAATGGTTGAAAATCACTGTATTAACATATTGGCTTCCGGAGTGGGTGAGAGAAAACTCATCCCTCTGCTGATCTGTGTAAGACCCGCAGTGCATCACCCTAGTGCTGATGCCATATCTCTCACTACCTGACAGGCTCCAATGTGCAGGCGTAAGATATCGCAAACATCACATTTAACACTTACCACATCTTATTACAACTCCATCTACAGGAAAAAGGACTTTATAAACACACTTTAAGAATCATTTGGAATTGCATTTCTACAATATGGAGTATACCAGTTCTGAAGAGTGAAAAATAACATTCTGCAGATTTTAAACCAGATAATGAGCTCTACATAAGCTGGCTATAGAAGTCAGGGCTTCTAAAGCTGCTGACCTCCAGAACAGAATTGCTTTAAATATCTTGTTAGCTGTTTAGAATGGATTGGGTGGAGGCTTCTCTATGTAAAGAATCTAGGGGGTCTAAATTTTTTAACATTTGGGAAAGTTATATAGCTACACTCCCTTTGCAAACCCAACGGTTGGTTGTTAAATGCTTTTCATCAACATCATGGTATCTGATGCGCTTAATAGATAATGACCCTCCTATAACAATAATTGGGGAACCCTAATCCGCATGGCACTATTACAACTTATGACTTGCGTATTATTATTATATTTTTGTTTATTTCTACATTGTTTTAGTTTAATTTTATGTTTGATTGATTTAATGATATATCTTATCATTGGTCTATTCTATGAAACTTATATTCTTGCTCATATTTTTACGATACTTAACAATGTATTGATATTGATTTTTTTTTCTTGTTAAAATGCTTTTGAATCAATAAAATACATGTTTAAAAAAAAATAAAAAATCTCATTAGCCAGCAAAGGAAGTGTGTGCCCTAACCGATCAAGAATGTTCTACTTTTATACATAATAATGCTGTAGAAATGTAAGAAATGTTAGCATTAATATGAAAGCAGATTAATTGAGACTTGGGGTTTATTTTCCTAATTTGGAGTCCTGGAAGGTCAACTTGCATATGGGATCTAATGTTTTGCTTTTATGGATACAAGCCTTAAAAAAAAAAAAAAAAAAAAAAAGCTCCTCTTACTAAAACTTTTAAACAATTGCTGGATGCTCATATACTTGGGTAAAGAAAATGTGGGTTACCAAAGACAGTAGGGTTTAAGTCAGCTGGAAAGATTTTAAAACATATGTAGAATACAGAGAGTTATTGAAAAAAATAAAGATAAATAAAAATGTTGGGGTCTATATATAATTTCCACCTGTTTCAGATCAAATTTTTTTTATTATTTTTAAATATCATATATAAAAAATATAAAATGGATTACTTACTGGTAAATCCTTTTCTCCGATTCTATGGGGGACACTGGAGTCACACTGGGGTATAGATGGCAATAAGTGGGACCTGGCATTTTAAATCTTTAGTGATTTGAACATTGCTCCTCCCCCTCTATAGTCCACCTGATCTCAGTTAAGATTAACTAAGGCAAGGAGGGAGACAAAGGAGAGAAAGAACCAGAACTGAACAAGGATAGACATGTCCCAGAACAATCAAACATACGATACTAACAAAACCACACACATAAAAGAAAACAAAACAGTGCAAGGAGGGCATCCAGTGTGCCCCATGGAATCGGAGAAAATGATTTACCGTTAAGTACCAATATCACATTTTCTTCTTCATCGAATAGGGGACACTGGAGATTTCCCAAAGCTGTACTTATGAGCGAGCAGGTGCTGTTGAAACCTGCAGCGTCCTGCATACAAAACTTTGACGCAAAAGTATAAAATCTGTAAAATTGTACAAAACATCTGCACGGAGGACCAGGTAGCAGCAAGACAGAGCTGAACATCTGAAGCCCCCTGTCCCACCACCCTAGTGGAATGAGCCAAAATCGTTAACTGTACTGGCCTGCCCAGGGAAACATTAACCTGACTGATGACCATACAAAGCCAGCGGGAAATAAATAGTTTGCTTAGAAGCTGGCCAACCCGCTTATGGGAATCGTAAATGATGAACAGGTCATTTGTTTTCCTTAGAGCAAAAAGGTACGAGAGACAAATGCTCAGACCACATCTAACGAATGAAGGGAAAGGTCTGTAGAAGGAAGCACCGGAACAAATGGTTGGTTGAGGTGAAATTTTTAAAACAACTTTCAGCAAAATAGGAGGGGTTAGTACGGAGTTCCTCTCTGTCATCATGAAAGATGAGATATGGATAACGGCAAGACAAAGCCTCGAGTTTGAAGACCCTCCAAGCAGAAATTAGCGCCAGAAAGAAAAAGGCAGTTTTCCAAGATAGCTTCATCAACTCCACCGAGTCGAGAAACTGAAACGGTAGCCAACTGTAAAAAGGCCAAAACGAGATTTAGGTCCCATGGAGCTGTGTGTGTGAGGCTGAATACAAACGAGGCAGAGACTTGTACTTTCAAAAATCCGAGGCGCAACCCCAAGTTCAATCACTCCTATAGTAACAAGAAGAGATGAGAAAGACGAAAGGAAGAGGGAAAATCCTTCCGCTCGCACCAAGCCACATAAGCCAACAAAACGTGATAATGGGCTGTGGACACGGACTTCCTATAGCCCTAAGCATAGTGGGGATTACCTTCTCTGAAAAACCCTTCTTTCGTAGGATAGAGGCTTCATTAGCCATGCCGTTAAATGAAGCAGAGACAAAGCTGGATGCACCAAGGGTCCTTGCTGCAGTAGATCTGTCCGAAGCGAAAGTGTCCAAGGTTCCGCTCTCTGTAGAATTTCAGTATACCAAGAGCAATGTGGCCAGTCCAGGATCACCGCCATCTACTTTCTTTATCGGCTTCAGAACACTTGGCAGAAGAGGAAATGGCATGAAGATGTACGCTGGGCAATAAAGGGGAACCTTGTAGTTGAGCCTGGATACCATAAGATTGACACCAGAGAAACCAGCTCCTGGAACACCTCTGGATGAAGGGCCCACTTGCCTGGATGCCAGTCTTGCAGACTTAGATGATCAGCCTCCCAATTTTTAACCCCAGGAATTAAAAAAGGCTGACATGGCTGGAACATCAAGTTCCACCCACCTGAGCAGACGTCTCCCTCTTTGTTGAGGGCCTTTTGGTGCCCCCCTGGCAGTTGTCCTAAGTCGCTGCCATGACTGAGATTTCCTAAAGAAGGAGGACAAGCTGCAGTCGCCCAGAGAGCTAGAACATTGATGGATAACAAGAATTCTTGATGGTACTGATGTTGAAGGACAACCACACCCCAGCCCCTCAGACTGGCATCTGCGGTCACAGCGTCCACCCCCAAATCACAAAAGGGCAACCAACTTTTAAATTTTTAACCATAAAAGTAGGGAGAGATGCATCCGAGAGAGATGAATGACGCTGGACAGGTGAAGATGAGATCCGCTACATTTGGAGGAGATCCAGTTGAAACTCCCTGGCGTGAAACCTGCCGAACAAAACTGCCTCGAAGGAAGAGACCTTTATCCCTAAGAGGCGCATACACAGGTGAACGGATACAGATTTTCTGCTGAGCACTAGTTTCACCATGGACCGGATAGGCCACACTCTTTTCCGGAGGCAGAATATCCGCTGCAAAGTTGTATCGAATAACATTTCCAGGAACAATAGTCTCTGGGATGGAACAAGATTGGAAATCTTGAAGTTGACTATCCAGCCATGGGAAATAAGAGTGTGGTGTGTCAGATACATGAGTCCTCAAAGTATCCGCCGTGGGAGCCTTTATGAAAAAATCGTCCAGATAAGGGATAGTTAACCCCCAGAGCCCAAAAGGTGTGCCATAATCTCAACTAGTTCCGGACCAAAGAAAATGTCCCCGGAGAATGGAAGAGCCTCCAAGGAGCATTTGGATTTCGGATCCACTTACCAGGACCTCAACCACAGAGATCAGCAAGCCTCCACCATTGAAAGTGAGACCTTCAAATAGACCAGGGCTGCATCTAGGGTCGCTTCCCCCAGTTAAACAGTTAATTCCCTAATGTATTTGGCTGATGGGATAAGGTCCGTTCTGGGCGAATTTGAACGGAGACCATCCACCAGCTGCTCTGCCCACTTTTCCACCACCTTGTTCACCCAGGAAGATACCATAATGGGTGTAAGGGAAATACCCGCAGCTGTGTAAATTGATTTAAGGACTCCAGTTTATGGTCTGACCCATCCTGGAGAGAAGAGCCAGAGAGTGTAATAGGTTTTTTTTTTTTTTTTTTGAACATTCAGATTCCCACATAGTCCATGTCCCAGGAGGAAGAGAATATTAGGAGAATCACCGCCACCTAGCCAACTGAAACTTCTGGTTTGGAGGTTTCCAGATGGTAAAACAACAGATCCTGCAACTAAGGGAGCAATTCAATTGTTTTAGCTTTAGTTCCGATCTCCCGTCTCTAGTGGCGGAAGATTGCGGGCACTATTTAATTGATGTTGATAGCCCAAACGGGTCACTTTTTGCGCATTTCAGCTCGCCATCCCCGGGGGTGCCGGCAGCTGTTTGTGCCAGACAGGAGCAACAATTGAACAGCTCTGTCGAATGTGAGGAGGGGCCAAAACAATTTAATTGTGCCTTATGAAGGAAATGTAACTAACTGCCTTTTCTTCCTCTTAAAACATGGACACTTCCGGAGACTCCTTGGAATCCAAATCTGTAATGCTCAATTCTTGGCTTACTGCCTTAATCAATGCTTCCACGTTTCAAAACTCCCCAAATCATCGTTAGGCAAAGAGGAAATTTCTACATCTGAGCAATCTAAGGGGACATCCTCTTCTTGCTTGCTTCCAATTCGGAACTGTCCCATGACAGTAATACTGACTGAATCCATCTCTTCTGGGAAACTGAACACCTAGACAATTTTTTTTTATGTCCTAGCTGAAGGATCTAGCATTCTTTCCAGGAAGGACGAGACCTGCACCAACCCTTGGAAAGAACAAGCTAGCCCTTGGGCCCAAGTAGGCTCCATTGTTTGAGAAACATAAGACGAAGCTTTAACAGGAACTGAAACTACTGGAAGAGCCAATTGCTAAGACAATTCAGACATAGCCCCCACCAGAGCACTATATATATATATATATATATATATATATTTTTTTTTTTTTTTTTTTTTTGGGGGGGGGGTAAATTGATTATATTTGTATGCCATAATTGCCTATATAGCATACTGTACATAAACTGCGGTTGATTTGAAGGGTAGAAACGTGTACTGAATAATGGTAAGAGTCACTATATTTGTTCATGTGTTCTGCCATTTACATAGTACATATAGGGCCGTATTCAATTAGGTGCGAAAAGCAGTTTTCGGCGAAAAAGTTTCGCCGGTGACGTAATTTCACCCTGAAAAAACGTATCCCCGTATTCAATTCCAAAGACTTTTCGCCGGTGCGGAAAGTCAATGCATTGAAATCGGTAAAACAAATTTGCCTATGAAAGCGGTCGAAGAAAAAAAAAAAAAGTGCAGAATTGGGGTTTTGGGGTGAAACTTGCGGGAACCATCCTGCATCCTTTTGAAAGCCCCCAAAAGTAAACGGTGTCAAAAAAAATTAAAAAAAAAAAACTTAACACCCCAAAAAAGTACTTTCATTTTGGGGACAAAAAAAAACAAACCAAAAGTTGGGGGACAAACTTAAAAACTAGCGAAATAGACCCCATAGGGGTCCCCAAGTATGCCCCAGGTGTTTAGAATGCAGGTGTTTGCGGCAGGTGCACTTAAGTTTTTTTTTAAACTTTACATTAGCAAATTCCAAATATGCTAGCACCCATTATCATGTACCCCAAATTTGCTGGGACTAGTTATTTTGATGAAAAAATATTGCTAAATGCCATTCTTCACCACTTATGTAAAGACGCTAAAAACAAGCTTTTGGAGAAAACAAAAAACAAAACCCAGAATAGCTTTATTAGGGGTACTAGAACACCCCCATAGTGATCCCCTATGTTAGTGCAGCTTTTTGGGGAGTACAGAGTGTTTTCCCCATTTTTGACAGTACTTTGCCAGGTCCGAATTCATCGGGTGCTGTTTTCGCTGATTTCAAATTGAGCACGGGGATAAGCAGGGACGCACGTGATACTTTTTCGCATGGAAAACCAGCGATGATGGCAAAAAGTCCGGGACTTTTCGCACCAAATTGAATATGCCCCACAGCCTCTAAAGGAAGGTGCACATCAGGCCTGGCCAACCTGTGGCTCTCCAGCTGTTGTGAAACTACAAGTCCCAGCATGCCCTGCAACTGTTTTAGCATTCCCTAATAACAAAACTGTGGCAGGGCATGCTGGAACTTGTAGTTTCACAACAGCTGGAGAGCCACAGGTTGGCCAGGCATGGTGTATGAATTAAGCCACTTTCAATACATTAGTACATTCCATGCTTGATAGCAGGTAGTGAGTTGTATTGTAGTATTGGTAGGCCAAATACAGATTTGGAAAATGATAAAAAATTTGAGTTATGGTAGACTTACCTAGATAACTCCTTTTTTTCGAGGTCCATGAGGGTCCACAGGGATACCTAGCCATAGGACTTCAGTTTAGTTAACAAGTCTCAAGGCAGGAGAAGGAAGAGCAATCGTACACCAGAAACACTCTTACATAAAATGAGGGAATCTGTGACCAAAAGAAAAAAACAACCCAACGCAGCCAGGTGCATCAGGGTGGGTGTCCTGTGGATCTCAAAGAAAAGGAGTTATCTAGGTAAATCTACCATAACTCTAATTTTCTTCTTCAGGGTCCATAGGGATAGTATGTCCTAAAGCAGTTCCCCTAGGGTGGGGGACGCTCTTGAGCAGAAAGGAGAACTCGTGGCCCAAAGGAAGCATACTGAGGCAAAAGTATCAAAGGCACAGAGCCTAAGAAACATGCGGACACGTGGCTGCCTTGCACAATTGTTCAGCAGAGGCACCACGACTAAATGCCCACGATGGCCCTACAGACAGAGTAGAATGTGCTGTCACCGTGCTTGGGACAGGTAGATCAGCCTGTATGCACACCTGAGAGTCATGCGTAGCCATCTTGCCAGAGTCTGCTTGTTAGCTGGCCATCCTCGTTTGTGAAAACCATATAATACAAAAAGAGCATCTGATTTTCTAACAGAGTTTGTGCACTCCACATAGATACGGAGAACACACACTACATCCACGGAGGAGTCACCTACAGACAGATCTGGAGCCTGAAAAGCTGGAACAACAATTTCTTCATTCACATGAAAACGGGACACTACCTTAGGAAGGCAACCCTCCTTTGTACGAGGAACAGCGTTATCCTGGTGAAATTCAAAAAAAGGGGAGCGACAAGAGAGCGCTGCCAAATCAGAGACTCTCAAAAATATTTTTGCTAGAGCAAAAAAAGAAAAAAAATCCTTTTTGGGGCACTCTTATTAAACTAGTGTAATATGATATTTATTAAAACTTCACTTTTAATTGACCAACTAATTAAAATAAATAGATGCAAAAAAAACAAAAATACAATAATAATAGACAATAGTGGCGAAAATATGAAATATTTAATGATAATTATCCGGTCCTATTCGCAAACAGATAGTATATATGAAAATTGCTAGATATTCAAATAACATGGCATCATGTATAAGTTAGTAGCATGCAAAAAAGTTATTATAATATGATACATACACAAAGTATTTGTGGTGATCTATAGGATTATGGTTTATTGGATGTCAGTATCTGGTTCCCACAATCAATTAGCTAAATCGCAGTTTAGATGAAATATAATGGGAATCCTTTTTATTGCACATTGCCCGTAAAATAACAAATGCTGTTTGTGCAAAATATAATTATATTGCACTTCTCTATTGGAGATAAAGATAATTATTGCACAGTTTCCATGAATTGCACATATCCCCTATAACAGAAGTGCAGTATTTTTGTTGGTTGTAGAACATCATTTTCTTAGCCTTTTTCCTGTGCGGGATCTACTTTCCCATTTCCCCTTTCCCATATGATTATATAAATCAGCGACTCTGCAAGCAGAAGAGATAGCGAGAAGAAAAAGTGTATTTGCTTTCAACCAGTTCAAATCTACAGAATCTAGAGGTTCAAATGGGTGAACTTGTAGCCTTTTACGAACCAAAGACAAATCCCACGGTTCTACCGGTGGAACAAAAGGGAGGCTGAACTCGCAGAACTCCTTGGAAAAAAAATTCTAACATCTGGTAATGAGGCAATCTTTCTCTGGAACCAGACTGACAGTGCAGATACCTGCACTCAAGAAAGTAGCCAGGCAGGGACCACGGTCTAAACCTGCCTGGAGAAAACCCAGTATCCTGGAAATCCTAAACACTTTAGGATCATACTTTCTGAGGGAACACCAATGACCAAAAGAATGCCAAACTCTGTAATATAAGCGGGCAGAGGCAGGCTTCCGTGCCCTAAGCATCGTTTGAATTACAGAATTGGAAAAACCTTTTGCTCTTAGGATGGAAGATTCAAGAGCCACGCCGTCAAAGCCAGACAAGGTAAGTCCGCATGCTGGCAGGGGCCCAGCATTAGCAGATCCTGCCATAGAGAAAAAGAGGATACAGACTGTCTATTGGCAGATTCTGTAGGTCGGTGAACCAATGACGTCTGGGTCAAGCCGGAGCCACAAGTATTACTATTCCGCTTTCCTGCTTGAATTTCCTGAGAACTCTTGGGAGGAAAAAGATACCCCAGCTTGAAGTCCTATCAAACTGCCAGTGCGTACACGAAGGTTACTGAATCTCTCTCTAGTAGACCCCATATGTTTACAAGGAGCTGAAACACTCCCGGATGGAGAGACCACTCTCTGGCGTGTATGTCCTGGCGACTTAGGAAGTCTGCTTCCCAATTGAGTACTCCCGGTATGAATAGTGCCGAGATGGCTGGAAGATGACTTCTGCTCAAATCAGAACCCTTGTCACTTCTTTCGTGGCAGCGTAACTTCTTGTGCCTCCGTGAAGTAGGCCACTGTTGTCGCATTGTTGGACTGGATCTGGACCGGCCTACCCTGGAGCAGGTCCTGTGCTATGACAAGTGCTTTGTATACTGCTTGCAGTTCCAGAATGTTTATTGGCAGATGACTTTCCTGATTTATCCATCTTCTCTGAAACCTGTCACCGCTCCCCATCCGTGAAGACTGGCATCTGGTGAGAAGCACTTTATTTGACAATACTGTCCGTTCCACTTGGAGAGAATCAATCTCTGCAGAGGCCTGGAATGGAACGGAGCATACCCCACCATATCGAAGGTGAATACTATTGATCCCAGGACCTTCATTGCTAACAGACTAGATACCATTCGCATTGACAGGGCCACAATGTTGTCCTCTGGCAGAAACACCGTCTGTGCCTTAGAATCCAGAAGAGCTCAAAGATGTACCATCTGCTGTGTTGGAGAAAGTGATGATTTCTTCCAAATGATGATCCAGCCATGCTTTAGTAAGCAGGCTATGGTCAGTTGAAGATGGTTTTGTAAAACAACCGAAGTCTGTGCCATTATCAGAATGTCGTCCAGATATGGCAGAATTTTGACTCCCCGACGCCTGAGATAGGCCGTCATGACTGCCATTATTTTGGTAAATACCTGGGAAGCCGTAGATAGGCCAAAGGGTAGAGCCTGAAATTGGTAAAGCTGTTGAAGGACAGCAAACCGTAAAAATTGATGGTGGGATGGTATAATAATTACATGTAGATATGCATCCTGACTGTCCAGGGAAACCATGTAATCACCCGGCTCAATTGCAAAAATAATTGTTCGGCGAGTTTCCATACAAAACTTGGGCACATGGATAAACCTGTTGAGGGTTTTTAGATTTCGTATAGGGTGAGAAGCCCCATTCGGTTACTGAACCAGAAATTGGAATAATAACCCCTTCCCTGTTGTGACTCAGGAACCGGGATTATTACCCCTGCCTGCAGCAGGGAGTGAATGGCTTCCTGAAGGGTCAAGGCCTTTACCGCATCTGCTGGAGGATCTGTGCAAAAAAAACTTCTGGGGAGGATGTCTCCTGAAAGTGAGAGCATACCCCTGAGAGACCACTTCTCGGACCCAGGCATCTGTTTGATGGCAACAATCAGCAAATTGGAGAAGTCGGCCTCCCACCCTGGGATCACCCAGGAGGAGGCCCGTCCCATAAGGCAGAGGGTTTGTCGTCCGGCTTAGAAGGTGGATGTCTTGCCGGGCCAGGCCTCTTAGTTTGTCCCTTTGATATTGTGCGAAAACTAGACGTCTTAGAGGAAGGCTGTTCCATTACTCGTCCGAAGGACCGTAAAGAAACCAGCCTAAACTTTATAGTCGCCGTAGATGGCAGACCTGTTGACTTTGAAGCCGCCAGAGTAGCTATTATTTTATCCAACTCTGCTCCAAAAAGTACTTTTCCATAGAAAGGTAAACCTTCCAGCGCCTTCTTTGATCCTGTATCTGCTTTCCAGGATCTTAACCAAAGGGCCCTGCATGCCACTATTAAAACTGTTGATGCTTTAGAAGCTAAAATGCCAGCATCTACAGCAGCTCCTCCCAGATAGGAAGCCGCTTCTCATGGGAGGTATACATCATCTGGTAGAGAATCTTCCAATGTCCCCATCCATTCTTCAACAGCTTTGGCTACCCAGGCTCCAGCCATAGCTGGACGAATAACAGCTCCAGATGATGAAAAGATTGTTTTAAGACATGCGTCAATCTTTTTATCCGTGGAATCCTTCAGGGAAGATGCTGACGGAATAGGTAATGTAGCATGTCTGATTAAATGCTTCACATGAGCATCCATAGTAGGAGGTACCTCTCACTTAGTACAAATAGAAACCAGGAAAGGATACAAACGATGTTATTCTCTTATTCACATAAAAACGTTTGTCAGGGTTAATCCATGCCTCATCCATAAGCTCAGTGAGCTGTTCAGATACAGGAAACTCCATTTTGATCACCTTCCGGTGGCGATTGAACACTGGAGCCTTCTTCCTATGAGCTGGTTCATCATCCTGAATGTCTAGGATTCATTTACCCACCTTCACCAAAGTAGCAACATCTACTGTGGACGAATGGAGAGGAACCATGCGCACCATCTGATTCCTCCGATGATGCGTCTGAATCCATATGTTGAGCAGACTGATAAAACGATAACTTGAGCTTAGGCGCCTTAGTAACTACCGGTCTGCTATCACCATTAGATGGTGCCATACTCTGACTAGAATGGCCATAAACATCCTTCCAGAAAAAAGCATAGGAGGTGCCAACATACCATGCTGTGGACACCCCATCCAAGGAGGCATAGTGGTAGCAGCCATACGATCCACAAACTACTTTATTACCTGGAACAAAGAGGATACCCAAGAAGGCTCTTGTCCAGGGACAGGTATACTGGACTGGTGAGGTGGCTTTTTATAACAGACAACACACAAACCATGCTTTATGTCCTGAGGGGACAAATAAGCCATACATGATTTACATGAAACCAGCACAGAGGGCTCCCCCTCCTGTATCCCTTTATCTTTTGATATGTTCAAATAAAGGCAATAATTGCAATGTTATGTGATAGCCTTCACAAAATCTTAATGAATGTTTAGTACTCAGAGAAATTAAAGACAGCAGCTAGCAAACAGTCACATTCAATGCATATGTAATAAAATTACAAATCGACTCTAGATCAACTACACAAAGGAATTTTAGGATATAGAGCACTATATACCTTAACCAAGGGAGAGGTAAACAGGGAGACTGACCCAAACCCTCCTGAGACCAACAGTTACAGGGCGCACTGAGCGTGGACCGTGAGCGTCTCGTATACACGCGGAGGGTAGGTGGAGCAACCCAGACGCGCAAAACCCTTTGTAGGGACTGCGTCTGGGTGAGGAGCTGCCAGGGGAGTGCCTACCTCTGATAAGCAGCAGTAACTAGCAAAGTACACTGCCCTCGTGGCAGCAGAAGCTGTCTGCTGCCGATCCCCGGCGTCAGACGATAAGGCCCCGGTGGTGTAGCAAGGACGCGGACAATCCTGGGCCCTGACTGCAGTGGCTTCTGGTGTGTCTCAGACAACAAAAGCAAGACTGCCGTGCGAGATTCCCCGTGTCTCCGGTTGCAGTCCAGGTCGCAGCATTACAGCTAGCAAGTTTAGCCGCAACCCACTGAAATCATCAGCCCATGTACTGCTGTTGCGGCCCGGCGGAGGTAGATGGAGTCGCAGTATATGCGTCTTAATTCAGACGCTTAATACTGCCAACCCAAAAACATAAAATAAAACATAAAAGAAATGCTTAGGACTGCCAGAGCAGTCCCCTGTTACAAAGGTGCATCTTGATCCGGGCACCAAACGAACAAATGAAGCCCTATGGCTAGGGGCGGGGTATATATGGAGGAGGACCCAAGGCATCCTAGGAGCTGAAGCTTTAACTGTTTGGTGCCTGGTCTCCAACCCTAATATTCTCCATGGTATCCCTGTGGATCCCTATGGACCCTGAAGAAAGGCAGAATGTTTACATCAACATGGCAGTATTTTGTCACACTCAGGCTATGCTGACCCTCTACCGAGGTACTGGAAGACGTGGACCCAGGTTGGAAAAGGTACTGGAGGCGTGGGGCCTGGATAAAAGGACTTCCTTATCCACTAGTACCGGATGTTGGCTAGACCTGACCAAAGGCGCAGAGTTTAACTTACTGGAAGGCGTTCTCCAGTGACCCCTCCAAGCAGGATTTTGGTTTAAGCTGCACCCAACAAGCAGGTGGCGGCCCTTTGGTCAGGTATCCGGCGCAAGTGGGAAATGGAAGAACACTATCACAGGGAAAGCAAAAGGAAAAGATGCTGGAAGTTTGTACTGGGGTGAGGTATTGAGTACACACTCTGTTGATCCAGACGCAAGGCTGACACAGGAGAATGGCACTAGGAGATTGTACTTGGATGACATACTAAGTACACACACTGTGGCTTCAGAGGCAGAACTGGCACAGGAGAATGGTATGATGAGATGGTACTTGGATGACGTACTAAGTACACGCACTGTGGCTTCAGTCACAGAACTGGCACAGGAGATGATTCTAGGAGATTGTACTCAGAAGACAAGTACACACACCGTGGATAAACACTAGGAACAAGTCACTAGGAGCAACGGAGCTTGGAACCTGGTGCGCTGCAACAGCAAGTATTCACTGGAAGTAACAACATTGTACAGGCAAGTTCCTGTTGTCCAAAGCCTGGCTAAATACCCTAAGGTAGCAGTCCATTGGAGGATAGTGTCAGCTGACAGCAACCTATGCTACCATTGGGTAAAGGTCTAATCAGGATATAGACTGTCATGACTGCGTTCATGACAGTAACAGCTGGAACCACATAAAGGAGCAAGCACATGGATGTCCTAGCAGACCCCAGGTATAACTAAGAGCGTCACTCGCCGCTGCGCCTATTGTCTGACTACTCGGGAGGTCAGGGGAAGCCGATGCAGAGGTGAGTAACGGGCGATCCTAGGCCGCAACCTGACATATTTCATGTAGTAATGGAGGCACCTTTACACGAGTTACCGTTACCAAACACCGAGAGTAAGGCGCAGTAACTGACATTCTCCGACTTAAGTGGTTTTAGTCGAACTTAACAGTGCTCTGAATTGAATTGCCCCTGAAACTCCTTCACAGGCTATTCAGCATTGTGCTGAATTAAATCGCCCCACCTTGTTTGGACTCTCTGTTGTTTGCCTCTTGTAGCAAAGGCTAGCTTCATTCAAGAAATTAGCTCTATAAGTTGTTGTTTAGTTAGGCCGAAAGGTACATTTGGAGCATAGATTCTTCCTGCGCTGGAACAAGCTTGTACCGTGCAGCACATACACTAATAGGAGGACCTGCAACAACATGACCTATTGCTATCTTACTTGACCATACATTCCATAAAATGTTCCCCTAACTTAGTGGCTTACCTGGAGCAGGGAGTGTCTCTCAGCTGTTTGGGCTTCTGTTCCACCACTGAAGATTCCACCTGCATATCCTATTCACAGGAAGCAGAACTGTACAGCAGTTATGATTTATCCGTAAGCTCTACCTATCCCGTCCTTGGTATTTTAATTACGTTCTGCGTATGGAGGAGTTGAGTATACCGTAGATACCAAGGCAGGAATTTTAAAAGTGAAATTGCTACCGGAACAGCTGCCAGAAGCACCCAGCAGCATTGGAATGGTGTATCCATGGCACCTACACAAATGGTAAGCCCCTGCTTTTAGCAGAAAATAAGTAACACTACCTGCTTGTCTGATTAAGACAGTAGGGAAGAGGAGGAACCCTGTTATATACCATCATTTTTAACCTACCTAACTAGCTAACTCATTTTAAAGGGCTGCCATGGAGGTACTTATGGGAAGACCTATGACATTGCCATTGTCACCCTACTGCTCCTTTGTCTGCTCTTGATATGCAATAGACTGATGTGCAAGGCTGCGTCATTTCTTCAAAAGGAACCCGACCAGCCATGCCGCTACACCGATACAAAAGAATGGCTGTACAAATAAAATATAGATGCAGCAGAGAAAATCCAAAGTGGACAGTACTGTACAAAGTACTGCTAAACACACACAGCTGTCATGGTCGCAACACAGTTCACTTATTGCACAAGAGGAAGATTCCTGCTCCAGGAAAGTAAAGCCCGCTTCACTAAGGAGCGATTTAAACTACACCAACCAGTTTGTGGTACAGCTTCTTCAAAAGATGCATGGGCTCCACAAAATTACTTTGAAAAATGATTTGAGATTGCATTTCTCCAATATGGAGTATACCAGTTATGAAGTATGAAAAATGACATGCTGCATATTTTAGAACAGTTAATGAGCTCGATATATAGGTTGGCTATAGAAGTCAGGGCTGCTAGAGCTGCTGACCTCCAGAACAGAATTGCCTTTTTAACCAGAAAAGGAAGTGTGTGTCTAACAGATCAAGAATGTTCTTTTATACATGATAATTCTGTAGAAATTGAAAAAATCTTAGCATTAAAAAGAAAGCAGATGAACTGATACTTGGGTAAACCCAACGGTTAATTGGATTCCCCGTATGGGTTTATTTTAGGGATGTGCAGGCTCGGATAGGTTCGAGTTTGCACGTGGAGTTCGGATTTTTCCCTCCAAAAAAACGGAACTCAGAACGAGGCAAAACGTCATCTTACATGGACGAACATCATCATTCCTGGACAAAAGACCAGGAATGATGATGTTCGTCCATGTAAGATGACGTTTTGCCTCGTTCTGAGTTCCGTTTTTTTGGAGGGAAAAATCCGAACTCCACGTGCAAACTCGAACCTATCCGAGCCTGCACATCCCTAGTTTATTTTCCTAGTTTGGAGTCCTGGGAGTTAAACTTGCACATCTAATGTTTTGCTTTTATGGTTACAAGCCTTTATTTGCTTGTAATTACAAAAAACTGTATTACTAAAGCATCTAATTACTGGATGTTCATATACTTGGGGGCAGGGGCTGGCTGGCAACTTTTGGCCTGGGGGGCAGACACAAGTAAGTGGCCCGATTTCTTCACCAGCGCATTGCAATGGAGAAAAGACACATGATAATAGTCTCTGTAAGTAAGGTGTGCCTAATGTGGGTGTGCTTTAAATAATGTAGAGAGGTTGCAGTGACAGCCAGATTAGGGAGCATCGCAGTGACTGCCATATAATACAGAGAGGTTCGTAGGGAACATCAGATCAGGGAGTGTCGCAGTGACTGCCATATAATGCAGAGAGGTTCGCAGTGACCATCAGATCAGGGAATATCGCAGTGACTGCCATATAATGCAGAGAGGTTCACAGGGACCATCAGATCAGGGAGTGTCGCAGTGACTGCCATATAATGCAGAGAGGTTCGCAGTGACCATCAGATCAGGGAGTGTCGCAGTGACTGTCATATAATGCAGAGAGGTTCGCAGTGACCATCAGATCAGGGAATATCGCAGTGACTGCCATATAATGCAGAGAGGTTCGCAGGGACCATCAGATCAGGGAGTGTCGCAGTGACTGCCATATAATGCAGAGAGGTTCGCAGGGACCATCAGATCAGGGAGTGTCGCAGTGACATTATTATGCAGAGAGGTTGCAGTGACAGCCAGATTAGGGAGCATCGCAGTGATGTGCCATATAATGCAGAGAGGTTCGCAGTGACCATCAGATCAGGGAATATCGCAGTGACTGCCATATAATACAGAGAGGTTCGTAGGGACCATCAGATCAGGGAGTGTCGCAGTGACTGCCATATAATGCAGAGAGGTTCGCAGGGACCATCAGATCAGGGAATATCGCAGTGACTTCCATATAATGCAGAGAGGTTCACAGTGACCATCAGATCAGGGAATATCACAGTGACTGCCATATAATGCAGAGAGGTTCACAGGGACCATCAGATCAGGGAGTGTCGCAGTGACTGCCATATAATGCAGAGAGGTTCATAGGGACCATCAGATCAGGGAGTGTCGCAGTGACTGCCATATAATGCAGAGAGGTTCTCAGTGACCACCTGATCAGGGAGCGTTGTAATGGCTGCCAGATAACGCAGTAATCACCAGATTATGCAGAAATCATCAGTGACCCACATATAACACAGGTATTATGAATATACAGTAGCCCTCACACAAAATAATAATACCCCCCCCCACATTCACACACATTACATCACCCCCAGCACCGACAGTATTAAAACACCCCATCCCCCCAAAGATAAAAATAACTACAGCCCCCCCATTGCATAAGTATTCCAACACCCCCCCCCCCCTTCCCTCTCAAATGTCATTTAAACATGTACACCCCCACTGGCACTTACCTGCCTGGAAGGCTGCTCTGTCTCTGGTCCCTGCGGACCGCCAGGGTACATGAAGAGATCACACAGACAGGATAGACCAGTGAAGGGGCGGAGACTCGTGGTGAGGGGGCGGGGTCTTCAGCAGGGACAGGAGGTGATGGATTAATATAGTCAGTCAGGGTAGGAGAGGAGGCGGGGCCTTCCGGTGAGGGGGCGGGGCCTTAGCCGGGGAGAGGAAGGAGCCCGAGGGAAGGGACAGAGGACACAGAGGTAGGTGCACAGCCCCTGCAGCGGAGCGGCCTCGGAAGGAGCGCTGCTACATAGGACATAGGGTGACAGACAGCTCGGTAACAGGCAGAGAGTGCTGCCCAGCCGCTCTGATGCTGCTATAGTCGGAGCGACTGAGAGCACTTTCTGCATGTCACCCGGCCGTCAGTCATATGATACCGGCCCGGGGGGCATATGGCACCCTGCCCCCCGGCCCAGCCCGCCACTGCTTGGGGGTCACCAAAGTCAGTAGGGGTTAAAGGCAGTTGGAAAGATTTAACGTTCCATGGTGATCCTGGTTGACAGCAGTAAGAGTATTCTCTCCAGGCCATTTATTAAAACATTTATTCCGGTCTTTAAAAATGAGTTAACTAGTTTCCCCAAGCAGAATCGGGAGAGCTTGAGCAGTGACTGCAGGGCTGACTAAATAGGGAAAAGCCCTATTTCCAGCAAAAACTGCCATCTGATAAATTACCCCTATGACTGGGCAAAGAGCATTTTGTCCTTGTAACAACTGTTATGTCAAGTTTGCTTTCTGAAATGTATTTATTATGTAGTAAAATTCATACCAATATACAGAAAACAGGTATTTTATCTATAGTTTTTTGATCAATCTGTAAAACAAAATTATGACACCCTCTGTGACTGAACACATATTTTGCTATTTAAATAATGATTATGGGTGATTTTTACCTATGCACATTACACTTCCTGTCATTTAGTCTATTGACTACTCACTGTTGAATGGCATCATTTTATAGCAAAGTATTCATTCAACATTACACACAAAGTGCATTTGTTGCCATTAGTGACTAAACCACTGGAGGAAGCCATTTTGTGGGCAAAAATCATTTTCCATGGTCAATTTTTTTTTTTAAATGGGGTCTCTCTCAGTATTATACAAATCAGAACCTTGCAGAAACAAAGCACCAGTTTCTATACATATATAGTGAGACTTGTTATACTTCTTATAAATATGGTGTGTAACAATAGCCAGCTAAACTGAGACCTCAGGGTGTCTCTAGAGAAAATAACTTTACAGGGTTCCTCCACCATGAATAAGTCACAAAATATAGCGAGCAGTACGACTACACTCAAGTTGGACCTAAAGTAGGCAATACAATTATGCAGACTTGTTTGATTTGGCTCTCATCACCGCCTATATATAAAAGGGCAGGATGGGGAAGGAAAGGGCAGACTAAGGTAGGCTGGGTACAGCAAGGGCGTGTACAAGCAATTGTGAACACACAAAGACCAACAACCAAACGCATATAGTCTGAGTAAGCCATATTATTTGCAGGTGTCAGGGGCAGGTGCAAATTATGTAGATGTCCGTTATACAGTTCGGCTTATGAGCAGAAATACACTATTTTTGCATGGTTTTGTTAAGTATAACAACATAATTTTGCAATTAACTTTGGATCAGCCCCTATATGTTTAGTGTTTTAAAAAATAAAAAAAATAATGGGATGGAATGGCTGGAAAACACTTAGACAGAATGATAAAGCAACATACTGCATATGGGTTACAGCATGTGCACACCAATAAATTAATATTGAATGTAGGTGTAAACATGTACATGAAACTCAACATATGTATATTTGATGAGCAAACAAAAAAAACAAACAAAAAAAAATAAAAAATGGAAGTCTGCTATAGCAAGCAATGCTGTGAACAGAAGAGCTCGTTGATTCTAGTCAACTGTGTCACACAAAAATATGGCAGCGATCAGTGAGCAATTTTTTTTTTTAGAAGAAAATAAAATAGGTAGTAATGCAGTATAGTTCCCCCTCATCTACTGCAAACTGAAACATGTTTGATTACAGCTTCAGGTGTAATCCTATGAAATGATTATTGTGAAATATAAAATAGTTACTAGATAATGAAATTCCTACATTATGAACAGCAGTGTTGTCACACACACACGATATACAAAATGTTTTATTTGTGGTACAATGTGATTCTTTCTGCAGATGAGAATGACATGAATTTTCTATAAACAACCATTTACCAGACAAATGTACTGGACTGATGTCATTATGTACCAATGAGGTTTCATTTCTGTGATGATAAAGACAGAGCGAGTTAGAGAGGCACAGTTCCATCCCACACCCGTGGCAGCTCATCACGTAAAGCATTCCAGGCTGCTCTTGGCACGTTCCATCTCATGCAGAAAACTGTAGAACTGGGGCAGGGTCAGTTCTGTGAAGAAACATTCCGTCATTCATCTGTTCATCACACTTTTGTATCAGCTCTTTACATCTTTCTATAGTGCTACTCTAGTGCGGTGGGAATCACCTCTTTCTACAGTCCTATTCTGGCGAAGCAGGTGTGGCCTCACTTTCTACAGGATTACACTAGCAAGGCAGGCATGACCTTGCTTTCTACAGTACTATTCTGGCAAGGCTAGCATGACCTCATTTTCATCAGTCCTACTCTAGCAAAGCAGGCATGACTTAAAAGCCACCATGCTAGCTGCAGCTCACATTCCCCCGCTACCTAGCAACCGGGACACCGTATGAAGTCAGCCCGGGGCGCAGGTCACCTGCAGCTGCCTCATGTCTCCTTAACTCAGGAGCTTGTTTCAGCAGGCAGCTTGTTTGGTCCCTAGGAAGGTAAAAGGCAGGGAGGGCTTAGCCTTCCTGCCGGTTATAGCATCCATGCCAGTCAGATGTGACCAGCTCCCTGCACCATCTTGCTTGTTTGTTTGTATTCCTGGCTCTCCTGCTAAAGTCCTGCTGCAAGTAACATTCCAGCATATACCTGGATCTTCGCCCCTTGTTGTTAAGTGTTACTCATCTTACCCGACACTGGTTTATACAGCAGGGTTTGCACTCCAGCTTTCTCCCCGCTGCTCATACATAAGCTCCTCCTATCTTGAGTACAAGACCTGGGGGGACATCTGAGTACCTGTGAGAACATAAATCTCTACGGAAAAGGGGGTTGCTATATGTGAAGACCTCTCTAGCCTGATTCTAGGAGTTAATGTGGACTGTTGGGTGTGCATAAGAATGACCTCACTTTCTGCAGTCCTATTCTGGCAAGGGGAGCATGACCATACTTTCTGCAGTCCTACTCTTGCAAGACATAAGTAATCTCACTTTCTATAGCCCTATTCACAGTGTGACTTTACTCTACATAGTAACATCTGACCTAGGGCTGCAAGTGGCTAACTAACCATACTGTGAAATCTCAAGCATTTTTCCTGCACACATTTCACAACTATACAAGCTTGCAGCAGCCTCAAACTCACCTACGTAGACCGGCTCCAGCTGGTGACCTCTTTTAATAACCATCTTCAGCTGAGAGAAAATACACAAAAACGACTATGAAAATATCCAATAAATAAACATGATATTTCTATCTCATAAAAAAAAAAAATAAATAAAAACCACACTATTCAATTATAAAGACTACTTTAAAGAACAGATATTGGGTACATATAGTGGAGACATTGTGTAGGCGGAATCAATATTTATGAGAATGCAACTTACCAACTGATAAGGAATCAGTGATACTGTAGGTCGAGACCGACAGTCGCACTTAAAAATGATTAGAGGAAAAGCTCTTAAACATTCTACATATGGATTGGGTGGAGACAGAGTTGCACAATTTATCGACATCTGTGTATGTTTCATTAAATAGTCTCTGACCCAATTAAGGAACGTGTCTGGAAGGGTTTCCGTAATACCACCTGGTATGAGACAATTCTCTATACCGATGACCGGCTCATTGATCTGCATACACGATAATTATTGTGTATTCGACAATGGTCCCTGCATGCCGGATGGATGATGTTCTTATCTGTGTTTATCAGATAAAGATTATATATAGAATCTGTCATGTACTGCAATCTTGCCCCACACAGGTATGTCCTGTATTATTTTTGCTGTATAAAAAGTTATTAAAAGAAAAAAAATAAAATAATTGATAGAATTAATAATGTTCTTCCAAGATATTGCTGGCGATAGATGTAAAGTCACAATTACACATTTAGCTGACAAAATGGTTGCTTTCCCCTTGTGTATGAACAGATGCTCTTTAAAAAGGCTTGCAGATTTATTTTGTTCCTAGACCAGTGCCACATAGCCCAATGTTATATGTAATGACTGGTAGTGTGGATGCACAGTACAGATGCCTTAAAAATGTTAATTATTATGAAGGATGACTCAAAGCAGAAAACAACATCCATTTCTTCAGTTTCCTGAACAGAGCCCCTTGTCCATAACATATTTGTCAAAAAAAGTTTAAAAAAGAAAGTCTGTGATTTAGGGGTCTATGTACTAAGCCTTGGTGCTAAAGTGGATGGAGATAAAGTACCAACCAATCTGCTCCTGTCATTTTTCAAACACAGCCTGTAAAGTGACAGTAAGAGCTGATTGGTTGTTTTTTTTATTTAGCTCCATCCACTTTCTCTCTCTAAGGTTTAGTACATAGACCCATAAATCTTGTGATAAACTAGTGGCCACTATAAAAGAGATGGAGGAACTGTATACCTACTATTTGAGATAATGACTGGGAAGATTTTGTAGACTGCACATTAAGCAAACCTGACAGGAAACAATAGTGTTAGGATCTGTGGTTAGCAGATCATCTTGGTTGCAATTCCCAGTCTTAGCTGCTACTAGAACCTTACATTTAATCCTGTGTCTGTGTGCTGATCACATGTGTTCAGTAATTAACTGTCTGCTTGTGTGCAGTATCAGCTGCACACTAGTTAATTGTCTTGTCAGTGTACACAGCCAAGCTGCACACTGGTCTGTCATTAGGGAGGTTTGCAGGGCTTCTTCTGATTGGACCTTGTATCTGTTAAATTACAGCCAGCACTTCACTCCATGCCGGTGATCGAATATTCATGTTTCCGGTTCTGGCTTAGTCTCCTGTCACCCAGTCGAGCTCCAGTTCTCCTGTCTTTTGTATTGTGTTATTCTGCAGTTTGTGTCATCCAGGCGGCACGGTTCGCTTATCATCTACCTGCAGTTAGTGTCATCCTGATGGCACGGTTCGCATACCTCTCCTCTGCCGTTCGTGTCATCCAGGCGGCACCGGCAGTACTCTGTGTCCAGAGTACGCAGCCAAGCATGCGCTGCTTGTGTCAACCCGGCGGCAAAGGCCGCATCCACTGCTTGTCTCAACCTGGCGGCACAGGCCGCACTGCAGCATCAGCTGCTTGTGTCAACCCGCGGCACAGGCCACACTCCAGCGTGTTCAGTGCGCCATCCAGCGTACCAACGCCAGTGACTTTATTATTATACAGGATCTTCATCGGTCACATCTTGCCAAGCTTATTCAGCCCTCAAGGCTGCTACACAGCCAGGAGGCTGCCACCCAGCCCACAGGCTGCTACACGGTCCAAAGGCAGCAACCTGCCCAGTTACTCCAGCCCTCAAGGCTGCTGCACGGCCCAAAGGCCACTTCACCTACGGCCTTCAGGCCCACCTAGCCAAGTTGTCTGCCAGCTCTCAAAGCTGTTGTACGGCCGCATCTAGCCAAGAATTCCAGCCTTCAAGGCTGTTGCAGGACTAATACTCATAAGAGTCACATATGTGCTTAACAAATAGGTTAATACAGCTGTTTGTTTATCCCTTTAAGCTGGGTACACACTGCCAGATATATTGGCCGATCAATTGATCGGCCAGTTTGTACCCACGATAAGAATGTGAACGACGTTGCTCACAGACATATCACATAGGCTGTGCTGCACAGTCGATGGACAGATATATCTACAGATTGCCCATACACACACAGTGGCAGCCGCGGGGAGGGGGGCGGTACACGCGCCCGGCCACCGGGACCAGCAGCAAGACACAGATGATGGCCGTTCAGTGTGTTTGCAGATATATCTATATATAGAACCACATATAGAAGGCTAGCCTCTTCTGGCAGCCCCAGACGCACCATGTGTAACATGAATTGTGGCATTTAAACTGGACTTGCCCTTCTCTATAGCTATGCGCAGGGCCGGAATAAAGGGGGTGGGGCGACAGGGGCGGTCGTCCAGGGGCCCCCACACATGGGAGGGCCCCCACACACATACCCGGCTGGCTACGCGGGGACTAGGGACACATGTGGACTGCTGCCTGCGCTGCTGCATGATCAGCAGGGTGCAGGCAGATACCTGTAAGGGGACAGGACAGTCCGGGGATCCACGTTGCTTAGTAACTTTATTGAACTGGCGGTGCAATAAAGTTTTTTTTGTTTAATCAGTGCAGCGTGCGTGACGTCATGACGTCAGGCAGCGCTGCACCCATTGAAAGAGCAGGCATCCGAGGAGCTGTGCTGCAGTGAGCAGCCGACAAACAAATAAGGTAAGTGTAGGAGCTAGGCGCTGGGGAGGGAGACGCAGTGTGCCGAAGAGACAGACAGGGTCTGTCAGAGTGTCATCAGGGGGAGGAGGCACTGTGGCTGTATTGGAGGGGGACAAGGGCCCCCACAATTTAGTTGCCCCGGCCATGGCTATGCGCAAAACTAAATTGTGCAACTCGTCAATATTTTGAAAACAAAATATGCAGTGCAGGCAGCATTACCAGCTTTTGTAATAGGGAGGAGAGCCTTTCATTTGCTTGTAAAATACAACACACTCAAATCTTTGTCTCCTGTTGCCTATAGGAAACAGTTAAATAATAACCTACAAGAGAAGATTACACACGGATATAGAAAATCCCCCCAAAATTAGATGACATACGGCACCAGTGGGGGAGCGTGTTACGATTCTCTCATTAACTACTTTATGCACAAATAAGCTACAGATGATACTTGAAGTGATGGTGAAGTTAACTATGAATACATGAAAATATATAGAATAAATGCTTCCAAAATCTGCAGGTAACAGGGTGTATGTGTAGAATAGCTTGAGAGGATTTAAGCAATGGCTTACATGAAATAGGGTCAACTTACAAGCCATACATCTGTATTATCCCATTTTAGTTGCTAGTTTAATCCATGTGTCTAGTATTGCAAGATTTTATGGTTTCTATTTTTTTTATTGTTATTTTGTTTCTTTTGTTACAATGTTTTACGTTTGTAATCTTGGGACCTGAAAATCCCACCCAAAAATAAAAATAAATAAATAAAAAAAACACATCTTTGGTGCAGTGTCCTATTTGTTGTACACATATAAGATGTACCTGTAGAAAAATACTTCCAGCTTTCTCCAGTTCACTGCTCGCTGCTGTAACTAAAATAGAAAAGTACAGAAAATTACGATTAATACACTGACACAAAGAGAATCGGCACAGCAGATCAGCCAATGACACTCACCCCCAAACTTCCACTCCATGTCCACCAGCTGGTTAATACTGAGCGTCCGTCCAACTGCTAGATGTGTGAGAACAGCCGCATCACTGCTCCACTGCAATGAAAATACAACAAAGCTTACATACACCAAACTTTAAAAGGTGGGTACACAGACGATATGTCGCCTGATCCGGCGGATCGGGCCGACACATTGTTGTTATGTCGGCCAACGAGAGCTCCCGCAGGGTCGTTCATCGCATCGACTGATCTGCCGTACATGATGCTCAATCTGTCAATGTGATGAACGACCCCAGGCATTTGGATGCAGCTGGTGAATGACATATCGTGCGGTCGTTCAGCAGATTGTGCAGTGTCAGACAACCGCACGATATGTCGTCTGTCGCATCGTGGATCGGCTGGGTACACAGGTCTCTCTAATGTGTACCCAGCTCAAGTTACAAATTGATATTTGAATGTTTCAGGAACATGGCATAGCTGAAGATATCCAATACGGCTGGTGTCTATTGCAAGACACATCAGAATGCACACACGGAGAAATCACACTAGAAAACTGTTAGCAATTAGTTAATAAGCGCACATCCAAAAGAAATTATGGCAAATTACACCTTTACTTTACTTGTACGGTCCTTTATTTCAGCCACTGAGCAAAAGTATGTTTAAAAATAAAATAGGAGAAATACACAAATAACTTCCTAATTGCAGACATTTCTTGGTAAACTATTTTTTAGAGGACAAATAATGTTTAACCTTTATGTTGAATTTTGACATTATTAATATTTGTCAGTTTAACAAAAAAAAACAAAAAACAAAACTACAAACAATGTTTTGGGCTTAGTCTCCCGTTATAAAAAAATAAAAAAAAAAACATTTTAAAATCTACACAGTTACAAAAACACTAAGGGCCTGATTCAGACTTGGGAATAGAGTGAGATATCTCTCTCGACTGTGAACCTGAACAAACCATATTGCAATGCAAGGGGTGTAAATACATACATTTTTCTACATGTGGGGTAAATACTGGCTGCTTTTGCATGTAGCCCACAAATACTGCACAGCTTTATTATTACTCTACAATTTAGATGTCAGTTTGGAAACACTCCTCCCAAATCTAAATCTCTCTGCACATTTTAAATCTGCCCCACCTTCAGTGCAGCATGATTTTACCAAGCTGATCAGTTGAGAGAGATATCTCTCTCTATTCCCAAGTCTGAATCAGGCCCTAAGGTCTCTAATGAGCCATGCCTATTTTTTAAGACAACTGAAAAAAATAAAGATCGTGGACTACTCCTCAAAAATACAATGACAAACAAAAGTTCTAACCCACCTTCATGGCAGACTGTAAAGAGAATATTTAACATTGTAAAAGGGAAACTACATGCTAATATTTATTTGTGTCAGCACACTGAAATGTATATGTTACACACAGCTTGATGGCAATGTTGAAACTCGGGGGGACATATTCCTTGGCAAAAAAACATGACCCAAACTATAGTCTACTGAGAGGGTTAGTACACATCAACTGGATTGACAGGAACAGTCTGAGGAAATATGAAGAAATAATGTTGGAGAAAGAAAATAATTGAACTGTACTGAATTGTGATCTCTGCAAATTAGGCCTACAAATGTGTCCTTGATCATCTAGCCTCAATACGCCATGCAGCGCAATATGCCTGGCATGAGTGAGCAGTCAGGTCCAGTGTAACTCTGCTAGCATCTTGTGTCTTTTTGTCCGAAAACGCGCAAGGTGAAGTGACTAGGGCGCACCAGGAGACTCTGCTAATTAATTTAATATCTGTGCGAGACAGAGACTGTAAATGGAACCTGGCATGGAAAAAAACCTGTGACAGCTACAACATAGCACTTTGGATGCAGATGGAGAGACTAATGCTGGGTACACACTGGCAGATGTATTGGCTGATCAATTGATCAGCCAATACATCTTGTGCCTGTCTGCCAGTGTGTACAGACGATAAGTCTGAATGCTGTCGTTCACAGACATATCGCGTCGGCTGTGCCGATGCCCAATATATCTGCAGATATATTGGGGCATCATGCTGTATGTATGGGCGGTCAGATGACCGTCTGTACGGTTGCAGCAGAGGCCGCGGGGAGGGGAGCGAGACACCAGAAGTCAGATAATGTTTGTTCAGGGTTTATGAACAACCATCCTCTGCAGATATATCTGTTAGGTGTGCACTGATATATAAGTGTTGCATATCAAATAAATCAGCACAGACTCCTGGTGTATCATAGTTGCAACACATTGTGACTTAGACACATTTTCGTCAAAAAAGATGCCTGGCGCTAGCAGAGTCTCAAGTGACCAGGCGCACAGAGAGGGGCTGTTTGACGCGACTGTAGCAAAGAAGAGTGAGGACACATCTATTTGCACCATTATAGAAACTATGGTGTTATGCAATAGATGCCGAGACTATGGATCTGGCGTAATTTCAGCAAATTTGCTGCTAAATATAAAGTGACAATCAGATAGAAGACTGGTTTTACCTTATAACTGATTGGCACTTAAAGTTTATCAGCAAAATTGTCTAAATCATGCCGGATCCGTATTCTCTGGACCTATTACATAACCCCCTATGTCTTCTAAGGGGATGTAGTTCTGATCCCGGCAGTCGGGATGCCGGTGCTAGAATCCCATCACCAGTCAGAAACCCTGAGACAGCATCCCAATGGGGCTCACTTACCAGTACATGTCAGGATTGTAACCTAGTAAGTATGTCGGTGTCTGGATTCTGAGCGCTGGCACTCCATACCCAACCCCTTATAAGTCATCACATTTACAACAGGCAAATACCCATGCAAAATTACAGTTATGCCAGGTATCCACTTGCTGATTAAAATGAGCAATTGAATGAGAACGATATAGTTACCGTTCAATCGCTCATTAATCGTTCACAAATCGGGCATGACAGATTAACCATGTTCAGGGATGAGGAAGGGTGCCTGCACTGAACAACATATTGTTCAGTGTAGGCACTGCAAGGGAAGAGGAACGACTGTACGATTACTATGTTGTAATCGTACTGTCGTTCCACTATCTGCAAGCGGATACGCACCTTTAAAGTCACTTAAGGAGGCTTATTACTTAATTTACAAATGTTTGTAAAGGAACATGCGAGCGCTGGACCAGGGTATTGACATGCCCTGGGTAGGACAGGCGGCGCCCCCCCCCCTTTTTATTGTTTCTCTACTTCCACAATCTCCCCCTCCAAGCAAAATGAATCAAAACAGGAGAGTTATGGTAAAACTTACATTGTTAACTCTCTTTCTTCAAAGTCCATAGAGCCCACAGGGAGACATTGGGGGTGTAGGTGGGATCTGGAGAACCGGACACCAACAGCAAAGCTTTTCAATCCCAGGATGCTCCGGTCCTTCCCCCTATATTCCCCGTCCACAGCCTGAGGGTACTTCAGTTTTGTTAACAAGCCCCAGGCAGGAGCAGGATAGGAGAGAAGGAAGACTGGTACACTGAGGAATCACACTCTCACACAGAGAAGGAAACAAGTGACCAGGAGAAGAAACCCCATAGAAGCTAGGAGAGTCATGATGGGTGCCCTGTGGACCCTATGGACTTCGAAGAAAGTTAACCAAGGTAAGTTTGATCATAACTCTCCTTTTCTTCTTCAGGGTCCATAGGGCTCCACAGGGAGACATTGGGGATGTCCCAAAGCAGTTGTTCAAGGGCGGGAACACTCCTGCGCTGATAGGATGCTTCCTTCGGGCGTAGGGTATTCCTGAGAGGCAAATGTATCAAAAGCAGAAAAATGTGGACAGAAGACCAGGTGGCTGCCTCGCATAGCTGTTCAGCTGAGGGCCACGCTGGGCTGCCCACGAGGGACCCAATAAGAATAAGCAGAGACTGTAGACGGCACAGAAAGGCCAGTCTGCGTGTAAGCCTGTGAGATAGTCATGCGAATCCATCTGGCCAGAGTCTGTTTGTTAGCTGGCCATCCCTTCTTGTGGAATAAATATAGAACAAAGAGGGAGTCCAATTTCCGGATGGAAGCAGTGTGGTAAACGTAGATCCTTAGAGCACGGACCACATCCAAAGAGGTCTCACCTGCCGAAAGGTCTGGTGAATTAAAGGCCGGAACCACAATTTCCTCATTGAGGTGGAAACGAGAAATCACCTTGGGAAGGAAGCCTGGGCATGTTTGAAGAACAGCCCTGTCCTGATGAAATATCATAAAGGGGGAGCGACATGAAAGCGCCCCTAAATCCGAAACCCTACAGGCAAATGCTATAGCCAGAAGAAACAGTCTTAGCAGTGAGCCATTTGACATCCACCGATTCCAGGGGTTCGAATGGAGGTTCCTGAAGTGCTTGGACACTGGCACTGACAAATCCCATGGAGACACAGGAGGGACAAAGGGAGGTTGTATTAGTTGAACACCCTGCATGAAGGTGTGAACATCAGGAATAGGAGCAATTCTGCGCTGAAACCAGATAGACAAAGCAGAGACCTGCACTTTCAGAGATGCTAGGTTGAGGCCTAGATCCAATCCAGCTTGAAGAAAGGCAAGAATTCTAGAAACCACAAAGACCTGAGGGTCATAGTTTCTTGGAGCACACCACTGGAAATATGTATGCCATATTCTGTGGTAAATCCTGGCTGAGGCTGGTTTATGGGCTTTTAGAATGGTCTGGACCACAAAGCTGGAAAAACCCTTAGCCGTTAGGAGGAATGTCTCAAGAGGCAAGCCGTTAAAGACAGATGGGCTAGGTCCGGATGTAGACATGGACCCTGAGACAACAGGTCTACTCGTAGAGGAAGCTGAAGAGGAACGTCTATGGAGAGCCTTTGAAGATCGGAGTACCAGTGACGTCTGGACCAGGCCGGAGATGTGCCAGAACATAACTGTGCTGTACTCGAGGAAGCAGGGATATTGGAGGAGGGAAGAGATATGCTAAACAAAAGTTCCATTTCACCGATAATGTGTTTATGAAGGCCGCGTCAGGGTCCTTTGTTCTGGCTCCATAACTTGGAAGCTTGTGGTGGTGTCTGGAGGCCATGAGATCCACCTCCAGAAGACCCCATTTGTTCATTAGAAGATGAAAGACTTCCGGATGTAGAGACCATTCTCCTGCATGCACGTTGTGATGGCTGAGGAAATCCACCCCCCAATTGAGAATCCCCGGGAAGAACAATGTGGAGATGGCTGGGAGATTGTGTTCGGCCTAGGTGAGAATGCAGGACACTTCTGTCATTGCTGACTGACTTAGAGTGCCCCCTTAGTGACTGAGGTAGGCCAAAGCCGTGGCATTGTCGGACTGTACTTGTACTGGCCTGTTGTCAGAATATTCTGAGCCAGAGTGAGAGCTCTGTAGATGGCTCGAAGTTACAGGATGTTGATTGGCAACACTGCCTCGACTGGGGACTATCGGACCTGGAAGGAGTGCTGGCTGGTTACTGCGCCCCACCCTCGGAGTCCATGGCGAAGAGAGCCCAATCCGGGATCCAGAAAGGGGCGACTTTGGTTCAAATTAGAAGTCTGTAGCCACTAGGCTAGGGACAGGTGAACCTCTGGGGGGAGGCTCATCATCTTGAGCAGATGAGGTAGCCCGTTCCACCGGGAGAAGATCAGGTGTTGGAGGGGCCTCGAGTGAAACTGGGCGAACTCCACCATGTCGAAGGTGGACACACTTGATCCCAAGGCCTGCATTGCAGAGTGAATCGACACTCTGCGATTGTGAAGCAGTCTGCGCTGTAGTGCTGAAATCTTATCTGCCATTACTCGAGAGTCCAGGAGGGCTCCCAAATGTACCATCCCTTGAGAGTGTGTCAGGGAAGACCTTTTCCAGTTGTTCAGCCAACCATGCATTTGTAGAAAGGCAATGGTTACCTGCAGATGGCTGTGAAGAGTCTCTGGGGAGTTTGCCAACAGCAAGAGATCATCTTAGTACAGGAGCAGTCTGATCCCTTGACGACGAAGAGAGGCAGCCATAACTGCAATGATCTTGGTAAAGACCAGAGGAGTCGTTGAGAGACCAAATGGCAGAGCCTGAAATTGGTAATGTTGCTGCAGTATATCAAACCGGAGATATTGTTAATGAGAAGGCACTATAGGTACATGTAGGCAAGCGTCCTGAATGTCTAGGTATATCATAAAATCTCCAGCCTCCATAGCTATGATAATAGAATGGAGGGTTTCCATACAAAAACCTAGGCACCCTGATAAACTTGTTCAGAGACTTGAGGTTGAGGATAGGTCGATGAGGGTAGAACAATAGCCCTTGTGAGGAGGGGACCGGAATTATTACTCCTGATTTCAGTAAGGACTGTATGGCTTTTTGGAGAAGCAGGGCCTTGGTTGAGTCCGATGGAGGTCCTGTGCAAAAGAACTGTTTTGGGGGTCGCCTCAGGAAGGAGAGGGCATATGCGTGGGAGACCACTTCTCTTACCCAGGCATCGGACGTGGTTTGATAAACTTGGGCGAACTGAATAAGTCGGCCTCTCACCCAGTCAGGCTGTAGGCTTGTCCTTAGACTTCACAGGTGGACGTCTAGTAGCCCAGGCTTGTTTGGCCCTAGGCTTGGAGGACTTGGCTGATGTCTGTTGCCGTGAAAAGGACCGACCCTTGGCTTAGCCTTGAGGGCGAAAGGACTAAAAGGATGACATTTGTGGCTTTGTATTATATGCAGAGGGCAGGAATGCCATCTTGTTTGTCGCCAAAGTCACAATTTTATCCAATTCTGGACCAAATAGGATGTCTCCTGCATAAGGCAGAGACTCTAGAGCCCGTTTTGATTCTGAATCTGCTTTCCAGGAACGTAGCCAAAAGAATATGGCGGGCCACTACCGAAGTGGCAGATATCCTGGAGGGCAGGAAAGCCGTATCCATAGCACCTTCACCAAAGTAGGAGGCTGCATCTCTAATGTGAGATATGTGGGACAGCTGTGTAAATGGATTTATGACAAGCTTCTACACGTCTGTCTGTGGTCTCCTTCAAGGAGGATGCAGTATGAATGGGCAAGGTGGCATTTTTAACCAGACGTGTTACATGAGAATACACTGTTGGGGGAACTTCCCATTTAGTACAATCAGTAGCTGGAAGCGGGTAATAGGATCTGAACAGTTTTGTAATTTGAAACCTTTCACCGGGCATATTCCAAGCTTCACTTATGTGATCAGATAGCTGGTCAGAGTGAGGAAACTCTGGTTAAAAAAAAAATAAAAATTTTTGTCGCTTAAAAAGTGCATGTTTTTTTCTTAGGAGCGGGTTGAAAGTGGGGGAGGGGCTACAGGGAGAGCATCTTATCCCCTGGCTGACATTAACCACCCAGTCACCTGGCCTTTACAATATGCCTCTGCGCCAGTATCGTTATGCCCCGATGGTCTCGTGGAGTAGTGGGCGAGCCAGTGTACACATCAGCATCTCCGGTCTGTCTCCCAAGAGACGCAGGTCCCCCGCGAACGGGGTTCCGCCTTACCTGTCCCCTGGATTCGGGGCTGCAGTCTGAGGTCCGGAGAGCTTGCTAGCTAGTCCTCCTCTGAGCCCTGCTAGGAGTACCTAGCACAGGCTTTGTGACACTACGACGCGGAGGGGTGATGGGGCGGCAGCACAGACATCCGGAGGACATTCTGGTGCTGCTCGCCCTTTTGGTAAAAAATAAAAAAGTTAATTAAATTGTAAAATTAAAGCTTGGGCTGCTTAATGCAGCCCTCTGTTATAATGGTGGTCCAGCTCCTGCCGAACACCAACGAAACTGAAGTGCCCTCAGGCTGTGGGTGGGGTATAGCGGGTAGGGGGGAGAAGGACAGGAGCATCCTCGGATTAAAAAAGCTTTGCTGTTGGTGTCCGGTCCAACAGGTCCCACCTACACTCCAATGTCTCCCTGTGGAGCCCTATGGACCCTGAAGAAGAAAGTGCAGATTCATACTGTCGCTTATGATACTATAGTTTATGTATGGAGGAGAGATCAAAGAGCTAGGAGAGTCTTCTGTGTCCAGGGACTGGCGTCGCTGGGACAAGCAAAATGCACATGAGCCACCCTCAGCACGGCCCTGATATATGCATTAATATAAAGAGGAAGTAATCACATTGTGATGAGTACAAATAAAATAATTAAAAGTGCTGATAAAGAATCTTTCCATTTAAAAACCAAGAATCGTATATGAAAAAAAAAGAAGGTACTGCATTAAAGTATAATCAGCAAGAGTACAATACTAGAAAGTAATGATTGGTACTATACATACTGTATTTATAGTGTAATAACAAGGTTAGGGTGTACCACAAACAAACAACTTTTGGAATTAGCACTTTTTGGCATTTGCACTTAAAACCAGCAAACCAAAACTATTATATTCTCTAACAACCAAGCAGATAAAAGACAATTGTGTCTTATCAAGTGTCATGTGAGCGGTATTACTCAAAAACAACAAATTTCACTGTCCTTCTGAGCAGAGGAATCATGCACAACCTTGACAAACTTATACAAAGTATACACATATTTGTGTTGCATCTGAATACTAAACATTTCTTAGTAAACAGTAAAGATAGGAATGGGCAAAATATCATTATAATCTTAACACAACTTGCCTCATCAGTACAGGCTCCAATTGAACAGCACCCCATGTGGCCAAGTAATAAGGAAAGATTGTATAGTGATTAAAATAAGATGCGCGGGTTCGGATTTAACCGGATATGTTTGGATCCCAAAAATGGTATCTTATTTGCCATTGGCTATCACCTGTTTTGGATAGCCAATAAAATAAATCCGAACTTGTGATAATTCTGTCGAAAAGAACAGAGTAAAACCAAACCCGCACAGCTCTAATTAAAATGTATAATTTTAACTTATTACTTATGCTGGGTACACATTAGACGATTTGCAAACAATCTGATATCATTAATGATTTCCCTTGAACTCCTGGACTAACGATATACCGCATACACAATATCGTTTGTTGTTAAAGGTTTCCAAATAAATATTGACTATTTTATATGAGAACTAATTGTACTATGCAAAGCCTTAATAAATATATTTTGGAGAGAAAAAAAAATAAATTTCAAAATAGTCATATCGTTAACGATATATCGTTTATGTCCCAAACACCTGACGACCATCTTTAAGATTTCCAAAAAATGTAAAATAATGGCCTGTACTATGGGACAGATGCATGCACAAATCAGTGTAAAATAAAAAAAAATACGTAGGGTCCCACCCTCTAAAAGCACAACCTGACCCGGACTTTTCAGAGCCAGTCCTGGTTGTGAAAATGTGTGTATATTTTAATAAAGTTGTACTTTCACGGTGTGTGTCTTGTGTTTATTTTAACATTACTTTTGCAGGTGAACTATGGAGGTACCAGCTGGCCCTTAATGCCCACCATGATGGTACTTGTTCTCCAAGTACTATTATGTGTGGGGGGGGGGGGGCTTGCTGTAGTTCTACGGTAAAAGACAAAGGTCCTGATTCAGACCCACTCGCGAGCGGCTGTCCGCTCGCAAGTGGGTCGATGGTCTGCACTGAGCATGCGCACGACGGCGGGAGCTCCGTCGTGCGCATGCGCCAGACGCGACGAGCGAAGGACTTTCCTTCGCTCGTTGTGTCTGATCAAAGGGGGCGTGCTGTCGATGTTGATTGACAGCACGCCCCCTTTGGTGGGCGTGCCTCCCTGACGGGGGCGTTCCCAAGGGAACGCCTACCGTCAGAAGCCGGCCCACTGACATCACTAGTGATGTCAGTGGGAGTGATTTTGGCTCTGATAGAGCCAAAATCACTCCGGGCCTTGCGGTTGAAAAACTCAACCACAGGCTCTGACTCGCAGTGGCAATGGTCGCGATGGTCACGACCATCAAACTGCACGCTCGTATAGGCTGTGGGTGGAGACCCACAGCTATACGAGCGTCCAGGAGGACGCTCCATAATTATGGAGGGCGGCCCTCATTCAGAGCGTACGGCTCTGAATGAGGGCCAATGTTTTTACATCTATTTTTACACTACACTATCAACCCAGCACCCACCGGCCAGAGGTATCAGCCCAGGCCTGGGTGCTCTGGAGAGGGGGACCCCTTTATTTTGGGGGTTCCCACCTCCCCAGGTATCCCCAGCCTGGGCTGACTAGTGATCAGGCGTAATGCTTTGGCCAGTGGACCCGGTGAAAGGGTTCCCCCGCTAGAAAGAGTCCGGTGCTGGTTATGGAAAATACAGGAGACCCTTACTCATTTTGTCCCCTTTATTTACAATTATTTATTTATTTATTTTTTATATATTTTAGCTTGACAAGCATTTTGCACAGATCCGTGCAAAATGCTTGTCAGATCCGGGAAATGCCTATCAAGTTACGTCTGCATTGTTCGGGTCGGAACGACAGTTTGTCGTTCGGTAGTACGTACACACTGCACGATATGCCGCGAATCGTTAGAGATTCACAAATCTTCCTGAATGTAGATACGACCTACAACTGGCGAGACCGTGCATCGTGATCAAGTGTACACACTGGACAATATGGGCGATTTGTCATTCCGATGTGTCGGCATCGGCCATATCGCTCCCGATATAGTCTAGTGTGTAGGGGCCTTTAGTGTAATATGCAGCCCTTTTGAAGTGAGACACCATACACCGCTGAGGTGCATGAGGTTTGTCCAGCACTGCACTGGCTGAAATGTCGATTGGTTGCTGTGGTTACTAAACATTTACACCTTGTTAGTAAATGGACTTTGAACTAAACACGTTAGAATAATGCATTGGAAAAATAGTCAGTTATTTAGGTTTTTGTCAGTAAGATGCCCCTTTAATTGAGGAGTTTGGTAGAGAAACAAGCAAATATCAATTTGATTATGGAAAATCAGTTCACAAATAAGCTACTTTGAAAGACACCTCAAGCAAAATTGCTCATCACAGTCATTCTGATAATATCAATTGCCACATTTTCCACAAATAAAAAAAAAAAAGATTACAGGAAAATAGATAATTTATTGGCAATTAGCTCCTATAATACACTTCATGGGCAGAAGTATCTGGGCCCCACTGCCAATTAGTGTGCTTAAAACTTTTATTCACAGCCATTGCTAACAGCTGCATAAAATCAGGCATACAGCCATGCAATCTCTTTAGTCAAATAATGACAGTAGATGGGTCATACTGAAGAGCTCAGTGACTTCCAGTGTGGTGCTGCCATAGGCTACCACCTCTGCAACAGATAAGTTCATCAAATTTCTGCCCTGCTAGAGCTGCTCTGGACAGCTGGAAGTGCGGTTATTGTGAAGTGGAAACATCCACTAACAGCAGCTCAGCACATAGAGGCCCTCATTCAGAGGCGGCCGCAAAATGCGAGCCGTCGCTCTGAATGAGGGCGGCCGCTTGTATGGAGAAGTGCGGCCTCCTGGACACTAGCTAAGCTGTGGGTTACCACCCACAGCTTAGCGACCGACCAGGGTGATGGTCGCGATGGTCTTGCGACGAGACCCTAAGGTTGGGTCTCGGCAACCGCAAGCCCCAGGGAGCTTCCTGCTCTGATCGAGCAGGAAGATCCCCACTGACATCACTGGTGATGTCAGTGCGGCCGCCCACAAAACGGCAGGCGTTCCCTCCATTTGTGAAACCACCCCCCTGCCCCGCCTACAAAACGGGCCGAGCTGTCGATCAACATCGACAGCCGTCCCTTTTGTAGTGAGCTCCTAACCATCGACCCGGTTGCGAGCGCTCAGCGCTTGCGACCGGGTCTGAATGAGACCCAGAGTGCGACTGCCAAGGGCATAGATCATAACAGTAATCTGGCCTTACTAAAGAGTTCCAAACTGCCTCTGGAAGCACGAAAACTGTTTGACGGGAGCTTCATGGATTAGGTTACCATGGCCAAGCATCCACATACAAACCTCAGATCACCACACACACAATGCCAAATGTCTGCTGGAGTGGTGTAGTGTAACACACAACGCTACAGGACTTAAGAACAGTGGAAATTCTCTCTGGAGTAAGAAATCATGGCTGAATCTGGGTTAGGTGGATGCCAGCAGAACATCCTGTCTGAAGGCGTACTGACAACTAAGTTTATTGGAGGAAAAATAATGGTCTGGGGCATGTGAATAATTTGGCCTGGGACCACTTCATTCCAGCGAGTACATACAGTGACAGTCTAGAAAATTGTGTGTTCCAACTTTGGGGCATATTCAAATAGGTGCAAAAAGTCAAGTACTTTTCGCCTGGCGTGGTTTTTGCCATCATCGCTGATTTTCCATGCGGAAAAGTACCGCACGCGTCCCCGCTTATCCCCGTATTCGTTTACAAATCGGCAAAACGGCACCCGGCAAAATGCAAACAGGCAAAAAGTGCTGTCAGATTTGGGGAAATCAACCTGACACCCCCCAAAGAATGCACTAACATTGGGGATCATTGTAGATGCACCCAAATAGCCCTGCTGAAGATATTTGGGGTACTTACAGTAAATGCTCTCATTAGCTGCTAATTAGCGTCTTTGCACAAGTGGTGAAGAATAGCATTTAGCATTTTTTGTGTGGGAAAATAACTAGTCCCAGTGAATTTGTAGTACATGAAAATGGGTGCAAGCATGGTTAAAAATCGCAAAAGTGAGGTTTGTGAAACTTGAAAAACGCACCTTCAGAAAGCACCTGCAATAAAAAAAAATACCCCCATACTTGTAGACACCCCCAAAGTCTATTTTGCTAGTTTTTAAGTTTGTACCCCAACTTTATACTTTTTTGCCCCCTTTTGCAAAGTAATTTATTGGGGTGTTCTTGAAAAAAAAATTTAGGATTTGTTTGATGCAGTTTTCCTTTGGGGACCTGTCCTAAGGGTGCAGAGTGGTTTCCCCACCTTTGCACCCCAAAACCGCAGTTCTGCACTTTTTTTCGACTGCTATTCATAGGCTAAACTTTTACGCTGGCTTCAATGCATGGAGTTTCTGCACCGTCGAAAAGTCGCCACAATTGAATACGGGGATAAGTTTCCGCTGGCGAAATGACGTCCCCGCCGAAACTTTTTCGCCAAAAACAGCTTTTCGCACCTAACTGAATACGGCCCTTTGTGGTAACAGTTTGGGGAAGGCCCTTTCCTTTTTCAACATGACAAGTGTCCCCGTGTACATAGCCTGGGCCATCAACAAAATGGTTTTCAGAGTTTGGTATACACAAACGACAAGACTGCACAGAGCCCTGACCGCAATCCCATCAAACACTTTTGGGATGGATTGGAATGCTGACTGAGTCAGATTTATCACTTCAACATTAGAGTCCAACCGGACTAATGCTCTAGTGGCTGAATGAATACTGATCTCTGCAGCCATGTTCCAAGTTCGCATAACTGTCCATGGTTTTGGAATGCGATATTCAACAAGCACAAATGGGTGTGATGTACGTGTATCCACATTTTGCCATGTAGTGTATAAGGGTGTATTCTCTTAAGCAAATGTATTCACTTAAAAGCAGTATGTATCTGCATTTTTGTATAATTTTTAATTCTCATAACTAGTTTCAGAAACAGGAAGACATAAGTAAAATAATGTCAGCAAAGAATAAAAGGATAGGTTTCATCAGCCTGTGGCTTATCCTTTGTTCGGATGTAGCTCAACCACAGGTGACAAGTTATAACCTAGCTACATAATAAAGAAACATTTGTTCCCACCTCTTCTGCAAAACATCCAGCTTTTTCCTCATCCAGTCCTGCAGGTTACACAACATACAGATCAGGAAACATGTCAGTGCAATGAGGATGAAGAGATGTCATGTGACCATATTCTCACCCAAGACAATCAAGTCAGCTCGCAGCTCCTCAGACTTCAAATTTCTTTTCAATGCACCTTTAACAACCGAGAAAGTAAAAAAGGCATCACTGACTGTTACAGAAATCAAATTAAAAGGTTAGATCATTACCTCTGTTGCCATGTGTATGTTACATGTGTAAGCCCACTACAAGCCATAAATAGCTCTTTTATAGAGCACTAAAGAATAACTATGGTCGGACTGAGTGTCTCAGTGCAGAGAGCCACGGCACAGGCTCACTCTGATTCAGGTAACTGGTGATTTGAGGGGAAACACCACATTTGCTGGACACAGTGAGCTTTTCTTAAGGATTTGACCAAGTAGGAGCAGTTAAACAAACCCAAGTTGTGTCTTTGGGTTGGAAAGGTTAAAGTTAATATACACTTAGCAGTGCTCTTTGATTTAAATGCAAATTTTTTTTTCTTCATGAAAATGCCATTGAAAGTATAAAACAATGTTTTATTTGCATTGTACAAAACTCATATGTAACATATATTTACTACGAAATGGAAAAGAAATATAAAAGTAAATTTACTGAAGGTGGAAAATTTAAACAAGTGAAATAAATATCCGACCATTAAATAAAATACTGCTAGTATTGTGAAATTCACATTTTAGTGGTGTTCAAAATCTAAGCCTGTCTGCTGCTCTAAAGCTCAACCCTGTTCATTAAGTGCAGCAAATCTGTTTCACTATAGTAATGCAGTAACACAGTAGTCCACAAGTAGATACATTTTCTGATTATTCTTCTAGAGGAAGACAGGAAAAAAAATAATCAATTTTACTAATTAACTTACATTAATTTTGTGATATGAATAAAACTTATGTATTGTGCATTAAACCTTAATACTGCACTGGCACCTGGGTTTATATCGGACTATGGTGTTCCACTTCCCAACAAATTCCCTGACTGCAGCCATGTTTCCTCCTGATGTAATCCCAGCGCCTGTATAGCCGCCGGGTGAAATGCAGACGCCGAAAGACTGAACAGGCAGAATCCCGACAGACAAGGTAAGTACCTTATCCCTACCCCTCTTCCCCCCCACTAACCCTCTCTTAGGGGTGCCCAACACTCCCGGGGTGGTGCCTAAACCTAACCCCCCCTTGCCCCTAGCCTAACCCCAAGTCCCCCCGTGGGTGCCTAAACCTAACCCTCCCACCCCCGTGGCGAACGCCAACCCTGTCCCCGCTTACCTTCATTCGGGAAGCAGTCTGTCAGGATTCTGTCGTCGGGCTAAAGATAGGCATCGGGATTTCGACGCCTATCTTTAGTCCTATGTTGGGAATTCGACGCCGGATTCCGTCAGACGGCTTCCCAGGCATCGCCATTATAACTACATCTACCTCCTTCCCCCCCAATCCCCAAAAGCATTCAGCTGTGACAACAAGACCAGAAGATACCACAATCAAATAAAACCGCTTAACAAACATTTGTCATCATCTAAGGACAATTAGGACTTTCCTATAGTACATATTTCTATCTACCATTTACTAATTTTAGCAGTTGGTGAGAACTCAGCAAAAATAAATATAACCAAAGTATCATCAAATGGGGGCACTCCTGGCGTCCAAAAATAAAGTGATATGAATGATGTTGTGTATGCCTTAATTCCGATACCTTGAATGTTAATGCATTTTATTGGAACACACATAGCACCTCTATCATAAAAATAGTGGTTATTATAATTGTAGATAGGGTTAACTAATAGGACTAAATTATTCATTTAGATCCAAAAAAGAGAAATTTCTTAAACCGATTCCAGAAGTTAAGGGGACCGGCATAAGATACTTTGATTCATTTTAATCTTACGGTCACTTCTGTCTAATGAATGACTGTCTTTTGAGATTTCTCAATGAGATATTGGAATAAGGGATTTTGGAATATTGAAAATAGAGAAAAACATAAATGATATATAGAAACATTTTTTAAACATTTAAAAAGGCAAAGTAAGTGTCCTTTCCTTCGTTCGTTCGTTCGTTCCAAACCTGTATTCTGATGCCTCAACAAATACAGACTCTCCCTCCCATCTTCCATACACTTCATTTTGATTCTGAATACTACAGAAACTCTGCAAACCTCATATCTTTATACAAGTCACTGATCTCAGAGGTAACTTCATAATATCCATTGTAATTTAAAATAAGGACTGCAGTATTCCATATATTTACACATTTTCCAGTGAACATGGAGATGATTAAACTAGATCTCTAGGGTTATACATCTAGGGGGTATATTTACTAAAGGGAGATTTAAAAAAAAAAAAAAAAAAAAAAACAACAACATTGATGGTTTATTTCTGGGGATAAATCACATTTACTAACAGGCAATTTTTGATTTGTTTTTTTAAGTATTAGTAAATGTGTGATTCAGCCCTATAAACATCATTGGTTGGATTTCCACCATGGCTCAAACTGTGTGGAGTTTGTATATTCTCCCCGTGCTTGTTTGAGTTTCCTCCCACAAATCAAAAATATACAGGTAGGTTAATTGGCTCCTGACAAAACAAAGTTAACGTGTGTGGGTGTGTGTGTGTACACACACGTGGTAGAGAACCAATATAGATTGTCAGCTCCACTGGGGCAGGGTCTGATGTGAATGGCCAAATATCCTCTGTAAAGCGCTGCGGAATATGTGTGCTCTATATAAATAACTAGTAATAAATAAATATACATATCGACGTTGATCGATTTTAAATCAATTAAAATCGACCTTTGGTAGATATACCCCCTAATATTAAAAACCATTTATACATACAGTAGCAGTGCATTATGGGACTTGTTCAATTATACTCTCTACTATTTTATTGTTAATAAAATTACACATTTTCAACTACTATGTATTACTGTTTTATTATTATTATTAAATGTTGTGCTTTGGAAGCTTTATTACTAGTAGATGTTCCGTTTCAATAAATGCAGGAATCAATGGTTGCTTATGACTACAATGCAGAGAATCCATTATTTTCTAGAGAGATTGGTTCAACTTCCTGTCATCCATATTGAGGAATTAGTTGCACTACACATCCTAACTCCTGCTCAGAGCAGAATTTACTCCCAAGATTTCCTATGCGGTTGTGTCCTCACCATTCAGAACAAGCAGGACACTCCTCACTATGTTTTTCAGAGGACCCAAGCTGATTCCATTATCTTTGACAAAGTCTTCCAGCTGAGCAGTGAACTGATCTACCTGTAGGAAAATGTAAAGAGAATAATATCAATATAGGAGGGCTGCAATACACTAGCGCTGTCTTCCATAATGCTGGCTATACAGACAATAACTTCAGGACTACCATTTTGTAGCATGAAGGCCCCTACACACTAGACGATATCTTTAACGATTTGGCAGATTCCGACACATCGGACGACAAATCGTTCATATCGTCCAGTGTGTACACTATCACAATCCACGTTCCCACGGGTCGTTGGTTGCATATTCAGATCTTTTGTACATGCAGGAAGATCTGTCAATCTCGTTGTCGATCCCCCTCTTTTCGTTCAGTGTATACGCACTATCGAACACCACGCGATATGTCGTTCAGACCTGCACGATACGACCGTCACTTGACAGGCATTCCCACTCCCCTCCCATACCTGCTTCAGACACAGATGCATGCACAGATCAGTGAGATCTCTGCATGTATCTGTGTCAACAGCTTGTAAAGTGTAAAATCACCAGGAAGTCCCCCAGCCAAAGTATTACACCTGACCATAGGTCAGCCCAGGCTAGGGATCCCAATAAAGCGGTCCCCATCTCCAGGGCACCCCAGGCTGATAGTCCAGGGCCATCCCTGACCAGTGGGTGCCGGGTTGTGTATAGTGTGGTGTAAAAAGATAGATGAACTAATATTGTCTTTTGCTGGAGAATTACAGGTCCCAGCAAGCCTCCTCCGCATGCTCCCCTGGCCTGGGCTGACTAGCGGTCAGGTATAATGCTTTGGCCGGGGCACCCGGTGAAAGGGTTCCCCTGGCTGTGGCATTACACCCCCACTAGAAAGAGTCTGGTGCTGGTTATGGAAAATACAGGGGACCCCTACTCATTTTGTCCATTGTATTTCCAAAACTAGGACCGGCTCACTATGCCCAGTGCTGGGTGTGCTAAATACAGGGGACCCCTAAATAATATTGACAGGAGGCATTGTGAGGAAATAAGCCCTGGGGACCATTGTGGTGGGGAGTGGTGATTTCAGGTGTATGTTGGACTGGTGTCTGAATTACCTCTTTTTGTTCTTTTAAAAAGGAAAAAATCACTTTGCAAAGCCGGGAAACTTGCTGTGGAAGAGAACACATCAGTTAGATAATGCTGCAGAGTACATTATAATTAGAATGCCAGTACTGGTATTTTATATATGATATTATATCCCTTACTCCTTGAACCACAGCAAATAATCAGCTATTGTCTGCTTAGTAAAGGTTTACACAATGAAAGCAAATTTTGGATCTAAACCCAGCGTTAGTAAATGAGCTGTAATTTATACCCCTTTCAGACATACCCTTTCTATCCGGGATTTTGCAGGGACTTGCTGCTCAACCTGGGTTTTGGCTATGTCTGAACAGACCAAACCCAGGTCCCGACCCTGCTTGGTACCAGGGTTATTCCCAGGCCCGACCCAGAGTGCCTGTAGTGTGAACAGTGCAACCTGGGTTGCGCTAAAAATACTTTGATTGGCTCTTTGGGCCGCTTGCAGGTGACTTCAGCCGCCAGAGCACATGACAGTGGAGCAGACACCGTTTCTGCCACCATGGCTCACTGGAGTAAAGATGAGGTGCGTGAACTACTGGTGGTGTGGTTTGAGGATCAGATGATTACAACAATGTAGTCTCCACCCAGTTTTCATGAGCTCATTATTATAAGCCAAAAAAAAAGCGTCTCCTTTCAATGGCTCACACTAAATGCCAGGGCAGAACGGGTTTAGTGTGAACAGGGTCAACCTAGGAATTTCCTGGGTCCTAAGAGTAGTGTGTAAGGGGGTCCCTAGCTGAGATATGTGTTGAAGTCATGATCAAAAACCTGGGTCAGAGCCGTGGCTCATGTATGAAAGGGGTATGAATATGCCAGTCTATGTGGAAAAGTCAGGAAGATATTTATGATAAAGCACACTTATGGGGAAAAAAATAAATTAACAATGATCCTTAAGTATAACCACTTTCTCTTAGAGGTAAAGGTATTTAATTACATAAGATTTGGGGCAGGGGAACATATTTTAGTTTGTCTTTGTCTATTTTGTCAGTGTTTTAAAGATAAAATCCTCATGAATGGTGCAATATTCTACTTTTTTACTGTTCTAGATGGATTACACTTTCACAGCATAATGGTATTAATACTTTTTCAATGTAAAACTGTATGTAGAAGAGTTTCCTCCCAGTGACATCACATGTGTAGGTGTGATGGAATATGCTATGTTGGTGGTTATAATGTCAACTTGAAAATATGCTGACACAGCCACATAACATAATACTAGCCATGTCAACATAATACTACTCAACATTCTGGTATCAATATTATGAATGTTAACTTTGTAAATGTATACCAGTGTGGTCACTCCTTTTTCATCCGTTGCAAATGTTTCCATCATCAGCAGTCTGTGACTGTCAGATGGTTCCATCACATATCTGTACTTGTCATTACTTCTCTGTTCAGTTCACCTGCCTATTGTGATTTCTTTTTTTCCCATTCCATGGCTCCACCATCTGCTCTCTCCTCTGTGCTCCTGTCTCTACTGCCATCTCCTATAAGGTTGTATCCATGATCTTTCCACTACTGTCACTTATATCTACAGATGCCCAAATAATTTAAACCAGTTTGAAATTATTCTGTCAACAAAATAGAGAAGGGAAACACCACTAGTAATATCAATTGTGTTAAAATAAGTGTAGTCAAAAGATACATGCGGATCAGTTAACAGGTGAGCAATTAATCCATAATAAAAACAAATACAACAATGATTATAAAAATTTACCCATTTGCTCTACGAGCAGGGAGGCAGGCCCCATGCTAAACAGCAGCATACAGTCAGGTGCATAAATATTGGGACATTGACAGAATTTTCATATTTTGGCCTCTATTCACCACCATAATGGCTTTGAAATGAAACAAACAAGATGTGCTTTAACTGCAGACTTTCAGATTTAATTTGAGGGTAATTACATCCAAATCAGGTGAACGGTGTAAGAATTATAACGGCTTCTATATGTGCCTCCCATTTTTTAAGGGGCCAAAAGTAATGGGACAAACAATCCTAAATCTAACTTTCACTTTTTAATACTTTGTTGCAAATCCTTTGCAGGCAATTACAGCCTGAAGTCTGGAACGCATAGACATCACCAGACACTGGGTTTCATCCCTGGTGATGCTCTGCCAGACCTCTACTGCAAAGGTCTTCAGTTCATACTTGTTCTTGGGGCATTTTCCCTTCAGTTTTGTCTTCATCAAGTGAAATGCATGCTCAATCGGATTCAGGTCAGGGGATTGACTTGGCCATTGCATAACATTCCACTATTTAGCCTTAAAAAACTCTTCGGTTGCTTTTGCAGTATGCTTCGGGTCATTGTCCATCTGCACTGTGAAGCGCCTTCCAATGAGTTCTGAAGCATTTGACTGAATAGGAGCATATAATATTGCCCGAACACTTCAGAATTCATTCTGCTGCTTTTGTCAGCAGTCACATCATCAATAAATACAAGGGAACCAATTCCATTGGCAGCCATACATGCCCACGCCATGACACTACCAGCACCATGCTTCACTGATGAGGTGGTATGTTTTGGATCTTGAGCAGTTCCTTTCCTTCTCCATACTCTTCTCTTCCCATCACTCTGGTACAAGTTGATCTTTGTCTCATCTGTCCATAGGATGTTGTTCCAGAACTCTAATGGCTTTTTTAGATGTTGTTTGGCAAACTCTAATCTGGTTTTCCTGTTTTTGTGGCTCACCATAATGGTTTACATCTTGTGGTCAACCCTCTATATTCACTCTTGTGAAGTCTTCTCTTGATTGTTGACTTTGACACATATACACCTACCTCCTGGAGAGTGTTCTTGATTTGGCCAACTGTTGTGAAGGGGTTTTTCTTCATCAGGGAAATAATTCTTCTGTCATCCACCACAGTTGTTTTCCGTGGTCTTCCGGGTCTTTTGGTGTTGCTGAGCTGTCCGATGCGTTCTTTCTTATTTAGAATGTTCCAAACAGTTGATTTGGCCACACCTATTGTTTTTGCTATCTCTCTGATTGGTTTATTTTGACTTTTCATCCTAATGATGGCTTGCTTCACTGATAGTGACAGCTCTTTGGATCTCATATTGAGAGTCGACAGCAACTGATTCCAAATGCAAATGTCACACCTAGAATCAACTCCAGACCTTTTACCTGCTTAATTGATGAGGAAATAACGAGGGAATAGCCCACACCTGTCCATGAAATAGCTTTTGAGTTGATAGTCCCATTACTTTTGGCCCCTTAAAAAGTGGGAGGCACATATAGATACCGTTGTAATTCCTACACCGTTCAGCTGATTTGGATGTAATTACCCTCAAATGAAATCTGAAAGTCTGCAGTTAAAGCACATCTTGTTTGTTTCATTTCAAAGCCATTATGGTGGTGAATAGAGGCCAAAATATGAAAATTCTGTCAATGTCCCAATATTTATGCACCTGACTGTATATACTCTAGTAGCGCCTTCATCCCCAAGGGTCAATTTAAATAAAATATAAGGTGTTGTCTGATATTGTATTTTTAAAAAAAATATGAGATATGGTAAGAACTTACCCTTGTTATCTCTATTTCTACGAAGTCCATAGGGTTCCACAGGATACCTTGGGTATAGGTGTGACGTCAGTCGCTGGGCACCATAGAGTTAAGCTTTTCAGCCTCCCTGGATGCACTAGGGTCCCCCTCCTATACCCCGCCCCCGAGCCAAGGCACCTCAGTTAGTTATCAAGCCATAGGCCGGAGGAGGAGAAGGAAGAGAGAGAAAAAAAGATCTGGACACATACAAGAATCACATTCTCACCAGAGGGAGACGGAAAACCGGTGACCAGAGCAAAGCCCATCTGCAGCACAGGTGCGACAGGGCGGGAGTCCTGTGGAACCCTATGGACTTCGTAGAAATAGAGATAACAAGGGTAAGTTCTTACCATATCTCATATTTTCTACTTCAGGGTCCATAGGGTATCCACAGGATACCTTGGGGATGTCCCAAAGCAGTATCCTTTAAGGGTGGGGACGCTCCTGTGCAGAAAGGAGAATCCGCCGCCCGAAGGAAGCATCCTGAGAGGCGAAGGTGTCAAACCTGTAATACCTCACGAAGGTATGGACAGAGGACCACGTAGCAGTCTTGCAGATCTGAACTGCCGAGGCACCACGTCGAGCTGCCCACGAAGGACCCACAGACCTAGTGGAATGAGCCTTCAGAGAAGGAGGGACCGGTAGGCCTTCATGAAGATAAGATTCAGAAATTGCCATACGGATCCAGGCTGCCAAAGTTTGCTTTGAAGCAGGCCAACCCTTTTTACGGAAGCCATAGAGGACAAACAAAGCGTCCGACTTCCTAAACGAAGAAGTGCGGTCAACATAAGTCCTTAAGGCCCGCACAACATCCAAAGAGGCCTCACCCACGGAAAGACCCGGTGAGTTAAAGGCCGGAACAACTATTTCCTCCTTAACATGAAACTGGGAAACAACTTTGGGAAGAAACTCGGGCCGAGTGCGGAGCACTGCCCTGTTCCCATAAAAAAGAAAGGAGGTCTACAAGAAAGAGCCCCTAACTCAGAAACACGTCTGGCCGAAGCAATGGCCAGAAGGAAAACAGTCTTAGCTGTTAGCCATTTAAGATCCACTGAGCCCAGTGGTTCAAACGGCGGTCCTTGGAGAGCCCTCAGGACCACAGCCAAATCCCAAGGCGCCACAGGTGGAACAAAGGGCGGCTGAATGCGGAGAACACCCTGCATAAAGGTGCGCACATCCGGGATTGTAGCAATCCTACGGTGAAACCAGACAGATAGGGCCGAAACCTGTACCTTCAAAGAAGCAAGGCGAAGCCCATGATCTAGTCCCGCTTGCAGGAAGGCGAGAATCCGAGACAGACGAAACTCCCGCGGTGCATAACCTCTCGGTCGACACCACTGGAAGAACGTATGCCACACGCGATGGTATATCCTCGCGGAAGACAGTTTCCGAGCTCGTAACATGGTACGCACCACAGAGCTGGAAAACCCCCGGGACCTCAGCATGGCCGTCTCAACAGCCACGCCATCAAAGACAGCCGAGTCAGGTACGGGTGAAGGCAAGGACCCTGAGACAGAAGGTCCGGTCGTAGCGGCAACCGCAGAGGACTGTCCACGGACAGACCCTGAAGGTCTGAGAACCAGTGCCGTCTGGGCCACGCGGGAGCTATCAACAGGAGCATCCCTCCTTCCTGTTTGAATTTCCGGATTACCCGTGGAAGAAGGGAGACCGGAGGGAACAGGTATGCGAACCGGAACGTCCACCGGACGGACAGAGCATCCACCAGAGACGCCCCTTCGTCTCTTGTGCGAGACCCGTACACCGGCAACTTGTTGTTGTGCCGGGACGCCATGAGGTCGATTTCTGGAAGACCCCACCTGTCCACCAGTAGTTGAAAAACGTCCGGGTGCAGGGACCATTCCCCCGGATGAACGTCCTGGCGACTTAGAAAGTCCGCCTCCCAATTTAGCACTCCCGGGATGAAGACCGCTGATATGGCCGGAAGATTGCGCTCCGCCCAAACCAGGATCCGAGAGACCTCTACGAGAGCCGCCCGACTGCGAGTTCCTCCTTGCCTGTTTATGTAGGCCACGGTGGTAGCGTTGTCCGACTGGACCTGCACCGGGCGACCCTGGAGAAACCGCTGTGCCTGCTGGAGAGCATTGAAGACCGCACAGAGTTCCAAGATATTTATTGGAAGCTCCGCTTCTGTCGGCGTCCACCTGCCCTGGAACAAGTGTGGACCCGAAACTGCTCCCCAGCCCCGAAGACTGGCGTCCGTTGTCAACAGCACCCAATTTGGAACCCAGAACGGACGTCCCTTGTTGAGGTGGGTCGTCTGTAACCACCACGCAAGGGACAGGCGAACCTCTTGGGTGAGCACAATCGTCTGGGACTTCAGAGACTGAGGCAGCCCGTTCCACTTGGACAGGATCAGGTGCTGCAGAGGTCTGGAGTGAAACTGGGCGTATTCCACCATGTCGAACACCGACACCATGGAGCCCAGTAACCTCATCGCCGAGTGTAAGGACACCCGGCGGCTGTGCAGGCAACTGCGCACCCTTGACTGTAAAGCAGAGATCTTGTCCTCCGTCACGAAGATCCTTTGCTGCCCCGAGTCCAATAAGGCTCCAAGATGCAGAATCCTCCGAGACGGGATTAGAGTGGACTTCTGCCAGTTGATTAGCCAGCCGTGCCGTTGCAGCAGTGCAATGGTCAGGTCCAAGTGGCGTAACAGGAGCTCTGGAGATCCTGCCACCAATAACAGGTCGTCCAAATACGGCAACATGCGGACTCCCTGCAGCCGCAGAGAAGCCGCCATGACCGCCATCACCTTGGTGAAAACACGTGGTGCTGTTGCCAGGCCAAAAGGTAACGCCCGAAACTGGAAGTGGTCGCTGCGGATTGCAAACCTGAGGAACTGTTGATGGCGCAAAAGAATAGGGACATGCAGGTAAGCGTCCTGTATGTCCAATGACACCAAGTAGTCCCCAGGTTCCAGCGCCAGAATGATGGACCGTAGGGTCTCCATCCGAAACTTCGGGACCCGCAAAGACTTGTTGAGTGCTTTGAGGTTGAGAATCGGACGATATGACCCATTGGGTTTCTGTACCAAAAATAGATTTGAATAGAAACCCTGGCCCCTCTGGGAGAATGGAACAGGCACTATAACTCCAGCCTGGAGCATAGTGTGCAATACCTTCCGCAGCTCCGTAGCCTTGTTCCGGTCTGATGGGAGACCCGTGGTGAAGAAGCGAGCCGGGGGTCTGTGCCGGAAGGAGAGGGCGTATCCGTGGGAAACCACCTCCAGAACCCAAGTGTCTGTCGTAGTGGTCGACCAACACTGGGCGAACTGTAGCAGGCGGCCTCCCCCCCTGGGATCCCCCAAAGGGAGGCCCGGACCGTCAGGCCGCAGGCTTGTCATCTGGCTTGGGGGCCGGACGTCTGGTACTCCATGCCTGCTTCCGGGGCTTGACCGATTTCTTAGGGCCAGCCTGTCGAGGAAACGACTGTGGTTTGGGCCTGCCCTGGGCCCTAGATGACCGAAAGGACGATGGTCCCGAACCAGAAGGAGCAGCGGCCGACGGGAGACAAGCAGATTTGGCTGCCGCCAGCGTGGCCACAATCTTATCCAGATCCGGACCGAAGAGAACTTCTCCGGTAAACGGCAACGCTTCCAGACCTTTCTTGGAATCTGCGTCCGCCTTCCAGGATCGCAGCCACAAGGTGCGACGAGCAGCTACCGCTGCTGAAGAAATTCTAGACACCAGAGTACTAATGTCTAGAGCCGCCTCGTTGATGTAGGTGGCCGAATCACGGAGATTGCCAATCAACTCCGCCTGTTCGGCCGGACAGTCGGATTCAAAAGAAGCCTCTAATGAATCCGCCCAGCGCTCCATCGCTCTGGCAACCCAGCAAATGGCCATAGCCGGCCGTGCTGCCCCCCCTGCAAGGGAATAAGCGGACTTCAGGCAGATTTCTACCTTGCGGTCCGTAGCATCCTTAAGGGAGGACATGGATGGCATCGGCAATGTGGCACTACGGACAAGACGGGTCACGTGAGAATCCACCTGTGGAGGGGATTCCCACTTAGCAAAATAATTATCCGTGAACGGATAAGCCACCGCCAGGCGTCTCTGCGGCTGGTATCTTTTGCCAGGTTGTTTCCACGCCTCCTCTAAATGGTCCACCAACTGACCCGAAAGAGGAAAGACTGTGGCATCGCCCTTCACATCTTTGAAAAAGGCATACTTAGATTTAGCCGCTGGGGGAACTTCGTCCTCAATCACCAAGGCTGTGCGGACCGCCCGAATAAGTCCAGGAATATATACTTTGGACTTAGCATCAGCGTCCTTAGTATGGAGAGGTTCCTGATCGTAAGGATCCAGAATCTCCCCATCATCAGACGTCCCTTCGTCATCCTCATAAGGAGCGGACAGAGACGCCACCGGCCTTTTATGAGGCCGCATCACAGACTCCCCTTGCAACACATCCGACAAGTGCTGTACAGAACTCGTCAGGGAGTTAACCCACGCTGGCTCCTGAGAACCCGGGAGCGGGGAAATAGGGAGACTGTGAGGTACCACCAATTGTCGTGGGAACCCCTGCATGGGTGACGACACCACAGACTGCTGGGACAAACCCATCGGAGTAAACGCGGGCTGCGGAGCTAACTGGCCCACTAAAGCTGTTAACGCCTGAGCGAAACAAGCCCAGGGCGGCTCCTGTACCGGTGCTGTAAGCGTAATAGGCCGCGCCATGGACAAACACTGCCGGCAAAGGCCCTCCACGCTACCCTCCCCCTCCGCTAACGGTACTTTGCACGTGGCACACTGTAGCCGGAGGGGAAAATCACTTTCAGACATGATGGCACCACGTATGTGACCTCTCTCACCAATTAAGTATTAAATAGGCGAGAGACCACCCTGCAGCACCGCACCGCAAGGGCTTTAGCAGAAGAACAGGGACAGTAATAAAGCTGACAGTTTAGAGAAGAAAAGTTACAGGCAGCGCTAGCACAGTCACATACAATGCAGAGAAATAACAATTCCTGCACTAACAGCGCTGATCACTCAACTACACAGACACAGGGCCTGGTAGGACACAGCGCTGCATACACAGACCTGAGCCACAGCGGAGGAGAGGTATGCGGGGGGACCCAGACCACGATGCTTCCGTCCAGCGCTTCCAGCAGCGTTCACCATGCGTTCTGGAGAAGATGGCCGCCGAGGAGCAGAGAGGAGGCTGGCCTGGGGGAGGAGCGCTGCCACAGGACTAGTCGGCAGCATGCAGAGAGGGCTGTGTGCAGCGGGGGAGGCGCCGGCTGTGAGACAGGGAAGGCGCGCTCCCCTGGCATGCATTTAACCCCTGGGACGCCGCAGCGCTACCGCTCTGCTGCGGTCCGCTGTCCCAGGGGGTAGTGGAAAGCGCAGGTTGGTCGCCTGGCTCCACGCTGCAGCCAGTCCCCAGGGAGCCCCCTGCCTGGGGACTTAGGAACTTGTGACCAGCGGGGACCCACCGCGGGACCCCGCTGCTTACCTTTGTCCCCCTTGGATCCGGCCATGGTCCGGAACATCTGGGGTCACCGCTAGCTGTGACCCCAGATGCTCACCAGCATCCCCGGATCGGTACCGGCGTTCTGGTACCGTCGGGGGTGTAGGGAAGACAGCAGGGACGTCAGGACTGACTGTCCATGCTGTACATCCAGATGTGCAGCCACAGCTGCACTGAAGAAAGCTTCAGGGGCTCTTCTAGCCCCCCACTCCGACAGGTGCACCCGACGCCGGCCGGGCACCAAACTAAACTGAGGTGCCTTGGCTCGGGGGCGGGGTATAGGAGGGGGACCCTAGTGCATCCTGGGAGGCTGAAAAGCTTAACTCTATGGTGCCCAGCGACTGACGTCACACCTATACCCAAGGTATCCTGTGGATACCCTATGGACCCTGAAGTAGAAATATTATTATTCAAGCAAGAAACATTACTGTCAGGACCGGATTATAGGGGGGGGGCGGACGGGGCGGTCGTCCAGGGGTCCCCACACATTAGGGGCCCCACATTGTGGCAAATGTACCCTCTCTGTCACTGATGGATCATTGATGAACAGACTGATGATCGAAGCCTCGCCCCCTCACTAACATACTGCCCGGATTTGCGGGTGTATTGGTAGGGGGCAGAGCCTAATGCCGTGAATTGCCCGCCCCCATCAGAAGTCTGCCTGATGCTGCAAGTCTGCAAAAACAAGTTAGTGTGTGTGTGTGGCTGCGTGCTCTCTGGGCCTGATTCAGAGCCGGACGCTCTGAAAGAGCGCTTGCTCTGAATCAGGGCGTTTTGGGTTTTTTTTGTGCTGCCTCCTGGCCGCTCGCATAGCTGGTGACCACCCACAGCTATTGCGAGCGGCCAGGTGATGGTCGCGATGGTCTCGACCATTGGGGCTTGTGACGAGACCCTTGCGGTAGGGTCTCGTTCCCGCAAGCCCCATTGAGCTGCTGGGTCTTAATAGAGCCGGAAGCTCACCACTGACATCACTCGAGATGTCAGTGGGGCCGCCCTCAAACAGCAGGCGTTCCGTCGGGAACGCCTCGGTTTGGCCAGCCACCCCCCTGCCCGCCTCCAAAACGGGGCGAGCTGTCGATCAACATCCACCCCCTTTTGGAGCGAGACCCGGAGCGCCTGACGCTAGCTGGGTCTCGCGCATGCGCAGTGGTCAAACATCGACCCGCTTGCGAGTGGGTCTGAATCAGGCCCTCTGTCCCTTTCTCTCTCGCCCCTCTCTGTCTCATGATCTCTATATCTCCCTTTCTCTCCCTCCTCTATCTATTGTTTTCTCCCTCTCCATGTCTCGCTTCCTTCCTCTCTCTCCCTTTCTACTCCCCCCCCCCCTTTCTGTTTCCCACCTTGGGTGGGATGCATGATGAAACTAATTCAGGATGCGATGCATCCCGCCACTTTTCGCATGCATGCCAGCGTTAGCTACACCGGTATACATGACGAACATCACAAAGGACCGCTCTCTCGGTGACATCGGCCCTTTCTGCTGGAGGGACTTCCTGATCTATGATCCAGAAGCCCCTTCGGCATCCTTCTGCACAGAAAGACACATGCGCCGCGGGGAGTGCTGGGAGGGATCCGATTGGATCCCTCTCACAGTATTCTCCCGATAGAAGCTCATAGGCTTCTATAGGGTAACGCCATCTTCACATCACATTCCAGGGCTTGCTGCATATGAGAAATGCGATCAAACCCGCATTTTGGGGGTTTGACCGCATTTCTACCTTTGATGCAACCCGCCCCTGGTCTCTCCCTCTCTCTCTAACGCCCCACTCAAAATCCTGCGTTTGCCCCTGACAGTGTACTAGATCACGTCAGCTATGCTGCCGGCAGTCGGTTCCCAGCAGTGTCGTGGACGTGATGTGGTATGCTGTGACCTTGCAGATCAGTGGGGAGACCAGATAAAGGGTAAGGGGCAAGTCACTGATCGGGCTCCCACAAGCCTTAATCCAGCCCTGATTACGGTGTTCCAAACTCGAAGTCTGCACCGCCTCTGATACCCATCTATTATTGTAATCCTGTGTGTTACTGAAACTACTTTGGTAGTATTTCCCTCTCTGATACAGTCACCGGTTTGTTATCTCCTCTCTTTTAATTGCAACCACTCTATTGTCCCCTCTTGTCTACTCGCAACACAATTAGCTTCTCTCTCTCGCTGACGCCTCACTGTTATGGTAACCCCATGTGTCTATCACCCCCTCTCTCTTACTGACACCTCTGTTATCCTCTCACTGTTACTGACACATAGCCACACCTCCTATCGCTGCCACTCGTTGAATCCGTCGCCTGTCAGTTGCATTTGTCACCATTTATCCACCACATCGGCGCGGCACACTTACCTCCTCTGAGAGCTGCCTCATATTTTGTATGTCAGTGGCCACCGAGTCTGGTAGAGGAGCCGGGGAACAGCGCAGCGCCATGACAGTGTAGCTAGCAAGCAGCAGCTGAGCGGTCATGTGACTCAAAGCGCTTGTTATGAACAGGACGGACGCTGCGTTGCTTTGTGTCTCCCCAGCAGGATACATTTTGCTGCAGCCAATTTCCTAAATAGAAGCACATAAGGGCTTTGAGAAAATGGTCGTTACTGTGCACATTTAACCAAAGAATTGGAGACACACACAATCTGACCAGTGACTGTATAATGCCCTGGAGAAACTTTCTGCCTCAAAGCAGTAACGGTAACCCCGTGGATGGATCAGATTATTATTGTTTTTTTTTTTTCTTTAAATATAAATAATTGTGGCACTTTTCCGTATTTACCATTTTCCACTTTTTTATTTTTCCTTAGTACAGGGGTTTCCCATAACCCAGGGGTTGGGAATGGGATCCCGGTGGTCGGGATGCCGACGGTCAGAATACTGACAGCAGCATCCCGACACCATTAGGTAAGTACCCTCACCAGGGGTGTAACTACTAGTGGCGTAACCAAGGGGGGTCGCCCGGGGCTCGTGCCCTAGGCGCGAGGGGGGAGCTGCCGGCTGAGGTCCATTTCAGTCAGTGTAATCACTGTGGTCCACACTACACAGTAATAAACGCACCACCGCCGGCACTTGGTAGTACACTCCTACTACCTGGCGGCAGTGTGTTTATTTTAACAGCCAATGAGAGTCAGACAGAGCTGACGAACTCATTCATGAGCTCCGCCTTCCGGCTCCCGCAGTGGGTGATGGGAGGGACATCATGACGTCTCTCCCAAAGTCCGAGTGGGAGGAGCGGACGGCGGCTTGCCTGGCAGGAGCGTGGATTCAGGTAAGTATTTTGTGTGTGTATGTCTGTGTGTTATATATGTAAGGGGCACTACTGGCCAGGAGCACTGTATCACTACTTGGGGCACTGCATAGGAGGGACCACTAATGGGGGCACTGCATAGGGGGGACCACTACTGGGGGCACTGTATAGGGGGAACCACTACTGGGGGCGCTGCATAGGGGGGCCACTACTGGGGGAACTGTATAATGGGAACTGCATAAGAGGGACCACTGCTGGGGGTACTGCATAGGGGGACCACTACTGGGGGCACTGCATAGGGGGGGGTAGTGCCTAAGGGGGACCACTAATGGGGCACTGTATAATGGGGACCACTACTGGGGCCACAAGGGGACTGTATAAGGGGGACCAACACTGGGGGCACTGTATAAGGGGCACTACTGGGGACATTGCATAAGGGGCACTACTACTGGGGGCATTAAGGTGTGGGGGGAAATAGAAGTGAAAACCACACTGGCGCTCCTAGATAAATTGCCCGAGAAATTCCAAGTTGTACACCTAATACAACAATAATGCCAGAAAAAGAAGAGAGGCCGCTACTATGTTACCACCTCTATAGAAAGTCACACAGTGTTCCAGTAAATATAAAATTAAATTGTCATATAGGGGAAAGCCTTATTGTAGATTTCAATCTATCTTGTACAAGTTCTCCTTTAGTGGATGAAGTCTATGTAGGGAATTTTCATCAAAAAAACAACCAAAGGGTGATCTTCTTTAACGTTGTATGTAGTAAAGTCTCCTGATCACACACTCTCTCAATGTCAGAAGCAGAGAGGAGAACACATTGGGTCTAATTCAGACCCGCTCGCAAGCGGGTCGATGTTGAGTGACCCGCACTGGGCGTGCGCAAGCCCCGGAGCGAGAGAGAAATTCTCTCGCTCCGGGACTCACTACAAAATGGGCGACTGTCGATGGTGATCGCACCAATATACAGTGATTACGACAGCAGCACGTTCACGGACACGTCTGCCAGACACCCCGCGGGCCCGCGGAGGTGTCACGTACCACCTGGCCAACATCTGGGATCCTCACATCAACTGCTTGAGACCACAGTCCTCTCCCCACCTACCGGTAGGTAAGCAGATCCCTAAGACAGTGCTGGATGCTGCCTCATGTCTGTCATCCTGGACATTGACACTACCCACTGTATCCTGGTTCCGGAAGACTGTTAGACCAAAGGTCCAGCAGGGGAACGTGCAGGAGTAAGGACCGCATGGAAAGGAGCCCCCTGAAAGGGTCCACCCATTCCCCAACCAAGGAACATACAGAGTCATCTGTCTATCCCCACACCCATACGGAACCACCTAGGGAAGCAATGTGTCTTACCCAATAAAATAGGTTTGGATTCCACGTCTATTGTCTTCCTCATCATTTCCATTGTACACACATACCCACCAACACAGTCTCCACCCTACATCATCACCAACACCTCCATTTCCCTCCCCCCTTGCCCTCCCCGTATCCTCCCTCCCCTCACACAATCCCCCTCGACACATCACATTGTCTAGGGTGCACCTGCTATGTCGCTGACAATGCGTGCTCCCGTGCGGCGTCAGCGACATGCTCTGTCGGGCCTACAGGTACAATGGGGGCAGCATGGCCCACGCCGTCGCTGCCGGCATTGGCAAGTGTGTTTGCCAGGACCCGTTGCTAAAGATGTCGGGCACACTGTACCTGGCTTTAGGAACTAAGGGCCTGATTCAGACCCACTCGCAAGTGGCTGTGCGCTCGCAAGTGGGTCGATGGTGTGCACTGCGCATGCGCACGACGGAGGGAGCTCCGTCGTGCGCATGCGCCAGACGCGACGAGCGAAGGACTTTCCTTCGCTCGTTGTGTCTGATCAAAGGGGGCGTGCTGTCGATGTTGATTGACAGCACGCCCCCTTTGGTGGACGTGCCGGGGGCATGCCTCCCAGACGGGGGCGTTCCCAAGGGAACGCCTACCGTCAGAAGCCGGCCCACTGACATCACTAGTGATGTCAGTGGGAGTGATTTTGGCTCTGATAGAGCCAAAATCACTCCAGGGCTTGTGGTCGAAAACCCCGACCACAGGCTTCTGGTCGCACTGGCGATGGTCGTGATGGTCAAGACCATCATCCTGCACGCTCGTATGAGCTGTGGGTGGTGACCCACAGCTATACGAGTGTCCAGGAGGACGCTCCATTTTTATGGAGGACGGCCCTCATTCAGAGCGAGCGCTCTGCTTAGAGCGTCCGGCTCTGAATGAGGGCCTAAATACCATTTATGAGCAAAGTAGAAAATGCAATTGGAACCTTTATCATTTAATGCCAGGTCCAATGTTCTCATCACATACACTATAAAAGTATGACACACAGCTTAATATATATATATATAATATATATATATACCTATATATATATACCTGCCAACATTTAGACATGCAGAATCAGAACAAATAGACCCCCTCCCTGATTATTCAAACCTCATCCAGATCCTCCTTAAATCGCCCAGATTTGTACCAAATTTGTCTGTTGCACCTAAGAACTTTTTGAGTTCTGTGTTTCAGTAATTGGGAGGTACACTGCACACTGATAAATAGCTTCTTATTGCTGCGATATTAGGTGATAAGGAATGGTCATTTTCAGGCTGCATCACAATTTTTAATAGGGGCCATAGTATGAAAATGTGGCACCCATCTAGTTAATGTGGTGGTTTGTAGTAGGGATGTGCAGGCTCGGATAGGTTCGAGTTTGCACGTGGAGTTCGGATTTTTCCCTCCAAAAAAACGGAACTCAGAAAGAGGCAAAACGTCATCTTGCACGGACGAACATCATCATTCCTGAAAGTCCAGGAATGATGATGTTCGTCCGTGCAAGATGACGTTTTGCCTCTTTCTGAGTTCCGTTTTTTTGGAGGGAAAAATCCGAACTCCACGTGCAAACTCGAACCTATCCGAGCCTGCACATCCCTAGCTTGTAGTAATATTTATACATATATTTATTTGCAAATTATTTTTTTTTAAATATTCTAGATCTCACATTTTTTTTTATAGATCATTGGTTCAAAAGTAATCATTTTAGTGAACTTTTACCAATTGTTTGTATAGCGTATATATTTATTTTAGTAAAATAGTGTTACTGTGGTTATATTGCAGAGCAGCACCCTTTACTACTAGCTGGGTTTCATACTACTGTATTACACATTACCACATAGAATAGCACCCCGTACATGTCGTAACATGCAATATAAGAGTATGACACATAGCTAGTAATACTACGTGCTGCATCATGTGTATAGAAGTGTGATACACACAGCCAGAGCCAGCTAGTACTAGTAAGAACAACTAACCGTGCTACAGGGAGTGAGCAGCTGCTGTGTGAATAAAGTAACGTGTTGTAGCGCCTCTAGTGGCCGTCACTCGGTGCTGCAACACTGCAGTACAGCGGTGGGACAAGACGTTGCTCTGCAGTGCCCAGCTACCCGCCCACCAGCTCCTCAATGCGGTAGTGTCAACCAAAATGTGTACCTAAACCTTCACATCCCACTCAACACAAACCAGAGGGGGAATATATAGTTAAAAAAACTGTCTCCATATCACAACAGTGTGATTCTCCAGGACGACCACTTCCCAGAGATAAAACTACCCTTGATTCTAAAGCTCTTGGCGCAGGCAAAATGGCGGCCGTTAGGAGACAAGGACATTACGTTGTGAGTACAGCGGTTGGGCACGGCGAGCTATGCCACGTGACACTCGGGTGGGGTTTCCAGGGCAGACAAAGTGTCACTTAGCAACTGACCGTGGTATAAATTATTCATGACGTGACGTCACCTCGCACGGCACGCTCTTCTACAGGCGCGTGACATCAGCACGGGTGAGGCCGGTTCGAACGAGACAGCAAAGGTAACGGCCGGGAGCGGGTGAGAGAGAGGCCGGGGGTCCTGGGGGGAGGGCGCCGATGGGGGCACCACGGTTTACCGTCTGTCCTTCCTCTCCCCGCAGCCGTCCTCCCACACATCACGTCACATACATCTGCCCAACATACCCCTCACCCGTCATGTAGCACGGTCACCCGTTACCGAATTATGCCTCTATTTCCTGTACAGCGCCCACATTATACCGCCCTGTACTGCCCTCATCTCCTCCTAGCCTCTTCCCCATACATCAGCCGGGATATGTCCCCTGTACTTCTCCCATACTCTCACTTGCCTCCTCAGAGCCCCTTCCCCATACATCAGCCAGTGTATAGGAATATGTCAGTGTGTACGTCCCTCATCGCTTTATTTACCCCATTGTTGTCCTCTCCATACGTCAGCCCGTGTATATCGCCATGTACTCCCCTGTCTCCTCACTATAGCTCCTTTCCCCTTTTAGTAGCCAGTGTATATCTACCTGTATCTTCTAATTACCTCCTCATAGAGCCCTTCCCTATAAATCTCCCTGTTTTGTTTTTTGTTTTTTCTCTCCCTCAGACTTATTTACCCAATCGAAGCACCTTTCCCCAAACACCATACATCACACTGTACCAACTTCATCCATAATTTAATTCATGATAGCCCTGTTGTTACCCTCCCACCTCTTACCTGATCATAGCCCTTTCCCTGTACATCACCTAATGTATATCCCTTCTTAATTCACTTTGATTGTTTCTGTGTATCATGCAGAATGTTATGCTTTATCCCCTCACCTGCCCCTTTTCCCCGTACATAAATATGAATATATTACCTTGTGATATGGCCACTCATTCACCATTGTAGTTCCTGCCTCAAGAATAACCCTGAATATTACCCTTTATCTTCACTCTCCATTCACCTCTATATAGTCTTGCTATGCTGCGTGCCACTCAGCTAATTACGCCGTATCCCTCAAATATCTCCTTACATCCTGTATATCTTTTTGTTACCTAAAATATCTAATTTACCTTTTAATATCCACATTTCTCATATATCATGCAGTATACCCTATTTTTCCATCTTTACCTTCTCCTATACTCTACCTAATTTAACACTGGTTACATTCACCATGCTGTATACCGAGTGCAGTTGGTAACTGTGTAGTGACCTAGCTGCTGCTTTTCTTTGGTGTGTAAACTTTAGTTGTGTACAAGCAAATGTGGATCAGGATCATCAGTGTAGCCTAGCATTAAAATAGATAACTACACCCTCACAGTATTCTTAATTGTCTCCTCTTTCTTGAGCATCCTCCCTATATTAAACAAAGAAATTATCACTATCTGGCATCGCACCTAATTTACCTTATGTCCTGCATTTTCATACACCACCTTTTACTAAACCTTATTTCTATCATGATTTTGCCTGTGCAGATCGCCTATTTCCCAAACACCACTATATATATATATATATATATATATATATATATATATATATATTTTTTTTACTCTATTGACCCTTGTTTTTCATAAAAAATAAATTTTTCCACAAACTCCATGTCACATTTGTGTTCTGTTTTACTTTTAAAATTAACAAGGGGAGCGCTAAATATGTTGGTGATTTACCGCTGAGCATATTGCCCCGAGTTACGTAGAGCAACATCGCCCAATTTCCTACGCACTACTATTATGTGGTCAGGATATGCTGCTGCTATGAGCGTTCCTATAGCACATTGGTCCCTTCTCTGCAATTGAATCACCACCATAGATTTTCTTTAAATAGAAACCTTAGATTGCCCGGTATGTAGTCAGCATCCCTGCAGATGGAATTCTGACCGCCGGCTTCCCGAAGCTAAGTATCGGGGGTTAGGCACTGGGGGAGGGTTAAGCACTAAGGGAGGAGGGTTAGGTTTAGTGGGAGGGGGAGGTTAGGCTCAGGCAAGAGGGAGGGATAAGGGTTACCTTCCATAGCCGGGATAGTGACTGTTGGGATGCCACTATCTGTATTCTGACAGCCGGGATCCCATACCCAACCTGATTGCCCAAATCTTCTCCATAAAGTGCCCCAGATTTATTCTCCTATTCATCAAAATTTTTTGTTTGACAGTCATTCGCTTTCATAATAACACTTTTTATTCTCCCCTCACAATGCAGCTACACTTAATGGTGCATACACACGGTCAGATTTTTCCTTCAGATATGAACGGTAACGATTTAAAAATCGTTCATTCGTTCATATCTGAAGGAAAATCGTTCATATCTGACATGCCTGAACGATGGATGATCAACGATGCGCGTTCCCGATGGTCAGATAACTATTTCTGACATCTGATGTGTTTGCAGTCAGACTTGGACGATTCCATTAATTTTAATGCAGTCAAAAATCGTTCAAAACTTTGGTAAAATCGTTCAAATCGTTTAATTGTTCAATCGTTCATCTGACAAATCTGACCGTGTGTATGCACCATTAGAATTCCCAATATTTTTAACCCTTCCTTTCCATACTTCTCTCCCTAAAACAATTTAACCCCCCACTAAGTGTTGGGTTTTGTGCTTATTGATTGTTTTTGTTTTTTTCTTCCAGGATAATGGCAGTTAATGTTTATTCCACATCAGTGACAAGTGACAATCTAAGTCGTCATGACATGCTTGCATGGATTAATGAGTCTTTGCAACTCAACCTGACCAAGATAGAGCATTTGTGTTCAGGTAATGTACAAGCATCCTCCGTCAGCTCAGATATCTGTTGGCATTATCAGCACTTCAGTGTACCAGAACCAGCCTTCACCCAGACCGGAAGCTGTTCTTAGGGCTAACCTACTTACCTAGGCATTTTATGGAGTATTTTCAGCATAATTTGTCTCCTGTATGCTGTCACCACTGAATGTTTGACGTAAAAGCTAACATAACATGTAGATTGGCGATTACCATCCTTTTGCACCATTGAGGAACATATATGTATACTGTGTGTGTATGTATATAGAGATATTTATTCTGCCACTGCAGGTAATAGTAGGTGCTCAGTTTTTGACAGGAGCCTCTGTCAGGACCTTAGGCTTGCTATCATGAGCTTCTCCATTCCGATTGAGTCACAAAGGTAGGTGTCTTCTATTGTGGAGGGGTCAATGGAGGTTCCCTTGTGAAATGGACCTGCAAGGATCCCTGGGGGATAGCTTTGGCAGCAGAGTTCACATGCCCTGAGTACAGGCAAGTACGATTCTTCAATCAGGTGTCACAGCGAGTTTGATTACTTTCACTAACAACTCCAGGAGGCCTATGAGATTGAAGGTGTTTTCAAATAGAAAAGCTAGTTGACAGATTATAAACTGAAAAGGCCCAGTGTGAGTGTCAGAAGAGGTCTGTTTGTTCAAGCCCCAGGAGCAGATTCCTGAAACTCAATAAGCTCAACAGGAAGCCCACAGTGTATGAAACAAGTTGGTGTTTGCTCCAAGCAGGAGTTACAAAGTGAGATAGCGAGACTGTCCGGCAGCAAGACATACCCTACATGACATGGTGCCTGAAGGGCTCAATGCAGTAGCCATGTCACGCTCCCAATAGATATTACATCTGATTTTTTTGAAACTCATAACTTTAATATAATTGTTGTTTTTTTTTTTAATATCGATAGGCAATATATCGTATCAATCATCTGACAAAAGCAAATTTACACTTCCCCGGAGGCTGTTCCTATCTGCAGCCGCCTGGAATACCCTCGGGGGCTGAGGGCAGTGGATATTTTCCTTACACACACTGCGGTTTAGTGCCGAGTTTTTTTTCCCCAATCTTTAACATTGAAACCGTGGACAACAGCTGTCCATTTCAGTGGCTGTAACATGGTGACTTTGCCATGTCCGTGCAGTCTGAAAAGACCCTTTTATTTACATAATTCATTAAAAATAGTACATGGCAAAAAACGCCCGTTTTGTTGCCGGCTTGTGAAAACCGGCGTGTGTGACATAGCCCTAAGGGGGATATTCAATTAGCTATGGGTAGTACCGTGTGGCCTCTTCTACCAAGTAAAGTTCTGTGAGCTGTTCAATTAGAGGCCTGTGACTAGGCAGCACTTAATGCAGATTTCTGCTTACATGTAGGTGAGAGCAAAAATATGTTTAACTTTTTTTATTTTCTCTCTCATGACTGTTACATTGTATTCAAGTGCAGTTTTGTTGCCCTTGTTTGGCTTCTGTCTTGTAGCTTGGTAACCTGGGGGGGTTGTGTAAACTCATTTTATTGGTTCCTCTGTAATTGAATCATGTTACAGAAATGGATGCAATTGTGTTGTGCTTTGTTACTGCTCTAAACGTAAAAATACTCAAGGTCTCATTTGTATTGTGGATAGTACTCTGAAATGTATGACTTGAGGTTTATTAAGATTTTAGGTTAGAATCATTGATCCTTGCGATGTCTTTAGCATTACACCCTCCCATACTGTAAAAGCTGAAGTGCCTCACATTGGGGCAGATATACTAAGCTCTGGAAAGTGATAAACGACCAACCAATCAGCTCCTAACTGTCATTATTCAAACACAGCCTGTAACATGACAGTTAGGAGCTGAGTGTGTTTAGTTTATCACTCTCATTTATCACTGGGGGAGCTCAGTACATCTCCTCAATTATATCCTATGCCACTCTCTACTGCACTAAATACTATTGCCTTTTTCAGACCTCTGTCACTGATCCCAGACAAAAGCCAGGTTTGGTATTTGAGGGGTGGTCCATCCCTTTTAGTGAGGTCATGTATTTTGCTTCCTAAGCTAGTGGGAGATGTATCAGAGCTTCTAAATGAGTGGTTCTCTGTACTCAAGTTTTCCCCACAGGTTGAGTTTTTAGGATTTCGGTTTGTGGAAGCAGGTGGGATAATTACTGACCCAGCAAAATAGATTAACTCTCCTGTGCATGATTAAAGACATCCAGAAAACATAACCTGTTGGTGGTACTTGAGGAGTTGAGAATCCCAGTTCTAAACAGTGGAGAGGCTGCACATAGCAATCAATCTCCCTCTACCTATCGTTTTATAGAATGTGCTTGATAAATGTTAGCTAGAAGCTTATTGGACAAGTTGCCCATAGCAACTGCTATTTAGAGGCTTTGATACAGATCTCCCATAGTGCCTTGTGTGTTATGTAGACTGCTAAATGAAAGCATGCCTAGTAAGGTGAAACTCCCATGCCAAACACCTTTTGGGTTTTTTTTCTTCTTGTCTGTGTTTTTCCTTCCATTAGTAAAGCATAACAATAACATACAACCTGGTCATAGGTTTGCTTTAAGCTGTCCATAACTGCATTAGTTTGCCTAGAAGAACAGATTTGTTGTGTGGGAACACTGCTCATTTTGGGTCCACAATCAACATTTTATTGCGACTAGTGGGAAATCCAGTTGGCATTTTTTGTCAAATGAAAGAGCATGCATATTTTAGGTATCAAATTGGACACAGGTCTGTGTGCCTAGTTCTCTAGGTCAGGAGCTCTAAAATGGAGTCAGACCCACTTACCCACGGGTTAGAAAGGAAAGGTTATGGTAGAAGGAGACCGCAAAGGGAAATATGTAGAGAACCATTGATCTAGATCTTAGGCCGTATTCAATTGGGTGCGAAAAGTCGAACTTTTCGCCTGGTGAGGCTTTTGCCGTCATCGTCACTTTCCATGCGGAAAAGTATTGTGCGTGTCCCCGCTTATCCCCATGTTCAATTAGAAATCGGCAAAAACGGCACCTGGCTAATTCGGACCTGGCGAAAAGTACTGTCAAAAATGGGGAAAACGCTCTACCCTTCGAAGAACTGCACTAACATAGGGGATCACTATAGGGGTGTTCTAGTACATCTAATAAAAGCTATTCTGTTTTTTTTGTGTTTGTTTTTTTTCCTCCAAAAGCTTGCTATTAGCGTCTTTGCATAAGTGGTGAAGAATGGCATTTAGCAATATTTTTTTTCATCAAAACTAGTCCCAGCAAATTTGGGGTACATGAAAATGGGTGCTAGTATATTTAGAAGCTGCTAATGTGAAGTTGTAAAAAAAAATCCACCTGCAATCTTAAAAACACCTGGGGCATACTTGGGGACCCCCCTGGAGTCTTTCGCTAGTTTTTAAGTTTGTCCACCAACTTTGTTTTTTTTGTCGCACCCAAAAAGTATTTAAACTTTTATTTTTGGCAGTTTACCTTTTGGGGGGCTATCCCAAGGGTGCAGGGTGGTTCCCGCAAGTTTGCACCCCAAAACTACAATTCTGCACTTTTTTTCAACAGCTTTCGTAGGCAAATCTTTTTCGCCTATTCCAATGCATTGATTTTCCACACCGGCGAAAAGTCTATGGAAATAAATACGGGGATGATGTCACCGGGGAAACTTTATTGCCAAAAACGGCTTTTCACTCCTAATTGAATACGGCCCTATTTGTCTAGCATACTGTTAGGTGAATTAATAGACAGCAATGATTATTGAAGCATTTCAGATTTAGGAGCTGCTAATCAAGAGACTAATAAGGGTGGGTGTAGGTTTGTTTTCACAAATAAATGTTTATGCTAGACTGTTAATAATGTGTGCCATCTCTTCTGCAGGCAGTGTGTATTGTCAGTTTATGGACATGTTGTTTCCTGGATCAGTCACATTAAAGAAAGTGAAATTTCAAGCAAAGCTTGAACATGAATATATCCAAAACTATAAAGTCCTACAAGCCGGCTTCAAGAAGATGGGTGTTGATAAAGTGAGTATGATGGATTTCTGCAAGTGTACTGGCTGTGAATGTCACAAACTAATTAATGTCCCATTACCTGACCTTCTTAGTCTGTGGATCATATAAGAAAAATTATTTTAATAAAACTTGATCTAGAAATTATTATGGTACGGCTGCCTATTTGCCTTCAACTTTGTTACATATATTACCGTTTCTTGAAAGGCTTCTATCCTAGTGAACTAGTGTATACTTAATTTATAGCCAATTGAACAATTAGAACGGATACGGGTTCTTAGTGCTCTGGTGATGGCTGAATACTCATACAGGGGATGATTGAGCTTCAGACGTAATCGCAAAGCTACACGCAAGCAGTCTTGCAATTCTGTCCTTGCAATTATGATAATGCAGCAGGAGGCATCATGCCTCCTGCTGCATTAATTATCCGAGTTGCGTTGGACAACGCATCACCAGATAAACTGTGGGAAGATCGTCCGGCTAAGTGACCCATGGGGTCACGCCGGCCGCCGCAGTTACTAAAAAGAGGCCAGGAAATCTTCGTCAGTCGACGGAGTAGCAGTCTCGGGAAACTGAGGCATTCACTGCCCCCCAATGGCAGCAGACTGTCAATCACTGACAGTCTGCTGCCACTCTGCGTGCGTTAACGCAGTACGGTTCAGACGCATGCACAGATTCCCAACCATCAGGAAACTGCGTTCAGAGGGCACTAACGTGCTTTGCTAAATCAGGCCCACAATGGAGTATATTCTAGCGCTACACTTATTTGATAGTAAATGTAGATCATTGAAATGAGGGATACAGTTTTGGGGTCAAAGTAGGCTTTCTTCTTCCTTTTTTTTCTTTTTCTTCTGGGTCCATAGGGCTCCACAGGAAAGCCTTGGGGTCTAGGTGGTGGCTGAGGACCGGGCACCGAACAGTTAAAGCTTTGCTCCCAGGATGCAGTGGGCCTCAATCTCTCCGCCCCCAGCCCCCAGAGCCAGTTTCGTCGGCGCCCTTCTGGAGTCAGGTCACCATTATAACAGTGGCCTGTTTAGCAGCCCAAAAGCTTTTATTTCTTCAGGGTCTATAGGCTCCACAGGGAGATCTTAGGGTATATCTGGATCCCGGACACCACGCAGTTAAGCTTTTGCTCCCAGGATGCACTGGCTCATTCCCCCCTATACCCCGCCCCGAGCCAGAGACAACTCCGTTTAAGTTGGTGTCCGGCTGAAGTCTGTTCACTGTTTTACGCAGGTGGGGGCTGATTAGCAGCTCCAAAGCTGGTTTTATTTTAGGATTTATTAAGGTGCATACACGTGACAAATTTTTTTGAACGATTTAACTATAACGACGTCGTTATCGTTCGTTGAAAAAATCGTTCAGTTTTTGAGTTATAAAGATGAACGATTACACAGTGATCGCGGTGAGTGACAAAATTTGTGGGTCCCAGGGACCCACCCAGTTTGAAAAAAAATGGGGTCCTACCTGTCCATTTCTGGGTCCCATCATTTATGCTTTAGAGCTCCCCATATGCCTCTCAGACCTCCCCACATCCCCCTAAAATGCCCATCTGATCCCCCCAACAACATCAGATATCCCCACAAGCCCGTTAAATGCATGTTTTAATGCCTCCTCGATCTTTCAGGTAATATGACTTGTCTGTTCACAAAACCCATAGTGAATAAGTAGGTTTACCAAATCATCACTTTAAACTGGGGCACTCTTGGATTACACAGGTTCTGTGGCTCATTAAAACCAGGTGAAATCCAGGCATGAAGTCAGCCAGTCACAGAACCTTAGTAATTAATTCATGTGTCCCGTTTTAAAGCGATAATCTGGTTAGCCTATGAATAACGCTTTTAGGTAATAGGCATATTTATCAAAGGATAAGTGCCCCCCGGTAGTAGTCCCCCTATGCAGTGCCCCCGGTAGTAGTCCCCCCAAATAAGAGTGACCTGGGCATTAGGCCCAGGTCACTAAAGGGCAAATTGGTGGGTCAACTACTGGGCCCCACCTATTTGCCCTTTAGTGACCTGGGCCTAATGCCCAGGTCACACACCTATTTGGGGGAGGGGGGGGACAGATACCTTCAATTTGGCCTAATGCCCCCTATGTAGTCCGGGCCTTGTGCCCGCCTATATATACCCACAGGCCTATTGCTTGAATTTATGCCATGGGCCTAGTGCCCGACAACCCTGGTGGTCTAGGGAGGGGTAAATAACTGTGACCCAAGGCCACCTACCCGCACTGTCCTCAGCTTCAGTGTTCTGCTGCTGGCCCATCCTGGCCAGCGGCGCCGCCTCTTCCTTCTTGATCACGCCGTCTTCTGGCCTCTTGCGCGGCCGCCGGAACTGTTGCCGCGCAGCTCTTCACTTGTCTTCGGAAGGTCCTTCACTCCTCCCCTCTGCCGACAGACTGAACGTTCCCGCTCAGCAGCGTCTATTCGAGACTCCGCGTGTGGGCAGGGCTATGACGCGACGAGCCGTGATTGGCTCGTCGCACCTGCCTCCTATTGGCTGCTGGACTGAGAGGCAAAAGCTCGCGGCCAGTGCCAAACCACCGCCTACTTGGCTTCTGGGCAGCGAGCTCCGCTCAGCTCGTGCCCGGAGCCAAACTTCTCCCGCCGACACTGGTGGAAGGGACCGGGTGGTCCCTTCAAAAGGTACCCGCCGTGGTGGCTTACCCAGCGCTGGGCACAAACACTGTCCCAGCGCCGGGCACGGACGCTGTGCCAATGCTGGGATCACACACTTGATCCCAGCACGGCTTTTCACACCAGCAACCAATGAGAGTCTGACTCTCATTGGCTGCACTAACAGACAGCGTTATGTCTGTCTCTGCAAGGGAACGCGCTGTGCTGCAGCCAGCTGTCGGGGATTGGCCACAGCACAGCGCGTTCCCGGGTACTTTAAAAAAGTGAGTCCCCAGTGCCCGATATTGGGTAAACTACGCGCTATAGCGCATATTTGCGAACACTGATTACACTGCACAACAATGAAAATGTTTCTGATGTAAAAATAGTTACTTCTAATTGATTCAGCATGCAAAGAATGAATGACATTTAAAACTCAGTTAGCTCTGAGTTCCGAGATATAGCCCATTTATGACGATGTAGGGGTATCCTAGTGAAGTGGGCAGAATGGAGAGAATCTTACCAGCAATCTGCGTTCCGCGCAGAGGGGGCGGGGCCTAATGACCCAATTAAATGAATCAGTTATTTGTCCCCTCCCCTATTCAAATATATGCGATTCACGGGATTATCCACACAAGATAACTGGTGCACTGAGTGACAAGCAATGTGAGCGATTCCACAAAGACATTTCAGCAATGGAACAAAGATATCAGGGTAGGTGAATCACTACTGTTGGACAGTGACAAGAGATGGCCCAGAAGAGGAATACAAGCGACAAGCAAAGACAAAGCACCCCCATGAATAGACAACTATATTACATAGTACTTTTGTATGCTGTATGTTTGGTTTGTTTTGTGATTGATTGAATTAAAATTGTTTATTTTTCGATCAAGAAAATATCAGATTATTTTAAAATAGCTTTTCACTATGACTATATTAATGTACATACAGTATAGTGTAGTAGTGTAGCTAAAAAAAATAGAGCTAGTAAAAACATTCTGAAATCATCATTTTAGTTTTTCTTGACCTCAAATTAGTAATGTATGACTATTTTTAGAAAGGAAACAAATTAAAGTATTTATTGTACAGTGTTATCGATAATGCGCGTTCCTGTTTGCAGTTCATTCTGACTGACCAACTGAACGATTTTCACTAAGGGAAGTTGCAAAAATGGTTTGTAGTTCAAAAAATCGTTCATTACACTTTAAAAAAATCTGACAGAAAATCGTTCATAAAATCTGTGTGTATGCAGCTTTAGATTTTGAATCCTCTTCAGAGTGGACAGCAGCAGACTGTCCATAGGATGTCTGCACTGACGCTCTGTCACCCCGCCAGCGCCACGGCACTAGTACAGATCTGGGGATCTCGATGGGACCCCGGGGTCTGTGCTAGCCGCGGCCTGCGGGACATCCCAGACCTACAGGGACAGGTAAGAGCGGATTACCGATTGCGGTGATCCGCGCATTAGCAGCCAAGTCTCCGGTCTCTGGGGACAGACTGGAGGTGCTGGCGGTGGAGGCAGGCGCACAATACCATGTGCTCCACTAGACCACCAGGGACTTGTACATGGTGCGGGAGCCAGCGTCCTGGGGGTTAATTGCCAGCCAGGGGAGGCAGCATTCTCTGTTTAGTGGCTCCTCAGCTCCGCGTGCCTTTCCGCTAAGGTCTTGCTTTGCTGAGCTGATTCCGCCTGTGGCCATGTCCCCTCTGATGTCTCCAGTGGCCATTTTCTCTGTGAAGGTGCATCGCAGATTTCTCAGGACAGCGTGTGGTCCAGTCCCCCTGTATACCTCTCCCTTGGGTTAGTGCAGGGGTCTTCAACCTTGCCCCTCCAGCTGCTGTGGCACTACACATCCCAGCATGCACTGCCACCTTTTTGATATAACAGCATGCTAAAACTATGGTAGTGCATGCTGGGATGTGTAGTGCCACAGCAGCTTGAGGGCCAAGGTTGAAGACCCCTGGGTTAGTGTATACAGTGCATATAGCCTTCCCAGACTCTGAATCTGGGCAGTTAATTAGTGGCAATATGCAGTATGTGATGTATATCTGCATTGTATGCGACTTATTCTAGCGTTGACTCTGTCTTTTTTTTTCTGATCCGTCAGTTTATATCTATCCCTAACAGGTGTAATTAGGGTGGTTCTTTGACCTCCAACATATAGATTCAAGTATTTGTGAGGTCTGTCACATATGGTTGTGTGCTGCACGGTGCCATATTGTAGGACCAGTGATTTGCATACATGTGGCTGCCTGGTATAGCTATATACCCGGCAGCCACGGGTATAGCTATATACCCCTCCCCACAAGATCACCATTGGGCGTTTTTTTTTTTTTTTTTTTCACAAGCCCTGAAGACTATTGCGCGTCGCCTGCGGTCCCGGTTGTTTTATCCCATATGGGGTTACCTCAACAAACCATCCTTTCCTCTCAGGGTATCCCGCATTGTTTGTATCTACTCCTGTACCACAGTCTCTCTCCCTACCAGGGGTTACCACAATATATGCAGTCCACAACAGTCTGTCATTCCCTCCCAGGGACTACCGCAAGCTGTACAACCACCCTGGGTGGATGTTTTATCTAGTTCAGTTCAGAGTTTGGCAGCTTCATCTGTGGCTTTTCAAACCATGTTGCGGAATGAAAAACCTAAGAAGGCATCTAAACGCCCTGTATTGTCATCCCAGTCTACACAACTATCAGACACCAAGGTGTCGTCGGATGATGCGTCTGATTCTGATTCCCCTTCACAAGAGGTGGAGCCTAAATCAACTGTTAATGTTCCTGCTTTGGTGCGGGCAGTCCGATCCATACTAGATATAGAGGATGACGTACGTTCCTGCCCCTAAATACACATACCCTCAGTATAAACAGGTTGTGACTTCGGCAGTTTTTCCTTTCTGACCAGCTGGTAGACCATATGGTGGAGGCTTGGCAAGCACTTGTTAAGAGGTATCTGCCGCAAAAAAGCGTTTGGCCTCATGTTATCCATTCCTTGAGGGGCACTGTAAAAGTGGGAATCACCTCTTGCGGTGGATTCTCATGTTACTCCTATTACTCACTTAATAAAAAATGCCACACTACCCATGCCTTCCATTTCTTCCTTGAAGGCTAGGAAGGTGGAGACGTGCATCAGTAGCAATGGCCTATCCGTCCATGGCTATCTCATGGGTGGCTAAGGCAATAGAAGGTTGGGCAAATGTCCTGGAGGACACTTTACCTGAGGAGGCTCCTGAAAACTCAGAGGTATTTGGTGAGCTACATTAGAGATGTGGCTGCTTATATTGGTGAGGCTTCTTTGGATGCCAGTCTACTGACCTCTACAGTCTCGGCCGCAGCTGTGGCTACGCTCCTGGAGGGCGGACGCTGATTCTAAAAAGGGACTGGGGGCCTTGCCCTACAATGGGGAGATAATATTTTGCCCGGACTTAGACAAAATTGTGGACACTGGCAAAATCTAAATCGGCATTACTGCCATCCCTATCTGCACCTTCCAAGGCTAGATCATCTTCCTTTCTGTCCTTTTGTCCGCAAGGAAAACCCAAAGGACAGTCTTTTTCCCTAGACAATCGGCAACCGAATCTACCACCAAGCCTAAGAAATAGGCCTGGAACGCTAGACACCCTGCTTCCAAGTCTGAGGATAAACCCTCAGCCTGATGGGATGGGCCTCCCTCTGGGGGATCCCAGAGTGGGAGGCCGACTTCTTCAGTTCGCCCAGCGTTGGTGTCAAACCACCAAGGATGCATGGGAAAAAGAAGTGGTCTCTCATGGGTGCGCTCGCTCATTCCGGCAAAAACCTCACCAATTTTTCTGCACAAGCCCTCCTTTCGACAAGAACAAGGCCTTTCAGATTCAGGAAGCCATAGTACTTGCTGAAAGCAGGGGTAATTGTGCCAGTTCCACTATCTCAACGTGGGACTGGTTATTCTACTGTTTCTGGTTCAGAAGCCGAATGGGTCTTGCCGGCCTATCCTTAACCTCAAATCTCTGAGCAAAATTCCTTAGAGTGCCCAAGCTCAGGATGGAAACTTTACGTTCCATCATACTGGCTATGGAACCTGGAGATTACATGGTATCCCTGGACATTCAGGATGCTTACCTGCATATCCCCATAAAGTCATCTCACCAGCGTTATCTCCGTTTGCTATTCTGCACCAACACTTCCAGTTTCAAGCACTGTGGCCTATCCACAGCTCCACGGGTCTTTACAAAAGTTATGGCTGTCATGGCAGCCCATCTGCAGAGTTCGGGTATACGACTCCTGCCATACCTGGACTCCACCTACACCTGACAATCGCTTGTCTACAAGGGCATGGGTGGCTAATCAATTGGAATAATTCTTCCCTAATTCACTCAGAGGATGGTTCATTTGGGAGCCTTTCTGGATTCTCACCAGCAGAGAATCTTCCTAACTCCAGAAAAGATTTCCTTGCTGCAACTGCAAAGCGCGCAGATTCTTCGACAGTTGTCTGGTGCCTGTACACTCGGCGATGCAGGTTCTAGGGTCCATGGTCCACATTCGACATGGTGGAATATGCTCTCTTTCATTCAAGGCCCATGCAGGGGCTGATCCTCTCCAAATGGAACGGCTTAGCCCACTGGATCAAGGCTCAGATGATTGTGCGCTCTCCGGAAGTGCGCCTATCTGTCTTGATGGCTCCTGACTCCTCATCTCACCAATGGTTGCCCCTTTTGGATCCCGGACCGGCTACTTCTCACGACTGATGCCAGTCGCTGGGGCACAGTGACCGGTCCGCACTCATTTCAGGGCAGTTGGACAGCAGTCGAAGCAGCCCTGCCCATCAACGTATTGGAACTTTGGCCCGTGTACAGGGCCCTCAGGATGGCAAGTCACCTTCTTAACAGAAAACCCGTACAGGTTCATTCCGACAACGCCACCACAGTGGCTTACATCAACCATCAGGGAGGCACTAAGTTGGCAGCAATGACAAAAGTGTCATGCATTATGACATGAGTAGAGTGCCACTTCCCGGCAATTTCGGCAGTGTTCATTCCAGGAGTTCTCAATTGGGAAGCGGACTTACTTAGCCATCACGACTTGCATCCAGGGGAATGGTCCCTTCACCAAGAGGTGTTTCAAACCCTAGTGGACAAGGGGCCTTCCGGAGGTGGACCTCATGGCCTCCCGACACAATCACAAGATACCTGTGTACGGGTCCAGAACAAGAGATGGCAAAGCATGCTTGGTGGACGCTCTGTCAGTAAAGTGGATCTTCCAGTTTGCGTACCCCTTTCCTCCAATATCCCTGCTTCCTCGGGTTCTTCAGAAGTTCAAGACTGAGACACAGTCCTACTGGTGGCTCCAACTTGGCCCAGACTATCTTCGGAGTCTCTCCATCAACACTTCAATGTCCGGACCTGTTGTCTCAGGGCCCTTGCCTTTACCCGGACCTGGATCGTCTGTTTTCGACGGTGTGGCTCTTGAGACATCCCTCTTAAGATCCAAGGGGTTCTCTAGCTCAGTCATCTGCACGATGCTCCGAGCACGTAAGCCCGCTTGAGCCAGAATATACCACAGCTTGTGGCATACATATTTCAAGTGGTGTCGCTCTCTGGATTACGACCCTCAGGTGTTTCGTGTTTCAAGGATTCTTGCATTTCTTCAAGCAGGATTGGACCTCATCCCTCGCCTGGCTTCATTGAAAGTACATGCCTCCGCACTCAGTGTGGTTCCCAATGAAGGATCGCTCCGCTCCCGGATATCCACACCTTTCTACAGGGTGTTCTCCGGATTCAACCTCCCTTTGTCCCACCTGTGGCTCCTTGGGATTTGGCGGTGGGTCTTCAGGCGCTCCCGGGTCCTCCATTTGAACCACTGGATTCGGCGGATCTCAAGCGGTTATCGGTTAAGACTTTCTCCTGGCAATAGCTTCTGCCAGGAGAGTGTCTGTCTGAATTGGGGGCGCTCTCCTGTCATCCTCCCATTCTGATATTTCACCTGGACTGGGCTGTGCTTCGCACTCGCCCTGAATTTCTTCCTAAAGTGGCTTCTAATTTCCATATTAATCAGGAAATGATTATACCGGCTTTTCAGTCACCTGACCTCTCAGCAGGTGAGGCCTCATTGGATGTGGTCCATGCTCTCCGGATTTATGTGGATCGGACCAGTTCCCTTCGGAAATCGGATTCCTTATTTTGTGCTCTATTGGCCGGCCATCATTTCTTGTGAAATCCATAAACATTGGCCAGATTTTTTCGTAAGACTTATCTCAGAGGCTTAAGCACAGGCAGGCTTACCTGTTCCGGCTTCTGTTACTGCTCATTCAACTCAGTCTGTGGGCAGCTCGCCATGTCACCTTGGCTGTTCAGCTTTGTAAGGCGGCTACATGGTCTTCCATTCAGACCTTTCTAAGGTTCTATGCATTTGATACCTTCGCCTGTCAGAATGCTTCCTTGGGGCGCTGGATTCTCACCACAGGAGCAAACCTGTTTTCAGCACAGCTGAAAACTGGTTTGCTCGTTAGAGAAGCTATAAAACTGCTTTTGAGCTAGTTGAGTATCTGGAGCATCATCACATTTGTCGGTTCGATTATACTCTCCAAATGGCCAGAAAGAACTTTCATGCGAAACTCGACAGTCTATTCTTGTTCTTAGAAATGAAGGCTATTCTATGCGAGACATTGCCAAGAAAGTGAACGTTTCCTACAATGGTGTGTACTACTCCCTTCAGAGAACAGGCTCTAACCAGAGTAGAGTGGGAGGCTGCGGTGCACAACTGTGCAAGAAGGCAAGTACATTAGAGTCTCTAGTTTTGAGATATAGACGCCTCACAAGTCCTCAACTGGCAGCTTCATTAAATGGTACCCGCAAAACGCCAGTGCCAATGTCTACACTAAAGAGGTGTCTCTGGGATGCTGGCCTTCTTGGCAGAGTGGCAAAGAAAAAGCCATATCTGAGACTGGCCAATAAAAGGAAAATAACACAGACATTGGACAGGAAGATTGAAGGCTATCACTCCATTTTGCAATGCCATACCCTGTGGACAGCGCTTGATTGGAGCCAATTTCCTCCTCCAACAGGGATGACCCAAAGCACACCTCCAAATTATGCAAGAACTATTTAGGGAAGAAGCAGGCAACTGGTACTCTGTCTGTAATGGAGTGGCCAGCGCAGTCACCAGATCTCAACCCCATTGAGCTGTTGTGGGAGCAGCTTGACCGTATGGTATGCAAGAAGTGCCCATCAAGCCAATCCAACTTGTAGGAGGTGCTTCAGGAAGCGTGGGGTGAAATTTCTTCAGATTACCTCAACAAATTAACATGCCAAAGGTCTGCAATGCTGTAATTGCTGCAAAAGGAGCATTCTTTGACTACAACAAAGTTTGAAGGACAAAATTATTTCAAATAAAAATCATTGTCTAACCTTTCCAATGCCTTGACTATATATGTTCTATTCATTTTACAACTCATTTGATAAATAAGTGCGTTTTCATGTAAAACACGAAATTGTCTGGATGACCCCAAACTTTTGAATGGTAGTGTATTTCTGCATTGTATGTGACTTATTCTAGTGCAGTCTGTCTGTCCTCTTTATACTGTCTCTCAGCGTATATCTTTCCCCTTTTTTTTTTTTTTTCCCTTCATCTTTGCCCTAACATACAGGTGTATTCAGGGTTTTCTGTACCTCACATTTCTTGTATTTGTGAAGGTTGTCACATAGTTACTGCACTGTACCATATTCTGTGCTGTGTGCTCCTGCAGCTTGCCCAAGCATAAGACAGGATCAGTATATTGCATTCCCACTTGTATATCACATACTTAGTGGTTGCATATTACTCACTTGCCATAGCTGCAGTTTAGTATAGAACACAATATGGCAGAGTAGCAAAAAAGCGGCTGCATCCATTCTGCTCTCATGCAAATTATGTAACGCAGGCTTAAATGAGGAGGATTTAATACAGGATGGGCTACGTGCTAAGTGTTATACCCCAGCCCCGGCTCAGTTTGACCGGTCAACACTCCTTCTGGGGGCATTGGACATCAGCCGAGTCGACCTTGCCAATCAATGTATTGGATCTCCGAGCCATCTACAAAGCCCTCACTCTTGCTCAGGTCCTTCTTCAGGGCAAGCCTGTACAAGTGCAGTCCAACAACGCCACAGCGGTGGCTTACATCAATTACCAAGGAGGCACTCTTAAGTCGGTCAGCCATGATAGAAGTGTCACGCATTCTCACATGGGCCAAAGGTCACCTCTCGGCTATCTCCGCAGTGTTCTTTCCGGAAGTTCTAAACTGGGAAGCGGACTTCCTCAGCCATCACGTCGTGCATGCCGGGAAATGGTATCTCCACCCAGAAGTCTTTCAACTCTTAGTGGACAAATGGGGCCTACCAGAGGTGGACCTCATGGCCTCCAGACACCATCACAAACTGCCAGCGTACGGGTCCAGAACAAGTGTCACCGAGGCGGCCTTCGTAGACTCCTGATCAGTGAAGTAGACCTTCCATCTGGCGTACCTATTCCCTTCAGTCTCCCTTCTTCCTCGGTTTTTCTTCGGTAGTTCAAACAAGACAAAGGCACTGTCCTGCGTGGCATGGCCCAGACTGCATTGGTTCTCTTCGGAGCCTCTCAATAGACGCACTGGACCTGTTGTCTCGGGGTCCCTGTCTTCACCGGGACCTGGGTCGTCTGTCTTTGACGGCGTGGCTCTTGAGACATCCCTCCTGAGGTCATCCTAAAGGGTTTTCTTGCTCTGGTTCAGACTATGCTCAGTGTGTAAGCTGGCCTCTGCCAGGATTTACCATAGAGTGTGGCATACCTACTTCCAATCGTGTGATGCCAGAAGCTATGACCCTTGTGTTTTTGGTCTCTAGAGTCCTGGCCTTCCTGCAAACTGGATTGGATCTTGAGCTCCACCTTACTTCGCTGAAGGTACACGTCTCTGCTCGGTCCATTTGGTTCACTCCGGGTGTCCACACCTTCCCGCAAGGTGTCCTCCGCATATAAACCTCCCTTTGTCCCTCCTCTGGCTCTGTGGGATTTGTCAGTGGTTCTTCAGGCCTTACAGGTCAGTCCATTTGAACCTTTTGGAATCTGTGTATCTCAAGTGGCTCACAGCGAAGACTTTCTTCTGGCTATGGCGTCCACTTCAAGGGTATTTGATTTAGGGGCACTGTCATGTCACTCCCCATTTCTAATCCATAAGGACAGGGCTGTTCTTCTGACTCGCCCTGGTTTCTTTCCCAAAGTGGTTGCTTGTTTCCATATTAATGAGGAATTCGTAGTCCCCGGCCTTCCAATCACCAGACCTCTTGGTAGGTGAGGCCTCCTTGGATGTGGTCCGTGCTCTTGGGATCTACGTGGACCGTAACGGTTCTCTGAGGAAAACACTCCTCCCTATTTGTGCTCTATGGATTTCACAAGAAGGAATCTCCTGCCAATAAACAGACATTGGCAAGATTGCTTTGCATGACTATCTCACAGGCTTACACGAGGGCAGGCCTTCCTGTACCAGCTACTGTAACTGCTCACTCCACTTGCTTTGTGGGCAGCTAGCCGGGCACCTCAGTTGAACAGCTTTGTAAGGTGGCCACATGGTCTTCTGTTCACACCTTTCTTCATTGCCCTTTGATACATTTGCCTCTCAGGATGCTTCATTTGGACGCCGGGGTTCTCCTCTCAGCTCAGGAGTATTCACACCCTTGAATAACTGCTTTGGGACATCACTAAAGTCTCCTTGCGGAGCCCTATGAACCCTGAAGAATAAGTTACCTTCGTTAACTTTCTTCAAAGTCCACAGGGCACCCGCCCTGACTCACCTGGCTTCTATGGGCTATGTTTTTTGGTCAACTGTTTCACGTCTCCTGTGTGTGAATGTGATTCTTGTGTGTACCAGTCTTCCTCCTTTCCTCCTCCTCTGGCAGGCTTGTCAGGAACTGAAGTGCCTCAGGGGCGGGGTATAGGGGGAAGGATCGTTGCATCCTTGGAGCAAAGCTTTAACTGTTCGATGCCCGGTTCTCAACTACCACCTACACCCCAAGGTCTCCCTGTGGACCCTATGGACTAACGAAGGTAAGTTTTACCATAACTCATTATTTCTATCAAGTAAATCAGAAATACATCTTTCTTGACGGTCTACCAGTGTACGGAGTGCATACATACTCATCTGCACAAGACTGTATTTGTCACCTTTTTTAAAGAGTTTATCTTATTTTTCTGATGGCTATATTTACAATTTGTAGATCAGAGGAGTTGGGAAACCGCAATAATTCCAGCCATTCCTACATACAAAGATGATGCGTCTGAGTGCAGAGACCATCATCCACCTCTCCCCATGTACTATTAATGACTGACTTCCAGCAGAGCCAGATACTTAGTTTCACAACCTGCCTTCCTGGAGAGGAAACAATCTGGGAGGGTACTTCAGATGCAAAATGAACTGAAGATCAGGAATATATCAGATCTATTGAAGTGGAACTGAATATTGATCCGGGAAGAGAAGACTGGTTCCCAACATAAAAAGAAATACAAGTGCACAACTACAAATTAACTGATTATATAAAAATAAATATATTTTGCAGTAAATAGGTTTTTGGCATAATCTTGGCCAAGGTTATGGGCCTACCCACCACATCTGGGTAACCTCTGTTGGGTAGATCCCTGACATAACCTTGGCCAAGTTTATGCCAAAAACCTATTTACTGCAAAATGTATTTATACATAACCAGTTAATTTGGAGGTGTGCACTTGTATTCTTCTTTTTGTGTTATATATCAATGGTCTCCACAGGTAGCACCTCCAAATAAAAAATAATTAAAAAAGTATGTGTGCATATATATACATACATACATACATACATACATACATACATACATACATACATTTACACCCCATGCAAAATTATTCACCCCCACCCCCCTTTTTTTTTTTTTTTTTTTGTTACATTACAACCTGTAATCTATTTTTTTTTATTTTATTTTTTTATGTGATGGATCTGCACAAAATAATCTAATTTGGTGAAATGAAGAAAATATATATAAATAAAATTCTGAAAATTGGCATGTGCATATGTAATCACCCCCTTTGCTATGAAGCCCCTCAAAAGTTCTGGTGCAACTAATTACCTGCAGGAGTCACATAATTAGTGAAATGAAGTCCACCTGTGTGAAATCGAAGTGTCACATGATCTGTCAGGATCCTTCTCTGAAAGGCCCCAGAGGCTGCAAGACCACTAAGCAAGAGGCATCACACCATGAAGACCAAGGAGATCTCCAAACAAGTCAGTACAGTTCTGGGTTGGGTTATAAAAAAAAAAAAAAAAATTATCCAAATCTTTGATCCCCCGGAGCACCATCAAATCCATCATCCTCACATGAAAAGAACATGGTACCACAACAAACCTGCCAAGAGAGGGCCGCCCACCAAAACTCACAGACCGGGCAAGGAGGGCATTATTCGGAGAGGCAGCGCAGAGACCAAAGGTGATCCTAAAGGAGCTGCAAAGTTCCACAGCAGAGACTGGTGTATCTGTGCATGTGACCACAATAAACCGTACACTCCATAGAGCTGGGCTTTATGGAAGAGTGGCCAGAAAAAAAACATTACTTGGTGATTAAAAATAAGAAGATACGTTTTGAGTTTGCCAAAAGGGATGTGGGCGATTTCCCCAAATGTATGGCGGAAAGCGCTCTGGTCAGATGAGACTAAAATTTAACTTTTCGGCCACCAAGGAAAACTACATGTCTGGTGCAAACCCAACACATCCCATCACCCCCAAGAACACCATCCCCACAGTGAAACGTGGTGGCAGCATCATGCTGTGGGGATGTTTTTTCTGCAGCAGGGACTGGGAAACTGATTTGAGTCGAGGGAAAGATGGATGGTGCTAAATACAGGGATATTCTTGAGCAAAACCTGTTGCCTGCCTGTGATTTGAGATTGGGACGGGGTTCACCTTCCAGCAGGACAATGACCCGAAGCATACTGCTGAAGCAATACTTGAGTGGTTTAAGGGGAAATATTTAAATGTGTTGGAATGGTCTAGTCAAAGCCCAGATCTTAGTCCAATAGAGAATCTGTGGTCAGACTTGAAGATTGCTGTTCACAAGCGGAAACCATCCAACATGAAGGAGCTGGAGCAGTTTTGCCTTGAGGAATGGGCAAAAATCCCAGGGGCAAGCTCATAGAGACTAGACCAAAGCGACTTGTAACTGTAATTGCCGCAAAAGGTGGCTCGACAAAGTACTGACTTAAGGGTGGTTAATAGTTATGCACGCAGAAGTTTTGTTATGTTGTCCTGAATGAGTGTTTTTTTTTTTTTTTTTTATATTGTGAGTCAAACAACAACTTCACAGTTGTAGGCATGTTATGTGAATGCAATGATGCACACCTTCAAACAATCCATTTTTTTAGTTCCATGATGTGAGGCAACAAAACATGAAAAATGCACAGGGGGTTGAATACTTTTGCAAGGCACTGTATATCAGTATATGTTCAGAGTGTGCAGTATGAGGTCCATTTTCTATGGTTCCAAACATAGGTGTTCCTGGGTGAGAAAATTGCCTGTCGGGACAACAGTTTTTTTTTTTTTCTTATTTTTTTTTTATTTTTGTTGTTTTTTTTTTTATAAGGGTTTGGAAGCTGGTCTTTGCCCTCCACTAGAATTGGTTGGACGATAGACCTTTGGACACTAGGGTTCTTATTCTGAGTTAGGAGCAATTAATCACTTGGCAAAACAATGTTGCACTGCAGACGGTACAGATTTAAAATGTGCAGAGCAACAAAATCAATGCTGCCGAAAGTGTCTGTGCTAATAAACAAACAAACCTACTCCGTATGCACTCTGGGAAAGTTACCTACAGGGAGTGGATATAGAATGGGAAAACTCGCAGGCTTTGAACACATTTCTTAGTGTCATGCTCCATAAGGGACTCTATACTCAATGTCCCCCATAGGATGTAAGAAGAAAGTATTTATTTGACAAAAAGTAATTGACAGAATCATCAAACATCATATACAGTCAGGTGCATAAATATTGGGACATTGACAGAATTTTCATATTTTGGCCTCTATTCACCACCACAATGGCTTTGAAATGAAACAAACAAGATGTGCTTTAACTGCAGACTTTCAGATTTAATTTGAGAGTAATTACATCCAAATCAGGTGAACGGTGTAGGAATTACAACGGTTTCTATATATGCCGCTCACTTTTTAAGGGGCCAAAAGTAATGGGACAAACTAAACAATACTAAATCTAACTTTTCACTTTTTTTAATACTTGGTTGCAAATTCTTTGCAGGCAATTACAGCCTGAAGTCTGGAACGCATAGACATCACCAGATGCTGGGTTTCATCCCTGGTGATGCTCTGCCAGGCCTCTACTGCAAATGTCTTCAATTCCTGCTTGTTCTTGGGGCATTTTCCCTTCAGTTTTGTCTTCATCAAGTGAAATGCATGCTCAATCAGATTCAGGTCAGGGGATTGACTTGGCCATTGCATAACATTCCACTTTTTAGCCTTAAAAACTCTTTGGTTGCTTTTGCAGTATGCTTCGGGTCATTGTCCATCTGCACTTTGAAGCGCCGTCCAATGAGTTCTGAAGCATTTGACTGAATATGAGCATATAATATTGCCCAAAAAACTTCAGAATTAATTCTGCTGCTTTTGTCAGCAGTCACATCATCAATAAATACAAGGGAACCAGTTCCATTGGCAGCCATACATGCCCACGCCATGACACTACCAGCACCATGCTTCACTGATGAGGTGGTATGTTTTGGATCATGAGCAGTTCCTTTCCTTCTCCATATTCTTCTCTTCCCATCACTCTGGTACAAGTTGATCTTTGTCTAATCTGTCCATAGGATGTTGTTCCTGAACTGTAATGGCTTTTTTAGATGTTGTTTGGCAAACTCTAATCTGGTCTTCTTGTTTTTGTGGCTCACCAATGGTTTACATTTTGTGGTGAACCCTCTATATTCACTCTTGTGAAGTCTTCTCTTGATTTGTTGACTTTGACACACATACACCTACCTCCTGGAGAGTGTTCTTGATTTGGCCAACTGTTGTGAAGGGGTTTTTCTTCACCAGGGAAATAATTCTTCTGTCATCCACCACAGTTGTCTTCTGTCTCTTTTGGTGTTGCTGAGTTCTCTGGTGCGTTATTTCTTTTTAAGAATGTTCCAAACAGTTGATTTGGCCACACCTAATGTTTTTGCTATCTGATGGGTTTGTTTTTTGATTTTTCAGCCTAATGATGGCTTGCTTCACTGATAGTGACAGCTCTTTGGATCTCATATTGAGAGTCGACAGCAACTGATTCCAAATGCAAATGTAACACCTAGAATCAACTCCAGACCTTTTACCTGCTTAATTGATAATGAAATAACGAGGGAATAGCCCACACCTGTCCATGAAATAGCTTTTGAGCTGATAGTCCCATTACTTTTGGCCCCTTTAAAAAGTGGGAGGCACATACAGAAACTGTTGTAATTCCTACACTGTTCACCTGATTTGGATGTAATTACCCTCAAATTAAATCTGAAAGTCTTCAGTTAAAGCACATCTTGTTTTTCATTTCAAAGCCATTGTGGTGGTGAATAGAGGCCAAAATATGAAAATTCTATCAGTCCCAATATTTATGCACCTGACTGTACATCTGCTAGTTGGTAAGGGCAGAAAGACTGTTCTTATGTTGACCACTTAAGGATAACATCACTTTTTTAAAAGTAGCATAGGGGTCTTTATAATGGGTGCAAGATGTGCGGTACACCGCACACCCTGCACCCACAGGTAATCATACCTACTTCTCCGCCGATTCCCGAAGTGCTGCTTCGTAGCGCCGGACTGGCGCTGCAGAGCAGCAAACACTGGGAAAAATGGCAGTGGAAAAAATGTTCCCGGGAAAGTAGGCATGGGCGCCATTTTCCCGGAGACCCACGCATGCGCTGTAGGTTCTGGCATGAAGCTTGCATCTACAGCGCTCAGTGCAGCGGCGCCGACAGAGGGGGGACCCAAACGCAGGCTGCACGTTGGCCCCCTCCTCTCTTAAAACGCCCCTGATAAGCAGGATGAATTCTCCAAAGATAGAATGTGTATGAAATATCACCTATGGCGTTACACTGCAAGTGGCTCCAGAAGCCTTTTTTATATTTAATATTGTTAGATGCTGGTTAAAAATTTTATTATTTGATTTCTAGATTATTCCAGTGGACAAGTTGGTGAAAGGAAAATTTCAAGACAACTTCGAATTTATACAGTGGTTTAAAAAGTTTTTTGATGCAAATTATGATGGAAAAGACTATGACCCTGTTGCTGCCAGACAAGGACAAGAGACGGCACCTGCACCTGTTCTCCCAACTCCAGTCTTGAACAAGCCTAAGAAGCCAATGGGATCTACAAACTCCGGTATTTAGAATGACTGTTCTGTATTTTATCTGTGGTTTATATTTCGTGAGAAGTGCTTGGACTTCAGCTTATATAATGTGATTCTTTTAAAGTGTCGAAGTACTTCTTACAGCTGCAATTTCATGACACAAAGTAAAGGTGGTCCAATTCCTCATTGTATGCATGTTTGTACAGATTTGTCTTCATACACCTAGCAGCCGTATGTCGTATGGCACGGGATGCTCAGAGAGGTTTAGCGTACTGTCTTTATTTTTACATTTTGTCTTCGCATTGCAGACAAAACGAAATATGACTGTGTACTAGGGAGGCTGGACTGATACTATAACTGCACAGGAATTAGTTTAAAGTGACACATTTTGTATGATCACTCTGGCGGCTACCTATAGGAAACATCATGGGTTTTATTTTCTTGGTGGCTTCTCTGATTTCCAGTTTATAATGACAATGATGTCACATGTCATTCTGCACTGGCATCCCAAAGTATCTCTGCTCAATCTTCTCATGGTGCATGTTCATAGCACAATGCCCACGCTCTTCCTCTTACTGGTACTGAGAGTTGAATTGCAAATGTCTACTATTTTGCAGTGAGATTTGTATAAAACACAAATATTATTTTTTATATTTTTTTGTCTCTAGTAAGTCACCACTTAAACAGTTGATGGTGCCACTGTGCTTCTCCCACCGCCTGGATGTTTTTCCTCTCTGTGCACTGAAATTACACCACTTCTGGAAATGAACCTATTGCATCTCCAGGAATATTGTTGCTTCCCTTTTATGATCTCTTCCTGTAGCAGAGTCTCCTTCCAGATGGATGGACCAAAAAGCCTAGTTGAATGCAAGAGCAGAGATGGTTTTCCTAAAGGGGGGTATCCACTAGACGATAATCGTTCGAACATCGTTTGCAAATCGTGCAGTAATTGTTTCTAACGATGCGCGCTCCCGCTGGTCGTTTGATCGTCTCCTCCATCGACTGAACATGCAGGTCAATTTCACTTGATTATTTACACATCGTTTACACACCGTTCACGCTGAACGATCAAACGATGAACCACTATCTGCAAAAGATCTAACTATCGTTAGATCTTTTGCAAATATTTTACAAATCTTTTGCAAATTGTTCAGAGTGGAAGATCAAATTTCAGGGGAAACTTCAAGGGAAAATCGTTAAGAGGTTGGACAGGGATAAAATCGTCTAGTGGATGCCCCCCATAACTCATTTTGCTGCTGTTTCTTATTGTGGTTTCTTTGAGTCCCTACATTTTTGCATATTCCTTATCTAATTTCTACCTCTTTTGCATTTGACTTCTCCATGCTTCTTCCAGTATGGCTCAGAAAGCTAGATTGTAGTGCAAACCCCCCCCCACACCCCCCATTCATTGTCTTCATGCCGCATGATTGGGTTTGATATAAGGAATGTAGACCTTCTATAGAGATGTTAGTGAAAAAAAAGTTATTTCCTTAAATACACAATCATACATACTATATACTTACATTTTTTGTGCCTCTAAAATCTGTAATCCTGAAGTTTTAGAAAAGCTGTTTCCATGTCAGCCGAATATTTATTTGTAAATTTAAGTGTTCACTGCATATTGAATTGTTGTTCTCTATTTATTGGCAGAGTCCAGTTGGAAGAGATTATGAAATGACTAGCTCAATTTATCTTATTAAAGCCAAAGGAATAAGATTTAATAAATGTCATATTGTGGGATGTTTTGGGGCCAGTTTTTCTCCTATAAGCTGTCTACGTTATAGAACAATAACACAACTTCATAAATGTTAAAACTAACCACCCTGAGTACCTGATTGATCTTTTCTCTTCATCAGGGTTAACCATTTGTGCAGACAGGCCTCTACACAAATGGTACAGCACTTGCCACAGCAGGAGCACCATGCCAACCACCTATAGGTGTTTAGTCATATAGTCTCCATTATCTAACGCTTTTGTCAAGATACTGTAATTTATTGGATGTACTAGTATGTCCCTGGATATTTAATAAATCAACTGGATGTGTTCCTATAATGCTAACTGACTATTCTAAACATGAGGAAAAAAACAACAACCCACTTCCTCACTGTTGCTACAAGTAGCACATGTGGTATGTGTCTATATGCAGTGTTGTCTTCTGTAAGTCTGATTCTCTGGCAAATATGTATATTCTTCCAGATGATTCACTTGAAGGAAAGCCTGCAAAGACAGAAAACCTAAAGAAAATGGCTAAAATTGGTACATGTTTATGTTGGGAGTGGGGAGCACACATTCTATGGCGTTTCACAACAGGCTCAGGGATTTGGTGTTTTTGTTGTGCCAACCACTTGTTTGGATCATGTTGTGAATCTCTGCAGCCAAGGACTCTTGTATAACTGCACCATCTCTCATAGCTCCACAGAGGGTCGTTCCAGCCCAGAGGACTGCAGTTGCAAACAAACCTGCTCCAGGGATTGGCAGAAAACCCGCTGCTGTAGGCAATGGAGAGGATGAATCTGCAGAGCTAGTTCAACAGGTAAATGATTTCGGTAAAGAAACTGTCTCTTCCTATTATATAAACTGACAATATAACCATTTAGGAACATGCTTGTTCATTCTATTCTGAAATTCTTCATAGCTGTACGTTTTGCTTGTGTCCTAACTTTGTTTTTATTTTCTTAAAAAGATTAATGTGCTGAAAATAACGGTTGAAGACTTGGAGAAAGAGAGAGACTTTTATTTTGGCAAGCTAAGGAATATTGAACTCATCTGTCAGGAGAATGAGGGTGAGAGCGATCCAGTCCTGCAGAGGATCATAGAGATTCTGTATGCTACAGATGTAAGTGTTCCTTATTCCATCCTCCTTTTTATGCTTTTATAAACCAACAATGTTGCAAATAAGTATTGTAAAACATGAATTTCAAGAGGGTCGGTTGGTAGATGTACTTAAGATGGATGCTGGCACTTGGCAGACTTGCTTGCATCTGCTTTTAATTACTAGGTAAACAAATGTTAACCAGAATAATTAATTTACATGTCGTTCTTATTACACAAGAGTGCCACACTATGCAATGAGGGGGTAAAAGGTCTTACCCTAAGTAACACGAAGAGATCTGTTTTATTCCAGTTTACTGTTAATGATCTTGGCAGGAATGCATGCTTTATAAGGGTTGTGTAGCTGCCTGCACAAAATTGGGACATTGGTTGACCTAGCATTCCAAAACCTTTGCTTTCATAATAAACCATTATACTTCCTCACACACTCTTCCCCTGCACTGCTAAGACCATTAAGTACAAGGATGAACAATTGCACATTGAAGGTTTAAATAAGAAAAAAAATAAAATTAGTATGAATACGATGAGAATGTACAAAGACTTGTGCATGTCGATGGTAATGCCAAAACATAATGGAAAAGCAATAGAAACGTAGACCTACAGTTCCGAAATGATTTAAACCGATGTTCTAGTGTTTTAACATACAGTATATGTGTGTGATATATATATTAATTTCTATTATAGAATTTATTATAGCTAGCAGTTCGTACATCAATCTAATAATGACTCTTTTCTCTAGGAGGGATTTGTCATACCAGATGAAGGTGCACCCCCAGAGGACCAAGAAGAATATTAACAGCGCTCTCCTGCCATGCAGTCATTTAATTTTTTTTTTATTTTTTTTTTGGCCCAAATCATGTGCTTAACTGTAAAAACATCCTTTTTATTCTCAGAGGGCTGGCTCAGCACCTCACTTTTTGAAAGTGTACTTTGCCAAAGTTTCACTCATTTTAGTGGTTTAACCTTTGGAGATGTCTCGTTTTGTAGCAAGAAAGTATTAACATATAACTTATTTTTTTTAACGTTCTTAGAGGAACGTTTGATAAGGACTAATGAAGGTTAATTTGATGGAGGGCAAGAACGTTTTAAATTGTTGCAAAATGAAGATGACATAAGTAACGGGAAGACATGTCAAGTTGTGGTGTTTAAAAAGAAAAAAAAAACTGAAGACAAAAAAAAAAATGTTCATTGCAATGAGATCAAGTTTGGCGGACAGGAGATGAAAATGCCTTAAGGAGTTTACATGTGCTTTCATATCGAAGCTCAAAGTGTAATATGGCTTAACGAGCGCGTCTAGCTAGATAGTTGCTCGCCATGAAGCGAGCGGGTTCTTCATCTTTTATGCTTGCAAGTAGTGAAAGAACCCAATGTGCTGCTCCTGGTGTGAGATGTGGAGGGGAATGGGTTGGTGCTGCTGCCTCTACCTCTGCTGCCTGCATACTATTGCTCTTTAGGCAGATGGCTTCAGTCTGTGCAGGCCCTCTGGCAGCCAAGAGGATAACAGAAATTTAAAACAGAATGGTGTACATAAGAGGAGATGAAATATTACTGAGGCTTAGTGATGAATTCCTGTATGTTCAGCCGCCTCCCTCTTCCTTCCTTTTTTTTTTTTTTTTTTTTTTTTTTCCCCTTCAAATTTTTATTTGATTTTTTTTTTTTTTTTTTTCAATTTGTATAACTATATTTTGCTAACATTATTTAAGATCTCATTCTCAATGTGTTCTCTATGTATCTGCTGTATTCTCCAGGTCACTGGGTTGTTCACTTTTGGAACAGATGGTTTGGTTGTATTAGTTTACATTCTATTTGGTAACAAAAAAAAAGTAACATGTAATGCATGAAAAGTTTGAAGGCCCTCACCTAAGCAGCTTGTGTCCTTCTGGTAGCCAGCTGTCACTGACACTGCAGTGCTACAACACTTTCTAAATCTCTTGTGGCCTTTTTTTACAGGTATGTCTTTATTTTATCATTTTTTTTTTTTTTTTTCTTCCCCCTCCCTTGATTTCTCAAATTTAGTCCCATTTTTGTTCGGCTTTTTTTTTTTTTTTGTTTACCTGTTTTTCTTTCTCAACAGTTTTTCTACTTTAAGCCATTTCTAAATAAAACTTCTGTATTTCAAGAGTGAACTGGACTGTTTTTTTTTTTTTTTCTTTAGAAATTGTTCGCCAGCATCTTGAACTCAGCGAGAGGTAGTAACAAACATATATGTTTGGCCTGACAAGAGAATTTTTCGTTTTGTTTGTCACATGTTTACAAAAAGTATCTACATTTATTTTTAGTTTTTTTTTAAACTCCTTTTAATAGCAAACCTAAACACAGTGGTCTGTCCAATTACCAACAAATACATTGCAGGTGGAAGTTAGTTTGGCAACATACACACTTTAGGGCAGCTTGAACTCGCTCAAAACTATTTGCAGCCCCATAGAGCTGCGAGCGAATTGGAGCTGGGAGGGGTGACATGCAGTGCCATTGCTGGCATTTTGCCGGTAATTGGATTGACCGCAATGAAATTTGAAATGTGACTATTGCATAAAAACTTAGTGTAGATAGCTTTGGGGTCTCTGTACATTTCATTTGTTCGTAGGGGAAAGAAGGATTAGAGTGGTATGAATCTTGACTCTCGTGTGAATTAATTAGTCAGCAAATCGGTCTTTCTACTTCAGGGTCCATAGGGTATCCTCAGGATACCTTGGGCTATAGGTGATGACGTCAGGCATCGGGCACTATAGAGTTAAGTTTTCAGCCTCCCAGGATGCACTAGGGTCCACCTTATACCCCGCCGGATGCACCTGTTTAGTGGGGGGCTAAGGATAGCCCCTGAAGTTTTCTACAAGGCAGCTGTGGCTGCACATCTGGAGGTACAGCATGGACAGTCATTCTTGACGTCCATGCTGTCCTTCCCTACACCCCTGCCTGTACCAGAACGCCGGTACTGATCCGGGGATGCTGGTAAACATCTTGGGTCACAGCTAGCAGTGACCCCAGATGTTTGGGACCATGGCCGGATTCAAGGAGGACAGCAGGTAAGCAGTGGGGTCCCGCAGTGGGTCCCCGCTGGAACATGGTCCAGAGTCCCCAGGCAGGGGGCTCCCTGGGGACTGGCTGCAGCGTGGAGCCAGGTTTCGGACCTGCGCTTCCACTACCCCCCTGGACAGCGGACTGCAGCTGTGCGGTAGTGCTGCGGCGTCCCAGGGGTTAATTGCATGCCAGGGGAGCGCGCCTTCCCTGTACACAGCCGGCGCCTCCCCCGCTGCGCACAGCCCTCTCTGCACCTCCAGCGCTCCTCCCCCAGGCCGGCCTCCTCTCTGCTCCTCGGTGGCCATCTTTATGGAAGCATTGTGAACGCTGCTGGAAGCTGCTGATTGGTGGCATCGTGGTCTGGGTCCCCCAGCATACCTCTCCTCCGTTGGAACAGGTCTGTGTATGCAGCGCTGAGTCCTACCAGGCCCTGTGTCTGCGTAGTTGAGGATCAGCGTTGATAGTGCAGGGATTGATTTCTTTGCATTGTATGTGACTGCTGCTAGCTTCTGCTGCCTGTACTTTCACTTTCTACTGTCGGCCTTTTCACTGTCCCTGCTCTTCTGCTAATGCCCTTGCGGTGCGGTGATTGCAGGGCTGTTTTCTCACTATACTAACGCGTATCAGTGAGAGGGGTCACATACTTGCCATTATGTTTGAAAGTGATTTTCCTCTCCAGCTTCTGTGTACTACATGTAAGGTACCTATAGCGGAGGGGGAGGGTAGCGCAGAGGGGCTATGTCGGCCGTGTTTTTTTTTATTGACTCGGCCAATTACTGTCACGGCTTCGGTACAGGAACCGCCCTGGGCTTGTTTCGCTAAAGCGCTTACAACCCTAGTGGGCCAGTTAGCTCCGCAACCTGCGTTCCCTCAAATGGGATTGTCCCAGCAGTCAGTGGTGTTGTCATCCATGCAGGGGTTCCCGAGACAACTGATGGTACCCCACAGTCTCCCTATTTCCCCTCCTCAGGTCTCTCAGGAGCCCGCGTGGGTTAAGTCTCTGACAAGTTCTGTGAAGCATTTGTCAGACGTGTTACAAGGGGAGTCCGTGTTACGGCCTCACAAGTGGCCGGTGGCGTCTGTCCACTCCTTATGAGGATGACGAGGGGACGACCGATGATGGGGAGATTCTGGATCTGTCGGACCAAGAACCTCTCCGTACTAAAGAGTCGGACGCTAAGTCTAAGGTTTATATACCTGGCCTTACTCGTGCAGTCCACACAGCTTTAGTTATTGAGGATGATGAACCTCCGGTATCAAAATCCAAATATGCCTTTTTCAAAGATGTTAAGGGTGACACCAGTGTTTCCTCTTTCGGGTCAATTGGTGGACCACTTAGAGGAAGCGTGGAAACATTCTGGCAGACGGTATCAGCCTCAAAAACGGTTAGCAGTGGCTTATCCGTTTGCGGACAATTATTTTGCTAAGTGGGAATCCCCGCCACAGGTGGATTCTCATGTGACATGCCTGGTCCGAAGTGCCACGTTGCCAATGTCCTCCTTAAAGGATGCCACGGACTGTAAGGTGAAAATCTGCCTGAAGTCCGCTTATTTCCCCGCGCGGGGGGGGGGGGCAGCCAGGTTGGCTATGGCCATTTGTTGGGTAGCCAGAGCTATGGAGCGCTGGGCTGATAGTTTGGAGGTGTCTTTCGATTCTGACTGTTCGGTTGAACAGACCGAGTTGATGGGCAATCTCCGGGATTCGGCCACTTACATTAACGAAGCGGCTTTAGATATCAGTACCCTGACTTCCCGGGTTTCTTCGGCAGCTGTGGCGGCTCATCGCACCTTATGGTTGCGATCTTGGAAGGCGGACGCTGATTCCAAAAAGGGTTTGGAAGCTTTGCCTTTTAATGGAGAAGTCCTATTTGGTCCGGATCTGGACAAAATTGTAGCCACGCTGGCGGCAGCCAAATCGGCATGTCTCCAGTCTGCTGCAGTTCCTTCCAGTTCAGGTACGTCGGCCTTACAGGGCCCAGGGTAGACCTAAAGCACAGTCCTTTCCCCGTAAGGCTGGCCCCAAAAAATCGGCCACGCCCCGGAAGCAGGCCTGGAGTACCAGACATCCGGCCCCTAAGTCCGATGACAAACCTGTGGCCTGATGGTCCGGGCCTCCCTTTGGGGGATCCCAGAGTGGGAGGCCGCCTGCTGCAGTTTGCCCAGTGTTGGTCGGTTACCACGACAGACACTTGGGTTCTCGAGGTGGTTTCTCATGGGTATGCCCTCTCCTTCCGGCACAGGCCCCCAGTCCCGATTCTTCACCACGGGTCTTCCATCAGACCAGAACAAAGCCATGGAACTGCGGAAGGTTTTGCACACTATGCTCCAGGCTGGAGATATAGTGCCTGTTCCATTCTCCCAGAGGGGCCAGGGTTTCTATTCCAATTTGTTTTTGGTGCAGAAACCCAATGGGTCGTACCGTCCGATCCTCAACCTCAAAGCACTCAAGTCCTTGCGGGTGCCGAGGTTTCGGATTGGAGACCCTACGGTCCATCATCCTGGCGCTGGAGCCTGGGGATTACATGGTGTCGTTGGACATACAGGACGCTTACCTGCATGTCCCTATTCTTTTACGCCATCAACAGTTACCTTTTGGGCTGGCGACAGCACCACGTGTGTTCACCAAGGTTATGGCGGCTGCCCTGCGGCTGCAGGCAGTCTGCATGTTTTGTACTTGGACGACCTTCTGTTGGTAACAGGATCTCCAGAGCTCCTTCTACGCCACTTGGACCTGACTATTGCGGTACTCCAATGGCACGGCTGGTTAATAAACTGGCAGAAGTCCACCCTGATCCCGTCTCCGAGGATTCTGCACCTCGGAGCCTTATTGGACTCCGGACAGCAAAGGATCTTTGTGACGAGGGAAAAGATCTCTGCCTTACAGTTGAGGGTGCGCAGTTGTCTGCAGAGTCGCCGGATGTCTCTGCATTCGGTGATGAGGTTACTGGGCTCCACTGTGGTTGCAGACGACCCATCTCAACAAGGGTCGACCATTTTGGGTGGCGAACTGGGTCCTATTGACGACGGACGCCAGTCTTCGGGGCTGGGGAGCGGTCTCTGGTCCACACTTGTTCCAGGGCAGATGGACTCAGGCGGAAAAGGAGCTTCCGATAAACATCTTGGAACTCCGCACCGTTTTCAATGCTCTCCAGCAGGCCCATCAGGTTCTCCACGGTCATCCCGTGCAGGTCCAGTCGGACAACGCCACCACCGTGGCCTACATAAATCGGCACGAAGGAACCCGAAGTCGGGCGGCACTCGTAGAGGTGTCCCGCATCCTGATCTGGGCGGAGCGCAATCTCCCGGCCATATCGGCGGTATTCATCCCAGGAGTCCTCAACTGGGAGGCCGACTTTCTCAGTCGCCAGGACGTTCATCCGGGGGAATGGTCTTTGCACCAGGACGTCTTTCAACTTCTGGAGGACAGGTGGGGCCTTCCAGAGATCGACCTCATGTCGTCACGGCACAACAACAAGTTGCCGGTGTACGGGTCTTGCACAAGAGACAAAAAGGCGTCTCTGGTGGATGCTGTCTGTCCAGTGGACGTTCCGGTTTGCCTCTCTCTCTCTCTCCTCCGTTTTCCCTTCTTCCACGGGTAATCTGGAAATTCAAACAGGAAGGAGAGACGTTCCTGTTGATAGCTCCCGCGTGGCCCAGACGGCACTGGTTCTCAGACCTTCAGGGTCTGTCCGTGGACATCCCTCTGCGGTTACCGCTACACCCGGACCTACTGTCACAGGGTCCTTGTCTTCACCCGGTCCTGACTCTGCTGTCTTTGACGGCGTGGCTGTTGAGACGGCCATGTTAAGGTCCAGGGGGTTTTTCCAGCTCTGCAGTACGCACTATGCTGAGAGCTCGGAAACAGTCTTCTGCAAGAATATACCATCGTGTGTGGCATACGTTCTTCCAATGGTGTCGACCGAGAGGTTATGCACCTCGGGAGTTCCATCTGTCTAGAGTGCTAGCCTTCCTACAGGCGGGACTAGACCATGGGCTTCGCCTTGCTTCTTTTAAAGGTGCAGGTGTCTGTCTGGTTCCATCGTAGGATTGCTAAAATCCTTGATGTGCGCACCTTTATGCAAGGTGGTGTTAGACTTCAGCCGCCATTTGTTCCACCGGTGGCGCCTTGGGATTTAGCTGTGGTCTTGAGGGCTCTCCAGGGACTGCCGTTTGAACCACTGGGCTCAGTGGATCTTAAATGGCTGACAGCTAAAACAATCTTCCTTCTGGCCCTCGCTTCAGCCAGAAGTGTTTCTGATTTAGGGGCTCTCTTGTAGACCCCCTTTCTTGATTTTTCATGGGAACAGGGCGGTGCTGCGCACTCGTCCTGATTTTCTTCCCAAAGTTGTTTCCCGTTTTCATATCAACGAGGAAATGGTTGTGCCGGCTTTTAACTCAACTCACCTGACCTGTCGGTGGGTGAGGCCACTTTGGACGTTGTGCGGCCTTAAGGATTTATGTTGACCGCACTTCTTCGTTTAGGAAGTCGGACGCCTTGTTTGTCCTCTATGGCTTCCGTAAAAAGGGTTGGCCTGCTTCAAAGCAAACTTTGGCAGCTTGGATCCGTATGGCCATTTCAGAAGCTTATCTTCATGAAGGCCTGCTGGTTCCATCCTCTGTGAGGGCTCATTCCACTAGGTCTGTGGGTCCTGCGTGGGCAGCTCGACGTGGTGCCTCTGAAGTCCAGATCTGCAAGGCTGCCACCTGGTCCTCGATCCATACATTTGTGAGGTATTACGCGTTTGACACCTTTTGCCTCTCAGGATGCTTACTTCGGGCGGCGGATTACCCTTTCAGCACAGGAGCATCCCCACCCTTGAAGGATACTGCTTTGGGACATCCCCAAGGTATCCTGTGGATACCCTATGGACCCTGAAGTAGAAAATATGAGATATGGTAAGAACTTACCCTTGTTATCTCTATTTTTACTAAGTCCATAGGGTTCCACAGGACTGTCGCACCTGTGCTGCAGATGGGCCTTACTCTGGTCACCGGTTTTTCCGTCTCCCTCTGGTGAGAGTGTGTGTGTGTGTCCAGATCTTTTTTTTCTCTCTCTTCCTTCTCCTCCTCTGGCCTATGGCTTGGTACGTAACTGAGATGCCTTGGCTCGGGGGCTGGGGACCCTAGTGCATCCTGGGAGGCTGAAAACTTAATTCTATGGTGCCCGATGCCTGACGTCATCACCTATACCACAAGGTATCCTGTGGAACCCTATGGACTTCGTAGAAATAACAAGGGTAAGTTCTTACCATATCTCATATTTTTAAAGGAGGGGTGACCTTAAATTGTTCACTGCAGAGATTCCACGTGCAAGAGAATGTATTCTGGATATTGTGGAAGATGCTAGAGAGGTATTCCATGCCAGATTATATTGATAATCAAGATTTAGCGATAATGATTCTGGAATCTTCCATTACAGTGTAATCTGGCATGTGGTTTTTATATTTGAGTATTTAGAAATATCCTCAATATTACAGGGCAAAAAAAAGTTGGAAAATAACTTTTTAAATCAGTAATTAATAATGAAGCAGTAGACTGCAGTCCATAGAAAATCTGTTGTCTTAAGACCATGTGAGACAGTGTAGACATCTTTGGGGAGAACAATATGGAGTCTTTCAGGGACTAGTAACCAGTATATCTTATGAGTATTCTTTCAGAGTGCAACGCAAAGTCTTTGAGCAATTAACTTAAGTTTTACCCTACTCTTAGGGGAGAACTTCTTGACCCATATCTTGTTTTTTAATATCAGATGGTAATATAAAATAGGTTTAACCCCCCTGGAAGAGTTTCTCTGCATGCGAACAGACATAAGTTGGGAGTTTCAGGGTGAGTGCTTAGGAACAGAGGGCCTGATTCAGCTGCCATCGCATATGCAGCTACAAACGCAGATCAAGCGATTGTTAGCCATTGCGCATGCGTATAAGCCGCAATGTGCGTCCGCACTGCTATTACGTACACAGAGGAATTCATCGCGTGGTGAGTGTGGTTGGAAAAATGCGGGCGTGCCTGTCCGTTTGAACTCCGTTGCTTGGGTGTGCATGAATTAGCGATTGCATATGCAGCTTGAGAGCCATGCAGTTTTTGCGGCTAGTCAGACTTGGTCTAAATGCTGCGTACCTGTGCGATGTGTGTCGATGTTTACACAGAAGAGCGACATTAGACGGATGTGAAAAAGTAGTAGTGGGCATCTATGCCGGCTGGGCTTTGAAAGCTATTCGCATATTTTCACTGCTGCACTCCGTAAAAAAAAAAAATCACAGCTCCGAATGCAATTGCGATATGTACTTAATCAGGCCTAGAGTTATAAAAGTTTATGAAGTTAATATTTTGTTGTAAATGTCACACCAAATTGGTTTATGGTTTGGCAAAAGTTTCCTAGTTTTGTAGGCTATTTTAGAATCCTTTTCTGCTAGGCTACAGGTTCTCAAACTCTGGCCCTGATTCAGAGCCGGCTGCTCGCTCTGAATCAGGGCCGGTCTTTTTTTTTTTTTTTTTTTTTTTTTTTTTTTTAGAGCGGCCTTCTGGCCGCTTGCATAGCTGTGGGTGACCACCCACAGCTATAGCGAGCGGCCAGGAAGATGGTCAAGACCATCGCGATCATCGGGCAAGCCCCAGAGAGCTTTCGGCTCAAACAGAGCCGAAAACTCTCCCACTGCCATCACTTGTGATGTCAGTGGGGCCGCCCCCAGACGGTAGGTGTTCTCATGGGAACGCCTCCGTCTGGGCAGCCAGCCCCCCTGGCCCGTCCCCCAAAGGGGGCGTGCTGTAACTCAACATCGACAGCACGCGCCCTTTGGTGTGAGACGGAGCGACTGCCCATCGCTATCCGTGGCTCGTGCATGTGCACGCCGGAGCTGGCTCCGTCGTGCGCATGCGCTCTGGGCCACCATCGACCCGGTTGCGAGTGCTCAGTGCTTGCCACTGGGTCTGAATCAGGCCCTCTGTCCTCAGGACCCCAAGCAGTGCATGTTATCCAGATCTCCTCACAGAATCATTCGCTTCGCCTGTGAATCTTTTAAAATGTCAGTGAGTAACGATTGCACCTGCTTGGTGAGATTGAAAAATGTGCACTATGTGGGGTCCTGAGGACAGAGTTTGAGAACCACCCTGCTAGACCATACTCCACTTGGTTAAATGAGTTGTTGGGAGAGGTATTGACGCCCTGTTCAAGGTTTAGGTTCTTGCGCATACTGATATATTTTCTTTTTAACTTTACTGTAGAGGATAGTGAAAATTTGGAATCTGCTCAAGTGGACACCCTTATAATATGGATGTCAAACACAGCCATTCCTACTTATAATGCATCTTCACTAAAAGGTGATTTGCATAAAAAAAAAATAATAATAATTAAAACACTCTAGTTAGCACATCTTTCTAAAGCCATAAACTCTAGAAGGTCAGGTTTGGAATTAATGTCGCATATCTAGTGTAGGTTGCTGATTACTTGGGCAGCCTTAGTTGCTAGCTTTCTTTTGGCCAGTGTTTCTTACCCAACAAACTCCAGCTACAGACTTTTGTAAAGGCCATGCAATCTCTAAACCAGGGGTCTTCAAACTTGGCCCTCCAGCTGCTGTGGAACTACATATCCCAGCATGCACTGCCACCTTTTTGATATAACAGCATGCTCAAACTATGTGCAGTGCATGCTGGGATGTGTAGTTCCACAGCATCTGGAGGGCCAAGTTTGAAGACCCCTGCTCTAAACTCCTTGGGATTGGGTCTTCCAGTCCCAGAACAGCTAAACTGTTGGGATGCCATAAAAATCCTCCGGCGACTGCTCGACCACGGGATATGATCAGCCGAATCCACTACTATCATCTGCAAGGTTCACAACTTGGAAAATCTGTAAACATGTGCTGTTAAATTCCACTCCAAGACCTCTCATGGCGTACACTTCAGCAGCAAAGGATATTGAAGCTCCTTACAGAAATTCTTCGTAGGAAGGGCATCAAATACAGATGGGGGTTTCCACTGTCCTTCCAGGTTTCCCACGGTGGCAGATCCCTCACTCTCCAGGCTCACAACGCTCTCCCTGATTTTTGCTCCGCATTTGGACTGGATGCTATAGCTCTTCCTGATTGGTAGGCTCTTTCTCTCACAAACACATTACTTCCTAGCTTTCCAAGTTGACCCCGCTGGGAACAAGTTCAAAATCTGAAAAAGAAATATAGAGAAGAGGATTCCCCACGTGGGGCTGACCTTACATGAGCTACAACTGGTCTGTCGAATACTTTCACTTTATGACTCCACACTATACAGTGTATATGTATGTATATACATTTGTATGTCAAGTATTTTTCTGTTGTTGAATCACAATGTTTTCCTGTGAGTCTATTGCCAGATGTAGTTACTAAGTCACTTTTTGCCCATATTGGCCATTTTCAGAAGTTTGTTCCAGCCCATAAGGTTCTTGTTCCTTGGTCACACCACATTGGCCCTTCGCAACTTGGCAAATGGCTTGACTAAAACCCCCTTTCTGCCCTTGCCATCTCACTATTAGCCCATTATAGTACTTTCTGCCTCATGGAGATATGCCATTTACCGAAGTTACGTTGAGTGTTACAGATTTAGCAGTTACCACTGTTCTATATTTTTACTATTTAGTTATATTATTTTGCACTCCATATATATCGTTGCTGCAATCCCGTATGCAGCGGATTTACAAAAATATGCTAATGACTCTGCCGCCATCTTGTACACAGACGCCCACCTCCAGCATCTCATAAGCTACTTTTTTTTTACAAAAGCAAAAACATCAGAAACGGTCGCACATTGAACCTCTGAGCAAGCCTATGCTGTGTCAGACTGAGTCTCTCACTGAAAATGTCAAGGCCTCTGCAGCTGTGTATGAATTTGCAGAGGCTCACTGGGGCACACCCCAAAAATTTTCCTAACACATCTGCGTTTTTCTAGCATTCCTGTAACCTCCCGCAAACACTGGCACTTTGCGAAAAGTCCTCTGTGACTGCTGTCGCTACATGTGTGCAATGTAGCTTTAACACAATCAGTGTTCCCCCATTACTAGGGGCGTTGTAAGGCACTGTGTTATGTGTTCAAGCACTGTTATCAAAAATGTATTTTATAAATATCATTAGTGTGCCATCCTTATACTAGGAGCGTTGTGAGGCAGTTTGTTGCATGTTCAAGCACAGTTAAAAAAATTTAGGGTGCTATCCAGCTTATACTAGGGGTGCTGTGAGTCAGTATGTATCAGTCGACAGAAGAGCAGAATCGGCAACCCAGTACTAGTGCTGTGGCTGCTACCAGCAGTCATGATAGTACTTCAACATCTACTAAAGGTTGTCCAGGGGACATAAAGTTTACACACTGTTAAAGAAAACATCACCTCTAATAAGAAATGGAAAAATGACTGCCAAATAAATGTAAAATTGCTAACATTCCATATACCACACACAGTGAAAAGGAAAGACTCAGACCATTGCCTTCCTTTGCAAGAAGTGGTCCTGATACTGATATTTTGTGCACTAGATTGTCTATTGTGGAAGCATGGGCCTAACATTGTCAGGCATCTTCTGAAACCTCACATGCAACAAAGTGAGAGTTTTAGAAGTGGAGATGTTGCCCATAGCAACCAAACAGAGTCTAGCTATTTTCTTCTAGAAGGTGCTAGTTAAATGTTATGTATAATCTGATTGGTTGCTATGGACAACATCTCCACTTCTAAAATCTCCCACTTTAGTAAATATACCCCTAAGTCTACATGTGTCACCTTTAAAACAGGAAATTCAGTTTACCAAAACAAAATAAGGCTGAAGAACACACTGTGTGTTCACAAATCCCTGAGAAAAGTCTAAGAGGTATAGTTACTAAAGTGAGAGTTTTTAGAAGTGGAGATGTTGCCCATAGCAATCAATCAGATTCCAGCTAATATCTTCTAGAATATATTAGCTAGAAACTGATTGGTTGCTATGGGCAACATTTCCACTTCTAAAAACTTTCACTTTAGTAAATTTACCCATAAGTGTATCCATGAGTGCTATGTGTGAGTCTGACATTTTTGACACTGTACTCTTAGAGAAGCCTCCTTCCACCATTTCTGCACAATCTGCAAATTGAACGAAAATCGTTCATTACTTATATCGTTGTGTGTGTACGCACCTTTAAGCTGCATACACACACAACGATTTTGTTACCAACGATTTTCTGTCAGATTATCTGTCAGATTTTTTAAAGTGTAATGAACGATTTTTTTGAACTACAAACGATTTTTGCATATTCCCTTACTGAAAATCGTTGAGTTGACAAGTCTGACTGAACTACAAACTACAAATATGAATGCGCATGAACGATAATCGTTCATCGTTTGACTCAGAAAGTGAACGATTTCTTCAAACGATTATCGTTAAACGATATCGTTTAACGCTAATCGTTAAGAAAATCGTTGTGTGTGTATGCAGCTTTAGAATTACCTATCTCGGCTTTGGTCTAATACGAAGGTATAAAGGGCCCTGTGCAGAGGAAAACAGGTCAGGGATCGCAATGACAGTTCCATTAATCATAGGGTAAAGAGACTTTGTAGATTAACAAGTATATATTACACTGTTAATAGGTACTGGTCATATGGAGTTTGAGTACACAATTATAAAACGTGTGTGTAGACATAATGAGCTGTAATCTATATGTATGTACATGTGCAAACATTATAGCCGGCCCTGAGCACATATATGAAAAACAATTGTAAGGAAGTCATATTGCCGAACATTTTGTCTGCCCCCTCCGGGAAGGGGGCAGGTAGGTCGGAGGTAGGGGGGAGGCGTGGGTGGAGACATTACCTGGCATTAGGTGTGTAGCGGGCTGTGTGACCGCATGAACGTGTCCTTGAAACCCCGGCTCCGTTGCACAATGCCAAGATTACCGGCATTGTGCAATCCAATGTTTGCATTGGATTGCAGGTGCTAGTTAGTGTCTGACAAGCAAACATACACAGTGACAAAGATGCCTGCAGTCTTTTACACACTTCCCACTCACTCCATCTACCTACAATTCTCTGTAAAGGTAAATAGCATGAACTACAGCCCACACCCTCTCCATACACTTTCCTGAAATGGTACCTGAGATCACAAGGGAGGGACTTCTATGCAATCATAAACATGCAACATCTGGTTTTGAGATCGGAGGACCTGATTCAGACCCGCTCGCTAGATGCGTATGCAAATTCAGCAAGGCAAGCGATCGCACGTCAAGGCATTAGCACGCCCACTAAGTCTTAGCGTGTAATCGCATTGTGTATGCAGACGCCCACCAGCATGTCTTAAGACGCCCATTTGCGCATCTCCAGGAAGTGTTTGCAACCATCGGTAACATCGAGTACCATTGGATGTGATCGCTGCACTTGTGGTTGACCAGACGCTGCCTCAAGCACTGTGAGCGCTGCAGTGTAAATTTCAGCCAAGTGACGTGTATTATGACACTGCCTCTTAATTATGTAGACCTCTGAAACGGCGTTGAGACGCTCAGGCACGCCTGCGTTCGCATCTCCACTCCCCCATTTCTATCGGCCAGTCCATGTCACCACCCACAAATGGTTTCTCCTGTCACTCATTCAGCAAGGCTGTCTATGCGCAGCGAACGAACGCTTCCCGATCTCTCACACTGGTTCACGCATGTGCACTGCGTTGCGTACGCATGCGCAGAATATACACAATCGGCTGGCTGCGTGCGAACACATCTTAATGAGCGCGTCTGAATCAGATACTGAGTTCCAAATTTGGCGAGAAAAAAGCCACTTGGTTCTACTCCGAACTCAAAAGTTTCAGTGTGTCTGGTTTTCACAGTTCATTTGTAACAAAAACAAATTGACATGTGAAGTGACATGAAAAAATTTAATAATAATAAATACATATAAGTATACATATGTTGCAGTCTCTAAAGGTGCATACGCACACAAAGATTTTTTTGAACGATTATCGGTAACGATATCATTTATTGTTCAATCCTTGAAAAAAATCGTTCACTTTCTGAGTTAAAACGATGAACGATTATCATTCATGCGCATTCACGTTTGTAGTTTGTAGTTCAGTCAGACTGACCAACTCAACGATTTTCAGTAAGGGAATATGCAAAAATCGTTTGTAGTTCAAAAAAATCATTCATTACATTTAGTAAATGAATGATTTTAGTAAACGAAAATCGTTTACTAAAATCATTCATTTACTAAAATCGTGTGTGTATGCAGTTTTATTATTAGACTGAGGGTTTTCTAGCTCTGACCACTCACAACAGGGATCTTTGTTCAGATATGGGTGTTGCTGTAACACTTATATAACTACATTTTGTATGTATTTCAATTAAAGTCCACATTATCCAAATCAAACATTATAGGTGTTTCTTAAATTTCCCCAGATTCCAAATTAGAGGTACCGTATTTCCATCAGTATCTGAAGAATCCCCTGGTGAAAACAGCTGGGTAAACACCTTTGCGATCACTCTTTCAATGTGATGTTTCAATTGACTTAACTTCTGATCGGAAGTCCTGACCACCATGCCGATACGCGCGTACACACCTACACAATATACTTGCAACCTGGGGGGTCGCTAAAATGAAATAATATATTGCCCCCTCAACATAAAATCGTTCCAACACCCCTGGATATGTCTAAAGCGTATCTTATTCAAACATACACAAATTTTTGCTTTGTTTACAGGATTACCAGTATCACACAGGACAATCTCAAATCGGGCCAGTCATGCCAAAATCTGGCCAGTTGGGAGGTATATCACCATTTTTATACCAATTCGTATGTTGTGTAAATGTGAGCATGGTTTAGTTCAGGTGTAGGCAATCAGTGGAACTCCAGCTTTTGTGGAACTACATATTCCAGAAAGCCCTGTCACAGTTTTGCTGGTAAGGCATGCTGGGATGTGTAGTTCCACAGCAGCACGGAGTATCACAGGTTGCTTACCCCTGGTTTAGTTAATGCTACAATAAAACATAACTTGTATTTGTGTAAGAGCATTTCATATTAAAACTAGGAAATTATCCTTATAGAAAGAACTCTATTTTATATGCACCTTTTCCACATGACGATTATATCTGGGATCACTGAAATTCCTGTCACCGTTCCTCTATGAGCTATTACATCCAAAGAAGCCCTGACAAGTTGAGCTAAAATTAGCGGGGCAGAGACTGGCAGAAGTGATGTCAGTGATCGGGCGGAAGTACACAACGCCGGATTGAACAGAACAGCGCTGAAGCCAGGCGGAAGTGACTACCCTATACACGTGTAGTGAAGAGGAAGACCTACCAGGGTATATAAAGTGCAGAGGTTGCAGAGACTCGCCATCCTGATGAAGCCCAGTTACTGGGTGAAACATGTTGATGACAGCGAGGTAAGTGTTTGCCGGCAAACCGCCTTCGTTCACTTGATCCTGCAAGCGATTCAGCTCAGCACTACAACGGTGAGGACAATACCTTTTCTTACTCATATGTGGATTAACACCGTACAAAAAGTGTCAGCTGCTACATCTTTGACAAGATATCACCCATTCTAAGGACTTTGACCGTTTATACTATACACCTCTCTGAATACGTACCATCTAGTGTGGAGACTATTAAACCGCAGAGAATTCTTATCCAGAAAGAGGGGAGAGTAAAACGCCCAATGGTGTATCTCACTCTACACCATACCTGCACTGTCAGTTTTCTGTTATTTGTTATATGTGTGTATGTTTACATGTATGTGTTTGAATAGATATACATCTGTATTTTTTACCATATATTTGAGATACCTTTTATAATAAATCATTTATTACCCTTTTAAATATTGTGGTTTATATTTACATTGATATTTATACATATAGTTTGGTCCTCATGTGAAGCGCCAGGGATACTTTTTTGTGTAGGAAATTATCCTACCTGAAGACAAGAGACTATTAAATGTAGGGAAAAAAAAGTACAGAAATAATGCTTTATTTTATACATGTCTACTCTCCTGGAAGTTGTGGGAGGCTCCTGATTCTTCAGGTAGCCCCCCACACCACCAGAAGTGGCCGAATCTTCCACATCCTGCCCACTTCCTAGTATATTGGGCAGAAAGGAGGAAGATAAAAAGGGGGGTCGCTGGTTTGTATGGGGGGGGGGGGCAGTGCTAAAATTATGTGAAAACACATCATTTAGCCCCGCTCCATGTCTACGGACCTGCGAATTACGCCATTGTGCTGCAACTGTGATGGAGCCTAATTACATCAGAGTTCGCACCCGCCCAACGAAGTAGCAAGCTGCCACTCCTCTCTGGGCTTCTCCCGGAAAGATGAAAAAAAGTAGGTAAGTAAGCATTATTTAAGAACTAAAAGGATGAACAATTTTAAAGTGGACCTCTGTTACCTATAAAGTGGAGGCAGCCATTTTGTATTCTAAACTAATATTTACAAAATGATAAACCATCAATTCACCAAGAACCATTACCTGATGATTGTAAATCAAATCTCAGGAGTACTAGGCAGCACCTCACAAGATGTCTGCCTCCAGTGTGTGTAGATAACATTGTTGACATATAGTTAAATGCTACAAGCTGTCTCTTACAGTAACTGTGTGTTCCTGACTGTGTATGATTCATCAACCATAATAACTTCTCATGTCTATAGTGCATGACTTGTCACATGTCTGAGTCACCAGACTTAAAAGTCAGGCCAATTAGACTGCAGGTGCAAGACTTGTTTACTTGAATCTATAAAAGAGTCTGCATGTGCCTAAGCCTGTCACTCTGTGTATTGGAGCCTCACAGTGCTGTATGGCTGTACAGTACTTAGCCAAAGAGAGATTGCTACCTTATTATATTGGCTGCTGTTTATATTCTTTCACATGTATCCTGTTATCTTCAAAAAGCTCTACTCTGGTTTGGAATCAATTTGTGGACTAACCTCTTGTTCTGTACTCATCTGTAACACAAATGCCTACTTGTAGGCAGTTGCCAATAGATATTCCATTTTAATAGACTATGGGATCAAACCATCAAATTATATATTTGTTCCATCACAGACATTAGTAGGAACAGTTTTAGATTCCTCCACTTATAAAGAATACTTCCCAAAATGGCTCATGCCTCAATGATGTTACCAACTCCTAGTGAATTGTTAAGCTGGAGGGACTCAGCCCAAAATATGGCTGCTTTCACTATGTTTAAGAGACGGGAATAGTCCCATAAATTAAGTGTTTTTGTAGACTAGTTTACTCATACCAAACAGATATAAACTTCATCTAACGAATACATTTCTCAATCACTAAATTATTAAAATAGAAAGGACATAACCTTCCTGTTCTATGTTCTAACTCACTGCTGTGCGACAGGTTTTCTCCTTTGTTGTTATAAAAAAACCTCTAAAAAAGATTACATAAAAAAAGGACTACACATTTGTGTAAAAATAAGCTTTAATATTTTTTTTATTAAATATAGTTACAAAATATAGTTCGTACAAAATACAAATCAAGAACAATAACAGTCTAATTTTCTGCCACTTAATAAAGTTATTGACATCACTGAGTCCAGTGTAAAGTGCTGATTTAGTGAAATATGGTACCACACAATATCACATTGCAAGAGAAAATGTCACAAGGCACATTAGAAAAAGAAAAGGGTAGAAATATGCAGTTACCACTTAGCACCCAACCATTAACCATCTTGTATCAATCTAATGCAATTTAGGTTCTAAGTACCATATTCAAAAACTTAGGTAAATTCAATATATATGTAAATCTCCGATGTTTGAAGATCTGCCCATGTACAGATCTGTTTCCGAGATGTCGGTCATGATTGACATGCTGCTGGCGATTGGGGGCGGTGATAGTGAGCATTCCAGAAAGTGGGGGCAAGTTGGCCTCATATTTCTGGGTACGCCGGGCCCAGCTTCACTGGCCCCGGCAGAGTGATTTACCCAGACATCCCGAGTAACCTGAGACTTACTCAGATGTCTGATGTTCACATAATTAATCCGATGCTGCATCTTTGGACGCAGCAGAGGATCAGCTATTTACACAAAATAACCTCCTGCTGCATTTACATATTGTCTTTGTACATAGCGGCTCCCACAATAGCATCCGTCTCGGAATCAGCTCCTTAGTTAGGAATACAAGTTACAATTTCAGTGATACAAAGACCTACTTAGACCATACTTGATGCAAACTGCAACGTGTATAGGCCCAAAAAATGTGCAGCTACTGACTGGGATCAAAGGGAAGTTGATTGAGAATGACTTAATGTGGTTGCAATATGACAGCATTATTTGACCATATGTGTGGTCACTTGTTTGCCATATTAATGGTTTCCTCTCTGATTCAGTGAGTTGGATTGATCCATGTAAAGACCTATTTAAACTAGGGATGTGCAGGCTCGGATAGGTTCGAGTTTGCACGTGGAGTTCGGATTTTTCCCTCCAAAAAAACGGAACTCAGAACGAGGCAAAACGTCATCTTACATGGACGAACATCATCATTCCTGGACAAAAGACCAGGAATGATGATGTTCGTCCATGTAAGATGACGTTTTGCCTCGTTCTGAGTTCCGTTTTTTTGGAGGGAAAAATCCGAACTCCACGTGCAAACTCGAACCTATCCGAGCCTGCACATCCCTAATTTAAACAGCTAAATAAAGCAAATGCCCGGTTGCACCGAGTCATGCTAACTTAGAATAGGTTCATTTATTACCGCAATTTATTAAAAACGGTCATTACTAAGGCAATTTACAAAAGACCATTTAAATATATGGCATTGTAATGTCACTTGGGGTCAGAAAATATAAATGTGGTGTTCTGTAGTGACAGAGGACTGATGTTACAGGCAGTGATTGCTAGGGGTGATAGATCTCATTTATGCCCCCTACTAACATGTATAGATATGTATAATTTGATTTTATTAATAAATCACGATTAGTTGACAGTGGGCCGGATTCAGAGATGGATGCTAATGCCACTGCTGCTGCTGCAAAGTAAATAGCATGCACAATACTGATAGCGGCTAGATTTCTATAATGTAGCAGCTAGATATAAAGTAGCAATCTGTTTTATGGCAAAGCCAACACATTACATTGATGATATCTCGCTGCTGCCCGCATCTCATAGGCTATAACATTTGGCCCACAGAATAGCGTAATCGTTTGTTTTGCATCTTGTTCCCATACACCGTGGCTAGATATCTTACAGTAGGGTCTAGTAGATATATATATATATATATATATTTTGATGGGCTTAATAGATAGATACAGTGGTTTCATAAACTTGTGATGGGTTTAGTTAGTTATGTTGATGATACATATTGGTTGGGTACCTTGTAGATTATACACATTGCTTAGGTATCATGTGCTGTGCCTACTTAACAGACAGAAGTGCAGTGGTTTGATATTTTTGTGCAGTGTGTGTAGTTTTATAGACATACATTGTGGCTAAATATATTTGACTCCACCAGACAGTTTGATATCTTGTGATGGGACTAATAGATGATAATGTTTCTATATCTTGTTGCGCATCTCAAAAATCATTACAGTAGTTTCACATCTTGTTTTGGTCTAGAAGGTTTATACAGTGGTTTGATCATTTCTATTAGGACTAAGAAGCATACACAGTGGATTGACATATTGTGTTGAATCTAGTAGGTATACAGTGGTTGAATATCTTTTGTATGGTATGTATACAAAGTGGTTTGGCATCTTTCTTCAAAACTTAGAAAACTTAGTGCAGAGCGCTCGCACCAGGTCGATGTTTAGGCCCTGCTCACACGCAGCGGCCGCACTGTGCGTGCGCAAGCCCCGGAGCCAGAGAGAAATTCTCAGCTCAGTACAAAAGGGGCGGCTGTCGATGTTGATCGACAGTTTCGCCCTGTTTTGTAGGCGTGGCGGGTGGGGTAGTTTCACAAACGGAGGCGTTCCTTAAGGAACGTCTGCCGTTTTGTGGGCGGCCGCACTGACATCAGCAGTGATGTCAGTGGGGAGCTTCCTGCTCGATCAGAGCAGGAAGCTCCCTGGGGCTTGCAGTTGCCGAGACCCAACCTTAGGGTCTCGTCGCAAGCCCCGATGGTCGCGATGGTCTTGACCATCGCGACCATTGACCAGCTGGTCAGTCGCTAAAGCTGTTTGTGGTAACCCACAGCTTAGCTAGCGACCAGGAGGCCGCACTTGATTAGACAAGTGGCTGTCCTCATTCAGAACGATCGCTCGCTTCTTGCGAGCGCCTCTGAATGAGGGCCACTGTCTCTAAATTGGTAGGAAGTAAATTTTTTTCTGAGTTGATGTTCACACCTATACAAAATGCGCCTCTTCAAATGTTTCACCAAGACACTGCAATTTTGTGTAGGTGCTTACAGAAGGTGAAGAGTAGACATGCAAGTGACATCAAAGTTGATATGTGCAGGGCGGTTCAAAATGAAGGTGCTTTGCAGGTGCACATCTGGGGGTATATTTACTAAAGTGCGGATTTTTAGTAGTGGAGATGTTGCCCATAGCAACCAATGAGATTCTACTTAACATTTATCTACCACCTTCTAGAAGTTAATAGCTAGAATCTGATTGGTTGTTATGGGCAATATCTCACTGTTAAAAACCCGCACTTTAGTAAATATACCCCCTAGTGTCATTCGGAAATAAGGTCTACTGATAACTGCTCATGGCGTCCTCTGTGCGGTTTAGAAGATGGATCCATACACAAAGCTTGTCAACCTATTTCTCTGAGTCTCTGGTTCCAACTTTTGTGATAGAACATTCAGGATTTGGTCAAACTTCTTATACCTTTCACTTTGCTCAGCGATGGCACCTTTACTCCCCCAGAACATCCTTAAGGAAAACTCAGTCTGGAAAGCTTCTCTCAGTTCTGGGTGAGGAACTAGGCCTGCATGAAGACAACACATGATATAGATACAGACCTTCCATCTCACGTGTTACTATAATCCTGTGTCTCCACTTCATTTTTGCTGCTTACTTCACATTAATACCTTTTCTTGCTATCTATGTACTTCCAATTTCCTTTTGTCAGTCAGGGGCCTATTCATCAACACTAAAATAAAGTTTTTAAGGACATTTTCCTTAATTACCGTTATTTTAGAATTCATGAACACACTTAGCGCAGGAGATATCACTGATATCTCCTGGTTACATCCGCCTGCGTTAATTTCCACACACCCCATATCTTAGTATGGGCATATAGAAATTAGGCTATTTATCAAATTCCAAAAATTATGTATTTTCGAAATTTGATGGTGTTACTATCCGCCACTGTGAGGTGGCGTAAAGTAGGTGACACTTACCTGTGTCAGCGTGGGCAGGTCCTCCTCCGCTCCCTCTGGCACTCCCTGGTCTCTCCTCTGGCTCAGGTGGCTGTTCTGACACTGTGCTCTCCAGGCAGAACACAGTAAAGTTTAGAAAAAAATGTTTTTTTTTGTGTAAACTTTACTGTGTTCTGCCTGGAGAACACAGTGTCAGAACAGCAGACGGAGCCGGAAGCGGCTGCAGCAGGCAGGTAAGTCGGGGATGGGTGGGAGGTGAGAGGTGGGGTTGGGGGACACACACAGAATTACTGCAGCTGTAAGCAGTGCTGCGCATGCGCTACTTTTACGGATGTAACAGCGCATGCGCAGCACAGATTCCAGCTGCGGTAAGGTAGAGTAGAGAAGGAAAAGTATCTATTTCCTGGAAAGCTGTCATCACAAAAATGACAGCTTTTCTAAATAGATAGTTATGGAGAGCAGGAATGATGAATTCCTCCGGTAATTAGGTAGGACTCCATGCAAGTTCTAAACCTAATTACCTCCAGAGAAATTTTAGTGATGATGAATAGGCTCCTCAGTCTTATATATTTCTCTCCCCTCAGGGCCTATTCATCATTACATAATTAGGGCCTGATTCATTACGGATCACAGCTGCGATTACGCATGCATGTCTGCTGCGAAAATATGCTAATAACTGCAATTGCAAAGCCATCACACAGCCAGCATAGATACGCCCACTACCGCTATCTCACATCTGTAAAACCATGCAGTCCTGCGTATACATCAGGAACATTGAGTAACATCGGCCCCTTACGCACAATTATAACAGGTCCGATCTTACTCAGAAATTGCTAACCTCATCACACGCAGTAAGTACACAAGCTGCCATCACAGTGGCTAATTTATGCACGTCCATACAACGGCGTTCAAATGGACAGGCATACCTATATTTCTCCTACCACTCCCCCGTCACCACCGCCAAACACTCATGTCCCGCCCCTCGGTCTGCGATGGCTTTGTATCTACGTAGGTGATCGCAGTGCGATCACAATGCTAACCCACGCACGTACACTGTGCTGCTTACACATGCGCATTACGCACCATCGTCCGATCTGCGTATACTGTTGCAGTTGTGATCCCTGATGTATCAGGCCCTATATCACTAGATATTAAGAAATGAAGGGATGATGAATAAACTTCCATAGTCCTAGTTTTACCCACTTCTCTGGGGTCATCTTCTCTTTTCCACAACTTCCGCCTTTGTGTCACATAATATTATGTGCTTCTTTCCTCCAACTTAGGGCCTGATTCAGAGCCGCTCGTAAGCGGCCGCTCGTTCGCTCCGAGCGATGTTTGCCCAACTGCGCATGCGTACGGATCGTTATACGCATGCGTGAACCAGTCAGTGCGGTCGAAATTCATGTGCTCGCAAAATAGCGAATGCCTAAAAATTTGAGTGACAGAAACAGGCGTATGTGGGTGGTAACAGGGGAAGGTGCTTGAAAACGGGGAGTGGAGATCCGAACGCAGGCGTGCTTAAAGGTCAAAACGGCGTTTTATGGGTGTGCATAATTAAAACAGCAGCGTCATTGACCACGTCACTGGGTTATTTTATAGCCAGAACTGCTCGCAAGATTGTGGTAGCAAAAACCAACCCCAAGAATAGCGAGCAGTTCATACGCTGGTCGATGTACTCGATTAATCTAATAAATAGCGGACATGACGTAGGATGCGAGCGGCCAGGGGGCGTATTTTTCCAAAAAACGACCGCAAGTTTTGTTAGCTCGTTTAGACCTAGAGGCGTGAACAGACCGCAAAGAGCGAACGGTTCATTTGAACAGCCACCCCTATTTTCTGGACGAGCGAGCGCTAATTGCGTCCGGCTCTGAATCAGGCCCTTAGTCCTCTCTACAGCTCCAAACTCTATCTCCGTCTCTGCCCATCTACAGAAATCCCCTTCCTCTTCCCATTACCTTTCATTGTTAATCCCCCCCCCCTCTTAAACATCGGTTTATAACATTGTACCACATTCTCTGTCCTTCCTTAAAGCTGCCCAATTTATCTTTCCCAATTCTCTACCGCTCACCTTCTAGCTTGTGCTCAGCATTGGTCCTGTGCAGTTCTGCATTCACAACATATGATCGAGCTGCCTGCAATACACGGAGCAGCCGTCCACAGGTTTCCTCCACTGGCCCCCCCCAGTCGTCCTCACCTTCCAGGGCCTTGAGTACAGGCAGTATATGTGGGACCGCAACATTGCCAGGTGAAGCGAGTGTGAGACCTACAGTATTGTATTTAATGGAAAGCACCCAGATCACAGAAGGAAACGTCACAACAAAAGTACAAATAGAAAGTTAGATTAAAAAGTGGTAAACAAAATAAAAATTAACAAGTAAAGCCACCTGAAGGGTTATTTATTCTAAGGCAGGGATGGGGAACCTCAGGCCCAAGAGGGCCATATAAGGCCCACGGAATCATTTGGTCTGGCCCTCTGAGCTTTTCTCTGCTAGCCTCATCTGGCTAGCAGGATGCCTAGAATGACACTCTGCAGCCAGAATCTATGCAACAGTGCCGCCTGGAGCGTCCTTAGGTCGCACAGTCACACTACTGCCCTTACAGCTCTCCTGTATTGCTGTAATCACCGGCTATTGTGGTATCGCCCCAGCGTGACATCACACGGAGGGAGCGTGGCCTGCACCGGGCCCGCAAATAATGTTATATATATCAAAATGGCCCTAGGCAGCAAAAAGATTCCCCCCCCTGTTCTAAGGCACAGGTTCTCAAACTTGGTCCTCAGGACCCCACACAGTGCATGTCTTCCAGGTCTCACAGAATCACAAGTGAAATAATTAGCTCCATCTGTGAATCTTTTAAAATGTGTCAGTGAGCAATGACTACACCTGTGCACCAGCTGGGTGACCTGGAAAACGAGAACTGTGTGGGGTCCTGAGGACAGAGTTTGAGAACCACTGTTCTGAGGTTATTTTTTGCAAATGAAGTATAGTGTATAAGTATGGTCAACTTACATTCATCCATTTCTCTTAAGGCTGGTTTCAACTGTTTGTGAAAAGTGATGGCGCTCTCTGTGTGTGCTTGACGTAGTACCTGCCATGTTTGTTCTAGACGAGACACCTGCAAAAAAAAGAGGGTCTCTAATTGTTCTGCCTAGTTTAACAACAGCTGGAGAGCCGCATTTTGTCTAAGGTGATCCCCCCACATATTTATGCTGTATGTTCTGCTCTTTAGGGAAAGCAGCCATTGCTTATTACAGTGGTGGTTCTCTATCTTACACCAATGCATAACCTGAGCCAATCTGATTGGTTGAAAGTATCATAAATGCTCTCTACAGTCTACAAGTGAATGGATTCATACACACTTATCTTGTGATGTAACACCTAGGTAACTGTCATGTCCTGCTTTGCAATTTAAACATTTTGACCTGGAACAGATGAGCAATGTGACTTCAGTTGCCTCTAATGAGGCAAGGATAAATTGCATAATCCAACCTCACTTTTTAAGAGAACTGTATTGGAATGTCATGGTTATTGGTGTTTTATTTTTATGCTTATGCACATATGGCAATTTTTTTTATCAAGTAGGGATTCATTAAATCACAATATTTTAGATGTAATAAATATAAATAATCCATTATATTAACCTTCAGTTTCACAAACCGCTGGATGACATGCCAGACCTACCACAGGTATTTTCAGGGCCTACATGTCTGCACACGGGACAACATCAGGGCATTTATATCAGCCCCTGGGGCAGTGCCAGGGTTTTCATGTCAGCACCCAGGACAGTATCAGGGCCTTCATGTCAGCACTCACTGCAGTGTCAGGGCCTTCATGTCAGCCCTTGGGGGAGTGCCAGGGTCTTCTTGTAGGCACCTGGGGCTGTGTCAGGGCCTCCATGTCAGCACACATTGCAGTATCGGGGCCTTCATGTCAGTACCTGGGGCAGTGTCAGGGCCTCCATGTCAGCACCAGGGGCAGTGTGTGGGCCTCCATGTCAGCACCAGGGGCAGTGTCAGGGCCTCCATGTCAGCACACATTGCAGTATCGGTGCCTTCATGTCAGTACCTGGGGCAGTATCAGTGACTCCATGTCAGCACCCAGGGCAGTGTTAGGGTCTCCATGTCTGCACCCGTATCAGGGCCTCCATGTCAGCATCCAGGGCAGTGTGTGGGCCTCCATGTCAGCACCAGGGGCAGTGTCAGGGCCTCCATGTCAGCACACATTGCAGTATCGGGGCCTTCATGTTAGCACCTGGAGCAGTGCCAGGGCCTCCATGTCAGCACCCGGGGCAGTGTTAGGGCCTCCATGTCAGCACCAGGGGCAGTGTGTGGGCCTCCATGTCAGCACCAGGGGCAGTGTGTGGGCCTCCATGTCAGCACCAGGGGCAGTGTCAGGGCCTCCATGTCACCACCTATTGCAGTATCAGGGCCTCCATGTCAGTACTAATTGTAGTTATGCTTAAACTGCATGAAATTTAGGAATGTAAAATTTCCTGGTTAAAAAATCCCATAGCCTCCATAGGCAAACGCAGGGGGGTTTCCGTTTGCCTGGAAACTTCCCTCTCTAGCCTACACTATGATGACCACAATAGAAATAGCATATAATACTAGTTGCATGTTTTTTAAGATCCCCCCAGTGTCACAAATGAAATATTTAGCACCACCTGTTCTTTTAAAATGTGTCAGCCAGTAATGAATATACTTGTGCGCCAACTAGGAGATCTGGAACACATGCACTGTTAGGGATGCACTGATATGGACCATCTAAAGGGTCAATTATTAATACTGTTCTATTAGTATATATTATTATCGATTCCCGAACTTGCTCAAATGATCCGGAATAGAGCCTATATCTGAAATAAAAACTTTCAGCTCAGACAGGATGGCCCTATTTCCGGATATAAAGGCATACTGTGATTGCTGGTCTTGTAATTCTCAGAATTATTATATAAACTACTGTATACTGTACTTCGTATGATGTTTATTATAGCTGGTTAAGTGCTGATTATGCCCTCTTCATGGATTGGCCACACTTGCTTTAAAATCAAGCATTTGGAAACTCCTCTCTGGAAATCTTGCGTTTACCACTGGCCTCAAGGTGTCTTTGTTTACTTCGATAAACAATGTACACCTGAGAGCAAGCATGACTATCTTTAAAAAGTTTAAAGGCATAAAAGAGTTTGATGTAGACAGTATCATTGATATGCTTGTGACTTTGCCCTTTTTTATACCTTTATGTCACTTTAATTATGATCACCTCTATACAATGTGGACTCCGGCTCTCTCACCTGGGGCAGAGTCAGGGCCTTCATGACAGCAGAAAATGCAAAGAGATCTCCTGCAAAATCTTTCAGCTCAGACGCCAGGCAGATGATTCGGTGTAAGGTGTGTGCTCTCTCTGCCACATCCCCAGTGCATCCCAGTATATCCACAGCGACTCCCAGAGACAGGAGGTGATGTCTAAGGGTGAAACGTGAATACAATTTGTAGAATTTACCATATTTTAATGAATTTCTTTGAACAGATTCTGTATCACATGACTTAATACTAGGCGGCGAGTGGGAAAGGAAACTTCAGGAGGATAAAACTTGTTTTGGCAGTAGTCTACTTATGTTCTCTGCATGATGTGTTTTGATACCCTGGTTACAGTAAGGACTTATTTACAAAAAAACTCCGGGCTGGAATCTGCACACTATTCTGGCCGAGAGTAGTTAATATAAGGATGGAGAATGTGTCATAACAACAGGTTGGTATCTGTCATTTGCATTCATTGTTTAACGGCACTAAATCAGGAATAGCTGGATGGTTGCCATGGGTTACAGCACATTGTACTTTGTTAGTCAATTATTGTACTTTGTTAGTCAATAGCTACAACTGTGGCAACACACATTTTCAGAAACACATGTAGGGGTACCCCAGTTTCTTTCATATTCCCCTTAAATATATTTTTATTTTAATACCCATCTGTCATTTCTGTTAGCCTTCCACCTATAACAAACCTCTGCTTATTCTTTTCAGAGAAATAAAAAACAATTGCTACATTGAATTCTAGAAATGTGGCATTAAGATAAAGTTAAAAATGGCAGAGAAGAACTAACACATAATTTATAGCAGAGCCAGGTGATTGCACACCAGTGTACTAGATCCAAATGTCTCCCCATACCCTGTCAGCCACCTAGGGGGCTTCTTCCTTAAATACAAATTTCCACTTATTGTGCTAGTGGTTGAGGGGGGGGTGTTCATTAAATCATATGGGTTTGGCGTAACAACACTTTGCTTTCTAAACTAACACTTACTGACTTCAAAACACTTCCCATAGTGTGATCTGCCCAGAAGTCTCTTCTTTCCACCTAAGCTCTGCTTTCCATCTAAATCCTTCCTAGATGGGAAGAAATAGGAATATATATTTTATGCACATAGATCTGCCAGATACCAACCTCTCTAAGAGGTCCCGTCTTAATTGCTGTCCGAATGGCAAGGTCAATAACTCCAACCCAGACTGTACCCCCATACTCTTTTGCTGCTCCTTGGTAACCCTGCAGATACGAATCTCCTATGAGTATGAGATGAGAGAAAATAATATTAGGAATATATATATATATATATATATATATAGGGAGAGAAACATTTTGGATAAATAGATCATTAGAAGTGAAAAAAGAGTTGAAAAAGAGGTATGGACTCTACATACATAGCAGTCTTCTCGTAGAATATGAAGGGCGCTTTCTCTGCAGTCTCTTTGGCTGACAATCTCTTTCAGCTTGCGCAATGCATTGGGTTCTAGAGGTTTGTTTTCTGGAGAGAGTAGAATAGATTGAAAGTTTTTGGGTTGGAAAGAAGTTGTGGTCTGTATTTGTGGTCTGACAAAGTCATCTTCTTCAGCACTCTTCAATATTGGATGATCAGCCTTAGAATGTGTCACTTTAGAATTTACTACTGTAGTATTGTCCAATCCAGATTGTACTACTGTAGACCTGTCCATCTTAGAATGGGTCAGTTTAGGTTTTTTTACTTCAGAAGTTACTGTTCTAGGTTTTTCCATCTCAGCATAGACATATTTAGGTTTATTCATATCAGAGTAAACACTTTTAGAATTGTCCAACACTAAATGAGTCAACGCAGGGTGGCTCGCTCCAAAATTAATCACATCTGCAGACTTTTCTGAATCCAGAAAACCAAAAGTGGTTTCAGTGGCACGAGCACGGTTCCTCCACCTTTCCTCTACTTTCAATGTGTCCACATTTCTCCTAGTAGTATCAGGGGCACGTGGTATCAATTCACAATATGTGTTTGTCTCATCAGGGGGATCTGGAAGCAATAATGATGGGGCTCTTATGGGCTTTGGGGGTGCTTTGGAGTGCAGTTGACTGTCGGATCCCCTCAAAGCATTGTTCCCTTCATAATCTAAGGGGAAAGTTGGTTGCATTTTGGCTCTGAGAACTGGGTCACTTCCCGTGCGGAAAATAGGTGATAGAGGAATGGATGCTGTGTCCTCTGATGAAGCAACTGAAGATTCTGCTGTAAAAGCTGAATGAAAAATGGTGTGAAAGTATAAACATTAGAGCACTGAATGATGAATAGAGAGAACAGGTCCAAGACAAAAAGGTAAAATAAATTAGATGAAGTATGAATTATCAAAGCTAGAAAAAAGGTATTTGAATTACACGTTTATTTCTTTCTCATTACCTCACCCTACCTGTGAGTAAGTTGCTGTCAGACTGAGCACTCTGCAGGGGAATTTCCTTGAGGATATCCAAATTTCCAGGTTGACTCCCAAACCTCTCTTTCGTCCTGGTGAATATAGAATTATTACAAACACATAGTGCATAAGTACAATTGCCAGGAACATGTTTAGTGGGTGTCAATCATTGTGCAAGAGATACATTCTGAAGAGACAAGTTCAACATCCCGGCACATGGGATTCCGGTGGTCACATAGCTGGCGTGAGAATCCCTACACCTATCAGAATCCCGGCGCCGGTATCCAACACCTGTCGGAATCCCGGCGCCAACATCCCGACTGCCAGAATCCTGAAGGCAATTAGCAGGGTTAGGAGAGGGTTAGGGATGAGGGTTAGGCACTAGGGGGAGGGTTAGGTTTAAGGTGCAGGCAGTGGGTGGTTAGGATTAGGGTGCGGGGAGGGGGAGGTTATGTTTAGGGTGTGGGGAGGTTAGGATTAGGGTGCGGGGAGGGGGTGGTTACGTTTAGGGTGTGGGGAGGGGGAGGTTACGTTTAGGGTGTGGGGAGGGGGAGGTTAGGTTTAGGGTGCGGGGAGGGGGAGGTTAGGTTTAGGCACTAAAGAGAGAGGTTTTGATTAGGGTGCGGGGAGGAGGAGTTAGGATTAGGGTGCTGGGAGGGGAAGGTTAGGTTTAGGCACTAAGGGGGAGGTTAGGTTTAGGCACCGGGAAGGGAGGGTTAGGGTTAGGGTAGGGAGAGGGTAAGGGTTAGCATACCGACCGATCCACCAGGATCCCAAATGCCGGCATCCCGAACCCATGCCATTCTGAACTTTGTGAGACAGGTTATTTTGCGGGTGAGGGACAGTATTGGAGGTGTATAAGGAATATTGTGTAAGAGGTGCATGAGGAACATACTGTGAGAGGTGAACTGCAAGTGAGGTACTTGGTGGGAGATTTAAATCATGGATAAAGGACACTGTGAGATAGATACATTGTGGGTAAAGGACTCATTATGAGAGTTACATTGTACGTGAGAAAATTTGAGAGATACATTGTGGGTGAAGTACACTGAGAGGGACAATGTAGGTGCTGATGACTGAGAGAGAGGTGTATGAGAGTGAGTGTGAGACAGACACATCATGGCTGAGAAACATCCAGATGTACTAACCTCTGGAAAGTGATAAACTACCAGCCACTCAGCTCATAACTGTCATGTTACAGGCTGTATTGGGAAAGTTACAGTTAGGAGCTGATAGGTTGGTAGTTTATCCCTTTCCAATTTATCACTTTCCTTAGTACATCTGCCCAATTATAGAGATACATTTTGTATAATATCCATTTTGTATATGTGGGTAACACACACTTTGAAATAGATAAATTTTTAAGGGAGGTATTTAATGATGAGGGGAACAATAAGGGTTATAAATACTAAAGTGCAGGTTTTTATAAGTGGAGATGTTGCCCATAGCAACCAATCAGATTCCAGATATTATTTTCTAGAAGGTGCTAGATAAATGTTAAGTAGAATCTGATTGGTTGCTATGGGCAACATCTCCACTTCTAAAAATTGTCAATTTAGTAAATATACCCCCTAGTTTACGCTGCATGTCTCAGGTATGCTGAATTGGTACCTGAGCAAACTGTTGTCAACCATGTGGAAGCTCCTCCTATTCTCTTTGTTGCCTCTCTGCGAGTTATGCCTTTCCTGCACCACAGTAAGAGGAACTGTCCTGTTAATCGGACGCACAATAACTGCCCCTGTGGTCTCTGATACAGTCTTCTTATCACCAACATAGGAGCGAACAAGGGCTGGAATGTTGTCAAACTGGTCCCGCTCTAGTTGGTAGAGAGTTCGAGAGATGCCACGTTTTGGGCGCAAGGTGACAGCTATGATCTTAAAATGCAATACTTGGTTGGAGCTCATGCAGCTCAAAACATAGTCACCCACAGAGGAGAGGGAGTCACGGATTAGGAAGTCACCATCTATCTGCAAAAGTTTCTCAGCCTCCTGTAGGTGACAGCAACAATGAAATACAATCGGGTTAAAGCTAGAACAAGTCTGAACATAGAAGCTGGGTAAAATAAATTGAACATAGAGCTCTATATATGTGTTTTTTTATTATATGATATTTTAATTTAACTTTCACATTTTCTGCATACATTTGACTTAAACATTTTTTTTAATGTTTCAAAATGTTCTAACATTTTTAAATATATTTTTAACAGTTTTCTGTTTATTAGTGGCACTCATAGCCCAAATCTAGCTGGCTCAAGCATGGAATACATGGAACAAGGTTGGAATGTATTAAACCGTCGTACTAGCATTTATAAAGTACATTCTATAAAATGATAGGTAGAAGTTGATTGGTTGCTACGGACAACTTCTGTACTTGCCCACTTCTCCACTTTTAGAAGGTTTGATACATCTCACCCTTAAAGCTTTACCTTGCAGTGAGGTAAGCTAATTGTTATCACTCAGACCAATATCTCCGAGGTAGCTGACAAGGGTCATTTTTAAAAATCAATTGCATCAGAAATAAATATTCATCGCTGCAATAAACACGGATAGAAAGATAATGTTCTTGATGCTTTTTCACAAATGTGCCCTATTGCCTCGCTTCCTATAGCTACATCCTCAGAAGAGAAAGGTATATTATATGGCAAGGGTAGCCAACCTGTGGCAGACCAGCTGCTATGAAACTACACATCACTGTAAGCCCTGCCACAGTTCTGCTGCTAGGGTATGCTAACACTGTGGCAGGGCATGCTGGGAAGTGAAGCTCCACACCATTTGGAGTTCCATAGGTAGCCTACACCTGTTATTTGATATCCTTCTCAAGGTGAAGACATATTATAGTTAAAGAGATGATCCAATAATGGTCGTGGATGAATCCATGTGCATATATTTAATACCAACATGATCTAAATCTAAATACAGTATATGGCTAAAGCAGGTGGCAGTTCCCAGAAACGTTGCAACATGTACTTACCGGCCGAGATAGGGGTCCATGGTACCAAGCATGGCTCCGAAGGTCTTCACTACTTAACTTCAACTCTTCCTCCAGCTCCTTCTTCAAAATTTCAGTTGGAGACGGCATCTGTACAATGAAAGACAGCATATCCCGACACGTTCATGAGCAGGTAATATCACATCATTGGGCTGCACAGTTTTGCACTGAAGTGTGGTATATGGTGAACCGCAACAAATTATTAATTAAGAGGCCGATTCACTACGGATCGCAACTGCGAATGCAATAGCGATTATGCACGCAGTTCAAACTGCGATAGTATGCTAATTCAATGTGATCGCTATGCCGCTGCAGCAATACCTAAGGACGCCCACTTTACCTTACACACGTCCGTAATGTTTAGCAAGACTGCGAAAACATTGATACAATTTAGTACTATCGCAGCCTCACACACACTTGTACAAGGTCAGCCCTTACTCACAAATTGCTAACTTCAGCGCACGCTATCAGGCCTCAGGCTGCGTAGGGCATCGCAGTGGATAATTTATGCATGCCCATGTAACAGTGTTCAAACGCCCTGGCATGCCTGCATTTCTCTGACCACCCCCCCGTCACCACCCACAAACGGCACTTCCTGTCAATCACTCTGATGATGGTGATGGGTCTCTGTAGTCTCTGCGATCGCAGTGGCCGGTTCGTGCAAACGCACTGCAATGCATATGTACGCATCCTTGTTGAATCAGGCGTATTAGGGCCTGATTCAACAAGGATCGCAGTTGCTAAGTCCCTTTACTTTTTACTAAAGACCCTTAGGGGTAAATTTACTAAAGTGCGGGTTTTTAGAAGTGGAGTTGTTACCCATAGCAACCAATCAGATTCTCCTAAAAGGTGCTAGATAAATAAGTAGAATCTGATTGGTTGCTATGGGCAACAACTTCACTTCTAAAATCCTGCACTTTAGTAATTAATACCCCCTATTCTCTATATTGTCATAGGCATGTCATGATGGGACTAGTTCCACAACATTTGCAGAATCATAACTTTCTTACAAATGACATAAGTATTATACAGATTTCCTGTCAGTGCATGCATAACGGTTATCCCTACACCCTGGTCTGTGAGGGGCACTTGAGGACAAACACTACGTCAATGGAAACAACAACAATACTGCATACGTAAAATATTAATGTAAGCAAGTGCTGTCCAACGTTTCTAAGGGAGTGATGGGGGATGTAGCAGAACCTTCTACTTGATAATGATAGGCAAATGACCAGCTCCATCCACCAATCAGTATTCTACTGTGAGTGGACATTCATAGCTGCATCCGAGAAGAAGGCATAAGATGATCTGTGTATAAAATATAATCAAACCAACTGAGCGGGGTCCTCTGCCTGACTCCTTGCCACAAGGCACTCCTCTGGATCAAATGCATGCAATTTAATATGCTGGGGGACATCTGGGGAACAACCCCCTTTCTGTTTTTTTTGCTTAAAGTTGTCTTAGATATGTGGTGGAACTCCCGGGATGCAATCGGGAAGCCGGCTGACGTAAGCCTGACAGCCGGCTTCCCGACTGCTTTATCCCGGCGAGGGTTAAATGACAGGCGTCTAAATCTAGACGCCTGTCATTTTTCTGATGCCGGGAGACCAGCGCCCGGCATCCCGATCGAGCGGACAGCCGCGCGGGGGGAGGAGGGTTAGGTTTAGGGCTCCCGGGGGGCACTTAGGGTTAGGCACCCCCCCCGGGAGGGTTAGGGTTAAGCTAGGGGGAGGGAGGGTTATGGTTAGGCACCTCCGGGGGGAGGTTATTGTTAGGCACCACCCCGGGGGATTTAGGTTTAGGCAGCGGGGAAGGGGGGGTTAGGTTTAGGCACTTAGAGGGGGGATTAGGGTTAGGCACAGGGGGGGAGGTTAGGGTTAGGCACCCCTAAGGAGGGTTAGGACGATCGGGATTTCCAACGCTGTCGGGCTGCCGCTGCCGGGATCTCTTAATTTGTCTGCCTGCCGCTGCCGGGATTCGAACTCCCGGCCATGCGGCCGGCGGTATTTTATACCACTTACAAACTCCCCACCCCCTTCCTCTGAGCTTTTTCAGTAAATGGACAGCGCGCGCTGTAGGCTCGTGCCACAAAAAAGGGGCATGGTCTCAAATGAAAGGGGCATAGTCACACAATAGTATCCCCAATTCAAATTACGCCACAATCTTATTCACATTACACTGCACATAGGGCCTGTGATTCACAATACACCACATGCTCCCTCCGTCGTGCGCAAGCGCAGTGGGGAACATCGACCCGCTTGCGAGCGTACTGCCGCTCGCGAGCGGGTCTGAATGACCCCCTGTGGCAGTAAACGTTAATTCTCTGTATAATAAAAACTTTTAAACGCACAAAAGTGGCTCATGTAATAAACACAGTGCCAATGACATAAATGAGGCTAAAGGAGTATTTTAGGATGAAAACATTAAATTTTAAATAAGGGAAGAAGCTGATCCCATAATGTTATTAAAGACTTAAATGTGATGAAACATTTTTTTCAGTTTCCACCATTTTCTGGGCATCTGTAAACTCACAAAATTAAGTGCATCCCCTTTTATGAGCGCAGTTTGCAGAATCGGTAAGTGGCCTGCAAAATGCTGGGAGTACAGTTAAGGCCCCCATACATCAGCAATTGATTGCAGCAATCGTGCAATTTGCAATCCATTGTGTATAAAAATCTTTCCCTTTTTCAATCGATTGTGGCAATTCTGCAATCTGCAATCGATTGAAAAAGGGAAAGATTTTTATACACAATCAATTGCAAATTGCACGATTGTTTCAATCAATTGCTGATGTATGGGGGCCTTTTGGCACACTTGTGTAAATTAAAAAAAAACTACATTGTGAGTGTGTAGCATTTTGGCTGTCATGACTGATAACATAGGACAATAGTGTCTTGGTGCAAGACCAACGCTTCTGACATGCTGAACCACCACTTAGTCCCTTCCCTTCCTCTAAAGGGACATTTATTGCAGCGCACACCATGGCAGGTACACATGGCTTTGCAATACACCAGTGAATGGGACACACCTCCCAACCTTCCAGCTGGATTAGGACAGAAGGACAGAGCCTGTCCTGCCTATATCAGGACAGTTGAGAGACATGTAAATACAATCTAAAGCAATTCAAGTTCTGTGAAATCATCGAGACAATGAAATGAAGCCCAGGATAATTCTGCATGCACCACCAATTTTCCTTACCTTCTACGAAACCTGAGACCGATTCTTGTCCTTGTAAATACACTGTAAGGAGCAGTCCCTATATTCCTCGTTACAACATTAGGACGTCCAGTAAGTAAGATGTGTCACTTGTTGAGGTGATGGGTGCAGCTCTCATATTATTCGTTCAAACACATTCCAATGTAATTCTCTTAATCATTAATAGTCAGAGTCCTAGAGAGGAAGTCACACCCCACTGACATCACACGTGCACCAGCAGTACACACATCGGCGGAATAAGGCAAGTCCAGGCACACGGCAAGGAATGTCCGAAGGGAGACACATTCCTTGAAAATGCACATGTCACACATGCCATGACATGTCTTCCCAACACATGGAGCTGTTAAAGCTCCCTTCCAAGAATTGTCACTCAATTGCATTTAATCATACTATCAGCTTTCATCGGTCATCATAAAATAACAAATGCCTTATTAAGATGGTGTTATGCTTACCTACAATGCCACCAACGACTTCGGATACTCCTTTTAAAGGGGTCCATTTATCAATGATCACATACACAATGCGATCTGGGAGCTATATTAGCGCCCATGATCACAATGCAGTATACAATCATATCGGCCAAATGTATCACAGAGCACTCGCAGGGACAGGCACTCCAAAAGGAGACCGTCCCTGCGAAGTGCTTGGAGTGAAGTGACCACGTCAGTGGTCTCTAAACTGCTGTGCCGGGACCTCAGTGCATGCATGGTCTACACACCACGCATGCACTGTGACCATTACCGGGGGGTTTCCTCTTGAACCCCTCTCCAGGTAATTTTTGTGATCTATAGCCCATAAGTTACAGCAGCACAACACCATCTTTAGATGGCGTTAGCTGTGGGGTGTCAAGCCCTGGAATGCTTCTCATTCTGGAGCTTGGTAAATCCGACAGCATCGCATCCCCCATAGAAACCTATGAGGGTTGCGGCTGCTGTCGGAAATGGAGGTACAGCAGCAGATATAGGAGATATCCATAATACGTTGCTAGGATACTGATTATATGCGAAGATCCCCTGAAAACGGGTGTTTTTGGGTAACATGCCGCAGATATTTAATGATAAATAGGCCCCAAAGTCAAGTTGCAGAATGCACATACACAAGCTTTGCACATGCGTAATAGGGGCTGCACACTACACTGATGCGATATAGAAGTGATATAGAGAGAAAAGATTTCCGGAGGGGTGAGTTACCACAAGACATCTCTAGCGATTGATAAATACTACATTGCAGCCCTAACAAATAAACTTTCATTAAGTTTGTTCCATATGATTATGGGCCGTATTCAATTAGTGGCGAAAAAGCCTTTTTCGGCAAAACTTTTTCGCCGATGACGTCATTTTCCCCGATTCCACTTATCCCCATATTCAATTTGTCCGACTTTTCGCCGGTGTGATAAGTTTGCGCCTTGTAACCAGCAGAAAAAGATTCGCCAATGAATACCCGGTGGAAAAAAGTGCAGAATTGGGGTTTTGGGGTGCAAACTAGCGGCAACCACCCTGCACCCTTTGGACACCTCCCTTGACACTAACTGCATCAAAAAATGCAAAAAAAACCCCATAAACACTTTGAAAAAGATGGTGAAAAAAAAATCAAAGTGGGGGTACAAAGTAAAAAATTTGCGAAAGGGGGTCTGCAAGTATGGGGGTGTATTTTGGATTGCAGGTGTTTACTGAAGGTGCGTTTTTGGTGCTTTTTAATGCTTGACTTTAGCGATTTTTAATTATGCTTGCACTCATTTTCATGAACCCCAAATTTGATGGGAATACTTATTTTCCCCCCAAAAAATAGCAAAATGCTCTTCGTCACCACTTGCTGATAGACGCTAAATAGCGCCTATTGAGACCATTTAAAAAACCCAAATACCTTTAGCAGGGCTATTCGGGGTTACACATAGTGAACCCCCATGTCAGAGCATCTTTTGGGGGGTGTCAGGCTGATTTCCCCAAAACTGACAGCACTTTTCGCCTGTTTCAGTATCGCCGGCTTCCGTTTTCGCGTCCTTTCGAATTGAATTGGGCGAAAAGCGGTCGCGCACATGAAAAGTATTTTCGCCAAAAACATGCTATGTAGGCGGACTTATCAAGGCTACTTGAATACGGGCCCAAGTTTTCTTACAGTACATAAATATATGCGTCATAATATTACAGTATTATTTTCTTTTTGCTATTTATTTTGACTCTTTCTCTGGTCCTGATTCAGAGCCATCGTGATTCAAGACCATCGCGACCATCGGGCTTGTGACAAGACCCTTGTGATAGGGTCTCATGGCCGCAAGCCCCAGGGAGCTTTCGGCTCAAACAGAGCTGAAAGCTCTCCCACTGACATCACTTGTGATGTCAGTGGGGCCGCCCCCAAATAGTAGGCGTTCCCATGGGAACGCCTCCGTCTGGGCAGCCACCCCCCCGCCCCGCCCACCAAAGGGGGCGTGCTGTCACTCAACATCGACAGCACCCCCCCTTTGGTGCGAGACCCGGATTGCCCGTCGCTATCCGGGTCTCGCGCATGAGCACGACGGAGCCGTCTCTGCCGTGCACATGCGCTATGGGCCACCATCGACCCGGTTGCGAGCGCTCAGCGCTTGCGACTGGGTCTGAATCAGGCCCTCTGTTCATTAAGCGATATCATGTCCCCTTTTCATGGTATTTCCCATAAATTATACTTTCTTAGTTGCTCCACCTGTCATTAATATGCTGTACATTCCATTCTGCAGAAATACTTTAGTCACATGACTCCCATAAAGCCTACACTGACACTGTTCCCCTGCCAGAGGCTTTGAAATTTTACATTTTGCTTCAGGTTACATGAATGAAGAGGACATAAATACATTCAGAAGTTGCTTTACCACATTTTTATTATTGATTTATAAAGTGCCAACCCTGCAGCACTGCAAAACGTAGGTCATGCATACAGGACATTAAAACAATGACACCAGGGTTTACCCTTATAATGTTTTAATGTCCTGTATGCATGACTTACAGGAAAGTAAATATAGAACGACATACAGTAGATGAAGAATTAAATGTTAGGTTTAGTTTTGCAGTTAGGGATCTGTGATGATTTCTGCCCTTATGTACAGCTGTGGTGTAGCACCAGCGCATACTGATTCAGAGATGTACACTAATGCCAGTGCATCCGCGAATTTGTACACCGCGGCCATGTGGAAATATGTCAATGTCGCAGCCGCCTGGATTAGTATTGAGATTTGCAAATCCTAGCGCCTGTTTACGAAGACGCAGATTGCAGATCAGTCGATAATCGGAGTAACCTTATGGTAGTGCAGAATCACTGCAGGAACTGAGACGCTGGAGTCATTTTTACGGCATAGAAGATCGCAGTCGCAGGCTGAGACGCGCAACAGAAATGACTGCGACATGCCTGCGTTTGAGTCGCCACCCACCCATTGACGCCCACACACGATCCCTGCCTATCAATCACTATACAAATAAATCCTCACTGCGAGCGATATCGGTAATGAAACTACACATACACAATGCGACTCAGGCACATGCACGGATTACCTATAATAGCCCATCGGCTTTGTGTCCATCTCTGAATCAGGTGCACTATAAGTACATGAGCTAGGGGTATATTTATTATTTGTGGTAATAGGGCCTAAATCAGAGATTTATGAAAATGTTATATTTTATGTAAATCTCCGATGTTTGCAGATCTGCACAGGCGTCGCACTGCGCATGTATAGATCTGGTCCTGCACAGTGCCCCAAGAGCCGCAGTATGATTGACATGTTGCTGGCGTTTGTGGGCAGTGATAGGGAGCATTATAGAAAATAGGGGCATGTCAACCACGTTTTCTGGGCATGTCGAAGCCCTGTGATAAATAACGCCCAATCAGCAAACCAGGCTAGACTGTACAGGCTTTGCAAAACTGTGACTCCAAAGCTGCTGTGTAACTACAACCTACATCCTGCCGTGCCAGAGTCTTGAGACTGGCAAGTCATGCTTGCACTTGCAGTTCACACAACAGCTGATGAAACAAACGTTGATACATGTCACATATAACTTAGGGCCTGATTCAGCAAGGAGCGCAGTTGCTTATACGCACACAATCGGCTGATTGTTGCGTACTGCGCATGCATATGTATCACAGTGCACGTGCAGGACTGCGAACACAGAGGATATGCAGACCCATGGCAGAATGATTGACAGGAAGTGCCGTTTGGGGGTGACGCGGGGGTGGTCGCCCAAAAGCAGGCGTGCCAGTGCGTTTCAACGCTGTTGCAGGGCTGTGCATAAATTAGCCACTGAGAAACCAGACGCCGTCTGAAGCCTCATAGCGTGCACTGCAGTAAGCGATTCCTGAGTAAGGTCTGGGCTTCTCTAACTGTGCAATGTTACCGACTGTTTCTCTATGTTGTTAAAGTATACGGATGTGAGTAAGGGGAAGTGTGCGTCCTTATGTCAGGCTGCGATCGCAATGCAACTGCAAACATTTAAAGAACACCGCTGATATTAGCAACGCCGTTGCGTGCGTATAAGCAGAATAGTGATCCGTAGTGAATCAGGCCCTTATAAGTTGTATCCTTGTCCTTTCTTTATTCACAATATCCTCGGACACACCTTGTCTGACTCCGCATATGCTGTAACCTTTCCACCCCATGCCTAGTTTCTGTGTTTATGCTCTGCTTATATAAACTTCAGTATTTCCTACCTTGTTGCTGGAGTTGCCTGAGAGAAGAAGTGAGCAGCCAGGGTCCCAATAACATCAATCTAATACTGTATGTTAGATTCTCTGCTAGATACAGACAGCTGGACAGTTCCTCCCTTCCCTGAATGCCTTCCCTACTCTGTCACTAGGAATGCAGTAGGCAGGGCCATGCTTAGACACACACTGACTGCCCAATAACTGCTTACACCAGGTAGACAGACCTTCCTGTCTCACCTAACATTATTGCCAACTGAGCTTCCAGGGTTATTTGATCTGTGCAATAGAGATATAAGCCAGCACATGGCTATACTGTATTGGCAAATAATAATGCAGTACATGAATACAGAATATAGCTAAGTTGTTGTCAGTGCTTATCATCCCTAGTACAGTACGAGGCTGTATATATTTAGTACAATAGAAGTCTATATAGTCTACACCTGTAAATGTTTGTTGTATTAAGAATGTTTCTTCATAATGCAGCTTCTTGCTCTTTATGCTAGATGCCATTCTTATTGTCTAATCCCTGATAAGATGTAATATAAGTGCACTGAGATCATGCCCAGTGCTCATATATTGTTGGAAATTGTAGTGATCTATGAGCCAGATTCAGCAAGAATCGCTATTCTGCTAATGTGCACTCAACACAGTTGCTAATATCAGTGGTGGTATACAAATAATTGCATTCGCATTGCGATCGCAGCCTAACATAAGGACGCCTACTTCCCTTTACTCACATCTGTATACTTTAGCAATATAGCAAAATAATTGGTAACATTGAGTAATATCGGACCCGTACGCACACTTGCACAAGCCCAGACCTTACTCAGAATTTGCTAACTTACACGCATGCTATGAGACCTCAGACTGCGTATTAGATCGCAGTGGATAATTTATGCACGCCCCTGCAATGGCGTGCAAACGCACTAGCACGCCTGTGTTTCCCAAACCACCCCCCCGTTACCACCCACAAACGGCACTTCCTGTCAATCACTCTGCAATGGGTCATTCCTCAAGTTCATGTATCTTAATATTGGTGCATTTGCATAACAATTGGTGGCAGTGGTAGCAGGATGGCTTTGTTTCCCAGCGGTAGTGGTATCGCACCACTAATAAAGTGTTGAGCCAATTACCGCACAGGAGACACTCAGGGGCACGTCCTGTATCAATGGAGGATGAAGAAAGAACACGCGCAGTAAAGTTGGACATGTGCATTAGTACGTTTTGGGTCCAGTATGGAGGTTGCAACATCTGCAGTGCCCAGAAAGTAAAAAGAGGGAAACTCCCCTCTCAACACCCCTGCTCACTCAAGGCTAACTCTGGTTACACATTTTGCAATGAAGATTCCACGTTTTGTATGTTTTATCTGTAATTAAAAACACAGTGTACTGTATAACATGACTATTTCAAATGTATTCTAGTACACACTTCTGCAAGAGAACAGTTAACACGTGATGTCAGTCCCTTCAGCAGCTTCTGCTTGGAGCTGGAGGACAGAGAAATTGCACCTTTGTTGTCACATGCAATGTTGACAATACTACTCTGATGAAGAAGACTTTTATTATTTATTAACAGTTTCTTATATAGCGCAGCATATTCCATTGCGCTTTACAATTGGGTGCGTACACATTATATTTTGCACGATGCGCCCGATTTTGACACATCGTAACGATAAATCGTGCAAAATATGTTCAAATCGTGAATGGCCACTCGCGATAACGATGCCATTGTGCTTACCCGTCATTCGGGTAGTACTGTCCTTAGAAGACTAAGGGCCTGATTCAGACCCGCTCGCTGCCGGAGGCAGCTCGCAGGTCTGATGGGCGTGTTTTTTTTTTATTTATTTTTTGCTCCAGCCCACTCGCAAAGCTGTGGGTGACCACCCACAGCTTGAGCGAGCGGCCTGGAGTCCGTCGTGATTATCGCGTCCATCGGGCTTGCGACGAGACCCTGTGGAAGGGTCTCGGCTCAAGCAAGACCGAGTGAACTTCATGCTCTAATAGAGCAGGAAGTCCACTACTGACATCACTAGTGATGTCAGTAGGGCCGCCCACAAACACCAGGCGTTCCTAAGGGAACGCCTGCATTTGTGCAGCCACCCCTTCTCCCCGCCTACAAAACTGGGTGAGCTGTCACTCACCATCGACAGCCTCACCGTCTTGTAGTGAGACCAGTAGCAACGGAGCTGGCGTCGCTGGACGGGTCTCGCACAAATGCACGTCGGAGGCGGCGCGTGCTCAGTGGGGGACCATTGACCCGCTTGCGAGCGCTGTGCGCTTGCGAGTGGGTCTGAATCAGGCCCTAAGTTTGCTGGTCCTGGTCATCCCAATTTTTTGTTTGGCCAAGACCGTGGATGCCTACATGGAACGAAGTGGACATGATCCATGCATATGAAGAGGGGAGTATGGAATTTTTTTTGACAGTTATTTGTGGATTTCTAATTGGGGAAATGGACGTGAATGGCTTCAGGGATACTAGGTGAGTATGTGAGATAATGAGTGTGAGTGTGCATGTATGCGTTAAAAAAGTTTGGCCGGTGGGACCAGGTGAAATGGTTTCCCTGGCTGTGGCATTATTCCCACGCTAGAAAGAGTCTTGTGCTGGTTATGGATAATACAGGGGCTCCGTACTCTGTTTGTCCCCTGTATTTCCTAAATCAGGACCTGCTTGACTGAGCCCAGTGCTGGTTGTGCTAAATACAGGGGACCCTTGCTTTTTTCGTCACCTGTATTTTGACAACCAGGACTGGCTCTGAAAAGCCCGGTGCTGGTTGTGCTAAATACAGAGGACCCTTACGTTGTTTGTTCCCTGTATTTTTACAACCAGTACTGGGGCTCAATAGCCTACTGTCTACTTGTCAAATTAAAATAAGCTGCAATTCCACTGGTGAGTGCCATCTTTCCTAACATATATCTGTGTTGGTAAACCCTGGACTTAGGAGACACAGCTGGTGTGCACCCCACCGATGTGCAAGAAAATTAATAGATCTGAGTGTTGAACCTTGGATCTATATAGATATATATATATAGATATGCAGTCGGGAAGCCGGCGAACCTAATCCCGACAGCCGGCTTCCCAACTGTCATATCCCAGCAAGGGTATAAAGACAGGGGTCGATATGCCGACGCCTGTCATAAGACATATGCTGGAAGCCCGACGCCCGGCCTCCCGATCGAAGATCGAAGGGACGCCGGGAACCGAGCGCGGATAGCCATGCGGGGGGGGGGAGGGTTAGGTTTAGGGTTCCCGGGGGGACTTAGGGCTAGGCACCCCCCTGGGAGGTTAGGTTTAGGCTAGGGGAAGGGGGGGTTAGCGTTAGGCACCCCTTTTAGGCGGCTGGGAAGGGGGGTTAAGTTTAGGCTATTAGAGGGGGGATTAGGGTTAGGCACTGGGGGGGAAGGTTAGGGTTAGGCACCCCTAAGGGAGGGTTAGGGTCAGGGGGTAGAAATAGGTTAGTATATACTTACCTTTGATGATCGGGATCTCCTCCTCTGCCGGGATGCCGCTGACGGGATTCCAACCGCCGGGCATGGGTCCGGCGGTAAATCATACCGATTCCTATATATATATATATATTACGGATGAGCGGGTTTGGATCTCAGAGATCCGAACCGGCCCGAACTACGGGGATACGAGTCAGATCCGATCTGGCTAGGGTTTTCCCACCTGACTCGGATCTGAAACCGAGGCAAAACATCATCCCACTGTCGGATTCTCGTGGGTTTTGGATTCTATAAAGGTCCCGCGATCGCCGCCATTTTTCATTCCGGCTGTGGAGAGTGAAGAGGGAGGGAGCTGGGAGCTATGCTGTTGCTGACGCTGTGCATAGGGGCTGGCTACTGTTGTCCATATAGGGGCTGGCTGTTGTCCTGTCCATAAAGGCTGGCTGTTGTCTATAGATGGGCTGGCTGCTGTCCTGTCCATAAAGGCTGGCTGTTGTCTATAGAGGGACTGGCTGGCTGTTATCCTGCCCATAGGGGCTGGCTGGCTGTAGTGCTGTGTTGTCCAGGGGGTGCTCTGTCCATCAGGGGTGCTCTTCACCCACCCCCAGTGTAAAAAAAATAAATACAAAAACTTGTGTGCACCTGTTAGCCACACTTGTCTTCAGCGTAGGTGCGCAGGGGTGCTGTGCAGCTGTCTGTCAAGGGGCTGCTGCCTCTTTCAGGGGTTCACCCCAGTGTTCCAAAAAAATAAATAATTTTTTTTTGTGTGCGTGTTATCACACCTGTTATCGGCGTAGGTGTGCAGGGGTGCTGTGCTGCTGTCTGTCAAGGGGATGCTGCCTCTTTCAGGGGTTCACCCCAGTGCTCAAATTAAAAAAGAAATATATTTTTTTGTGTGTGGTTGTGTGTGTAGTGAGTATGGAGGACAGTCACATGACCGGAGAGCAGGTTCCACATACCAGTCTTGTAGCTGCCGGCAGCAGTCAAGATGACAATGCAAGGCCGCCAACGTCATCTATGAAGGCCGATGTCCCAGGGCTTAGGTCAGGCCAAAAAGTCAGGCTAAAAAAATAAACTTTTACCCTGTTAAAAAAAAAAAATGTAAAGCTAAGTCAGCTTTAGAGAAACAAAAAATTGGCAATATGCCATACACTACACGAAGTGGCAAGGAAAGGATAAGGCATTGGCCTGTATTTATTATGACAGATGGTTCTGATTTAAGCCCCTCTGCTTGTAGGAGAGGTACAAAAAAAAAATTGTTAAAACGAGTAAGACACCGGAACCAGAGGAGAGTCCAAGTGTGTCCGCTGTTGCCATGTGTGAGCCTGACCTTTCTGATACTGTACTTGAAGAGGATCCTCTTTCCACCATTTGTGTGCCTTTTGATGTACAAATTGAGGGTGCTTCTATGGAATTGCACGAGGAGGGTGAGGAGGATATTTATTTAGTTGGCGATAACAACAAGGATGATGAGGACATTGTTTATGATGAGTATATTGATGGTGAGGATGTTTGTGTAAAACTGTAAATCAGGCAACAGTTGTTGCCCATGGTGGGAAAAATCCCATTGTTGCCATGCCTGGGCAAAGGACCAAAAAATCCACTTCTCATGTGTGGAATCATTTCCATCCAAATCCGAAAAACTTCTGCCAAGCCATTTGTGACCGTTGTCAAGTAACAGTGAGTAGAGTTAAGGACCTTAACCATTTTGGATACCTCCTCCCTGTTACGTCACTTGCAGCACATTCATCAAATCGGAAATGGTATTGAAACTTTGGGGACAAAAAAACAAACAACAATCAGTCCAGTGTCACCAAGCTGCTCCCTTGTATCTGGATCCAAGCGCCTGCAATATCCAACACCTGCATCATCATCAACATTCTCATTCGTGATCGGAAGTAGCCCTCCATCCAATATCATAAGGACTGACTCCTCCCCTATCCATTGTTCCTCAGAAGGTTCCGTGGGTGTTACGCCTGCTGCTGCTATAAGTGGATCTTCATCCCAGAAGGGGACCAGGAAGAAGACTACTTTTAATAGTTTAGGAAATTCAAAAAAACAATTGACTGTCACACAGTCCTTTGCATTGGCGAACAAGTATGACAGCAAACACCCAGGGCACAGCGGATTACTGACGCCATAACAGCTATGCTGGTATTAGATGTGCGTCCAGTGTCCGCCATTAATGCAGTAGGTTTTACCCAGTTAATGGAGGTCCTGTGTCCCCACTACCATGTGCCTTCTAGATTCCACTTCTCTAGAATAGCAATTCCCATTCTGTACAAGGGCATTAAAAAAAAAACTTATTAATGCCCTCCGAATTGTCATAGTGCCCACTATCCACTTAACCACAGATATGTGGACAAGTGGGACAGGGCAAACTAAAGATTACATGACTGTGACAGCCCACTGGGTAGGTGTATTGCCTCCAACAGTGCAAACAGCAGCAACTAACAAATGCCAGCTCATTCAGAGGCAGGCTACTCTGTGTATCACCGGTTTCAGTAAGAGGCATACAACTGAGAACCTCTTAGAGAAACTCAGGGAAATCATTGCAAAATGGCTTACCCCACTCTCTCCTCGGGATTTGTGACATCTGACAATGCCAGCAATATTGTGCGAGCATTACATGTGGGCAAATTCGATCACAGCCATGTGTTGCTCACAAAATTAATCTGGTAGTGCAATATTTTTTTTAAATGACAGGGACATGCAGGAGATGCTCTTGGTGGCCCGAAAGATTTCTGGACATTTTCAACATTTAGCAACTGTGTTTTTCGAAGATTGCAGCACCTGAACGAACTGTTGAATTTGCCCTGCCCTCAGCTGAAGCAAGAGGTAGTAACTAGGTGGGATTCTACCCTCTATATGCTCCAGCAGATATAGAAGCAGAAAAAAGCCATCCAAGGCTACACTACGACCTATGGGGGAGAGGAGCAGGAATGCACCTTAGTCAATTGCAGTGGAGAATCATTTCCGTGTTGTGCAAGGTTCTCAAACCCTTTGAACTTTCCACACGTGAAGTTAGTTCAGACACTGCCAGCTTGAGTCAGGTCATTCCCCTAATCAGACTTTTGCAAAAGCAGCTGGAGAAACTGAAGGAGGAGCTGAAATGGAGTGATTCCGCTATGTGGGACTTGTAGATCAAGCCCTTCATTCGCTTCGACAGGATCCAAGAGTCATCAATCTCTTGAAATCATATCACTATATTTTGGCGACCATACTTGATCCTAGGTTTAAGTAATACCTTGTGTCTTTTTTTCCGATGGACATAAATCTGAAAAGATGCAAAGAGCTGGTGGTGAAAAAATTGTCATCTCAAGTGGAACGTGACACAGCAGCAGCTCCTCCTTCAGGAAAAAAAATAAATTTTCCTAAGAGACCCACTGCTGGTGGTGATGCAGATCAGTCAGCAAAATCGAATGACATTTGGTTGGGTCTGAAAGAACTGCCTACAATGAGTGACATGTTTACCGTGACTTTGACTGATACGGTCACCATTCAGAGAATGGTGGATGACTATTTTAGGGATATCATCCAAATATGCATGTCAGACAGTCCGTTTCACTACTGGCAGGAAAAAGAGGCAATTTGGAGGCCCATACACAAACTGGCTTTGCTGTACTTAAGTTGCCCACCCTCCAGTATGTACTCTGAAAGAGTTTTCAGTGCAGCCAGGAACCTTGTCAGTGATCGTCGTAGGAGGTTACTTCCCCAAAATGTGGAAAAGATGATGTTCATCAAAATGAATTACAAATTCCACGAGGAAGACCTTTACCAGCACTTAACTCCAAATAATACAGAAGCGTCTGACTCTGTAATGGTGGATTCCAGCAGGGACGAATTCATATTGTGTGAAGAAGAGGAGGATGCACACACTGATGGGAATGACGATGGCAACATCTAATATATTGTAAAGCCAGTTTGTGTATGGGATCATTGCCACCAATGTCCACCGGCAGCTTGTTTTGTGAGGGGTCCAAACAAACCAATCATTTCAGCCACAAGTGGCAGTCCTTGTTGCTGAAGTAATTGGTTTGTTAAACTGTGCATGTCCTGTTTCATAAATACAACATAAGGGTGGGTTGGAGCGCCCAAGGACAATTCCATCTTGCACCTTTTTCCTTTCCATTATGTGCTGGTTGGGGCATTGCTACCTGACATTTTTAATGTTATGGTTTATGAATGTCCAAAAATTGTAATGGCCACAGACAGCATCTCCTGCATGTCCCTTTCATTTTGTTTAAAGAAAATTCTGAACCAATTGCTGCTTGTGTCAACCCAACGGCACAAGTCGCACAACAGTGATATTTAGCCAAGGGTTCTCAGCCCCTAAGCCTGCTACATGGCCCAAAGGCTGCATCCTGCTTCATGGCCCAAAGGCCACCCGTCGTCACTTCTCACCAGCCCTCAAGGCTGCAATGGCCGCAACTTGCCAAGAGTTCCAGGCCTCAAGATTGTTGCAGGACTAATCATAGCTCTGTATTCCACTACTACTCAGCCCGGAGGCTGCATCAACAACTAACTATCAACTATCAATTCTTCAGCCAGGGGCTGCACCAATTATCAATTCCTCAACCAGTGGCTGCACCAATTATCAATTCTTCAGCCAGGGGCTGCACCAATTATCTATTCTTCAACCAGGGGCTGCACCAATTATCAATTCTGTAGCCAGGGGCTGCTCCAATTATCAATTCTTCAGCCAGGGGCTGCACCAATTATCAATTCCTCAACCAGTGGCTGCACCAATTATCAATTCTTTGGCCAGGGGCTGCATCAATTGTCAATTCTTCAACCAGGGGCTGCACCAATTATCAATTCTTCAGCCAGGGGCTGCACAAATTATCAATTCTTCAGCCAGGGGGTGCACCAACTATCAATTCTTCGGCCAGGGGGTGCACCAATTATCAAGTATCAACTCTTCTTACTTCAGCCAGTGGCTGCGCCAACTATCAACTATCAATTCTTCAGCCAGTGGCTGCACCAATTATCAAGTATCAACTATTCTTACTTCAGCCAGTGATTGTATCAATTATCAACTATCAATTCTTCAATGCTCAAGGGGTACCCCAACCATCATCTTTGCACAGTCCTCAACTCTATTTATCACTCAGTTTTGAGCCACCTAGTTGGATGCAACCTTTTGGCCCTTAACTAGATGAAAAAAACAACAACAATATTGTGAGCTGTGAGGTGGTCAAAATTGACTGGAAACGAGTGGAAATAAATGTTATTGAGGTTAATAATACTGTAGGAACAAAAAAAGGCCCATTTTATGTGATTTTAGCTGTTTTTAAGAAAAAATCCAGATCCAAAACCAAAACCGAAAAACAAAACACGGTGGTGAGGTTTTGGCAAAACCAATTCAGATCGAAAACCAGGGGAGATCCAGATCCAAAACCAAAACACGGGGGTCAGTGCACTCATGTCTTATAAACAAGACAATAGACGCAGGTAATCCATTAACGTTTCGATGTTTATTGATAACGATGTAATAAACATCGAAACGTTGGTGGATCACCTGCGTCTATTTTCTTGTTTATAAGACCTGAGTGCCGTTGCTTCTACTTTGATATATGTGTATATATATATATATACATATATATATATATACACACACACAGTATATATATATGTAAATATATATATATAACATGAGAAAAACAGCATGAAATTTATTTTCACATCTGAGCCTAGGTAATTAGGAGGAAATTTAATAAAGCTTAGATAGAGATAAAATTGGAGATAAATAGCACCAACCAATCAGCTCCTAACTGTCGTTTTTCAAATTCAAACACAGCCTGTAAAGTGACATTTAGGAGCTGATTGGTTTGTGCTATTTATCTCCAATTTTATATCTCTCCTAGCTTTATTAAATCTCCCCCTTAGTATGGGCAGAGGTCTTTAATGCCAAAATAAAGAACCTGCTCAGACGGGAAAGTGCACTTTAAGAAAAAGTTTATATATAATCCAATTCCAATGTGGAGAAATAGGTTGAAATTAGATATAGATTACACACGATGGCTTGCAGCATCTGAGGTGTCTCTATATGTTTAAGAGGACGGCCATACAGATGTTGAATGCTGTGTTCATCAATGAAAAAATGTCTATTTGCTACTCTAGAATACAGAGCATCCGGAAAGTATTCACAGCACTTCACTTTTTCCACATGTTGATATGTTACAGCCTTATTCCAAAATTGAATAAATTAATTTTTGTCCTCAAAATTCTACACACAATACCCCATAATGACAACATGTAAAACATTTTGAGATTTTTGCAAATTTAATAAAAAAAAACACGAGAAATCACGTGTAATAAGTATTCACAGCCTTTGCTCAATACTTTGTTGATGCACCTTTGGCAGCAATTATAGCCTCAAGTCTTTTTGAGTATGAAGCGACACAAGCTTGGCACACCTATCTTTGGGTAGTTTCACCCATTCCTCTTTGCAGCACTGCTCAAACTCCGTCAGGTTGGATGGGAAGCGTCGGTGCACAGCCATTTTCAGATCTCTCCAGAGATGTTCAATCGGATTCAAGTCTCTGCTCTGGCTGGGCCACTCAAGGACATTCACAGAGTTGTCCTGAAGCCACTCCTTTGATATCTTGGCTGTGTGCTTAGGGTCCTGCTGAAAGATGAACAGTCGCCCCAGTCTGAGGTCAAGAGTGCTCTAGAGCATGTTTTCATCTAGGATGTTTCTGTATATTGCTGCATTCATCTTTCCCTCTATCCTTACTAGTCTCCCAGTTCCTGCCACTGAAAAACATCCCCACAGCATGATGCTGCCACCACCATGCTTCACTGTAGGGATGGTATTGGCCTGGTGATGAGCGGTGCCTGGTTTTCTCCAAACATAACGCCTGGGCATTGACGTCAAGGAGTTCAATCTTTGTCTCATCAGACCAGAGAATTTAGTTTCTCAAGGTCTGAGAGTCCTTCAGGTGCATTTTGACAAACTCCAGGCAGGCTGCCATGTGCTTTTTACTAAGGAGTGGCTTCCATCTGGTCACTATACCATACAGGCCTGATTGGTGGATTGCTGCAGAGATGGTTGTCCTTCTGGATGGTTCTCCTCTCTCCACAGAGGAATGCTGTAGCTCTGACAGAGTGACCATCGGGTTCTTAATCTGTCACCTCCCTGACTAGGGCCCTTCTCCCCCGATCGCTCAGTTTAGTCGGCCGGCCAACCCTAGGAAGAGTCTTGGTGGTTCCGAACTTCTTCCATTTACGGATGATGGAGGCCACTGTGCTCATTGGGACCTTCAAAACAGCAGATAGTTTTCTGTACCCTTCCCCAGAATTGTGCCTCAATACAATTCTGTCTCGGAGGTCTACAGACAATTCCTTGGACTTCATGCTTGGTTTGTGCTCTGACATGCACTGTCAAGTATGGGACCTTATATAGACAGGTGTATGCCTTTAAAATCATGTCCAAACAACTGAATTTACCACAGGTAGACTCCAATTAAGCTGTAGGAACATCTCAAGGATAATCAGTGGAAACAGGATGCACCTGAGCTCAGGTTTGAGATTCATGGCAAAGGCTGTGAATACTTATGTACATGTGATTTCTAAGTTTTTTTTGTAATTAAATTTGCAAAAATCTCAAAAAAACTTTTTCCACATTGTCTTTGTGTGTAGAATATTTTGGAGTAAGGCTGTAACATAACATAATGTGGAAAAAGTGAAGCGCTGTGAATACTTTCCGGATGCACTGTATAATTGTAGCTGGAGCGACTCCCAAAAGATTATTAGTTCCGGGGTAATATGTCCGCACAGTACCTTCTAATTTAACCACAATGTATATGCAGCAACTAGTGTTTAGGTGCCTATCTCATCTTACTAATATAGACACAATAGCCGCAGTGGTTCACTGTTTTGCTCACCCCGCTTGGTCACCGACGGTGCCGCCGCGTCTTGACTGTCCTCAGTTCAGAAGGGAACCCTTGATAGCAGGTGGGTGGATTGGTAGCCAGTCAAGCTCCTAGTGTTAGGAGCGCTTGCAAGCTCAATTGCTGATGGGCTAATCGCTGCAGTGGGGAGAGAGAAAGTGGGTTCTGTGCTAGCAGCCGGTCAGGTGGATATCGTAGCTCTGTGCGGATAATGGCCCTGATTCAGAGCTCGACGCTCTGACCAGAGCGCTCGCTCTGAATCAGGGCCCACCTCCATTAATATGGAGCGTCCTCCTGGACGCTCGTATAGCTGTGGGTCACCACCCACAGCATATACGAGCGTGCAGGATGATGGTCGCGATGGTCTTGACCATCGCGACCATCGAAACTGTGAGCAAAAGCCTGCGGTTGAGTTTTTCAACCGCAAGGCCAGGAGTGATTTTGGCTCTATCAGAGCCAAAATCACTCCCACTGACATCACTAGTGATGTCAGTGGGGCCGGCTTGAGACGGTAGGCGTTCCCTTGGGAACGCCTCCGTCTGGCAGGCACACCCCCGACACGCCCACCAAAGGGGACATGCTGTCAGTCAACATCGACAGCACGCCCCCTTTGATGAGACACTCCGAGCGAAGGAAAGTCCTTCGTCGTGTTTCACGCATGCGCACGACAGAGCTCCCTCCGTCGTGCGCATGCGCAGTGCGGACCATCGACCCACTTGCGAGCGGACAGCCGCTCGCGAGTGGGTCTGAATGAGGGCCAATGTCCGTCTGGTTTGGAAGGATATGGATAGCTCAACGCGTTTCTGGGTATTCAAACTAGGGGTGTGCACCGGCCACTTTTTCGTGTTTTGGTTTTGGATCTGGATCTTTCTTCGTGTTTTGGGTCTGGATTGGTTTTGCCAAAACCACCCTTCCGTGTTTTGGGTTCTGGGTTTTGTGTTTTGGATCTGTATTTATTTGAAAAAAAGCATAAAAACAGCTAAAATCACAGAATTTGTGGGTTTTTCTCCTCCTATGCTACTATTAACCTCAATAACATTAATTTCCACTCATTTCCAGTCTATTCTGGACACATCACGATATTGTTTTTTGTCCAAAAGGTTGCACCGATGTAGCTGGATGACTATGCTAAGCGACATAAGTGGGCGGCACAAACACGTGGCCCATCTAGGAGTGACACTGCAGTGGCAGACAGGATGGCAGTTTGAAAAACTAGGCCCCAAACAGTACATAATGCAAAGAAAAAAATGAGGTGCAAGATGGATTTGTCCTTGGGTCCTCCCACCCACCCTTATGTTGTATAAACATGACATGCACACTTTAACAAACCAATAATTTCAGCGCTAGGGTCTGCCACACAACTGTGGCTGAAATGATTGGTTCGTTTGGGCCCCCACAAAACAAGCTGTCAATTAATGTGTCCCTGCACAAACTGGCTCTATGGAGGCAAGATGTCGTCCTCATCCTCCTCAACCACCAATTCCTCACCCTCTTCAGTGTTGTTTACATCCTCATCCTCACAGAGTATTAATTCGTCCCCGCTGGAATACACCACCACAGGTCCCTCTGTAAGTTCTGGAGGCTGGTCTCCCTGGAAGAATTGATAATTAATTTTGATGAACATCATCTTCTCCACATTTTGTGGAAGCAACTTCCTACGCCTTTTGCTGACTAGGTTCCCGGCTGCACTAAACACTCTTTCGGAGTACACACTGGAGGGGGGGGGGGCAACTCAGGTAAAATGAAGCTAGTTTGTACAGGGGCCTCCAAATTGCCTCTTTCTCCTGCCAGTACAGGTACGGACTGTCTGACATGCCTACTTGGATGCTGTCACCGATGTAATCCTCCACCATTCTATCAATGGTGACAGTATCATATGCAATGACAGTAGACATGTCAGAAATTGTTGTCAGGTCCTTCAGTCTAGACCAGATGTCCAAACTTGGTCTTGCCTGCCCTGTATCACCGCCAGCGGGTTGCTTAGGATACCTAAGTTGTTTCCTAGCAGCCCCAGTTGTGGCAGAAAATGAAGAAGGAGCTGTTGACGTGTCACATTCCGCTTCAGCTGACAGTGTTTTCACCAGCAGGTCTTTGCACCTCTGCAGTCTTGTGTTGGCCGGAAAGAGAGACACCACATAGGCTTTAAACCTAGAATCGAGCACGGTGGCCAGAATGTAGTGGTTTGATTTCAACGGATTGACCACCCTCGAATCCTGGCAAAGTGAATGAAGGGCTTCATCCACAAGTCCCACATTGCGAGCGGAATCACTCTGTCTTAGCTCCTCCTTCACTCTCTCCAGCTGCTTCTGCAAAAGCCTGATGAGGGGAATGACCTGGCTCAAGCTGGCAGTGTCTGAACTGACTTCACGTGTGGCAAGTTCGAAGGGCTGGAGAACCTTGCACAACACGGAAATCATTCTCCACTGCGCTTGAGTCAGGTGCATACTCCCTCCTTTGCCTATGTCATAGGTGGATGTATAGGCTTGAATGGTCTTTTGCTGCTTCTCTATCCTCTGAAGCATATAGAGGGTTGAGTTCCACCTCGCCACAACCTCTTGCTTCAGGTGATGGCAGGGCAGGTTCAAGACTGTTTGCTGGTGCTCTAGTTTTCGGCACGCAGTCGCTGAATGGCGAAAGTGGCCAGAAATTTTTCGGGCCACCCAAAGCGTCTCCTGCACATCCTTGTTGTGTTTCAGAAAATTCTGCACCACCAAATTTATTGTGCGAGCAAAACATGGAACGTGCTGGAATTTGCCCAGATGTAATGCCCGCACAATATTGGTGATGTTGTCAGATATCACAAATCCCCAGGAGAGTCTAAGTGGGGTAAGCCACTGGGCGATGATTTCCCTGAGTTTCTCTAAGAGGTTGTCGGCGGCGTGCCTCTTACTGAAACCGGTGATACACAGCGTAGCCTGCCTTGGAACGAACTGGCGTTTCTGAGCTGCTGCTACTGGTGACGCTGCTGTTGTTGCTGCGTAAGGCGACACATCTACCCAGTGGGCTGTCACAGTCATATAGTCCTTAGTCTGCCCTGTTCCACTTGTCCACATGTCTGTGGTTAAGTGGACATTGGGTACAACTGCATTTTTTATGACACTGAGGACACTTTTTCTGACATTCTCGGTATCGCCTGCCTAGTGAAGTGGAATCTAGACGGGATTTGGTGCCGGGGTGACACTACCTCCATCAATTGTCTAAATCCCACTGCATTAATGGCGGATACCGGACAAACGTCTAACACCAACATAGCAGTCAAGGCCTCAGTTATCCGCTTTGCTTCAGGATGACTGCTGTCGTACTACATCCTCCTCGCTAAGGACTGTTGGAGGGTCAATTGCTTAGTAAAAGTGTTCCTACTTCCTCTCTGGGATGATGAACGACTCCCAGCAGCAGCAGCGGCAACAGTAGGCGTAGCAATGCAGGATCCTCCGGAGGAATCCCGGATAGGAGAGTCAGTCATGCCAGTGACATGGCCTGCAGGACTACTTCCGATCCTGACTAAGGAGGAAATTGACGAGGAGGGAGTTGACGGTGTGGTTTGCAGGCGCTTAGATACAACAGGACAAAGGGATTTAGGTGTCCCTGGACTGCTTACGGTCTTAGGACCTCATTCAGAGCCGGACGCTATTTGCGCTCGCTCGTTCAGCAAAAAGGGGTGGCTATTCAAATGAACCGTTCGCTCTTTGCGGTCTGTTCACGCCTCTAGGTCTGAACGAGCGAACCAAACATGCGGTTATTTTTTGGAAAACTACGCCCCCTGGCCGCTCGCATCCTACGTCATGTCCGCTATTTATTAGATTAATCGAGTACATCGACCAGCGTATGAACTGCTCGCTATTCTTGTGGTTGGTTTTTCCTACCGCAATCTTGCGAACAGTTCTGACTATAAAATAACCCAGTGACGTGGTCAATGACGCTGCTGTATTAATTATGCACACCCATAAAACGCCCGTTTTGACCTTTAAGCACACCTGCGTTCGGATCTCCACTCCTCGTTTTCAAGCACCTTCCCCTGTTACCACTCACATACGCCTCCTCCTGTCACTCAAAATAGCAGGCATTCGCTATTTAGCGAACAAACGATTTTCGGCCGCACTGACTGGTTCGCGCATGCGTATTACGATCCGTACGCATGCGCAGTTGTGCAAACATCGCTCGGAACGAACGAGCGGCCGCTTATGAGCGGCTCTGAATCAGGCCCTTAGCCAAAGTTTCTGAACTTGACAGTAACTTTTTATGAACGTGCTGCAGGTGACGTATAAGGGAGGATGTTCCTAGGTGGTTAACGTCCCTACCCCTACTTATTTCACCTTTATAAATGGTACATATGGTAAGACAGTTGTTGTCCGGATTTGGATAGAAATATTGCCAGACCAAAGAGGTGGAATGTTTGGTCTTCTGCCCAGGCATGACCGTGATGGGCTATTTCATCCCACAGACAACTGTCTCCCCCGGAGCCTGATTTAAACAAACCACATCACCAGGGGCTGGCTGGCAACTTTTAGCCTGGGGGGCAAATGCATGCAGGCGGCCCTGGCAGAGGAGTAGCGTGTAGCCAGGGTGCCCGAAGAACGTGCGTGCTACAGCGCCGCCCCCTCTCAAGTGTTTCAGGGAGGAGGCGGGTCCATATGGGATTAATGTAAGGTAAAAATAAAGATTAGGGGCAGCCCCCTGTCATAGTGCCCATATGCAGTGCCCCCCTGTGCCACAGGAGATAACACCCTTATGCAGGCCTCCAGTAGTGCTCCCAGTAGTGATCCCCCCCTATGCAGTGCCCCTTGTGCCTCCAGTAGTGGTCCCCCCTGTTCAGTGCCCCTTGTGCCCCCAATAGTGGTACCCCCTATGCAGTGCCCCCAGTAGCAGTCCACCCCCCATGCAGTGCCCCCAATAGTTGTAACCCTTATGCAATGTCCCTTAAATAGTGGCCCCAGTTGTAGTCTCCCCCTATGGAGTACCCCCAGTATTGCCCTTTATATAGAGCCCCCAGCAGTGGTCCCTCGCAGTGCCCCCAGTGGTAGTCCCCTCCCCCTATGTAGTGCCCCTAGTAGTAGTCCCCTCCCCCCTATGCAGTGCCCCTAGTAGTAGTCCCCTCCCCTTGTAGTGCCCCCAGTAGTAGTAGTAGTCCCCCCTTGTAGTTCCCCCAGTAGTAGTAGTCCCCCCCTTGTAGTGCCCCCAGTAGTAGTAGTCCCCCCCCTTGTAGTGCCCCCAGTAGTAATCCACCCCCCTGGTAGTGCCCCCAGTAGTAATCCCCCCTGGTAGTGCCACCATAGAAATCCCCCCCCTGGTAGTGCCCCCATAGTAATCCCCCCCTGGTAGTGCCCCCATAGTAATCCCCCCCTGGTAGTGCCCCCATAGTAATCCCCCCCTTGGTAGTGCCCCCAGTAGCCCCCCCAGTAGAGAGAGAGACTTAATTAATAAAAAAAAAAAAAAAAAACCCACTTACCTGAAACTCCCGCTCCTGGTCCCGACGCTTCCACCGGCTCCTCTGGCCGCTCTGCATTATGGGAGAGACGTCGTCATGACGACGGCTCTCCCATTACCCACTGCGGGAGCAGCGGCAGCCGATGAGAGTCTGACAGACTCTCAGCGGCTGCTGATTACAGCAAATACACAGTTGCCGGCTCCGGCGGCTGTGTGTTTGTGCTGTGTAGCGCTGACCGGACTCCGTCCGGTCAGCGCTACACACGCGGTACAGTCTGCGTCACAGTGACACAGACTGCATCGGCCCGCGGCCCGCATGACGCTGCGGCCCGGGGGGCACATGGCACCCTGCGCCCCGGCCCAGCCCGCCACTGCAAATCACCATCAGAATCCTCCTCGTCAACTTCTTCTTCAGCGCCAGCTACACCAATTTGTTCATCCTGTTGTACTTCAACAGTGACATCTTCAATTTGAATATCAGCAAGTGGACTGTGGGTGCTCCTTCCAGCACTTGCAGATGGCATGCAAATGGTGGAAAGAGCCACCTCTTCCCGTCCAGTGTTGGGAAGGTCAGACATCGCAACCGCCGCCACACTTGGGCTCTCCTTGGGGATTTGTGATATCTTCTTAGAACGCAAAGTTCTTTGCTGTGCTTTTGCCAGCTTAACTCATTTGATTTTTGTAGCGGGAGGAGGGCTTCCATCGTCATGTGAAGCTGAACCACTAGTCATGAACATAGGGAAAGACCTTAGCCGTTCCTTGCCACTCCGTGTCGTAAATGGCATATTGGCAAGTTTCCGATTCTCCTCAGCTGATTTAAATGTTTTTTTTAATGTCATATTCCTGAACTTTGCCATTTGGGATTTGGCCTTGGCAGACGAAGTTGATGGCATTTTATCGTCTATGTCATGACTAGTGGCAGCAGCTTCAGCACTGGGAGGAAATGGTTCTTGATCTTTCCCTATTTTATTTTTATCGGACAAATATTTGTCCTCCATTTATGTGATATTGATGCACGTACGGCTAAGGCGCACACAAACACAGAAAAATATATATTTTTTTGTTTCCGGCACTTTGGGGGTTACAACACCCTTCAACAGATGAGCCAGCCGGCCCTTTACTTATGACACAGGCGCACGCTTGGCACTGCTACTTTGTTGATGCACGTGCGGCTACTGTGCACACAATTCACAAACACAGAAGAGAAGAATTTAAAATTTTTTTGGAATGCACTTTGGGGGTTACAGCACCCTTTAACGGAAGAGCCAGCCGGCCCTTTACTTATGACACAGGCGCACGCTTGGCGCTAGTTTGTTGATGCACGTGCGGCTACTGGGCCTGATGCAGACCCGGCCGCAAGCGCTGAGCGCTCGCAACTGGGTCTATGGTGGCCCAGTGCGCATGCGCACGATGGAGCCGGCTCCGTTGTGCGCATGCGCGAGACCCGGATAGGGACGTGCAAGCCGTCGCTCCGGGTCTTGCACCAAAGGGGGCGTGCTGTCGATGTTGAGTGACAGCACGCCCCCTTTGGTGGGCAGGCCGGGGGTTGGCTGCCCAGATGGAGGCGTTCCCATGAGAACGCCTACCGTCTAGGGGCGGCCCAACTGACATCACAAGTGATGTCAGTGGGAGAGCTTTCGGGTCTGTTTGAGCCGAAAGCTCTCTGGGGCTTGCGGCAACCAGACCCTACCACAAGGGTCTCATCGCAAGCCCGATGGTCGCGATGGTCTTGATCATCGCGGCCATCTTCCTGGCCGCTCGCTATAACTGTGGGTGGTCACCCACAGCTATGCGAGTGACCAGGAAGCCGCTCTAAAAAAACAGAAGGCCGGCCCTGATTCAGAGAGTGCGCTCTGTCAGAGCGTCCGGCTCTGAATCAGGGCCACAATTCACAAAAACAGAAAATAAGAATTTTTTTTTTTTGGAGCGCACTTTGGGGGTTACACCACCCTTTAACAGACGAGCCAGCCAGCCCTTAATTTATGACACAGGCGCACGCTTGGCGCTATTTTGTTGATGCACATGCGGCTACAGCGCACATAATTCACAAACACAGAAAAGAAGGTTTTTTATTTTTTTAGGAGCTCATTTTAAAGGGTTACACCACCCTTTAACAGACAAGCCAGCCGGCCCTTTACTTATGACACAGGCGCACGCTTGGCGCTGCTACTTTGTTGTTGCACGTACGGCTACTGCGCACACAATTCACAAACACAGAAAAGAAGATTTTTTTTTTTTTTTTTGGAGCACACTTGTCATGACTATGTCATGACTAGTGGCAGCAGCTTCAGCACTGGGAGGAAGTGGTTCTTGATCTTTCCCTATTTTATTTTTATCGGACAAATATTTGTCCTCCATTTATGTGATATTCATGCACGTACGGCTAAGGTGCACACAAACACAGAAACCTATTTTTTTTTTGTTTCAGGCACTTTGGGGGTTACAACACCCTTCAACAGATGAGCCAGCCGTCCCTTTACTTATGACACAGGCGCACGCTTGGCAGCGCTACTTTGTTGATGCACGTGCGGCTACAGCGCACACAATTCACAAACAGAAAAAAAATAAATGTTTTTTTTTGGAGTGCACTTTGGGGGTTACACCACCCTTTAACAGACGAGCCAGTCGACCCTTTACTTATGACACAGGCGCACGCTTGGCACTGCTACTTTTTTGATGCACGTGCGGCTACTGCGCACACAATTCGCAAACACAGAAAAAAAATAAATGTTTTTTTTGGAGTGCACTTTGGGGGTTACACCACCCTTTAACAGACGAGCCAGCCGCCCTTTACTTATGACACAGGCGCACGGTTGGCACTGCTATTTTTTTGATGCACGTGCGGCTACTGCGCACACAATTCACAAACACAGAAAAGAAGAATTTTTTATGTCTTTTGGAGCACACTTTGGGGGTTACACCACCCTTTAACAGATGAGCCAGCCGGGCCTTGATTTATGACACAGGCGCACGCTTGGCGCTACTTTGTTGATGCACGTGCGGCTACTGCACACACAATTCACAAACACAGAAAAAAATTAATGTTTTTTTTGCACTTGGGGGGAGCACCCCTGATGGACAGATCACCCCCTGGACAACACTACAGCACCCCTTTAGGACTACAGCCTTCACTGCACAACACAGCCCTGCCAGCCCCTATAGACTTTGGAGTGGACAACACAGCCCAGCCAACCCCTATGACAGCAGCACAACACCGCCTAGCCAACCCCTATGACAGCAGCACAACACAGCCCAGCCAGCCCCTATGGACAACAGCAGCACAACACAGCCCAGCCGGCCACAATGGACAACAGCAGCACAACACAGCCCAGCCAGTCCCTATGGAATGAGTGGATACAGCCCCTATGGACAACAGCAACACAACACAGCCTAGCCAGCCCTAACTCCCACCCTCCCTCTTCACTGTCCACAGCTGGAGTGAAAAATGGCGCCGACGCGGGGACCTCTTATAGAATCCAAACCCGCGAGATCCGATAGTGGGATGAAAAAGTTTTGCCTCAATTTCAGATCAGAGTCAGGCGGGAAAATCAGAGCCTGACTCGGATCCCGTCTCGGATCGGGGGGGCTCGGGGAGGTTCGGATTTCAGAAATCCGAACCCGCTCATCCCTAATTCAAACACCTTCGCCAGGCGCATAGACCGAGAGAAAAGAGTATTCCTTTTGTTGTTCAGACTTCGTTTACATAATTAAAAAGCAATTTCAGCTGTGATAGAATCGCAGCCTGATACCATGGGCCAAATGTAATAGGGTGAGAGTTTAGAAAATGTGAGAGTTTAGCAGTAATCTCTCACATTGGTTGAGTTTTATCTTCAAAATGGGAAAACATCTGAATCAGATTTTAAATCGTGAGAGGTTTTTAAATCTAAAAAAACATGCAAGTTCGCTCTGTTACTTTGTTTTTGGACTCTATTACATTGGCAAAGTTTAAAAAGTGTCAGAAACTCTCACTTTTCTAAACTCTCACCCTATTACATTTGGCCCCATATAGCAGATTCAAACCTCTGTTAGGTGTTCCATGGAACTGTCACAAATAACAAATGTACCTGTGCACACTTTTCCAGTCTATTCCATTGCCAAAACCTTGTTGGGCCAGGCAAAATACAAGTGGGTTACATGTAAGTGAACCCCTCTATAGGTTCCAAAGACATTTGTGGTCCAAAGCTAATTAACAAGTGGAACACTACAGCTACTTATTCAAAAGGGTATAATTTGTTGCCTGTGGTCACTTTGCCTGGTCCAAGAAGGTTTTGTGCATGAAATAGGCTGGCATAGGTCATATGTAAATGACCCCTCTCTATTGGTTGCAAGTGTCAAATTTGTGGCCCAAGGCTATTTAACCCTTGCAACACTACAGCTATTTATTCAAATCAATACAATTTGTACCTGTGACCAACCTTGTTGGGCCAGGCAAAATACAAGTGGGTCATATGTAAGGCCCCCCCCCCTCAGTTGGTTTCAAGTGTCATTTTTGTGGCACAAGGCTATTTAACCCTTGCAGAACTACAGGTACATATTCAAATCTATAAAAATTTTATATATGCCCAATATGCCAGCCTATTTCATGCCCAAAACCTTGATGGGGCAGGCAAAATAAAAAGGACCCCCCGACTGTTGGTTGCAATGGTCAAATTGTGGCCCAAAGCTATTTGACCCTTGCAAAACTATAGCTACTTATGCAAATCAATGCAATCTGTACCTATGCACAATTTGCCAGCCTATTTCATTCCCAAAACTTTCTTGGGCCAGGCAAAGTACAAGTGGTTCAGATGTAAGTGACCCGCACTGTTGGCTGCAAGTGTAAAACTTGTGGCCCTATGCTAATTAACCTTTGCAACACTACAGCTACTTATTCAAATCAATACAATTTGTATCTGTGCCCACTTTGGCAGCCTATTTCATGCCAAAACTCTTGTTAGACCAGGCAAAATAAAAGTGGGTCATATGTAAGTAACCCCCCTCTGTTAGTTGCAAATGTCAAATTTGTGGTCCAAGGCTATTTATCCCTTGCAAAACTGCAGCTACTTATTCAAAATGGTATAACTTGGTGCCAGTGCCCATTTTGCCAGCCTATTTCATACCCAAAACCTTGTTGGGCCAGGCAAAATACATTTGAAATTTATGTGAGGGATACGCTTTCTTGTTTTTACAATGTTAAAATTGTGATCCCACTTGATTTAATTGGTTTAATATAACATTTTCTGAATAAGAAGCTGGAGCAGGAATAAGAAGTGAATAAGAAGCTGGAGCAGGAATAAGAAGTGAATAAGAAGCTGGAGCAGGAAGAATATGTGAATAAGATGTGAATAAGAAGCTGGAACAGGAATAAGCAGTGAATAAGAAGCTGGAGCAGGAATAAGAAGTGAATAAGAAGCTGGAGCAGGAATAACAAGTGAAAAAGAAGCTGGAGCAGGAATAAGAAGTAAATAAGAAGCTGGAGCAGGAATAAGAAGTGAATAAGAAGCTGGAGCAGGAATAAGAAGTAAATAAGAAACTGAAGCAGGAATAAGAAGTGAATAAGATGTGAATAAGAAACTGAAGCAGGAATAAGAAGTGAATAAGAAACTGAAGCAGGAATAAGAAGTGAATAAGATGTGAATAAGAAGCTGGAGCAGGAAAAAGAAGTGAATAAGAAGCTGGAGCAGGAATAAGAAGTGAAAAAGAAGCTGGAGCAGGAATAAGAAGTGAATAAGTAGCTGGAGCAGGAATAAGAAGTGAATAAGAAGCTGGAGCAGGAATAAGAAGTGAATAAGAAGCTGGAGCAGGAATAATATGTGAATAAGTAGCTGGAGCAGGAACCAGATGTGAATAAGAAGCTGGAGCAGGAATAACAAGTGAAAAATAAGCTGGAGCAGGAATAAGAAGTAAATAAGAAGCTGAAGCAGGAATAAGAAGTGAATAAGATGTGAATAAGTAGCTGGAGCAGGAATAATAAGTGAATAAGAAGCTGGAGCAGGAAAAAGATGTGAATAAGAAGCTGGAGCAGGAAGAAGATGTGAATAAGAAGCTGGAGCAGGAAGAAGATGTGAATAAGAAGTGAATAAGAAGCTGGAGCAGGAATATGATGTGAATAAGGAGCCGGAGCAGGAATAAGAAGTGAATAAGTAGCTGGAGCAGGAATAAGAAGTGAAACAGAAGCTGGAGCAGGAATAAGAAGTGAATAAGATGCTGAAGAAGGAATAAGAAGCTGGAGCAGGAAGATGTGAATAAGATGTGAATAAGAAGCTGGAGCAAGAATGAGATGTGAATAAGAAGCTGGAGCAGGAATAAGAAGTGAAACAGAAGCTTGAGCAGGAATAAGAAGTGAATAAGAAGCTGGAGCAGGAACCAGATGTGAATAAGCAGCTGGAGCAGGAATAACAAGTGAAAAAGAAGCTGGAGCAGGAATAAGAAGTGAATAAGAAGCTGGAGCAGGAATAAGAAGTGAATAAGTAGCTGGAGCAGGAATAAGAAGTGAATAAGTAGCTGGAGCAGGAATAAGAAGTGAATAAGTAGCTGGAGCAGGAATAAGAAGTGAATAAGTAGCTGGAGCAGGAATATGATGTGAATAAGTAGCTGGAGCAGGAATAAGAAGTGAAAAAGAAGCTGGAGCAGAAATAAGAAGTGAATAAGTAGCTGGAGCAGGAATAAGAAGTGAAAAAGAAGCTGGAGCAGGAATAAGAAGTGAATAAGAAGCTGGAGCAGGAATAATATGTGAATAAGTAGCTGGAGCAGGAACCAGATGTGAATAAGAAGCTGGAGCAAGAATAACAAGTGAAAAATAAGCTGGAGCAGGAATAAGAAGTGAATAAGTAGCTGGAGCAGGAACCAGATGTGAATAAGAAGCTGGAGCAGGAATAACAAGTGAAAAATAAGCTGGAGCAGGAATAAGAAGTAAATAAGAAGCTGGAGCAGGAATAAGAAGTAAATAAGAAGCTGGAGCAGGAATAAGAAGTGAATAAGAAGCTGGAGCAGGAAAAAGATGTGAATAAGAAGCTGGAGCAGGAATAAGAAGTGAATAAGTAGCTGGAGCAGGAATATGATGTGAATAAGGAGCCGGAGCAGGAATAAGAAGCTGGAGCAGGAATAAGAAGTGAATAAGTAGCTGGAGCAGGAATAAGAAGTGAAACAGAAGCTTGAGCAGGAATAAGAAGTGAATAAGAAGCTGGAGCAGGAATAAGAAGTGAATAAGAAGCTGGAGCAGGAATAAGAAGTAAATAAGAAGCTGGAGCAGGAATAAGAAGCGAATAAGAAGCTGAAGCAGGAATAAGAAGTGAATAAGATGTGAATAAGAAGCTGGAGCAGGAAAAAGAAGTGAATAAGAAGCTGGAGCAGGAATAAAAAGTGAATAAGAAGCTGGAGCAGGAATAAGAAGTGAATAAGAAGCTGGAGCAGGAATATGATGTGAATAAGAAGCCGGAGCAGGAATAAGAAGTGAATAAGTAGCTGGAGCAGGAATAAGAAGTGAATAAGTAGCTGGAGCAGGAATATGATGTGAATAAGAAGCCGGAGCAGGAATAAGAAGTGAATAAGTAGCTGGAGCAGGAATAAGAAGTGAAAAAGAAGCTGGAGCAGGAATAAGAAGTGAATAAATAGCTGGAGCAGGAATAAGAAGTGAATAAGAAGCTGGAGCAGGAATAAGAAGTGAATAAGAAGCTAGAGCAGGAGTAAGAAGTGAATAAGTAGCTGGAACAGGAATAAGAAGTGAATAAGAAGCTGGAACAGGAATAAGAAGTGAATAAGAAGCTGGAGCAGGAATAAGATGTGAATAAGAAACTGGAGCAGGAATAAGAAGTGAATAAAAAGCTGGAGCAGAAATAAGAAGTGAATAAGAAGCTAGAGCAGTAATAAGAAGTGAATAAGTAGCTGGAACAGGAATAAGAAGTGAATAAGAAGCTGGAGCAGGAAGAAGAAGTGAATAAAAAGCTGGAGCAGAAATAAGAAGTGAATAAGAAGCTGGAGCAGAAATAAGAAGTGAATAAGAAGCTGGAGCAGAAATAAGAAGTGAATAAGAAGCTGGAGCAGGAGAAGATGTGAATAAGAAGCTGGAGCAGGAAGAAGATGTGAATAAGAAGCTGGAGCAGGAATAAGAAGTGAATAAGAAGCTGGAGCAGGAATAAGTAGTGAAAAAGAAGCTGGAGCAGAAATAAGAAGTGCATAAGTAGCTGGAACAGGAATAAGAAGTGAATAAGAAGCTGGAGCAGGAATAAGAAGTGAATAAAAAGCTGGAGCAGAAATAAGAAGTGAATAAGAAGCTAGAGCAGGAATAAGAAGTGAATAAGTAGCTGGAACAGGAATAAGAAGTGAATAAGAAGCTGGAGCAGGAATAAGAAGTGAATAAAAAGCTGGAGCAGAAATAAGAAGTGAAAAAGAAGCTGGAGCAGAAATAAGAAGTGAATAAGAAGCTAGAGCAGGAATAAGAAGTGAATAAGTAGCTGGAACAGGAATAAGAAGTGAATAAGAAGCTGGAACAGGAATAAGAAGTGAATAAGAAGCTGGAGCAGGAATAAGATGTGAATAAGAAACTGGAGCAGGAATAAGAAGTGAATAAGAAGCTGAAGCAGGAATAAGAAGTGAATAAGAAGCTGGAGCAGGAATAAGAAGTGAATAAGAAGCTGGAGCAGGAATAAGTAGTGAAAAAGAAGCTGGAGCAGAAATAAGAAGTGAATAAGTAGCTGGAACAGGAATAAGAAGTGAATAAGAAGCTGGAGCAGGAATAAGAAGTGAATAAAAAGCTGGAGCAGAAATAAGAAGTGAATAAGAAGCTGGAGCAGGAATAAGAAGTGAATAAGAAGCTGGAGCAGGAATAAGAAGTGAATAAAAAGCTGGAGCAGAAATAAGAAGTGAATAAGAAGCTGGAGCAGAAATAAGAAGCGAATAAGAAGCTGGATCAGGAATAAGAAGTGAATAAGAAGCTGGAGCAGGAAGAAGATGTGAATAAGAAGTGAATAAGAAGCTGGAGCAGGAAGAAGATGTGAATAAGAAGTGAATAAGAAACTGGAGCAGGAATAAGAAGTGAATAAGTAGCTGGAGCAGGAATAAGAAGTGAATAAGTAGCTGGAGCAGGAATAAGAAGTGAATAAAAAGCTGGAGCAGAAATAAGAAGTGAATAAGAAGCTGGAGCAGAAATAAGAAGTGAATAAGAAGCTGGATCAGGAATAAGAAGTGAATAAGAAGCTGGAGCAGGAAGAAGAAGTGAAAAATAAGCTGGAGCAGGAGTAAGAAGTGAATAAGAAGCTAGATCGGGAATAAGAAGCTGGAGCAGGAATAAGAAGTGAATAAGAAGCTGGAGCAGAAATAAGAAGTGAATAAGAAGCTAGAGCAGGAGTAAGAAGTGAATAAGTAGCTGGAACAGGAATAAGAAGTGAATAAGAAGCTGGAACAGGAATAAGAAGTGAATAAGAAGCTGGAGCAGGAATAAGATGTGAATAAGAAACTGGAGCAGGAATAAGAAGTGAATAAGAAGCTTTAGCAGGAATAAGAAGTGAATAAAAAGCTGGAGCAGGAATAAGAAGTTACTTTAGCATCGTGAAAACAGATCCAGTCCTAGCTGCCTGTGAAGGTGTATTGTAATACAGTAGACATGAAAGGATGGTGAGATTTGTTAGCTCAGACTACTGTATTTTCAATCTCATTTGATTCATGTCTGATAATCTAGAAATATGTTTAATTGGAGGCTATGACAAAAAAAGAGCAATGTTCCCTTTTAATGCCACAACAATTAGTAAGGTAAATCATCATTATTGTGACTAAAGTCGATGTTATTGTTGTTGTTATTATTATTATTAAAGTATGGTTAACATTTTCTACACTATATAAACATCGATCATTATGAAAAATGTACCTTATTAAGTACACTTTAAATGGTATAAATACCATAACTAGGCCATGGTTATTTATTTAATTTGTCTTTAGATGTCCAGTGAAGCATATAGACACAGGATTTTCTGCACAAAGTACTGTATTCCTCATGATATTTTACTTTAATTAATATGATTAAGAACTGCAGTACTGTTTGGCAGCTGATCAAAACAGAATAAGCTAATGTAACAGTGCCACCTAGTGTTGAAATCCAAATATTATCAAACAATAATTTGAACGACGAATCACTCAGATTAGTTTCTTCGTTTTATATAGTAAGAAAAGACCATTTTTATTTACAAAATTAACTTAATTTGGCTTTGATTCAGCTGCCAACAAGAAACAGTTGAATGAGTTCTAATCAATCAATTTTTCATTGAATATTCTACTGATAAGCTACCAGCTGGCTGAGAGCCGAGGTGGCAAGCAGGATGGGCAAGAACTGACATTCTTTCCATTTCACTTGATCTATGACATGGTTTAAAAAATACATGTGTGTTAAAGAAGCCTTTTTTTTATTTTTTAATACATATGCTCTCATCTTATTTGGCCTGTGTGCACCTAGAAGGAATTAATGACTAATACCAGTCATTCTGATACCTGCCTTTACCCAGATTACAGAGTGGAAGAATTTAACCCCTAACAGCTCTCACTGCCAAATTCGATATATTAGGGTAGAAGGTAGGCTCACTGCCATATTATTATATGAATTATATCACTCTGTATTTCAGCAGAAAGAGGGTTAATATACTGATATCCAAAATTCCAGAGGTTAACATAGGTCTATTACAAATTTTCTCTAAGCAAAATCTTTTAGGCCAGAAAGGACTTGGCGTAATTACATTTTTAGGTTTAAACTGACAGGTACAGTGCATAGAATTACATTGAATGACCTACTTAAAGAAAAAAAACAAGTAACACAGTATGTCACCAAATAATTTTTTATGTTTTATTTGTTCCTAATAAATGACACTATAAGGGGTATATTTACTAAAGTGTGGGTTTTTAGAAGTGGTTGTTGCCCATAGCAACCAAACTGATTCCAGCTATTATATTCTAGAAGGTGATAGATAAATTATTTGTAGAATCTGATTGGTTTCTATGGGCAACATCTCCACTTTTATAAACCCGCACTTTAGTAAATATACTCCTAATTGTTAATTTAATGTAACAGTTAGAAGTACCCTGTCAATAACTATGTAATACATAACATAATGGGGCCAATTCAACATTGCAGAAAAATCTACTATATTTATACCCACATTTCATGCACTGAGCTAAATGCAGATAATCTCCCCTATATTTAAATAAAAGCACAATTCCTTGGCAATCTAACATAGTTCGTGTCTATTAGATTGGCCTTTTTGTCCAGAATTGATTGCCTGACCCAAGGAAAACACAAGACTAGCTCTAGCCTAGGTGACAGGTGTCAAACCAACACCTTTCTCCCTGTCTGACGCCTCCCACCTTCAAAGAATCAAAATATAGAAGTCACCTGCATTCGTTTTATAGTGAGTAATGTATCAGTTTACTCTGCTATGAACAAATGTTTTTTTTTTTTGTGTAGGTTGTCACCTATATAACCCCAAAAGGATATATACTTTAAACAAAGAGAAAAGTCGTTATTTTTGGTGCATTAACTGATATACATTATTACCAGACTGTAACAAGGGGTGTGTGACCGGTACCGCAGCACTGAGGGCACAAGGCTGAGGAGGCAGTACAGTCGTTAGCCCGATGGCACCCTGGAGAGGCACCCCACCACCCTGTTATAGCTTGCAGGTCCAAATGAATTAGAACACTAGACTGCAAGTATTAATAACATACTGTTAACACATTTGTTCAACATATCCTCATCTATTATAGCCAATGTGCAAAGTTTAGGGGTAAACACTGCATGGGGGACACCGGTGGAAGATACCACTCCAATTGCTCGGTTTCGAAAAGAGGAAATCAAAGGACAGTCCCATAATAAATGCCAAAATGTACCCTCGGCAGCTCTGCCCTTAGGACACTGTGAAGTTACCCTACCACCAAAACTACACAGACGTGTTGGGGTAAAGCCATATCCTATGTAATAGGAACAATTGTATTTGCTGATAATGAATAGTGGCAGTGGAGGTGCGAGGGTACTCCAAAGCCAATCATCAGTTATCCCTCCATATAACTCCCAGATGCCCCTCCCATCTAGTTCTATGATGTGGTAGCTTGAATCAGAATTGAATAAATACTAGACAGCATCCTGCGAGAGCCTATAGACAGCATACATTTTGTAACAGAGTCCTGAATGACTCGCATTGGGAAATTGGAAGGACAGAGCATGAGTTGTAGAAACCTAAAGAAGTGAATGGAGGGCAAACCAAACTCCTACTGTAATTGACTACATGATTTAAGAAGCCCTGAAGAATTTAATTGGCCCACAGGGACCACGACCCACTTACCCCAAAACTCACAAACCTATATAGTAGAGAGTTCAGGCAAATCTCTCAAATGACACAATGGAATATCCGGGTCAAGACCTACCATCCGCAACAGATTCAAGACACACTTCCATACCAATATTGCCTGAGCAGGTAAAGGGATACTGACTCTAGATTTGTTACTACATAGCAGAGTTTGTAAAGGGGTGTGGGATAATCCAGTTGTGCAACTAAATATATAGGCAGTGCCGTGGGATCTGGGTCCCTGAGCCACAACCACAAGTGAGACAGCTGAGAAGCATAATAGTATAACCAAAAGTGTGGAAGTGCAAGCCCATCCAATGCCCTCGCTCTTGAACAACATTGAATTGTTTTTCACAGATGGAAGAGTACCACCATCTTTATTAGGTTAACATGATCCAACAGTGAAAGGGGAGGTTTATACCAAACCCTTGCCCAAGCAAGTGATTCAATTGAGTGACAATAAGAAAAAATAAAATCCTGAGGAGTGTTGGAGATCCAAACACCCAAGTATTTGAAATTATCCTCCCATTGTAGCGGGAGATGGACTAGGAGGGCAATCGGATGGGGGCCCCTTGGGGGAAGAATGCAGGATTTATCCCAGTATATGAATAGGCCAGAGAAACCTTGAAAGCGATTAATGAGATAATGAGCTATGGGCATAGAAGTGTGATAATTGTTAATGGACTGCAACATATCGTCGGAGTCTTTATCTGCCCTAGAACCCAGTTCAAACCCCTGAATGTCTTGATGGGACCATAATAAACAGGCCAGGGGTTCAATGGCTATAGCAAATTGGACTGGGGATAGGAGACAGCCTTGCCTAGCACCACTCAGTAGGGGAAAGGAAGAGGATATAAACCCATTCACCGATACTAAAGCTACAGGAGCAGAATACAAAAGCGAACCTATTTAATATTTAAGAATCAAATGCCTTAGCAGTGTCAAGAGAAACAATCACCGAGGATGACTCCAGTCCATGAGAGACCTGAATGTGTGTGAACAAACATCAAAGATTAATGGAGGTTGATTTGACTGGCATAAACCCTGTTATAAATTATATCACCTGATTAAGCCTAGTCGCTAGGATTTTGACCAACATTTTTACACCTGTGGTGAGTAAGGAAATAGGACAATAAGATTCGGGAAAATTCGTATCCTTCCCTGGCTTAGGCAAAACAACAATAGGAGAAACTGCGTCATTACCATTGTGTTGAGCGGGTTCCCGACTGTAGATAGACAGTAATTACTTAGATAATGTCTAGATAGACACCAGATGTTAGACCGTGAATAGTTAGGCAGTGACAAAAGTTCGACAGGGTCAAAAGTCAGACACACTAAAGTTTGACATGTAAAAAGGTAGACAGGTACAAAAGGTCGACAGGGTCAAAAATTCGACATGAAAATGGTCTACACAAAAATGGTCAACACATTACGTAAACATTTTTTTAGGGTTAGGCACTTACTGGAGGATTAGGCACTTACCCCCATTGTTAGGATTAGGCACTTACCCAGACGGTTAGGGTTAGGCACCAGGAGGGAGGGTTAGGGGTAGGCACCAAGGGGGGGGGGAGGGTTAGGGTGAAGATTAGGGCTAAAAAAAAAAAAATTGTCGACCATTTTCATGTCAAACTTTTGACCCTGTCGACCTTTTGTACCAGTCGACTTTTTTACATGTCGAACTTTACTGTGTCTGACTTTTGACCCTGTCGAACTTTTGTCCCTGTCTAACTATTCACTGTCTAACATTTGGTGTCTATCTAGACATTGTCTAACTAATTATTTTCTATCTCTTATACCACACCCATGTTGAGCAGTCATTTTTCTAGGAATTCCTCAAGATTATTGCCTTGCTCCCCCTCTGGGGGCCCCACGAAGCACACAATATTGTGATTTAGGTAACCTTCCATATCAGATAGTTTCCTCTAGACAGCAGCCATATGGGAAACCAAAGAATCCACCTATACTTTCATAGGAGAAACAGAGTCCTCTAGTGTAGAAATGCACGTCTCAGTTTCACTCACTCTTTTGTGGATCCTTTGTAAATCCAAATGGATAATGGAGAGGTCAGACTGCATCTCTTCTATATGGTCTGCATCCTTCTCAAAGGATGTTTATGCATCCAGAACTTGTTGCAGCATGATAGCAGCTGCAGCAGGAATGTTCTGGGCAGGTGTAAGTTCCTGCACAGGGGTATCAGCAGAGCACTCCAGCAGAAGTTTGATGTGATTTCCCTATGGTATAATGTGCCAAACAGCAGGGGGTATGGAAGGCTGCAGGAGAGGGTATTTGTGCAGCTACGGGTACAATGGGGAGAAAATGGTGTCTCCCTTCCAGCCACCCAGTGAAGCACAGTACACAGGAGCCAGCAACAGTAATTAGAATAAGCCAGGAGCCGCTAGCACACCAGGTCAGGCTGAGTTGTACAGGTGGAAACAGGGCGTTTCACTCTGACAGCCGCAGGATAGGGTATGTGTGTGTGCTGCTGCAGATGTAGCGGGTAGAAAATGGCACCTCCCCATCAGCTGCCCAGAGGGACATGTGGACTGTATGCCTAGAAAGCCAGGAGCCACTAGTGCACAAGGGTAGGTAGAGAGGGGCAGCAGGAGACAGGGTGCCTCACTCTGGCAGCTGGCTCACCACAAGCGGATCCAGCAGCTCCGGGAACCTGCCGCATCATGTATACCCAGAGCATTATAGACCATGGACTGTCGCACAGGAAAGCTACTAGAGACAACCACAGCACAGCCTGGAACCTCCACAGTCACCACAGCACAGGACAGTTTCAGGCACAGAGGAAGACCCCCGGGAGCAGGTTAGGATAGAGTATAGGATGGAATAGGGCTGAAGAGCTCGCCTTTGTGCTTGCTACTCCATGTCTACTATGGCCACACACCCCAAATTGTCGTATTGTTAAGATATAACTTTGTATCCTTGGAATGACATTCCAAGAATGCAGCCTTTACTATTTGCATTAGACAGATGATAACAGTTGCAGACAGACAAACTTTATTGGGGTGTGAAAAGTGTAGCCAAAGAGAAAGGAAAACTTCAGATGTATAAGGTGAAGTTGGTTTTATCTGTGAAGAGAGATGGAATTTAATATCAAGTTATTACTCTGTATCCTTGGAATTACATCCTTAGAATGCAGCCTTCACAATGGCAGGCTATGGCCTGATTTAACCAATCTCATTATCATATAACAGAGATAATATGGTTTATTTAGAATTGGTGTTTTAATGATGCCCTGTTTCCTTCTAATCCTGAAAGTTATGGATAATCTCCAGTCTCTTCCCCTGGCCTTATCTTCCCTGTGTCTCTCCATCAGTCTCATCCCACTGTGTCTCTCCATGTTCGGGGATGATTCATCTGCATACACTGAACGTCTGAACGTTCAGTGTATGCACTTCACCCCTAGGGGGAAGATGGCACGATTATGATGTCGTAATCGTGCCATCGTCCCCGCATCTTGTAGTGGATGGGCAGCATAAGTGTTAGCGCAGTGTGTTATTCTTATTCATAAATAATCAATCATGTGACACTAAGGGCCGTACTCAATTAGGAGCGAAAAGCCGTTTTCACCCGTTTTTTGGTGAAAATTTGGCCTGAAAATTTATCTCCGTATTCAATTCCAGTCCATTTTCACCTATGCGAAGAGTCAGTGCACTGAAATAGGCAAAACTTTTTCTCCACAGAATAGCAGTAGAAAAAAAGTGCAAACTCTATATTTTGGGGTGCAGATGTTTGGAGAACACTCAGAACCCTTGGTACACCCCCCCAAAGGACAATTGACCCCCAAAAAAGTAAAAAACCCTCCCCAGGAACACCCCCAAAAAACACCTTAGAAATTTGTGGCGAAAATGAAAAAAGTGGGGGGACAACTTAAAAAACTAGCGAAATAAGCTTCTGGGGGTGCTCTAAGAAGGGGCCAAGTGTTTTTGGGATTGCAGGTGCTGGTATGATGGAGGAATTTCACTTTTCCGAAAACTTCACTTTAGAGACATTAAAATAGCTAGTACCCATTTTCAAGCACCCCAAATTTGATGGAACTGCTTATTTGCTCCAAAAAACACTGCTTTATGCCATTCTTCACCTATTTTCCAAGATTCTAATAGCAAGCAATTACCACCACTTAAGTACCCTAACTGGTCAATTAGGGCTAATACTAAACTACCATAATGATTTCCGAAGTCAGCCCATATTTTTCTGGGGTTCACCCTGTACTTTTCACCTGTTTCACATTCGCCGGGTCCCGTTTTCGCCTGTTTGGCAATTGCATACGGACTAAATTGGGAGCGCGCACGAAAAGTTTTCGCAGCCAAAACAGGTGAAGGCGGCGAAAAGTCAGACAGGCGGAACTTTTTTGCCAATGCGAAACTAATTGAATAGGGCCCTAAGTGTTAGTGCAGTGTGTTATTTTTATTCATAAATAATCTTGTGACACTGTAAGTGGCAGCGCAGTGTGTTATTATTTTCTTATTCATACTGTAGGTCATTGATACCGCAGTGTAATATATAAAACTGGTACAAATTGATGTGTGTGCTGTACCCCACTTCATTATGGAGAACGATCAGTTGAAACTTGAGTGGAGAGCAGTAACCACATACTAGTGCTGGAGCTGCTGCCAGTGCCACCAGTCATGATGATACTAGTCCATCTACATCATCTACTAAAGCTGATGCCCAAGGGCATACAGGGCTTAACCACTTGCCTGGCACGGTCGTATCAGATACGACCGCACCAGGCTGGGCTTTCCCTGACATGGTCGTATCTGATACGACCAGTCAGAAAATGGCCACTAGGCGGCTGTGGGAAGCTAATCTTCCCGCAGCCGCCTACATCAGCGGGACCTTCTGGTCCCTCTGCAAGAATGGCTGCCTCTCCAGCGTGTCCGATCACTGCTGGCCACAGTGATCGGGCACCGTAGGTAGCCCCCCCATAGAAGCAGCCGTGCTGCCTTTTGTGACCCGATCACTGTGGCCAGCAGTGATCGGGCAGCCATCCACCCCCTTCAGCAACCAGCAGTAGCGGCGGCTCTGGTAGCCGCTGCTACTGCTATCTATCCGGGCCGCCAGCGGGACACCCTCCCGCTGCGGCTCCGGAACTACAGTGATTACATAGTGATCACTGTGTGTGAAGGAGCAGCGGCGGCTCTGGTGGCCGCCGCCGCTGCTCTGTGTCCGGGCCGCCAGCGGTAGACGCTCCCACTACGGCTCCAGCACCACAGTGATCACTAGGTGATCACTGTGTAGGAGCAGCAGCAGCGGCTCTGGTAGCCGCCGCCGCTGCTCTATATCCGGGCCGCCAGCGGGAGATGCTCCCGCTTCGGCTCCGGCACCACAGTGATCACTAGGTGATCACTGTGTAGGAGCAGCAGCAGCGGCTCTGGTAGCCGCCGCCGCTGCTCTGTATCCTGGCCGCTAGCGGGAGATGCTCCCGCTGCGGCTCCGGCACCACAGTGATCACTAGGTGATCACTGTGTAGGAGCAGCAGCAGCGGCTCTGGTAGTCACCGCCGCTGCTCTGTATCCTGTATCACCTTGATCACTGTGGAGGAGCAGCAGCAGCGGCTCTGGTAGCCGCGGCTGCTGCAATGTTCGCCCGGGCTCAGCTCCGCCTCCCCATCCCCATGTGCCCGATCACTGCTGGCCACAGTGATCGGGCAATAAATCATTTTGAACAAATATAAAAAATATATATACGTATGTATATATATATATATGTATGTATATATATATGTATATATATATGTATATATGTATGTATGTAACTATGTATATATATATATGTATGTAAATATATATATAAGTATATATATATGTAAATATATATATATATGTAAATATATATGTATGTATGTATATATATATATGTATATATATATATATATATATACGTATGTGTATATATATATATATATATATACACGTATGTGTGTATGTATATATATATGTATATATATGTATGTGTATATATATATATATATATACTGTGTGTGTGTATATATATATATATATATAAAATGTTCAATCAATATATATATATATATATCGATCGATGATTATCGCAGGGCCTCTGATTAGGGATGGCAACTGACCATCGATGGTTTGCAAACCATCGATGGCCTGACTGAAGACAAGTGGTTTGCCATTGCTTGTGGCCATCAATGTTGCACCATCGATGGCAACCCCTCAATCGATGTTTAGGACACATCGGCAGTTGTGGTGTACACAGATCTCCTCGACCAATCGCAAAACAATTGATGGCTTCTAACGATGGTTGAACCATCGATGGTACAGCCGTCAATGGCCATCACTACAGTATAATATAAAAATTGCTATTTTTATGGTATACTGTGTTTTTAAAAAAATATTTTTTTCAAATAAAATAGTGATGGATAAGTTTAAAATTATGTTCGTGACCTAATTCAATCATAAAAGAAACCGACAATTTTGGAGTGGTTTTTTGAAAAAGAATTTGTCAGTTAAGTGGTTAAGTCAGGGCATCTAAAATCAAGAACCAATCTTTTACAGTGGTAAAGAAGAAAAAAGGAAAGTTAGCTGCAGAAAGACATAAAATTGGCAATATGCCAGTTTCACCACAAGAAGTTGCAAGGAAAGGCTAAGGCCTTGGCCTTTATTTATGACTGGTGGTTCTGCATCTTATGATGATGTAAGTGAACATGCTGACATAGAAATCGAGGATGCTTCTGTGGAAGTGCACCAGGATGAGCAGGATATTTGTGTAGCTGATGCTAATGAGGATGTTGATGATGAGGATGTTGTTTGTGTAAATTAGGCACCAGTGGATGAAACAGTTGTTGCCCATGATAAGGAAAAGCCCATTGTCATGCCTGGGCACAAGACAAAAAAACTTGGTTGTGTTGACTCATCTGCATCACCAGTGGGTTTTTTAGGGAAAGTTTAGTTTTTTCTCGGCAGATGCACTTGCTGGAGAAACTGAAGGAGAAGCCACCACTGCATCATGTGCCACTTGAGCTGACAATTTGCTTACCAACAGCTCTTTACACCCCTGTAGATCACATCCGTTGGGAAGAAAAACACAATGACTTCATCCCTTCTGGGATGAAAATCCACTTCCAGCAGCAGCAGCAGCAGGAATAGCGCTCAAGGATTCTCAACAAGGACACAACGTAAGACTTAAACCTTAAATCTTGCATTTGCTCTGTTCGGCTTCTCCACATATCTGTGGTTAAGTGGACAGTGGTTACAACAGCATTTTGGAGGCCACTAATTAAGTTTTTTTTAATGTCCCTGTACAGGTTGGGAAATGCTTTTCTAGTGAAGTGGAATATTTACAAATGATTGTTTAACAGTCAATTGTTTTTGAAAACACTACTAGTAGTCTTCCTGGTCCCCTTCTGGGATGAAAATCCATTCCCAACAGCAGCAGCAGGAATAGAGTTCAAGGATTCTCAAGAAAGACACAATGTAAGACTAAGGGGTCTATTTACTAAGCTGTTTTAGGAAATAAAGTGAACGGTGATAAGGTACCAGCCAGTCAGCTCCTAACTACCATGTGTGAGGGTGTTTTTGAAAAATGGCAGTTAGGAGCTGATTGTCTGGCACCTTATCACCGTTCACTTTATATCCTAAAACAGCTAAGTAAATAGGCCCCTTAAACCTTAAATCTTGCATTTGCTCTGTTCAGCTTGTCCACATATCTGTGGTTAAGTGGACAACGCCACTAATTACGTTTTTTTTTAAATGTCCCTGTACAGGTTGGGAAATGCTTTTCTAGTGAAGTGGAATCTTTGCAAAGAATTGTTCAACAGTCAATTGTTTTTGAAAACACTACTAGTTGTCTTCCTGGTCCCCTTCTGGGATGAAAATTCACTCCCAGAAGCAGCAGGAATAGAGCTCAAGGATTCTCAAGAAAGACACAACATAAGACTTAGGCCCTCATTCAGACCCGGACGCAAGTGGCCGTTCGTACGTTCGGAGTACGTAAAAAAATATGTAAATTCAAGCACTCGCTCGTATTTTCAAACGCAGCTAAACATCCTCCCCAAACTCTACCGACCCCTCCTCTAACTAACGAGCGTGCCAAATAGCGAGCGTTCATCCCGAAGTGGCTTGAAGGGAACGTACGCACAAGTACAAACCGGAAGTGGGACTGTCAGATTCCGATTACCTGCTCCTTTTTTCTGCCTACCTCCCTCAATCGTATCATGCCAATCAATATATCAATTAGCTAAATTGTTGTTTTTTTTTGGACAATGCAATAAACTTTAATCTTGTCCGTGTTTGTGTTTACCCGCAGAATACGTACGCCTTAAACATTCGCTTTTCTTTGTCAAAATACATGTTAGAGCCAATTAAACATTTGTTTTATTTGGTTTTAACCACGCATATTTTCCTGGGTTCATTTCTTTATTTAAATTTGCTTACGCATGTCACTGCATCAAGCCTATCATAACTCTCAAGAGATTTCTGGCCCTGTCGAACACATGACTCATACACTAACCAATAGAATTGGTCCTGTTAATTACCCAAATACATTAGCCAATCAAATTTATTTTCGTGTCTTTATTAAAAATGATTTTTAACAAATACACCATTGCCATCATGAGAGCCTCGGCATTCACCAGGCGCGAGCTGCTGGTGTTAACCGAGGTGATGGATAGGCGGTTCACCAGCCAGCCTCCACCCATCACAAATCGAGAGAAGCGTTCCGCATATGCGGAGGTACGTGGCCGCCTGCGTTCCTTCGGCTCACGCCGCCAGATCGGCCAGCTGGAGCGCAGGTGGTCCGACCTGCAACGGCGGACGCCCCGCTTGCTGGCATGCTTTCGCATGCAGATTGCGGAAAGTAAGTTTTTGGGACTGTGGTTTTCATGTTTATCTTTGTGTCCCTAACTGCGTGTGCATGTTTTCATGTATGTCCTATTTATTCATTGCACTCATATCTGCATGGCCATGTTTTCATGTATGTCCTATTTAGTCATTGTACTCATATCTGCATGGCCATGTTTTCATGTATGTCCTATTTAGTCATTGTACTCATATCTGCATGGCCATGTTTTCATGTATGTCCTATTTAGTCATTGTACTCATATCTGCATGGCCATGTTTTCATGTATGTCCTATTTAGTCATTGTACTCATATCTGCATGGCCATGTTTTCATGTATGTCCTATTTAGTCATTGTACTCATATCTGCATGGCCATGTTTTCATGTATGTCCTATTTAGTCATTGTACTCATATCTGCATGGCCATGTTTACATATTTGTGTTGTCATAAATTAGTGTTTAACTAGATTTTGGTTGAAACTAACCACAATTTGTTTCACATCTTTTAGGGGCACAGCGAAGACTACGGCGTCATCGGCGTCCACTCTCCCCAACCCCAAGCCAAACCTCCACACCCCCAAATGCCCGTATTTCCCCCTCCTCCCCAGCCTGCACAGAGGATGTTTCGGGGCTCCTTCCCCTCCATCCCAATTCCCCCTCTCCTCCAACCACCCCTCTTGTAACGACCCCCTCCCCTGAATCCCAAATCACCCCGCCAACCTCGTTGGGGAATGGAGGCACCTCCGAGGAGGACGAGGGAGTGGCTTCTGGAGCGGCCGTTAGTTTGAACGGTATGGTTTTTTTTTTGTTTAGTTTTTTGAAAAAACTGTTTGTATGTAATCATGTGTCTGTGCCTTTTTTTGTGTTGTTTCGGAGAATTTGTTGGAGTTTTCGGTTTGTCTTTACCTGTTACTGCTGATGTCACCATACACATATCACACCTGTCTGAATCTGATTTTTTGACTTAATTTTTGGGGGGACCATTTTTGGGTGCTTGGTATTTTCGGTGTAATTCTGCTTTGCGTCACAATATTGACATTTTTGGTTAGCTTGGTTTGGCTTGTTTTTTAATGTGGTTTCATTATTGATGTATTAATCCCCACACTTTTCTAACCCACAGAGGAACAGAGGCGTATGGCCGAATTATCCGGATGTGTGGGACGGATGCGTGCCCACGTCATCGGGCTGCTGGTGGTCCTTGACCATATGTCGGTCCTCCTTCGGAACTAGTTATTGCTTTTTTTTTTTCAAAAGTTTTTTACATTAAAATTTTAAACTTAACGTTCTGTCTCATTCCTTGTTTCCAAATCAGAGATTGTTTACACTGACATAAGTAGACTCTTCCAGCAAGGATTTGCAATTATTGTCACTAAGATTGTGTGTTGTATTTTTGAGGAAAACAGGCACAAGAAACACCTAACAGTAACAATCTGATTGGCCTTTTTTGGTGTTGTACAAATTATATATTACTACATTTTACAGGTTCCTATTTGAGGGGCAACCTGCTTAGGCCGATATTACGAAGCCAACTGATTGTACAGGATTCCTTTGGGTGTTGGTTTGGACCCAGAAAACTTCTTACATTTTAGCTCAACTTGCGTCATTACAGGCTTACCCCTTAGGCAAATTTAACGTGGGTGAACCTGGTTACACTTGCTTGTAATGGGCAAAAAAAGGTACCAAATTTCACTCTCAAAACATTTATTCACAACATAACTAAAATAACAAAGTGTTCACTCACAAACAATACACACAGTGATATTCATAAATACAACACATACAACAACCTTTTAAAAAAAAAAAAAAAAATCAAGAACTGGTTGACGAAGGACCATGCCAACATGATTCCACAAATGTGGCGTTGCAATATGGGTTCCATAATATATTTCCAAAGTGTCCCCATTAAGGTTTTTTTAGGGTAGCAGGAAGTAGTCATCGTTGGAGTCCCAAAGATTATGAAAACAAACAGAAGATGGAGAAAAAAAACTAAATAATTAGATGTTCTCAAACAATCCTTACCACATTGTGTCTAAACACTGTTGTGTTGCCAATAATTACCTAAAATATCTGGCCACCACATCATCGCGTATGGCCCCCCCACATACTGACCTCCGACCAACCTCGGGGGGGCCATCCTCAGGTAAGGCATCCTCTGGCTGCATTTGGACACCACTCCTTATGGCGATGTTGTGAAATATCCCACACAGGACCACAATTTTCGAAACCATATCCGGCAAATACATGAGCTCGCCACCAGAGTGGTGGAGGCATCTGAATCGGCCTTTTAAAAGGCCGATACAGTGCTCCACCACTTGCCTGGTGGCTGTAAGTGCGGCATTAAAATTACTTTGTGGCCCTGGTGTGGGAGCCAAATAAGGAGTGAGCAGCCAGGGCATGCAAGGGTAGCCACTGTCTCCTGTGAAAAAGAAGTGACAACATCAGTATCACTGTGTATCAATCTTAACATTGTTATGTACTAAAGGTCTACACTTACACAGAAGCCACGTATCACCAGCTTGTAGGTTGTTTAATTTGTGCCATATCCCTGATTGCCGGATGATGAATGAGTCATGTGCACTTCCTGGTAATTTTACATTCAGGGACAGGATCTGGAGGGAGGCATCACATACCACCATTACATTCAGGGAGTGATAGTGTTTACGGTTGCGAAATATGGCCTCCAGCCGTGCTGGAGGCTGAAGTGGTATGTGAGTACCATCCACAACCCCTATGATGTGTGGGAAGCCAGCTATTTGGTAAAATTGGCCTTGGCCACACTAAGGGCACCCATATCCAAAGGCATTTGAATAAAATGATGGAGGTGCTTGAAAAGTGCCTCCATCACTGCCCTCAGGATCCGGGAAAAGGAGGATTGGGAGATGCCCGCCACTATTCCCACCATTGTTTGAAACGATCCTGCGGCACAGAAATGTAACACCGCCATAAATTGCGTAAGTGGTGGTATTGCTGTAGGATTGTCAATTTGCCGCTCAAGATCACTCTCTATTAATGAGAGAGTGTCTATGATGATTTTGGGAGGAAGACGGTAGCGTCTTAACACCTCATCATTGGGCATTCCAAAAAGGGTGACACGTGTTCGATATATCTGGGGCCTTGCATGCCTACGATGCCTACGCCTGGGACGAGATTGAGGTTGGTCGGCTTCCGGGAGCATGGCCAGAACAATCCGACCAAGATCAACCTGAAATGGCAAGATTTGAATGTAAGGCTTCCCCCCCCCCCCCCCCAAAAAAAAGATTCTTACTTAGCTTGATGTTACAATCCATTGATGCTTACATGCCGGGGTATTGTCATGATTGGGCCAAACTCTAAATAATCACAATATAAAAATGCAACAATTTAGGGTGGGCATTTAGGAATCTAAATTGGGTGCAAGACAAAACATAAAAGGGGAGAAACACACATTTGGCCAAATAGCAAAACGACAGTGCGCAGACTACCTCAACTTGGGCCCAAATGTAATCAACAAATGCTAGGGAAAACACAACCAATTTAACGGGTCTAAATAAGCTTTTAAAAATGCGCTAATTAGTTCGCAAATACCAGTCACAATAGAAACAGTTAAAAATGTGCTAATTAGTTCGCAAATACAAGTACAAAAATACGCAGATAGAAAAACACGAATTTTTGGAAACATTTCTGAGTAATAAAAACAAAGATTACAAGTGTAAGGTCAAACAAAGTTGCGGAAATACAAACATGAACATTTAATAACCAAGTGAAAAAATAAACTTACCAATAGATAATATATAAGTCTCCGGATCAAAAGGTCGTTGGGGCAGAGCCAAAAAAAACCTAACAAAGGTGAAATTTGGAAAAATTAACGAGCCAAAATTCAGGAAAAGAAGGAGACACAAATTGATCAAAAGTTAGACGGCCAAAAACTTACCAAATAAATAAACGCCAAAAAAAAAACCACCAGAAAAAAAGCGAACGGAAAAAAAATAAAGAAAAATACCAAACAAAAACAACTCCCACCAACGCCAAATCCAAAACTCGCCAACAATCAACTCCGACCAACGTAACCTCAAACAATCAACAAACGCCACCTCGACTCGAGACGCCCCAAGAAATAAATAGTGTTTAGTTTCCCACACAAATTAAGGAGGGATCATAGGAACGCACAATCAATGATGTGGCCGAAAAATAAGGACGCATGTATAAATACGTCACGAGCCAACAAAAAAGTTCTGGTGTATTTCTTGTTTGGAGCTAAGACATGGCTACAGACCAGGGAAACAATGGGCAACAGTCTGGCGGTAAGTATTTCAGGCATTTGTAAACAATGATTAATTTGAAACATAATATAGTGCAAGTAGTGAAGCTTACAATTCTCAACATTTAAACAAATAGGTGAGGAGGATGACATGGAAGAGGCTGCTGGGCCCAGTATTCCGGCCAAAGCTGGCAAAAAGAAAAGGCAGCCACAATTCACAAGAAAGGAGATGGAGGTTTTGGTTCAGAAGTGTGTGGACAGGAATATGAGTGCAAGCCAGAAGTGGAGAATGTGGGAGGAGGTAGCCGTTGCTGTCAATAGGGTGGGTGATTTTGTCCGTCTAGCCCGGGATGTCAAACGGCGGTAAGTAAAAACTTGACCACCCCAAAAAACTGGGTGAAATAATGCAGGAATAATGGCTACTTTTTCACCCACAGATGGCAAGACTTCAAATATCGGCTGAAACAAAAAATGGCTGACAGGGCTAGGCATGCAAGGGGGACAGGTGGGGGTCCCACCCCTGTGTCATTGGAGTTGAATGATTTAGAAGAGCTGGCACAGGGGTGTGTGCAGGCTGTGGAGGTGTTTGGCGTGTCCAACATGGATACGGACATGCCAGACTTTGCGGCTCCTCATGTTGTCCAAGGTAAATATTTTGATGTCACCAACTCTGAAATGTTATTGTGCCAATATGTAGATTCTAATGTGACTCTTTTCTCATTTTTCCAACAGAGACACAGGCTGAGTCTGCTCCAGAGGGGAGCCTTGGCCGCAGAATTTCGGCAGGCTCTGCAGGGGAGGAACCAGTACATCCGGCTGAGGACCCTGCAGAAGCCAGTCCAGGGCAATCCCCCTCGCAGGCAGTGTCCCTCCTCACAGAACTCAATTTTAAATCGGATTTCCATACGGAGATTCTGCAGAGGATGGACACCAGTCTGGTACGGGTGGCTGAGGCCCTGGAGCAAAATGCTGTGGCCAACGTGACCATTGGTCAGGCCCTGGCGGAAAATACCAGGGCCAACATCCGCATCGCCAATGCCCTGGAGCAGCTCGTTCGCCAGCACATGGTGGAGCCGACCTCCCTTCCTGCCGGAACATCAGGATCCTCCACCTCTGGCACAACATCAGCCAATCCTCCAAATGTGCCTAGCCCTGTGCCTAGTCCAGAGGCCACAACATCTGCCTCTGGACAGGCCAGCCCGATGACATCCCGGACCCGGTCTGGTGCCCTCCCTCCCCCTGCCAAACGGGGGAAAAAACGTTGACAGCACTGGCTACTTTTCCCACACTCCTTCTGTGCTTGCCCCATATTCCTTTCTGGCCAAAACTTCCCTCTCCTTTCTTGTGAATTGTTTTTAATTTTTAGCTTTACGTTTCCATAACTTTTATGTTTGCACAATTATTAAATTTTTTGGAATGAACACTGCAAAAAATGTTTGGGGAAAAAATGTGCATGAAATTGATTTTTTTTTCCAATAAATTTGCAAAAAATGTACGACATTGTATTCTGACATTATTGTAGAAATGGTTTACATTTAATCCTGGCCCACAAGGCAAAAACGCACACCACCAACATTTTACATGAGAAAAAAAAAGGGCTCTTTAAGGAACGTTTTAAAATTTACATAAGGATGCAAATTCACCAGGCAAAAGCAAAATGGCCAAAAACACACAAACATGATGACATTATTGTTACAATAGGCCAAAAACAAAATATCAACCCAAAAATAAACCCCCACAAATGTACGCTAATTGATTGTGTAATCCTGACATTAGCAGCTATGATTTCCACCTGCGTACGGTTTTGTGCTAACCCAAAAAACTGATTTCAAAACACATACCAAGCCGGATTTCAATACAACACTAATTGATTTTCTGGCAAGCCGTGATTAATCGATGCAACATCGTGGAGTGCCGGGACGGAGGAGAAGGCCATCGCCAATGTGGTCGAGTAATCCAGACCCTAAGCTGTGCGAGCATTTTGAATGGAAAGAGGATCATCCAGTGACGTATGAGTTGGTATGAACACATTTGATGTTCGCATCTGATAATGTATGTACGCCCCAAAAACGCCTCGCCACGCCTGCGTTTTTCCATCTCCACCCCCGTCAACGCCCAAAAACGCCCTGTTCTGTCAATCACATTTGACATGTCACTTTCTGTACGCTATTTGACGAACGAGACAAAAAAAGCTTGCAATCTGCCGTACGCACATGCGCAGTGTTACACCGACACATGCGCGGTTTCTCAACATCGGAACACAACGAGCGTACTGCTGTTAACGAACGGTTCTGAATCGGGCCCTTAAACCTTAAATCTTGCATTTGCTCTGTTCGGCTTGTCCACATATCTGTAGGTATGTGGACAATGGGTACAACGGCATTCTGGAGGCCACTAATTAAGATTTTTTAGTGTCCCTGTACAGGTTGGGAAATGCTTTTCTAGTGGAATCTTTGCAAAGGAATATTTAACAGTCAAATGTTTTTGAAAGCACTATTAGTAGTCCTCCTGGGATGAAAATCCTCTCCCAGCAGCAGCAGGCATAGGACAATGATTCTTCAGGGGCAAGGACTGATGTGAATGAGTAAAATAATTTTTGTAAATGCCTCCCCTTCTCCCCTCCATCAGACATTTGCTTTGGAGTCAAATTTTTTTATTAAATTTACTACCAATCAACCCTTCCTGTCCCTGCTTTCAACTACATACATACTCCAACTTCCTCAGGCCTCTATATATTGAATAATAAAAACATTTGTTTCCTAATGTGCCATGTTGGAAGTTGAACTGCCACGTGTTTGTGCTGCCCACTGCTGCCGCTTAGCTTAGTCAGTCAGCTAGCTTGGTGCAAATTTTGGGCCTAAACCGGATGAAAACAATATTGTGAGCTGTGAGGTGGTAAAAATTGACTGAAAACAAGTGGAAATTAATGTATTATCAATTTTTGAAACAAAATACAGATCCAAAACTAAGGGGCGGTTTTGGTAAAACCAAAACCAAATCCAGATCTAAAACACAAGGAGCTACAGATCCAAAACCAAAACCAAAACAGTTCCTCAAAAATGTCATGTAATCTGGGAAATATTCCAAGGATGCATTGACATTATTGGTTGTTTCAAGTTTTGAAGGTGGATTAGTGGTATTACCTTTATTATTAGTTGCCTTTTGTACGTCCTGTTCATTGGAATTATTTTTTTACTTTAACTTGACGAGGGAGCGCTTGTTCATTGGTTGTTGTTTCATTACATACAGTATGCTCAGAGGAACCTTTCCCCCAACACCAAATTCTCTATTTTAAAAGTGTAATTGTTATTCTTATATATGCTTTTTTGTAGCCATCCCTAAATTGAGTATCTAGGCTAGTACTCCCATAGTGTTACTCTAGTACTCAGCTTCATATATAACATTTTATGAAGCATAATATAAATGGCCTGGTCTCTGGCAGACCCAATGCAAGTTTCACTCAAATGTTTGGCCGCCCTCCAACACTTTCCCATTCTCTCCAAAACCATGGGCAATTCTGCATGCACGCAGCTCGCCCTTCATGAGCACAGTAGTGTGAAGTGGCATATACCCCTCTACTGTCCATGACTGAGTGGGACAGTAACCTATATCAGGACAGCTCCAATAAATCAGGACAGTTGGTAGCCTATTTTTCAGGATGGCAATAATATTCAAAGAAAAGTCTGATCTTCCCTTCTTATGCACTAATATAACATTCTTCAACTCCCTATTAGATTGGCCAGCTTGTCAATCATCTCTCCCACAGAAAACAAAAACCTTTTAAACTCTATGCTCCCCTCTCCAGCTCTAGCATTTTTAACAGGGGACAAACCCATGTCTACCTCCCACTGAGTTTGACACGTCCCCCATATATACAGTTGCTCTATTTGAGCTGTCTAGAAGACCATATGAAAGCCAAGTCCTGAAGCCTGATACTGTAGCTCTCTTGTTAAACCCATGTGGTAAATCATTGACTTTGCCACAGTTCTTTCCCCTTTGTAGAACCATGTCAGATAACTCTTATCAGGGAATCTGTGCATTTATGTAACAAGAAGAAGGAAGACTCTTTTATGTAACAACCCTGGTCTATATTCAACAGTGAAATGGAATGACTGTAGAACCAAAAAACTGCAAGACACCTTCTAAATTTGACCTTGTGTTTGCATCCACTGAAGTGGTACCTGGTGAATAGTTAGTATCAAAGAGTTTCTGTAGCCCATTTTACCACCAGGTAATCTTTCTGTATCGTACCATACGTCTGCTCTATAGGAAGTACAGTAGCTTATGATTCAGGTACAGAATTTGCTGCCCCATCCCTGACTTGTGAGACAACAGCCCCAACCTTACACCAGATATGTCTTTGAAGGAAACCTTCACCTAAGTTCTTGATTTGCGATGTCAGAACAAACTACACGATCTGTACAGTTTATGTTAACCTCTCAGTTAATGAGGTCCCACTAGTGGCAAAGTTGCTTTCAAATCCTCTGTAATAGCCAACTAGTCCCAGAAAAGTGCAGAGTTGGGTTTTCATTTTAGGCCTAGACCACTGTTTTATTTCCACTACCTTATCCATCTGAGTCTTGACACTGGATTTTCCAACAACATATCACAAATGTTTGGCCTTTATCATAGCCACCGTACATTTGGTTGGGTTTGCTGTTATCCCTGCATCTCTTTAAGACAGGGGTGGGGAACCTTTTTTCTGCCGGGTGCCATTTTGATATATATATATATATATATAAAACATTATTAGCGGGCCTGATGGAGGCCATGCCCCCTCCGCGTGACGTCACACGGGGACAGGACCACAATCATTGGTGATTACAGCAGCGGTGTGACCGTCTGAAGTGTCCAGAGGATGCTCCAGGTGGCACTGCTGAATAGATTCTGGCTGCATGGTACCATTCAAATCACCCTGCTAGCCAGATGAGGCTAGTAGAAAAAATCTTAGAGGGCCACACCAAAAGATTCCGGGGTCCTTTTATGGCCCCCGGGCGTGAGGTTCCCCATCTCTGCTTTAAGACAACCTCTACTTTGAGCAGGTGTAACCTATAATCCTGAGAATATATTACAATGTGCAGGGATAGCCCAAAGTGCTTACCGTGTTCTGGGAGAGTCCAAAGTGAGTGGAAAGGCAGTCTTCTGCTTTGCTTCTTAAGGGGGATTTCCCAGTATTGTTTTGTGAAATCTAGGGTACTTAAGCATCTTCCACTACCTAGGTTTTAAAGCAGATTATCCACAGTAGTCTTGGGCTATGCGTTGAAGCATGTGCTATTAAGCTTCTGAAGCTTTTACAGAAGCAAACGTTCCCATTCAGATTCTTAACCACACAGATTGGGCTAGAGTACACACTTGCTGAGTCCTCTATCACATAAAACTACATTATTATTTTTTAAATAACTTTTTTTAATTGTAGTAAGTACATAAAAAATATGATATTGATACATCATATGGACAAAACCAAAGAAATATAGGCCCTGATTCAGACCCACTCGCAATTGGGCGTACGTACGTTCGGCGTACGTAAAAAAATATTTAAATTCAAGGCCTCGCTCGTATTTTTGAACGCATATAAAAATCCGCCCCAAACTCAGACGACCCCTCCTCTAACTTACGAGCGTGCCAAATAGCGAGCGTACATCCCCGAAATGGTTTGAAGGGAACGCACGCACAAGTACAAACCGGAAGTGGGCTTGTCAGATGTCGATTACCTGCTCCTTTATTCTGCCTACCTCCCTCAATCGTATCATGTCAATCAATGTATCAATTAGCTTAATTGTTTTTTTTTTTTCAACACAATGCAATAAACTTTAATCTTGTCCGTGTTTGTATTTGCTCGCAGAATACGTACGGCTGAAACCTTCGCTTTTATTGTTCAAAAGACATGTTAGCCCCAATTAAACAATTGTTCTATTTGTTTGTCTCCCCACAATTTTTCTGTGGTTCATTTCTTTATTTAAATTTGCTTACGCATGTCACTGCATCAAGCCTATCATAACTCTCAAGAGATTTGTGGCCCTGTCGAACACATGACTCATACACTAACCAATAGAATTTGTCCTGTTAATTTCCCAAATACATTAGCCAATCAAATTTTTTTGGGGTGCTTTATTAAAAATATTTTGCCAAAAAAACACCATTGCCATCATGAGATCCGCCGCATTCACCAGGCGCGAACTGCTGGTGCTGACGGAGGTGATGGACAGGCGGATCACCAGTCAGCCTCCACCCATCTACAATAGGCGAAAGCGTTCAGCATATGCCGTGGTACGTCGACGCCTGCACTCCTTCGGCTCACGCCGACATATTGGCCAGCTGGAGCGCAGGTGGTCGGACCTGCACCGGCGGACGCCCCGCTTGCTGGCATGCTTTCGCATGCAGATTGCGGAAAGTAAGTGTTCTGGACTGTGGTTTTCAAGTTTATCTTGTGGGCCCTAACTGCGTGTGCATGTTTTCATGTCTGTCCTATTGAGTCATTGTAGTCATATCTGCATGTGCATGTTTTCATGTCTGTCCTATTGAGTCATTGTAGTCATATCTGCATGTGCATGTTTTCATGTCTGTCCTATTGAGTCATTGTAGTCATATCTGCATGTGCATGTTTTCATGTCTGTCCTATTGAGTCATTGTAGTCATATCTGCATGTGCATGTTTTCATGTCTGTCCTATTGAGTCATTGTAGTCATATCTGCATGTGCATGTTTTCATGTCTGTCCTATTTAGTAATTTTTTATTTTTTTTTTGGATTCCACAATAACCACAATATTTTTTTCATTTTTTAGGGGCACAGCAAACACTACGGCGGCATCGCCAGACAAGACGCCGGTCCCGGCCCCTCTCTCCAACCCCCAATTCGTCAATTACCCCCTCCTCCCCAGACCCTGTGGCCGAAATTTCAGGCCTACTTCCCCTCCAGCCCAATTCCCCCTCTCCTCCATCCGTCCCTCCTCCAAATACCCCCTCCCAGGATTCCTCAAACACCTTGCCCCTAGGTTTGGGGAATGTAGCCACCTCCGAGGTGGTCCAGGGAGTGGCTTCTGGCTCTGTCGTTTTTGAGAACGGTATGTTTTTAAATTGTATTTTGGACACCACAAACTGTTTGTATGTAATCATGTGTCGTCCCCATTTTTTTTGCCTTTCTGTCGCCTTAGGGTATTTTTGGGGGTTGTCTTTACCTGTTCCTGCTGATGTCACCATACACATATCACACCTGTGTGCCTTTGCTGGGTTTTATCCGTGTAATGTTTTTTTGGCCCACAAGCTTGTAAGTTTTGGTTTGCTTGTTTTGTGTTTTTTTAGAATGTTGCTTCATTATCGATTTATTAATCCCCAAACTTTTGTCACCCACAGAGGAACAGAGGCGTCGGGAAGAAATATTTAATTGTGTGGGCCGTATGCGGGAGCAGGTCACCGGGCTTATGCAGGGCCTTGACCATCTGTTGGTCCTCCTTAGGAATTAGTTTTTTTTATTTTTTATTTTCTAATTGTTTCATAATAAATCAGTTTTAAATCAAGCTCTGTCTCATGCGTTTGGAGTAAATCCAAGATTCTTTACACTGACATAAGTAGACTCTTCAAGCAAGGATTGCCACAGAATCTCACTACAGATTGTGTGTTGTATTTTGAATGCAAACAGGCACAAGAAACACCTCCCAGTACCAATGTCATTTTCCTTTTTTGTGGTGGTCAACATGATAGTTTACACCATTTTTCAGGTTCCTATTTGGTGGCCAAACTGCTTAGGACAATCTTACGAAGGCAACTTATTGTACAGGATTCCTTGTTGTGTTGGTTAGTACCCCGAAAACATATTACATTTTACCTCCACTTGCTTCATTACTGGGTTACCCCTTAGGTAAAATTAACGTTTGGGAGTTTGTTTACACTTGCTTCTAACGTGCCCAAAAATGAAACAAATTACACTCTCCAAATATTTATTCACAACAGAAATCAAAATACAAAGTGGTCACTCACAAACAAAACACACAGTGATAATCAGAAATACACCACATACCAAAAACACGAAACAAACACACAACAAATCAAGAACTGGTTGACGAAGGTCCATGCCCACATGATTTCAAAAATATGGCGTTGCAATATTGGTGTCAGAATATATTCCCGAAGTTTCCACATAAAGGTTTTTGAAGGGTAGCAGGAAGTAGTCATCGTGGGAGTGCCAAAGATTATGCAAACAAACAGAAGATGGTGCAAGAATTAATATCAAAAAAGATGAACGCTAAAAAACCGTAACACATTGGGTATACACACTGTTGTTTGGTCAATAATTACCTAAAATATCGGGCCACCACATCATCGCGTATGGCCCCCCCACATACTGACCTCCGACCAACCTCGGGGGGGCCATCCTCAGGTAAGGCATCATCTGGCTGCATTGGAACACCACTCCTTATGGCGATGTTGTGAAAGATCCCACACAGGACCACAATTTTCGAAACCATATCCGGCAAATACATGAGCTCGCCACCAGAGCGGTGGAGGCATCTGAATCGGCCTTTTAAAAGGCCGATACAGCGCTCCACCACTTGCCTGGTGGCTGTAAGTGCGGTATTAAACTCACTTTGTGGACCTGGTGTGGGAGCCAAATAAGGAGTGAGCAGCCAGGGCATGCAAGGGTATCCACTGTCTCCTGTGAAAAAGAATAGACAACATCAGGATCACTGTGTATCAAGCTTAACATTGTTATGTACTAAAGGTCTACACTTACCCAGAAGCCACGCATCACCAGCTTGTAGGTTGTTTAATTTGTGCCATATCCCTGATTGCCGGATGACGAAGGAGTCATGTGCACTTCCTGGTAATTTTGCATTCAGGGACAGGATCTGGAGGGAGGCATCACATACCACCATTACATTCAGGGAGTGATAGTGTTTCCTGTTTCGAAATATGGCCTCCAGCCGTGCTGGAGGCTGAAGTGGTATGTGAGTACCATCCACAACCCCTATGATGTGTGGGAAGCCAGCTATTTGGTAAAAATTGGCCTTGGCCACACTAAGGGCACCCATATCCAAAGGCATTTGAATAAAATGATTGAGGTGCTTGAAAAGTGCCTCCATCACTGCCCTCAGGATCCAGGAAAAGGAGGATTGTGAGATGCCCGCCACTATTCCCACCGTTGTTTGAAACGATCCTGAGGCACAGAAATGTAACACCGCCATAATTTGCGTAAGTGGTGGCATTGCTGTTGGACTGTCAATTTGCCGCTCAAGATCACTCTCTATTAATGAGAGAGTGTCTATGATGATTTTGGGAGGAAGACGGTAGCGTCTTAAAACCTCATCATCGGGCATTCCAAAAAGGGTGACATGTGTTCGAAATATCTGGGGCCTTGCACGCCTACGATGCCTACGCCTGGGACGAGATTGAGGTTGGTCGGCTTCCGGGAGCATGGCCAGAACAATCCGCCCAAGATCAACCTGAAATGGCAAGATTGGAATGTAAGGCTTTGGACCCACCCCAAAAGAAAATTAAGAACAACTTAGCTTGATGATACCATCCATTGCTGCTTACATGCCGGGGTATTGTCATGATACGTCCAAACTGAAATTAATCACAAAAATAATTTGACAAATTTTACTCTGTGCATTTATGTTTCTAAATTTTGTGCTAGACAAAACTCAAAATATGCGAAACACACATTTGGCCAAAGAGCAAAACGACATTGCACACAGTACATCAAAATGGGTTGAAATGTAAGCCAAAAAAGCGAAAGGGCAACCACAAAAAATTTTACAGGATTAATAAGCATTTAAAAATGCGCTAATTAGTTCGCAAATACAAGTTAATAAACAAACTGAGAAAAATGCGCTAATTAGTTCGCAAATACAAGTCACAATAGTAAGTAGTAAAAATGCGCTAATTAGTTCACAAATACAAGTTAATAAACAAACTGAGAAAAATGCGCTAATTAGTTTGCAAATACAAGTCACAATAGTAAGTAGTAAAAATGCGCTAATTAGTTCGCAAATACAAGTCACTATGCAAACAGAGAAAAATGCGCTAATTAGTTCACAAATACAAGATAAAAAATGGACTTACCAAGAGCAAATATATAAGATTCCAAATCAAAAGGTCTTTGGGTCCGAAATTAATAAAAAGCTAAAAAATATGAAATTATGGATCCAAAAATTAAAAACAAGAAGAAACACAATGAGACACCAATTGAACCAAAGTTAGACTTCACAAAACTTACCAAATCAAGAAACGAGGCCAAAAAAAAATATACCAAAAAAGAGAACGGAAAATAAAAATGCAAATCTAGCAAACAAAATAAACTCCAAACGCCAACTCCTTTATCCGCAAACAAGAAACTCCAACCAAGGTAACCTCCAACAATCCAAAAACGCCACCTCGACTCGAGACACACCAAGCCATAAATAGTGTTTCGTTTCCCGCACAAATTAAGGAGGGATCATAGGAACGCACAATCAATGATGCGGCCGCAAAATAAGGACGCATGTATAAATACTTCACGAAAACACATTTAAATTCTGGTGTATTTCTTGTTTGGACCTCAGACATGGCGACAGACCAGGGAAACAATGCCCAAGAGTCAGGCGGTAAGTCTTTCATGCATTTTGTATCAATGATTAATTTGAAACATAAGATTGGGCAAGTTGTGAATTTGAGAAATCTGAATATTTACACAAATAGGTGAGGAGGATGACATGGAAGAGGCTGCTGGGCCCAGTATTCCGGCCAAAGCTGCAAAAAAAAAAAGGCAGCCACATTTCACAAGAAAGGAGATGGAGGTTTTGATTCAGAAGTGTGTGGACATCCTGCCACAGGCAGACAGGAATATGAGTCTAAGCCAGAAGTGGAGAATGTGGGAAGAGGTAGCCGTTGCTGTCAATAGGGTGGGTGATTATGTCCGTCTAGCCCGGGATGTCAAACGGCGGTAAGTAAACACTTGCCCCCCCTAAAAACAAACACCATTTTAAACAAAAGGATAATGGCTTCCATTTTTTCACACAGATGGGCCGACTTCAAATATCGCCTAAAGCAAAAACTCGCGGACAGGGCTAGGCATGCAAGGGGGACAGGTGGGGGTCCCACCCCTGTGTCATTGGAGTTGACAGATTTAGAAGAGCTGGCACAGGGGTGTGTGCAGCCTGTGGAGGTGTTTGGCGTGTCCAACATGGATACGGACATGCCAGACTTTGCGGCTCCTCATGTTGTCCCAGGTAAATCTTTTGATGTCACCAACTCTGAAATGTTAGTGGGCCAATATGTAGATTCTAATGTGAGTCTTTTCTCATTTTTCCTAACAGAGACACAGGCGAATGAGTCTGCTCCAGAGGGGAGCCTTGGCCGCTGAATTTCTGCTGGCTCGGCAGGGGAGGAACCAGTACATCTGGCTGAGGACCCTGCAGAAGCCAGTCCAGGGCAATCCCCCTCGCAGGCAGTGTCCCTCCTCACAGAACTCAATTTCAAATCGGATTTCCATACGGAGATTCTGCAGAGGATGGACGCCAGTCTGCTACGGGTGGCTGAGGCCCTGGAGCAAAATGCTGCGGCCAACGTGACCATTGGTCAGGCCCTGGTGGAAAATACCAGGGCCAACATCCGCATCGCCAATGCCCTGGAGCAGCTCGTTCGCCAGCACATGGTGGAGCCGACCTCCCTTCCTGCCGGAACATCAGGATCCTCCACCTCTGGCACAACATCAGCCAATCCTCCAAATGTGCCTAGCCCTGTGCCTAGTCCAGAGGCCACAACATCTGCCTCTGGACAGGCCAGCCCGATGACATCCCGGACCCGGTCTGGCGCCCTCCCTCCCCCATCCAAACGGGTGAAAAAACGGTGACAGCAATGCCGACTTTTCTCACACTCCTTCTGTGCTTGGCTCATATTCCTTTCTGGTCAAAACTTCCCTCTCCTTTCTTGTGAAATGTTTTTAATTTTTTGTTGTACATTTATGTCTACAGTTATGTTGGGCCAATTTGTTTGATTTTGGGAATGATCTTTGCCAAAAAAAGATGTCCCCAAATTTTTTATTATTTTAGTTTTGGTTTGACCAATAAATTGACGCCAAAAATCTGACATTGTATTGTGACATTATTGTACAAATGGGTTACATTTAATCCTGGCCCAAAAGGCAAAAACTTGCAAAAAAAAACAAAACAATTTTTTTAAAAAAAGGGCTCTTTAAGGAACGTTTAAAAATTCACATAACGAGGCAAATTCAACAGGCAAAAATAAAAAGGTGAGAAAATAAAACATGATGACATTATTGTTACAATAGGCCCTAACCACCAAATTGAGGCCAAAATAAACCCCCACAAATGTACGCAAATTGATTGTGTCATCCTGACATTAGCAGCTCTGATTTCCACCTGCGTACGGTTTTGTGCTATCCCAAAAAACTGATTTCAAAACACATACCAAGCCGGTTTTCAATCCAACACTAATTGCTTTTCAGACCACCCGCGATTAATCGCAACAACATCGTGGAGTCCCGGGACGGAGGAGAAGGCCATCGCCAATGTGGTCGAGTAATCCAGACCCTAAGCTGTGCGAGCATTTTGAAGGGAAAGAGGATCATCCAGTGACGTATGAGTCGGTCCGAACACATTTTATGCTCGCATCTGCTAATGTATGTACGCCCCAAAAACGCCTCGCCACGCCTGCGTTTTTCCATCTCCACCCCCGTCAACACCCAAAAACGCCCTGTTCTGTCAATCACATTTGACATGTCACTTCCTGTACGCTATTTGACGAACTAGACCAAAAAAGCTCGCAATCTGCCGTACGCACATGCGCAGTGTTACACCGATGCATACGCGGTTAGTCAACATCGGAACGCAACGAGCGAACTGCTGTTTGCGAGTGGCTCTGAATGAGGGCCATAATAAGAACAGATGAAGCATAACAATAAATAGATTGCATCAATGACTAAAGAGTCCAACTGCATCATGTTATTCTGTCATCTTGGACTGTAAGAAAGTGAGCTAGAATTGTCACTCATTTTTAATTGTTTAAGTAATAGGGACAATATTACTATTCACCTGGACATAATAAGATCAAGGACTGTAACATATTGATCTGTTTCACAGTAACTAACATCAAGTTCCTTTATGTGCACCAACGGTAGACTAGGTGACCATTGTGAGCATTATGGGCCTGATTCAGACCCACTCGCGAGCGGCTGTCTGCTCGCAAGTGGGTCGATGGTGTGCACTGAGCATGCGCACGACGGAGGGAGCTCCGTCGTGCGCATGCGCGAGACGCGACGAGCGAGGACTTTCCTTCGCTCATTGTGTCTGATCAAAGGGGGCGTGCTGTCGATCTTGATTGACAGCACGCCCCCTTTGGTGGGCGTGCCGGGGGCGTGCCTCCCAGACGGGGGCGTTCCCAAGGGAACGCCTACCGTCAGAAGCCGGCCCACTGACATCACTAGTGATGTCAGTGGGAGTGATTTTGGCTCTGATAGAGCCAAAATCACTCCTGGCCTTGCGGTTGAGAAACTCAACCGCAGGCTCCGGCTCGCAGTGGCGATGGTCGCGATGGTCAAGACCATCGCGACCATCAACCTGCACGCTCGTATAGGCTGTGGGTGGTGACCCACAGCTATACGAGCGTCCAGGAGGACGCTCCATAATTATGGAGGTGGGCCCTGATTCAGAGCGAGCACTCTGGTCAGAGCGTCCGGCTCTGAATCAGGGCCCATGTCTTGTTATATAGCATTGCTTATTATTAGCATTGCAGTGTGTGATTATGTCTGATTTCTTTTTTTCCCAAATGTCTAGACAGCATGGGTCTGTGTTAGCTTCAGTGCAGAGTGTCTATTATTAAGATAAATCAGCTAGTATTGCTGACTTACAGCGCTATTGTCATGGGTTCAATTCCTAACAAGGAGGCCCTTCACCCTCTCCCATAAGCCCAAGTGTTTCTACATTTCCAGAGTATAGAAGGCTTCACAAAGATTGAACTTATAAATACAGTTAGCATTGGTGTTTTGTAAATATGTCATGTTGAGCACTTATCTATGATTGGTGGAGTCTAGTATTAGATGGAAGGACTGGTACAATTTATATTAAACTATCTGACGGATGTATACGCTGGAACATTTTACTTGTCACTGTTACTTTCTGGTTCTTGTTATGTATCTGTTCTTTTCATACAGTTACATTGTTGTTACATGCTGTTCTAGAGTAAAGAATCACACAGTGATTGTTCTAATCTGAGCTTGTAGTCATACATTCAAACATCCCCTAACTCTCTCCTACCTATTCTTGAAGCTTTCTCTATCAAATTTTAAACATTGTAGTAGGTCCTACCATGCTAAGACTTGTAGTGCCATGCAGAAAAAAAGAATATGTAGGTGCACACTCTAAGACTACACACTAAGAATACTAATAATTAAAATAAATATTCTAAACAATTAACATGGAGTATAAATTAGATTCTTAGTGCATGTATGGACAAAAATGTGTGCTCATGCACTACATCAAGGTGAATGAAACATCAGATGGGTTCCTAACACTGCTAATACTAACACGTTATATCAATGTATCAAGGACTTACCATAATAGTGCCCCCTAATCTGTACACAGCAATACAGTACCTGTGTTCATTAAAATCACATTCAAGTGTACTTAATAATATATACAGAATTACAGAGGAAAGAGGGGAGGGGGTTGGACTGTACACTCTAATTTTAAACATAATTAGAGGTGCTACCATGCTGAGACTTGTAGTATTGTGCAGGAAAAAGAAAATACAGGTGCACACTCTCAGCACTAAGATAACAATTATAACAAATATGATAAACTCTACAAGGCGGCCCCATAACAGTGCATTAGTACACCCTGTGCAACTGCCACCCCCTCCTCTTGAACGCATTCCGTCATAAGGGTGCGTCCCAGGTGGTTGATGTAGCACCATAACTGGAGCAGTGCACACTGACCAGATCATCCTATGCAGGCTCCGAGCAGCTGTACTGGCTGAAATATGTGTGGCTGGAGCTTCTGAAGGATGGTCCGGTCGGCACTGCAGCACCGATAGTGGCTGCAGGTTGCCCTCCAGGAGCAGGGGCTGCAACAATGCCGCCCCCACGGAGCTCTGCCTTGTGCGATGGCACAGGCCACTCCTCCCTCTTTAATACCCTGTGCCAAGGTGGTCTACAGACTAGGGAAAAAAATTATGGCAGACTGGATAAATTGAAATAATGTGTTAGTATTAAAAGTGTCAGGGACCCAACTGATGGGGTTCACAATGATGTGGTGGATCAGCTACTACCTAACTACTAAAGCCTACCCATACGTCCTGGTAAAGGCACTACAACACCACCAAGGAGTGACCTTTTGTTACCTTGTGTTACCTGAGGAATAATGAAGAATATTGAACATTACAGTTACAGATATTAACACCCCAGGGGTTCCCAATACTATGGTATTGGGTACATAGTTGGGTACAGGATTCCAGCGCTCAGAGTCCCAGGGGTCAGAATCCTGATGCTGGCATCTCTACAAGGTTAGGATACCGACAGCTGTACCCCTAAACCTAACCTCACCCCAGCAGCCTAAACCTAATCCTATCCCCTAGTGCCTAACCCTCTCTCTAACCCCACTACTTAACGTTGGGATACTGGCACCGGGATTCTGACTGATGTCAAACAGCCGAGATTTAAACTATACCCCCATAGCACCCCTTTACATTATCCTATAAAGTATTAAAATGTGCCTGAAACACAAATATTACTAAACCACACCACTAGCACTAGAAGGAATCTGTGGTGGATTTGTTGGAAGGAAACTGTATTTGTTGTGGATTTAAAGCCACATTTAGAGTGCTAGTCTTTGCATCCATTTGCGGACTAATTCTTTCAGTCTGATAAACAGCATTTTTTTGCCACATTTGGAATACTGTTCTCTGTACAAATTTGTGGAGTAATTTGTCCAATTTATCATTTACCAATTTTGATTGCACCCCCGAAGAAGTCACATGCTGGGGACGAAACGTGTAGGGTCTGTTTTGGTGCCAAAATGCATCTGCCACCAGTGAGGTTTCCTACCACAGAGCTCACACCCTTAGGGTTGATGGTGTGAAGGTACATCTACTCTGCGAAGGCGTTTTGGTAATGGTAAACATTTTATCTGATGTAAGCAAATGAAAAATAATTTTTATCAAGTATAAACAAACTGGTGTTCTACTAACAAGGGGCCATTCGGCTACATTTCGGGTGTAATTGACTGATTGTGTGTCTAAGAAACAGTGTTAATATCTGTATCTCTCCAGCTCCCTCAAACCTTTATTATTGCGTGTTTTCTTTCGGGGCCCACCCAGAGGAGTTCCAATTTTCAGCGCAAGATAAAGGTATTCTGTAGTGATATAGGTATATATATATATATATATATATATATATATGCTTTAAATATGAAAACCAAGGAAACACTTTCCAATGTAATGAATCAGTAAAATAGCACCTAGTTACAAAAATAGATTTATCAATAAAATCCAACAAATAAAATCAATTATAAAAGAATATATTGGGAACTGACTTCATAAAAATACCACTGATTGGTATGGCAGAAATAGAATATAGAAGATACGCTATTTATAAATGAAGCAATTTAAAGAATCAAATATATATTCACATAAGACAAACTACGATTTTCTTATGTGAATATATATTTTTAGTAATTAGTGCAGATTTGATATATTTTTACAAATTGTTTAACTTATAAATAGCGTGTCTTGACATTCTATTTCTGCCATACCAATCAATGGGGTATTTTTTATGGGAACAGTTCACTATGCATTATTTTAAAACACAGACATGATTGTTAAACTTATATTGGAATAAAAAAAATACTTGTTCACCAGTTAATTTTTACAAAAAAACACTCCATTGTCTAGTGTTCCAAAGTGATCAGTTTGTAATACAAAGAAAATGTGTTTCATATTTGTAACCCAAAAAGTTAAATGTTATTCTTGCAGCTAAAAGAAATTGCCACAACAAAGAGTCTTTCTTTTTCTCTTGGAGTTTTTTTGCATTATTGTATTGACTCTGGGTACACCATCAACCTTTGAAGATTAATTCCAGTATAGGACTATATTATTCAAATTGTTGGTAATTTTCTCCACCATACATTAGTTGTTAAATGGGAGAATAATTCCTGCGTGGAACTAAATCCTTGGTGAAGTGGAATTAAAAGAAATTGTCATAAAAAAATAAATAAAAATCCCTATGAAACTAAACTAATTGCTCTATCTGCTCTACGACGAATTGACCTGTAGTAGAATAAGTAAATAATTGACTGACCAGGAGTGTCAATAGCCACTCAGCTAGCCCCACACTAGTTGCTCTGGGACTGACTGCCAGTGAAGGAGAGTCAGGAGGAGTCCCAGCTTTCATCACTATTGCTGTGGGGAAAACCAGGTACCATTGTTGTGCAGCTTCATTCATGTCTGTGTACTATTAATTACAATGGCATTTCTGGATATGGCACACAATACCAATAAAATGAATAGGCCATGACATGAATAGGGACAAATATAGCAAAACACTGATGTAACCTCACATGTTAACCCCTGGTAGGTATCTACACAATGTGCTCCCATCCAGAGCCGTATTTAGGCCTCTTGGGGCCCTAAGCAAGATATCAGTTTGGGGCCCCACTCTCTCAAATGAATGCAATTTTAGACACACACACGGCTCCCATAGCCGCACACACACGCGGCCTCCTTAGCTGCATACACACCCTGCCCCCACAGCCTTACACACACATGCCCCCATAGCCGTATACACACATGCCTCCATAGCCTCACACACACACATGGCCCCCATAGCCTCACACACACACTGCCCCCATAGCCACACACACACACTGCCCATAGCCGCACGCAAACACTACTGCCATACAGTAGCTGCACGCACACACGCTACCTTATTGACACAGACACTCTTACTGACAGGGACACCCCTTACTTACAGATACCACTTTCTGACACACACCCCTTACTGACACTGATACAGACACACTTAAGGCGGGTATCCAGTAGACGATAAATTGGACACTTCGAATGATAACGATATCATTATCGTTCATCGTCCACAATATTGTCCAGTGGGTCTGCCGTCAACAACCAGCGATGTGTGCGCTAGCTGGTTGTTGACAATATCTTTCATCGCCCATACTTGCAGGGCAACCTGACGATATTGTTAACAACATTGAGCAGGCACTGCAGGGCAAACACTAAACGATAGCGCTCATAGAGCAAATCGTCTAGTGGATACCCACCTTTACTGACACAGTTCCTGATTCAGAGCCGCTCGTAAGCGGCCGCTCGTTCGTTCCGAGCGATGTTTGCACAACTGCGCATGCGTACGGATTGTAATACGCATGCGCGAACCAGTCAGTGCGGCTGAAAATCGTTTGTTCGCTAAATAGTGAATGCCTGCTAATATGAGTGACAGGAGGAGGCGTATGTGGGTGGTAACGGGGGAAGGTGCTTGAAAACGGGGAGTGGAGATCCGAATGCAGGCGTGCTTAAAGGTCAAAACGGGCGTTTTATGGGTGTGCAGAATTAATACAGCAGTGTCATTGACCACGTCACTGGGTTATTTTATAGTCAGAACTGCTCGAAAGATTGCGGTAGGAAAAACCAACCACAAGAATAGTGAGCAGTTCATACGCTGGTCGATGTACTTGATTAATCTAATAAATAGCGGACATGACGTAGTATGCGAGCGGCCAGGGGGCGTAGTTTTCCAAAAAACGACCGCATGTTTGGTTCGCTCATTCAGACCTAGAGGCGTGAACAGACCGCAAAGAGCGAACGGTTCATTTGAATAGCCACCACTTTTTTCTGAACGAGCGAGCGCAAATAGCGTCCGGCTCTGAATCAGGCCCTCAGTTCCTGACACGTTACTGACACAAATACTTACTGACACACACTTATTGACACAGACACAGGCACACTTACCTACACAGACACCTCTTACTGACACAAACACACTGACAGACACCGCTTACTGACACAAATACATCTTACTGATACAGCCACACTTACCTACACAGACACCGCTTACTGACACAGATACCTCTTACTGACACAGCCACACCTACCTACACAGACACCTTACTGACACAAACACAGACACACATTTATTGACACAGGCACCACTTACTAACACAGATACCACTTTCTCACACATACACCATTTACTAACCAATACCCCTTACTGACACACACACTTACTGACACAGATATTCATTTATTATGCATTCACACAGCACAAGAAGACATCCCCTTCCTCCTGGACTATAGCAGGTGGGTTCTGAAACATCAATCCCCACCCTAGGCGGCCGCTTATGTTGCCTCGTGGCAAATCCAATCCTGCTCCCATTAAGAAAAAATTACTTTTTCAAATGTGGTGACCTGCTTTTAATGCATTGAAATGGCACAATCGTCATCCAGAATACTGCACCACAACACAAATGCATACAGACACAAGTATGTATATAAAAATATCAAACCTTGCTGGACAGGTAAGTAATGTTAAATACTGGTGGCATAGTATTAAGTACCAATGCAGTGATAATAAATGACATATGCCGCTAGTAAATAGTAAAGATGTAATATGGAGCCTTAAGGTTTTGTTGTGTTTCTTTTCCTTTCTACTATGTACCAAACTGTTGAGAGAGAGCCTGTTTGTGCAAGTGTGCTCTCACTCAGCCAGTAGGGCCGGATGATGACCAGAAACATGGTCAGATTCTGTCATAATACAAACTGGTTTTTGAACTGCAGCAGTTAACATCTGAGAGATCCTTACCAGATATTGCTTAGAATTGGCAGTAAGTTTTGTCCATACATTCCGACAATTTGCATCCAATTATCCTTAGCATGACATAATTGTAACTCCCCTGTCCATATTTGTTTTCTAGTTACATCAGGTGGTGATCACTCTTAAGCACTAGCTCCTCTACAATGTCGTCAGCAACGATAAGTATAAACGCAGATCCTTCGATTCTCTGCAGCATCAGTGTTGACACACTGAATCTGCACTATTTTAATTAATCAGCTGAAACTGTCCATCAGTACTGTGACTCTAAAGGGAGGAGAGTGATAGGGTAATGATCTGCCTACATACTACCAGCAATCAATTATACCCCTTTTACACTAAAGTCCCAGGTCTGACCCGGGATTTGGAACTTTGGGGTAGATGTATGAAGCAATGAATATTGTGGAGAAGAGTGCCAGTGGAGAAGTTGCCTATAGCAACCAATCAGCTTCTACCTATCATTTTATAGAATGTACTTGATAAATGCAACCTCAAAGCTGACTGGTTGCCGTGAGCAACCAACTTCACCACTTGCACGCTTCTCTACTCTTTCCACTGCTTCATATACCCCTTTTACACCAGAGCAAAAACCTGGGCTTTTGTTGGGTCTACCCGGGTCGCAGCTCAGTGTAAAAGGGTCCCTGAAAAATAACCTAGGTCAAGTGACCCTGCAATCCAACCCAGGTAGCTACCAGGGTTGGACCCAGGATGGACCCAGGTAATGGTGCAGTGTAAACGGTGCAACCCGGGTTATCTGACCTGGATCATGCCTAAAATGAGCGGATTGGAGGTTGTGGAGCATTCACCTCCCACTTTTTATGACCTCACAGGTTTAGCAGGGCAGACCTGAGTTCAGTGTGAACAGGGCTGACCTGGGAGTAACCCAGATCAAAGGTGCAGTGTAAATGGGTCTGACCTGGATCTGACCAGGGTTGGAACCATGTCCAAAAACCCAGGTCGGACCTGGCTTTTTGGTGGAAAAGAGGTATAACTGTATACCTACCCCAGGTTAGACCCGGGACAGACCCCTTTCACACCACGGCACCAACCCGGGTTATTCCCTGGTCAGCGTCGTTTACACCGCACATGGGTACAGTTGTTCTCTCCTGCCAACTTTTGTAGACGACATAATCTCCAACCGCTGGGAAATCCGGATCTCTCCATGGTGTAAGCAGGACACGGTTGTGTTTCCCATTTCCACTGCAGGGTTACATGGGTCGTTCCCATGGTAAACCCTGCAAGCTACACAGGTTGCATTGCTGGGTCACTGGACCCAGGAATTCACCTTGGTCCCTTTTATACTGAGCCACGACCCAGGTTGACACGGCAATAAACGATAATAATCGATGCGTTGGTGTTAAAGGGGTATAACAGGGTCAGGCATGCCCAACAGACTCTTTTTTGGAAAGCATATGTAGGTTAAAAACAAAACCAAACACTTTAAATTTTATAATAACCCTCTGATTAGAGGAATGCAGTTCTAAAAGAAACAAATAAAAATGTTAATTAAAATGCTAGGTAAAGGCATGGAACAGAACTACTTCATTTCTCATTCTTCCCAGTGCAATGTCAGGAAAATAATGACTTTGGCATTTTAAAAAGAGGAATATAACCCCTGTTTCAATTAAACCTATTAGAGGAGCTAATAGTGGTTAAAATGAGAGCTCTTTCACTCTATCTGCTATTAATGCGCTTTTCATCCACTAAAGCTTACATTAGGGTGAATAGTTTTTTAGGGGCTCCTTCTCAAAATTATAAAATACTGATGCCTCATTTAACAGCAGCACAACCTATTTCTCAGACATTAACAGAAAATGCATTAATAATGCAATCCCTAAATCTGATCTAAAGTACTTTACAGACATTTTCCCTATGTTTCCAGCGCATATGTGAAGCAGCCTCAGTCACCACCAGCTGTAATTATACAGTCAGGTGCATAAATATTGGGACATTGACAGAATTTTCATATTTTGGCCTCTATTTACCACCACAATGGCTTTGAAATGAAACAAACAAGATGTGCTTTAACTGCAGACTTTCAGATTTAATTTGAGGGTAATTACATCCAAATCAGGTGAACGGTGTAGGAATTACAACGGTTTCTATATGTGCCTCCCACTTTTTAAGGGGCCAAAAATAATGGGACAAACTAAACAATCCTAAATCTAACTTTCACTTTTAATACTTTGTTGCAAATCCTTTGCAGGCAATTAAAGCCTGAAGTCTGGAACGCATAGATATCACCAGAAGCTGGGTTTCATCCCTGGTGATGCTCTGCCAGGCCTCTACTGCAAATGTCTTCAGTTCCTGCTTGTTCTTGGGGCATTTTCCCTTCAGTTTTGTCTTCATCAAGTGAAATGCATGCTCAATCGGATTCAGGTCAGGGGATTGACTTGGCCATTGCATAACATTCCACTTTTTAGCCTTAAAAAACTCTTTGGTTGCTTTTGCAGTATGCTTCAGGTTATTATCCATCTGCACTGTGAAGCGCCGTCCAATGAGTTCTGAAGCATTTGACTGAATATGAGCATATAATATTGCCCGAAACACTTCAGAATTCATTCTGCTGCTTTTGTCAGCAGTCACATCAATAAATACAAGGGAACCAGTTCCATTGGCAGCCATACATGCCCACGCCATGACACTACCACCACCATGCTTCACTGATGAGGTGGTATGTTTTGGATCATGAGCAGTTCCTTTCCTTCTCCATACTCTTCTCTTCCCATCACTCTGGTACAAGTTGATCTTTGTCTCATCTGTCCATAGGATGTTGTTCCAGAACTGTAATGCCTTTTTTAGATGTTGTTTATCAAACTCTAATCTGGTCTTCCTGTTTTTGTGGCTCACCAATGGTTTACATCTTGTGGTGAACCCTCTATATTCACTCTTGTGAAGTCTTCTCTTGATTGTTGACTTTGACACATATACACCTACCTCCTGTAGAGTGTTCTTGATTTGGCCAACTGTTGTGAAGGGGTTTTTCTTCACAAGGGAAATAATTCTTCTGTCATCCACCACAGTTGTTTTCCGTGGTCTTCCGGGTCTTTTGGTGTTGCTGAGCTCTCCAGTGCATTCTTTCTTTTTAAGAATGTTCCAAACAGTTGATTTGGCCACACCTAATGTTTCTCCTATCTCTCTGATGGGTTTGTTTTGATTTTTCAGCCTAATGATGGCTTGCTTCACTGATAGTGACAGCTCTTTAGATCTCATATTGAGAGTCGACAGCAACTGATTCCAAATGCAAATGTCACACCTAGAATCAATTTCAGACCTTTTACCTGCTTAATTGATAATGAAATAACGAGGGAATAGCCCACACTAATGGGGGGCATCCACTAGACGATTTTATCCCTGTCCAACCTCTTAACGATTTTCCCTTGAAGTTTCCCTTGAAATATGATCTTCCACTCTGAACAATTTGCAAAAGATTTGCAAAATATCTAACAATAAACTATGTTGTTTTAATCTGTGATTGCGAGCTTTCAGCTATAGTGGGCAGATAGTGGTTCATCGTTTGATCGTTCAGCGTGAACGGTGTGTAAACGATGTGTAAACGATTTGTAAACAATCAAGTGAAATTGACCTGCATGTTCAGTCGATGGAGGAGACGATCAAACGACCAGTGGGAGCGCGCATCGTACATCGTTAGAAACAATTACTGCACGATTTGCAAATGATGTTCAAACGATGTTTGAATGATTATCGAACGATTTTATCATTATCGTTCAATCGTTCAACTTTATCGTCTAGTGGATACCCCCTTTAGACTTGCAGAGTGGAGATAAATAAAGTATGAACCAATCAGCTCCTAACTGTCAGTTTTCAAACACAGCCTTTAAAATGACAGGGGCTGACTGGTTGTTACTTTATCTCTCTCCAAGGCTTAAAACATCCTTTCTCCCTCCCCCCCTCCCAAGTGAAAAACATGCTTCGAAGGATAACTTACACTGTAGTGCATAAGACCCTTGCATAATACAAAGTGACCACCAGAGAGTGGTGTTGGATCATTACTGTGATACTGTCCATGCATAAACCGGAAAGTCAGCTTCTACTTTTCAGTACACTGAGAAAAAGGAGCAACTTTGTACCTGGACAAACCATGTTGCACTGCAAGGTCTGCAAATGTATTTTTATTTTTATGCATGCAGGGTAAATATTGACTGCTTTTGCATGTAACCCACAAATACTGGACGGCTTTATTTTTACAATGCAATATACTGTAGTTTTAAGCTAGGACATGCCCATTAAAAATCTAAATCTCTGTGCACATTGAAAATCTGCCCCACATGGGCCCATATGTAATAACCTGCTCGTTACAGAAACAAGCGCGATTCCAGAGATGTACAGTAGTCTGTAGTTTAAAACGGAGATAATTGAAAACCTGGTTTTGCTGTTTAAATGATTGCTGATTTAAATCTACGGGTTCAATCGCCAGAATGGCACCAGGTCCTGCAACTTGCAGGCTATTACATAAGAGTCCTGCAGTGCACCATGGTTTTGTTTAGGTGCAAAGTTGCTACTTTTTTTTTCTTTGCTCCCAACTCTGAATCAGGCTCCTGATCTGTCTTTTTCTTCTTTCTATACCACTTTATCTCTTTTCTGTTGTCATACAAACCTAAAATATGTGTATCTTCCAACATTGCTCCAATGCAAGTCATGAAGTGTGTACGCTCTCACTTGATTGGTTGGTACGCAAATAGGAATCATGGTAATGACTCGTTGGAATGTAGATAGAACTTCTAAATGCTGCTTTCCAAGCCTCCGCCCCGTGTATGACCCTTGTAATGCCACGCCCACTGGTGCCTGCCTAGTATTGTGGCCAAGTAGATTTAAACAATCATGAGGATGCACCAATGAACTAGTGATCTTCTACTTGATAAGCTGAATGCTCATGAGTTGGGCTGCATTCCAGAAAGGGGTTGCTAGTTACTGGTTTAGCCCACACGTGACAAGACAACACGTTTACGTATTCAGATGACTGTATTGTAAATGTATGATCATCTTGACCATGCTATGATATAGCTTATATTCGGTTCCATGTGTTATTGTTGTCTACAAACTAAGTAGCCATCACTTCAGTATACATTGAAATAAAAATGCAGATTTTTAAAGTGTGCAAATAAAAATGTATAAATTGCCGTGCAGGTATAACTGAATGAAATGACCATAACATAATGTACAGATGTGTAGCATGTTGCACTTTCTCTACTGGCGAAAGGGTTAATCTCTCTAGAGTAATTTCCTTGCTCTAATACTTGGGGGCAGGTATTGTCTTTATTCATTAAACTGTAAAATGTAAAACTTGTCACTGTGACCGGAAGGGTTGAGATAGAGGGAAGAAAAAAAAAATCCAGAAAGGCCATTTTTATCTCAGGGGACGGAATTTACATTTTCTGCCCGTCAGAAAGTGACACTTCACATATTTTACTATTCTGCCTCCCCAACTTGAGTACTAAATTTAAATGTAATTGTCCTCAGGATGGACCATTGTCTGCTGCACTGGATAAAAGGGCCCCCAGGATTGGTTGCGTGCCATTGCAGATTCTTTCTGGATTGAGGGTGCATAGTGACAGCTGCAGGCCAGGAGGGGTCATATTTCTTTTGAAGGCTTACACTACTTTACATAAAATGTTGTGAATGGGAACGGGTTCCGGACTGTAGATAGACAATAATTAGATAGACAATGTCTAGGTAGACACTAGATGTTAGACAGACAAATTTATATAACTCATCAATGGCTGTACATAATACCTCTAGCCTCAGGCTAGAATCTCCAACTCTCAATTTGCCATGAATAGATTCATGTTTGAGGTCAGCAACATAACTGATTAGAGACAGGGTTTCTTTAACAGTTAAATTAGGTTGGAAGAAGGGTAAAGATAAAGAGGGCCCTTGTCATTAATATTCATTTGAACCTATTGTTGGTAAGTACAGCTTAAATATAAGTATGTCATTTTCCATCATGACCTTCTGGAGAATTTTTTGCCTTCCTTTCACTGTAATAGAATGCAGGGCTGTCGAGAGCTCACACATGCCTGGGTACTAGGGTACGTGACCAAATCTGGGAGGTATTTTCATGCCCCCTTCAAACACTTTTAGAAAAGACTGGGGCAGATGTAAGAAGCTCTGGAAAGTGATAAAGTGGGGAGTAATAAACGACCAACCAATCAGCTCCCAACTGTCATTTTTCAAACACAGCCTGCAACATGACAGTTGGGAGCTGATTGGTTGGTTGTTTTTCACGCTTCACTTTATCACTTTCCAGAGCTTCATACATCTGAGCCTGTGATTGGCTTCTTTCAAGCAAGCAACCTGATTGGCTGCAAGTATGAAGCTAGGCAGACCCGGCTGCAGCAGGAAAGTGCCCGGTGGCAGCGGTGTGGTGTGAGAACTGCGCTCCTGTTGCTGCCCAATACCCAGCTGCTGCACACAGGGACCATTGGGCTGGGCAGTGGGTCCAGTCTGAGATGCCTCACGAGATAATGATGACATTTTCTCGCAAGAGTAAAAGCTCCTCAACCGCAGTGTGCAGTGGAAGACTGTCTGGCCAAGTCTGATTGGCTACCAGGCTGTTTGGAATGTACAGCACAGTGTTGGGGAAACTGTTGAGTTATCTTTGAAGCAGATAGCAGGTAAAAATGTAAGTAATGTAAAAACAATATCTGGTGAGGAAAAAAATGTGAGTTGGGTGCAGTAGAAAGCTGAGTCCAGAGACCTCTGTGTCCCATCGCAACAGTATTTTCTGCATTTATTATAACCCTAAGGCGTAGGAGCGGAGATAGATCAAACTTTGGAGAGAGATGAAGTGGAGAGAGATAAAGTACCAACCAATCAGCATCTTTCATTTTCAAACACAGGGTCTCATTTATCAACAAGCGATATTCTTGTTATCACTCATTAGTAATCTTAATCATGCTTGCCAACCCTCCGGATCTCGATTATTTAACAAGCCTCCCACTGCCCTGCAAAACTACTGAATGCCCCGCATCCCCCACGGCCCTGTCTGAAAACCGGACTGCGCATGCGCGAGTCCGGATGTGATAGGGGCGGGACCTGACAGAAGTATGTAATATAGGCTGGCCACGCACCGCAGGGTTGTGCATCGCACCCCTCGCCCAGCAAGCAGTAGAGCAGAGCTTCCTGTGTGAGTCACTTGTCACTGACACTCAGTGCAGGCAGAGACGAGAGTTCTCTCCAGCTTCAGTGGGGGCAGCAGCATCGGCAGCGGCTTCATCTCCTTCTCCCCCTGCCTGTGTAAGCAAGTAAGGAATTAAAAGTAAGCACAGTAGTAGTGCTCAGGGGGTGTGTGCGCTGCGGGCAGAGAGATAACCGGGAGCGGAAGGGATGGAGAGGAGGACAGGAGAGCAGCAATTACAGAGCCAGATTAAGGAGGGGGCACAGGGGGTAAGTTCCCCAGGCCACCCTCTATCTGGGCTCCCCAGCCTTTGATTATACAAGCTTAGAAGTGTAACACTCCCAGTTAGATTGTATTAGGTAAGGTTTGGAGTGTAGCCAATTATACAATATGTTTTTTTAAAGATTTATTCCACAATAAGTCAGATAGTACAAGGGCTAAATAATACAATTTGTTCAGAAAACACTTTTCTATGAAACCACAACAATATTATTTCTTTTCATTTTTCAGGAACTAGGTGGTATCCGTCTGCACCTCACTCTAAGGGGTACCTGCTGACTTCTAAAGGTTAGTAAACAAACATGTCTTATTTATACATATAACTTTGATACAATGCAACCTCTTAACTAACACAGTTTTTAAACATTTAGTCTAGAATAACATGTTATTCTAATTAAGTCCCAAAGTAGTAACTTTTAAAGGAAGAGAACAGTATACTGATCGCAAAGTCACAGTTAGTAGTGTGCACTATAAGTTGGGGATCCCTTGGTTGATTAATTTAAGATAGTCAGAAATCCCTAAATTCCTCCCTGCTTTCTGCTTATTGTCTGTCACTTTCCTGGAAAAGTTTATGGCAGGTAAATAATCTACTACTCAAGGAATAACTTTCTCAACTCTCCTAGAAATACTTCAGCATACTTTGTGTTACCGTACGGTGAGATCAACTGTATCTATTCAGCAGACCGTATCCCTCTGCAATTTCCTCACTTTCTCAATACAGCAGGTATTAGGTCCCTTGTCACTGAAACTTGGTTACTTCCAAATGTCAACTACTCAGTGGGCTAAACATCAATAACAGTTGGCAGCGTGAGGCTATCTCATTTATGAGTCAGTCCTGTCTATCTCTTCTGCGGCTATTCTACAAGGGCGCTGTATTTTACACTGATTATCCTGTTTGGCTCTTAGCAGATGTAAATGGTTGGGGATCACTGTGTAATGCGGTTTACTGTCTCTACATCACTGCACAGAGGTGATAAATTATAGTTCTGTGAGAGGTCTAAGCTCCGCTTGTACTCATGATGCTCTCACTTCAGCCCCAGATGCCTCATTCTAACTCCGACTGATTTGGGCCCCTGCATCACCAGGAACCGCCTATCAACAAATTCTGTCCAGATCTCTGCCTCTGCCGCGCCACCCAGGCCACCCGTTGAACACTGACAGGAGTACCCGATCTCCTTCAGACAATCTCCGCCTCTTCCTACCACTCCCTAGTTGGCTGGCAAAAGGTCTACAGGCCCTGCTGTCCGATGCGATGCATTGAAGCCTCTCTCTGCTCTCTCCAACTGCTGGTAACTCCAATAACTGCCCTGTCAGCGCGTGTCTCCTCACCTCAACAGTTCTAACGTCCTAAGGCAGTACCATACGTTGGTACTCAGGGGGGTTCCTTCTTACATTTTCACTGTATTAATGACCTTCTTACTCCATAAATATTCATTTACATACATCATGCTATATATATCAGTAGGCTATATATATCAATATATATATAAACCCAGTTCTAATACACAGTTCCTCTATAATGGATAATATTTGCTTCTGGGATATTACAGAAAAAACTGCAATTCTCCCATAGAGAATTCCGGAGGGGGCGGGGGCAGGGTGTTCAAGGGGCTACACCTCAAAAGCTATAGAAGGTACCGGGCTGAAATTTTGCAAGGGCGGGTAGAACTGTCACTCGGTGCTGCATGCTAAATTTCAGGGCATAAACTTAAAAATGAGGACTTGGGAGTAATCTAAAGTTCCAACTGTCACATTTTTCTGACATTCTCAATTAGAACAACTTTTCTGCTGTAGTCTATGTTTTTTTTTTTTTAGGGAAGGCATAACTCAGGGAAGGGGGTGAAATTAGACTTGGGGTTTGTTTCATTAGGTAACTATTGTGCTAGGGTACGTGTTTTTGGGGTTCAGGTAAATTAGAAAGTTACAGTTTTTAAACTATTACCTGAAGAATGCGCCATTGAATAGATAGGTCTTTTCAACTTGTTACGCAGCCGCAGTAGGAGCCTCCAGCAGGTGTAATCACTGTGGCTTCACTTGGGTGCACAAAGATGGCCGTCGTTTGCAGGCTTTAGCGGTGGTAGGCTTGGGGGAAGGAAGCTGCCGTTAGCTGCAGCGGGACCCGGGGGAAAGGCATTGGGGGGTAGTGGGGGGTAGTGGGCGTTAGTCCGGTGCTGGTTCTGGGATTTACCAGAACCAGCACCGGACTCTTTCTAATGGGGGGGTGATGCCACAGCCAGGGGAACCCTCTCACCAGGCCCCCCAGCCGAAGCATCACCCCTGACCGCTAGTCAGACCAGGCCAGGGATCCCTGGGGAGCTGTGGACCCCCCAATAAAGGGGTCCCCCTCTCCAGCGCACCCCAGGCCTAGGCTGATAGTCAGGGGCTATACACAGCACCCCTGGGCGGTGGGTGCCGGGTTGATTATGTAAAGTGTGGTGCATATGAGAGAATTCAAATATTGTCTTTTGCTGTGGATCTACAGTTCCCAGCAAGCCTCCCCTGCATGCTGGTACTTGGTGAACCACAAGTATCAGCATGCGGGGCATTACGGGCCTGCTGGTACCTGTAGTTCCACAGCAAAAGCAATATTAAAAAAACACACAACATACACACTGTAGTGTGGTGCCCGTAGTGCACACACCCCCTGAGCACACTGGTTGCGCTGGATACAGGGGACCCCTATGTCATTTGTACCCCATATTTTGGCAACCAGGACTGGTTCTGAAAATCCTGGTGCTGATTGTGCTTCAAACGGGGGATCCCTACATCATTTGTCCAATGTATTTAGCACAACCAGTACTGGGTCTCCATAGCCCGGTGCTGGTTGTCATTTGGGGGGGTAGGGCCACACTTTTTTTTTTTTTTACACAGGGTTTTTTTTAATCACAGAAGCATAGACAGGTCTCACTGATCCCATCCATGCTTCTGTGTTTATTTATACACAGATGCAGGTATCACGGATCTTTCAGATCCGAGCCTGCATCTGTCTGCTGCTACCTCCCCCGGGTCCTTCCGCCTGCACAACCGCCGCCAGTAACGCCCTTGGGTCCTGGCCACAGCTAACACCTGCTGCCCCCCTGTGTTGTTGCCGTAACTTACGGCTGCTTCCTTCCCCCCCCGAGCCCATCCGCCGCTACCGCCCGCACTGACTTGCCATCTTGGTGCACCCAAGTGAAGCCACAGTAAGTACACCTGATAGATGCTTCTACTGAGGCTGTGCATCAAGTTGAAACTTCCTATCTCTATAATGGTGGATTCGTGAGGTAATAGTTTAAAAACTGTAACTTTCTCAATTACCTAAACCCCAAAAGCACCTACCGTTGAACAATAGTTACCTATTAAAACAAACCCCAAGTCTAATTTCGCTCCCTACCCTGAGTTATGCCTTCCCAAAAATCCACCATAGAGAACAGCAGAAAAGTGGCACTAATTGAGTATCAGAAAAAACTGACAGTTGGGAATTTAGATTACTTCCAAATCCTCATTTTTTATGTTTTTGCCCTGAAATTGGACATGCAGCACCGAGCCACAATTCTACCAGCTCATGCCAAATTTCAGCTCTGTACCTGCAATAGCTTTCGAGGTGTAGCCCCTTAAACACCATACCCCCTCCCTCCGGAATTCTCTATGGGAGAATTCCCTTTTTTTCAGGGTGCCCCTACGTTGTTTGTCCCCTGTGTTTAGCACAACCAGCACTTGGGCTACAAAGCTCAATGCTGGTTGTGCTGTGGGGGCACATATTTTTTTTTATATTACACATTGATTTTTTAAAACAATACATGGGTGGATCTCACTGATACGTCCATGCATCTGTGTCTTATTGATTTGATTTTCTCAGGTGCATGCCCAGCACCAGTTGTTCCCTTTGTCGCCCGCTGATGCTTCTGTGTATGGCCCTGTTGCTGCCACTGTTCCACACCCCTGCTGCTGCCACTGCCCCACACACCTGAAGCCTGCCCCCACAGCCGTCTCTCCCTCTGCACCCTTAAAACACCTCCTGTGTGCTGTCTGCTCCTCCACCCATGTTAGTGTACCTATTTGTTGTCCTGCTGCCCTGCAGGTAGCCCAGTTTGCTCGTCAAAACCCTGATGGTTAATAACTAATAAAAAAGCTATGAAATTCCATAGACAAAAAAACCTTACAGATTTAGATGTCCCATTAAGGCTGCTTAGACATGATCTGAAATTTCACAAAACCTACTGAATTTGTGCCACACAAACTTCAAAAAGCAATGAAATTACGATCATTAAGCCTTAATGGACGTGTTCCTTGCGTAATACAGATATGGTATGCCATGACACCATGTGGTTAACTGCAGATTCAGCACTCTCACAGAGTGAGATTGCTGTCGCTCAGAAAATGGTGGAGCTGCTAATTCACAGAATTGTGTTCTCATTGGAATTCACACATGCAGTCTATGCAACTGAGGTCTGAGCAGAACATAGAGCTGAGCAGATGAAATCAGAGTATGGAGGATGGGGGGAGAAGACAGGGCGTTGTGGATGGGGCAGACAGAAGGCGTGCAGAGGGGAAGATTAAGCAGTACAGATGGGGCGAGCCAAAGTGATGCAGATGGGTTGAAAACAGTGGTGCACATGGGGGGGAGACAGAGTGGCATGGTTTGGGGGAACAGAGCAACATGAATGGGGTATACAGAGTGGCATGGATGTGAGGAAGATAGAGCAGCGCAGATGGGTAAAGACAGATTGGTGTGGATGAGGAATACAGACTAGCATAATGGGAGAACACACAACAATAGGGATTGGGGAAGACAGATTGGTGCGGATGGGAGGGGAAAGACAGAGTGGCATGGTTGGGGGGGACAGAGTGGTGCAGATGGAGGAAGAAAGAGTGGCAGAGATGAGGGGAAGACAGAGTGATGTGGCTGGGGGCAAGGCAGTGGTGCAGATGGAAGGAAACACAGTGGCACGGATGCAGGAACACAGGGCAGTGCACACGGGGAAAGACAAATTTGTGTGGATCAGGGCAAGCAGACTAGCACAGTGGGGAGACCACACAGCTGTAGGGATTGCGGAAGTTATAGCAGCATGGAGGCGAAGATAGTGTACATGCATAGACAGAGTATGATAGCTTTAGCAATTGGGAAGCTGAATGTGTATAATGAATGAGATGGATGTATGGAGTGAGAAGGAGGTTGGCACCCAGGGGGATTATTGTGGTGACTGAGTGGGAAGATTGTGGGCACTGAGTGGGATGTGTGTGCCACATAACTGCTCAGACCTCAGTTGCATAGACTGCATGTGTGTATTCCAATGAGCACACAATTCTGTGACTTAGCAGCTCCACCATTTTGTGAGTGACAGCAATCTCACTCTGTGAGAGTGCTGAATCTGCAGTTAACCACATGGTGTCATGGCATACCATATCTGCATTAAGCAAGGAATGGAATCAGCATGATTTACCGCTGGTCGCATGGCCGGCAGTTCAAATCCAGACAACGGCAGCCCGGCAGGGGTGAAAATCCAGGTTTTCAAAAGATAAGTACTAACTAACCTAACTCTACCCCCTAACCCTCCCTTAGGGGTGCCTAACCCTAACCTCCCCCCCAAGTGCCTAACCCTATTCCCCCCCTAAGTGCCTAAACCTAACCACCCTTCCCTGCAGCCTAACCCTAAATCCCCCTGGGGGGTGCTTAACCTTAACCAGCCCCCAGGGGGGGGCCTAACCATAACCCCCCTTCCCCTAGCCTAAACTTAACCTCTGGGGTGGTGCCTAACCCTAATTCCCCCCCTGGGAGCCCATAACCTAACCCTCCCCCCCCGTGGCTGTCCGACTGCCTCTCCTCCCCCCAATGCCAGGGGTCACCTTACCTTGCAGGAGTCCTTGCTGTCTGTAATTATTAACCTGCTATGCCCATGTCACACTGCTATACTCAGATACCACTGAGAGACAGCATCCTACATACACACCTCTCCATGCCAGGGGTCACCTCACCCAGCAGAAGGCAGTGGTGGCAGCTGTGGTTATTATCCTGCTTGTGCCCATGTTACACTTTTACAGCCTAATATACTGAGGCCAGCTGCTAGCTCCCTCCTGCAAACCCTATGCCTCCCTCCCCACCAATGCTAGGGGTCACTTTACCCTGCAGGAGGCATTACTGGCACTTTAATCACCCTGCTGGTGCCCCCTTTTACACTATTACACCAAAATACTACTAAGATCAGCTACCAGCATTCTACTGCCCCTCCATACCCCTGTACCCTGCCTATGCTGTTCTTAGTACTACACTTTTCACCTGCTACAGCAGGACACATTCCTGAGTGGAAATAGACATGTTCATAGGTGGAGCTAGATAGGCCTTTTGGGTGGGGAATGACATGCCCCATCAGTTGGGCACCTTGCTGCGTGCAGCGCATTCTACAATCAAATGTAATCTCCCTGAAAGTAGTGTTCCTAACTGTCATTTCACATGACAGTTATTAGCTGATTGGTTGGATCACAATTTAAGACTAGTAACTAGTGATAAGAATATTATTTGTTGATAAATGAGACCCATAGCCTGTAAAATGTCAGTTAGGAGTTGATTGGTTGGTACTTTTATCCTTCTCCACGTTATCTCTCTTCAAGGTTTGATACATCTCCCCAAAAGTGTTTTTTTTTACATTTACATGTTACCTTTCTTGTGTGTGTGTGTGTGTGTGTGTGCTTACATGCTGCCAGACAGTTAGATGTATGCCTGTAGATCCAGATGTGGTGTAACTAGGTATCTGAATGCCCCATAGCAAAAGTTTGTAAGGGCCCCTAAGTACCACCCAATAGTGGTAAATGTATATAACACATGTAAGTTTGACAAGGAAGATGGGTCCCACTCAGCTCTGGGTCACATAGCAGCTGCCCCCCCAGCATGGTAGTTACGCCAATGCACTCAAGGTACTCAAAGTAGTTACATGCTAAAGTGGAATCATCCTGTCAGATGATTACATGCTGTGCCCTTGTTATCATTTTCATTGTGAGCTGAAATCTTGTCAACAATGTTTATGCTGGTTATTAATGCATTTAGTACTTGTCTAGGGCTCCTGAATTTCGGGGAGACCTCCCAGTACCCTTTCACTTTCCTAGAGACTTTTTTGATCCCCCCTCCCCCCACAAGGGCTGGGAACCATAATGATGCAAATGACTTTGCTACATCCCCACGCTTTACCCTTGGATCCCCCTCAGAAATCTCAAGGAGAAGAGGTCCATCAAGCAGGCAAGTTTGTATTAATGAGTGTAATGCGATTGTGCTTAGCCTCATATTAATCCTTTGTAATCATTGTTATTTTGTATGCAAATCATAATCTAATATTATGTTATTAGGGGGTATATTTACTAAAGTGCGGGCTTTTAGAAGTGGAGTTGTTGCCCATAGCAACCAAACAGATTCTAGCTATTATCTTCTAGAAGGTGCTAGAGAAATGATAAGTAGAATCTAATTGGTTGCTATGGGCAACATCTCCACTTCTAAAAACCAGCACTTTAGTAAATATACCCCTAGTAATCATTCTATACTTAAGTCCATGGGCGTAGCTATACTGGGTGCAAGGGGTACCATTGCTATGGGGCCCAGAGGCTTAGTAGGCCCTGGACCCAGCTCATATAGTTGTCGACAAAGTTCCTGAAATGACCTGCTGAGAAATTGGGTCTGACCCATTGCCCAGGCCTGAAAAAGGAGACTCATCAGTGATGATATCTGTCTCTCCCTCTTAGTAAAACTCCACACTGATATGATCCATCTCCCACTGATATGATCCATCTCCCACACTCCTGCTTCGCACTCACAAACACTTCAGAGCTAATCAGTAAGCCCAGCACTGTCAGAGAGTAGGCTTTTCCTTGTTTATAGCATTTGTGAAGCTGGGGGGCTGAATTGAACTCTGAGATTAGGACAGTCCAAGAAAGGGACAAAGTAAAAAATTAAGAAGATCTCTCAAAATGGATTGTTCTGTATTAGGAAGTATCCCCCCCAAGTAGGAGCTGATTGGTATCCCCCACTTGTGTGGCATAATGTGAAATGGAGGCAGTGCGTGGCATAATGTGTACTGACAGCACTACAATGTGGCATATTGTGAACTAGGGGAAAATACAATGTGGCATAATTAGGGGTGAGCGGGTTCGGATTTCTGAAATCCGAACCCCCCCGAGCCCCCCCGATCCGAGTCCGATCCGAGTCAGGCTCGACTTTTCCCGCCTGACTCGGATCTGAAATCGAGGCAAAACGTCATCATCCCGCCTTCCGAGTCTTGCGGGTTTTGGATCCTATATAAGGTACCCGCGTCGGCGCCATTTTCTCACTCGGCTGTGGACAGTGAAGAGGGAGGGTGGGAGTTAGGGCTGTGTAGTGTAGTGTAGTGTAGTGCTGCTGTTGTCCACTACTTCAAAGTCCATAGGGGCTGGCTGTGTTGTGCTGTGCTGCTGTTGTTAATAGGGGCTGTGTCCACTACTTCAAAGTCCATAGGGGCTGGCTGGACTGTGTTGTGCAGTCAGTTCTCCATAGGGGCTGTGTCCACTCCAAAGTCCTGTGCAGTGTCCCAGTCCTAAAGGAGTGCTGTAGTGTTGTCCAGGGGGTGCTCTGTCCATCAGGGGTGCTCCCCCCAAGTGCTAAAAAAATAATATATTTTCTGTGTTTGTGAATTGTGTGCGCAGTAGCCGCACGTGCATCAACAAAGTAGTGCCAAGCGTGCGCCTGTGTCATAAGTAAAGGGCCGACTGGCTTGACCGTTAAGGGTGCTGTAACCCCCGAAAGTACACTCCAGTCCAAACCAAAAAAAAAATTATTTTCTGTGTTTGTGAATTGTGTGCGCAGTAGCCGCACGTGCATCAACAAAGTAGTGCCAAGCGTGCACCTGTGTCATAAGTAAAGGGCCGACTGGCTTGACCGTTAAGGGTGCTGTAACCCCCGAAAGTACACTCCAGTCCAAACCAAAAAAAAAATTATTTTCTGTGTTTGTGAATTGTGTGCGCAGTAGCCGCACGTGCATCAACAAAGTAGTGCCAAGCGTGCGCCTGTGTCATAAGTAAAGGGCCGGCTGGCTTGACCGTTAAGGGTGCTGTAACCCCCGAAAGTACACTCCAGTCCAAACCAAAAAAAAATTATTTTCTGTGTTTGTGAATTGTGTGCGCAGTAGCCGCACGTGCATCAACAAAGTAGTGCCAAGCGTGCGCCTGTGTCATAAGTAAAGGGCCGGCTGGCTTGACCGTTAAGGGTGCTGTAACCCCCGAAAGTACACTCCAGTCCAAACCAAAAAAAAAATTATTTTCTGTGTTTGTGAATTGTGTGCGCAGTAGCCGCACGTGCATCAACAAAGTAGTGCCAAGCGTGCGCCTGTGTCATAAGTAAAGGGCCGGCTGGCTTGACCGTTAAGGGTGCTGTAACCCCCGAAAGTACACTCCAGTCCAAACCAAAAAAAAAATTATTTTCTGTGTTTGTGAATTGTGTGCGCAGTAGCCGCACGTGCATCAACAAAGTAGTGCCAAGCGTGCGCCTGTGTCATAAGTAAAGGGCCGGTTGGCTTGACCGTTAAAGGGTGCTGTAACCCCCAAAGTACACTCCAGTCCAAACCCCAAAAAAAATTATTTTCTGTGTTTGTGAATTGTGTGCGCAGTAGCCGCACGTGCATCAACAAAGTAGTGCCAAGCGTGCGCCTGTGTCATAAGTAAAGGGCCGGCTGGCTTGACCGTTAAAGGGTGCTGTAACCCCCGAAAGTACACTCCAGTCCAAACCAAAAAAAAATTATTTTCTGTGTTTGTGAATTGTGTGCGCAGTAGCCGCACGTGCATCAACAAAGTAGTGCCAAGCGTGCGCCTGTGTCATAAGTAAAGGGCCGGCTGGCTTGACCGTTAAGGGTGCTGTAACCCCCGAAAGTACACTCCAGTCCAAACCAAAAAAAAAATTATTTTCTGTGTTTGTGAATTGTGTGCGCAGTAGCCGCACGTGCATCAACAAAGTAGTGCCAAGCGTGCGCCTGTGTCATAAGTAAAGGGCCGGCTGGCTTGACCGTTAAAAAGTGCTGTAACCCCCGAAAGTACACTCCAGTCCAAACCAAAAAAAAATTATTTTCTGTGTTTGTGAATTGTGTGCGCAGTAGCCGCACGTGCATCAACAAAGTAGTGCCAAGCGTGCGCCTGTGTCATAAGTAAAGGGCCGGCTGGCTTGACCGTTAAGGGTGCTGTAACCCCCGAAAGTACACTCCAGTCCAAACCAAAAAAAAAATTATTTTCTGTGTTTGTGAATTGTGTGCGCAGTAGCCGCACGTGCATCAACAAAGTAGTGCCAAGCGTGCGCCTGTGTCATAAGTAAAGGGCCGGCTGGCTTGACCGTTAAAGGGTGCTGTAACCCCCAAAGTACACTCCAGTCCAAACCAAAAAAAAAATTATTTTCTGTGTTTGTGAATTGTGTGCGCAGTAGCCGCACGTGCATCAACAAAGTAGTGCCAAGCGTGCGCCTGTGTCATAAGTAAAGGGCCGGCTGGCTTGACCGTTAAGGGTGCTGTAACCCCCGAAAGTACACTCCAGTCCAAACCAAAAAAAAAATTATTTTCTGTGTTTGTGAATTGTGTGCGCAGTAGCCGCACGTGCATCAACAAAGTAGTGCCAAGCGTGCGCCTGTGTCATAAGTAAAGGGCCGGCTGACTTGACCGTTAAAGGGTGCTGTAACCCCCAAAGTACACTCCAGTCCAAACCAAAAAAAAATTATTTTCTGTGTTTGTGAATTGTGTGCGCAGTAGCCGCACGTGCATCAACAAAGTAGTGCCAAGCGTGCGCCTGTGTCATAAGTAAAGGGCCGGCTGGCTTGACCGTTAAGGGTGCTGTAACCCCCGAAAGTACACTCCAGTCCAAACCAAAAAAAAATTATTTTCTGTGTTTGTGAATTGTGTGCGCAGTAGCCGCACGTGCATCAACAAAGTAGTGCCAAGCGTGCGCCTGTGTCATAAGTAAAGGGCCGGCTGGCTTGACCGTTAAAGGGTGCTGTAACCCCCGAAAGTACACTCCAGTCCAAACCAAAAAAAAATTATTTTCTGTGTTTGTGAATTGTGTGCGCAGTAGCCGCACGTGCATCAACAAAGTAGTGCCAAGCGTGCGCCTGTGTCATAAGTAAAGGGCCGGCTGGCTTGACCGTTAAAGGTTGCTGTAACCCACAAAGTACACTCTAGTCCAAACCCCAAAAAAAATTATTTTCTGTGTTTAGCCGCACGTATATATCAAATCGATATAACATAAATGGAGGACCAAACTTTCTCCGATAAAAATAAAATAGAGAAAGATCAAGAACCACTTCCTCCTAGTGCTGAAGCTGCTGCCACTAGTCATGACATAGACGATAACATGCCATCAACGTCGTCTGCCAAGGCCGATGCCCAATGTCATAGTAGAGGGCACATACAATCCCAAATGGCAAAGTTCAGGAAAATGACCTTGAAAAAGACATTTAAATCAGCTGAAGAGAAACGTAAACTTGCCAATATGCCATTTACGACACGGAGTGGCAAGGAACGGCTAAGGTCGATCCCTAGTATGTTCATGACTAGTGGTTCAGCTTCACATGACGATGGAAGCCCTCCTCCCACTAAAAAAATCAAAAGAGTTAAGCTGGCAAAAGCACAGCGAAGAACTGTGCTTTCTAAGAAGATATCACAAATCCCCAAGGAGAGTCCAAGTGTGGTGGTGGTTGCGATGCCTGACCTTCCCAGCACTGGACGGGAAGAGGTGGCTCTTTCCACCATTTGCACGCCCCCTGCAAGTGCTGAAAGGAGCACCCACAGTCCACTTGCTGATATGCAAATTGAAGATGTCACTGTTGAAGTACAACAGGATGAGGATACTGGTGTAGCTGGCGCTGAGGAGGAAGTTGGCGAGGAGGATTCTGATGGTGATGTGGTTTGTTTAAATCAGGCTCCGGGGGAGACAGTTGTTGTCCGTGGGATGAAAAAGCCCATCACGGTCATGCCTGGGCAGAAGACCAAACATTCCACCTCTTTGGTCTGGCAATATTTCTATCCAAATCCGGACAACAACTGTCTTGCCATATGTACCATATGTAAAGGTGAAATAAGTAGGGGTAGGGACGTCAACCACCTAGGAACATCCTCCCTTATACGGCACCTGCAGCGCGTTCATAAAAAGTTACTGTCAAGTTCAGAAACTTTGGCTAAGACCGTAAGCAGTCCAGGGACACCTAAATCCCGTTGTCCTGTTGTATCCAAGCGCCTGCAAACCACACCGTCAACTCCCTCCTCGTCAATTTCCTCCTTAGTTAGGATCGGAAGTAGTCCTGCAGGCCATGTCACTGGCATGACTGACTCTCCTATCCGGGATTCCTCCGGAGGATCCTGCATTGCTACGCCTACTGCTGCCGCTGCTGCTGTTGCTGCTGCTGGGAGTCGTTCATCATCCCAGAGAGGAAGTAGGAACACCACTACTTTTACTAAACAATTGACCCTCCAACAGTCCTTAGCGAGGAGGATGAAGTACGACAGCAGTCATCCTGAAGCAAAACGTATAACTGAGGCCTTGACTGCTATGTTGGTGTTAGACGTGCGTCCGGTATCCGCCATTAGTGCAGTGGGATTTAGACAATTGATGGAGGTAGTGTGTCCCCGGTTCCAAATCCCGTCTAGATTCCACTTCACTAGGCAGGCGATACCGAGACTGTACAGAAACGTCAGAAAAAGTGTCCTCAGTGTCCTGAAAAATGCCGTTGTACACAATGTCCACTTAACCACGGACATGTGGACAAGTGGAACAGGGCAGACTAAGGACTATATGACTGTGACAGCCCACTGGGTAGATGTATCACCTTACGCAGCAACAGCAGCAGCGTCACCAGTAGCAGCATCTCAGAAATGCCAGCTCGTTACAAGGCAGGCTACGCTGTGTATCACCGGTTTCAGTAAGAGGCACACCGCCGACAACCTCTTAGAGAAACTGAGGGAAATCATCGCCCAGTGGCTTACCCCACTTAGACTCTCCTGGGGATTTGTGATATCTGACAACGCCACCAATATTGTGCGGGCATTACATCTGGGCAAATTCCAGCACGTCCCATGTTTTGCTCACACAATAAACTTGGTGGTGCAGAATTTTCTGAAAAGCGACAGGGGCGTGCAGGAGACGCTTTGGGTGGCCCGAAAAATTTCTGGCCACTTTCGCCATTCAGCGACTGCGTGCCGAAGACTGGAGCGCCAGCAAACACTCTTGAACCTGCCCCGCCATCACCTGAAGCAAGAGGTTGTGACGCGGTGGAACTCAACCCTCTATATGCTTCAGAGGATGGAGGAGCAGCAAAAGGCCATACAAGCCTATACATCCACCTATGACATAGGCAAAGGAGGGGGTATGCACCTGACTCAAGCGCAGTGGAGAATGATTTCCGTGTTGTGCAAGGTTCTCCAGCCCTTCGAACTTGCCACACGTGAAGTCAGTTCAGACACTGCCAGCTTGAGTCAGGTCATTCCCCTCATCAGGCTTTTGCAGAAGCAGCTGGAGAAAGTGAAGGAGGAGCTAAGACGGAGCGATTCCGCTCGGCATGTGGGACTTGTGGATGAAGCCCTTCATTCGCTTTGCCAGGATTCCAGGGTGGTCAATCTGTTGAAATCAGACCACTACGTTTTGGCCACCGTGCTCGATCCTAGGTTTAAAGCCTATGTGGTGTCTCTCTTTCCGGCCGACACAAGCCTGCAGAGGTGCAAAGACCTGCTGGTGAACACACTGTCAGCTGAAGCGGAACGTGACACGTCAGCGGCTCCTTCTTCATTTTCTCCTGCAACTGGGGCTGCCAGGAAAAAACTTAGGTATCCTAAGCAACCCGCTGGCGGTGATGCAGGGCAGGCAGGACCAAGTTTGGACATCTGGTCCGGACTGAAGGACCTGGCAACAATTTCTGACATGTCTACTGTCACTGCATATGATACTGTCACCATTGACAGAATGGTGGAGGATTACATCGGTGACAGCATCCAAGTAGGCATGGCAGACAGTCCATACCTGTACTGGCAGGAAAAAGAGGCAATTTGGAGGCCCCTGTACAAACTGGCTCTATTTTACCTGAGTTGCCCCCCCTCCAGTGTGTACTCCGAAAGAGTGTTTAGTGCAGCCGGGAACCTTGTCAGCGAAAGGCGTAGGAGGTTGCTTCCACAGAATGTGGAGAAGATGATGTTCATCAAAATGAATTATCAGCTCTTCCAGGGAGACCAGCCTCCAGAAGGTACAGAGGGACCTGTGGTGGTGGATTCAAGTGGGGACGAGTTAATACTTTGTGAGGATGAGGATGTACACACTGAAGAGGGTGAGGAATCGGTGGATGAGGAGGATGAGGATGACATCTTGCCTCCATAGAGCCAGTTTGTGCAGGGACACATTAATTGCCAGCTTGTTTTGTGGGGGCCCAAACGAACCAATCATTTCAGCCACAGTTGTGTGGCAGACCCTGGCGCTGAAATGATTGGTTTGTTAAAGTGTGCATGTCCTGTTTATACAACATAAGGGTGGGTGGGAGGGCCCAAGGACAATTCCATCTTGCACCTCTTTTTTTTCTTTGCATTATGTACAGTTTGGGGCCTAGTTTTTCAAACTGCCATCCTGTCTGCCACTGCAGTTTCACGCCTAGATGGGTCACGTGTTTGTGCCGCCCACTCGTGTCGCTTAGCATAGTCATCCAGCTACCTCGGTGCAACGTTTTGGACATAAAAACACTATTGTGAGGTGTGAGGTGTTCAGAATAGACTGGAAATGAGTGGAAATTAAGGTTATTGAGGTTAATAATAGCATAGGAGCAGAAAAACCTACAAATTCTGTGATTTTAGCTGTTTTTATGCTTTTTTAAAAAAAAATACAGATCCAAAACACAAAACCCAGAACCCAAAACACGGAAGGGTGGTTTTGGCAAAACCAATCCAGATCCAAAACACGAAGAAAGATCCAGATCCAAAACCAAAACACAAAACACGAAAAGTGGCCGGTGCACACCCCTAGGCATAATATGAACTGGTGGTACTATGTGGTATAATGCGAACTAGGGCACTACTATGGGGTATAAAATTAACTAGAGTCCTATTACTGTATAGTGCATAAAATGAGTTAGGACAATACTATAGGGCATAAAATTAACATCGGAGAAAGGTGTTCTCTAGAAACATGGGCGTAACTACCATACAGTAGGTGCAAGGGGTGCAGCTGCTATGGGACGCAGAGCTGAGGGGGGGGGGGTGCATCTTCCTTGTCAAAGTTACATGTGTCATATACAGGTTTCACCATTGGGTGGTACATAGGGGCCTTTACAATCTTTTGCCGTGGGGCCTTCAAATGCCTAGTTATGCAGCTGTCTTGAAGCATTGCGGAAGACCCCTTCAAATTGTTGCAATGGGCTCCACAAAGTTCTGGCTATGTTCCTGCTTAAGTCACTTTACATTAAAACTAAGGTATAGGTGATACAGATTATTTATATTGAATTGTGCAATTATTAACCAATGCACCACCATCATGTTAACCTCCTATTGATCTGTGACCCAATAAACCCACCACATTGGCCCCCGCTTTCATATTTGCATTGCTGAGCTGTGTGGGGTGAGACACCTGTTAACTGCGACAAGCCCAGCAAGACTGACCAAGGTGGAGATACTGAAAATACCAACATGAGTGGAATCCTGCCATGCAAAGCATAACACCTCTACCACCTACCGGCCCCAGGGGTTACAAATGAAACCAGGGAAGTATTCTGGACCTATGTGTAATATTATGAACGAATAAAAAACAGGGATAAAATCAGGAATCATTGCCAATGTTGTGAGCATAATATGTAAAATGAATTAGATCAGTACAATGACATAAAGCCTCCTAAATAAACATTAGAGTTTACAATCTCTTCATTTATTGCACTCTGAATGAAGGTCTGTACTCTGATCACAAGAACTTTCAATTAAATGTCAATAATTCTGTAAGTAATGCTAATCTGTAGCATGTTTAGACGCCTTTATGTACTAGAGCAGAGAGCTAGTGTCTCTCACAAGGGCAGAAAGGACTCAGGGATTTGTACTGCCTGTCAGATAAAGCAGTGACTTATATTTGCAGAGACTGCAGCACCCTCCCTCTGACTGCCCGGTGCTTGTTGTTGTGTCTGGCACAGGCGGAGATTTTCACCGCATTAACCATCCTGCATCTCTCGCTTGTCTGGAGTGTGGGGGAACTGTACTGGCTGCAGAGGGAAAGGCTGTCAGGTAGAGCACAGCAGGGTATGTTAGCCAGACTGGCAGCCTGCAGGCACTGAGGAGGAGGCTAGACTGACGCTCTGTCACACATCATAAATGTCCATAAACTCTGTGACCTTTAGCGGGGAACAGTCTGGGGATTCAGCCCAATATTACTGCAAATGACCCAGATTAACTTGTCACAATTGCACAATATACCTGCAATAGTTGTACGCAACAAACATTGTGCATAGCATACATTATGACAGAAGTCATGATATCAGTATTACTAAAGCATCAGCATAACATTCATTCTATGGGGCCTGTATCAATACGTTTTTTGCATAAAATTATGCAGAAACTGCAGTTTCTGCATAAATGTATGTAATGTTCCTATGTACTGCTAGCACAATGCAGGAGATTTCATAGAAATTCCTGCAGATCGCAGTCCCCATTATAGTCAATAGGAACAAAGATCTGACCCCTATGTACTAAACTCCAAAAAGCGAAGCTTTCAGAGTTTAGCCCCTGTAGTTTACACTATCTTCAGATGGTGTAAACTACTGTAAGCCCATGGGGGCTCCAGGTGCAGGAGAGAGATCTTTCGATCTCTTCCCCGCAGCCCCTGGCCGGCCCCGGAAGCGGACGCAGTGCGCATGCGCAGTGTCAGCTTCCCCCAGGGAAGTCTATTACTGTGAAAGACTTCTCCTAAATCTCGGGGATATAACCTGCCGGGATATTTTTTATTAAAAATTGAAAAAAACCCCGGTGAGTTTGGTACATAATAATCGTGGCAGTACAACGATCATTAGTACATAGACCCTTATAAGTGGAAAAAAAAGTATTTAAAACTTTTTGTGCTGAATAAACTAAGTTGTCTCATTAGCCAAAATACAAGATGATTCAATGTGAAAAATCATTTACAGAGATATAGAAAAGTTGAATCAGACTGATCACCTGTACACTATATGGATAGTCGGTTTGTTGGGTGAAGCAGTATTAAGCTTACAATTGCCTTAGGACTAGTGACATTAGTGAGGCATGAGACATAAGCACAGGGCCGGTGCTAGGGTAGAGAGCTTCACTGTGGAAGCTCTCTGCAAAGGAAAGAGCGTGCTAGTGGCACCTGAAGATGGCGTTAGTTATCCAAGTCATGCTCTGAAACTTCTTGTTTTCAAAACTTGATAACTTGCACAACTGCAATGGCCTTATACATTACATGGGGACTGCTCTATGCTGTGATTGTGCGTATAACGCAGTGGATATCTGTGATATCTCCTGTGTTAGACACTTAAAAAATAGGAACACTACTTAATTCAGTGTAAATCATGTGGAAAATGCTATTTCCGCATGATTTATGGGACCATAAAGCTGGATAAATAAGGCCTATAATGTACAGTAATAATTTCCAGTGCAGAGAGCACACATGTACCTGCCATCATTCCTTAAGTTAATAGAACTGTGGAGATTTCATGGGTCATATATAAGCGGGATTTACATATTTTTAAAGTGTCACTGTGCTAGCCATTTCTGACTAAGGGGTCTATTCATCATTCCTTCAGGTAGATGAAAAGATTATTTTTCACCTAATTTTGTAAGAATGAAGTAATGGACCCATTCATTATAAATGTAAAGCAGGAGATGTCATGGAAAACTCCTGCTTACCTTGCAGTCCGGATGTGACCTGCTGTTCCCATACACAAGTATGATTTCGTTTTTGGAGTCTGGCTGCACGAATTAACGCCATGGCGTTAATTACCAGAGATAACGATGCAAAGAGAAATCCATTCTGATCCCTACACACCCTCCAGCCCTGTGTCTCCCCCGGCAGGGCACCTGCTAGTAATTAGCAGCAAAAGTGTTAGTGATAGGACTTTTTCGAAGCAGCTGTCCCCGCACAGGAGTAAAATTGAATTGCACATGTTTGGTACCCGCCACAACAACTTGCGCCAAGTTAGATACCAAAATAATGGGGGAGCAGATGAGGTTGGATGATAAAAACTGAAATTTAAAATATTCAAAATACATTTATTTCAAGAAAGTTTTATTAGTTTTAGTGTTTCTTAGTGTAACACCTCTTTCGTACACGCCTTCCTCAATGACATTCACCCAGAACCGGAGCCTCCCTCTTGGTTCAGGGACTACTTTCAAAATGCCCCATACTGGATCTCCCAAGGGGTCAGCGTCAACTCCACACTGCCAGTTCGTGTCGTGCCTCCTATGGCAGCTTGCTCTCTAGCTGCAGCAGGGATTGACAGCAGCACCTCAGCGGTCACATTCCAACAGCCACATGTCCAGACATGCCTGACTGCAAGCTTCCAGTCAGCCTCCTGGCTCTGCCTCCTCTCCTCTGTCTTTGGAACCCCGTTTGGCACAAAACCATCCCCTTATAAAGGCTCTGCTCCTTAGTTTCCCCCAGACCCGACTCTCATCTGGCTCCACCCCTTTTCACATAACTCAAGCCACTTCTAGATGGAGCTAATGACTCTCTAGCAGATGGGTGGTGGCCATCTTGGCATAGTCAATGCAGTAAATCGCCATCTTGTGTAGGTTCCAATGTGTATAGCTCTTGGGATCACCGAGAGACTACTGGCCAGTGGCCAGGAGAGCAAGTGGGCTACATGTGAATAAGAAAAAAACATTCCTTAATTGCTGAGAGGCTAACTGTAACAAAATATTATATGGCCCTCCGTCCCAAAGTATTTTTTTAATACGGCACTCCAAGAAAACCGTTTGGCTGCCCCTGGAATAGGAGGTAAAATGTAAAAGAAAACCTATTTTTGTCTATTTCAAAGTGGTTTTGCATGTGTTGTTGATGAAGCAGGAAATGCATTGGTGCAATAATAATTTGTGTCCTGTATATGTATTTTGTTTTACAACCAGCAGATGTTACTGTTGTTACTGCTGTCCATGAAAATATTTACTCAGTCTGTGGCTAAAAGCTTTTTCACAGATAAGGGTCAACTCTTTCTTGCTATTTGTAATACATTTTAGTCACAAAATATATTGCTAAATTGGATTTTTTTTAGACATGGTTTCAAATGGGTATGTTTCTCTTTCAATAAACATATTTGTTGGCTGAAAGAGTAGAATAGTATGGGAATTAGTACAAAGGGAAAAGTCATCCCAGCATTTGTATCAGGCCTCTGAAAAAGAGTCATGGTTATATCAAAGTGTGCAGGGGCGTAGGAAGGATTTTATATTGGGGGGGGCAACATAAAATCATTCCGGTGCCCTCCTCCCTCCCTCTCTCTTACCTGAGACGCGGCCGCGGATGGTCAAGGGCTGTGCTTTATGGCAATAGGCTGCACAGCCCCTGCACCGCATGGAGGTGTAATGTGCTGTGTTTCACCTTAAAGACCGCACATTACACCTCCTCCTCCATGTGGTGCAGGGGCCGTGCAGCCTATTGCTATAAAGCACAGCCCCTGAACGTCCGCCGCTCCTTTCAAATGTTTGAGCTTGTTCTGATGCCCATGATAGTGTTGATGCAGAGGCATAATGAGAGGTTACTGGCGACTAAGGCACTCTGGATAGGCGGCGGTAGTTCAGAAAGATGACTGCTTATGACTGGTTACTATGGGGTCTCTGCACCAGTTTTGATAAATGCTGCCAGTTTCTGCTGACATTCTGCAAACCTCCAAAGGTGGAAAGGTCCTGAAGATTATGATATTGGGAGGAATGACCTAATCACAGTAGTGCCACGCGCACCTTTCACTGAAAAATATACGAGCGAGCCAACCAAGGTTTTGTTTGGATGGAATCTTAACAAAGAAATATATACTGTAAAAGGCTAAAATGTGACCAAATTTTATCCCAAATCTTAGATATCCATAGCATTACAATCTAGGCTCATTTCCACTATAAGGAAACTGCAAACTTACTATATCTCCGACCTTATCTCCCATGACACTCCCATTTGCTCTCTTTGCTCCGCTAATGAATGCCGCCTCTCTTGCCAACTGATTATTTCTTCCCACAACCGCCTCCAAGATTTGCATGTGCTGCTCCCTACCTCTTGAATTCTCTCCCCATCCCTGTCAGACTCCACCCCTCTGCAAAACTTCAAATGGGCTATGAAGACCCACTACGTCATAAAAGCCATCCATCTCTCATCCTAACAGTCTGTCCAGTGCTCATTACCCCATTTGTGTTACCCCTGTCTGTGTACCCTTACCCTTTAGAATGTAAGCTCTCATGAGCAGGGCCCTCATCCCCCATGTGCTTTTCCTTCCTTTACTATTACCTTCGGCACCTAACCCTTGACTTCTTCCACCGTACTTCTTATTTGAAGGTTATGACCTCTTTTGCAGCAATGTTTATATACCATGTACTTGTCCTGCCTTGTTTTGTACTGTATGTCACTGTTCTCTTGTTCTGCTCAATTGTTTATGTACTTTGTAAGGTGCTGTGGAACCCTTGTTGCACCATAGAAATAAAGGATGATAATAATATATAGGAAAAAGGGCCACATAAAAACAACCCAAGCATCCCGTGTCTCAGAGACTGCAAGCCCAGCTGTTATAAGTACTGGAGCTAAGCTTTGGCTGTGTAGGTGAGGGCAATCAAAAGGATTGGGACCTTTAAAGAGACAACTTTATTATGTCAGTGGTTCCAGAATAAATGGAACAAAGGGCATGATGCAGAGCCGCTCGTAAGCGGCCGCTCGTCCGCTCCGAGCGATGTTCGCACAACTGCACATGCGTATGGGTTGTAATACGCATGCGTGAACCAATCATTGCGGTCGGAAATTGTGTGCTCGCAAAATAGCGAATGCCTGCTAATTTGAGTGACAGAATGAGTCGTTTGTGGGTAGTATCAGGTGAAGGTGCTTGAAAACGGGAAGTGGAGATCCGAACGCAGGCGTGCCAAATGGTCAAAACGGGCGTTTTAAGGGTGTGCATAATTAACAAAGCAGCATCATCGACCACGTCACTTGGTTGTCTTTTAGCCTGAACTGCTCGCATGATTGCGGTAGGAAAATCCAACCACAAGCACTGCAAGCAGTTCATACGCCTTTCGATGTACTCGATTAATCTAACAAATAGCGGAGATGACGTAGGGGCGTTTTTTTAAAAAAAGCGAGCGCATGTTTCGTTCGCTCGTTCAGACATAGAGGCGTCAACAGGCCGCAAAGAGCGAGCGCTCTATTTAAATATCCGGCCTCTTTTTCTGAACGAGCGAGCGCAAATAGCGTCCGGCTCTGAATCAGGCCCAAAGTCCCTAAGACCCCTGTCTATTATACCTAAAGTGCAAAACCCAGTAAATAAAACACAGACACATATTTTAAAATGTGGTTTAACAGAATAAAGCAATTCCCAAACCACTTTATCATAAAATATTTTTTTGGTTCTTAATCTGTTACAGTTAAATAAATAAATTGTAATCAAATTCCAAGAAATAAGACTCAGAAAAGCTGATGCAACAACTTTCTACAAATGCCCACCACAGAATGACTATGACGGAGAGTGCCATTAACTGATTAGATAATCCTAAACATTTTCCCCTGCTGGCCATTTGTGGAATTCTGTGTCAATTCATACCCTGGTCATTCATTAACAGGCGCTTGTGGCAAGCAATTGTGTCCTTTTTATATTTTTGAAAGTTTTTTTTTTCACTGGTGTGACAGCACTTCAGGCTGAGAACCAGGTTTTTTTTAATCCTTTTTTTCCTGGTAAATGTATTGTAATGTATTGTGCGGCTGTCAATTGTCACAGATACAGATACAATAAATCCTTTTTAACCATTGGTCCCTGTAGTTCAGACAAAGTGGCCTATATTAACCATTATAAACAAAAAACAACAATTTACTGCAACGTATGAATATTTATAGTGCATACGCCACATGATCCCCAATGCAACTGAGACGCTCCAAGAGGAGTAGCGTACCACATTCTGTCTTTAAATGTTGCTTCTTATTCGCATCGCAGATGCAGTGAAAAACAGCTCGCAGTTTTCTAGAGTCACTAGATGAAGCACAATGGAACGAGGTGTAAGGAAATATAGCTGTTCCTCAAATTGGAGCCCTTTTTACACGAAGATGTACAAAAGCTAGACACCCCATTGATCAGTGTATGCTAGCAATATAGTTTTGTTACCTCTATGTGTTTTAATTATTTGAGTAAGACACATTTTGATCGAAAAATATGCTGAGCACGGCCGAGCCGCACGGGCCCTAGCATGCAGAGAAGGGTTGTTTGGTGTGACTGAAGCAACAGTAAAAAAAGAAGATATCTGTATTATAGGTTTTTAATTTTTCACCTAATATTGTTGGTTGCAAGGTTTCATTCAAGCTTTACATCACAAAACCATGCAATATCAACAAGAGTGTATATATATATATATATATATATATATACAGGGCAGCACAGACGGTGTAATGGTTAGCATTACTACTGCACAGCACTGAGGTCGTGGGTTCGATTCTCACCACGGCCCTAATTGTGTGGAGTTTATATATTCTCCCTGTGCTTGCGTGGGTTTCCTCTGGGTACTCCAGTTTCCTTTCACACTCCAAAAATATACTGGTTAATTGGTTCCCAACAGAAATTTACCCTAGTGTAGTGTTTCCCAAACTGTGCGCAGTGGCACCATGGGGTGCCTCAGGACTCTTGCAGGGGTGCCTCAGGTTGGTGGTCCAGCACCAAATCAAATTCTTTATTGTCAATGCAATGTAAATATGTGAACAAACAGAAGCACAAACCTGTCCACCACTATATAATCAAACCAAAGGATGACAGGTAAGCACAATTTACTTCACTACATTTTTTTCAGAATTTCTCAGTAACAAACTTTTGGCTTAGGGGTGCCGTGAAAACAATGCCGATACTCTAGGGCGCCGTGATTCAAATAAGTTTGGGAACCACTGCCCTAGTGGGTATGTGTGTGTGCATGTAATAGGGAACATAGAGTGTAAGCTCCACTGGGGTAGGGACTGATGTGAGTCGCCAAATATTCTCTGTAAAGCGCTATGGAATATGTGTGCGCTATTTAATTAACTGGTAATAAATATAAGTTATTGGTGGAGTATGAACAGACAAATAAATAATATGCAGAACAGGTTCTGCGTCATCGCACACATCCCCTTCTATGCCTTTGCCTGATTGGCATTTAAGGGGAGGGGCGGGAGCGGCTGGCATTCCCAGAACCAGGAGTGGAAAAGCCAGGGGCTGTGTCCATGTACACAGTTTCCTGACCTCGCAAGCCGACCAGTCTGAGAAAGCTGAGGCCTACTCAGCTGGCCAGCGGCCTGGAGCCGTCCATCATCACGACCGATATTCGCGATGGTTATCCCAGCCTGCAACCTCAGTCACAATGCTGAGATTGGGGTGTCATACACCTCCTGCTGCATTTGCATATTAGCAAGTACAGAATTGTAAAGCTGCTTGCATGCAGCTTTGCAATTCCGTCCAGTAGTGAATCACCCCTATAGTCAACAATATATCATTTGTAATAGTTTAAAATATACCATTTTATCTTCTAGACACAGTGGAGGTAAATTTCATAAGCTGAATGGACGTCCATAAGAATGCAGCCTCCAATCTCCCAAATAAATTATCTATTCGAGCACCTTGGGAATATTTGAATATTTGCCAGAATATTTACAGAAAACTTTTCTATATTTGTCATAAAAAAACCATCTATAGTAAAGTAGAATTTTATATTAATTCATGCTAAAACTTCACAGCATTTTTATGCTTCCTGATTGTTCAAAAAGATAAAGATTCTCTTTAAGGATATATTATTGATCAGTCATTTTCTCCCCGCATGTATTTTCTAAGTTATTCTAACAGTTGATGTTTACCAGTATAAACAAATCTTCCTCCAGGCTTCGTCACACTGGAGGATGATTGAGAAACATATTATTGTGTTTTCCTGCTCTTCAAACAAAATGCAGGAAAACTATTGAAAATATCAGCAAAATAACTTCTTGCTGTGTGCAAAGCAAAGAAACTTCTAAGAGGATGAGAACACAAGAAAGTAACGTATAACTGCTCTAGCGTTCAAAACCTTTTATTGAACCAACTACTGATCGAGGGAAAAAGCTGCAAAAATGATTTTGTACTTGAAATATTAAAGTTTCTGTCAATTAATATTTCAAATAGAATATCTACCTTCTTTAGTGAGAATGGTAATTGTATATGCCCTTGCTATTTCATTTCATGTAGAATTTAATATGTGGGATAATGAACTATACTGTAAAATATATAGGCCCATATTCAATTAGGGAGCGAAAAGTCCATGCTGGACTTTTCGCTCCACATCGGAGCTTTTCTGGGGATAAAGTATCGGACGCGTGCCCGCTTTATCCCCATATTCAATTTGGAGCCGGCGAAAACAGGAGCCTGCGGAAAGGTAAGTATCGGGAAAAATAGGGGAATTTTCGGGAAAATTATGTCCAGACATGGGGGATCACTGTTGGTCCCCCCGTTTAGCCCTGCAGAATGGGTTCTGCATTTTTAAATAAACGCAGGTGTTTTTTCCCGACATTGAAGAAGTGATGCAGAAGAGCACTTTTTTTTTTTCATTTTTAATAGTGTTCCCATCAAATTTGGGGTACATGAAAATTGGTGCTAGCATATTTTTAAGTCCCTAAACTAATTATGCCACTAATAGCCTATTCTAGAAAACACCTGCTGCATACTTACAGAATACCCCCAAACCTATTTTGCCATTTTTTTTTACCCCAAAATTAAAATATTTTTTGGTTTTTTTTTTTTTTTTTTTACTTTTTTTGACACAGTTCGTTTTTAGGGGCTATTCCCAGGGGTGCAGGCTATTTTTTTTAAAGCCTGCACCCCTAAACCCCAATTCTGCACTTTTTTTTGCCATGTAAAACATGAAAAGTTATCCCCGAACCTTTTCGAACCTTGAAATTGATTACGGGGATAATTGAAATAGGCGAAAATGACTATCGCCGATTCCGACTTTTTCGCAGCCTAATTGAATACCCCCATAGATGTTAGAAATATACAGGAAGTATACTGGTGCTTGAATTGAATAGTCCCCCTCAAATTACAGTATATAGCATGTGTTATTGGATTGCAATGTCTTTCCATTAATTGTCTGCTTCAGGACTGAATGTGTTAATCATCCCAAGGGGGGTAGTTCTACTTCAGCATTAGTGCATGGATGTCAGTTTGATCACTTTGCACATCACAGTGGGTATGTCTTTGTATAGTGATAGGTTATAATTTGCAATTTATAAACCTTTCAGTGTTGATGCGGCCCCAACTAAATTATTGTTGTGTTATGTTAGTATGGTAATAGGATATCTCAAGACCTGATATAACCACCTGATGATGTATGAGGAGAAAGTGACTCTTCTCCTCATTCTTCTATTCTGCTGCTTGGCTGCTTCTTTCCTTTCACACCACAGCAGAGAGGCAAAGATATATCACCCACACACACAGTAAATTAGACAAGAGTGTTGTAAAAAGCTACGAATACAACAGCAAAATCTCACTAGTTGTAGCTAGCCTGTGTATTTGTGATTTGCCATTTTTTATAAATAAATAAATAAATATGATAAATCTTTATGATTTATTTCAGCTGTTCTGTTCCTAGCTATCCACAGGTAATATTATACCAAGCTATTTACATGTTTTGAAGTCATACTGAAACCTAATAGGACTGGTGATGATGATAATTTTGACAGTCTGGCGAAGGTGGTATGGAGACATATTGGACTTCCATTGGGGTCTGTAAGTGTGAAAAGGTTAAGAACCTATGATCTAAGTAGGATTACTGTACATAAAACTAGTGAAAATGTGCAGGACACTTGAGGAAAACTCAGTCCTTCCTAATTAGCTTGAATGTTGACATATTCATGTTGCTTTTGGGTGTCTTTATGTGCACAGTTGGGGCCCATAAGTTTGCATTCCCATGCTGTTATATGTAGCATTTATATAGTGGCTATGTGTCTTGAAGAATAGAAGTGTATTTGTAAATGGTTGCATCTCACCCAACAGCAGGTTTCCACAGTGTGTGTTTATGGATGCAATAAAGCTTTATTTTCACAGTGTGTTGTGTGTTTTATTGACAATTTCTTTACAGATGAACTACAGGTACCAGTGGGCCCTTAATGCCCCGCATGCTGGTACTTGTGGTTCTCCAAGTACCAGCATGCGGGGGAAGCTAGCTGGGACCTGTAGTTCCACTGTAAAGACAATGACGAAAAAGCAAAATTTTACACTACACCTAACACTATCAACCCACCACCCACCACCCAGGGGTGGTGGGGATAGCCCTGGGCTATCAGCCTAGGCCAGGGGTGCCCTGGAGAGGGTGACCCCTTTATTGGGGGGTCCCCAACTCCCCAGGGATCCCTGGGCTGACTAATGGTCAGGGATGATGCTGCGGCTGGGGGGCCCGGTGAAATGGCACCCCTGGATGTGGCATCAGTCCCCCATTAGAAAGGGTCCAGGGCTGGTTTTAAATATATGGGGTACCTCATGTCAATTTTTTTCTCCGTATATTTAAAACCAGCTCTATCCCTGCTGCCTGTTGCTGGTTCGTAATTTACAGTGGAACTCCACACATTTTATTCCCTGTAAATTAAGAACCAGGACAGGCTGGCAAGCCCAAGGCTGGTTAGTCTTAACACACAAGCAGCAAGCACATATCTCACTGATATGTGCTGGCTGCTAGCTCGGGAGAGATTTGTAAAGACAAAACACTGCAATCTCAGGTGAATAATCTCCTGCAAAACGTTCTGCTTCACCATCGGCAAACTCGTTTAGCCTCAAATCGCCTGTTGGTAAATTTGGTAAAAGAAAAGGGATTAAATCACCCAAATTTTGGCGAGTACCAGCGAGATAAATCACTTTGAAAATCGGGACCATCTCGAATCTTAGTAAATTTACCCCTAGTACTCAGTCTCTGGAACACTGACGACTTGCAGTAACTGACGAGAAGAGGTTTATCAGGCAATTTCCTGTTCCTTGAGTCAGACCTAAATACCTCTGGGCAGTTGGTCATTGGATCAGAGGATCAGCTGATTGACCGCAGGACTACCATTGGGAGAGACTAGTCAGGTGATATGGACCAACATGGCTGCGCCCATGCCCACCACCACGGGAACCAGGACACATGCATGGAAGCCCTAGCAGACCTCGGGGAGAATACTCAGCTACCCCTCACCTCCACTCCCAATGAGTGAACACCTAAGCCCAAGCACACCGGTGCGTAGGTGAGTAGGGGCCGATCCCAGGCTGCATCCTGACAGTACCCCCCTATCAGGGTGGACTCCGGACACCTAGAAAGTGCACCAGAAAAATTTAAAAACTTAGAAACTTTAGAGACCAGAAAAACTCAAAGCAAAAGATACTAGGAGAAAAAATTAAGACTTGGTACAAGGAGCTGTAGATCTACCAATCTTTAGTTGATACCTTGTGGGGAAGGATGGATTTTTTTGCGCACAGTCGTAGTTCTCAAAGGTATCTCCTGAGGAAATACATAGCTCAGAAGGATAGGCTCAGACAACAGAGGATCCTCAGAAAATGGGACATTGCTTTGTGTAGGATCGAATTTTGACTCCAAGTCTGTATCTAATGGAAGAATGGGAGAATTGGTATGACTAGAAATCATGGAGGACTCTGGAGATGAACAGAGGGAAGCATAACCAACACTGATAGTATCAGATTGTTGGTTCTTAATATTCCTTTGAGACTTCTTCTTTTTGACTGATTGATCCTGTATCATACAATCTGGAGAAGGGAGTAAAGCGGTGTACCTGAATTTAATATCTGAGGATGGTAAAATTGCAATAGAATTTCGTCAGAGGGAGAAAATTCTTTATAGAGAGCCTCACTGAAAGCCCTCCCTCAGATTAGAAAGTGTAGGGTCTCTGGACTCTATGATTGGACTAGCCCACTCTAACACCTTTCCTGTGAAGTTCAGAAGAAGGAATTTAACAAGGTTCGAGGTTGTAATATCGCATGAAGAATCAGCTCCCATTAAGGCCATATATTGTTCAAGTAGTGCATAATATTGAGATGTCTCCATAAAAAAGAATGTATGTAGGAGTGTTCGATGAATCCTGGGAAGTAGAATTATGCTCAGGAGCAGGAATAGACCAGACAACTGGAAGTGACTGATGAGATCGAAGAAGATCCGGAAATACTGGAGTTGGCCACAGCTTAAGAAGCTCTGGAACAGCTAAGTGGAAGTAAATTGACACTAGAAATACAAGTAGCTGGAAGACAGACCTTGGTGGGTATCAGAATTGGTAGAATCCAACAACAGGGTAGAGTTAATGTTACACAAACCATCGTTCCTCGAGATGATATGCTCAGAAGATGACTCCTTGTCAAACGAGGTGTGAATTAATTTAAACAAGCCATCCACATCAATAAGCTTGACCCCAAGACTCACTGTTTTCACTCGCTTGGATTCTCCACTGTCGCAACCCATAATAAGGTAGTTGGTCTTTCTGCTAATATTTCCAGTAACCTTGCCCCCATAGCTCTCTATTAATAACTTGGCTTCATCATTTTTAATAGATTCCAAAACTGCAGTGATTACAAAGGTTAAACTTTCCATGCAATTATCTGCTCCTTGAGGAATTTGCTTGATACAAGAAACTTTAGGAGTGAGCTTCTGAGAAATTGAAACTTGTGAAGCACATTCAAAAGTGGATAAAGGAAAATCCCCATGAGCAATAGGCAGACTACTTGAAGCTTCCTCTTGGGGTGAAAAATTTGAGACCCCTCCTGGGGTAAAAAATTAGAAACCCCCTTCTGGGTTTTTCAGGTGAAAAACTTGAGACCCCCTTGTACGGTGAGAAACTAGAAACCTCCTCCTCTTAGGGTACAAAACTTTAAACCCCCTGCTGGGGTATGGGACTTGAAACCCTCTTCCTGGGGTATGAAACTTGAAACCCTCTCCTCTTGGGGTACGAGACTTGAGACCCCCTGCTGGGGTGAGAAACTTGAGACCCCCTTCTGGGGTACAAAACTTGAAACCCCTTCCTGGGGTACAACACCAGAGGCCCCCTCCGGGGGTATGGGACTTGAAACCCCCTGCAGGGGTATGGGACTTGAAACCCTCTCCTGGGGTACGAAACTTGAATCCCTCTCTTGGGATACAAGACTTGAAACCCCCTGCTGGGGTATGAGACTTGAAAGCCCCTGCTAGGGTACAAAGCTTGAAACCCCCTCCTGGGGTAGGAGACTTGAATGCTCCACATGGGGTGAGAGACTTGAGAACCCCTCCTGGGGTATGAGACTTGAATGCTCCACCTGGAGTGTGAGACTAGAGATGCCTTCCTTGGGTGTGAAACTTGAAATTCCCTCTTGGGACTTGAAACAGAAGAAATTAAGTCTGATTGTTCCAAAGGCTCTTCTTGAACTTGAACCACACTAGAAGTTGGCATGGAGGCACTGAATAACTCACTAGGAACTTTAGCACAGCGTATCCTTACTGGTACAAAAAACAAGTTGCTCCCTTGAGGGTAACCGCTCAACCGTCTCTCCTGCTGTTGTGACGTCAGATTCCTTTTCCAAGGATAGCAAGTTTGTTGCCCCTCCTAAACCTGTGCAATCACATGCCCTACTAAGATTGGGAGTGGAACAGACTTCAACCTGATTGTGACTGGAAACAATAAAACCTTGTGTCTCTCCTACTTCTGGTGAATTGAGTGATTCTTTCAAAACTAAGTTATCAGGTGTCTCGCTGACTTTAGAAGCTCGCAATAGTCTCCCAGGATTACCAAGACGAGGGTAGTAGCATTTTGTAACAGGACCCCAATCAAAAACTTGGACCTTCTTTTGCTTACTGGACATCGTCTCCTTGTCAGTAACGGGAACCTCCAATGGCTGAAGAGAACAACTTAAAGCATGGACGTCAGATGTTTCACCCTTGCTTCTGCGTCTTGGAGGGCGAAGAGCACAATCTTTAATAAAGTGGTCATCATATCCACAATATAAGCACAGATGTAGTTCCCGGCGCCGATGATGCTCAACCTCAGTAGGTTTAGGGCGCAGGAAACTTTGATGCCTTACTTTAGTTTGCTTGAGAGAGATGTTAGTCAAGTCAGGAGTAGCACTATAAAGCTTGGGAATTACTAGAAACAATTTAGAGAGGAGATTTTGTAATTGTTCTAGGAGCATATAGAAACTTGTGAGATGTTTAAAGTCACTTGTATTAGTTAAAGGAGAGGCCAGAGGGCACTTGAGAGGAAGACTGGTATACTCAGAAAAAAATTCTTCAGTAGGGGTAGTTGAAACTTGAGAATGAAGCTCTAAAGGAGACGACACAGGAGAATTCACTGGCAGAACTTGTGAAGTGAAGGCAGCGAGAACAGGATAAAAAACCTTTAATTGATTGGAAAGTTATTGAAGTTGTTGTCTCATGAGTTGCTGATTTGTCTTTTGAGCATCCACACGAGAGAGTAAACTTTAAAAACCCGCTTCACCCAGAAACCCGGCAGCTTGCATGTTGGGGCCTGATCAATCTGTTACAACTGTGCACTAGGGACACCTCTGTGGAGGCCAAGAACCGAGGGGTTAGGGTGGCAGAGCAGTAGCTGAGGGAGGTGACAGTGGAAATGTCTTCCTATTGCGGCCAAACCCAGGTTTGGCTAGACCTGTACAGAGACGTGAAATCTAACCCACTTGGTGGTCTTCACCAGTGACCCCTCCTATTGGGATTTGGGTTTCGCCGTACCAAGTGAGCAAGTCGTGGCCCTCTGGACAGGTACCTGGGAGTGGCAGAAGACAGAAATATAATAACACTAGGGGTTTACAAAAAGCTGTGGTAACACTAGAGATTACTAGCAATGAGACAAACTGGGGATTTAGTAGAAATTTGATGGCACTGGGAAACACTGGAAATGGAGGGATACTGGAAATACACCAGGTGCAGGCTTTCCCTGGAACTATGTGAGAGCTGGACATGTAACTCAGAGAAATTAGCATGAGAACAAATACTTATATCTCAGAGAAATCAGCATGAAAAGGGAAACTCAGAATACTGATAATCAGCTTACATCTGACGCATGTAACACAGGGAGAGAGCTGGACATGTAATTATCTTAACTGCACACTGAAGAGAGAATCACTGGAAAACACTGGAAGTTGAAAATAAAGGGGAGCCTGCAGGGGCGTAACTAGAACTTTTTGGGCCCCATAGCAACATTTTTAAGGGGCCCCCCTAACTTAGGTCTTACACAATAACCACAGTAGTTCCCCAAAAACATAAAATGCCCACTGTAATGGTGCCCCTTATGCAATGCCCACTGTAATGGTGCCCCTTATGCAATGCCCACTGTAATGGTGCCCCTTACGCAGTGCCCCCAGTAGTTGCCCCCTGTAATGCCCCCAGTAGTGAGCCCCTTGTAGCTGCCCCCAGTAGTGAGTCCCCTGTAATGCCCCCAGAAGTGAGCCCCCTGTAGCTGCCCCCCTGTAATGCCCCCAGTAGTGACCCCCTGTAGCTGCCCCCAGTAGTGAGCCCCCTGTAGCTGCCCCCAGTAGTGAGCCTCCTGTGGCTGCCCCCTGTAATGAGCCCCTTGTAGCTGCCCCCAGTAGTGAGATCCCAGTAGCTGCCTCCATACCCCCGCGCACACACACTCAGCGGGCGCCCGGCATATGGAGGGTGCAGGGGGTGCGATCGCTTGGCGGGCCCCTTAAGCTGCCGGGCCCCATAGCAACCGCACCCCCTGCACCCTCCATACGCCACTGGGAGCCTGGAGTAGTCTCTGGAACACTGATGACTTGCAGTAACTGAAGAGATGAAGATGGTCAGGCAATTTCCTGTTCCTGGCGTCAGACCTAAATACCCCTAGGCCAGTGGTCGGGGAACAGGGGTAAATTACCCCACATGTGGTAAAACTGAAATTCCTGGGGGTAATGGATGCAGGACTGGACGTGCACGTGAACCGGGTGCACCGCTGCATCTGGCGCCAGTGATCATCAGCCCGGCGCCGCAGGGAGGCTCTAAGCCGGATGCCTGCTGAGATGTTATTACCAGCGGGCGCCCGGATCCTTCCCTGCAGCGCCGCGTTAGCCGGAGGCTGGAGTTCTCTTCTGAACTCCAGCTTCCAGCTCTCCCCATGTGCACTATGAGAGAGACGTCATGACGTCTCTCCCGTAGTTCCGAGGAGCAGCCAGGCGGACAGGACGGCGGCGGATGCAGGAGCAGGGATTAAGGTGTTTTTTTTTCGTACAAGCGGCACTACAGGGGCATAACTATGGGGGCATTACTACAGGGGCATAACTATGAGGGCACTGCTACAGTGGCATAACTATGAGGGCACTACTACAGGGGCATAACTATGGGGGCACTGCTACAGAGGCATAACTATGGCACTGCTATAGAAGCATAACTATGGGGGCACTGCTACAGGGACATAACTATGGGGGCCCTGCTATAGGGGCATAACTATGGGGGCACTGCTACAGGGACATAACTATGAGGGCCCTGCTATAGGGGCATAACTATGGGGGCACTGCTACAGGGGCATAACTATGGGGGCACTGCTACAGGGGCATAACTATGAGGGCACTACTACAGAGGCATTATATGGGGGCACTACTACAGGGGCATTATATGGGGGCACTACTATAGGATTTCCTTCCTTTCAAATCAAAGGGGTAATGTCGGCATATCTAAATAAATTTTGGGGTAAAAGGTAAAAAGGTTCCCTGACCCCTGCCCTAGACAGTTGGTCATTGGATCAGAGGATCAGCTGATTGACCACAGGACTACCATTGGGAGAGACTAGTCAGGTGATATGGACCAACATGGCTGCACCCATGCCCGCCACCATGGGAACCAGGACACACGCACGGAAGCCCTAGCAGATCCTGGGGAGAATACTCAGCTACCACTCACCTCCACTCCCAGAGACTGAACACCTAAGCCCAAGGATGCCGGGGCAGATGTGAGTAGTGGACAATCCCATGCTGTATCCTGAGACTATGGGGACCGCAGCTGCTATGAGTAGACAGCACAGACAGCCCTAGGCCAGGCTGTGTAAGGTGAAGCTTGCTCAACCTGGCCATCAGAACCTCTCAACCAGGTCCAAGAATTCTGCATCCAACGATGCAGACCCTGGGTTTGGCACGCATACAAATTGGGGGCGACACGGTCCCATTTTGTAGAATTGTCCCGGCCTCTCCTCTTGGTCCAGCCCCCAAACACTGCAGCATGTCAATCATGCTGGAATTGTTTATTGACCAGGTATAACAGCAAGATGTGAAGATGTGAAACAACACAGGGCTAATGCAGCACAACACTGAAAATTCAGTATAAACAGATACAGCCAGGAGCAGGTTAATACAGGTAGCTTGCTTTGTCTGGAGCACACACCTGCAGATACTGTACATGCAGTGGTAGCAGTGGAATACACTGGGCTGTAAGCTGTGCTGTTACAGTGGCTTATGTGTATCCAGCAGTGTACGGCACAATCTCCTCTTGGGAGACACTCAGGGGAACATCTACAGCCATGGCCAAAAATTTTGAGAATAACACATGTATTGGTTTTCACAAAGTTTGCTGCTTCAGTGTTTTTAGACCTTTTTAGATGTTACTATGGTATACTGAAGTAAAATTACAAGCATTTCATAAGTGTCAAAGGCTTTTATTGACAATTACATTAAGTTTATGCAAAGAGTCAATATTTGCAGTGTTGACCCTTCTTTTTCAAGACCTCTGCAATTCGCCCTGGCATGCTGTCAATCAACTTCTGGGCGGCATACTGACAGATGGCTGCCCATTCTTGCCTAATCAATGCTTGGAGTTTGTGAGAATATGTGGATTTTTGTTTGTGCACCCACCTCTTGAGGATTGACCACAAGTTCTCAATGGGATTAAGGTCTGGGGAGTTTCCTGGCCATGGACCCAAAATTTAGATGTTTTGTTCCTCGAGCCACTTAGTTATCACATTTGCCTTTGGCAAGGTGCTCCATCATGCTGGAAAAGGCATTGTTCATCACCAAACTGTTCTTGGATGGTTGGGAGAAGTTGCTCTTGGAGGATGTTTTAGTACCATTCTTTATTCATGGCTGTGATCTTAGGCAAAATTGTGAGCCCACTCCCTTGGCTGAGAAACAACCCCACACATGAATGGTCTCAGGATGCTTTACTGTTGGCATGACACAGGACTGATGGTAGCGATCACCTTTCCTTCTCTGGCATTTTTCCACATGCCCCAAACAATCTGAAAGGGGATTCATCAGATAAAATAACTTTACCCCAGTCCTCAGCAGTCCAATCCCTGTACCTTTTGCAGAATATCAGTCTGTCCCTGATGTGTTTACTGGAGAGAAGTGGCTTCCATGCTGCCCTTCTTGACACCAGGCCATCCTCCAATAGTCTTCGCCTCACTGTGCATAAAGATGCACTCACACCTGCCTGCTGCCATTCCTGAGCAAGCTCTGCACTGGTGGTGCCCTGATCCACAGCTGAATCAACTTTTAGAAGATGGTCCTGTCACTTGCTGGACATTCTTGGGCGCCCTGAAGCCTTCTTCACAACTATTGAACCTCTCTCCTAGAAGATCTTGATGAGCCGATAAATGGTTGATTTAGGTGCAATCTTACTAGCAGCAATATCCTAGCCTGTGAAGCCTTTTTGTGCAAAGCAATGATGACAGTACGTGTTTCCTTGCAGGTAACCATGGTTAACAGAAGAACAATGACTTCAAGCTCCACCCTCCTTTTAAAGCTTCCAGTCTGTAATAGAATGCATATGCACTAGGCACATTGGGTCAGAGGTCATGCATGTGCACTAGCACACTTCCATTACTATGGGGCTCTCCTTCACAACTACTCTTCAAAAATTACTCTTACTAAACATAGTATTTATGCCATTGACCCTGGCTTTTTCTTCTCCTCACTGGACTCTCTGCTTTCCCTTAGCTGTACCCTCTCCTGCCCTGACCAAAGTGTCTCCCTTTACAACAACATATCCAGATCCTTTCTCAGCCCCTTATACCACCAATACTTCTTCCACACACTCATCATCTCCCAACTTGATTGCTGTAACCCCTACTTTTTTGGCCTCCCCCGCTCTTGCCTTTCCCCTCTTCATTCTATCCTGATAGTTGCTACTTATCTCATTTTACTCTCTCCTCTTGATGTTGGCCTCCCTCATCTGCAACCTGCTACAGTGACTACCTATCCCCCTTAGAGTTCAGTTCAAACTCCTTTTCCTTGCATATAAGCCATTAATCACGACACCTCCATCATCTTAAACTACATTTCAGTCCATACCCTCCATGCTTCCACTGATCTTAACCTCACATATGCTTTTGCTACTTCTTCTCATGCTGGCATTGTCCTCTGGAACTTACTCCCTCGACAAAAATCAACATTTTTCCAATCTCGCTATAGTAGCTTCAAACATGCACTGTTCTCCTCATGATCTCTATTTATCCTGCTCTTCTCCCCAGTTGACCTACCAACTGTTCCTCTTCCACTTAGTATAAAAGCTCAGAGAGGGGGAGAGGGACCACAGGGCATCCCTGGTGCAAAAGGGAAACCCTGCCTTCTGATGACCACCACGAGCAGCTTATCCTCATCTAACAGGTATTCTGTCCCTGCACTGACTAATCTCATCAAGGCACACTAGGGATAGCCCTCTACATGGATTCCCTCCTTCCTGCACTTACTCTGTGTGATAGAGAACTTCCAGGAGCGCTCACTCACAGTTCACTGAGTATATACACACACTGTGAGAAGCAGCATTCTGGGGATCCACCCTATTCTCCACACACATATTTTTTCCTATTAACCCTTTATCTATCTTGCTAAGGTACTCTCATTAACAAACACAGAAAGGTGGATCTGCACTGGTATCTACCAGATTCACCTGCCTTAGTGTTTCTATTTAACAGCAGATGCCTATAAATCTATCCTTCTATCTCCATGTATAGGGAGGGATCCGCTCACAGGGTGTTCTATGCATGAGTAAGACACCCTGCAGCAGGCATTACTGCCATACATAAGTGGAGAGACTCTCTCTCTTACCTTTTAGAATATATGAAACTTGTCATAATTATTGCACATGTTTGGTACTTCTGCTTAATGAGGTTCAATATTATTGTAAATTACTGTTCTATACTATGTGGATGATCCTACATGGCCTCATTAACACAAATGTCCAGGAGGATACCTGTGACATCTGATTAGAAGCTATTTAATATCTCTGTATATTCACTATCTGGATATTATCATGTTTTCTCCTCCTTAGTATTTTATAGTTTAATATTTACATATCTCTACTCTTTGGATCTAATTCTCAGACATATAACAGTGTATTAAACCTGAACTTACAGGATTATGATTTGAATTGGTGGTCATTTACGCTATTAGCACAAAGGAAAAATAATCCTCTTTTTTCCTGATATATAAAACCTGTTTCTGAAAACTTTCGCCACCTGTCTGACTAAATGGAGTTATGACTACTACGTCTGACTAACCATAACCAGGAATCAAAAGATCGGATATTAATGATCTCTGGGCCTGATTCAGAGCCGGACGCAAAACTGTGTTCGCCCGCAGTAGGTATGACCGTCAAAATGTCAAATCAAGCGCTCGCACGTGTGGTCGCTCGTAGCGAGTCTTCCGCCCCATATTTCCCCAACCCCTCCTCTAGCTAATGAGCGTCCGAAATAGCGAGCGCTCTACTCGTTTTTTGTTGATGTGTTCGCTCGAACAAGTACTACCGGAAGTAGGCCAGTCATTTGTCGATTGCCTTGTTTCTCGTTCAGTAAACATCCGTGAATCGATTGGTGCCAATCATTATCTTAATTTACTTAATTGTTGGTCGAATGTTTTCAATCTTGTTTGTTTTTTGAATATCAATAAACTTTATTGTTTGTTTTGTGTTCAATTTGTTCCGTAGATTCCGTCCACTTTTAAGGGCAAACTTGTTGTTTCTTTTAATTCCAAAGACTGTTTATTTGGTTTTGTTTTTTTTATTTTGGTTTATAATATAGAAAATCTTTTTTTTTTTTTGTTCGGATTGTTGCTAACGCACCAAAATGCATCAAGCCAATCCTAAATCACACTATATTTTTATGGGTTGTTCACCTGACTCACACATTAACCAATAGAATTGTTCATGTTATTTATGAAAGTACATTAGCCAATCAAAATTTAGGGGTCCCTGTAATAAAACTGATGTGTGTAAAAAAAAACCATTGCCATCATGAGAGCCAGTGCTTTTACACGGCGTGAGCTGCTGGTGCTCACCGAAGTCATCGATAGCCGGATAACGGATAGGCCGCCTCCCGTCACCAACATCCTAAAGCGACGAGCTTATGCGGATGTGCGGCGGAGGCTGCGTACTTTGGGGTATCGCCAGACCATCGGACAATTGGAGCGCTGTTGGTCCGATTTGCGGCGCAGGTCCCCGCACCTGCTTGCGCATCTTCGGATGCGGATCCGTCGGCGTAAGTGGATATTTGAATGTTTAAATATCTATGGCAATCTTATTTTTATTTTTGTCTTTGTAAATTTGCATTAATGCGTGTGCATGTGTGCAGTATGCGTTTTTATTTTGCTAAATGAGACCTTGTTAATGTAAATTTATTGGGTTTTTTTGGTCAATGTTTTACATTTCAAATGTTTTTTGGAATACATATTTGGTAATATTCCAAACTATACATCATTTAGGTCAGGAGCGGAGGCAGAGATGTCGTCGGAGGCCTGCCCGACCCCTCTCCCCAACTCCTACCATGTTCTCCCCTGCCCACTCCTCCCAAATTTCTCCACCCTCCCCTGACCTGGAAATCCCTCTTTCAAATCCCTCTCCTAGACCCCAATTCCAAATTTCCCCTCGCTCCCCTGTCCTCCCCATCCACATTTCCACACCCTCCCCTTATCCACCCACTCTTTATTCAACTCCCTCCCCTTTATCCCCATCTCAAATAACCCCTCCTTATTCCTCAATCCATTGGCCGACATCGTCTGAGGAGAAGGATCTTGCCGACCTGTCCCTGTTCCTGAAGCTGCAGGTAATTTGTTTTACATGTGTGCAAGTCATTTCTGAAAAGGTGCCCCATATGCATACACTGTGGTATCCTGGAATACAATCTAAGGGCATTACCAATTTGAACAATTACGTGGTTTTTTTTGGACATTCATCACATGTTATTTTTAATTTGGTTTAAATGTAAAATTTAAGGTCCATTTTTTACATTACAATGTCTTCCATTTTTTTGCTTTTTTAATTTTAGGGTGTACAACAAAATGTTGTTTTTTTAATTTTTTTTTTTTTTTCTACATTCTTCTTTACCAAATAAAATTTTTTCTGACCACATATGCCACAGCCCAATACAAGTTTCTTGTGGCTTTTTTAATTTGTTGTACTAAATCAAATACAAATTGTGTAAGGATTATTTCAGATGCCAAAGTGATTGTTCAACCCACTATTCTCATGTTGTTGCTTCTTTTTTTTTTTGGGGGGGGGCAATTGGTAATTTAGGAGATTTCTTTTAACCACTATATTTTGTTCAAAAATTTTGCATGGTATGTTAATTAATTTTCATGGTAAATCATACTGTCCTTTTTTTGATTTAAAAAAAAAAAAAGTATATTAATACACTGATTTCTCTTTCAACAGAGCCAAGGATGTGGGATCATGTGATTTTGGAAGAACTCCACAATATGCGTGAGCATTTGATATAGATTCTTGTGGCCATGGACCATTTGGTGTCCTTATTGCGCCATTAATATTGTTTTTTTGTTGCTTTTGTTATTAAAATTTTTGCCTCAAACATTAGCTACCAAGGACAATCAATTTGTTTGCATGTGTTAAATGTTTTTTGCTTAATTTTTTTGTTTTTGCTTATGAAAATGCAAAAATGTTCCAGACAAAAAGTTTTAGATTTTTAGGGTCCAAAATTTTAGAAATTTTTAGAAAAAATGATATAACATACAATCTGAGTGGATTTCCAGAAACTTAAAATTTCTAATATTTGGAAATTTGACATTAACTCCATAATGGTTCGCTAGAATACCCTTATGTAGTTAATGCATTTTTTATCAAAAAAATTGCAAAACCAAAAATGGGAAAATAAAGCAGAAAAAAGGTGGTCAAAACTAGAAAAATTGAAAAACCAAAAAAAACCAACACTTTACACTTGGAAACAAATTTCAAAGGTACTGTCCATTTGTTAAAGGCTTTTGGTGTATTTTAAACTTTAAAAAAACAAATAAAATTGTTCAAATTTTATTACACATTATCACAAAAAACAAGAAATATACACACAAAAGTAAAAATCACAAAATCAAGAACTGGTTGAAGATGTTGCATGCCAACATGTTGTCCAAATTCAGGATAAAAACACATTTGTCCAGGTGTTAAGTTAATTTTTGAGTCATTATTGTCACAGTCATTCAATTTCAGGGAGTAAGCAGGTTGTTGTTTTGTTTGGGAAAAACAAGAAAAGAAGCATTTTACAATTCAAAACTTAGGATAGTTAACACACATAATTTACCTTCTGCCCAATGTAAACAAATGTTAAAAAAAGGAAAATAAAATACCTGAAAAAATGAGAAACTACCTCATCACGTATTGCCCCCCCAGACACTGTCCTCTGACCAACCTCGGGGGGGCCATCCTCAGGCAAGGCATCCTCTGGCTGCATTGGGACACCACTCCTTATGGCAATGTTGTGAAATATCCCACACAGGACCACAATTTTGGAAACCATAGCCGGCAAATACATGAGGTCGCCACCAGAGTGGTGGAGGCATCTAAATCGGCCTTTTAAAAGGCCAATGCAGCGCTCCACCACCTGCCTGGTGGCAGTAAGTGCAGAATTATATTGACTTTGTGGCCCTGGTGTAGGAACCAAATAAGGAGTGAGCAGCCAGGGCGTGCAAGGGTAACCACTGTCTCCTGTGAAAATAAAAAAAAAATCAGTACCATTTCTAAGTCAACAGTGTTTGTTTTTAAAATTAAGGGTACCACTTACCCAGAAGCCATGCATCACCAGCTTGTAGGTTGTTTAATTTGTGCCAAAGCCCTGATTGCCGGATGACAAATGAATCATGTGCACTTCCTGGAAATTTGGCATTCAGGGACAGGATCTGGAGGGAGGCATCACATACCACCATTACATTCATTGAATGAAAATGTTTTCGGTTCCTAAATATTGCCTCCAGCGCTGCTGGAGGCTGAAGTGGTATGTGAGTGCCGTCCACAACCCCTATGATGTGTGGGAAGCCTGCAATTTCGAAAAATTTCTGCTTAAACACATTAAGGGACCCCATATCCAATGGCATATTAATAAAATAATGGATGTGCTTAAATAAGGCATCCATTACCGCCCTCAGGATCCTTGAAAAGGAGGATTGGGAAATTCCCGCAACGATGCCAACTGTGGTCTGGAAGGATCCTGAGGCGCAAAAATGTAACACCGACATTAACTGCGTAAGATGTGGTATTGCTGTTGGATTGTTAATTTGCCTTTCAAGATCACTCTCTATTAATGAAAGAGTGTCTAGGATGATTTGGGGTGGTAGGCGGTAACGCCTTAAGACCACATCATCAGGCATTCCAAAAAGGGTGACACATATTCTAACTATCTGGGGCCTTGCACGCCTACGAGGCCTACGCCTAGGAGGATGTTCAAGTTGGTCGCCCAACATCAATCTGAAATGTTAGACAATGTAGTTATTTTTTCAAAATTTAACAATGTGAAAATATACTTATCTTTTTTTAACATTAAGAAGAATCTTACAGGGTTGGGCAGTGACATCTTGAAGTAAACCTACGAATTAGAATTTCCATAAAAATAATGTAAAAATTTACACAAAAAAAAGACAGGCTAAGGCTAAAATATAAAGAATGCATGCACTACACAGATGATGTTGTTATTCTAGGATTTTACATGAAAATTGTAATGTACGCTTTACCCACAGACAGGAGATGAACAAACTATATGCAATACAGGTTACAAAATAACGCTTAATGGTACGCTTAACCCACAGACAGGAGATGAACAAACTATACGCAATACAGGTTACATAATAACGCTTAATGGTACGCTTAACCCACAGACAGGAGATGAACAAACTATACGCAATACAGGTTACAAAATAACGCTTAATGATACGCTTAACCCACAGACAGGAGATGAACAAACTATACGCAATAGATTTCAAAATTTTCAGGAAAAAACAAACAAATCAAAAACAACATGTTTTTACGTACACCTATCTGCATAGTGTGACCCCTTAAATAAACATGAAAAATTAATAAAAATAACGGGGTCTAATGTATGACGAAAAACACTTAACGCACAAAGACTATAACACCAAAATAAACGATATCCAAAACACCAAATGAAAAAAAAAAAAAACCTAAAAAAAAGTAAACACGTATTAACATTAAAAATGAATAAAATATTTGCTAGTTATAATCGACCAAAAATTCTATCACAAAAACTTACCTCAACAAAAAAGAAAAATTTGTGAAAGATAAAATACGCAAAAATGCGAAAGAAAATAACCAAACAAAATAAAACTCACCCAAAAACCTCCAAACTCTCCTCCAACAACCACAACTACTACTCCGACTCACTCTCAAACGCCAACAACTCCAATGACAACCACTCCAAACAACCCACCCCGAAACAAGGCCACAAAAAAGCCTTAAATAGACCGAACTTTCCCGCTCAAATCAATGATGCACAATAGATGCGCCTGTATAATGCACACGCATCTATACAAACGTCACAAGAGCCCACAATGGGACTGCTGAATTCAAGGGTTTAATCATGTCCACTGAACAGCAGCAAAGCCAAAATCCAGGACCTCACAGTAAGTAGCTCCAAAATGAAAGTTACCACCAAAAAAAAATATATATATATAATGTTTTTTTCTAAATTTTTTGAAAGGTGTTGAGACTGAGAATGAGGAGGCTGTGGGGCCTAGTATCCAGGCCAGGGCCAAACGCAAAAGGCAGCCTCAATATGGGTGCAACCCAGAGATGGAAACTATGGGAGGAAATAGCCAGTGCTGTCAATGGGGTTGGTGACTTTGTCCGTTCAACCAAAGAGGTCAAACGCCGGTACATAAATGCTGTAACCTATTTCCACATTTTTATTAAATTCTGAAAAAATCTAACCCTACATTTTTTAACAACAGATGGAGCGACTTCAAATATCGGCTAAAACAAAAATTGGCAGATAGGGCTAGGCATGCAGGGGGACAGGTGGTGGGCCAACCCCTATGTCATTGGAGCTAACAGATTTGGAGGAGCTGGCACAGGGGTGTGTGCAGGAAGAGGAGGTGTTTGGCATGTCCAACATGGACACAGACATGCCAGATTTTGCGGCTCCACATGTTGCCGCAGGTAATTTAGTAAAAAATTTTTGAAAAACTTGTTTAAGTAAATTTACAAATGTACTAATATTTGTATTATCTATCTTTTTCACACAGGCACAGAAGAGGATGAGTCTGCTCCAGAACAGAGTTTTGGCCACAGTAGATCTGCTGCCTCCGCAGGGGAGGAAGCAGTATGACCCTGTGGCGGACAGTCCAGGGCCTTCCCCCTCGCAGGCAGTGGCCCAGATCTCAATGAAAAAACGGATAAGAACACCGAGATTCTGATGAGGATGGATGCCAATCTGCTACGGGTGGCGGACGCCCTGGAGGAAAATGCTGCAGCCAATGTCAGAATAGCTAATGCCCTGGAGCAGCTCGTCCGCCTGCGCATGTTGGAGCCGGCCTCCCTTCCTGCCGGAACATCAGGGCCCTCCACCTCTGGCGCAACATCAGCCATCCCTCCAAATGTGCCTAGCCCTATGCCTAGGCCAGAGGAAACAACATCTACCTCTGGCCAGGCCAGGCGCACGACCAGACAGACAAAGTCATGCTCCCTCCAACATCAAGCCAAGCGGGGGAAAAGGCGTTGACAGCACTGGCTAATTCCCCAAAATTCCATCTCTGTGTTTGCCCCATATTTTTGCACCCCAAAACCTCCCTCTCCTTTCTTGTGAATTGTTTTTTTTTTTAAATTACTTTGTATTTTTGCAAATGTAAAAAATAACATTTTTGGTGGAAAAAAAGCCAAAAAAAAAAGTTTTAATTTAATTTTTTTTAAATAAAAAACCAAAAATCAAAAATTGTGTGTCAATTTCATTATCAACTGGCTAAAAGGGACTGGAACAAACATACTTAAATACATAACAAAGGTCATATACTAAAAAAAATGATTAAAAAATAAAAACATCAGGTAACAGGTAAGTAAACAATAACACAAGCAAAGCAATTAGTAGCTGATTGTCTTTTGGTATTTAAAACAAAGCAAAAAGAATATTTTACAAAAAAGTAGATTGGTGTTGGGCTATAAAAAAACAAAAGAAATCTGACAACAACATGCATACGGAATATATCAAAAACATCTAGCATTTTTAACATAAGTGAAACATTTATTTGGTGATTGCTGTGATTTCAAAACACAAACAACTAGGAACACAATATGCATTCTAAATTTAGCTAATAAATCAGGGCCATTGCAAATCACCTTCTAACAAGTGAACCAATTATTAGGTGATTGGTCTTGTGGAGAATAGCAAAACATTGATTCGCTTAGGGAGCTACGAAGAGATCATCGTCTTTGCGAGATCCAATACCCTACCACGAGCAGTAATAATGGAAACTGGATCACACAGTGACGTATAAAAAATACCGTCCAAATTGGACGTTCGTTCAAGATAATACATGTACGCCCAAAAACGGCTTGACGCGCCTGGGTTTTCACATCTCCTCCCCCGTTACCACCCATAATCGGAACATTCTGTCAATCAAATTACATAGGTCACTTCCTGTTCGCTGTGTATACGAGCAAAGAAAAATAACCGCAAAGATACAGCCGCACATGTGCAATGATGCGCATGCGTGGTTTAAAAAAATCGAATGCATACGAGCGAACGGCTGCTTCCGTCCGGCTCTGAATCAGGCCCTCTGATTCAAGTCAGTCAGATTTTTATTAACTGTACCCAACTTTGGCCAGATTCAATGTTTGTCTTCTGTTCTATGTTGTTTATGTACAGATGCTTTTTTTGTTGATGTCATATGTTCAATCAATTTTTAGTGACATATTATTAAAAGTTAATTTTTATGCTGAAGAGGTAGGTTTAGGGCCCCACAAAAGAGAGTACTTTTCTTTCCCTTTTTTTGCTGTAACTGAGGAGCCACAAGATACTGCTGAGAGGAGACCATGGGATTCAGGATAAGACAATTAGGAGGCGGTTCTTCCTCTTCGTGTATGGGTAAAAAAGATCTAGAGAGGGCTTCAGCTTTTCGATTCTGGATGCCCAGACGAAAATGTACCTTGAAATCGAACTGGGAAAAAAAAAGAGACCATCGAGCTTGCCGGGTATTCAGACATTGGGCAGTCTTGAGATAAAATAGATTTTTATTATCTGTAATAATTGTAACAGGGAACCTGGCCCCCTCCAACAGGTGTCTCCATTCTTCCAAAGTCAACTTCATAGCTTTCAAGAATTAGGTCGAGGCCAATCTCGAAGTGCCCTGTGTTTCTCTGGATCCATTTGTAAGGTATCCCTGGAAATGATGTGACCAAGAAAAGGGACAGAAGACCTCTAGAAATAAACATTTGTAAAGTTTCACAAACAAATGGTGAGCTTGGAGCTGGGAGAGCACCTCTTTGACATGTAGACGGTGGGTCTGGATGTTCTTGCAGAAAATTAGGATATCATCTAGGTAGACCACGATGAAACTATAGAGAATATCCTGAAAAATGTTGTTCACCTAGCCTTGGAAGATGGCTGGTGCATTGCACAACCCAAACGGCATCACTAAGTTCTCGTAGTGGCTGTCTCGCGTATTGAACGTGGTCTTCCATTCATCACCACTACGAATATGGAATAGGTTATAAGCACCCTGGAGGTCCAGTTATGTGAAAATAGTAGTGCCCCACATCTTGTCAAAATGTTCCAAAATGAGCGGTAGTGGATACCTGTTCTTGATAGCTATCTCATTAAGACCACGATAAATCGATACAGGGTCTTTCTTCTCCACAAAAAAACCCCCAGCTCCTGCAGGAGAGGAGGATGGTCTGATAAACCCTTTGGCAAGATTCTCTTTTATGCAGTCAGACATAACCGCTGTCTCTGGGACTAACATCGGGTATATAAGTCTTCGAGGAGGTGTCTTCCCAGGAACAAGGTCTATCTCGAATTCCCAAGGCCGGTAGTGGGGAAACTTATCCGCACACTGTTCACAGAAGACATCGGCAAAATCTAGATAAGGTTCCGGCAGATGAAAGTCGAGAGTAACAGTAGAATTAGCTGATTCAGACAGACCTTCAGAAGCAGAGGTCTTGGAAGAAAACTGTTGCTTTCGAATTAGCAGAGAAATCTCCGCAAAAAACTTGAGCCCCAGGCCAACACATGCATAGAAGACCAATCCAATGTGGGATTATGTGTCTGAAGCCACAGCAGACCCAACACCAGGGCATAAGTTTTGGGTAAGACCAGTAACTTAATCTCTTCCTGATGAAGCACTCCTAACCGGAGTGAGAGTGGATAAGAAATTGAAGTGATAGCATATCCTAGGATAGTCCTGCCATCTACACCAGAAAGAGCCAATGAGCAAGGAAGGGGTTCTACTGGAATCTTTAATTCTTGGACCAAAGACTCAGAGATAAAATTTCCCGTGGCTCCAAAATCCACAAGAGCTTCCACACTTTTGACTCAAGTTTGGAAACTAATTTCTACAGTCATCAAACTATCCTTTACTTGGGAGGAAGTGGTTACTACCCCCAGCTGGACACTCCCGATTCCAGGCTTTTGGTTTCCTGCTAGAAGAGGACAAGCACTGATGCTATGTCCAGGGGCGTCACAATATAGACAGAGTTTATTTTGGAAACAGGTATGCTCAGACGGGGTTAAACGGGATCTATTAACCTGCATCGGTTCTTCTTTCGAGGAAGAAGGGAAAGAGGCAGATTGAGTTGGCATTTAACGATCTCTAAAATGTTCCTCATGTCCTCTGGTAGCCAGACGTTCTCTATGGTGGAGGTCAATTTGAATGCATAGTGATGTTAATTCTGCAAGAGACTCAGGAAGATCTCGAGAGGCCAACTTGTCTTTCAATTTCTCAGATTATCCATGAAGGAATGTTGCCGGAGAGCTTCATCATTCCATTTTAACTCTGATGGAATTGGACAATGTACTGACCCACAATAAGTGTCCCTTGGTAGACTTGAAGGAGATCGGAAGAAGCTGAAGCGGAGCGACCTGGCTCATTGACGGTCATTTTGAAGGCACTGATGAAGTCGTTATAATTGGAAACAATGGGATCAGCTTCTTCCCACAGCAGAGACACCCAGTCCAGGGCAGTTCCAGAGAGCAGAAAAATAACACATGCCACTTTGGTCAGGTATCCGGTACTAGTGGGAAAGATAAAAAAAAAACACCGGAAGACACAGGAGAAGTACTGGGAGAGTATAGTAGCTTGGATACTCAGGGAGCGTCACAGGTAACAAACAAGTGTACTGGGAATCCAGACGCAGATATCAGTTACAGATGCACTGGGGATCCAGATTCATATATCAGTAATTGATGCACTGGGAATCCAGAAGCAGATATCAGTAATAGATGCACTGGGGATCCAGACACAGATATCAGTAATAGATGCACTGGGAATCCAGATGCAGATATCAGTAATTGATGCACTGGGAAACCAGACGCAGATATCAGTAATTGATGCACTGGGAATCCAGAAACAGATATCAGTAATAGATGCACTGGGGATCCAGACACAGATATCAGTAATAGAAGCACTGGGAATCCAGATGCAGATATCAGTAATTGATGCACTGGGAAACCAGACGCAGATATCAGTAATATATGCACTGGGGATCCAGACACAGATATCAGTAATAGATGCACTGGGGATCCAGACGCAGATAGAGTGCTAATCCAAAGTGCTTGTCTCCAGTATAGGGTGGTATATATAGTAGCCACAAGCAGGGAGACACTGGAACAAAAGAAAAAACAAACTCGAGAGGAAATATGAAACACTTGGAACTCGGGACGTGGGTAGCACTGGAAGACACTCTGGAGGATACTGTGAATTAGCTCAGCACAGACCAACGTGGAGCCTGAAACGAAACCACAGCGAACCAACACTGGAGTAGCGAAGTTGTTCAGGCAACTTTCTGTTACACAGTGCCCGGCTAAATACGGTAGCAGTCCATTGGTGGAACACGTCAGCTGGGAGCTAACGACGCTACCACAGGACAAAGGTAGTCAGGTGATACAGACTGTCATGGCTGCTTCCATGAGGGCAACCGCAGGAACCAAGTCACAGCACAACCCAAGAAAGTCCTAGCGGACCCTAGGAGTAATCCTCAGCGTGTCACTCGCCGCTGCACCTGAAGTCTGACCACCCGGGAGATCAGGGGAAGCAGGCGCTGTGGTGAGTAACGGCCGACCCCAGGCCGCAACCTGACACAAGCCCTTTCAGCGACTTACATTGTGTAGAGGCTTCAGTGCCACACTGCTTCTGCTCCCTGCGACTTACCACCACTGCCCTACAAGATGAGTGAGTTGCCTTATCCCATTTCGTCATCCTACATAGTCTGAATATATAAAATTACACTATATTGTACTTATAGTTTGATGTTACACTATCACTATGTGGCGCATTAAAAATAAATAACAGATATAGGGGTACCTTCCTAAACTCAATCTCTATTATCACAATATATTATATATATACTGTATATTACAAAAACAGGTGAAAACCACCAAGGGTCACGTCTAATTAAATCAGTAAAGCACATGTGCAAAATTATCAAATATTTATTATAACAGCGAATTGATTAACACATTAAAAACATATATAAAATCCAATTCGAATGGGGATAAAACACATATTTAAAACCACTTGCACTTATCACCTGTACTGCTATAATTCATTTAAAGGACCGTGCTCCCATATACTGTCCAAATGATATTTGCAGACAGTATATATAGAGTTTATTGGAAGTATTTCTCACCTCCTCATATATAAAGTTCAAATTGAAACCCAGCTGTAATCGTCCTTAGATCCATAAAACAGTATAGGGTTAATTACTCATTTGGCTTGTTATTAAATTGTAGCCAGATATAACTGCTTCTTTGGGTTTCACATCTGAAGCTATTCAATTAATCAGTATTTTCCCAGCACTTTCAGTTAGCTGCAGGGTAAACCCCATGGCTTTTTCAATTCCCCCCTAATACCCCTTTTACACCGGAGCTAAAACCCGGGTTATTGCAGGGTTAACCAGGGCAGCTCCCTGGTGTAAAAGGGGAGAGGGTTGGATCGCCGGGTCGAGTGACCCGGCAATCCAACCTAGGGAAACAGCAATGTTTAACACGGCGTAGCCCGTGAAACCCTGCTGTGAGAACAGCGCACTCCGGGTCACGATGACCTGGAGTGCACTGCAAGCCGGCCGATTGTTCCGGCTTCAGTGGCGCTTGGAGATGACATCATCTCCAAGCATCCACTTTCATGCCGGGAAAGCCGGGTCTATGCAGACCCGACTGCGGTGTGAGCGGCGCTGACTCGGGAATATCCTGAGTCGACGCCGGCTAAATTCCTGGTCTAATCCGGATAGGAACTCTGTTCCAACTCCGGGTAAGACCCGGAATTTTGGAGGAAAAGGGGTATCAGGGGCATATATAATTGGGCGCGAGGTTTAGCGAGTTAAAAACCTTGCGCACCTCGCGCCCAAATCCGGAATATCGCGGGTATGCGCGCTCCCGCTACCCGCGGTATTCAATTAAAAAAATAGTGGTCTGAAAACCCCGCGCTGCGTAAAATAAAAAAACACCTACCTGGAAGGGGGTCTCCATGGCTCCCAGTGGCTTCCCCTCTCTCTTCTTATTGGAGAGAGGGCTGCTGGGAGCCCCTGGGGCTGATGGGAGGAGCAAGGGCTGCTGGGAGATGTAGTTCTCCCAGCGCCCATTCTGGGAGGGCCACACACACCGCACCGGGGGTCACACACACACTCACTCACATACACACTTACATACACACCACACACTGACATACTCACCCTGCTGCAGAAGAGTCGGCTCCCGACGCTGGATGCAGAAGAAGATGCAGAAGACATTGATTTTAGGAAATATCATGCTTGCTCTGGAGGTGCGTGAAACAAAACCTCCCAGTGCGTGTTTTTAAAAAAACCACACACCTAATAAAATAGCAAAAAACCCGTCCTGTCTGTCTCCACATGTGTGCTTCAGTTTCCCCTTTGTGTACACATCTCTATCATTTTTTGTTTGTCTGTATCTAATTTTGTATGTGTACCTCTATCCTCTCATCTGTTTGTCTTTGCTCCTCCTTTCTGTGTCTCTGCATTATGTGTGCAAGTCTTCCTATATTCCACAAACAAAAACCCTGTTGTTACTGCAAACGAGACAGGATTCCATGTTTATGGTTATGATATCATAGCCTAGGATATATTTATTTGCAATGTATACTTTTTCTTAAAATACTAAGCTATAGTGTTAGTCATGTCCAATGTGGGCTGACCACGCATCCCACTGGTGAATGATACACTACTTTGTGGGCACCTATATAAATAATATGCTTAAATGCCAGGCAGTGCAGACAGGGCCATGTGACTGTGCCTGTCTGTACTGTTTTGTAAAAGCTTCTGACCAGTGCAATACATGGTTTAGAGTTTGCAGGGGTCAGACAGTGGAGGAATGGGATAGTGATAAATGGCCATGATCTTTCGGTAACTTTAAAATTAACAAATTACACTTATACAATTGGTGCTGAAATTCATCAAGGGGTGCAATCTGCATTTAGTAGTAAGGGAAAACTGTTTGTGGTTATGTAAAATTGTAACAAAAGCACTGAGCTACAAGCGGACATCACAGATGTAATTTCATGGCTGATCATGTGCTCCATAAAAAGTGTCCCTGTTTTTGTGTGTGCTGCTCTCAGGGACAGACACAGCTACAGTGTGCAGACATGCTAGCATTTTGATCACCAATTGGGTCATTATAGACAAAAGTGACTACAAATTGCAATTTATATGCCCCCTCCCAAAAAAATAATAAAACAAAAACAAATAAACAGACAAAAAAAGCAACAAAGCCAATCCCGATCAATATACAGGGTGGCCCAAAAGTAAGTATACACTGCAGTTTTGTTACTTGGGCTGAAGGACAAAACTTTCAATACAGTCTGACTTTTCTAGAATCGTAGGTGCTCGAAATCTCCTCCATCAATATTGCAACATTCCTGCAACCTGTCCTTTACACTGTGACACAAAGTAACACAAGAATCAATGTCAACAAAGGCTTGAGAGATGAAATCCTTCAATTCGTCCACTGTGAGAGGCTTCGCTGAAATACCTTGCCCTTTACTACGCCCCCCAAAAAGAAGTCCATTGGTTTGAAGTCGGGTGAACATGGCGGAAATTCAATGCTGCCATGTTCCCTGTTTTAATGCTGTGGGAAGGTGTTGTAAAGGTATTCCCATACAGCCAAAGCAAAATGAGGAGGAGCCCCATCTTGCTGGAAAAGCAGAGTGGTCCAAATAGGAGAGTCACATCAACTGCCATCCCAAATGCTGCCAAACATCACTGGCAGTTGGTGTGACTTCCCTATTTGAATTTTGGACTGTGCTGCAGCCTCACCTCTGGAGCCACCACTGACTGTATACCTTCTTTTGGGCCACCCTGTATATCATATGTAGATTGGGATAAAATGTAAATTTGGGTGGACAATGACCGCACTATTGGTGCCCTGTTGGATTAAAAATGTACTTGGCCACTTGGCACCTTTTAAATGCAGACACACAATCACATACGTAAACTAAAGGCAAAATGGTTAGACATGCAAATGGCCAAAAACACAGCTTATTTTATCATGTCACACTAGGCACCAGTCTGGTCAAACTAGTGCTTCAATATAAATGACCTTGACAATAGCCAGATCCTTTAAATTAGAGTTTCCAAGAAATTAAGCTGCACACAGACTGTGTAGGAGCAAACGAGTTAAAATAATCATGTGTAGGGTTGGTGACAGCACCGATACTGTTATTTCCTTGGTAACACATTTCTGAATATTTTGACTTGCAGGAGACAAGCGTTAAACTCTCCGCTTGGAGCTTCATTTCAATCAACATACAGCTTTACTAACCTTTAATGCGATAATGTAAATAGTACAAAATAACAGGCTGGAGGCGAAGCAGACCGTAAATCAGGTTTTATGGTACAATGTTTGCACTTGGTACTTATTCTCTATGCATAGCTTTAACTTTTAGAGATAGTCTGACATTTTTTTTCCCATCTTGCTGACGACAGAGCAAAATATGTAAAAACTGCTATTTCCATTTTAGCCTAATTTTTTACAACTTCTCCAAAGTTTGTTTGGGCCGACTGTATATGATGAAGGCTGAGTGTGCACTGGCTCATTATAGCACATTAGGCTAACCCTTCAGCTGGCCAGTTCATTGACTTGCAGAAGTCTCCCTTCCGGTGTTTGGTTCTGCCATAGCGTTCAAGTTGCAGCTCTGTAATGGTGGATCTCCAACCTATTAGGCCCTGGGTGGTTTGCGGAATTGCTGGTGATGGGCCAACCTAGGCATGGGTGGGATACAATAAGAGGTATTTAGAGGAGACAGATAGTAATATTTACTAGTAAAATGTGCATCAGATTTTAAGCTCCTCATTTTTTTTATTCATATGCCACAATTAAGAATTTTCTTTAGCTTTCTTGCAGAATTTCTACTTGTGAAATGCTGATTTAATGCAATTAATTAGTTTGTGAAGATAACATTTTGGGCTCATCCCCCACCTCCTCCCATTTTCATAGTCACTAATTTATAACCAATTATCCGTACTGCAGAATACTTAACCCTAAGAGTTTAAAGTTTATAAACATGTTAGTTAATTATAAACAGAAATTAGGAATGTTTATCAGTGAAGGGCCATTTGTTTTACCAAAGGATTGTATTTAAGTCCACTATTTTTTAATATGCAGCGAAAATAAAAATTTGTACTGTTGCTTATTGCAGCAAAAGAAAGGCTGTTATTGCAGTGATTTATGCCTGTCGCTACTGGCTGGCAATGGTAACAATTGTTTTACCATTTTGGGCATAATGGCAGAGTTGTAACAGGACACAGTTGTGCCCTGTGCTGTGCCAACCCCACCCCCTGAGCACGCGACGGCATGACGTCATGTTGCACAAAAGGGGTCCTGAGGATGCCCGATTGGCTGCATATACTATGCAGGGTGCCCGTCTAGAGCATCCACAGGACTAGCAACAATCGTGCTAGTCAGGAGCAGGGGCCTGGTGGATGGGTTGATGAAGGTGCTGGCCACAGAATCTCCATGTGACAGCAATGGTCGCCCATAGCTAGTTATGGCCCTCCATAATTGGCTCCCCCTGTGTACACATGCTGACACTCCAAGGCTCCAAAATTCTGTGTAGTATAGGTAGTGTCCGTCCTTGGAAACAACATGGGCCTCTTAAAAATGTTGTTAGCGGCACCCAAATATTTAGTTCCCATCCTGTCTTACGCTATACAGTGCAGTGGCGTAACTATAAATTTTGTTCCCCCCTGCCAAAAAAGTTTCTGGCGGCTCCCCAAAAACACCCCAAAGAAGATGTTTTTCCACACACTCCTGAAAAAGGTGTGTGGTTTGTGATACAGTAATGCCCTTACACATTATGCCACACTAAGTGATGCCCTTTATAACACACTATGCCACACCGTAATGCCCTTATAACACATTATGTCACTCCGTAATGCCCTATAACACATTATGCCACACTATAATGCCTCTTACAACACATTATGTCACACCGTAATGCCCCTTACAACACATTATGCCACATATTAATGCCCTTTATAACACATTATGCAACACTAAGTAGTACTCCTTATAGCATATTGTTTCGCACAGTAATACCCCTTGCACATTACATCCCACTTTGCAAGATCTACCTCATCAACCCTCCTCTCTGCTCCTGCCAGTCTGTCACTTCAGCTCAAGACAGGTTGCACAGTTTCTATATTTGTGTAGAACCAGATTATTGGGAACATAGGTTATAACTTGTAAACTCTGTGTGCATCAGGTTGGCGCCCATTATGCAGTGCCCCCTGATGTAGTGCCACCTGTAGTGGTGCCCCTTATGCAGTGCCCCCTGTAGTTGTGCCCCTTATGCAGTGCCCCAGTAGTAGTGCCCCTTATGCAGTGCTTCCTGTAGTAGTGTCCCTTATGTAGTGCTTCCTGTAGTAGTGCCCATTATGCAGTGCCCTCTGTCGTAGTGCCCCTTATGCAGTGCCCCCTAAAGTAGTGCCCCTTATGCAGTGCTCCCAGTCCTAATGCCCCCTCACAGTGCTGAACAGCCCCTAGTGAGACCCCCACAGCCCTGTGCAGTAATTACCATACCACGCTGGGCACCGCTGGCTCCACGCCGTCAGGACTGCCGCTGACTGGATCTAACTGGATCCAGCAGACTCGCAGGCTCCTCACATCGCGGGTGATGTCGTGGGGATGTAGTTCATTTACCAGCGGCCAGGATGCCGGCTGACGTTGATAGTCCGACTTGGGATTAAAGATAGGCGTCTATATCCTGACGCCTATCTTTAGCCGACGCCGAAATCCCGACAGCCGCCATCTCGAACGAAGATTAGTGGGGCATGTTAGCCGCGGAGGGGGGGGGAGAGATTAGTTTAGGGACCCCTGGAAGGGAGATTAGGGTTAGGCACCCCCGGGAAGGTTAGGGTTAGGCTATGGGAAGGGGGGGATATGTTTAGGCACCACACAGGGGAGGTATTAGGCACCACCAGGGGATGTTGGGATTAGACACCACTGAAGGAGAGTTAGGGTTAAGGGGGGGGGGTCAGGGTACTTACTGCTCCTGTCGGGATCTTCATCCATCGGGATGCTGCTGAAATTCAGTTGGCGGTATTTCATACCCAACCCATGTCACCTGCGCACTGCATCACTGGGAACGCTGGCCTCTGTAGTGATGAGAGGCTTCTTTAGTCTCTGATCGCTTCAGAGGCCAGTGTTCACAGTCACGATCAACATTTTGCAATGGTGTAGCAAAGGCCCCCACTCCCCCCCTTAATCCGGCCCCCAAGCCACTGCGGGGGCCGTTGTTATGCCACTGTACTTGTGCCATATAGTAATAAAGGCTTTGCCACACAAGATGCATTTCACTGTAGTCATTGGTATCTTCATTGCTGCTCAGGTGTCTGACCTTGATGTACTTTTCCACTGGGGACACCGGACGAACCTGAAGGTGTTCTGGAACTTTTAATTGGAGCTTATTTTCTTCAGTCTTGTTTTCCACCAGCTGAAATGACAAGCTCTGCATTAAAATACAGCCTATTTCCTCTGTAATATGTCTAAGTAACGGAAACACACGGAACAAATCTTAAAAAGATTATAGTGCATAATGGTCCTAATAAACTATGTTTTATTTATTTAACTGTATATCCCTCTAATGATTAGATAATATTAGACATCAGCACATACTGTACTAATGTTATTTCTAAATACTTGTGAGCTGGAAATTCCAGTTGGCATTGGAGTTTGAAAAGATAGCAGACTCACATCCCCCTCCTACTACAGAACATTTTATATTCATTTATGGGGGTCAATTAAATTAAGACAACGTGCAGTTGCACATGTGGTAACCACTACATTGCTGATCACCTCTATGGGGTACAAGGAAAAAGTGTTCCTGTAGACGGATGCAATTTGCTGTTCCAGAAGGGCACGTAACTGGAATCTTCCCTATTTGTGTCAACCCCGTGATGCTGTTGCTTTACTTTCTTGAAACAATGTGGCAGCACTCTGTAAAATATCTTTTTAAGCTTTATTGTTCAAGAAAAATGTTTAATATATTTATAAATATAAATAAAAAAGATAAACATTTTAATTATGAATCAGTATAAAACACTGCTGCATATCAAACAATGGATAGACACTAAGAAGTCAAATCCATTAGGAGCGAGTCGGGTCCTGCGAGCTGTTTTCACTGCAAATTAGTACAGCAACTTTCATTTGCAATTCAATTCTAAACTTGCATAGCATTTTCCCAGCAAATTCACGTGTTTTTGTGCACACATACCTGAGCAGGTGAAAGGGTAGGGAACATCATTATTTTAAGGTAAAAACGTCAGGACTTAGGGCCTGATTCAGAGTCACTTGCTCGCACTGTGCGTTCGCAAGCGGCCCGATGCTCTGCGTACACGCATGCACACGCTTTGTTCTGCGCGTGTGCGAAATACACACTGCGATCGCAACCCTCTGGCTCGCCCAGCAAAGGCAGCCCAGGGTAATGAGTGACAGGAGAGGCCATTTGTGGGTGGTAACAGGGGCAGGACACTAATAACGGGGGGTTGGAGATGCGAATGCAGGTGTGCCTGAGTGTTTCAACGCCATTTTAGAGGCGTGCATAATTAGCAGGCAGCGTTATAGTACACGTCACTTGCCTTTTTTTTTACACTGATTTCCTCGCAATGCTTGCGGTAGGGTAAAGCAACCGCAAGCATTGCGTTAGCATCCAATGGTGCTCGATGTACCAATGTTTTAATACACTTCCTGGAGATGAGGTGTGCTGGTGGGTGGCTCTGCCTGTGCGATTGGGCATGCTTATGCCTTGGCAAGCATTCGCTTCATGTGGCGTATCCAGCGAGCGTACGCAGATAGCGACCGGGTCTGAATCAGGCCCTTAGCGCAGAAAAACTTGTATAAAAACACACAGTAAACACATTTATTCCAAAATATAGTAAAGAGTTACATTTGCTAAAAGAAATCATTTTTTAACTATCATTAGTAAAAAGTGCAAAACTTATCCATTTGACACCTTTTAAGAACCTCTAGTACTGTCCTTATGGCCACTAACAGTCTTCTATATGGTCCTGCTAGTTCAGTTGTCAGTTTCTGGGGTCCAGGATGGTTTCACCACTTTTTCATGCACTTTTCCCAGCAAATCACCATTTCTAAGTGAATTTTGCAGGTGTGCGCATTGCTTTGATGTATGCAAGTTTTATGATGCAAGCTTGCTTTTGCAATCTCGCATCTAATTGAATTGACCCTTAAGTGGCCTATATCGAAGAGCTTGCTTTCACTTTACTATATGTATTAATAGGATCACTGCCAGCAATAAATCTACTGGTACTAAGTATTGCTGGAAAACCTATGGGAGAAACCATCAAGTACTGATACAATGGCTGCCACTTACCAAAGAAAAGCACTGGGGAAAAATATTGATGGAATCATTTATTCAGTGCTTTTTTAAATCATGGATAGGGTTACTTTATTTTTATGAGGAAAACCAGTAGATATAATATGACGTACTTGATATTATATCTACAGCGATATTTCTATCACATCTGCTGACTCTTCGGGAATGTTCCGTGGCTCCCAAATTTTGGGGAATTCTCACGGACTCTTGGGAGAAAAAGGGACTCTTCTGCGTCACGGCCACTTCCCTAAAGGTGCCCACACACATACCGACTTGCTCCCAATCAGCCGATGTATACGATTTCCCCTGAACCCTCCCCTGGCAGCCGTGGTCACGATTTTGAGTTAAAAATGTCCAATCTGACATAAAGTCTATCTTGCAGCCAGTGCATTGTATCCCAGATTGGCTAATCTGCCCTACAGCACGGCAGATCTGAAGAGGCGAGGTACGACGAATGGGGACAAGCATCGGCATCGTGATCAAGAGTAGAAACTCACGATTTGGCCATTTTTTACATGATCTGTCGTCACGATTCGTCGAAATCGCCCAAATTGGATGAAAAGTCGGTATGTGTGTGGGCACCTTAAGTGAGCGAGGCTGTGATAATGTGATTCACAGCAAATTGGAACCATTATGGCCCCGTGAATGATAATACCATGAGATGGATGGCAGCACACCATCACATGAATGATGGCATTGCACGGGGGTGGGGTGGGGACATGGTGATCGTGACTGTGCCAGCCTGATCTGCACTTGCCATTTGCAGCCGAAAATAGTAGGCAATTATGATTTGTATGTATAAATGTCTTTTAAAAAGAAAATTCTCTATATATTTTTTTAATCCCCACCTCCCTCATCAATCTGTATCTATTTTTGCTGTGTCATCTGAGTATCAGTAGAAGTGATAAAATATTGTTAAAATACTTTTAAAATCTATTTTTTATATATCTGTAAGTATTGATAAATATTAAATGACCCTGAACATTATCTTAGCTGACACCAAACCTGTAGTGTGTATTAATAAATAGAATCCACTTCACGCAAGGTGGCAATAGAAAATCAGTCTTATCACCGTATATTAATAAGCAGACCTCACTGCGACTTGCTATTCTTTCCCCATTCTTCAGGGTTGTTAAGCAACAGCTTCTCTACTGCATTAAGGCTTAATTATTTCGCAGAGTGCAGTAAAAGCATTGCAACAAAGTAAAAACTAACAGTAGCCCTGGCTGCCTGCCTAGTGTTCCTGTAATGATTAGGGAAGGGAGGGAAATGCACTAATAACATTATTTTGCTCACTTGATACCTGTCATCTGAAATCTCTAGGTCACAATGATGTGTTGGCTTGCACTGTTGATTTATGTCATATTTTTACAATCTTTCCGTGCTTTTCAGCCATGCATTATACAATTGGTGGATACAACACAAAGTTTCTTTCTAGATACGACTGCATCCAATGTAGACAACAGCCCAGAGCTGTGCAATATTCCAGGGCAATGAAAAGATGAAATTATGCCTGATGATATACAGTATATTGCATAAAGCACATATAGGAATCCAGGAGGATGAAGAATGTAATAACTGAAAGTTGCAGAAGGATGTGTACTAGCCAAGCCGTAACAAAACAAAATCAGACATTCGAGTAACATTCAAATAATATTATTAGTGGGATGACAAGGATATAATTGTTATAAAATAAATATTATTACTGGTCGTATTAACATTTATTACAACTACAACTATCAAGTTCTGATTTTAAACTATATTATGTGTTAATTAAAGTTATATTGATTTTAAATGTGTTATATACATAGTGCATGTCAATATAGATATTCAGAGCTTGATTTATAGATGAAAAAAGAAGTGGAACTTAAAAACATGATATTAAAAATTATCTTTAAACATTAAAGACTCTGGAACTTTGTTTCTGTACATTATAGCACAAATTCAATTCAGCATTGCATGAATAATTCAGTTAATCAGTGGGGCCCCTCGACACTCGTGGCCTGCTTCGTTACGCTGTCTGCAGTGCTTAATGATCAGCGCCCCCTGCTGACTATGCTATGAACAAGTCCATTGAACCAGCCCTGACATCCAGCTGTCCATATAGAAGATAGTGGGTGTAGCATTTTCTTAAACACCTACAGTAATACAGTGTCTGCTTTACATATTTCTTATATATGGATTTTTACCTTGTTATGAGATGTTTTTAAAAATCCCCAATTATCAGGCCACATTTTGGCAGTTTCCATCTCTGACTTGATATGTGATTTCCTAAACACAGACAAAAAAATGAAACAAACTATAGCAAACCTGTACATGTTATATACACACACACACACACACACACACACACACACACACACACACATACACACATACACACATAAACAACCGCAGAAAGTTCCTTTGCTCTGATTTTTTACAGCACAGCACTGTCCACTTTTAAATAATTATTAAGTGATATGCGTTCGCATATATTATCGTTGTCTGACTTTGAGTTCTAAAATAACATAATTTAGTTATTTGTCCTTAGATGTACTCTAGAGAAAAACACAATTCTTCCTTCAACCCCGGCACAGTGGTCACTGCTCACATTCTCCAGACTACATTGCTTTAAAAACTAAGTGCATCTAATGGCAGGGTCGTCGGTATAGACAGTCACATGGGCTGGACTCCCACTCTGGCTCTCATACAGTAGGTTGCTGAGGTCTTCAGTAAAAAAATAAAGCTATGTAATAGTTCTCATATATGTTCTTTTTATATATAGTTACAATCCCCTATAAACAGATTGCAATGTTTAGTCATTATTTTTTTTTATTATCATCATCATATATTACTGCTGATTTTACATAAACAATTGTTTTAAATATATACTGTATGTTGTTATTGCAATAGTAATGGTGAAAATGTAAAATGTACCGTTATACATACCCATGTAGTGATGTCATATGTGATGCTATAGTTTTAAGGAACTTTTTTGGACATTTTAGGCCTCATACAGAGTAAAACACAAAGCAAACATAACCCTCTCTGTGAAGCTATAGGCTATTCAGAGTCACACGTGTTTTCACTTGTGAATAAATAGGTGTTACTGCGTGTCAATGGGGCGTTCGCATGTAATATAACTGTGCCGTGGGAGTGTAGATGGAATTGGGGCATACTCCGTGATCCTGGTCTGATGTTTTGGGTATGGGATGCCGGCGCTCGGGATACTGCCGGTCAAAATCCAGACGCCGGCATCCCAACAGGGTTTGGATACCGACACCTGTCAGTAGGTATCCTAACCCTCCCCCACTCCCTAACCCTCCCCGGTGCCTAAACCTAACCTTCCCCTCCTCGCACCCTAAACCTAACCCTCCCCCCCTTAGTGACTAACCCTAACCTCCCCCTCCTCGCACCCTAAACCTAACCTCCCCCTCCTCGCACCCTAAACCTAACCCTCCCCTCTAAGGGACTAACCCTAACCCTCCCCCCTTAGTGTCTAACCCTAACCTCTAACCCTAATGCTAAACTTCCCCCTAACCCCACTACTTACCTTAAGGTGCGTACACACTGGGCGATTAGGAAAGACTGTACGATTACGACATCGTAATCGTTCAGTCATCCCTGATCCCCTGTAGTGCCTACACTGAACGATCAGTTATTCAGTGTAGGCACCCTCCATCATTCCAGAACATGGCCAATCGGTCGTTATCGGCAGATTGGGCTGCATGTTCAGGCGATGGACAATGTTGGGAACGACCAGCGGGAGCGCGCATCGCTGGTCGTTTCTGACATAATAGTGCACGATTTGCGCACGATTACTGAGTGATTGCATGATTACGATGTCGTAATCGTGCAATCGCTCAGTAAGATCGCCCAGTGTGTACGCACCTTTAGGGATGCTGGCGGTTGGGATTTCGGCACCGATATTTTAAACACCAGCATCCCGACTGTCGGGATATTGACTGTATCACCTTTTGCACAAAGGATAGGGCTGATTTGGGTGGGATTATCCTGATGTGAAGATTCTGTCCTGCCGTCAGACTGCATTTGCTCGGCATTTGGGTGGTATGTCCCATCCAGCAGTGCTCTGCATAATGACAGTGAATGAGGGCCACACACTTGCCCCAGGTGCTTGTGGCAGTGAAGAAGTGGTCGCAAGTGACTGGAGGGGGAGAAGGGGAAGCCATACACTGGTGGGGAAAATCCCTGCTGCATGCATGTCCTCATGGCCACATCCCTTCATGATCCAGCTGGAGGTATGCTAAGGCAACAAATCAGATTATTGCTTTCATACTTGCCTACCCTCCAGGATTGGCCTGGAGACTCCCAAAAATCGGGTAACACTCCAGGCCGCCCGGAAAAGAAGGCAAGTCTCCCGCACCTCCTCTAGCTGCCCGCACCCCCATCAGCTGCTTTCAACCTCCCCCTCTGCAGCTGCCAACTTACAGAGCACAAGTGGATGGTCTGTAGGAGACAACGCAATTTGCGCTGAATCGCGTCACCTTAGCCGCGCCCCTCACTATTCAAGCCTGTGATCTCGGCACCGTATAGCGGTGATGAGATTACATCGTCATGCCCTGCTGCATAGACCACCTATGTGACCGCCTCGCCCCCTCTAGGCCGACCTGGTTGACCCCTCAGGGGGTGGGGGGCAGAAAAGTTGGTAAGTATGTTTCATTTCCTAATCTGCAGTAGAAAACTGTCACTACCATATTGGTTGCTATGGCCAACACCACCTTCCTTTCCCTCGCACTTATATTCATGCATGATCCCAATTGTTATAATTAGTGAAATGTGTTGCATACGGTGATGGGTGTCTTACAATACAGCTATAAATATTTTATGTACATGGCAGGGTGTGTGTAACACTTCATTGAGGGATATATAAATCTAGTGACCTTTCAATCAGCGATGTGAGAAATGTTTTCAGCGCTGGCAATCAAGTACACCCTAGGAAATGTGACTCTCCCAGGATGAGTTAGCTCTTAACATGGATAATACAAGGCACAGAAAGACAATTAGGAAATAATGATAAGGGCATACTCAATAGGCAATGTTTTTTTTTTCCAATTTGTTTTAATACAAAGCGTATTTAGTGTGTGAATGTAAAATATGATCCATATACGTGAACTTTCTAAAAAAATTAAATCACATCATTATATGTACATAAATGAATTACCAACACTTGTTAGGGCTGAGCTGTGACTCTTAGCAACACTGTTGAAGCAGACCTTGCAGCACTACAATTCTCATCTCGGCATGCTCACCAAGGGCTCTATTTATTAACATTATTTTGACCCTTTTCACATTATTTTAGTATCACCTATAGTTATTACAGGGCAATTGGAGTAGAATTTGTAAAATTCTACTCCAACCTCTAAGTATCACTTATTTTTAGTAATCAGATCGCATTTGCCATAATTGTAATGGGAAATGTGATCTGGCCAAAGTTACTAAAAATAAATGTGAAAAAAATATTGGGGAAAGCCCTGTAATAATAACGCCACCTGGAGGTGGCGTTATCCAGGGTCTCCGGCCTCCTACTGTGCTCTAACGGGGAGAGCAGAGCCGGGAGACGGTCCCTGTAATCAGCTGTGTGGTCTAAACAGACCGCAAGCTGATTACTGTAAAAAAAAGAAAAAAAAAATTTACTTACCTGACTCCAGGGACCAGTGATCGGGCCTCCGGTGATGACTCCCCTCCGGTCAGCTGGTCTCCCATAGTGCACTGCTGCCCGGTCATCAGGTGATTGGGTTCCAGTGCAGTATGGGAGATCACCTGACTGGAGGCATGGAGAACATCGCCGGAGGCCCGGATCATGCAGGTAAGTGTAATTAAGAGGGAGAGGGGGGGTCGCAGGGGGGGGTCTGTGATCGTGGGCGGTGGGGCTTTGCACCGGGGGTGGGGGGGAAATAGCAGCGGCGGCTGGTCGGCGCATGCGCGAAATACAGTGATAAGGCTCCGAAAGGGATTCGCAGGGACAGAGCTTTATCGCAAGCTCTGTCCCTGCAAGGGATTTGTAGCAAATCCCTGTGATATTGCCTTAAGAATTCAGTCGTTAATATCACACTACAATCTGCATTCAATATGCGGATTGTAGTAAATAGAGCCCCAAATCTTATTACATCATGCTTTTTATCCTTTTCTCTCTTTTACTCCTATTTTAATAAATTCTATATTTAAAAGCCCAGAGCATCTAAATGCAGAAAAAAATTAAGAATTATTTCTGTGCTATTCATAATTAGGGACATTTCCAAGAACAACACTGCACCCAAAGAAGCACCATGTATACACAGATCATTCTAGTACACTATATAAACAGATCTATCTACCTTCTGTATGTAAACATGTTTTACCCCACTATGTACACATATAGAATCCACTGAACTGTATACATACACTTCCCCCTGCATGATGTACACAGATAAGATGTAGCAATAGAGAGATGGACATTTACCAGATCATATCCTGTGCCACAAAGCTGATCTCTTTGCCCATCTTAGGGCTCTGCTGGGGAGCTGCCATGTATGTTCACACACTGCTCCGTGTTCCCTGCAACCTAGACAGCTGAGAGGTGTTTACAGTCATATTGCCGGGCAACCAGTGTCAGGCAGTGACATGTCACAGGAGAGATTATAGCATGGATGAGATGTGAAATTAATGTCTTTAAATACATTTAATTAGCTTCTTCAGAAACTGCACACATTATTACTGTAAGTAAATACTTGTTTATTTAAAAACAAACAAACATATACTTCTATTGGACATAAGTAAAAATAAGCAAGGTATTCCAACCATTACAAGTGAATCTTCCCCTTAATTTTATAAGTAATTAGAGTAGGGGTGGGCAATAAGCGGTCCCCCAGCTGTTGTAGAACCACACATCCCAGCATGCCCTACCACAGTTCTGCTATTTGACCATGCTAACACTGTTGCAAGGCATGCTGGGATGTGTAGTTCAGGGGTGGGCCACTTATTGCCCACCCCTGAATTAGAGTAACTCATACTTGCCTACTCCCGATTTTTTGGGTAACCTCCTGTACCCCCGAAAGAGTAGGCAAATCTCGTGCATCCCGCCCACTTCCTAGTGAAGTGGGCAGGATGGGGGGATTTTCCAAGCAATTTACAGGTCCGTAGGGAGGGGGGCAGTGCTAAATTACGCGAATCGCAGCATTTAGCCCCGCCCTCTCCACACGGACTCAGGAATTATGTGGGAGTCCTGTAAAGGGACGGAGCCTAATGACGGCTATAGTCAAGCTCTACCCCCCGAAGATGAGAGCAGCCGGTCCTCTCTGGCTGCTCCCAGAAAGGTGCATCGAAAAATCGGTAAGTATGGAGTAACTAGATCAATCATTTATTGATGTGTGAAAGTCTTTGGGCCTGATTCAGATCCAGATACAAAGTCCATGTTTCACGCAAGTGGAGCGATTGTTAGCCATTGCGCATGCGCCAGAGTCACAATGCGCACACGCGGCGATTGATTAGCGATGATGCACACATAGAGGAATCCATCACAGAGTGAGTGATAGGTAGTCAGCGTTTGGGGGAGGGGTTGGCTGGGCAGATGCAGACGAAACATCAGCTTCGCATCCGGATCTGAATCAGGTCTGTCAGGAGAGACATGTCTTTCATGTTGCAGAAAGGACAGTTTCTATCAGATTTAATAAGTAAATGAAACCCACAAAAAGAATAATTAAATAAATACTCCTCATCCAACACCTGTTGGATTATCAAGTATAAAAAAACACAAATTATAATAATTTATAAAAAAAAAAAGTCTTTGTATTTGATACATAATTCAAATAAATTCTTCTTTCTTTGTAATTCAATGTGAGAAGAAAATCCCCAATAAAAGCCATCATAAATGCAGCTATAAGCACCTGCCACTAAGTGACTGTGACCTGACGTGACCCAGAGTCCCATTCCCTGCTCGGCTGGTCACAAGCATTTTCCAATGTTGATTGTCTGTGATTGGCTAGCAGTCACACACAATGGAGGTCACTGAGATTCAACGTTGGGCGTTTGTAGTGGCGTTTACTTTTTGGGTGCTGTTTTTCTTCCATTGGATTACAAAAATTGAATTTTCCTTTTATTATGATGGCAGAAGAGAGAAGATTTTACTTTATAACAAAGGGGTAACTGAATGTTTAGGAGAGTGTTTTTATTTATTTACACTTTATTTGAAAATGTGCTTGTGTGTTTTGTTTTCTGATATCGTGGAACTACATGTTTCAGCATGCAGAGGCAAGGCCTTTACTAGGGGTGTACGACCGGTGCCACTGCACAGACCTCCAGGGCTTTGTGGGCAGCACCGTTGCCAGCCCCCGGCCCTTGCTTCTGGCTAGCAGAGTGCCTGGAATGGGAGTCTGCAGCCAGAAACGCTTGTGCAGTGCTGTGGATGCCCAGACGGGCACACTGCAGTCAGTGCAGCTGACCAGGCATCCTCAGGACACCTGGTCAGTCCTGCACTTACCTGAGCTGTCGGCCCTGCCCCTTTTGCGCAATGTCATGATGTCATGCAGCACAACATTGTGATGTTGCACACTAAGGCCTGACATAGGGCGCATTTCTGCCCTGTTTACTGTCCTGTGCATAGGCAGCCAATGTACATGCTGGGACATGTAGTTCCACAATAGGTTTGGCAAAAAAAAAAAAATCAAGGCATCTGTGTTGCTTAAAAGTTGACAGCAAAACGTTTAATTTCCTGTTAAAAGTTCCTGCACGGTCAGCACTACACTTCCTATGACAGGTCCAGCAACGAGGCACTTCAATTTCATTGGGTAATAATTTTGGTGCGAAAAACGTGCACTGTTTTTGCCTGAGCGAAAGGTTACACTTAGAAAATAAATATGCCCGCACTTGTTTCTACCCATTTTGTACATGTTACCAGCAGTGCCAGATTAATGTCCACCTGGGCCTGGAGCTGAAATTTATGTTGGGCCTACTGTGTGCCGCTTCGTGACAAGTGCCATAGCAGTGTGACTGATAATGTGGGGTCATGACCAGTGCGGTGTGGTTGTGGTTTACATAGGGGTGTGGCCTGTGCAGTGTTTGTGTTTAGTCTATGGAGGGCATAGCTGGCGCCTACCTCAGGGGCATATCTATAATGGGTGCAGGGTGTGCGGTGCACACGAGCCCACACCCCGCACACCTTGCACTCATATTACCTAATACTTACCTCACCAAGGTCCTGAGTTGGGTGTCTCCAATGGCGTAAGTTCATCCCAGCCGGCTGCGGGCATTTTCCTGACGTATTGCAAATGCGCAGTGAGGAAATTGCCTGCATACACACTATTCAATTATCTGACCCGATAATTGGATAGTGTGTACTCTGCTCTCTCTCTCTCTCTCTCTCTCTCTCTATATATATATTAGGGATGTGCAGGCTCGGATAGGTTCGAATCTGCACGCCGAGTTCGGATTTTTCCCTCCAAAAATCGGGTCTCAGAAAGAGGCAAAACGTCATCTTTCATGGACAAACATCATCATTCCTGGACAAAAGACCATGGAAGATGATGTTTGTCCATGAAAGATGACGTTTTGCCTCTTCCTGAGACCCGATTTTTGGAGGAAAAAATCCGAACTCGGCGTGCAGATTCGAACCTATCCGAGCCTGCACATCCCTAATATATATATATATATATATATATATATATATACATATATATACACATATACAGACACACACATACAGAGATATAGATAGATATTTACATACATTTATTCATGGGCCAGACATTACACTGACCTGTGTAAAGTTAATCTGGACATGCTGGCCTACCTTCCCTCCTGAGCTAGAAGCTTCACTGGTGGTTAGACAGTACGGTACAAGGGGCGGAGCTTCAACTGACTTGGGGCGGGCCAAAAGTGGGCGGGCTTCAGCAGCTGATTATGGGCGGGGGTTTGGGCTGGCCAGTGCAGTTGACCAGCCAAGAGGAGGGGGTAGGGGTCAGAATAGGCTAAGCTGTTCTGGTGGTCGGAAGATGAGTGAGCTGGGTTTTTGGTTGGTGGTGACAGGAAGGAAAAAACATTTTAATTTTTCCTGCCTGCACTGCAGTCTGTGTATCGTGTGGGCCTATTTTCAATGGGAGGCCTGGAGCTGGAGCTCCACCTGCCCCATTGTTAATCCGGCCCTGGGCACCAGCTGTGTGGCAATATTATTAATGCCATATTTTTATACAAAACAAAGACTTGATATTGGCGCCAACAATAATATACTTCAGATCTGAGTGCATCTAGGGCCCGATTCAGACCCACTCACTAGACTGCGTTCGCTCGCAGCCGACCGATTTTTACAAACTGGGCATGCGTAAAAGACGCAGTGCACGTGTGCGAAGCAGTCATAGCGATCGGGAGACGATTGCTCTCAGCATACAGCCAGCCCGCTAGTTTGAGTGACAGGATGGGCCATTTGTGGGTGGTGACAGGAGAAGGACAAGGGAAACAGGGGCGTGGATTTGCGAACGCAGGCGTTTAACACCAGTAAAGGGCGTGCATAATTAAGATGCAGCGTCAGCATACACGTCATACAAGTGAAATAAAGCCAGCAGCACTCTCAGGGCTTGAGGTAGCCCAGAGTCTACCTCAAGCACTGCATGCTGGTTTGATGTTGCCCGATGGTACCAATGTTTTCATACACTTCCTGGAAATGACGTCTAACTTCACCCGGCGATTGCACATTCAGACATAGGAGGCGTCCTTATATTTTAGTGTGCGATTGCTTCATTTGCATATTTTCGTTCCTTAAGGCAGTGAACGAGCGCAGCCTAGCGAACGGGTCTGAATGAGCTCCCTAGTCTTTGTTATGAAAGGTTACACTTATCACATCAAAATGAATCAAGCCACTGCTTTGGCTGGATTCAGTGTGACTGTTATCTATGCAAATTGCATTGTGCCAATAAATTTGACTAAACATTTTGAAACTGAAGAATCTGGATATTTTCAGTCTATGATATGTAAAACTACCAATTGCAGAAAAGCACACATGTGTCCATTATCCAGATATAGAAAATTTTGAGGTAGTTTTAAGAAGTCATTAGTGTTGGCAAATGCATTAATATAGCAGTAAGGTATGGTCAAGATATAGACCTATCATAAGAACACAAAATAAATCAGGATAATCAAGAAGCTTAATTGCCAAGTATATAACACATAGGGAGGGCCTCAGTTATCAACGAGTTTTATCATACACAGGCGGAGGTGTATGATGGTCAGAAGCGGTATCAGCGTACGTTATATGCGCTAATACCGCTTCTCCCCGCTATGCGCCCCTGTCATTATTGGCACTGCTATCTACAAGATAGCATCACCATTAGCCTGGTCATATAATGAACGGTTAGATCGCCTGACCGTTTGGCCTGCTGTAGCTGTCACTATTGACAGCTACAGCCTGATCCTGCTGCGGCGGCTGCCGGCTCCAGGTTGCGCGCGGGGATCTCGCTATACTTGCGAGATTCCGCACATGCTCAGTGGAGCCGGCCGGTACTGACACACAGTGCATCAGACTAGGCTGATGCGCTGTGGTCACTACCAGGTAGCGCCGGAGGAGGGAGTTAACGCTCCCCCTCTCCGGCTGATGAGATGTTCATACATCTCATCGGTAGTACTTCCTGCTTTGCCTCGGTAAAAGAGGCGAAGTGGGAGGCATTATAGCGGCACGATAAGTGCCGCTATAATACATCTACCCCACAATGACTGCTAAAACTAGTTGCATATGGTAAATGGTGCTCCAGCCAATCAGCTCTCAACTGTCATTTTTCAAACATATGAAATTGGCTGAAGCACCATTATTATACGCAACAAGTTTTTTCACTCGTTGCGTATGCTAAAACTCGTTGATAAAAGAGGCCCATAGTCATCAGGTGGAGCTAATTATCCTTCTAAAAAACGCATTTGGGAGCTGTATGAACCACAAGTGATCTCTAGTATACACTAAGTATTGTCCTATTAAGTATCAATTATTCATAATCCTCATGTAGAGAAAAACACTTTCTTTGTTGTTCTGAATGGTATAATAGTTACCAGGCACATTGCCATTCCATAACACATCATCACAGCGTCCAACCCGACCGTCTCAGAGTTTCATGAAATTTGGTAGGATAATAGACGACAAAAAGAAACTTTCGTATGTACATTTTTAGCCCCCAGTGATACACAGTGCTCATGCAACAGGGTTGCAAACATGACAAAATATGCCAAATTTTTCCTTGCAAAGTCAACTAAAATGAATCATAACTTTGCTTCTAATTATGGTAGAACTTTTATGTTGGTCTTGTTTTGAAGCTAAGGGGCCATAGTTTTCATAAAGAATAGTTTCATACTTAAATATTAACTTTTACATTTCAAGGTCACATGATGTGAACTTTGACCTTGAATATCTAAAAAAGTGTATGTTTAATAAAGTATGTTATACACTTAACTACAATCTCTCTTTGGTATAAGTTTAATTTTGGGGTGCCTTTGGGAACAGGAGTAAAAAAAATATGAAGTACTGCAGTTGAACCCTTCTTGCACTAACCATGCAACTCACAAGTTCAGACCATACTTGCCTACCCTCCCGATTTGGTCGCGAGCCTCCTGACAATCGGGTGCCACTCCCGACCTCCCAGGAAGGCAGGCAATCCTCCAAGCTGCCGCCAACCCCTCCTATACCCCCCGCATTTACCTTAGAAATCCCAGCAGCAGAGGGGGCCGGTGACGCAATTCACGCCGAATTGCGTCATTTTGGCTCCACCCCCTGCTTCACAATGCCTATAATATCGGCATTGTGTAGCGGGGGCGGAGCCGAAATTATGTGATCGCATGGCCATGCCCCCGGCCCGCCCACAAATGCACGTCGTCTGGCCGGCCTTGCCTCCTCACGGTGGCCACGCCCCCCTGTCATGCCGATCTGGCTGCTCTCTCCTGGAAGGGGCAGCCAGAAAGTCAGCAAGCCTGGTTCAGACTTGTCTTGTAGTGTCTCTCTCTGTGTTAAAGGCAGGGCCGAAACTAGGATATCTGTCACCCGGTGCAAGGCAGTAATTTTGCGCCCCCTCCCTTCCCGTACCTGGATTTTGTCCTTGCTCCTCCATAAGGCAGTGCACTAGTCAGACGTCCCTGGTATAGTGACTAACATTATTCCACATACCATAATGCCCATTACACAATATGCCACACACTGTAATGCCTATTACCAAAGTGCCACTTACATATTTGCCTGACACCATTTTATGCCCTACAGTAAGGCTTCTAATTACTTTAAAATTACCTGCTCATTACCAGGGGTTTCATGCTCGTTGCCATGGGGTTTCATGCTAGTTGCCAGGGAGTTTCGTGAATTGATGAGGAAAGTGATAAAGAAGTGGCAACAAGCATGACTGAATCAGCTTTGCAGGCATGAAATTAAAGTTTAAGCAGTGTGGGAGCATCACCTATCAAGAGGAAAATAATGAAAATAAGAAACCTATTGCAAAAGGAAACCTATAAAAATTTGAATCTTACCGCAGCCTGACCTGGTAGCTTGCGAGGCCAGGTAGTCTGCATCTAACAACGCAGACCCTGGTCTCGTTTCTCCCGGAAACCGAGGGCGACACGCCCCCATTTTTGGGAATGCTGCCCAGGAATGCCCCCGCAATGCCTCAACCTGTCAATCAGGCTGCGGCTGGGAGGCTCTGCAAGCGAACTCGCAGATGGAGGGCTGCAGATGTGCAGTACTCCCACCATCGGAGATGTGCGCTAACCATTGTCTCTGAATCAGGCCCTGTATTAGGTATACTGTCTTAGTCCCTTCAATCACTAGATCTCGATGTAGAGGCTGCAGCCAGACTGAGAAAAACACAGTAGGGATGGCCATCGACCATCAATAAAGAAATACAAAGAGTACCGCCCATACAATGTACATGCGCGGTTGGCACCAACACAAGGCTTCCATTCTGAACACACTGACTGTAAGGGTCAGTGTGGTACATTTATAGACAGCAAACCATATAGGAGTAACCTTAGTAACACATATTACAGTTTAGATAAACTGGTCACTACACAATAAATTACAGGTAAAAACAATGCAACTGGTCAAGCTTTCAACTGTCTTCCTGAGTCATGGTAACCTCTTACTTGTCGTCATTGTTGTAACCATGTGTGCTCATGTCCACAGGCGCTCGCCACTCAGAGAGGGAAAGTGGCAGGTAACAGTTTACAGTTAAAAACAGGTTCTTATGGAAAGCCTATGCATTTACCAAACAAGCTGTAATGGTGCATACACACGGTCAGATTTGTTGTCAGATATGAACGATAACGATTTTTAAAATTGTTCAACCGTTCATATTTAAAAGAAAATCTGACATGTGGGCCTGCAACGATGAACCATGCACGTTCCCGCATGTCAGATAACGATATCTGACATCATCTGTGTTTGCAGTCAGATTTTGCCGATTTCATTCATTTTAATACCGTCTGAAATTGTTCAAATCTTTGGTAAAATCGTACAAATCGTTGGTAAAATCATTCAATCATTCATCGTTTGTCTGACAGATCTAACCGTGTGTATGCACCATTACTACAAGCAATGTTGAATAAAACAAATGTTCGCAAAGCTGTGATCACTTATAAAATCAAATATATTTTCATACATAGAGTTGCAGTGCTATATTTACACACTGTTATGTTGAAAATTGTGCAACGTTCGTAAAGAATATAAACACTAATATATAACAATGCGTGATATTGAAAAGCAATATTTAAGTATATGGAAAATATAACATATTTTTAAACGTACAGTAAGTTGTTTATTGTTGTACTTCATTTAGTTTTGGTATTTGAATTTGACACAGCCTAACGGGGAGGGATGTGGGGCCCCAAAAACATTTGTTCTGGGCCCCAAAACTTCTGATGCCAGCCCTGCCTGTAGGGACATAACCTAACCACACCTCTTTACCATTTCACAGCCTTGGTTGTCCGTACATTTCACTAATCCTAACCCCTGTTTGCTCTTTTTTTGTTGAAGTAAACACATTTATATAAAAATTGTGCAGATATTATATCCTTTCTGGACAAGTTGCCTTAAGGCTAAACCATGGGCCTAGTTGCTATGGGTTACGACTCACCATGCTATTTGTACTTTGACATTGTGTCCCATGCCTGGATGAGACTGCATATTCTTTTGTTGAAGTTACAAAATCTTAATAGCATAAGAGCACAGGAAAAAAATGTGTTATTTATTCAATAGACATCTGTGCTCCTGTGTCCTCGGAGATAACAATTGTAATTACTATTCAGCATCTTGGAGATCAGTAAACCTATTGCAATAACACAGAACGTGTTGTTTTCACCCAGGTGCTGTAACCTATTGGAGTTTCAATTACCAATTAGCCAGCAATTAAATTAGTTGAGTCTCTAATCGGGCTCAGCAAAGGTTATTCATTGTTCTATTTATTTGATTGCTTTAGCTTCTTGGTGGTATTAATCTTGCAAAATAGTTTTAATTAATCTTAAATACTCAAATAAAAAATGGAATGTTTTAATGAAAAAATATAGCCTAATCTCTTGAATTGATGACAAGAATGGGAAACTTTTCTGATATATACTGTATATAAAGAAGGGATAAAAAAAACTAGGCACTACTGTAGGTTGAAATGCCCGTACTGATAAAATATCATAACTAAACAAAATGACATTAAAATAGTTAATAATGCTCTAAATGTTTATTTTAATAATGTATACATTGAGTTATGCACATTTTGCACAGAGAAACATTTTATGTACAGTATATCTTTATTTATTGAAGTTGGGAAAGTTATTATATTGATTTATTTAATTAGTGTTGCCATCTATTGTCTCTAATACCCTTTTCACACTACAAGCACTAACCCAGGTTATACTCCTTTTACACCGGAGCTAAAACCCGGGTTATTGCAAAGTTAACCCGGCAGCTCCCAGGTGTAAAACGGGAGAGGGTTGGATCGCCGGGTCGAGTGACCTGACAATCCAACCCAGGTAACTATCAGGGTTTAACACGGGGGTAGCCCGTGAAACCCTGCTGTGAGAACAGCCCACTCCAGGTCACGATGACCTGGAGTGCGCTGCAAGCCGGCCAAATGGTCCAGCTTCAGTGGCGCTTGGAGATGACGTCATCTCCAAGCGTCCACTCTCACGCTGGGAAAGGAGACCCAACTCCGGTGTGAGCGGCGCAAACTTGGGAATATCCCGAGTCGGCGCCGGCTAAATTCCGGGTCTGATCCAGATAGGAACTCTGGGCCTGATTCAGACCCGCTCGTGAGTTCTATGCGCAGGCAAAGTGCTGTCGATTTTGAGTGACAGCACGCCCCCTTTGGTGGGCGGGCTGGGGGTGTGGCTGCCCAGATGGAGGCGTTCCCATGGGAACGCCTACCGTCTGGGGCCGGCCCCACTGACATCACAAGTGATGTCAGTGGGAGTGCTTTCTGCTCTGTTTGAGCTGAAAGCACTCTTGGGCTTGCGGCAACGAGACCCTACCACAAGGGTCTCGTCGCAAGCCCGATGGACCATCATCATGGCCGCTCGCTATAGCTGTGGGTGGTCACCCACAGCTATGCGAGCGGCCAGGAGGCCATTCTGCAAAACTAGAGGGCCGGCCCTGATTCAGAGCGAGCGCTCTGTCAGAGCATCCAGCTCTGAATCGGCCCTCTGTTCCAACTCCGGGTCAGACCCGGAATTTTGGTGGAAAAGGGGTATTATTGTGCATGAACGTGCAGCAACCCGGGTTCATGTGCAGTGTGAAAGAGACATGTTGAAATAAGCCGTGTCGACCCGGCTCGTGGTGCAGTGTGAACAGGTAACCTGGGTCTATGCGACCCGGGTCCCATTCACTGCATGAGAAGAGCCAGCGCTTGGAGATGAGATCTTCTCCAAGTGCCGGCTCAGCACGTTATGGCGGTGACATCATTGACCCGGAAGTAGTGCCGGGTCGGTCCACCAGTCTGAAAGGGGTCTCAGCCGGGTCGCACCTGGGATGGGCATGTGAACAAAATCCGAGGAGCGACCCGGAATACTGGTATGAAAGGGGTATTACTCAGCTTTCAAACTTTTTTCTTGGAGTGATGTATTAAGAAAATTACTTTGGATGGAGTGCAGGGGCTTATGTATAATGTGTGCAGGGTGTGTGGGGAACACAGACAGGCCCTGGGTCCAGGGGGGCCCTGCACCGCACACCCTGCACCCATAATAATACTTACCTTTCCGGAGTCCCACGTCGGGGAGTCCCGCGGTGGCCATTTTACCATCATTGGCGCATGCGCAGTACAGAGAAAATGGCCGCCGTGGCCATTTTCCCGGTTATCTGTGCATACACTATAGACTCTGGGCACATTCTAGTGCCCAGAGTCTATAACTCTGGCGCTGGCTGCGCACAGCTCAGTGCGCTGCTGTCCGCCGATGGAGAGGAGGGGGCCCATGTCGGAGATTGCACACGGGCCCCCTCCTCTCTAGAAACGCCCCTGATGGAGGGCCACCATATTTTTTCTCACAGTTTGGGGATGGGGGGTGGGGAATTCAATTAGCAGCAGGAGTTTTAGCTCCAGTATTAAGTGCTCAGATATATTCAATTGTATCCAGCAGTAAGCTCCACGGCTAATTTGCGGTAAGGCATAGATTTTGGATAAAGTATTCGAAGCTATGCAATTACGGCATGCAGTAACACCGTGGTGACTCCCCAGGGTACACTTAATCTGGATTTATTTTTGCAACCTCCTGAGCTGCAAACAGAAATCCACATTAAGTGCACCGTATGGGTTTACTCTTGGCTCCCAACCCGAAAGCTAAAAGCCAGCGATATGTCCCGTGTCTAATTGAATTCCCCCTAAGCCTCCCAACAGTTAGGTAAAGGTTATATGCTGATTAAATCTTATTCGAAGAAATACCAAAACTAATAAAAATATATTGAAATAAGTATTTTAAATGATTTTCGATTTCAGTTTTCCTCAATGCGATGACATGTATAACATGCCACACAGCAGAGTTTCCAATACATACTGTAATATGCCACACAGTAGTGCCCCAAATTGGTAATATGCCTCATAGCAGTGCCCCATCAGGGGATGTGACAGCAGCTGTGACACTGTAATGTAGCATTTCGGATGCAGATACAGCTGCAGTCACACACAGAATATAGGCATGCCGAATATCATTTTAATCAGCAGAAGCTGCTTGTGAGTCACATCTGAAGGTAAAAAGTTGCACGAAAAGACGCTCAGCGCTACAGAGGTGCAACTAGAAGGGCTGTTTAACGTGCAATGAAGTAAGATGTATGTGGACACAAATGTATATAACAAACTGACGTAGTCAGTTGTGGAACCGTTGTCGGTTCTCCGAGTCCTCTTCATCTCCAGCTGTCTACCACATCCTCGTCAGTGCTGGTGGGCGCTCTTAGAAATGTTGCAGTCCTTGAATCCTGGTTTCAGCCCAGACGCCTATATTTCGCTGTGTGCTGGTAACACTCAGCGGCGTGGTGTCGCGCCGTCATACCCACAGTGACTGCGAGACTTTCGGGTGGTGGTCTCACGATACTTCACTGCGTTGTGTGATATAAGACGGCCGTCTGTATAGCTCTATGTGTTAGTGGGATAACCCACAGAGTATCAGTGTCTTTATCCAATGAATTGTGGCCCTCTGGCCTTCCTCAGGGATAAATTATAGAATGTACAGGCTTGGTCCTTATATGGACCAAGTCTACAGCGGGAAAGAAGGAGGACTTGAGTGATGCGGGACACTGGTCATTGCTTAAACCTCATACCACTTCCGATCCATAAAGGACATTTCTTCTGTCACTGCCGGTGGGCAGATCATCAGCTATAAGAATGACATTTTTTTTTACATTACCAGTAACTTACCAATGTATACATCCATCACAGAGACCAACACTATAAATTCTAATTGTGATTATGTCAGTTTGTTATATATGTATACTTGTGTGCACACAATTTTATAATATTAGCAAAGCTAAATGTAAAACAATATTGTTGTCAACCTTTCTATATTACAAATACAAGGTGAACAGTTATACACATTGATGCAAACCCTCCACATTATACCTTTTAGGGATCTTGAAGCTGACCACAGGTAAAAAATACATCAATTTGTGAGCATTTAACCTAAAGAGATAATAGAGTCCATCTCCATATTATTCTGCAGCTAGAGCAAGGCGACCCATTATAGGTGAGTCTGAGTCTAATCAATATTGTAAATTCTGTGGATTGCAGATTGCAGTCACTCACACAGGGTCTCATTCAGACCCGGTCGCAAGCGCCGATGGTTGCGATGGTGATGACCATCGCGACCATCACCCTGATCGCAAGCTAAGCTGTGGGTGGTAACCCACAGCTTAGCTTGCGACCTGGAGGCAGCACTTCAAAACAAGAAGTGCCCGCCCTCATTCAGAGTGAGCGATCGCTTCTTGCGATCGACTCTGAATGAGGGCCACAATTCTGGACCACGAGAGCTAACTTCCACAGCAACTGCAACAGCATAACTAGAACCTATATCTAAGCTAGAGTATCGTCTTCTCCTTCATCTATCAGTTGTATGCAATTCTTAAATGGCTAGTAAACGCGACATGTCATTTGTAGCCACCTTTGTCCAGCGTTTGGATCTTTGATCTATGGGTCTCCGGAATAACTACAAATAGGGCCAAATGTGCACTGTGAACATCCTTCAATTTGCAGTATTCTGCAGGGCTCAAATCATGCTATTATTATTATTTTTATCTATTATTTATAAGGCACCACAAAATGCCCACGCTGCCATATAATATATGTTACAGTTTCAGTTTATTTCCTTTAAGGAGCAGTGCGGGGGCGAGAATGGCCGGTGTTCCCGGAAACAGGGCTGTCGGCCCTGTTTTACGGGGGTGGCAAGGCCAGCGGCTGCGTTCATTGACGCAGTTTTCTGGCCTCGCAAGCCAGCCAGCCTGCATAAGCTGAGGCTTATTCAGCTGGCCGGTGGCCCGGCGCCGACAACCATCGTGACCTTCTGGTACATTTGCATATTAGCATGAACGCAACGGTGATCCCAACTTGCCACCTTGGTCGCAGTGGTGGGATTGCAAATGCAGAAGGGGGTGTCATACACCTCATGCTGCATTTGCATATTAGCAAGGACTGAATTGCAAAGCTGCCTGCGTGCAGCTTTGTAATTCCGTCCTAAGCTGAATCGCCCTCTTAGTCCATTAGCATATGAACAAACATGACCAGCTCACACACACAGGGCCTTACCTGGACATGTGACAATACATTTTGACCACTTCCGCTGCTGGACATGCTCACAGAGGTGATCATAGGCTGAATATATCAACTCACACAAACCACTCTCTCACCCTGACACCAGCAATGGAACTGAATACACCTGGATGGATAAGTATCAACCCCCCCCCCCCCTAACCCCAATTTGGTTGCACACTCATGGCCAGATAAGGGAACATTTATTATGGCATAGTCCATAGTTTAATGTGTTAAACATATGGCTTTAATGGTAATAATTATTGTGTAACTATGTGATTTATTACTGTGGCAGTTGTAAAATAGGAATCATGCAGTATATGCTGTTTACTGTAGTTTTAGATGAGTCCTTCCTAATCACCCTTACTGCTTCTCTACCCAAGTATCATTGAGGTGAGTCATTTTCCATGATCTCACAAATGGATCTCAGATATGCCGAGTGCCTCGAGGATGTCTTAACCTACCCCCACTACCATGTTCACTTTCACTAAAGAAGTGCCAGGCTGCAGTGCAGCCTCTTGCTATGCAGTCATGAAGGCTACTCACAGAGGACCGGGGCACTGCACTACGGTTGAGCTTATTTCCCCTTTGCACTAGGAACCTGGAAGTGACATGCAGTGAGGGCGGAAGTTTGGTTCCATGCCCATAAAGTCCACCTAGAGAAGAAACTTGGCCCTTCGTGGGCTCGCTTCGCTCGCCATGCTTCGGGCACGGTGGCTCACTACGCTCGCCACAAGATTATATTCCCCCTCTATGTCCACGTGGATGGTAAGTATGATGTTGGACAGTAGCTGATGACATCAGGGTGCTCTCCGTGAAGGGAATCTAGACACTACCACTGCACTACTGGGAAATATATCCCATGTGACTCTGCAAAAGGGTCAGAGGAGCATGTGCTGAGCTCTGATTGGAGGAGCCCCTCATATGCTCCTCTGACCCATGGAGATCAACAGCCTCATGGGAGTGACTCATTGTTTGAGGCTGTAACTGCTCCTCTGCAGGCGGACTGAGGTGGCAGTGACTGCTTGTGAGTACACAGTGGTATATTGTGGGGGCAATAGAATTGGCATAATGTAAGTCTCTGCAGTGTGACATACTGGGCCCTAAATGTGTGGAGTTTGTATACTGTATTCTCTCTGTGCTTGCATGGGTTTCCTCCGGGTGCTCCGGTTTCCTCCACATTCCAAAAAATATACTTGTAGGTTAATTGGCTCCAAAACAAAATTAACCCTAGCATGTAAGTGTGTGTATGTGAGCATGTGGTATGGAATATATATAGTAATCTCCACTGGGGCAGGGACTGATGTGACAGGCCAAATATTCTCTGTAAAGCGCTGCGGAATATGTGTGTGCTAATAAATTTATTTATTAGCAGTAAATAACTGCTAATAAATAAATAAATAAATAAAATACTGTAGTGTAGGCGCAATACAGTGTGGCTTAATGTAGGGGCAGAACAGTGTGGCTTAATGTAGAGGCAGAACAGTGTGGCTTAATGTAGGGGCAGTACAGTGTGGCTTAACGTAGAGGCAGTACAGTGTGGCTTAATGTAGGGGCAGAACAGTGTGACTTAATATAGGGGCAGAACAGTATGGCTTAATGTGACTATTTAAAAAAAAAAAAAATGCTCGAAATTGGCGGTTTGTTTTATGATTGAACTGGGTCAAGAACATGTATTTAAAACTTATCCAACATGATTTTATAATTTTTTTTTTTAAACACAGTTTACCACTGGGGAGAGGACGCTGACTGCCCTTCTCTTCCCTGGTGGCTGCTTCACAGTTTAGTCACTGGGTAATCGCAAGGGGGCAGACGCTGGCTGGCTTCACTTCCCCGGCAGCTGCTGCAATCTGCAGCCGCAGGGTAATCTCAGGGAGTCTGGTGCTGGCTGGGCTATCCTCCCCAGTGGCTGCTTCACTCTGCAGCTGCCGGGTACTCACAGGGGAGAAGTCGCTGATCATTCTCACTTCCCCGGCGGCTGCTTCACTCTGCAGCTACTGGGTATGTATAGGGGATGGCACACTGACTGACAGAGAGGAGCAGCCTCTGGGAGCGAGGTGCCGTCTGGATGCTGAATCACTGCAATCAGCAGTGATCGGCAGACACTGGGGAATATCCAATGATGCAGAGGGGCCAGCAGGTCCCTCTGAGACTGGTGGCTGCCGGAAAATTGTCTTCTGGCAGCCGCCCACTGAGCATTTATGTCAGGGAAAGCCCAGCCTGGTGTGGTCGCATCTGATGCGACCATGCCAGGCAAGTGGTTAATGTAGGGACAGTACAGTGTTGCATAATATAAGGGCACTACAGTGTGGCATAATGTTGGGGCAGTACAGATTGGCATAATGTAAGGGGCAGCACAGTGTGGCATAATGTTGGATTCATTATAGTGTGGTAAAATGTGTGGGACACTACAGTATAACACTATATGGGGGACACTATAATGTGGCATAATGTGGATACACTACAGTGTGGTATAAAGTGTGGGTACTACACTGTGGCATAATGTGTAGGCATTACAGTCTGGTACAGTTTTATAGTATTCTATTTTTAGTATATATAAAGGTCATAGATAAAAATATAACTTTTTCCCAGTCTAGCTGACTACATCCCCTCCATTGACTGACCACACCCCTTTGTGGGCCTCTTTTATCGCATTCCCCTGTTGGCCCTTCATGCTCTAGTTCACCACTGAATACTAGAGGTATGCTTCAAGTGTGCATCCCTTCAGACTGGGACACCGCACTGCACCCTGCCCGATTTGAAGTTGCTGAAATGTGTCCCGCCCAGAAACAGCCATCTGAAGCCAGATGCCCCATTAAGTCTTTTGCATTTAAATAGGAGCAAAAAAAAATACAGAAAGGTACAATAAGATTAACAAAAATACGATTCTGCTAAAAAATATGTATTTCCCAGAACTCTTTGTGCTTCATTAGGCAATCTCTTCTTTATATAGTATGCCAGTGGTTTTCAAACTCGGTCCTCAGGACCCCACACAGTTCAAGTTTTCTAGGTCACCCAGCAGGCACACAGGTGTATTCAGTACTCACTGACACATTTTAAAAGATCCACAAGTGGATCTAATTATTTCACTTGCATTTCTGTGAGGAGACCTGGAAAACATGCACTGTTTGACATCCCGAGGACCGAGTTTAAGAACCTGTGTAGTATGCAGTAGGATTAGATTTTGCTCATACACTGGGCTCTATTTATCAATCTTTTTTTTTACTAAAATATTGTGAAAAAGGGTGTTTTCACACCCTTTTCACATTATTTTAGTTTCACAGAAATGTATTAAAGGGCAATTGGAGTAGTTTTTGTGAAAAACTACCCCAAGCCCTTTAATATGCATTTCTTTAGCAAGCAGAACGCATTTCCCATACTTGTAATGGGAAATGTGATCTGCTTGGAATTTACTAAGGGGGAATTAATTGTGAAAAATTACCGGGTGGGAGCCCTGCTATAATATTGCCATCTGGAGATTGCATTAAGCAGGGTTCCTCCCAGTTCCCCGACTCCTGACTGGGGTCACAGATCAGGAGCCCCGGCGACCAGCTGACCGGAGGAGAAAGCTCGCCGATCACCGAGGTAGGTGCCAGCTGGGGGATGGAGGGGGGTCACACGGAGGGGCGTTCGAGTGGGGGGGGACGGCCGCACGGAGGGAGGTAGGTAGTGCTATCCGGCATTGCCGCATGCGCGGTGGCACTCTTGCTGTATTTCTAATGAAAAATACAGTGAGAGTTGTGCGGTGAGGATTCGCTGGGACAGAGCTTTCTTGCAAGCTCTGTCCCTGCTTGAGAATGTTGATGCATTCTTGTGATTCCTGAAAAGTATCACACTACATTCCACATTTGAAATGCGTATTGTAGTAAATAGGGGCCATAGTGATCATTCTGGAGCCCACACATGGTACAATGATTGGTCAAATTAATCAACTAAAATTACAGCATTTCTTGGCACCTTTTGTGTTTGTAACTAAAAATGTTTGATAATTCCTGGTTTCTCAATGAAAAGTCACTGGTATATTTTGTTTATAGTTTTACACTTCAAGGGGTTGACGGGAGTCCAAACACTTCAGTAGTTTCAGGAGAATGCCTATTAAAGGTCTAGTATTTGGTGGATTACTACAGTATAAATTACTTTACTTCTCTAGCTACATGCTAAAAACGCAGTTCATGAAAATAGAGACGTTTATTCATTTTTTTTGTATAAAGATCTTTTGTTAGAGGAATCTTTTGTTCTTGGGTCTCATTCAGACCCGCTTGCGAGCGCAGGACGCTCGCAAGCGGGTCGATGGTACCCAAATGCGTATACGAACGACGGAGGGAGCTCCGTCGTGCGCATGCGCGAGACCCGCATAGCGACAGCCAAGCTGTCGCTCCGGCTCTCGCACCAAAGATGGCGTGTGCTGTCGATGGTGAACGCCTGGGAACGCCTACCGTCTGGGGCTGGCCCCACTGACATCACTAGTGATGTCAGTGGGAGTGATTTTGGCTCTGATAGAGCCAAAATCACTCCAGGGCTTGCGGCAGCGAGACCCTACCGCAGGGTCTCGTCGCAAGCCCGATGGTCGCGATGGTCTTGACCATCGCGACCATCATCATGGACGCTCGCATAAGCTGTGGGTGGTAACCCACAGCTATGCGAGCGTCCAAAAGGCCGCTCCAAATTTAAATAGGACGGCCCTGATTCAGAGCGAGCGCTCTGGTCAGAGCGTCCGGCTCTGAATCAGGGCCTCTGTCCTCAATTAACAATATTTTCAGAATCGTTGGAGTCCAAGATCTTACACAAATTACCTCTTGTTATGTTACTTTCATTTCTTGGAAATATGATGAAGGTTTACTTAGTTTAATATAATGATTTATTTAACTGGCTAAAGATTAGCAATAATTTCACACTAGGAATAATTAATCCTGTAATCCTACGTGACACCCAATTGTAGGTCATTATAATGACCACAATTCCCTGTAATGTACTTTATACATATGCTACTTCTACAAATGTCCTCCAGTAGAACACTGTAAGGATAAAATTAAATCCCTTTAGTTTTTCTACTCCTTGTTAAATGCCTGGCGAAACATACTTACTGCAGTAATTTAATATGTAATTAAGTTGTCTGTACTGAAAATCAATGTTTGCAAACTGGATGAGATGTATTTCCCATGAGATATTACACAAGCACGTATAAGCAGGATTGTCAGTTTTAGACTTGGTGACAGCTCATAACTGCAGATCTGCTCTTTAATGCAGAGAATTGATATCCAATAGTATCTCCAAGTTCAGAATTTCTTTCTTTTCTATTAGCCATCGGTATTACCTTTAAATGTCTATAATTCATTTACGTTGTGGTCTTAACTTGCCTTTGGTTTTATATTATCCTCACTAGGGGTGTGCACCGGCCACTTTTCGTGTTTTGTGTTTTGGTTTTGGATCTGGATCTTTCTTCGTGTTTTGGATCTGGATTGGTTTTGCCAAAACCACCCTTCCGTGTTTTGGGTTCTGGGTTTTGTGTTTTGGATCTGTATTTTTTTGAAAAAAAGCATAAAAACAGCTAAAATCACAGAATTTGTAGGTTTTTCTGCTCCTATGCTATTATTAACCTCAATAACCTTAATTTCCACTCATTTCCAGTCTATTCTGAACACCTCACACCTCACAATAGTGTTTTTATGTCCAAAAGGTTGCACCGAGGTAGCTGGATGACTATGCTAAGCGACACGAGTGGGCGGCACAAACACGTGACCCATCTAGGAGTGACACTGCAGTGGCAGGCAGGATGGCAGTTAGAAAAACTAGGCCCCAAACTGTACATAATGCAAAGAAAAAAAGAGGTGCAAGATGGAATTGTCCTTGGGCCCTCCCACCCACCCTTATGTTGTATAAACAGGACATGCACACTTTAACAAATCAATCATTTCAGCGCCAGGGTCTGCCACACAACTGTGGCTGAAATGATTGGTTCGTTTGGGCCCCCACAAAACAAGCTGGCAATTAATGTGTCCCTGCACAAACTGGCTCTACGGAGGCAAGATGTCATCCTCATCCTCCTCATCCACCGATTCCTCACCCTCTTCAGTGTGTACATCCTCATCCTCACAAAGTATTAACTCGTCCCCACTTGAATCCACCACCACAGGTCCCTCTGTACCTTCTGGAGGCTGGTCTCCCTGGAAGAGCTGATAATTCATTTTGATGAACATCATCTTCTCCACATTCTGTGGAAGCAACCTCCTACGCCTTTCGCTGACAAGGTTCCCGGCTGCACTAAACACTCTTTCGGAGTACACACTGGAGGGGGGGCAACTCAGGTAAAATAGAGCCAGTTTGTACAGGGGCCTCCAAATTGCCTCTTTTTCCTGCCAGTACAGGTATGGACTGTCTGACATGCCTACTTGGATGCTGTCACCGATGTAATCCTCCACCATTCTGTCAATGGTGACAGTATCATATGCAGTGACAGTAGACATGTCAGAAATTGTTGCCAGGTCCTTCAGTCCGGACCAGATGTCCAAACTTGGTCCTGCCTGCCCTGCATCACCGCCAGCGGGTTGCTTAGGATACCTAAGTTTTTTCCTGGCAGCCCCAGTTGCGGGAGAAAATGAAGAAGGAGCCGTTGACGTGTCACGTTCCGCTTCAGCTGACAGTGTGTTCACCAGCAGGTCTTTGCACCTCTGCAGGCTTGTGTCGGCCGGAAAGAGAGACACCACATAGGCTTTAAACCTAGGATCGAGCACGGTGGCCAAAATGTAGTGGTCTGATTTCAACAGATTGACCACCCTGGAATCCTGGCAAAGCGAATGAAGGGCTTCATCCACAAGTCCCACATGCCGAGCGGAATCGCTCCGTCTTAGCTCCTCCTTCACTTTCTCCAGCTGCTTCTGCAAAAGCCTGATGAGGGGAATGACCTGACTCAAGCTGGCAGTGTCTGAACTGACTTCACGTGTGGCAAGTTCGAAGGGCTGAAGAACCTTGCACAACACGGAAATCATTCTCCACTGCGCTTGAGTCAGGTGCATACCCCCTCCTTTGCCTATGTCATAGGTGGATGTATAGGCTTGTATGGCCTTTTGCTGCTCCTCCATCCTCTGAAGCATATAGAGGGTTGAGTTCCACCGCGTCACAACCTCTTGCTTCAGGTGATGGCGGGGCAGGTTCAAGAGTGTTTGCTGGCGCTCCAGTCTTCGGCACGCAGTCGCTGAATGGCGAAAGTGGCCAGAAATTTTTCGGGCCACCCAAAGCGTCTCCTGCACGCCCCTGTCGCTTTTCAGAAAATTCTGCACCACCAAGTTTATTGTGTGAGCAAAACATGGGACGTGCTGGAATTTGCCCAGATGTAATGCCCGCACAATATTGGTGGCGTTGTCAGATATCACAAATCCCCAGGAGAGTCTAAGTGGGGTAAGCCACTGGGCGATGATTTCCCTCAGTTTCTCTAAGAGGTTGTCGGCGGTGTGCCTCTTACTGAAACCGGTGATACACAGCGTAGCCTGCCTTGTAACGAGCTGGCGTTTCTGAGATGCTGCTACTGGTGACGCTGCTGCTGTTGCTGCGTAAGGTGATACATCTACCCAGTGGGCTGTCACAGTCATATAGTCCTTAGTCTGCCCTGTTCCACTTGTCCACATGTCCGTGGTTAAGTGGACATTGTGTACAACGGCATTTTTCAGGACACTGAGGACACTTTTTCTGACGTTTCTGTACAGTCTCGGTATCGCCTGCCTAGTGAAGTGGAATCTAGACGGGATTTGGAACCGGGGACACACTACCTCCATCAATTGTCTAAATCCCACTGCACTAATGGCGGATACCGGACGCACGTCTAACACCAACATAGCAGTCAAGGCCTCAGTTATACGTTTTGCTTCAGGATGACTGCTGTCGTACTTCATCCTCCTCGCTAAGGACTGTTGGAGGGTCAATTGTTTAGTAAAAGTAGTGGTGTTCCTACTTCCTCTCTGGGATGATGAACGACTCCCAGCAGCAGCAGCAACAGCAGCAGCGGCAGCAGTAGGCGTAGCAATGCAGGATCCTCCGGAGGAATCCCGGATAGGAGAGTCAGTCATGCCAGTGATATGGCCTGCAGGACTACTTCCGATCCTGACTAAGGAGGAAATTGACGAGGAGGGAGTTGACGGTGTGGTTTGCAGGCGCTTGGATACAACAGGACAACGGGATTTAGGTGTCCCTGGACTGCTTACGGTCTGAGCCAAAGTTTCTGAACTTGACAGTAACTTTTTATGAACGCGCTGCAGGTGCCGTATAAGGGAGGATGTTCCTAGGTGGTTGACGTCCCTACCCCTACTTATTTCACCTTTACATATGGTACATATGGCAAGACAGTTGTTGTCCGGATTTGGATAGAAATATTGCCAGACCAAAGAGGTGGAATGTTTGGTCTTCTGCCCAGGCATGACCGTGATGGGCTTTTTCATCCCACGGACAACAACTGTCTCCCCCGGAGCCTGATTTAAACAAACCACATCACCATCAGAATCCTCCTCGCCAACTTCCTCCTCAGCGCCAGCTACACCAGTATCCTCATCCTGTTGTACTTCAACAGTGACATCTTCAATTTGCATATCAGCAAGTGGACTGTGGGTGCTCCTTTCAGCACTTGCAGGGGGCGTGCAAATGGTGGAAAGAGCCACCTCTTCCCGTCCAGTGCTGGGAAGGTCAGGCATCGCAACCACCACCACACTTGGACTCTCTTTGGGGATTTGTGATATCTTCTTAGAAAGCACAGTTCTTCGCTGTGCTTTTGCCAGCTTAACTCTTTTGATTTTTTTAGTGGGAGGAGTGCTTCCATCGTCATGTGAAGCTGAACCACTAGTCATGAACATACTAGGGATCGACCTTAGCCGTTCCTTGCCACTCCGTGTCGTAAATGGCATATTGGCAAGTTTACGTTTCTCTTCAGCTGATTTAAATGTCTTTTTCAAGGTCATTTTCCTGAACTTTGCCATTTGGGATTGTATGTGCCCTCTACTATGACATTGGGCATCGGCCTTGGCAGACGACGTTGATGGCATGTTATCGTCTATGTCATGACTAGTGGCAGCAGCTTCAGCACTAGGAGGAAGTGGTTCTTGATCTTTCTCTATTTTATTTTTATCGGAGAAAGTTTGGTCCTCCATTTATGTTATATCGATTTGATATATACGTGCGGCTAAACACAGAAAATAAATTTTTTTTTGGTTCGGACTGGAGTGTACTTTGTGGGTTACAGCACCCTTTAACGGTCAAGCCAGCCGGCCCTTTACTTATGACACAGGCGCACTCTTGGCACTACTTTGTTGATGCACGTGCGGCTACTGCGCACACAATTCACAAACACAGAAAATAATTTTTTTTTGGTTTGGACTGGAGTGTACTTTGGGGGTTACAGCACCCTTTAACGGTCAAGCCAGCCGGCCCTTTACTTATGACACAGGCGCACGCTTGGCACTACTTTGTTGATGCACGTGCGGCTACTGCGCACACAATTCACAAACACAGAAAATAATTTTTTTTTGGTTTGGACTGGAGTGTACTTTCGGGGGTTACAGCACCCTTTAACGGTCAAGCCAGCCGGCCCTTTACTTATGACACAGGCGCACGCTTGGCACTACTTTGTTGATGCACGTGCGGCTACTGCGCACACAATTCACAAACACAGAAAATAATTTTTTTTTAGGTTTGGACTGGAGTGTACTTTCGGGGGTTACAGCACCCTTAACGGTCAAGCCAGCCGGCCCTTTACTTATGACACAGGCGCACGCTTGGCACTACTTTGTTGATGCACGTGCGGCTACTGCGCACACAATTCACAAACACAGAAAATAATTTTTTTTTTGGTTTGGACTGGAGTGTACTTTCGGGGGTTACAGCACCCTTAACGGTCAAGCCAGCCGGCCCTTTACTTATGACACAGGCGCACGCTTGGCACTACTTTGTTGATGCACGTGCGGCTACTGCGCACACAATTCACAAACACAGAAAATATATTATTTTTTTAGCACTTGGGGGGAGCACCCCTGATGGACAGAGCACCCCCTGGACAACACTACAGCACCCCTTTAGGACTGGGACACTGCACAGGACTTTGGAACTGACTGCACAACACAGTCCAGCCAGCCCCTATGGACTTTGAAGTAGTGGACACAGCCCCTATTAACAACAGCAGCACAGCACAACACAGCCAGCCCCTATGGACTTTGAAGTAGTGGACAACAGCAGCACTACACTACACTACACTACACAGCACTAACTCCCACCCTCCCTCTTCACTGTCCACAGCCGAGTGAGAAAATGGCGCCGACGCGGGTACCTTATATAGGATCCAAAACCCGCGAGACTCGGAAGGCGGGATGATGACGTTTTGCCTCGATGTCAGATCCGAGTCAGGCGGGAAAAGTCGAGCCTGACTCGGATCGGACTCGGATCGGGGGGGCTCGGGGGGGTTCGGATTTCAGAAATCCGAACCCGCTCACCCCTAATCCTCACAAGATCCCCATGTTTCTGTCCTTAAGATCCCTGTCCTCCGAAGACCTGTGCTTTAAATCACATTCATCACTTCTGACTCCTCACAACATTTTGGTTTTTGATATTTGAGTCATTAGATTTGTTTATCTGATACTTGCCTACTTTTGAAAAATAATTTCAGGGTGAATGTACCAGTAACAGCTATCTGCATAGATTTTGGCAGATTGGATCATGTTAGCTAATTCCGTCTTCAGATGGCATTGCCTGCTTTGCGGCTATGGAGGTATTACAGTATACTTCTCCTTCCTGCTCACCAGCCGTCCATCACATTTTCAATATGCGCATGCGTGACCTGATGTGTACGAAAGGGGAATGTAATGATACCGTTAGCTTTCACTTCATTGCTGAACTCTGCTAAGCTGCTGTCCTGGAAGAGACTTTTGATAGAGGGCTACAAAAATAATGCAGTCAGTTTCTCATTAATAATAAATTGGCCTCTAGATGAATTGTGCAAAACACCAGGGAACTGTATCTATAATGGGTGCAGGGTGTGTGGTCCACACCGGACACTCTACACCCATGTTTAATACTTACCTGTCCTAAGTTCCACATCAGCGCTGCAGCGGCACAAACTACCTGGAAAATGGAGTGGCAGCCATTTTTACAGATATTTGCGCATGCCAGAGTCTACTGCATCGCAGGGACGAGGGACCTTGCATGGAGTCTGCACATGGTTACCCTCTTCTCTTAAACCACCTATGAGGAAGCCCACCCTAAAATAATTTCCATCCCTCTTAGCTGGAGGCATGCAATAGGGTTTTGGATTGGCTATTCAGACTAAAGGTGCTTTCACTCTAGGCGATGTGGTCACGATCCGATATCGTGTCCGATTTCCCTTGAACTCTCCCCGGTAGCTCCCTGACACTTCAGGACAAGATGTGCAGCAAAAGCTGCACGATGTGTCACACGATCTATCGTGCATAATCTAAAGATTTGCCGATCTGTAGATCGTGCAGGATAGCAGACAGATGCTTGCATGGATCAGGGATATCCATGATGCATGCAATAGTATTTAAAAAATTAAACACAGATGCACGGATGTTATCAGTGGGACCCGTCCGTGCTGCTGTGTTTAAAAAATTAAAACCTGTGAAACCCCCCCCCAAAAAAAAACGTTGTGGCCCCCTCCCCCAAAAGAACAACCAGCCCAGGGCTTTAGTGACCCAGTGCTGGTTGTGCAAAATACGTGGAGCAAACGACGTAGGGGTTCCCCATCTGGGTCGGTGAAAGGTTTCTCAGCACCCTAGGCAAAACTTCTGCCTTCTCCCTCCCCCCCCCCCATACACATTTTAGCCCCTCGGGTGAAAGGGTGCAGGTGGCGTCTTAAAAGTGATAGATAGATAGATAGATATGAGATAGATAGAGCCTGATTCGGATGTAGATGCATTTAAAACACTGGGCGTCTGCGCATGCACTGCGCATATGTTCTAATGGTTACCACCAGGGAACACAGATTAGAAGTGCATGGCTATGGTCAGTGACTGGGGGAGTGACATTGCTGTTGGTGTCAGGGACTGCGTCAAAAGACGCACATGATGGGAGGAAGTGCCGGCAGCCAGAGAGCATAGGCAGACTGGAAGGGGATCTATCCACTAGTAGGCCGACCGGTGACGTCACCAGAGCTGGACTAAGGTGCAGCGGCTTGTCTCCTGCGGCTCTCGGGTCTAGCTGCATGGGGGAGGGGTTTGCCTTGTCTCAGAGGTCGGGTGTAGATGGGTGCCCACCGCTGGGATAAGCAGCCTTCAAGTATATTCTGGGAGAAGCAAGACCATGCCCCCTCTAGAAGGCAGCCTCAGCGGCATTGCCGACCCAAGCCTTTTGGAGAGCGAAAATATAAATGTTGGCGTCCCTTAGTGGAATAAACTATATATATTATACACAAATACATACAGTTAAAGCACTATGGGCGTTTTTATTTATATGATTTATATTTATTTATATGATTTATAAAATCATGTGAAACTAAAGTTTCTGCATAGTTTTATGTATCACCATTATGTATTAACAGCCTAATGCAGAAGATTTCACAGAAATCTTCAGCAAAAGTTCAACTATCTGTGTAGATCGCAGTCTCCGTTATTATTAATAGGGACTACGATCTGACACATATGTACCAAACTCCCAATAGTTAAGATTTTCGGAGTTTGAGCCCATTGGTTTATGCCATCCTCAGACCTTGACACAAATGGATAACATGTCGCTGCACTAAATGTGAACTAACTTACACTGAAGGCGCTATTTGTTACCCATCCTTACACACACAAAATTATAAATATACACAATTATATATATATATATATATATATACACACACACAATATATATATATATATATATATATATATATATATATATATATATATATTCCATAGACAGAAAACCTTACGGTTTCATATGTCCCATTAAAGGTGCTTAGACATGATCTGAAAATTCATGGACGTGTTCCTTGCGCAATACAGATATGGTATGCCATCACACCCTGTGGTTAACGGCAGATTCAGCACTCTCACAGAATGATATTGCTGTAATCACAAAATGGTGGAGCTGCTAATTCACAGAATTGTGTGCTCATTGGAATACACACATGCGGTCTATGCAACTGAGGTCAAAGCAGAGAACAGAGCTGTGCAGATGGGATAAAAGTGGTGTGGATTGGGGTAGGGAGAGCCTGGGGGCTGCCCAGCGTCTCGGAGAGTGCTGGGCACACCCTCAAAGTGCCGAAAATGGGGGAAGCCGCAAGTATCCGCCCCTTTTACAACAAGCCGGGGGAGCTGGAGAGACCAGCTGAAGAATGAAGTTGATGGGAAGCCCTGGATATGCGGCGGCCGCGCAAAAGAGCTTACTGGCCGCCACGCTCCAGGTGAAGACGCCGTAGAAGTCCTGGATGGGCGACGGCCATGTAAAAGAGCTTAAAGGCGAAGGTGCGGCATAATAAAATACTTTTAAAAACAGTGTTTGTTTGTTTTATTTTAATATTTCTTTTGCAGGGGTACCATAGGTGCCAGCAGGCCCTTAATACCCCACCTGCTGGTACTTGTGGTTCTCCAAGTACTAGCATGCAGGGGATGCCTGCTGGGACCTGTAGTACTATTGCAAAAGACAATCAACCCGGCACCCACCGCCCAGAGGTGCCGGGGATAGCCCCGGCTATCAGCCTTGGCCTGGGGTGCCCTGAGGAGGGGGACCCCTTTATTGGGGGCAGTCACCAACTTCCCAAGGTTCCCCGGCCTGGGCTGACTAGCGGTCAGGGGTGATGCTGAGGCTGGAGTACCCGGTGAAAGGGCTCCTCTGGCTGTGGCATCACCCCCCGCTAGACAGAGTCTGGTGCTAGTTCTGGGAAATACAGGGGGAGCCCTATGCATTTTTCCCCCTGTATTTCCAGAACCAGGACAGGCTCAGAGCCCTGTGCTGGTTGCGCTAAATACGGGGGACCCCTACGTCATTTGTCCCCCGAATTTTGGCAACCAGGACAGCCTGGTGAAAAGCCTGGTGCTGGTTGTGCTTAATACAGGGGACCCCTATGTCATTTGTCCCCTGTTTTTAGCACAACCAATACTGGGGCTCCAAAGCCCGATGCTGGTTGTTTTCTGGGGGGTGGGGCCATGCCATTTATTTTTTTTAACACAGGCAGCCAGTCATGGTTGTCTTTAAACGCAGGGAACAAATGACATAGGGTTCCCCCATATTTAGGCACAACCAGCACCGGGCTAATCAAAACCAGCCCTGGTTGCCAAAATACGGGGTCCCCCGTAGGTTATACAACCAGCACTGAGGAATGGGTTCTGGTTCTGTCCTGGTTCTGGAAATACAGGGGGAGAAATGAGTAGGGTCCCCCTGTATTCTCCAGGACCAGCACCAGACTATTTCTAACGGGGGGCTGATGCCACAACCTGGGAGCCCTTTCATCGGGACCCCCAGCCGCAGCATCAACCCTGACTGCTAGTCAGTCCAGGCCGGGGATCCCTGAGGAGCTCAGGACCCCCCCAATAAAGGGGTCCCCCTCCTCAGGGCATCCCAGGCTGATAACCCGGGGCTATCCCCAGCACCCTTGGGCGGTGGGTGCTGGGTTGATTGTGTTGTGTGGTGCATTTTAAAGAATATTTTCTTTTGCAGTTGAACTATAGGTCCCAGCACATCTCCCTGCATGCTGGTACTTGGAAAACCACAAGTACCAACAGGCTGGGCATTAGGGCCCACTGCCACCTGTAGTCCACCTGTAAAAAAAAAAATTAAAATAACACAACACACTTTAATATTGTAATATTTTATTTTACAGGTCTTCACCTGGGGGACGGCGGCCTTTAAGCTCTTTTGCATGGCCGCCGCCACCCTAGGACTTAGGCATCTTTGCCTGGTGGGCGCCAACCTGCCAGGGCCTCGGTGTTTTCACCTGGCAGGCGCCAACCCGCCAGGGCTTCGCCGTATTCGCCTGGTGGGCACCAACCCGCCAGGGCTTCGACGACTTCACCTAGTGGGCGGCAGCCTGTGATAGCTCTTTTTCGTGGCTGCTGCCCACTAGGACTTCGGGTGTCTTCACCTGGCGGGCACCAACCCGCCAGGGCTTCCACGTCTTCACCTAGTGGGCGACAGCCAGTGTCAGCTCCTTTGAATGGCCACCGCCCACTAGGACTTCCGGCGTCTTCGCCCGGTGGGCGCCAACCCGCAAGGGCTTCGGCGTCTTCGCTTGGTGGGCACCAATCCGCCAGGGCTTCTGGCGTCTTCACCTGGGGGGTGGCTGCCACCTCCCCAGGGCTTCTATGGTCCTCTGCAGGTGCCGCCACCTCCAATGACATAACAAGTCGTGATTGGCTCGTGACGTCATTGTCGGTGGCAGCTGCGGGACCGGCACCTGTTCAGGCGTCGGTAGCGGGCCTGGATCTGAGAAGAACTTGTCCCCGCTAGCCATTCTGCTGAGTACGGCAGCGGCGCCCATTTTAAAATTCAAAGATGGCCGCCGCGAGCCGTGATTGACTAGCGGGGGCCATCTTTGAATTTCAAAAATAGCGCTGAGGCGCCATTTTTGAAATGGGCGCCGCTGCCGTATTCGGCATAATGGCTGTAGGGGTCTGAATCTTCTCCGGTCCAAGCCCGCTGCCAATGCCCTCACCACCGCTGGACCCTCCGCCGCCACCGGGCCCTCCGCCACCACCGCCGGACCCTGCGCCATCAACACCCGCGCCCCCGCCGACACCCATGTCTCCCGCCAACAACCGCGACCCGCCGCCCGCCACCGCCGCTGAGGTCCCCACCGCCGCATCCGTGTTCCCGCTGCTTTGCCCGCTACCGCCCGCAAATGACGGCCATCTTGCTGCACCCAAGTGAAGCCACTATGACTACACCTGCTGGAAGCTCCTACTGCTGCTGCGCAACAAGTTGAAAAGTCCTATCTTTGTAATGGTGCATTCTTGAGGTAATAGTTTAAAAATTGTCACTTTCTAATTTACCTGAACCCCAAAAGCACATACCCTGGCACAATAGCTACCTAATAAAACAAACCCCAAGTCTAAATTCCACCCCTAACTTGAGTTTTGCCTTCCCAAAAATCCTCCATAGACTACAGTACATAAGGGTTCCTAGTTGACAATGTCAGAAAAACTTACAGTTGGAGCATTTAGATTACTCCCATGTCCTCATTTTTTATGTTTTTTTCCCTGAAATTTGGCATGCAGCACCCAGTGACAGTCTACCTGGCCATGCCAAATTTCAGATACGTACCTCCTATAGCTTTTGAGGTGTAGCCCCTTGAACACCCTGCCCCCCCTTAAGAATTCTTTATGGAGAAGTCCATTTTTTTAGATGCAGCCTTAATATAAGGGCACGACTGTGCCCTTATAATATATATATATGAACAATAGTGATTGTGGCGCTTATACATACGATCAACCCAAAGTGAACAAAAATATTGTGAATAGGAGCAATTAATCCGTCCTTTTATCTTTCATTGTATTGCACTCCCCGTCTCTTTCCAGTGGCAGCTCTATGTTCAAATCCAATGGCTCACATTGGAAAACAGATCTAGAAGTAATGGTGACAAAAAAAGTGCCTCCTAGTGCAATACATATGGAATCTTTCACGTGATGATTCAAAGGTTTTTGTTTTTGCCAACATAAACTTTTGGTGTAGTAATTTCCCACCACAGAATCTTGTGATCTTGAACTATTGTATTTCAAATAGGTACCATACAAACAGATAGTAGATCATTTTAGAAAGTATACAATTAAAATTAATTAATTAAGTGTATATCCATACATACATTTCAGTATGGGGGGGACCCCTACATCGTTTGTCCTCCATATTTTGCACAACCAGCACTGGGTCACTAAAGCCCGGGGCTGGTTGCTCTTTTTTTTTTTTACACAGGTTTATTCATTTTTATTAGACACAGATGCACGGACAGAGATCTGTCCATGCATCTGTGTCTTCATGCTTGCAGCACGGAACTAACTGTTCCATGCCTGTAATCATTGTATCTGAACAACATATTGTACAGGCATAAACACTGTACGATACGCTGCAGGATCGTGTCTGAGATTGGCAGATCTTGCCTGCAGCAGGTAAGATCTGAATATGCGATGTACAACCCGCGGGGACACGCATCAGCATCGTGATCGTGAGTGGACACTCACGATTACGACATATTTTACAATTTCTCTCGTTCCGATGCAGCGGATTCGGGCGGATCGTGTAAAATATCGCCTAATGTGTAGGCACCCAAAGTGGGGCAGAAAAAGACAGAATAAGATTTATAAAAAGAGGCTGAGGGCAAATCTTTGTCTTTACGTAATATATTGACTGACTACTAGATATTTATCCAGTTCCCGTTATTTGTTTTCTCTCAATAGGTGGTGTATATTTCAATATGGTCTGAATGTCGACATTCAGAATGTCAACATGGATCTGAGGTCAACAGATCAAACAGCAACTCGCACCCTTTGCACATAATAGGATTGACCCCTAAGAATGGTTAAATTTAAACCAAGTGCAGGTTCTGAAACACAAATATGAGTTGTTATAGGTGATATATGTTGCAAACCTTATATGAAGGTGGTGAACAGCACTGTCATTAATGTATGTGGCAAAAGTCAAGAGTGGATTGTAACCCGAGTGACTCCATGTTGTGTATTGTCTTTAATATGTCTCTATTAGGTGAATGTGACTTTTGCCCCACATTCTAGCCATCTGTGTAAAGTTGTGTATGCGTTTGTTTCACTCTAGCCAATGGCCTTGGAAGATAGTGTATTAACATAACATATTGTATGAATGCTAGAACAGAAATAAACAGAATAGTGTGTGAATTATAGTGTTACAATGCTAGGTGTTTGTCCTTGTCATTTCAGCTTATACATGATAAACTGTCTTTGTTATTTAATCAGTTGTGGTCAGCTAAAAGGACACTATTCAAGGGAAAATAGTACCAAGTCAATTCCAGGGACAGTAAAAAACCAATGCAAAAATGAACATTATGGATGTTTAGATACAATGGTATATGTGTTGTATTTGTATAAGTTATTATATTATAAGAAAATATATGAAGTATTTAGAAATATGATTTAATGAGAAAAACAGGTATAGAAAGCTTGAGTTTAACATTTAGCTGATGCAATCATTATGTAATGTCAACAGTCTTATTTCTGCAACAAATATGTTATATTTTCCATTGCAGCTAACGAATTGTTATTGTTAGCACTAAGGTGTCTGTCAAAACTTTTTCAATCATAAAGCAGTATATCCACTTGTGGATATACAAACAACAGCACGATTACGACATTGCAATCGTGCTCTCGTTTGTATAGTTAGTGATGTGCTAGGACTGAACGTTCACTCGTTCAGTCCCGGCACATCCCTCATCCCCGCACATACTGAACATGACGAGATCGTCAGGTTGATCTGCATGTACGGGCGATGTCGGATGTCAGAAGTGACCAGCGGGCACGCGCATCGCTGGTCGCTTCCGACCAACACATGCCCGATGCATGCGTGATTTGTAAGCGATTGCATGATAACGATGTCGTTATCGTGCAATCGCTTGGCTAAATCGCTAAGTGGATACCCCTCATAAGATCATAATACCCAAGGTTGAGAACTGAAGATGGCACTAAGGAGAGACAACATAATATGTCATGAGCTAAAAGATGACAACTGACCATTTCCAAGAAAGAAACAGAGCCAAAGACCAATCACAGACAGGCTGTTTTACATAGGACTTTATTCATTATGGTAATTATCTGGGACCCCGATAATTAACATTCCTACTCTACGTGATTCAATGATGAATTGCTCAGGCGTGAGACAGCTTATCTGAAAATCAGCTGTCTCCCTGAGTCTTTTCACTGTTCCTTTTGGAGCAGTGAAACTACTGCGCCTGCATGACGTACAAAAGCCCGGTGTCCGGCAGAAGAAGCCGGACAGGGGCGGAAGGATCTGAAAGGATCCCTCTTCGCAACTCGGTATTCCTTCCCATAGGGAAGGAGCAGGTTGCGGGAGCAAACGCCATCTGAAGATGGGGAATGCTCCCACAGTCAAGCCTCCAAAACATTGTATTTTCGGAGCTTGATAAATTCTGTCCCCATACTAGTGTATGGGGACAGCGGGCCATTCCCGGAGAGAAAGGTAAGCAGGAGATATCTGTGATATCTCCTGCATTACCTTTTTGATGAATGGCCCGAAAACTTATTTCTACAAAATCAGGTGAAAATGTAAATTTTTACCTGCTTTTGTAGAAATTAAGTGATGATAAAGAGACCCCTTAATGAGCTCTTATGGACAATTAAAATTGAGGCATTTCTGTTTAAGAGCTTATATCTGTCAATTTCTCAGAATTGGAAAGACATGCTATGAATAATTATGAAAATGTATTACCAGGGCTATTCTTCTGGAAAAATAGGTTCAGGAACTGTGGGTGGCGCTATAGAAAAACAGTTTTTTATACATATATATATACAGTATATATATACAGTCAGATGCATAAATATTGGGACATTGACAGAATTTTCATATTTTGGCCTCTATTCACCACCACAATGGCTTTGAAATTAAACAAACAAGATGTGCTGTAACTGCAGACTTTCAGATTTAATTTGAGGGTAATTACATCCAAATCAGGTGAACGGTGTAGGAATTACAACGGTTTCTATATGTGCCTCCCACTTTTTAAGGGGCCAATATTTATGCACCTGACTGTATATTTATATATATTTATTATAAATACTTATATATAGTATATAGAGAAGAGGTAATTTAAAAGGGGCTTTAAAATAAAACTTTTCTTATGGAAAATACATTTTGGCCCAGAACATTATGTCATAGTTAATGAGAGGTTCAGGAACTGAGTTCCTGCTGAAAAACAGCACTGTGTATTACCGTAAAGGCCTGGCATACATGAGGTCTTAATGTTTTTATGAACACTTGAATTAAAACTTGTAACTACTTCAATCCCCACTGTGCGAATAATTAGTTATTTCAACTATAATACCTTCCCATATGTAAAGCTGGTTTGTGTCAGTTATTTGTATACTCATTAAAATATCAGTGGCCTGAACCCATTTAAAACACTTCAGGGATTTTGTACCAATATGTCGCCATTCAATGGGGGCCGGCATTTAAAATGCCTTGGTTATTTTTCCCAGTTCTAGTGTTCCCACTAGGCTATTTTAGCGGGGCGCCGCGTCCTGCCCCATTTCTAAAGGGCAAAACACACCCTGCCCTCCAAAATGGCGGCCCACTGAAATAGCCTGCGGGTGCTTTTCCCACTTGTGGGTCTCAAAACTGCAGTGTAGTGGTCACTGTCAGTGAACGGATGCTGGGGGGAAGTCCGTAAGTGCCAGGCAGGCTCCCAAGAGTGACGAAAATGGGAAGCTTCTCCCCTTTTCCTTGGCCAAGCTCATTTATGGGTGCGCGCGCACATGTGCCCTTTCTATATATCCGGTGCCCTGCCCGATGCCGGACCTAGCGTGAACACTACAGTTCCTACCTGCAGAAGTGATGGGGAGGGGGGGGAATGAAGGACGAGTTTGTCTGAGGCGCCTGTGGAGAAAGAGAAATGCCCCATTCCCAGTGGCGTAACTAGGGTATTTGGAGCCCAGGGCAAATTTGAAAAGGGAGGCCCCCCCCGACCCAACATGCTGAGATGTGCGGAAAAAAATGGGCGTGGTCACTTAAAAATGGGGCGTGTCAACATGACACACCCCTTTATTTCACGCTGAACATTCCTATCCATATGCACCTTAACCCCAGTAGTACCCCTTATACAGTACCCCCAGTATGCAGTTGTGGTCCCTCTTATGCAGGCCCATAGTAGTGCCCCTTATACAGTATCCCCAGTAGTGGTCCCCCTTATACAGCCCCCAATTAGTTCCCCTTACTCAGTACCCCCAGTAGTGGCCCCGCCAAATGCAGTGCCCCATGTAGTGTTCCCCCTTATGCAGTGCCCCCAGTAGCAGTCCCCACAATGCAGTGCGCCCTGTAGCGGTATCCCCTTATGCAGTGCCCTTTATATGGTGCCCCCAGTAGTAGTCCCCCCCCTATGCAGTGCCCTTTATATAGTGCCCCCAGCAGTAGTCCCCCCCATGCAGTTTTCCCAGTAGTGGTCCCCTTATGCAGGCACCCTGTAGTGATCCCCCCTATCCAGTGCCCCCTGTAGTGGCCCTTCCTATTATTGCCCCCAGTAGTGGTCCCCTGAGTGCAGTGCCTCTAGTAGTAGGCCCCTTTTATAATGCCCCCAGTGGTAGTTCCCCCCCTAGCGCCGGTCCTGTGTAAATGTGTAGCGCTGATCGCACTCATTGCGGTCGGCACTACACTGGCTAACTAGGGCGGGCGGGCCAGTACCGTGGCCAGCGGCGCCCCCCCCGCGCCGCTGGTCCAACGGCGCCCAGGGCACGCACCCTGCCCGACCCCCCCTAGTTACGCCACTGCCCATTCCTCATTTTTTTTTTTCTGGATATATGAGACCATGACACTGGAGCCCACCGTATGTTTTTCCTGTTTTCTTCCCCCTTTCTTCCCAACCTCTCCTGTCACCTTTTTTGTAAGATGCCAATATTACTTGTTCAGTAGTCTGCCACAAATAAATGGGGAAGCCCTTGTTGATGTTAAGGGCCCTATTTAGTAAATATTGTGAAAATTGTTTGAAATATACAGCTTGTTTTTGCTGTATATGTCCAAACTATTTTCGTGCTATTTTCGTCTGTCCCTATGAAATTCCTGGAGATCTTCTTCGCTTCTCTGAATCAGTACGATATACTATATAACAGGGAGGAAAAGACATTGCTGTGTGTTATGCTGTGGAGGGACAAGGGGGGATCACATTGCCCTGGTACCCTCCACAGAAGGATAAGTATCAATGGTGGCTCCAGAGGTGGGGCTGCAGTGCAGTCCAAAATTCAAATAGGGGAGCCACACTAACTGCCACCACAAACACTGCCAAACATCGCCAGAAAGGAGTCACTGGCAGTTGGTGTGGCTCCTCTATTTGAATCTTGGACTGCGCTACTTAGAAGCCCGTCGGGATCTTCACCATCGGGATGCTTCTGTTGGACTTCTGACCGCTTGCATACCGTTCACCGGTATATCATATGGATTCCCTCCTACCATTGCACCATATAAAAAAGGCTTAGCACATAGATCCTTTTGTGTCTTGGTACAGACAGATGCTTTTTTTTGTAGTTTAGGGGATGTATTATGCCAGGAGTTTGAGGGTATGCGCCATCTGGTGCTGTATCTCAGCCAAAAGCGCTAACCCTCATGACACCCAAAAGTCTGCAGTTGAGAAGGAGGGAGTAATTCAGAGGTGGATGCAGTTGCAGTAGCAGCTGTGTCTTGGTGCAGCTATTACTGCGTATTTATGGCAATGCCATGGCCGATAGGCGTCCTTTTGAGACACCCACTGACTGATGTGTGATTTCTCTGATGTGTATACAGAGATGCACTATAAGTGTACCATCGGCCGGACCAGTGGACATTGCACCTGCCTGTTGCAGGCACAATGCTCACCAATGTCAGTGCAACTGACACTGACATGACCAGGCTGGTAGGTAAACCCAGTTACCAACTACATACACTGATTAAAATTGGTACTCCATGCAAGTTTGATCTGCATCTCTATGCAGTAGCCATCGCAGCGAATGCGCAGTGCGTCCTGATGCATGCGCAGAGGAAACCATCAGACACTTGCGTCATTTGGCTTTCCTGCATCCATGTCTGAATCACCCCGGAGTATCTTTCTGTAAAAGTTAGCTGTAGAAACACTCATTATTTGGTTGGGGTTCATTATGTGACAGTCATGGACCATGCTCCATGAGAGGGCTCCCATTCTCTGAGAGACTCTAATGCCCACCTCATGAGGTGATACTTGGCCCTTTAGCCTTTCTCTTTGGAAGTGCTTCACCTCCCAGGATACTTAACTCTAAATGCAGACTTTTTGTTTAGGACTGAGCTAGAGTGCTGAGCTTCTACCTTGGGTGGTCAAGGACATCATTTTAACTGGGAGACTTCTGGCCTGAGTATCAGTGTGTAGATTGCTAGTGTAGAGGTAGGGGACCTGATTCAGAGGTGCACGCTATTGCGACTAAGTCTTTCACTGCAACACGTCTGTGTCTTTATGATAATGCCGCAGCCGATGGGATTAGTACAGAGACACCCACAGGGCACCATCGGACAAACATCAGTCACACCATTTAACATTGCACCAGTCCTTTGGAGGTGTAGAATCTCCATCTGAACATGGGTGCCGGAATCAGTGCATGTGCAGACTGAAACGATCATCCAGTAGCATGCAGCATCAACACTGCATGCCGCTCAGAATCAGGCTCTGGATGTCTGCTGCCTGTGTCCTCTCACTTGTAGGGTTAACAACCATCGATAGTCTGATGACGATAGTGAGTGTTTTCACCATTGATGGGAGAACGCTGATTGTAAACATCAGTCGCTGATTCCTAAAGGTGAGCGCTAGCTTCAATATGCATGTGCGTGAGTGCCATCTATGCATGCACATAGACACTATTGATGGCTCAAACACCAATGGTTTCTTCCTGATGGCGTAAAACCATTGGCCAGCAATGGCAGAGCCGTCAATGTGATCCCTATCTCACTGTAATGCTTGAACTGCTGTCACTTGCTCATCTCATTGCATAGTTCTGTATCGCTGTTACCTGTTCATCTCTCTGCATAGCCTGAACTGCCACTCCCATGTATATGTGGTACCCCGGTTGTTGTATTGTCTTCAACGTACAGTTAGACCATGTTACAGTTCTTGTGGCCCAAGCAATGTTCAATCACTCTCTGAAAAGTCCCAGGTGCTTTACATAAGCCAAAAGCCATTCTTTCAAACTCAAAAAGGCCCACTGAAGTGATAAAAGCTGTTTTCTCCCTCACTTCTGGAACAATCGATATCTGCCAATAACCACTGGTTAAATTGATTTGTGAAAAATATGGTTGTATGTCCTGGGTTCTAAGTACAGTAGGGATATAAACTGAGAGAGTGTGAACCAGAAAGGTGCTGAATAATATATGATATACTTCCCTTTGATGCCTCTCTCTGATTGTGGGAATATTCCCCTTCGGGATTCTAGGTTGGATGACATCCACTATTCTGAAATTGTGTGTTTACTAAAGGTAGATGCCTCCTCTTTGGCTACTCGTAAGATGCCATGTACTTTCTCCAATGGTTTCTAGCCACACCCAATAAGGAATTTTTACAACCTAGGGAGTGCCTCTGCTTCCCCGCCCTGAATCTGAGAAGTATGCACAGGGTTCCACTTCCAGAACATCTTCAAAGGTCACACTGAACAACAAGGCAATAGGCTGGCTTTGGTACAATCAGACTGAAAGGTCACTTTAACTAGACTGCGGACCACAACAACTTGAGTTTGCCCCGGATACTCGCAGCGTTCCACAATACCCTCATAGTACTGTACACTAGGCCCAATCCTGGCATGCCACTACACAATTGTTGCAGTGTTAGACCCAGTGCTATTTTTCAGCAGGAACAAGCAAGAACTCAGTTACTGAACCTCTCATTTGCTATGATGTAATGTACTGGGCCAAAATGTATTTTCCAGAAGATAAGTTTTATTTTAAAGTCCCATTTCAGTGCCTTCTCTTCTAAATACTATATATATATATATATATATATATATATATATACACAGTATATTTATATAATATGTATATAAAATTGTTTTTCTATAGCCTTACCCGCAATACCTCCACTCACAGTTCCTGAACCTATTTTTCCAGAAAAATAGCCCTGGTTAGACCTTTTTCAGAAATCCGGACTCTTGATACTATTCCCTTCGGGTTACCAAATCTTTGATGCCCCTGCAATAATCTTATTGTTTGCTGCAAAGCTTTGTTTTTAGGCTTAGCCACTGTTCCTAGTTCATTCTTCTATACTGCAATTAGCTCTTCTGAGCAATTCTGTAGAACATTCACCCTGAGAATAATTGGAGGTACATGTTTTTTACATACAGGAGAAGACATAGCACCGAAACAGCTCTGGTATGTGTGCTTAATGATCTTCTGAAGACAAGAGACAGAGGTGATTGTTCAATCTTAATCCTTCTGGATCTCTCAGCAGCATTTGATACTGTGGAACACGGGATTCTAATTGAGCGCCTGAAAAATTTCTGTGGACTGGATGGCACAGTCCTTAGCTGGGTCAAATCATTTCTGACCGGCAGGTCACAGAGAGTTTCTTCTGGAGTAAACTCTTCATCACCAGTGCCACTTCTATGTGGTATTCCACAGGGTTCTATACTATCTTCCATGCTTTTTGCAGTATACATGCTACCATTGGGTGAAATAATCAGACGTCATGGCCAGGTCTACCACTGCTATGCAGATGATACACAACTGTACCTGTCCTTTGCTCCAGGTACAAAGGACCCCATAACAACCCTAAATGGCTGCGCTTCAGGAGTGGATGAGCGCCAGTTGGCTGCAACTAAACCCTGATGAAACAGAGGTCTTTATGATAGGTCACAAGTCAGAGCTACAGCATAGCCAACCAACAGGGCTTACGCTTGGGGGATCAGAATTACAAAACACTGAACATGTGCGGAATCTTGGTGTTGTCCTGGATAGTGGCTTGACACTTAAAAATCAGGTATCAGCCACAATAAAATCCTCATTCTTTCATCTGAGGAACATTGCCAGAATCAAGCACTTAATCCCCTCAGAAGATCTGCCTAAAGTCATACATGCATTTATATCATCACGCCTAGACTACTGCAATGCCCTCTACCTTGGACTCCCAGCAAAAGAATTGTACCGCTTGCAGATGGTACAAAATGCAGCTGCCAGGCTATTAACCAACCAGCCCCGTTCTAGCCACATAACACCCACTCTTTACTCCCTTCACTGGCTGCCTGTCAGATGGCGAATTGTTTTCAAGATTGGATTACTAACTTACAAAGCCCTACATGACCATGGCCCAAGGCAGCTAAAGCAGCTTCTGATTCCTTACCATCCCACTCGATTACTGCCACCCGTTGACAAAGGACTATTAACAGTACCTAGAATCTCCCGGAATTCGTCTGGGGGTCGAGCTTTCAGCTTTGGGGCTCCAAACTTATGGAACTCACTTCCCCGCACAGTTCGAGAGGCCTCCACTCTAGAATCCTTCATAAATAGACTCAAGACTTACCTCTTCACCCAAGCATTTCACTAATGTCCCTTGTTTAAGCTTATTTTGTATTTTGTACTATAAAGGCAAATGTAAAGCACTTTGAGTCCTTTAGGAGAAAAGCGCTATATAAATAAAATTATTACTATTATTATTATTATTATTATTATTATTATTATCATCCTTGGAAGGGCACTTGCAATCCATCAGTGGCTAATAACTGGAGACAACCTGAAGGGGGTGACATAATCTCATCTTCACTCCAGTATTCTCTGTATTCATGCCATTGTAATATAAAAAATATATAAAAAAAATCTATTTATTAGGATAGATGACAGATAGATAAAACAAAAAAGAAAGGAAAATACATGCAAAAAAAACCTGTTTTTCAACTTCAAACAGTACTGAGCCACATATAAACAAAAGTACATAACAGTGCATGTAACAGTAGAGCTTCAGTATGTTTTTTAAATCAAGATGCGTTAGTCAACAATTTCTAATAAATACAACAATGAATGTAAAAGAAGAAGAAGGTGGATTGTGTGGGGAAAAGAAGGGGGAACACCAGGCAGCACAGTCAAAAAGAATATAACCAAACTTGAAGAAGAAGCTGGATTGTGCAGGGAAAAGAAGGGGGAACACCAGGCAGCACAATCAAAAAGAATATAACCAAACTTGAAGAAGAAGCTGAATTGTGCAGGGAAAATAAGGGGGCACACCATACAACACAGTCAAAAAGAATATAACCAAACTTGATATAATATGCAGAAGTGGTGCACTCTATTACATTTGATGCTAAGGAAGGAACTTTAGCCAACATAGCTGGGCCACTTATCTCTATTTTTCAGACCTACTCTTGATGGGACTCCCAAGTGGAAGTCCTCGGCCTTAGGGTCTCAAAGTTTTAATGCTCAGAGCTTTGGCACATTCTTTCCACATTCCCACTCCTTTTGCACTTTCTACAAATCAGCTGACCTTGGGCATCAAATTGGTCTGTGGGGCATCTCCCCTTACTTCTTGGCGGCAGTTGCTTTCAACGATCACACTGGGGAACAGTCAATCTGTTGCAAGGGATTTAAGAGACGATTTTGATTCATTTTGTGCCATGCTTATTTTTTAAATGGCTCTAGTTTTTGAGATGTGCGTATGTCTTTAATATTTATGAAAACTTAAATTAAACAATGTTAAAAATAGTTAAAAAGATATATTTTTTTATTCTGATTAAATTTGATTCATAAAATGTTATAAAAAGACACAGGATAATTACATACATAAGTGTTAGGAAGCTATGACAACCGTTTTTTGTAGGATTTTCTTTTGTATTCTTGTTTGTGGGCAGTCCCTCTGCAGACTCCAACATGTACTTTAATACTCACGTTGGCACCTACTTTCTCAAAACATTTTAGCATGTTGTGGACTAATTCATGATAGTTGTCTGCCTTGTGATTTCCTAAACATTTTTGAATGACAGACACATAAGTCAGCCATGCTTCAGATTTGGTTTCAGTCATGGATGTGGTAAAATTTGGATCCTTCACCAGTTTCCGTATCTGTGGGCCGTCAAAAATTCCTGCCTTTAATTTTTCAATACTAAAAGATGGAAATGTTCTACAAATATACGTGAACCAACGCCTGACTTGTCCAATGCTTTTACAAATTGTTTCATTAAACCCAGTTTGATATGGAGAGGCGGCAGTATGATTTTTCTCCTGTCAATTAAGGGCTCAAGTATGATGTTGGCTTCTCCTACAGTTATAACTTCTCTTGGAGGTCATACGGTTTGCTGTCAATGCTTTTGTTTTGCTCTACTATCCCATAAGTATATGTGACAATGATACTTAGTATATCCACTTTGCTGCCCAAGAAGAAAGTTTAAATTTTTAAATCGACACAAACAGACCACTGATGCTGAGAATAAGCAATTTTTTCTAAGAATAACTTGATATTTTCATTCTGTTCTTTAAATTTTGTTGAATGACCAATAGGATTTGACACAAATTTATTCCCATTGTGCAGTAATACGTATTTTAAGCTCCTTTTAGAACTATTCAAAAAGAGCCGCCAGTCTTCTGCTCAAAATTCTGGTAAGCCCATCATCTGGAGAAGTTCCTGGAATATTGTTACAGTACACAAGATTGTCATCTTGGCTAAAGAACGGCAGTATGGCTTGCTCTCTATTTCGATGCTACGTTATAGTAACATCCGGCTCAAGACAGTGCTTTCTTGAAGTCTGGATGCTAAAAGCTCAGCTCCTTTTTTCAATAAATTAAAGTCACAAAGTAAATCGTTTAGTTCCTTTTGAGAAAATTTGTTTGGAGTAGAGGAACTTTCTTCAAACTCACTTTCATCTGTGTTGTCACTTGCACTGGATGAAATGAACATTTCCACATCATCACATTCAACTTCGCACAAAGAACTGAATGATGGTACAGGTAAATCTATGCTATGTGGTATCAGTTGTTTTGCAGAATTCATACTTGGATATTCCCATTTGCGTTTCATAAATCGAGTCATACCCTTCATATTAACAGCACAAAAATAGTAGTCACTCAAGTTATGTTTCTTTTGCAACACTATATTAGCCACAAACTCATATAACAAAAAACATCGGGGTTGTTAGTACACCGTCTCCGAGAAGAACTAATTTTTACAGCAAAAACGTTTTGTTTCCCAACAAAAGCAGAGGACATACTGAACAAAACAAGCTCCAACGGCGGGAAATTAGTTGTGGTGGGACAGAGAGAGAGCCGAACAAAGGAACAGGAGGTGTGCTAACTGCGTCACTCAGTCCTCTCCGTTGCTCCTCTTTGTATGCTGGGAGGAGCTGTGGCTGTGGTCTGAGGATGTCCCAGCAGGCTCAGCGATGCACTGCTATGCCTCCTCCCAGTGTTAGTGAGGAGATTTGAATGTGTTGTGTCTCAAACTTGACTACCAGCTACGTTATCACAATTAAAACTAAGTCTAGACTAGTAAGGTACTTCAAATGGAGAAAGTTATTGAATTCTAAAATTTTTCAATAATTTGAAAACTGGAACCAGTTATAGCAAAGATCTAATGCGAAAATAGGACCTGCGAGTACTCTCAAACTGATCTTAAATCCTTGGCAAGAAATTTAATTTTTTTTTTCTGTTCCCCAGTGTTATCATTGCTTCACCTTTGAGGCTCTGGTTCAACACTCTCTGCATGACGGTTATATCCAGATTAAGTGGGGGGGCCAGAATATTCCCAAGTAATTGTTATGTACCTCAATCTCTGCGGCTGATAACCCCTATGCAGAGCTATGGTGCACGATGCATACCTCCCAACATTGGAGCTTCATAGGTCGGGACTTACGTGTGCCAGACGCGCGCTCTCGTAAAAGGGGTGTGCCCTATCCATAAAGGGGGCATGGCCTAGCGATACCCCCCTGTTTACATCACTAATGGGTGTGTCCAGCATCTCCGAGATGCTAGGCTGCCCAGGGGCTTCCTCCCTGCACTGTGAATATATGCCGTGCGCATGCGCACGGCATCTATTATCGCTCTGCTTACGCTGCTCTGCACACTGCATGCTAACCCCAAACTCCCCCAAACCCACCGCGGGACATTGTGGCCTGTGGGTGGGACAGTGGGACAGCCCCCTAAAAAACGTGATTGTCTCGATGAATACAGGACAGTTGGGAGGTATGCACGATGTATCACCAATAACAGTAGTCTTTCCTGGAATCACACTGTTTACTAGTACTTAGCTACCACCTGGACTTGAACTCAGTGGCAGTGACAGGGCAGTGAATGCACTGAGTGCATTTATGTCGGTAACAACAAATCAGCTGCTGGAATTAAATCATGTGAACATCTGCAAGAACATAGTGTTGATTTAAAGCAGCACCCCTTAGAGCTGTCTGTCAGGACATGTGCTGCTTAATTAATGCTGAGCCAATGTGGAAAACAGTTGCCTAGCAACCTCCGCACACACCATCCCACTAAAACCAGACAGATCACAGACAGAAGTGTAACCATAGTATGGCATAGTAAGTGGTGTAATAAAAGGAACTGCTGCAATTGCAGATGGTTGCTCTCCACCATTCTAGGCAACTGCTACTGGGGGTGTACGGTTTTGTTCGTGTCAGTCATCATTCTAGCTAAGGCCTCTAGTGGTACCTTGGGTGTTGTGGTGTAACTCGGGCACTGTTTCTCTAGTAGCTCAAAACAAGAAGAATTTCACGCTGTTTCCTCAAACTCAGTCGCTTGCACAAGCGAGGATTACTGTACACAGTACTTGAAATCTAGCAGATCTCAGTATCTTTTAGTAATTCTCATTATTTGTCAATAATTCTGTATCTCTCATGCATTTTAGCAATAGCTTTGTAAAGGGTTGGGTACACGGTACTGGCGGTCTGAATTTCGGCAGTGACAATTCCGGCTCGCGACGCATGTTGTTGAGTATTGTAACCGTTACACTAACCCACCCCTCCTGCAGCCTGGGTTAACCATCCTTGCTTGCAGCCTATCCCTAACCATCCATTCCCACAGCCTAACACTTACCCTCCCCTCCTGGAGTCTAGCCCTAACCCTCCACCTACTACCTACCCCTAACCCTAATGCTGGGTACACACTAGGCAATATTTTGTTCACACACTAGACGACAAATCGTCCAGTGTGTATGCACTATCACATGCTCCTGTGAGTCGTTTGTCACGTCTTTTGGTCAGTCCTACATGCTGCTCAATCTGAGGATGTCGTTAATTATTTTTATCACATTGTGTAGTGTGTATGTTCTACCGAATGACCAGGCAATATGTTAACAATATATAGTTAATGATCTAATCACCAAATGAAGCAGGATATATTGTTCCATCGTTTGTAAGATTGCACAGTGTGTATGCACTATATTGATTTTCCAGGAGTTCAAGGGAAATCGTTGACAATATTGCATCGTTTGCAATTCGTCTGATGTGTACCCAGCTGTCGGGATTCCGGTGCCGGTATTCTCTCAGTGTCCTGAGTGCTAGGATGTTGACTACATCCCTCTGTAACAGTTCTTGTTAGCTGTCAAACAGTTCTCAATAGCTCCAAAGCTATTCTCAGTAGTGCTGCAGTTTAATAGGGACCTTTTACAAAACTGTCTGTTCCCACTTCTCCTCACTCTTGGTTTTGTGGGCCTGATTCAGTTGGTTCGCAAGGCTACGTTCGCATGCACCCCGCTCGCTGCGAAAATATGCTAATGAATGCAATCGCACGGCAACTGCAGCACTATGCCAAGATGCCCACCACTGTATAAAGCCTGTCCACTTCCCATGACATGCATCCGCAAGTCAGCGAAAACATCGGTATCATCGAGTAACATCGGAACCATCTGCACAGTTGTGGTTGACCTGACCCTACCGCAGAAACTGTAGTAAAAGCAAGTGGTGCACTTTCATAAAATGGATGCCAACATCCCCATTAACCCTGTTTTTTAAACTTTTCTACTAAGTAAATTGCATGAATAATAAAATATATTTTTTACTGTACCCAAATAATTCAGTTTATCTTTGTACTACTAGCTGGTGCAAAAGGATTTGTTTTGCTTTATTGCTTAATGTAATGTTCTATTATATTTGTCTAGCACATTTTAAAGTCCAGCATGCTAATATGTGCATAAAACTTGCAGTAAACTATAAAAGCCGCAATTATAGATTCTGGGTTCTAGGATGAGGCCACCTGAGACAAACTTCTTGCCTTCACCTCAGGGGAGGAACGGTCCTGAGGCCTGATTCAGAGATGTCCGCTATGCACAAAGCAGCTGCGTCATTGGACACAGCTGCTGTGTGCATATATGCTAATGCCTCAGGAGGCGTCTAAAGGAAAAAGACATCTTCAGTCAGCATCTCAGATCCGATGTCTGCGTCTGAAGACACTGGTTCGGGTCAACATTGCGACCATTTGTCGTAATGTTTGCAGCATCCGCCATCTGAGTAAGCCTAAGACTACTCAGATTGGCCGTCTCATCTTCACAGCCGAGGCCAGTAAATCTGTGTCGGAAGACTCAGTCACTGGCCTTGGCAATCCCAAAAAACGGGGTTGAAACACCCCCATTTTCGGGAACGCTGCACAGCGCCACCACCTCCCTGCTCCCAAACGGCTGCAGCCTGTCAATCAGTCCACCGTCATCGCAGTCTGTAGGTTATATTATGAGGGGACTCATAAATATAATACCTGTGCATATACTGTATATCTTATATCAGAAATGTGACATAGATACATGGTATCTACAAAAAACTGATTCTCTCTTTTCTTGGTCATTCATGTTCTACCATAACATTTATATTTGAAATCTCCCCTCCAAAATTCTGAGCTTGCCCCAGATATTTGTAGCCTACAAAAACTGAAGAGTTAATGCAGTGCAGAAATTCTAGACCTATTTAAGGCTAAAATACATCCTGCTCATTCTATTATGTGGAACAATGTTTCTGCAAAAAAAAAAAAAAGAATTCTGTATTACACTTAATGCTTTAAATTAAAAAGCACGAGAGGCAGGGTGCCTGAGAGACTTTTAATAGCCTGAACGTTCTTCTCCCAAAATACATTACACCGGAACAATAGTTTGCTACGCAGGAAAGTTTTCTGGGATGATTAGAAATGGATTTAAAAATGTGTTTCAAGTTTTAATTTTATGCATAGAGAATTAATGATCAGCACTCCTCAGAGACTTACTGTCAGCTTAACATATTCACAATGATTTAAAACACAGATGTTATTACGACTAAACCCTTTCGCTATGATAGGAGCAGTCATTTTTTTCTGGCGAAGATGTCAAGAGATGGATTTTGCTTTAAAAAAAAAAAAAATAATAATAATTTTTGTGCACTCTGTGAAGTAAGTGTTCTGTGTCCAGAGAGGACATCCGATGAAACATTATGATAGTAAAAGCTTCAGCTTTTTTAAAAAACTCTCTAATCTTAGAGCGAACATCAAGGATAGTACACTATTGAGGCTATATAGCAGGGGTGGGGAACCTTTTTTCTGTCAAGGGCCATTTTGATATATACAGTATATATAACATTATCTGCGGTCCTGGTTCAGGCCATGCCCTCTCTGCATGACGTCACACGGGAGGGGGCCTCAATCACCAGTGATTACAGTAATGCCTGAAGCATCCTGAAGATGCTCTGGGGAGCTGTAAGGGCAGCGGTGTGACTGTCTGAAACATCCTAAGGATGCTCCAGGTGGCACTGCTGCATAGATTATGGCTGCAGGGTGCCATTCTAGGCACCCTGTCCGCCAAATGAGACTAGCAGAAAAAAGCTAAGATGGCCAGACCAAATGATTCCGAGGGCCTTATAAGGCCCCCGGACAGGAGGTTCCCCATCCCTGCTATATAGGATGGATTGCCTCTGTTGCACCATTACTAAAGTGTCATGCTATCATAGTGTTTTGCAATTGTTGACACCATCTTTCTTGTGCTGGGGTAAAATTAGAAAAATTGCTCCTGGGTTCTCTTCACCCCACCTTCATTTCTAAGGTCCTTATTCAGAGATGTATGCAAACCCATTGGTTTAAATACATCTCTGATGGTGGGGAACCTGTGCATATGCAGGACCCGTTCTGTATATGTGCAGAGCTGGTCCTGCGTCATCGCATGCAGTGTCCCTTGAGCCGCAGCCTGATTGACAGGCTGTGGCTGTTTGGTGTTTGGGTGGGCCAGTGCCAGCCTACGCTCTGGAAAACATTTTCTGGAAGTGCCGAGGCCAGTGTCTTCGTCATCCAATGTGTATTTCCTGGCCTCAGCTATGAAGCTGCGAGGGAAAATCTGAGTAATCTCAGATTTGACAACCTGTAGTTGGGATGTAGTTATGAAACAGCCGGTCTCAATACTGACATCCCAATACCGACAAGGAAGTTAAGATAGGCATCAAAATACCGACGCCTATCCTAATCCTGACTCCGGAACGCTGAAGGAAGTCAGACCGAACGAGGTAAGTCCGGGGCATCCTTAGCATTAGGTTTAGGGACCGTAGTGGAGTTAAGGTTAGGTTTTGAGGGAAGGTTAGCATTAGGCACCCCTAGTGTTAAGGTTAGGCACCACCGGGGGGAGATTAAGGTTAGGCACCCACCTGGGAGGGTTAGGTTTAGGGTGCAGTAAGGGGTAGATAGGGTTAGGTACCCCCGGGAGCAGGTTAGGGTTAGGCACTAGGGGGGAGGTTAGGGTTAGGCACCACTAAGGAAGGGTTAGGGAGGGGAGAGGGGTAGGGATAGAGTACTTACTTGCCCTGTCGGGATCTTCTCCCTTAGGGCTGCCGCCTACCGGCGTCAGGGTATGAACCAGTGGCTATTAAGCTACCGGGACTTCATACCTATTCCCTGTAGTTAATATGGTCCATTGAACGTATTTACAAAAGCTTGGAACCCTTTAATATTAGCGCTCTGTCGTAGCTGTGCGTACCTTAACACACATTTTTAAGTCTCTGGGCAATTGTCTAAATCACTATTACTCCTGAATGGCTGCTATATTTAGTTCCTGATTTACAAAAATGTTGCATTATAACTCTTACTGTGCCCCAGTTTTCACTACCAAATGCACATTACCACATTTCTCATTGGGCCTGACTCTGAGTCCCACACAGCTCCGTATGTGGCTGCATCTAGTGATTGTTAGCAATTTGCGCTGCACCATGGCTTTGTCGAAACCGGATAATTGGGTAAGACAGAATCTGTTTGCAATCAGGAAAACCTGCACGACGCCATCTTGTGAATGGCAGCAAGACTTCCTTTTAGAAAAGAAAGCTTACACAAGCGCCATTTTGTCAAAAATACATAGTACACAAACCACAGTGCAAAGTTGCTAAAAGTAGCACGAACAGCTTTTGAACAATCTTCCCCAAACACATACCGACAGTGTTCAGAATACATAAAATAACTTTCCAACACATTAAAATCACCACAGACTTATATTTGAGCAACAGCAAAGCAGTGGTGTTTTCCCCGCATATATACATTTAAAAGCAATGGTCCCGTAATGCAAAAAGGATAATTATTACTTGGTTTAAACGCAATGTCAGTATATAAAGAAATTAATGTTTTCTGTAACTATGGCTTAGTAAATGACAATTGGACTGTTTTTGGTACCGTACTGATCTACTTTGTTTCCACAGCGTTCCGGTGACATCAATATGAAGATCGCAACATGCATTCTCAACTTATGGACCATAAAGAGTTAAAACACCAAAATGTACCTTGTAAAATGTTAGCAGCTTCGTTATGCATGCAGGGGGGAATAAGGAGACAACAAGCTTTTGGAGGCTGATCTGTGTCCATTTGAAGTGACCTGTTTAGCATTTGTATCACACTGTTGGGATAGGAGTTTCACAGGTGGGGGGAGGAGTATGGCATTCTGAGGACACAAAGGCCGGCACACACACACACACACTGGCAGATTTTGGAGGAGAGAGAGGTTTCCTCTCTCACAAGACAACGGAAAATGGATCTCAGTTCCCCTGGGTTATAGCTAAGTATAAATTGTGCAATATTTAGCCTATTTTGGTGTCTGTGGCTATTTTTGGTGTTAGTCTGTTGTTGGCTTGGCAAGGTTTGTGGTTTGTGGCTTTCTAGGGATATTCATGGGTCTGTGTTGGCATGCAGTGGATGATGTGTTGTCTGGTCTGTGCTTTTCATCTGCACTGTAGGGTACAGTGGTCTGTTGTCAGCATGCAGGAAAGGGATTGATTGTGGAGTTGTCGTGATATTTGTGGATGATTGATGCTGGTTGATTGAGACCCTCTGGTGTGCTCTGTGTTGGGGCCTTCCCATGTGCTTGAACGGTATCTCTGCTTGGGAGAGATGGGCTTGGTGTGTGTTGTATACTCATGAATGTGATCATAGGGTGGTGTCAGTGTTGTATCGTGGAGGTTGAATTGATGGCAGCTTTGAATGGTCGTGGGTGGTTGCCGTGTGGTGTTGTGTGGGTCAGATGGGTATGTTGTCTGCGGTTTGTTGGAGATGGCTTGCCTCCATGTGGAGTGAACAAGGGAAATTGTGATTCTGCCCAGTTGTGGTGTTGTGTGGGTAAGATAGGTATATTGTCTTTGTTGTGGTTGTGGTCATGGATGAATGTATGATTTGCGGAGTTGCAGCTTGGTGTGAGTTTTCAGGGTGAAGTTTGCCTAGGGATCATGAGGCTTGCAAACAAAGGAAAAACATGTGCTTCAGCCCTTCCCCCTCCCCACGGTCTAGTGACTACTGGATGAGGTCTGTTGTAGGATGGTATTGTTGTATACTGGAATCAGCTTGTGTTGTACATGTTGGAATATTAAATGGTGCAGTGTTTGCCTGATGTGTTGGTATATGATATCCAGCTTGCATATTTAATTAACTATGGCATTATGGGAGATTTCAATGAGGTAGCTTCATAATGGAGTTTGTTTGTAGACCATGCGGTTTGGACAATAGGGCAGGAAGCATTCCCAACCCCCTTCCCCCTCACACACAAACACACACACACACACCATCACCAGCCATCTTGAACATGTGCTCTCAGCAGACATTGATATCTCTCTCATTGTATTTTGATGTCTCTCTCTCTCTCTCTCTCTCTCCCTCTCTCTCTCATATTGCTCATTGTATTTTGATCATAGCGTTGTAACATCTGTACTTTTACCTGAATAATAATCTTTAGTGCGTTGGACCGCTATTCAACTGTCTCAGTATTTCATTAATGGCATAATCAAACACATCGCTAATTAGCGACATCTTGTGGTTTTAGAAGGTATAGGCAGGTTTTGTCTTAGAGGTTCTAGGCAGGTGAATCTTAGAGGTTTATAAGCAGGAATGTATTAAAAGGTTTAGTAACAAATTCAACAGCTTATACATGCATCTTTGCGTATCTCCAGGCGATCCAGAGACGGGCACCTCTTAGTCACTTTCCTCAGTTAGTGAAATGGGAGTTTCAGGTGTCAACTGAGATTTGGCACGGAAGAGAACCATCTCATAGGAGTAGGACCAGCTCGAGGCATGTTCGACCAGTGCTGTCGAACAGGGGCACCACCCTATATAGGGCGCACCCCTCCCATCCCAATTTCAGCAGGACAGTCACATTTTTTGGCCACTGCCCCACTGTTCCATCCGTGGGCCGAAGTGTCCCGCCAGTGGTTGGGAGGTTGGGTACCTCCACCACCGCAGCTGTGCAGCGGTGCCGGCCCAGTGCAGGGAGAGAGCTGCAAGGAGAGGCACCCCAGCTACTAATGAAATGCTGGGATCACCCCAAGCCTGACATCAAATAGAAGGCATGCCATATGGGCACGCCCCCAAATAGCGGCATTTAGGGGGTGTGGTCTGTTATTTAGGCCACACCTTTTCCGAAGGGGCGACGGAGTACCTCTCTGCACAGGGCGCGGCTCCTGCTGCAAAGGAGTGTCACGGGTGAGTTGCTTCCGATTTTTGTCATGTATAAGCTTAGGAAACACCTATATCAGATGAATCTTTTGGACCCAGTAAAGGGTAGCTGTAAGTCCTGATACTAGTGATGACGGCAGCATTTGCAAATGGAAATAATGGGGCACGGAGAATTCAGTATAATCGCTGCTGGTTATAAATTTGAGTTACTACTCTGGCTATCATCTATAAAAGCCAGACTCAGAGGGTAAATCAGTTCTTTGAGCAATATTTGAGATATTAAACAGTATTCCTACATTACACAACAACTGGGCAAAGTTTGCCTCCAGTAACTCCTAAAACAACTCTTTGAATATTTCTCCATTGTTTTTTGTTCATGGTCTAGATCCCAGAGCCAACTCTTTTATCACCTTCTTCCCTCCAAATTTCTGGAGGTGAGATCTGCATCGTTACATATGAGGTCTATCTGGAGGAAGCTTCATGCAGCTTAATTATGGGGTTAATTTCACACTCATGTTTTGTAGACCAATATAGCAGAGATTGCAGTTTTAAAGTTGCTGATAGGATGTGTTGGTTGTCCATAGGCAATAACAGACTCTGACAGCCTTTGAAATAGTTCATACCTAAGTTCATTGGCTTGTTCAAGATTACAGTATTCTGAAATTGACCCATAATTCTTTTTAGTTGGATATACCTAAATAATTAAAACTTCTCTAGACTTTGCATTGTTCCTTAGTTAAGCTAGTTTTTTTTACATTTTATTTCTTTTAGAAACTTTAGGCCTCCGCATTCACATAAATCCAATTTGGTAATCATTGATGACCATCAAAAATTCCTTGTAGAGAAGATCTTGGTTTCCAAATGGGTCCATTAGTTTATATTCCTGCAAACTATTTCATGCCAAGAGTTTTAAGAAGGTATTTTAAGCAATTTCCTGACAAACCAGGATATAAAAGTTGTTCAACTCCTCATTAAGATAGGGTACTGTTAGAGATTGTAGCTCCAATAGGCGTCCTTTCTTACTTTGTTGTGGCTCTTGAGCAACTGGGACTCTGCTACTGTGTTTAGTAGTGGTCGCATGACCACAATACCCTTAGTCCTGGTCTGGGGCTTGTTCCTAAATGGGGGTCCCAATTGGCTCTTCAGGGTTTAAATGGCATGAAGTACAATAGTAGTGTTCTCATGCTGCCATCTTCTGCCTGCTATGAATAAATGTTCTTGTGAACTGCATCTGGATCTTTGCCTTGCATACCATCTGCCACCTTTCTTGACTTTGGCTTTGTGTACTGGTATTCATTGTCTGCTACATGTACTCGCATTTGGCTATGTTTACTGGTATATGATTACTTGGTATTTGCCTACAACTTTAACTTGTCTTGTTGGATACACCTTGTTTGCCACCTGCCTTGATCTCTGGCTTGTTCCAGTGTACCACTCTGCCTGCAGCCCGTCTAATATCTAGTTAGTCTCCTTATTCATATGCTAAGCTAACACTGCCCCCAACGCAATGGCATGCGGTGAGGTAAATGGCTGGGCAGGCACTGGCTAGTATCAGAGCCAGATTACAGATACATATATAAACCTGAGGGTTTATGTGGGCATTATACAAAGGTGCAGCAGTATATAGTGCTAGAAATTTGGTGAGTTTTGATCAGGGATGTGCGGAAAAGGTACACAGGGGAGGCAGTGCCTCACCTACCATACACTTTTTACTCCAGAGTTTTGACTATAAAAATTATTAGAATGATGCAAAGAAGATATGTATAATAATTTCTTTAAATTTTTCTTATAATTTTCATAGTCAAAACTATACCTAAGTATGACAGGAAAGGCTCTGCCTCACCTGACCGCACATCACTGACCTGAAGTTATGAGGATAAGCAAGTACCTGCAAGCATATCTCGCTCTATGGGAATGGCAGCTTGCTATAAGTAAAGACCTCATTGTGTCTTGTTCTAGAGATTCATCTAGTGTCCAGCAGTGGACCTAACACTTGCCGCCATATTTAATTAAACACGAAAAGTCAAAATCGGCGAAAACTTTTTGCCTGCTGCCGCTTTTCATCTGTTTGCATCGTATCTCCAAAATCAATTCCAGGACGTTTTCGCCTAAACGGAGACTCAATGCACTGAAACAGGCGGAAATGTTTCTCCAATGAATGGCAGGCGGAAAAAAGTGCAAAATCTCTATTTTGGGGAGCAAATGTGGGGGAGGGGGAAATTGATTCAGAATCTTTTGGACACCCCCCCAAAGGACAAACCAGTAAAAAAAAAAAAAATTACCTCAGAACAGCCAAAAAAATACATCATTTTTGGGGTGCAAATGAAAAAAGTGGGGGGACAAGCATAAAAAGTAGCGAAATAGGTTTCTTGGGGGGGGGACTGTATGGATGTGACAGGTGTTTTTTAAGATTGCAGGTGCATGCAGCAGGTGGATTTTTCACATTTTTTAAAAGTGCACTTTGGAGACACAAAAATATGCTATCACCTGTTTTCAAGTGGACTGTGTATATTCAACAAAAAATACTGTTTTCTTTCATTCTTCACCACATTTATAAATATGCTTCTAGACGCGCATGCAGCAAATTTGCGTCCCAAACAGGCGAATGCGGCGGAAAGTACAACAGGCTAAAAGGTTCCGACTTTTCGCGTCTAAATGAATACGGGTCTTAGTTGGTAAAAGAGAAGAAGATCGCAGCTTAGGTACCGGAACAGTTCTGCTCAAGGATTTGTGACTATAGCTATTTATGGTAGGGTTGTAGTTTATACATTGTACAATGTACAGTGACCCACTAGTACGTATTTCTTTAAAATTGCTATAATCCTTTGTCTTGTGTTTGACAATAAAGAGGTTTTACTTTACTCATTAAATTGTCTTAATGATTCCAAACCCACTTAGGAAGTAATGGGCAAACCAGGCTGACACATAATGCAGTTTTTTGGCACACCGGTCAGCTGGGAAGGCAAAAGGGTATATCATTACACCTGGTACCTTGACAATCCACTGGCACTGAATTCATATCAAATCTAGCTGGGTGATTGGGTAATTGCTACACTTAACTATCTATAGAGTTTGCCCATCCACACATTCAGCAAAGCTCACCATATTGTTACATTTGTAACAACAACAATCTAAATGTACTGAGACAATCCATTCATAGCTCTTCAATAGAACTCACTTAATCAGCTTTATAGGATATTTTATTGAGCAGCAATTAAGAGACGGGAGAAATGTGATCCATCTGTATCTAAAACACTATTGAAGCTAAGCATGACATTTACTTTCTGACAACTATGCTTAGATTCAATAGGGGTGTGGATGCAGCTCTTCTGCGTGTGTCATACATATGGCATTCACTGATGGAATCAGTATGTAATGCTGGCTGTCGGGATGCCTCCTGTCAAAGTATCAACAGCGGCATCCCGATGGTTGGTGGCCCGACAGGGGTTGAGTAAGTATACTTACCCTCTCTCCTGCACCCCCTAACCCTCCCTTCTTGTAGCCTAACCCTCCCTACTACCCTGCCCCCTAAACCTCCCCTTTAGTGCCTAAACCTAAGTCACCCCCCTTGTGCCTAAACCTAATCCTCACCACTTAGTGCCTAACTCTAACCCCCCCAGTGGCGCCCAACCCTAACCCACCCCCCTAGGGGATCCTAACCCTAATCTCCCCCCAAAAAAACCTAACGATAACCCCGCTACAGTACCTAGACCTAAACCCCTCTCCCCCCCCCCCCCGTCACTAACAGCTAAGAAGCCCCGGACTTACCTGGTTCAGGATGGCATCTGTCTGTGTTCCGATGTCTGGATTAAGATTGGCATCTATTTCGATGCCTATCTTAACTCCCGTGTCGGACTTCCAGTGTCAGGATTCAGACTGGCGGCATGCCGTCCACCGGTCTGCTAACTACATCCTGTCACTGACATATCCCATAAATAACTATCCACTGCAACGGGGGCCGGACAGATGCACAGATCTTTTGAATTTCCACTAAGGACTTATCATCATATGGCCCAGACAGGATCTATACAGGACGACAGTCTTCTGGTTGGAAAGGTCAGAGATTCCTTTGTGTGCCTAATGTAAGATCTATAAATATTCATCCCATTCTGCATATGGTCACAACATTTAGCATGTATTTTTCTGTTGGAATTTCCTCTCAATCCCCACTCTGAGCACAGCTAAACCTCTCAGCAAAAATGTAGTGGCTGTCATCATCTCAACTCTCTTCACAAACTATTCCACAAAATGGGAATTTACAAATGCTGTAGAGCAGAGGTTCCCCAAACTCGGTCCTCAAGGCAACTGAACAGTCCAGGTTTTATGGATATCCATGCTTGAGCACAGACGGTATCATCAAACTGACTGAGGCACTAATTAAGTCACCTGTGCTTAAGCATGGATAGCTGCAAAATCTGGACTATTAGGTGCCTTGAGGACCAAGTTTGGGATAGTAAGATTATATAGCTGGAACTTTGCACCTCTGCGAAGACTTACCGTGATTTTTCTCTAAACACAACAATCACTAATCCATACTTTCCAACTCTCCCGAAATGTCAGAGAGTCCTGAATTTTGGGAGCTCTCCCAGCAGAGTTGGCCTTTCTCCCACATGCCACCTATATCCCGACTGAAGTGGGCAGCCCAGAGGTAGGATGATGGGATTTGCAGCGAATTATGCAATTGCTGCACCATGTCTCCCTGCCCATCCTGCATGGCTCTGAGAATGTTGGCAAGTAAGTACTAATCTGGGCAATATTGCAAATTGTTTTCTAAAACATAGATATGTTCTCATTTCAGGCTTTGAAAAGCCGCAACATTTGTTGGTTAAACTAATTTGTCTATACTGAAACCTAATTCCTAAATCCACACATGCTGATAGTTTTGTTTATACGGAAAGTACAATGGAAAAAAAAGAAAGCAAGTGATTTACTGCACTTTATTTTTATTCTTTTTATTATTATTATTGACTCGAATACTGGCAGGAAGGTGGCAAATGAAATGGGTCTGTTCTCAGCAATAAGTGCAGATATCTATAATCTTAGGGAGGATAACACATATTTCTCTGGGAACATTTAGTCTGCTGGAAAGCAGCATTAAGAAGGAACTGATGCTTCCTAGTGGAAATGGATATGTTCCCCCCCACCTCTCTCCTCTTGTGTCTGCCGTGCCGGCTCTTTAATGATTTAACAGATGGATGCGGCACATGTGAGGTCTGCACGATGCGTCTGTCTCATTTTTCCAGTCTGCGGGTTTTCTAACAGCATTAGTAGATGGGATTGTAGCAAAAGCATCGGATCCCAGGGAGGATGTACCCATCTAATGCATAATATCTGTTCAGCAGGGGATGTGAATCTCCCAGCTAAAGGTTGAGTAAAGGGACAGATCATGAACTGAATGTGTGGCAGTGGAGGAGGTCTGTTAACCAGCTGAGCGGCTGATATTACAACAGCATATCATTGGTTTCCGGATTTACAGAATCTCTGTTTACAGGGCAGATATTTTAACGCTCAGGGTGGCCAGTCCTCAAAACATTTTACTAACAATTTTAAAAATAATTACTGAGCATAAGTCATTTCTAGTGACACAATATTCATATCATGCCAAAAAATCTGAAAATTATCTATCTATCTATCTATCTATCTATCTATCTATCTATCTATCTATCTATCTATCATCTATCTATTAGGGATGTGCGCCGCACCATTTTTGCCGGATTTGGATTTGGTTCTAATTCGTCGTCCGGCTTTGGATTTGGATTTGCCAAACTGCGGTGACTGGCTTTGGATTTGGATTTTTTTACAAAAATTGACAAAAAAAGCTAAAATCACATAAATTGGTCTTTTTTTTCTTCCTAGAGTATTATTAACCTCAATAACATTAATTTCCAGTCAATTTAGACCACCTCACAGCTTCTAATATTGTTTTCAACATTATTGGGCAAAGGTTGCAATAAGCTGACTGGTTACTAAGCGACAAAGCAGCGGCACAACGACACAGACACCACAGTATAAAGCACATCTATGACACATTGCCACACAGCAGTGTCAGAAATGAAAAGTAGTGCACCCACCCAGTGGGGTACGGCCAGCAGAGTCACAGTACTTGTTTACATAGTGGGCTACGGCCCAAGGAGTCACAGTGCACAATCTTATTCACATTACACCGCACATAGGGCCTGATTCACATTACACCATAAAGTAGTGTCTCTTATTTATGTTATGACACACAGTAGTGACCCTTTTACACAATGCCCACAGTAGTGACCCTTTTACACAATGCCCACAGTAGTGCCCCTTTACACAATGCCCACAGTAGTGGTGTCCCTTACACAATGCCCCCAGCAGTGGTGCCGCCTATGCAGTCCCCTTAGTAGTAGGGTCCCCTATGCAGTGCCCCCAGTAGAATGCCCCCCAGTAGTATGCCCCCCCAGTAGTATGCCCCCCATTAGCAAGCCCCCCCAGTAGTATGCCCCCCATTAGCAGGCCCCCCAGTAGTAAGCCCTCCCAGTAGTATGCCCCCCATTAGCAGCCGCCCCAGTAGCAGGCCCCCCCAGTAGTATGGCCCCCCAGTAGTAGGCCCCCCCTGTAGTAGGCTGCCCCAGTAGCAGGCCGCCCCAGTAGTAGGCCCCCCCAGTAGTATGGCCCCCCCAGTAGTATGGCCCCCCCAGTTGTATGGCCCCCACAGTAGTAGGCCCCCCCATAGTATGCCCCCCCAGTAGTATGGCCCCCCTAGTAGCAGGCCCCCCCAGTAGTAGGCCCCCCCCAGTAGCAGGCCCCTCAGTAGTATGCCCCCCCAGTAGCAGGACCCCCCCAGTAGTGTGGTCCCCCCAGTAGCAGGCCCCCCCCAGTAGTATGCCCCCCCGCACCCCCAGTAGCAGACCCCCCCAGTAGCAGACCCCCCCCCAGTAGCGCCTCCGGCCCTTACACAAGTAAAAAAACAAAAAACTTACCTGTATCCCCGCTCCCGCGCCGTCCTCTCTGCATCCACGCGCTGAGGAGGGAGCCGGAAGACGGAGCTCCTGAGTGAGCTCCAGCCGGCTCCCTCCGTGCAGCAGCCAATGAGAGTCTGTGTGACTCTCATTGGCTGCTGTAACAAACACACAGCTGCTGCTGGTGGCTGTGTGTTTGTTCTGTGTAGGGCAGACCGCTATCACAGCGGTCTGCCCTACACAATAGGAGCCCTGATGTCGGATTCTCTAGCGAGAATCTGACATCAGGCGGCCGCCGTTCGGCCCCGAACGGGGATCCGAGTCAGGCGGTGAACACCCGAACAGGGTTCGGGTGGACTCGGATCTCCAATGTTCGGAGCGGTTTGGATTCCACAGAATCCGAACCGCTCATCTCTACTATCTATCTATCTATCTATCTATCTATCTATCTATCTATCTATCTATCTATCTATCTATCTATCTATCTATCTATGGGCCTGATTCAGCTTTGAGAATAGAGTTAAGCTGGCCATACATCAGACCAATTTTCCTCCAACCATCCAACTTGTCTGTCCAACTAAACAGTGCCCCACACACCTAACCAACTTTTTCATCAGACCAGCCAACGTTTTCAGCACACCAGCCAACTTCTCTCCAACTTGTGATGAAGTAGGCGGACAAGGTTCTGCCAACTTCTGCATGATTTTAATACATTTTTGTTTTTAAAGACAAAACATTTTTTGCATGACTATTATTTAAAATTATTAAAATGTACCCTTTGGATTACTTTTGGACAGTGGGACGAGGTAAGTATGAAATAAATTAAGGATTACAGTAACGCATGCGTAGTGTGCGCCAAGGCTTCAAACCAGGAAGCAATGTGATCAGCTCTTCACCGGGAAGGGCTATTATCAGACCTAGAATGGTATTTGAAAAGGCCAGAAAGCAGAGCACCAGTGGTTCCGTGGGACTTTCCGTGAGATACCGGAATAGCTGCTGCACAACTTTATTATACTAGATACCAAACTAATTTAATCTAGTGTAAAGCTGGGTACACACTATGCGAACAATTAAATGAACTATCATGTGTACGCATTGTGTGTACAGAGTTTATAGGCACGCTTCAATGGGTAGCTAGCGATATCCCCCGTCGGTCTTTAGTAAAGCATAACTTTTCCCTTTCCAGACCTCAGAAATTTGTTCCAGGCTCTAAGATTGCTTCTAGAGTGTATATTAATCCGATGATTTTTAAGAGGGCATTCATATGCAAAGGTTGGGGGCATGGCTTTTTGCCCATTAAGTTAAAAATTCATTTCACAGCAGCCTTACATAAGGATATGTTTGCTAACTTTTATATCGTGTGTGTGTGAGGGGGGGAAACAGGGGGGTGCCAAGATCAGGGGGGGTGTGCTGCAATTGGGGAGGTGTTATTGCATGGGGGGGTGTGATCACGGGGGGGTGATTGTGGGGGGGCAGGGAAGATTGAAGGTGATGCAGAAGGCATCTGTCATCCCATCACTGACTAGAGGGGTGTGCTATCCTCCTGGATCCGCGCTGCTGCTGCAGACTGGGAGCTGGACAGCATGTTCCAGCTGGCTCCTTCCCCACCTGACACAGGCCCAGGAACTCTGTAGTTCCAGCAGCTGGCGCTAAAGGCATGGGACCCGGTGCTGCAAGCGCTGGAGACACAGGAGACGTTGCTGCGGGCGCTGGAGACACAGGACCCTTTGCCACCGGGCCCCTCCAGCAAGCCCTGGCCCTGGTAATTTTGTGTCCACTCCCTCCCCCTCTCATCGCCCCTGGTTGTTATAAACCACAGTGAGTTGGTGATAGATGGTAGTTAAATATCTTATAATACAGAATATTGGTAGATGCAGAGGTAGCACCCCACCACTCTACTCCAAAAATCACTTCCCGCACCAGGCAGAACAATTATTTACATTTGCGGAATAGACCACTGTTCAAACGTTCTCATTTAGGAGTCTATTGTCTGCAGGATTTTCCCTGATAACACTAGGTTTCGAGGTATAACCAGAAATATTAAGGATCCCCGGATGTATGATGGAGGTTATCGGAGAATCCGCTTCCGACAGCAGCCGCAGCCCCCATAGGTTTCTGTGATTTACTAAGTCGCCCCCCCAGCTAACGCCATCTGAAGAATGAGTTGGCCCGCTGCAGCTTTTGGGCTACATTTTGCTAAAATTACCAGGAGAGGATTCTACCAATATCCGCCGTACATGGGTGGTCTGCTGCCTGCACATGCGCAGAACGGGGGCTCCCAATATAGAAGGGAATTTATTGCTATTGCGATCACTTTTTTACACATCATTTCGAAGCCCCTGCCCCTGCATGTGATTTTTAGTACATGCGGGTGAATGTGAATTTCTTGTTGCCGCGAATAGCGACAATGAGAAATTCTAATTATCGGGTCCGAAACCCAATAACTAGTAAATATGCCCCTTAGACTTCAGTGCAAACACCATTCATTCAGTAGAATAAAATAGTTAACAATTCGGAGGACACTTCACAAGTTAATCATGCCTGATTTGTAATGTCTGAGAGCTCAGCTCTCTACAGTTAGTTAAAAGGAAAATAAAATACAAGATAACAGCAAGGCAGGATTAGGCCGGATAGACAGTACATTTTAAATATTGGCATTTTTATGTTAGCGTTCAGCCTACGTGCCTAAAATAAGAGTAGCAATTGGTAAAACCTAAATACATTGGATGCCTTTTAGGTTTATTAGCCATAAAATAAAAGTGTGATCTTTTTTTCAGTAGGTAATCTGAAATGGGCCATTTGAGCTGTTTATTAAGAGAGTTCGCTGCTCCTATCGGCACATTATTACATTCAGATACTGTATCTTCAAAGAGAACACAATCTAAAGGCATTAACTGTGGTCTGTCACTAATATTTATATAAATGGTATGTAATTTTACCATGCAAATATATTTTTATGTACTTTACCTTTATTGTAACCGACTGAGCTGTTTTTAGAGGCTTTGGTAAACAACTAACTGCAATCTTCGTTCAATAATACACTTATGAATTTAAAGCAGTTTCATACAATGTACATACTGCAATGTTTATGGTACTTTTATTAGCATATGTCAATCCATAGATGTAATCACTTTAAACATTACATCCCTGTCTATTTAGATCATTTAGAAAGAATAACAATATGGGCCTGTAAATTTTATTTCTTATAGAAATACTTACTCTATTCTGTGATGTTCAGCAGGTTCCTAAATTTCTGGGAGTTCACCAGGACTGTCAGGAGAGTAGGCCACCCTCCTACAAATTCCCTGGTGGAAAGGGATGGGCCTTGGTGATATGATTTACTGTGAGGATACGTAAGTTACTCCCCAAAATGCTGATTGCAGACATGGCCACACACAACATTGTGTATGTGTATTTTTATTGTACTTTTGAGGCAATTCAACTTTACATTAACGTTGTACAATATCTCACAGCAGTCAGGCTCATACCTCCCAGTGGGCGGGATGCACTATGCATAAAAATGCCATTTTCGGAGGTTTGACCACATTTTCCGTATGCACCAAGCTCCGGGAAGTGAAGCATTCCGGAGCTAGGTTCCGATAGACGTTGCCTAACAGGTTGTCTATGGGTTTCTTTTTTAAATTTTCCCTGAGAGGGATCCAATAGGATCCCTCCCAGTGTCCCCCATGGCTCGCGCATGCACTGACCGATGCATGCGCAGAGGGATTCTTGGTCATAAATCCAGAAATCCGGATGTTCCCACACCACAAAGGACAGCTCTTATAGTATACGACGATACTAAACACCGGTATGCATGCGATGATTGGCGGGATGCATCTCATCCAAAATGCAATGCTTGATGCATTCCGCCCAATGTCCCAATTTTAGTGGAAAAGTCCTGATATGAGGGCTCTGTACTGTCACAATTGTCCAGATTGGCTGGGCAGCTGGCAGACATGTTCCATTCACTGTTGCTCTGCATAGTAGTGAAAGTGTTATTGGATGGGGTTCAGAGGGAGTTTAGGGGCAGCCTGTCACTTTTCAGCTTTAGACACGCTCACGGAGTTATTGCCATGTCCCATTCGTGATGGAGGTACACCCGTTCTGTTATATGAACATGCCCCCCTGCCCTGATTCTCCCCATGCAAAAGTAGGGAGGTATGGTCAGTACTAAAATGCAGAATACTCATTTAATTTGTACTGTAGTATAATCAATACAAGGGCGGTGTCAATATCATAAGCAAAGTGTTTTCTTGTATGGTTACTTGAAAGTATAAACATATAATATAACAAATTTGAATGAGCATGTTTAAACTAAACAAACATGAATCATGAAATAAATCATAAGCTGCCTATAGGATGATGTGCTTAAAACGAGCCTAGCTAAACCAAGACATGAACTTCCCCTCTTACCCCCCCTCATCCCCCACTCAAAGAAATACACAGCTGTTAGGAATATGTGTGTATAGGTTGATCGTATGGCAGAGTTACATGTTTACACCAGCAGAAGCCCTGAGACAACGAACAGAATAGTTGCTTAACCAGTGGAATGGTTTATTGGTATTGAAATTAATATACCTGTACTCACTGTTATACACACTGGTTGATGGAGCGAAGTAGGGTGTCATGCAGCTCACCAGCCGGTGAGTGTATGCGGGAATCGGGTAGTGGTGCAGGGTAACTAAAATGGCTTTGTGGATGCAGTATAGCAGAAGTTTCACAGAGCTAAGTGGAAGACATGCATCTTCCACTGTGGCACTCTAATACAGTAACAAGATAGCGCCGAGCATGTGCAGTACTATGTTCGGTGGCCATCTTGGTGCAGGGATTGAACCCGTCCTAGAGGAGCAATACGGAGTTTGCTCTCCATCTTCAACAACAACGTATAAAGGTCATTCATTTTTATTGATTGACTAACTCTATTCAGACTAGCGATGGGTAAGAAAATATTGCAGACAGTCATCATGGTCTAACATAATGTGTACATCCGCCCCAAATTCAAATTGCACTTTAAGGAAAACCACCCCCCTTTTAATGAGCCAGACTAAACGTTCCTGAACAACACACCCTGGTACCGTCTCAAGAGCATAATACTTTACCTACTTCATAAGGGAGGTTTTGGGGGTCACTGGGCTGCAGTCTGTTCAACCTACCTCTAAATCCAGCCTATATTTCCTGATCATGTATATGATTAAAAGCTATTATATTCATATTTGTAAAAACATATTTTTCCCCCAAATAGTTCTTGCATAGTCTCTGAGGTATATTAGGGCCTGATTCAGCAAGGATCGCAATTGCAAATATGCACGCTATCGGCTGATTGTTGCTTTCTGCGCATGCGTATGCATCGCAGTGCGTGAACACTCCACTGCGTTTGGGACTGCGATCGTAGTGACTACGCAGACCCATCGCGGAGAGATTTACAGGAAGTACCATTTAGGGGTGGTGACGGGGGGTGGTTGGCAAAACACAGGCGTGCTAATGCATTTGAACGCCGTTGCAGGGACATGCACTCACACATCAGAACTCCATGGAGCAAGAACACCAGGAGCCTTCCAGATTAAATAGAAAAGGGCGGTATGTACTACGCATCGCATTATGGATGCGGTATATCCCACATAACACCGGTATGTACCTAGTAATGCTATTAAAACCGCAAAAGACAACTCTTCCGAAAAGAGCTGTCCGTTGCAATGACAGGACTTCCGGGTTTATAACCTGGGCGTCCTAACTGTGCATGTGCGGCACCACGAGGGACACTAGGAGGGATCCAATTGGATCCTTCTTGTGAACATTGAGAAGAGAAGCCCATAGGCTTCTATTAGGCAACGTCATCTATAGATGCCATTGTCTAATGGGTCCAAGCTCCGGAATGTATTACATTCTGGAGCTTGGTATATATGGGGAATGTGGCCAGAACTCTGAAAATGGCAGTTTTCAAAGTTTTAGCGCATTTTAGCCTTAGTACATCCAGCCAAATTGCATTTAAACTTGGAAGCCAGTGGAATGCACTACGGGCCTGTTGTACATAAAGCGGTAGCAATTGCAGAAATAAATGAGGACTTGGAGCATGTATACAATCGCAGCATCCCCCAAATGTTGTCATCATCATCATCATCAATACTCATTTGCACCAGTCCTGTCCTGGTGCAAGAGATCTGGCTAAAAGCAGATGGATATCTGCAGATGCTCAGCTCTGAATAGCCTATAATTATGTCAACCTTCCCACAGCACACTTATCCTACCTGCAAATGCCCCAATGCTGCCCAGTAAATCCAAGTAAAATCTGAATTGCTTATGATTACTTTAAAAGTGCCTACACACTAGACGATATTCTGCACGATTAGCCCGATTTCAACGCATCAGAATGACAAATCATGTAAAATATGCCCAAATGGTGAGTGTCCACTCACGATCACGATGCCAATGCGCGGCCCCGCGTGTCATATCGCATCTTCAGATCTTGCCTACAGCAGGCAAGATCTGCCAATCTTGTTAACAAGATCCAGGTCGTTGGTCAGATCATTTGTCAGATTGGACAGTTTATGCAAGATATAATTTGTCTGGGAGTGCAGGGGAGTTCAAGGGAAACCGTTGACGACATTGCATCTTTTGCGAGTCATCTAGTGTGTAGGCACCTTGAGTTGTGTATTATGACCCGATGCATGCACAGTCTGCTAATAATTGTAAGGTCCGTATGCAGATGGAATTGTGTGCAATTCTGAATCCGGCCCTGTGTGTTACAAAGGTACTAACACAGGATATATTCTATTCAATTTAAAGGAGCCTATTCATCATTACATAATTATCAATGGTCTTTACTGCTCTTCTCTCCTAGCAGCACTGTTAACGCCATCCTTAGATGGAGAAGGCAGTGCAAAGCAGAGGAACGGAAAGCTGAGCTTTCCATTCCTTTATGAATCGCACTCACCATACAATAGTATGGTGATAGGATACATGCAGGAGCACGTGCACCGCTGGAGAAGTAATGCAGTTCTCCAATTGTATACTGCTCTATGAATAGCTCGAAGCAAGGAAGTGCCCTGTAAACAGGACACTTCACTGCTTCATGAATAGACCCCTTAATATATACAAAAGTAGGAGAAAATTAAAATTTTAACCTGCTTTTGTATAAATTAAGTGATGATGAATAGGTCCTAAAATGAGCTAACCACCTACAGAAGATCTATACACTACTTACAAAGGGTATATATGTAGTTATGTGACTGGCGGCCACAAGGCTGCCGGTCACAATCCCGATGACAGAATGTCGGCTAGGGATTCATGATAGGCGTCGAGATACCGACGCCTATCATAATCCTGATGAAGGAATCCAGGACGACGCGGGCCCGAACGAGGTAAGACTTAGGGTTAGGCACCCCCCAGGGAGGATCAGGGATAGGCTAGGGGAAGGGGGAGTTAGGCACCCCCCCGGGGCGGTTAGGGTTAGGCACCCCCCTGGGAGGGTTAGGGATAGGCTAGGGGAAGGGGGGATTAGGCACCCCCCGGGGCAGTTAGGGTTAGGCACCCCCCTAGGATGGTTAGGTTTAGAGTGTGGGTAGGGGGGGGTTAGGTTTAGGCACCCCTGGGGGGAGGTTAGGGTTAGGCACACCTAGGGGAGGGTTAGAGTTAGGGGAGGGAGGGAGTGGAGGGTTAGGTTACTTACGTGCCGCAGTCAGGATTTCTTCCCTTCGGCCAGCCGCTGTCAGGATTTCAATCCCATTCCCTTGCAAAGGGCACAGACACAAGAAACTGCGATAAACAAAGAGCTATTCTGATTCCAAAGAAGAGCTAATAAAGAAATAACAAAAAGAACCACAAACAATACAGCTTTCAAGCATCTCACAACAGATAGATACAACTTGACTATCTCCGATATAACAACCAGCAATAGGATACGGTAACCGTTGTACCCTCTTCTTCACAGAACCCACACACTTCCTCAAAGGTATCTGCACAGTGATGCCACAGAAACAGCTCCATTTGCAAATTAGAAATAGTGTGCGTTATTTATAGGGGAGTTGTATCTGCCTCCAATATTTATTTCCGAGAAACTGTGATCTTGGGAAGCTTTGACTTATGTTAGGAGCTTTGCTAAAACTGGAGGATTTAGGGGCATATTTATCACAATCCACATTTTTTATTCAAATGTGATAAATAATTTCTGCGTAAATGACAAAAGTGAGAATCAATATTTTCACGCAGATTTACTAACAATCTCCGATAAGAACCTGTGCTGGCGAAGAGCTAGAAGCCGTGTGATAGCGCAACACTATGACACTGCTTCGTGGTTTGGGTTCCAGCGCACACTGTCCCCTGCATCCTGAGATGATGATAAAGCAGAAAGTGGTACGTGTAACAGTGGGCTTCCCAGTGCAGCCACAAATTCCTCCACTCCTAAATAGAAGCCTCTCACTTGAGCATATGGATTGAGGTCTGAATGTGGCCTTCTCTGATCAGTCCCATTTTCTACAGGGGTTGGGTATGATACCCCGGCTGTGGGGATGCCGCTGTTCAGAATACTGGCAGCGGCATCCAAACAACCTGAATACCGACACCCATGGGATGCTAAGGTAAGAACTTTTCTAACCTCTACCATAACCCTCCCTCCCCGATGTCTAAGCCTAGTTCCTAAAACTCCCCCTCCCCACACCCTAAATTTAAGACCCCCTCCCCGCACCCTAAATTTAAGACCTAACCTCCCCCCTAGTGCCTAAACCTAACCTCCCCCTCCCCGCACCATAATCCTAACCCTCCCTAGTGCCTAACCCTAACCCTCCCCCTAGTGCCTAACCCTAACCCCGCTAGCTAACACTACCCTCCCCTTAACACCCCAATACTTATCTTCGGGATGCCAATGGTCGGCATACTGGTGCTGGTATCCCGACCTGTCGGGATTTAGGTGCCAATATTAAGACCGTCGGCATCCCGCACACCGGTATGCCGACTACATCTCTTCTACAGAACAGTCAGGATTTTCATGGGTGTGTAAAGCACACCCTGCACCCATTATAGATATGATCAGACAGGCATTAGACTCGTTTACAGAGGTAATTAAAAACTTTAATTACTTTTTAATCTCTCTCTCTCTCTCTCTCTCTCTCTCTCTCTCTCTCTCTCTCTCTCTCTCTCTCTCTCTCTCTCTCCATATTAAAATGATTAAACTGAAAAAAAAAAGGATACATGCATTTATGGACATGCTATTGTACCTGGAAATGTAACATTTTCCAATGACTTTGATTTATAGTATTGTACATGCCCTCCTGCAACTTTTACTAAATGCCTAACTAGTTCTTTCTTTTCAGAAATGCCTTTCAGCAGAGGGAACTGTTTACTGGCATTGCTCTGGGGATGCATCACATTCTGTACAACTGTACCCAATGCTGAGAACAAAGTAGTGCTGAATCATTTCCCAGGGCAATGAAAATAAAAAGCTCTATCCGGTGATAAAATGCATGACTGAAGAGCACAGAAGGAAGCCAGAATAACAAAGCAATGCATTTAGTCTGAGTTGCAGGAGGGCACGTTTCGAACCAATGAATTAAAATCATCTGGAGATGAAAACCTCCTCGAATCATATTGCGAGAGTTTCACAATAGGGGTATTAAAGCATGATTTTTTTTATCCCTCAGTATTTAGTCAAAGTTTGAATATTTAATGTAACTTTGTGTTACTGTTGTTTTGATCAGCATATGTTTATCTTACAGTAATTCCCAGTCAGCCTAATTAGGATGCACACTTAGCTGGCCCAGGGCGCTTACTCATCACACCAGACAGCAGCTGGAAATAACGGCGATGTCTCTCCTACTTGGTGCTTTTACTTACTCAGCAAATGCAATGTGTAAATGACTCCAGCCATGAACATCTTTTATAATGTCACTGCATCCGCCAGTAATATCTCCAACATTTTATTACAAATTACCAACATAAGTAACGTTTGCACTCTGTCATCTACAAATGTGCTTCTCATTGCTACCATCTACTGGTTATTTCTTGTTTTAATCTTTAAGTTGAAGTGTGTGGGTCACAGAAGTGAAACATGCCACCTAGCCTTTCATGTGCCTGTTTAATGTATATCGGAGTAGATTTATATTTTTGGAATGATTAGGAACCACAGTTCTTTCTGATGTTAGCTGTTGTCAAATGCAGGATCTCATTTCAAACACAAGGGCTCAGGTTCAATAATAGGATAAAGGCTCTCATTCGGATACTGCCACTAACCAAGCCTCTAGCAATCCCAGGAGTATTGTGCTGTTACTGCATCACAGCCAGTCAGCATTGCAAGACTTGCACATAACTCATAGCACTTCCATGCCAGGGTTTATATAGTCATTTACCTCTCGTAATAGGGAGAATTTTTTTTATTAACCATGAATATTTGTATGGTTGAAAAGGGTACAGAGCATGAGGGTAGCCTATTTAACAAGGTCTGCGGCAGTACAAGATGATATTGATAATAGAAGATAGATTTTTTAATTGCTTTATTATTTAAATAAAGCATTTTCCTAATGTTATTATTTTTAAATATTTTTTTCTTTAGATTTGTATCTATTTTTTTAAATATATACTTTTCTATTCCTCCTCACCCCTACTAAATGAAAATAAAAGTACAAGCCACTGCACATACTTGAGCCATGTAGTTGGATCACGCGTGCAGATAATCTTTGAGCCTCTGCTGTTGTTATGATTGTAAAATAAAAGTACCAGTGTGATGCTTGATAAATAGAGTCTTCCAATGGTTATCAGGGGCTCCAAGGGAGAGGGATGGATGGGTACTGATTACTTCCTGGGGGGACCTGGGTCAGCCGGTATTCCCCTCTTACTCTTGTCCGTGGCAGCAGTGGCCAGCACACACTGCTGTATACTGAGCTGCAGTGAGTATAGGAAGACTGCTGCTGCCACTGAGTGCGCCAGCCTCCTCTGCCTGTACCTGATAGGAGGGGTGACAGTGATCGCATGGATCGCACCACCCTGGATCTGTCCTTGGCTGAGGGGCACAACGGCGCCCCCTGTGGAACGCAAAGCATCACTTTACGACGCCTTAGATAATACATTTTTAATTTCTTGTTAGGGGGCATGGCCACATCTCCTTACGTTAGTCCACGCTCCCTTTTCAGTACATAGGCCCGGCCAGGCTCTCTACAGCCCTGATTTTGATAATCCCCTTAATATATAGGGCAAAATGGAAAATAGCCCTGTGATTGTCAAAAATGCCCTTTATTTGCAAGCAAAAGATCTATTTCACCCGACGTAGACTCAGATGTCTTTGAATAGGCATAAAGGAGATGAAATCTGCTGTGCAAAGGAAAACATCTTTCCACACCAGGGGTTTCATTTATCAATCAGGGGCACATGCTGGATTTTTACTTACAATATTACATTTATAGCAGATGATCTATACAAATATTGATTTAGTAAATTTCTACTGAAAACGCCAAAATGAATTAATTGAATTACGAAACTCCATATAGTCTTAAAATAAATTCAGGGTAAACCCCCCCCCTAAAAAACCCCAAAACAAAACAAAAACAATTTATGTATGTACAGAGCTTTCCCCATAAATTTCAGTAGCTCTTTTATTCCCCCCCCCCAAAAAAAACAAAATACTGTGATTCATGAGTCTATCAAGAGGGAGTGGGGGCAAAATTATGTGATTCTAAAGGAATCACATCATATTGGCTCCACCCCCTATCCAGTGACCATTTTGTCACAAGGAGCATAATAACGTGCGACCGTGGTAAAAAAAAAATTAATTAATCTCTCAGTGGAGGTTTCTTGGTACTAAGAAACCCCCCATGCGTGCGCCACTGTCAATGTTAATCTTTTTGGAGGTTTCAAACTAGCTCATACTTCCACACATCCCCAGTGATGTGTGGCATTTCAAACCTGACAAAACATGCCAAACCACTGGGAAATTTAAGGAAATCTTGTGATTTTTTTCATACTGGCTGATTTTCAACCTGAAAAAAAGAATGAGTGCTCTGTAAACTGCACTGTATAAGGGTGCCTAATGCCAACTATTACTTTTTATAGGTTAGAGGAGTTACTGGTAGCAGATATAGGAGGGTGACTAGAGGACAGAATAGTGGAGTGTGACTATTGATTACTGATTGCTTTGACTCGTCTGTTTATTGTGCATCTTTTATTTGTTAATATTGTTTTTTGTCATTGTCTTTGTTTGATTGAATTGTTCTTTGTCTTATTTGTGCATGACTGTTTCGTGAGTGTCAGTGATTGTACTATCTTTTTTCTCTATGTATTTTCTGTTTTGTCTGTCCCATTTATTTTTATTTGTCAGAATGGCTAGTGGGATGAGGACAGAGATAGTGAGTAGACATTCCCTCAAGGAAACAGAATAGCAGAGGAAGGAGGAGAGGACTTACTGTAGGAAGCCAGGTCACTACCCTATATGGCTAGACAAAATCCATCTGCAATGTCAGATTCACTTATGAGAATTGTGCTGTAGTATCTACTGTTATCTACCATTATAAGATGAAATAGAATCAGTGTGCCATGCTATCAATTTGGTTTCTGCATGGCTGAATATAGGTGACAATAAAGCATAAAGCATAGCATATTGCATGCCATGCATCCCGCCACTCAACGCATGCATGCCGGTATTCATGAATAGAATTGTAAAGGACAGCTGTGCTTTGTGAGAGAGGGACTTCCAGGTTTATGACCCAGAAGTCCCTTTTAAATCAACTTTGTTTAAAATGGGATCATTTGATGTCAGGTAAGATTGCTTTCCTTGTAATCTATGTATGATTGTATTAGTTCTTTGTATATGTTTGATTTTATTATGTGTAGATGGACGGTGTTTTGATTTTAACATGTGATTGATTAATTGATCTCGAGTGCTACCATTTGGCTAATCACCTATGAGTATAAAGGTGGCCATTAATGGACATGCTCTCATACTCCTGAAGAAGCTGGGTGGTTTATTTTGCTCAGTGAAATGCGTTGACACCTTCTCTGCATTCCTGTATATACAACTGGACTATTATTTGGACCGTGTTTCATTCCTCGATGGACCCATTGGCATACGCTGGAACCATTCCATGTGGGATTACCCCTACAGCCTACAAAGTTTTGCGTCTTGGATGCAAAGGACTGTGATACCACTTCATGGTAAATAAGTGATTGCCTGTCATTTAACTTCATTATTTGGGACATATTGGAGGTTGTCCTAGGTCCAGCTGCTAATATCACAGGAGCAGATATTCACCTTGGTTCATATTGTGAACTTTTTATTGTGCCATTTGATATGGATATGTGTTGCTTTTTAATAAATTAATGTACTTTTGTTATAACACTGTCCATCCTTTATAGCACTGGTTATTTTGGTTTATGTGTTTTCTTGTATTTAGGGTCTGACTATCCCTTGTTAACAGTTGCCTTGTGACAGCGTGTTTACACCCATTTGATTTTGTTTAAATTAAAATGGCACTGGCTTCTATGCCCTTTTCCAAAATGGCCTAAATGGAGTATGATCTCACTGGCTAGGAAATGACTGTCATCAGTATCGCCTGTAAAGTAATAGTTTGTGATGACAGCATATTATCTATGGGTGGGACAGGTCTTTAAGTGATACCTCACAACTACAGGGCATCACACATATATTACATGTGTGAAAGAAAAAGATATATATGCCAGGATAAATCATATATTGTATATTGATTTTTTTTTGGGTGGATAGGTAAAAACTATCATAAATGTAATTGTTTTATCCTTTCTAGAATAAGTATAGCAAAAAGTCCTGTGACTGTGGATAATTGTTGCAGCAGCTTCAAAGGCCGACAGCAGCTGAAATGTACCAGTCGGATAATAGAGCAACAGGCGGCATTATTCAGCCAGATTGTGTTCTGTAACCAGTTAGACAAAAGCACAAACGCCGACACAAAGACCTGTTATTTTATTCCCAGTAGACACAAAGCGTAAAAATGACTTCAGCCCCTTGAGCCGATTTAGCACAGAGTTATAATTAATGGAAACAAAGGCGCTTAACTGCAATGTAACAACAAAAACTGTATTGTTATTTCAGAGACGACATGAGGCAGCTTTGTGCTAACAATGGCTGTGCCTGGCAGGGGAAGGGTTAGTGTCTTGAAAACCCCAGTCGCTAAACTGCTGTTGCACTTACTGCACACTTTGATTTTTGGTTCTTTATCTACATCAACTTTAACCATAAAGTATCAGTCAATTTGATATAAAAAGGCATGAGGGTATATTTAGCAAAGAACCCTTTTGTTGGCTAAGGACCTGGTTTAGAGCTGTATGCTATTGCCACCGAAGATGTGATCCCGTACGCCGCTGCTGTGCGAAAATGTGCAGATATCGCAGCCGCCGGGATAAGTATTGAAACGCCCCACGGCGTCTTTGCAAATCCAAGCATCTGCGTACAAAGACGCAGCATTATTCGCAGGTAATTTGATATTCACAGTCCTGAGTAGCTCTATGGTCACGCAGAATGCGCACAGAAAATGAGACGCCAGAGCCATATGTACTGTGTACAGGATCGCAGATGCAGGATGTGACATGCCCTCGAAATGGTCGCAACACGCCTGTGTTTTTAGCCGACTCTCCCCATTACCACCCTCAAATGCTCCCCGACTATCAATCACCATGACCTTGACGCATGCGCAGCGCGACTCAGACATATGCGCAGATGGCCAATCATTGCTCAACTGCGAAAACATCAGTATAGTGTACAACTCTGAATCAGGCCCTATGTTCTACTTTGCTCAGTTATAAGTCACCCATTGTTTGAATCTTACATTATACTAATTCACTCACTTAACTACTAACTAGAAATCACCACACGGACACCTATGTGGAATTAAAAGAGGACACAGACGAAATGTATTGATCAATTTGTAATTAGAAGATGGTGGCAGTAAAAAGCAGTGCTCCAAGGCCACAGCCAGGCAATTATATGTGACTAAATAAATAAAAAGGCGGATCCCCGACCGGCGCAAACTGGCCTGAGGTAGAACCATTCACCCTTAATTGGCATAGCATTGGCCCCTCCCTAAGATGATGGCCCAGTCCCCCCCTTATGGCCCCCATACACGTGAGATTCAAAGTTGGTAAGATCAGTTGTACGATTTCCCTTTAAATTCTTCCCTTGTTCTTCATAAGATGTGGTCAAATGGTGTACAATTGATCATTAAGATCATAGGATAAGATGCATAGAAGTGTATCACATCTTACACGATCAGTTGAGATCTCTCTGCAAAACCATCTAATCTGCGATCCAACTAGACGACGGTGAGGACGCACATCTGGGTCGCAGAAGACTCAAAATACAACGATTTGCAAACAATTGGTCTGTCCAACCTGTAGAAACTGCCAAAATCATGTTAAAAATCGTCCCGTGTATGGCCAGCTTAAGGTAAATGACCACTTGCCGCTAGCAAAAGGCAAATGCTACCCAGGCACTCTTATGCTATAATAGGCCGCCCAGGAGCACTGCTTACTGCAAGGCTGCACCTCCACCTGTTGGAAGGAAATTGAAATTTGCACAATTCAACATTTCAAGACTTAAATACAAAACAGCTTAGACTGTTCAAAACTGGAAAAGAGGAAGATTGCTCCTCTTCCAGACTTTTTATAATGAATAGTAAGGGCCTTGCCCCTTATTACTGCCATAGGCTACAATTTTGATGGGCACATTCCTGGCTATGCCCCCTCCTCTCCTTTAACCCCTGGTGAGCTAGCAATATTCCATTACTAAATAGGGTGCTTATCTTTCCTCAAACTTATTCAAGTATATGGATCTATATCAATGGGGTTACTGCCTAGCCTAAATACAGTATCTCCGCCTCCTGCTGGAGGTAGTCTTAACCTATTTATCATAGCTATCGGCAATATATATATATATATCTTATGATGGCGTAGGACTAAAATATTTCTCATGCAGTAATACAGTCAGGTCCATAAATATTGGGACATTGACAGAATTTTCATATTTTGGCCTCTATTCACCACCACAATGATTTTGAAATGAAACAAACAAGATGTGATTTAACTGCAGACTTTCAGATTTAATTTGAGGGTAATTACATCCAAATCAGGTGAACGGTGTAGGAATTACAACGATTTTTTATATGTGCCTCCCACTTTTTAAGGGGCCAAAAGTAATGGGACAAACTAAACAATCCTAAATCTAACTTTCACTTTTTAATACTTTGTTGAAAATCCTTTGCAGGCAATTACAGCCTGAAGTCTGGAACGCATAGACATCACCAAACGCTGAGTTTCATCCCTGGTGATGCTCTGCCAGGCCTCTACTGCAAATGTCTTCAGTTCCTGCTTCATCTTGGGGCATTTTCCCTTCAGTTTTGTCTTCATCAAGTGAAATGCATGCTCAATCGGATTCAGGTCAGGGGATTGACTTGGCCATTGCATAGCATTCCACTTTCTAGCCTTAAAAAACTCTTTGGTTGCTTTTGCAGTATGCTTCAGGTAATTGTCCATCTGCACTGTGAAGCGCCGTCTAATGAGTTCTGAAGCATTTGACTGAATATGAGCATATAATATTGCCAGAAACACTTCAGAATTCATTCTGCTGCTTTTATTAGCAGTCACATCATCAATAAATACAAGGGAACCAGTTCCATTGGCAGCCGTACATGCCCACGCCATGACACTACCACCACCATGCTTCACTGATGAGGTGGTATGTTTTGGATCATGAGCAGTTCCTTTCCTTCTCTTCCCATCACTCTGGTACAAGTTGATCTTTGTCTCATCTGTCCAAAGGATGTTGTTACAGAACTGTAATTACTTTTTTAGATGTTGTTTGGCAAATTCTAATCTGGTCTTCTTGTTTTTGTGGCTCACCAACTGTTTACATCTTGTGGTGAACCCTCTATATTCACTCTTGTGAAGTCTTCTCTTGATTGTTGACTTTGACACATATACATCTACCTCCTGGAGAGTGTTCTTGATTTGGCCAACTATTGTGAAGGGGTTTTTCTTCACCAGGGAAATAATTATTTTGTCATCCACCACAGTTGTTTTCCGTGATCTTCCGGGTCTTTTGGTGTTGCTGAGCTCTCCGGTGTGTTCTTTCTTTTTAAGAATGTTCCAAACAGTTGATTTGGCCATTTTGCTATCCCTCTGATGGGTTTGTTTTGATTTTTCAGCCTAATGATGGCTTGCTTCACTGATAGTGACAGCTCTTTGGATCTCATATTGAGAGTTGACAGCAGCTGATTCCAAATGCAAATGTCACACCTAGAATCAACTCCAGACCTTTTACCTGCTTAATTGATAATGAAATAACGAGGGAATAGCCCACACCTGTCCATGAAATATCTTTGAGTTGATAGTCCCATTACTTTTGGCCCCTTAAAAAGTGGGAGGCACATATTGAAACTGTTGTAATTCCTACACCGTTCACCCGATTTGGATGTAATTACCCTCAAATTAAATCTGAAAGTCTGCAGTTAAAGCACAACTTGTTTGTTTCATTTCAAAACCATTGTGGTGGTGAATAGAGGCCAAAATCTGAAAATTCTGTCAATGTCCCAATATTTATGGACCTGACTGTATATAAAAAAAAAATTAGTTCGAAATAAAGTTTAAAAAGTGTAATTTTCTTTAAATATTTTATAAAAACAATTTTTGATAGTGGAACTGCAAAGCTTAAAGGGTCTGTTTATTATTTTTCTCTATTTTGCTGGAGAACTTTATGGGTCCCATTTAACAATGAGACATAACCCCTTTAGCACTCACTAAATGGGTTATGTCCTCCATTTAGTATTTAACAAACAGCAGTAAACTAAGATTACCGGTGTTTGTCACTGCATCACTTACGCTATCTATAGATGGCGAGACTGATACGCAGGAGCGTATCTACCCATTGGCCAGGATGGCACTCGCAAGTGCCGCCGGCCAAAGGGGGGACGCTGTCCAGCAGTGGCACCAGCAGCCAATGAGTAGACTACCCCAGGGGCTTGAACTAGCCCTGCTAGTCCGCCGGGCCCCAAGTGTAGGGCAGACCGCAGTGAGAGCGGTCTGCCCTACACAGTTTACAAACACACATCCGCCAGCGGCGGCTGTCTGTTTGTTATAGCAGCCAGCCAATGAGAGTCAAACAGACTCTCAATGGCTGCTGTATCCACGGAGGGAACCGGCTGGAGCTCACTCATGAGATCCGCCTTCCGGCTCCCCCCGCAGCAGGTGATGGGAGAGACGTCATGACGTCTCTCCCATCCCATAGTGCAGAGCGAGAGCGGGCCCGGAGGAGTGGACAGCAGCGGTCGTCGGCAGGAGCGGGGATCAGGTAAGTTGCTTATTTTTTTCTGGCATAGCACTGTGGGGGAGTGTGGCTACTAGGGGGCACTTTATAGAGGGTGGCCGCTACTGGAGGCACATTATGGGGGTGACAGACACTACTGGGGGTACTGTATTGTGGGGGCTGCTACTGGGGGCACGTTATGGGGGATGGCCGCTACTGGGGGCACATTATGGGGGGGATGGCCGCTACTGGGGGCACTGTATTGTGGGGGCCGCTACTGGGGGCATGTTATGGGGGGTCCGCTACTGGGGGCACTGTATAGGAGGGACTACTACTTGGGGCACTGTATAGGGGGACTACTACTGGGGGCACTGTATAGGGGGGACTACTACTGGGGGCAATGCATAAGGGGGACTACTACTGGGGGCACTGCATACAGGGGACTACTACTGGGGGCACTGCATAGGAGAGACTACTACTGGAGGGCACATCCTGAAATTATGGGGGGAGGGGGGCACCAGTTCATTGCCTTGCCAGGGGCGCTTGGATCCCTAGATACACCCCTACTGATACGGTCCCTATTACTGGCAATAGGGACCCAGCATCAGACTTCCAGGCATTGCTAAGTCCCCCCTGGGTAAAATGTCATGTGCATGTGCAGACTGGCCGCCATCAGGGCCGTAGCTAGGGTAGTGCGGCCGGTGCCATCGCACAGGGCACCACAAGTCAGGGGGCGCTGTTTGGGCCTGTCAAATTTCTGTTTATTATCATTCTTTCTTGTAGCTTCCTCTTATTTCATCCCCAGCATCTCCTGGACTCTCCTATCTCTTCCGTGGCCCTTCCCCATGAAGCCATAGCCCTTTTTCGGGTGCATTATGTCCCTTTGAAAAATGAGGGGGGTGCCAATGCTCTTTCTGGCACAGGGCACCAAAAAGTCTATTTACAGCTCTGGCCGCCATACATGTACATGACACAGCAGCCCAGCACTGGCAGCTATAAACTGCCAGCAACAGAGTGGAGGATGCCGCTACCGAAGGAGACGTCGTTGGACCTCTCCGGAGAGGTAAGTAATGTTAAATACAAATGACATATTTGTTTGTATCACTGTGATACTAAACAAATGGGGCCCTATATTTTGTATTACTCTGCAGCAATACAGATTGCTTTACTGCTACAATTTATCAATGTTGCAATTCTAATGTAACATAAAGTAACACTGGCTGCAAAGTCCCACGGCTATTTTTCTCAAATGTGGGCAGGCAATGAGGCTGCAATACAATACCTTAGCTGTTTTCCTCTTTTAGGAGAAACTCCAGAAGAAGGAGTTATCACTGCTTAAAATTTAAGATCCTTAAATCTTGGTTCCAGCTCATGCACAGGGATAGGCTGGGTTTGGGGCCATGTCCTGTAGAATCAATTCTGTATTAGTAAATCACGCAACGGTGTAGGCCACATTCATAACTAAATGGCTCCCAATATTTTAGATCAGTGAATTTGATTGGGGTGTATATGTGTATTTTTGTGTGGTGGCGTAGGGGGTCTTAGCATCACAATGGGGCATGCCCGTTTTACAGCCCCTTATCACGTCTGCTAGCCTCCATTCACCCATTCATTACTACACACTAGTCACATGTAATCGCGGCTCCTGTTTGCTGCTGTAGTGTAGTTGTGAATGATTCATACCTCCCTAACATATGGCCGAATGGGAGGGAGCCCTCAAATCAGGACTGGCTTGCTGAATTTGGAAACGTGTGTTGCACAGAGCTGAATGAAATCATTAAGGATGTACCCTATTTTGTTTAATATATCATACACCTAGCCTCACTACACCATACAGCGCAAGACCTCAGGTGTGACTGAGTTGCTTTGAGAAGTGTAGTATAGCATATTTTTTGTGTCTTATTCACACCACAGATACAACAATAGTGTACTGGAGATGTTGGGCTGCAACTTTAACGGCATAATTAGTTTTAAAAACGTACAAAGTCGCAGATAAAGCAGAACGTAACCCTAACTCTAATGGTAGCCCTGAACCAAACCCTCATGCTAACCTTAATGGTAACTCTAACCCTGAGTGTAATGCAAATCTCAACATTTTGACAATGTCGACAATTTACAGGTGTCACTATTTATGATGTCAACATTTTAGCCATACCGACAACAGGAATGTTGACCTTCTGCAGTCGACATTATGACTACATCTTTTTCTGAGCATCTGAGGTTTCATAAATGGGCCATCTCAGGAGAATTCCAAATCATCATTACCCACAGCAATCACCATTGAACAACGGTGTGAGTTTATCCAAAGTACTAATACCATTGCTAAAGCATGGGTATAACTCACATATCGTAACCCAATTAAGAAGCAAAAAATAAGACAGCAATATAAACCTGTCCTATCATAGGAATTAAAAAACAATAACCACCCTGAATGTATCTTTGGTTTAATACTTAATAACATAAAATGTAGAAGTAACCTCTATATATTTAAAATCAAATGTCCTGTCTGATTCGCTCACACATCAATGTCCAGCCCCACCCCTGGACCTAGAAACATTAAAATTGGGGAGTATATTCCTCCCATGATATAGGTGCCCACTAAGCAGGGATTTTTTAAAATGCAACTCTTATGCTGGGTACACACCTTACAGATATATCTGCAGATGATGGTTGTTCATACACACTGAACAGACATTATCTGCAATCTGTCCGCGAGTCCCCCCGCGGCCTCTGTAGAAAGTGTACGGGGGGTCACACAGCACGATGCCCCAATATATCTGCAGATATATTGGGCATCGGCTGTGCAGCACAGCCGACACGATATATCTGTGAACGATGTAGTTCACAGACATATCAATGGTACACATTGGCCCATGCACACAAGATATATTGGCCGATCAATTGATCAGCCAATATATCTGCCAGTGTGTACCCAGCATAAGGGGGTGAAAATGGCTAAAACTTTTCCTTTCCCTGTGCAATGTCCTGCCTGACTGACTCATCGTGGCTGCAGCACAGTTCAGTATTCATATAGGGGAGCCACGCCAACTGTCACCCCAACTGCTGCCAAACATCACTGGCAGTTGGTGTGGCTCCTCTATTTGAATATTGGACTCCGATGCAGCCCCACTGCTGGAGCTGCCACTACCTGTATGATCCTGATGTGGCTTATGAGGCAGGCAGCATTGCAAAGGGGTAAAATGTGTTTTCAAGGATTCCTCAATAGCTCTTAGGACACAAGTGAAGGAGGGGAGCAGAAAGATTATTTGAGAATTTATTGTAGAGTAGCACATACAGTATGCACATTCCATTGTATAAGATAGCATACTGGAATATAAAAAACATTTATCCTTTGCATTTATCTTTATTTTATTTCATCTACTTCGCTTGCAAGATAAACATTTGTGAATTGCAACAAATAATAAATTAGTCTCCTTATACCATATCTTTCCCTTTATGTTGATTATTTATTGTATAATTTTGTATGTCTGTTTTAGAAACCAGCATGAATTGTATGTTTTGTTTTAAGATCATGAATTTTTATTGTTATTTTCAATCTATGAATGGTTGAGCAACTTCAATCCGAAATCCTGGGTGACACAGAAGAAATTCAACATGTCTATGATTGCAAGATGCCGATTGGTTAGCCAAACAATAAATAATTAGATTCAAGGCACTCATGTATTTTTCTAAGGAAAATACCTTTACTGGTAGCCAGTGCCGGATTAACAAATAGTCAGAGTAGGCATCGGCCTATGGGCCTCGCGCCTTTTAGGGGCCCCGCGACTATGGATTAAAATAATATTGATTTGATCTTGAAAGAAAATTACAATCAAGCTTTCCCCGAGATTCCGACTGCCTAGGGGCCTCCACAGGGTTTAATCCGGCACTGCTGGTAGCGAAATGCATTGTCTAGACAAGGGGTGGGTAATAAGCGGCCCTTCAGCTGCTGTTGAACTACACATCCTAATAGCAAAATTGTGGCAGGGCATACTGGGATGTGTAGTTCTATAACAGTTGGAAAGCCGCTTATTGCCCACCCCTGGTGGTATATTTACTAAAGTGAGAGTTTTTAGAAGTGGAGATGTTGCCCATAGCAACCACTCAGATTCTAGCTATTATCTTCTAGAAGATGCTAGTTAAATGTTAAGTAGAATCTGATTGGTTGCTATGGGCTACATCTCAACCTCTAAAAACTCTCACTTTCATAAATATACCCCCTGGTCTAAACTCTAGAGTCACCATTGGAGATATTTTGTTACCAATATTAGCTGTGCTCTGACTTATTCTGACAAGCCTTGTTCACCTTCACAAATAGACATATGTGAGCTTGCTGTGGGCCCAGTTTCCAGCAAAAATATCTGCAGGTGGATGTATCCACTTAGGAACCCAGAATAGAGATAAGGACTGGTGAGCATATTACTACAGACCAATTGGGCTCTGAGGGGCCTATTCATCAACACAAAAAAAATCAATGGAGGTAATTAGATTTAGAACTCGCATGGAGTTCTACCTAATTACCGGTAGAATACATCACTCCTCCTCTTCATAACTATCTATTCCGAAAAGCTGTCATTTTTTACACGTTCACCCCCCCCCCTCCGCTCCCCTCTCCCACCTACTTGGCTGCAGCCGGGGACCCTGACCTCCCGTCTGAAGATTTTTTTACATCTTGTTGTTTTTGTTTAACTTTACTGTGTTCAGCCCTGTCCTGATGGAATATCAGAAATGGAGAGCGACAGGAGAGTGCCCCTAAATCTGACACCCCTCTGGCGGATGCCATAGCCAGAAGAAAGAGTATTCGCTGTGAGCCACTTGAGTTCCACAGATTCCAGGGGTTCAAATGGAGGACCCTTAGGGTGCAGAGAACTACTAACAAATCCCATGGAGCCACTGGAGGGACAGAGAGGTTGTATACGGAGGACACCCTGGAGGAAGGTGTGTACATCCGGTAGTGGGGCAAGGCTACGCTGGAACCAAATGGATAGAGCAGAGACATGCACTTTCATTGAGGCAAGGCGGAGTCCAAGGTCCAATCCAGCTTGAAGGAAGGCCAGGACTCTGCAAATCCTAAACACTTGAGGGTCGTAGCTTCTGGTACGACACCATTGGAAATATGTATGCCACACTCTATGGTAGATCCTAGCAAAGGCTGGCTTACATGCTCTGAGCATAGTCTGGACTACAGCGCTAGAGAATCCTTTGGACCTCAGGAGGGATGTCTCAAGAGCCATGCCGTCAATGAGGTCCGCCTCTGGTAGGCCCCATCTGTTCACTAGGAGTTGAAAAACCTCTGGGTGAAGAGACCATTCCCCAGTATGTATGTTGTGATGGCTGAGGAAGTCTGCTTCCCAATTGAGAACTCCCGAAATGAACACCGCAGAGATGGCCGAGAGGTGAACCTCGGCCCATGTCAGAATGCTTGACAGTTCTGTCATAGCTGCACGACTTTGAGTGCCTCCTTGATGGTTTATGTAAGCCACTGTTGTGGCATTGTCGGACTGTACTGTACCTGTACAGGTTTTCCTTGAAGTATGTGCTGGGCCAGTATGAGTATGAGGGCCCTGTAGACAACTCGAAGTTCCAATATGTTGATCGGCAGGGTTGATTTGACCGATGTCCAACGGACCTGGAAGGAGTGTTGACCAGTCACTGCACCCCAACCCCAGAGACTGGCATCCATTGTTAGGAGTACCCAGTCTGGGATACAATAGGGGTTACCCTTGGTTAGATGAGATGTCTGTAGCCACTAAGATAGGGACAGGCGAACCTCTGGAGAGAGCACCATCGTCTGAGCCCTGATCCAATGGGGCAACCTGTTCCACCTGGAGAGGATTAGCCTTTGCATAGACCTGGAGTGGAACTGAACATGCCACACCATATCGAAGGTGGATACCATGGATCCCAGAACCTGCATTGCTGAGTGGAATGACACTCGGCGACTGTGGAGGAATCTGCACACTCGTATTTGAAGTGTGGAGATCTTGTGTGATGTCAGAAAGATTCTCTGATCCTGAGAATCCAGCAGGGCTCCCAGATTAACCATTCTTTGTGAGGGATTCAGGGAGGACTTTTTTCAGTTGATTAACCATCCATGCTTTCGAAGGAAAGCGATGGTTAGCTGTAGATGGCGTTGAAGCATCTCTGTGGATCCTGCTAAGAGCAGGAGGTCATCCAGATTTGGTAGCAGTCGGAAACCCTGACCACGCAGGTGGGCCGCCATGATAGCCATAATTTTCTAAATACCCGTGGAGCTGTGGATAGTCCAAAGGGCAGAACCTGAAATTGGAAGTGTTGCTGTAGTATAGCAAACCGGAGATATCGTTGATGAGAGGGCGCTATAGGTACATGTAGGTAAGCGTCCTGAATATCAAAAGATACCATAAAGTCCCCATGCTCCATAGCTAGGATGATAGAGCGTAGGGTTTCCATCATGAACCTAAGGAATTTGTTCAGGAACTTGAGGTTAAGCTTAGGCCAATGAGACCCATTCGGCTTCTGAACCACAAAAAGAGAAGAATTGAGATAGCGGGACTGGCACAATTACCCCTGCTTGCAGCAACAACTGTATAGCTTTCTTGATTTGCAGTGCCTTGTTTGGGTCTGAAAGAGGGCCTGTGTAGAAATTTTTTTGGGGTGGCCGTCTTAGAAATGAGAGGGTATACCTGTGAGAGACCACTTCTCTTTCTCAAGCGTCCATGGTTGTTTGACACCAGCACTTGGCAAACTGAAGAAGTCAGCCTCCTACTCTGGGGTCCCCCAGGGGGAGGCCCGTCCCATCGGGCTGAGGGCTTGTCCTCGGATTTTGAAGCAGGGCGTCTGGTGGTGCAGGTCTGCTTGGTCCTGGGCTTGGCGGCCCTAGTGGAAGCCGACCACATAAGAATTGACTGACCTTTAGGCTTTCCTTGAGGACGAAAGGACCTACAAGATGTAGATCGAGGCTTTGTAGTAGTAGACGCTGAGGGCAGAAATGCAGTTTTTGATGCCGCCAATGTGGTTACAATCTTGTCAAGGTCTGGGCCAAACAAGATTTCTCCATTGTAGGGAAATACTTCTAAGCACTTCTTAGAATCCTCATCAGCCTTCCATGAGCGTAACCACAGGGTACGGCGGGCAGACACCGCCGTGGTTGAGACTCTAGAAGTTAGGAGACTAGCATCCAATGTTGCTTCTCCAATATAGGAAGCTGCATCTTGTATGTGAGCTATAAAAGGCTTCTGATTCCTAGATGCATGTGAGGGAAAAGAGTCTGCGTTAGCCCAGCTCTCTATTGCTTTAGCCACCCATGCAATAGCGAAGGTTGGACGAGCAACAACCCCTGAAAGAGAGTACATCGATTTAAGGCAACATTCAACCTTTCTATCTGTAGGGTCCTTCAGAGAGGATACTGTAGGGAAGGGAAAGGCAATGTAGTGCTCTTAATAAATTGTTTTTGGGGCTGAAAACTCTTACCGGGCGTCTGCTAGGCTGCTGCCATGTGTTTAGCTAGTTGATCCGATAGAGGGAATTCTGCTGAAGCCACTTTCTGTCGTTTAAACAGTGGGTGCTTTGATTTAGGAGCTGGTTCATAATCTTCTTTTAGTAAGATGGATCTAACAGCTCGCACCAAAGCAGGAATATTAATTTTAGACTGACTCTCTTCCTCAACTGGAGGGGAGTCAGTGTTAGAGAAACCAGCATCTTCTGCCTCCTCAGATGACACCTCAGAATCTGAGAGCTGCGTGGACTGTAAGGATAACTTAGACGTTTTACTGGGTAGGGGCTTCTCACCTTGCAACATAGTTTGAAAGGCTGTAGCGATAGCCACCAGACTCAGTACCAAGCTAGAAAATACGTCTACTGATAGAGGGGGAACAGTAGGTACGTGTATAGTCTGAACCTGTTGTGTCAACCCCAGAGGGGGAATTACAGACTGTTCTGGCAACCCCATAGGGGAGATTACAGCTGGGACCGCTGGGCGGTCCTCAATAGTAGCCATCACCTGATAAAAGGAAGCCCAGGGGGGCTCTTGTGCAGGAGCTGGGAGCAGGGGCATTTCTAGAGAGGAAGGGGCCCGTGTGCAGTCTCCGACCCGGGCCCCCTCCTCTTCGCCCGGCGGCCTGCAGCTCACTGAGCTGTGCGCGGCCAGCGCTGGAGTTATAGACTCTGGGCACTAGAGTGTGCCCAGAGTCTATAATGTATGCACAGGTAACCGGGAAAATGGCTGCGGCGGCCATTTTCCCTGTACTGCGCATGCGCAAACGATGGAAAAATGGTCGCTGCGGCCATTTTCCAGTCGTTTTACAGCGCCGGATGCCCGCGCCGATGTGGGACTCCAGAGAGGTAAGTATTATTATGGGTGCAGGGTGTGCGGTGCGGGGGCCTATGTTCCCCGCACACCCTGCACCCATTATAGATACGCCCCTGGCTGGGAGGTCTGATGGTGGGGTTAACACTTAGCACATAACCCATCTTGTATCAAATCCTCCTTACTTAAGCCTGCAGCACATAATTTGCATGATAGCAGTATGGGTGCAGATACTTGCTTGCTACTCTTGCCCCTGCTAGACATAGCTGCAGAGTAGTACAGCACACAATATGGCACTGGATATAATGCAATTACTAGTTATGTAGAATACAAGTAGGAATACAATATACTCATCCTGTCTTATGCTTGGGCAAGCTGCAGGGGCGCACAGCACAAATATGGCACAGTTCAGTAACCAACTGTATGTGACAACCTTCACAAATACAAGAGATGTGAGGCACAGGAAAACCCTGAACACGCCTGTATGTTAGGGCAAGTAAGGAAAAGAAAAAAAAAAAAGATATATGCTGACAGAACAGAGAAATGTACAGCCAGGCAGTGCTAGCATAAGTCACATACAATGCAGAAATACAATAGAACTGCAGAATGGCACTACAATCAACTACACAGATTCTGTGGTCAGAGACTCAACATCTGGTAGGCTATAGCGCTACATAACCTGACTCCATGGTGAAGTATATGTAGGGCATACTTGCCTACCCTCCCGCTTTCTGCGGTAGCCTCCCGCTTTTAGGTGGGAGCTCCCGCTACCCCGCAATATAAAGGGAATCCCCCGCTTTCCCCACTGCCCCGTCAGAAATCCGGACTGCGCATGCGCGACTCAGTCCGGATGTAACAGGCGCGGGGTTTGAGATTGCATGACGCGTGTGTGGACGTCAGGCTTACTGTAAGCCAACCACCGCGGGGTTGGGAGTGAGTGGCGGTGGCCGGCCGCCTAACCCAGCCAGATCCCAGTGTGGCTGTATAATGTGCGCGGGTGGTCGGCAGTGTTGTACTGCGGCAGCGCTGCCTTTACGGCCACAATGCCCTTACCTCCTCTCCACAATGCGGCGGGACCCGCTTCCTCCTCCGCGGCAGTCAGTGCCACAAGAACTGAGCTGCAGCAGCAGAGTCATCATGTGTACCAGGTAAGTGACTGCAACCTGACCTGGGGAGGGGACACAGCTTCCAGTAAACACTGATATGTGGTATTATGGAGGGGAGAGAGGACTATATAGTGATATATCAGGGGACACAGCTCGCAGTACACACTATGTGGTATTATTATACAGGGGGAGGGGACTGTACAGTGATATATGAGGGGACACAGCTCACAGTACACACTGATTATGTGGTGGTATTATTATATAGGGGAGAGGGGACTGTAAAGTGATATATGATGGGGAATAGCACAGCTCCCAGCACACATTATGTGGTATTATTATATAGGGGGAGGGGACTGTACAGTGATATATGATGGGGAATAGTACAGCTCCCAGCACACATTATGTGGTATTATTATATAGGGGGAGGGGACTGTACAGTGATATATGATGGGGAATAGCACAGCTCCCAGCACACACTATTGTGGTATTATATAGAGGAGAGGACTGTTTAATGATATATGATACATCCTGCACTGCTGCAACAGCATTGAGACATCAGCCCACACACAGCAACTGGCAGCCGTTACTCTTGCCCGCAATCCCCAGCACATGCATTTTGCAGTATACAACCCTGATCTCCCGTTATTGCTGGCGTCTCACCCCTAAGTAGAAACAGATATGGTAGTGTAAAGATCCCTTTTAGTAGATGTACCTAGAAGTGATGTAGAGTGGGGGCGGAAGTGCAGTTCCATGCCCATAAAGGACACCAAAAGTAGAAATTTGTTAGCTCGCTACGCTTCACTCGTCACAGGTTTATATTTCCCCTCCATGTGCACATGGGTAGTAACTAATGACGTTGGACAGTGAGCGATGACGTTGGGGTACATCTGCTGAAGGGAATCTATTCACTACCAAATGGATATGCCCATAGGTAAAGCGGAGCATGGCACACCTCCCTCGAAGGCACATATTACAACCGACTGTAATCTCCCTGAAACTAATTTTCAAAAGTAGGCAAGTATGATGTAGGGGGACCGGACCCAGCGTTACCCTGAGAGAGCTGTAGCTGAGCCTTAGAAAATGGCCGCTGGAGACCTCTGAGGGGGCATGGTTGGAGGAGGAGAGCAGCTCAGGGAAGCATGCCCTCAGAGGATTGGTGCCCTGAGCTGAGGGGAGGGGCCGCTTTAATGGGGAAAGCTGACCTCCCCACGCTGGATTCCCACTCCATATGTACCCTGGTGGTCTAGTGGATCACTATGGACAAAGCTTGTGTTCACTCTCAGCACCTCCAATCTGTCCCCTAAGATCGGAGGTAAGACTGCGCGGTGATCCACCTTATCTGTCCCTTTGTTTCCGGGTCACAGTCTGGGTCTGTCCGCGGGGCCGGCTATCAAGGTCCCCGGGATGGCCGCCGAAATCCCCAGCTGCAGCTGGCGTTGCGGCGCCCTGAGGGGTGACTGAGCGGGAGCGCAGACGTCTGTGGACAGTTTGCTGCTACCCGCTAAGCAAAAAAACTATGAAAAATTTATAAAAATAATGCTATCTGGCTGCCTAAGCAGCCCACTGTAGAATGGTGACCCGACTCCGGCTGGGCACCGACGAAACTGGGGTGCCTCTTGCTCGGAGACAGGGTATAGGGGGATGGACCGATGCATCCTGGGAGCTGAAAGCTTTAACCGAGTGGTGCACGGTCCTCAACCACCACTTACACCCCAAGGACTCCCTGTGGAGCCCTATGGATCCTGAAGAAGAAAAAACTTTGCTAGGATAGTTGAGTAAGCACAGATTTACTGTTTTGCTGTGCAGGGTGGGTCTCTTATGTGCTCTGCACTGGAAGCCTAGACTTTGGCTTCCAGTTGCAAATTTGGCATACAAGAAAAAATAGAAAGAAATATGAAATATATATATATATATATATTTTAGTATTAATGCATTTTTTGGTTATCTGCACCGCACTTTCTCCATCCATTCCTTTAGTGACAAAAAAATTAGTTATGGCTGTAATATACTAATATTGCCAGCAGCTGATTGATACTTAACTGGCTGGGGATACTGGCTGGTAGAGATAAGAGATATGAGTGGAAATGGAAGCCTTGGGGTATATTTACTAAAGTGAGAGTTTTTAGAAGTGGAGATGTTGCCCATAGCAACCAATCAGATTCTGCTTATCATTTATCTAGCACCTTCTAGAAGATAATATCTAGAATCTGATTAGTTGCTATGGGCAACAATTCCACTTCTAAACACCCGGACATTAGTAAATATACCCCCTAGGCTTGGACTTTCAGCACCTCTTGCTACAAAAAAGGTATTAAAATAAAATCGAGTAAAATGACCAATAAAGTCTTGTAGATATTTTACAACATAATATTTAATATTGTAGCATTCCGATTAGGAAAAATGTTACAGTATATAATATACATAAGCAATGAAAGCATTTTTTCTATGAATGTCCTCTAATGGCGCACATCTACTAGGCGATATTAATGAGCGATTGCACGATTACAACATCGTAATAATCATGCAATCGTTCATTAATCGTGCACTATAATGTCGGAAACGACCAGCGATACGCGCTCACGCTGGTCATTTCCGGCATCAATCATCACCCGAACATGTCGGTCAATCTGCCAATAACGACAGATTGACCATGTTAGGGATGAGGGAGGTTGTCTACACTGAACGACTAATTGTTCAGTGTAGGCACTACATGGGATGGGGAACGGCGGTACGATCACTATGTTGTAATCATACTGTGTTTCCCTAGTCGCCTAGTGCATGTGCGACTTAATAGTGAAAAAAGTACCGCCACACTCTTTGCTGGAAGGCCTCCCCTCGCTTTGCACATTGCAGTTTAGAACCCTATTGCAGGTGAGTCTATATAACAGCTTTTAAAATGCAGGAGGAGATAGTACTCATTAATCACTGTGACTTCCGTGTTAAAACCACAACGTACACTCTCACCTCAGCTTGGCTAAACCACAAAATGTGAATGAGTTTGGAGAGCTGAAATCAGTGAAGTGATGACCTATTTAACAGACTTGAAGAAATCCTTCCAATATGTTATGGTTTCACAGTGGCTTTTTTAAAAATGGAAAATGACCTTTTCCCATTGCGGCTTGATGACATCCTTGTGATAACCGCTGTATCAATTACAAAAACTAAAACAGAACATTCTTTATGAGTGAAGCATGTATCATGTCATTTGATATTAATTATTTCTAATGAAATGACTTCTCTCTATGAGCTGTAAAGACTTTGCTCTTTAATATTTAATAGGTAGGAGACAGATCTCAAATGAATATAAACTAGTTTTACTGATGCCGCTGTTTATGTGCTCAGTAATTGTTCTGCTCCTTATTGACTTGTGATTTTTTTTTCTTTGCCATAAAAACACAGTAAAATAAAATATTCTTTATTTGGAGAATGAGAAAAGTGTGCACTTCAGGGAGTTTCTTGTAAGAGTCATCAACTATTCATAACTGTAAGAATTGTACATGGATGTTTTATACAGACTGGAAGTTATGATGCTGTGTCTCAAACGGGTTAGTAATGTGTGCAACAGGGCCGTTACTAGGGTAGTGCGACCTGTGCCATGGCACAGGGCACTGCAGGGCAGGGGGCACTGTTTGGGCCTGTCCATTTTTTGTTTATTATCATTCTCACTTGTAGCTTCTTCTTCTTTTTCTTCTTCTTTTATCCCCAGCATCTCCTGGCCTCCTATCTGTTCCCCGGCCTTTCCTCATGAGGCCATGCCCCTTTTTCGGGTGCTTTATGTCCATATTTGAAATATAGGGGGGACACCAATGCTCTTTCTGGCACAGGACACCAAAAAGTCTAGTTACGGCTCTGGTGCACAATATGTGGCATCATGGGCGAAACTACTATAGGTACAAGGGGTGCAGCTGCTATGGGGCCCATCTTCCTTGTCTAAGTTACATGTGTTATATACATTTTTCCCCATTGGCTGGTACATAGGGGCCCTTACCAACTTTTGCTATGGGGCCTTCAAATACCTAGTTATGCCCTGCATGGCATTTACCATGTTATGTGATATATAAACAGTAAAGAAAGTGAAGTGAGGTCTTCTGTGACCGACATGTACTGAGCATCTTCTGGGTGCTTCAAATGAGATGTTTACCTTTTGGATATTCTCCCCTCTTTGGAGTCCATTCCTGAGTAATCTGAGAAGTGAAGTCATCTTATCCTACATCTTTACATTTCCATGCTACAAGACAGAGTTCTTTGTTTTTCCAGTCCTCCTGGATGGGCCAACATTGAAAGTCCCACCATAGCTAGTTTTGAATAAGATCTAAAAACAATCGGTGGTTTCCCGTGATCCAGTTTTTGTTTCTACTTGCTGTAAAAAGAACTTACAGGTACAGTCTGACATCCAGAGGTCCAAAATAGAGAGAGAGAGATAGCAAAGTAGACATCTTCTTTAAGCTAAGGAGAATGGAATTTTCCCTTTCCCTTTAAAAAAAAAAAAAAAAATCAGTAATCTTGAGATTTCATTCACAAATATCACTTTTGGAAAATGTCTAGCAATGGACAATGAAACGCTCCACAATCTCTCTCTCAATACAGTCTGGTGTGTGTATATATATTGATCCTTTTTAAAAAATATTTCATTATCTAATTGTTCAGTACCTTTTTCCTTGCTTTTTACATGGGATGAAATTCATGGTTTCACAAAAGATATCAAATAATATTGATAACAATTATAATATACAGTACAGTAAATTTAATTCATTTTCCATGCAAGGTTTGAGTGAAGCAATATATAAAGCAATTCAACTATACCCTGCTATATATGCATATGGAAATCTGATCGCTGTTTTAGAGTCAGGAAGGACTGTTTTCTCAGTTGAATAAAATGGAGTCTATACAATATATATACATTTTTTGTTTTTACATTTTTTGGGTGTTTCTTGAAGACAGTGAATGGTTGAACTTGATGGACTTAGGGGTTTATTTATGAAACAGTGATTAGTACTACTAATGGAAATGCCTCATTATCATCATCCTACCGTATATATCAAAGTTGTTAAGGTAAGATAGTGTATATAGAAGGTGAAATATCCTTCCAATCAAGGTGACAGTCTATTACTGTAGGGGTACTGTATATAGCTACTTGTGCACAAAACCAGTCTTCTTCTTTTTCCTGTACGATATTTTTCTATCCAAATTGTCCGAAACATAATTGCAAGTCATCTACAATCATAAAAACAAGAGAAGTTACCTAAAACCTCCAACACAGGGCCTGATTCACTACCAATATGTACAACTGCCATAGTACGCTAATCCATAGCGATCGCAATGCAAACTCAGCACAACATAAGGACGCCCACGCACATCCGTAATGGTTAGCAAGATTAAAGACATCGGTACAATCGAGTACCATCAGACCCATACACAAAGTTAAGGCAGGTCAGACCTCACTCAGGAATTGCTAACTTCAGTGCATGCTATGAGGCCTCAGGCTGCGTATGGTATTGCAGTGGCTAATTTATGAACGTCCATGCAACGGCGTTGAAATGCACTGGCACGTCTGCATTCGCCTGACCACCCCCTCCCGTCACCACCCACAAAAGGCACTTCCTGTCAATCACTCTGCGATGGGTCTGCGTAGTCAATGCAATCCCAGTTCCGATCGCAGTGGCAGGTTCGTGCACGCTCATACGCATGCACAGTACGCAACAATCGGCCGATTGCGTAAGTATTAGCAACTGCGTACCTTGCTGAATCAGGTCCACAGTGCAGTATTTGTTATTTAAGGTGCCCACACACATACCTATGTGCACACGATCAGCCAATGTGTACGATTTCCCTTGAAACTCTCCCCGGCAGCTCTGCACACGATATGCACACGATATGCACACAATTTGGTATCCAATCTTCATACGATCTCTCCTGAATGCAGGCTTTTCATTGTGTATTGTATTCTAGATTGTCAGATCTGCCCTACAGCACGGCAGATCTGACGATGCGATGTGCGACTAGCGGGGATGCGCATCGCATCTTGATCGTGAGTGGGGACTCACGATTTCCTCACGATTTTGGCATATTTTACACGATCTGTCATTCCAATGCGTCGGAATCGGCCAGATCAGGTAAAATATCGCTATGTGTGTGGGCAACTTTAGCCTAATTATAACTGATAGATAGAAGCTATTTTTTAATTGAGTGGTGCAACATAATATTGACCTATACCGCATGTTCAGGAGAAACAAACTAAATAAGCCATGGCTTGGTTACAGCATGGAATGCATCATTTATTATCCACCGTGCTTTCCTTCCCTTTTCATAGAAAGAAACAGTACTATGCAGATGTACAGTTACATGAATAAACTCTGTCGGTTCCTAATAAAGTCAGTGTATTTGTAATGCTATTATCATTTTATTTCAGCACTTACCTTGATTATTAAAACGTGCTAGTGCCTTGGATAATATAAATCGGTGTATAAAAATGTGCTAGTCTCACTGCAACCTTCATATTGTGGAGGCAGACATTTTGTAAGCTGAATCAATATAGTGACATAACTGAGGCATGAATAATTGTTCAGCTTCCCAAATGTCCTCCATTGTGTGAATGCAACAAATGTATTTTATTAATAACTATGGGCCTCATTTAGTAACGAGTTTTATCACCAAAACGAGTGATACATTTCACTGTGTATGATAAATGGTGCTCCAGCCAATCACCTCCCAACTGTCAACTGTTAGAAAAATTACAGTTGGGAGCTGATTGGCTGGAGCACCATTTATCATACACAGTGAAATGTATCACTCGTTTTGGTGATAAAACTCGTTACTAAATTGGGGCCTATGTGACCACACTGTATGTAAAAAATTGGAAATTTGTTACACAAATGCACCTTCTGCCATGAATGACTACTGCAACGACACTTGGACATAGTACCCCTCTGCCATGTCACTTTGACCACAGTCCGCTAATTGTCATAATGTTGTGAGAGAAATAGAAACAGGGAGAGGGAGGATACTGTCACTACCTCTGCTGTCTCTATTCTTCTGTGATTGATTAAGGTGCGCCGGAGACCCAGGAGGCATGTTGATGACTGTGAGGTTAGTAGTACCTCTTCTTTGTTGCCACTAGGATAGTGCAGCTCGTCTGACATTAGGTTGTCACATAGGGGTCTATTTACTAAGCTTTGTTAGGAGATAAAGTGAACAGAGATAAGGTACCAGCCAATCAGCTCCTGTCATTTTTTTTTTAACACAGCCTGTGACATGGCAGTTAGGAGCTGATTGGCTGGTACCATATTTCCATTCACTTAATCTCCTCAAAGCTTAGTAAATAGACCCCATATTCTCTTGTGAGAGAACAGAGTACAGAGCTGTGTTTATAAGTAAAAGTTATGTAGTCATAAAGTCGATATTCAGAATGTCAACACCAGAATGTTAACATGGTTTGAATGTGGACATTGTGAATGTCAGCAGCCTGTGGGCCTCATTTATCAACGAGTTTTATCACTCACAACGAGTGCTAAAACTTGTTGTGCATGATAATGGTGCTCCAGCCAATCAGCTGCCAACTGTCATCTGTTTGAAAAATGACAGTTGGGAGGTGATTGGCTGGAGAGCCATTTATCATATGCAGCAAGTTTATCACTCTCTGAGTGATAAAACTCATTGATAAATGAGGTCCAGAATGTTGACAGACGGGATAGGGTTAGATTAGGGTTAGGCTTCAACTTTTTGTACCACACCGCAGTAAAACACAGAGTGTATGTATCCCATTATTTGCAGTCTCCTCCTGCTGCATTGTGGTTTTATTTTACTAATCAGCATTTGTGCTACTTCTCAGCTTCCCATGTCCTAGATTTCACAAGTCTAGCTGCTAGGCCTGTCTCCCACTTATCTGCAGCACAATCATGGAATCGATGTCCTGAGCCAGCACAAAACAGATTATATTTTTATTAAAAAGACGAACACTCAAAGGACTTCTGTCTACATACAAATAGGGATCAACATGCCGGCTGGCGGCAGAATAACACCTTCTCATTTCCAGACAGCAGATGTGTTCCTGAAAACTCAGATGTACAGTACCTTTTTTTTTTCTTTTCTTTTTTTGGGTATGAATGCAAAACAGCTCCTGACAGAATAACAAGCTGCCTGTACCCTTGTGCTAACATTTGGCACCCTGACTCACGAATTGTGGTTCAGTGTGTCTGGCACCTAATTCCCAAAAGTGTTTAACCCCTCTTCTGCTGGGACATTGGCAAGGAGATCGGAAAAATAAAATCTCTATTAAAATAAAAAGAATGTAAGTAATTTTAATGTCTTGTATACATATAAATATAATCAGAAAACAAAGCTGAACATGCAATCTAGTGTAATACTTCAGGCCAGGGCCGACTCGAGGCACGTTGCGTGCGAGTAGGCGCACAAGGGCGCCAGTGTCCAGCTCCTGAAGAACCCCGCTCTCCACCCACCTGCTGGCGTTATTAGTATAAACTCAGGCGGAGGGAGTGGGGAGGGAAGGATTAATCCAGCACCGACCCTTCTTCAGACAGCCTGTCAGACAGATAAATGGGAATCGCCCTGAACAGTAGAAGGTGGCTTCCAGATTTCCACCCCTTTTGGCAGTCCAAAGTTTCTCCCAGGAAAACGTCACAGTCAGGCAGGCCTGGTCAGTCCCATCACCGCTGCGGTTATGGGACAAGAATTATAAATTAGACTGTATCCACTTTCTCTATGTTCTGTGTTTATTAAACAGTAGATTACAGTATGCTAGATTTCATGTTCTGTTACTGACAGCAGGGGTTATTGGCTCCCATGAGGCGAGACAAGAAATAGCCCTTGATTAGCAAAAATCGCTTCTCGCTTTGATAAATCGGCCTGTTCTCTCTATCTAAAATCACACTTTAGCGACTGGTTGCCAGTGTCGGACTGGGACATGAAGGGCCAACCGGGGGAATGAAGTGGTAGGGGCCCATGCTTATAAGGTGAGGTCATCCACCAGAGGGGGTGTGGCCAGCCACCACAGACGCTAATCAATAGGCAAATCTTAGTGTAGTTTCTATAGAAGGAAACCAAGCCCCCATGCTGATCAGTGGTTCTGCTCCACCAGGTAACCGACAGTCTAATAGAGTAATAATGTAAAACTGAGGTCTGGAATCTGACACCTAGAGAAGGGGATGGGCCCTCAGGCAATGGGGTCCACTGGGGATTTCCCCAGTACCCCTGTGGACCAGTACAACCCTGCTGGTTGCTGCTTATGTGCTAGTCCTGTGTGTTTGCACCCCAGCCCTGCAATATGGTTGCCTTCACTGTGTAGGCAAAGAGTTCACTTGAAAACCATGATTAGTTTTTCATAGTATATTTAGTTTTAAACTTGTTTTGTTTGGCTGCGGAGAGTAGGAAAATATATATAGCGATAATGTGTATTGAAACTTAACCCATTTGTAGATAAATCACTTGGCCAGGACATGGCAGCTTTGGCAGTTTTACAGAACTTGTCTGAAATGCAAATACAGTGTATTTTCCTTACTTTAATAGTTAACACTTTCTCAAAACTAACAAAGAAACAATTTCTAGAATATTACCAATCAGACTCGGAATTTCCTGGTGACGTGTGATCTAACAGTGTGGCAAAATGTTACTTAATGTGATGACGGAATTTGAAAGGCTACAGCAAAGTATGTTTGAAGCCTACTTTACAAAGATCGTGCCGATACATAGCAGGATGGCGATAACAGGAGATAACCTTATAAAAATGCTTTCAAAACTGAAACAAAGCATTTTTTCTAAAATGTAATGCTTGCAACTGTGTGTGTGTGTGTGTGTGTATATATATATATATATATTTACAAAAAGGGGAAGTTGTTGATGGAAGGTATATATGTCCCAGGTTCTTAACTTTTGTGTGGTAATTACCCAGGTAATGAGCCACCTTAATTGCCAGACCACCTGTGAGAGGCTGATAAAAGGTGTGTCAGTTTCTCTGGACAGTCTCTTACTACCTGTGGAGCAGGCTGACAGACCTGTTGAGAGACACTGCTATGGCTTTATGTATGTACTGTATTTAAATGCTGTATTGTGTTAGTTGGACATTAGGTCCTCCCAGTCTTAGAGATGAGACTTCTGTTTAGCTAGAGCCGGACATGTTAGGATTTATTTTTATGATTTTGTTTATTTTGATACCCAAATAAAACTAGCTGTGGATACTTTTACCTAGGCCTTGGACTTGTGTGATACTGATTGCCTGCTGCATGGAGAGCGTGGCCATTTACTGAAGGAAATGGCACTCCTTAACCTGACCTTGCGACTGTGTGTATATATTTTTTTTTTTCTACAATCACTCTTATAAATGAAATTTTGTGGAGAGAATAGTCAACTCCTTATGGTTTGCCGCTAAGGGACATTTTTCTCTCAAACCCTTGCGCTTAAATGACAATACAGGTCCATTGGTTTTGGATAATAGGTGATCTGTACTTCAGTACATTAACATATTCCTATATAACTCTACTCGCCTGATATACTCAGTGCAGTTCCAGTCAGAAAGGAGTTTTTCTGGTAGTCTTAGTGACTTATGTCTGCATGTCTCATTGAAGCCACAGAGCAGTCAGCAGGGAAAGTCTCTTTCCTCGTCCTGTAAATACCAGAGGAGGTGTGGGCTGCGAAAGCCTAGAACACTGTGTCACTGAGATAGACGCGTCAGTGGTTATCCGTGTAATGTAAACTGTCATTTCTGAGTGATACTGTCACGGAGGATTAAGTGTCAGGAGACGGGATGACTGTGGGTGACAGCGCCATGTGGCTTTAAATCGGTATTAACTAGCAAAACCTTTCATGCTTTTGTGGTGAATTTCAGAGAACGCTATAAACAAACTGCTTGTGAGTGTTGTCTGATGTTGGTTCTCTCATGGCTGAGTCAGGATGATGAGTTTGGGGCAGTGTGCTTTGTGGCTAGTCAGACACTTCACATCTGTCTCATACAAGAATTCTGATACATTTCATCCAATAAGACAGGTGGAGCGGAGCCTCACAATACAACTACACTGGCCTGGAGAGTTTGGCTATGAGTCCTGAAACCATGAGATATAGCTAAAACCATGGGGATTATTTATCAAAGGTCAAAAATGGTAATAGCTAAACCCACATTTTGCAAGGGAAAGATGATTTATTGCAAATTAGCAGAGAGCACCACGCTAATTAGCTAGACAATTACAATGTCAAAAAAGTTTTACAATTAGCAGGTCAGCTTTAGACTATGACATTGATGCCAGAATGTGGAGTAAATACAGTACATGCAAGATTAGCTTAAGAAAGTCAACTATAGGGGGAGATGCCTCTAAACCTCCCTAAGGGGCATATTTATTAATAAATATTTATTAGATATCTACCGAAAACAGGTACACTCAAATATTAAGCATCCCCAGGATGTACGAGGGTAGTTCACTAAATAAGGTAACAAGACCTCTTATGGCATATATTTATTTATCTCGGATATATACAGTATGTATAATCAATAGTATGGCCTTGGTACAGATTACTTTTCCACATACTTGTCTAAGTATTTATTCCAATGGTACACCAATGCATCTATCCCAGCATAGAAGAAATCAGTGTCAAGCGTCTGAAGCTAGGACATGACAGCTTGCTGAACTTCACCATCAGTTGCGAATCGCCTTCCACCCAGGTGCTTCTTCAATGGTCCAAAGAGATTTAAATCACTCGATGCCAGGTCAGGGCTGTAGGGAGGATGGTCCAGTACCTCCCAATGGTAGCACTGTAACAAGTCATGTCTGCGGTTGGCTTAGTGTGACCTAGCGTTACCGTGCAGCAATAAGACTCCTGTTCGCAGCAACCCTAGGTCGTTTTCAACTAATTGCCCTCCGTAGCCAGCTCAATGTGTAACAATAGCGGACAGCATTCACAGTATCTCCCTTGGTGAGGATATCAACAAGAAGCAAGCCCTTTTAGTCCCATAACACGGTCACCATGGCCTTCTTTACTGATGGAGTTGTTTTGAATTTCTTTGAAGGTGGGAACGATGCTATGGATGCTTGCTTCGCCTCCGGTGTCACATGATGCACCCACGTTTCATCACCTTTAACAATACTCTGCAGGAACTGCACCCCTCATGGTACCACATCAAGTACACAATCCCATCCTATTGGTTTTGTGAACTTTTGTGAGTTGCTTCGGTACCCAGTGTGAACACTTTTTCCTATACCCCAGGTGCTCATAAACGATGGTGTATACATGTACCCACTGAGATGTTCAGTGTGTCAGCAATATCACTAACTCAAATGCGTCTGTCTTACTGAATCAGACCTTCAATGCGGCACAAATTGTCATCTGTGGTAGATGTGCTTGGCTGGCCGGATCGCTGGTCATCTTGAATGTCTGTCCTACTGTTGTCAAAGGAAGTGCACCAAATCCAAACCTGTTTCTGTGTGTGTTTGTGACATGGCGTTATCACCATATACCTCGACAAGTTGGATAAGAATATATATATTCACTTGGCCACCTTTTTTCTGGTCATGCAAATCATCACACATCCCCTGTAATGCAACATATATCCTTGGGTACAGAGCCCCTGTAATACAGCACACACACCCTGTAAAGAGGCATACACGCCCTATACTGCAACACACATGCACTGTAATAGAACACACATCTTCAGAAAATCAGCACACTGTCTTCAGCACAAATCACATGTAATTCATCAAACAACCTTGTACCCATCAGTGTGCTGGAGAACAGTTGCCATTTTCTTCATCCTCCTTATTCTTCTCTCAGTGTTTCTTCAATGGTGGACAAAGAATAATGACATCATTGCTGTGGCACCCATCCACTACAACCTCAGGGACATTACTAGACTCGTCATGGAGATCAGCACTATTTCGGGGAGTCTCCCTGATATTCAAGGAAAGTCGACAAGTATACGTACTCTATGTCTGCACTTTAATGTTTAAAGTAGAGATGTGCTCAGACCACCATATTTTGGGATTTGCTTTTGCCAAAACCTCCCTCACATGTTTTGTTTTGGATCTGAATTTTTTTTAAATGACTAAAAACAGATAAAATCATATATTGTGAGCCTGTTTTTGTTCCTACAGCATTATAACCTCAATAACATTTATTTCCAGTACATTTTGACCCCCTCATAGCTCACAATATTGTCCACCAATATTGGCCAAAGGCTGACTGGCTAAACTAAACAGAGCAGCAGCACAAACACATGGAAGTTAAAAAGAATATAGCACATCTACTGTATGCAACAATAAAATATACGCCCCCATAGAAAGCATTTTTTCATTAATCAAGAAAGAAATCCGAGGCCTGAGGGCAGTACAGAGAAATGGAGGTGGAGTATGTATGTAGTAGAAGAGAGGTAAATGATTGATTGATTAATTGACTGATTAATTAAAAAAATTCAAATTGAGACGTGGCCTTGTGAGAGCTGTTTTGCAGCAACTGAGAAGACAAAACACCAGAAAAGCATTCAATGTTAATAGACAAGAATTCTTGGCAAGGGTTGGAAGATAAGCTGGTCATACTACCCATCCCTCTCCCTCATTCCTAATTGGGTAACACACACCTGTAGTACATTTATGAGGTGCATAAGACAGTCTGAGTTTGAGGGGAACAAGCTCAGAGGCTTGAGAGCAGTACAGGAATATGGAGGAGGAGTATGTAGTGGAAGGCATGTAAAAAAAAAGATCGATTGATTAATTTATATTTTAAAAATTGAGACATGGCCTTGCGAGAGCTGTTTTGTAAGCAACGGAGAAGAGAAAAGGCCATTAAAGAATAAATAGATTAATAATCAAGGATTCCTGGCAATGATTGCAATAGAAGCTGGCCATACTACCGCCCCCTCCTTCCTAATTGAATAACACACCCTTGTAGTACATTTATGAGGTACACCAGAGAGTCTGAGTATGAGGGAAAATAGCTCACTGGTGGCTGACTTAATATGACACAAGCAACATCCACATTAGTGTCAGATGCACATATATACCCCTCATCCTGTTGAATTTCCACAGTAGCATCCTCAATTTCTAAGTTACCATCTTTACTTTTACTGCTGCTCATCCCCACAGAGGAAATGGTGGAAGGATGCTTTTCTAGGAGTGTGTCAGATATGTCAGACTCACACATCACATAGCACTCATAGACACACTTAGGGGTAAATTTGCCAATAGCAACCAATCAGATTTTAGCTCTTCTGGAAGGTGCTAGTTAAATATTAAGTAGTATCTGATTGGTTGCTATGGGCAACATCTCCACTTCTAAAAACTCTCACTTTAGTAAATTTACCCCTTAGACTCTCCTCAGGAATTTGTGAAGTTTGTGAACACACAGTTTGTGCTTTATCCCTAGTTTTGTTTTGGTGAATTGATTTACTTGTTTCAAAGATGACACATGTCAACCTAGCGGTTTACTAAAGTGCATGTTTTTAGAAGTGGAGTTGTTGCCCATATCAACCAATCAGATTCTAGTTATTATCTTCTAGAAGGTGCTAGGTAAATGATAAGTAGAATCTGATTTTTTGCTATGTGCAACAACTCTACTTCTAAAAACTTGCAGATTATTAAATATAACTCTTAGAGTGAGAAGGTGTTGCATGTGAGGTTTCGGTAGATGCCTGACTGTGTTTGGCCACAGCTTCCGCTATAAGCATTCTATTGCATGAAACATCAGTAGTAGGACCACCACTTTCAAAGAAAGGCCATGGCCTGAGCATTTCCTTATCACTGTGTGTGGTGTATGGAATGTTGGCAATTTTACGTTTTTTGGCAGTACATTTTCCCTTTATTATTAGAGGTGATGTTTCCTTTAATATTGTGAAATATTGTTTAGATTTCAAGTGCCCTTTCTTAAACTTTATTTCCCCTGGAGCACTTTTAGTAGATGGTGAAGTACCAGCACTAGTACTGGGTTGCTGCTCCTGCTCTTCTATTGACTGATCCATATTGACTCACAGTGACCCTAGTATAAGCCGGGTAGCACCCTAATGACGTTATATTTTTTAACACACAAGTTTTATTGTAAAAATGGTTTAACTGTGCCTGAAAATGCAACAAACTGCCTCACAGCACTCCTAGTATAAGGGTGACACCCTAATTACGTTATATTGTTTAACACAGATGTTTTTTTTTTCATTTTTAATTGTGCCTGAACATACAGCAAACACACAACAAACACAGTGCTCCTAGTATAAGGCTGGCAATGACGTAATATTTTTTAACACTCAAGTTTTATTGTAACATTTTTGAACTGTGCCTGAAGGCCCTGAACACACAACAAACTGCCTCACAGTACCCCTAGTATAAGCCGGGAGCTGGCGCCTGTAATCATTCTTGTGCATCTAAATAGACAACAAGCTGATCACATTGAAAAAAAACTATTTATAATAGAAAAAAATAACACTTTCCTGCACCCAGGAACCGGTGATCAGTGATCGAGTGAGCTCCTCTGTGACTATAGTCAGCTCTTCACTGGGCTCCTGCTCTGTGACCCGGTCATCTGATGTGTGCTGAAAACAGGCTTCTCAGTTTACAGCACACATCAGATGACCAGGGTCACAGGGCCTGATTCACTACAGATCGCTATTGCGATTGCAGCTGCGATTACGCACGCAGGTCTGCTGTGAAAATATGCCAATGAATAAAAATCGCAAAGCCGTCACACAGCCAGCATAGAGACGCTCACTACCACCCACTACGGCTATCTCACATCCGTAATACCTTGCAGTCCTGCATATACATCTGGAACATCGAGTAACATCGGCCCTTCTCGCACAATTACAACAGGTCTGACCTTACTCAGTAATTGCTAACCTCGTCGCATGCTGTTGGTACTCAAGTTGCATATGCCGTTGCAGTGGCTGAGTTATGCACGTTCAAATGGACAGGCACACCTGTGTATCTCCAACCACTCCCCGTCACCACCCCCAAACGCTGACGTCCCATCCCTTGGTCAGCGATGGCTTTGTATCTGCGTAAGTGATCGCAGTGTAATTGCAATGCTAACTCAGGCGCCTGCACTGTGGTGCATACGCATGCACAGTACACACCATCAGCCGATCTGTGTACGCTTTTGCAGTTGCAATCCATAATTAATCAGGCCCACAGAGCAGGAGACTGGAGATCACATGACTGGATCACAGAGGAGCTCACCGGATCACTGAGGGTAGTGTAAGCAGAGTGGTGGGGAAGGGAAGAGGGGTAGTGGTGGGAAGGGAGAGGGGGGGGGAGTAGCTGGTAGCCAGCGGAGGCGCATGTGCACTCACCCTCTCAGTGTATTTGTTTGCAAAAAGTACCCTGAGAACTTTGCTGAGAGAATCTGTCCCTGCATGTGATATTTCATACATTCTTGTGATGTATTCAAATATCGTAAAGCATATTTATCATATCCCATCCACATCTGAAATGCGGATTGTGATAAATATGCCCCTAGGTATACAAAGTGGAACTCATCATTTCACACTGAATGCTTTTCACTTCCCAGGAAAGTAGCTCTTTAGCTGTAATAATAGGGATTAAGAATCCTTAACGTAAACACATGTTGATATCTCTGAAGCATTTTATTTTTTTCCAAAGAGACGACGTACTAGATAGGTTGCCAATTTGCTTTAGTATGTTTATATTTTTGGTGTGAAAGTATCTGTGTACTTTAGTATTCCAAAATCCTTATTATTTACAGCTGTCCTAGCAGTTTTCCCTTGTGGTGGGGGCATCTCAGCACCCAACCACAGGTACATGATAAGCACACATATGTACGTACTAGGGGTGTGCACCGGCCACTTTTCGTGTTTTGTGTTTTGGTTTTGGATCTGGATCTTTCTTCGTGTTTTGGATCTGGATTGGTTTTGCCAAAACCACCCTTGCGTGTTTTGGGTTCTGGGTTTTGTGTTTTGGATCTGTATTTTTTTGAAAAAAAGCATAAAAACAGCTAAAATCACAGAATTTGTAGGTTTTTCTGCTCCTATGCTATTATTAACCTCAATAACCTTAATTTCCACTCATTTCCAGTCTATTCTGAATACCTCACACCTCACAATAGTGTTTTTATGTCCAAAAGGTTGCACCGAGGTAGCTGGATGACTATGCTAAGCGACACAAGTGGGCGGCACAAACACGTGACCCATCTAGGCGTGAAACTGCAGTGGCAGACAGGATGGCATTGAAAAACTAGGCCCCAAACTGTACATAATGCAAAGAAAAAAAAGAGGTGCAAGATGGAATTGTCCTTGGGCCCTCCCACCCACCCTTATGTTGTATAAACAGGAAATGCACACTTTAACAAACCAATCATTTCAGCGCCAGGGTCTGCCACACAACTGTGGCTGAAATGATTGGTTCGTTTGGGCCCCCACAAAACAAGCTGGCAATTTATCTGTCCCTGCACAAACTGGCTCTACGGAGGCAAGATGTCATCCTCATCCTCCTCATCCACCGATTCCTCACCCTCTTCAGTGTGTACATCCTCATCCTCACAGAGTATTAATTCGTCCCTGCTGGAACCACAGGTCCCTCTGTACGTTCTGGAGGCTGGTCTCCCTGGAAGAGTTGATAATTCATTTTATGAACATCATCTTCTCCACATTTTGTGGAAGCAACCTCCTACGCCTTTCGCTGACAAGGTTCCCGGCTGCACTAAACACTCTTTCGGAGTACACACTGGAGGGGGGGCAACTCAGGTAAAATAGAGCCAGTTTGTACAGGGACCTCCAAATTGCTTCTTTTTCCTGCCAGTACAGGTACGGACTGTCTGACATGCCTACCTGGATGCTGTCACCGATGTAATCCTTTAACAGACAGACGCACGCTTGTCGCTGCTGCTTTGAGGATTCAAGTGCGGCTACAGCCCACACAATTCACAAAGACAGAAAAAAAAAAGAATATTTTTATTGTTTGTGGAGCACACTTTGAGGGTTACACCACCCTTTAACAGACAGACGCACGCTTGTCGCTGCTGCTTTGAGGATGCAAGTGCGGCTACAGCCCACACAATTCACAAAGACAGAAAAAAGAAGAAGAATATTTTAATTGTTTGTGTAGAACACTTTGAGGTGTCACCACCCTTTAACAGACAGACGCACGCTTGTCGCTGCTGCTTTAAGGATGCAGGTGCGGCTACAGCCCACACATTTCACAAAGACCGAAAAAAAGAACAATATTTTAATTGTTTGTGTAGAACACTTTGAGGTGTCACCACCCTTTAACAGACAGACGCACGCTTGTCGCTGCTGCTTTAAGGATGCAGGTGCGGCTACAGCCCACACAATTCACATAGACAGAAAAAAGAAGAAGAATATTTTTATTGTTTGTGTAGCACACTTTGAGGGTGTCACCACCCTTTAACAGACAGACGCACGCTTGTCGCTGCTGCTTTAAGGATGCAGGTGCGGCTACAGCCCACACAATTCACAAAGACAGAAAAAAGAACAATATTTTAATTGTTTGTGTAGCACACTTTGAGGGTGTCACCACCCTTTAACAGACAGACGCACGCTTGTCGCTGCTGCTTTAAGGATGCAGGTGCGGCTACAGCCCACACAATTCACAAAGACAGAAAAAAAAAGAACAATATTTTAATTGTTTGTGTAGCACACTTTGAGGGTGTCACCACCCTTTAACAGACAGACGCACGCTTGTCGCTGCTGCTTTGAGGATGCAGGTGGAATCTAGACGGGATTTGGAACCGAGGACACACTACCTCCATCAATTGTCTAAATCCCACTGCACTAATGTCGGATACCGGACGCACGTCTAACACCAACATAGCAGTCAAGGCCTCAGTTATACGTTTTGCTTCAGGATGACTGCTGTCGTACTTCATCCTCATCGCTAGGGACTGTTGGAGGGTCAATTGTTTAGTAAAAGTAGTGATGTTCCTACTTCCTCTCTGGGATGATGAACAACTCCCAGCAGCAGCAACAGCACTAGGAGGAAGTGGTTCTTGATCTTTCCCTATTTTATTTTTATCGGAGAAAGTTTGGTCCTCCATTTATGTTATATTGATATATATACGTGCGGCTAAAGCGCACACAAACACAGAAAATATTTTTTAATTTTTGCTGGAGAGTAGTGCACTTTGTGGGTTACACCACCCTTTAAGAAATGAGCCAGCCGGCTCTTTACTTATGGGACACAGGCGCACGCTTGGCGCTGCTCCTTTGTTGATGCACGTGCAGCCACAGTGCACACAATTCACAAACACAGAAAATCATTTTTTTTTTGGTTTGGACTGGAGTGTACTTTCGGGGGTTACAGCACCCTTAACGGTCAAGCCAGCCGGCCCTTTACTTATGACACAGGCGCACGCTTGGCACTACTTTGTTGATGCACGTGCGGCTACTGCGCACACAATTCACAAACACAGAAAATAATTTTTTTATTGGTTTGGACTGGAGTGTACTTTCGGGGGTTACAGCACCCTTAACGGTCAAGCCAGCCGGCCCTTTACTTATGACACAGGTGCACGCTTGGCACTACTTTGTTGATGCACGTGCGGCTACTGCGCACACAATTCACAAACACAGAAAATAATTTTTTTTTGGTTTGGACTGGAGTGTACTTTCGGGGGTTACAGCACCCTTTAACGGTCAAGCCAGCCGGCCCTTTACTTATGACACAGGCGCACGCTTGGCACTACTTTGTTGATGCACGTGCGGCTACTGCGCACACAATTCACAAACACAGAAAATATATTATTTTTTTAGCACTTGGGGGGAGCACCCCTGATGGACAGAGCACCCCCTGGACAACACTACAGCACCCCTTTAGGACTGGGACACTGCACAGGACTTTGGAGTGGACACAGCCCCTATGGAGAACTGACTGCACAACACAGTCCAGCCAGCCCCTATGGACTTTGAAGTAGTGGACACAGCCCCTATTAACAACAGCAGCACAGCACAACACAGCCAGCCCCTATGGACTTTGAAGTAGTGGACAACAGCAGCACTACACTACACTACACAGCCCAGCCAGCCCTAACTCCCACCCTCCCTCTTCACTGTCCACAGCCGAGTGAGAAAATGGCGCCGACGCGGGTACCTTATATAGGATCCAAAACCCGCGAGACTCGGAAGGCGGGATGATGACGTTTTGCCTCGATTTCAGATCCGAGTCAGGCGGGAAAAGTCGAGCCTGACTCGGATCGGACTCGGATCGGGGGGGCTCGGGGGGGTTCGGATTTCAGAAATCCGAACCCGCTCACCCCTAGTACGTACCCTAGGAATTAATATGCCAGCCCAGTGTGCAGCTGTTAGATAAAGAAGTGCATTTAGACATTTTCATTTTCACCAGCTGCGCATAAAAAAGGTACTTCCCAATAAGGTACTGATCAAATAGATCTCAGGTTTTCTGCTTGCCTTATCCACATCAAATTATTTTGCATTCTAAACATTTATTGGCTAAAATGCTAACAACATTCAGTAGCATGTGGTGACTGGCATGAAAAGAATACTCTTGAGGAGAAGAGGTGCAAAAGGGGCAACTCGTGGAAGTCGCCAATGCAAACGAAGGGTCTACTTTGCTGTGGCACTTTCCAGACTTTACTCTTTGAAGGCCCTTAAACCTGCAGTTATTTTCCAGACCTCGCTGGGTAGAGCGAGCCGTGCAGAGCTGATTAATAAAGTCAAACAGCATGAACTGCTTTTGCTGGAAAGGAACTTAGCAAATCCCATCAGGGGGCCTGGGAACAAGAGGCTTCCAAAAAAACAAAACATTTTTACTGACACTTTTGAAATCAATGATAAAGCAGTTCTTCTCTAGGGACAGTGGCAAAAAAGCCAGATTATCTTTATCATTGAAGTGCTTAGTTTGAAGGTGAATTTCTGATATAATAAACATTATTTTCCGGGCTGAGTACATTACCATAAGCATAATATTACAGAGATTTTTCACCCTTGCTGTAATTTAAGGCTGAGACCTTCTAAAGTTGCATGTTTAGTGTAATGCTAAATGTTATTGTCCCAACTCTCAGATAAATGGTGTGGATGCTGACCGTATGTTTGGAATTGGTGTATACCCAGAACAGAGGGCGGAGTCTGATGTAACGCTGGCCTTCACCAAGGATCTCTGCAAGGGGTTTCGGCCTTCGCTGCCAGGGGCGCAGAGAGAGGAGGGGAAATAGAGGGGGGGAAAGCGTGTACTAATTACTCAGGCCCGGGCTTCCTGGAAGGGCCGAGTGGGGGTTCAGGTTTGATGCCGCCCCCCTTCTCCCTCTTACCTGTCAGCACCCCAGAACTCGCTGCTGTGTGCTTGACTGCAGTGGGAGACTGATGGCCCCCCCGGATTTGCCCCAGGCTGAAGGGCTCACAGCGCCCCCCTCTGCAGCGCGAAGCGGCGCTGCAGAAAGCTTTTTCCTCTGAGATGACATGGTCACACCTCCTGTGATTAGGCAACACCCCCTTTCCGCGGGCCGGCTCTCTACGGCCCTGTTCGCTGTACCCAATATGCAGGTTGTAGCCCTCTGACTGTGTTCCAATGTACATGCTGGAGGGTATGAAGCAACTAAAGATGGTAGTTATAAATAGTAATGGTTGTTGTGTCTAAACAGACAGCGCAGCAGGGAGTTATTGAATCAGTGTGCAATGGATGTATAATAAAATTGTTTTTAATCTAAACACAGTATGACAAAATAAATACAATCACATGTTAAAATACATCTATTAATACAGTCTCCGGTGTGCAAAGAGTGGATCCTGGATGGATTGCGGATATATTGTGCACATCAACAGCTCGTCAGCTGGGGAGATAATGTTTGTAGTAAAAAGTTCAAGATCTTTGTTTAGCAGCTATTGTCTTGGATACAAAGTATCAGATGGGTATAGGTGGATAGCGTTTCTCCTACCTTGTTTTCAAAACAGTTCCTCTGCTGTCCTAGATATATACTTGCCACACTCCCGTGTGGCTGTAGTGCTGTGTATGCCGCCCGATCTTCTGACTTCTCCTCCTGTCCCCCGCTAGCGTCTTGAGGTGTGCTGTCTTGCTTGGCGGGTGTTGCCGGCGGTGAGCGTGCACGCTGATCCTCGCCGGAAAGCTGAAGACGGGAGTCCGTGAAGCAGGTTGAGAGGGGGGGCGTCGCCACGGACTCCCGTATCCAAGACAATAGCTGCTAAACAAAGATCTTTGCACACCGGAGACTGTATTAATAGATGCATTTTAACACGTGATTGTATTTATTTCGTCATACTGTGTTTAGATTAAAAACAGTAGCGCACGCAGGGGGGGATTCTGAGTACCCAGAAACCCCCCCTGACGGACCAAATTTGTTTTTTTTGAGACGGAGACATCACTGTCTCCGTCTCTGCACTGCCTGCGGGCGTGACATAGCTGCCGCGGTTCCACAGACAAGAGAGCTCTGATTGGCAGAGCTTTCTACAAAGAATACATGTGCAGCCGAGGTGGGCCGGTGACGCTGCTGTGTGTCACAGTTCCTGCTGCGGCGTGCGCTATTATTGGCTGGCCTTGAGGGGGCATCTCGGTTCGGTGGCAGTAGGGGGTGGAGCAGCCGCGTGTCTCCCGGTCACTGCTGCCGGCTCCTGCTGTTTCCCGTTATACTGTGCGGCTGTTCCGGCCCGTGAAGTGCCATCGCTGTGGCTGTCGTCCTGGTGCAGGTGCTCCGGCAGGCCTGGCTCAGCTCCAGGTCCTATGTCTTCAGCCGGGAGGGAGCTGCTACACATGCCGAGCAGCAGCAGCTCCGCTCACATGGGCTCCGGCGGTGACCCTCCTCCTTCTCCCTTCTCAGCCCTCGGTAAGTTTACTGATGTTAGGTATGTATGAATGTATGTTGTGTGTAAGTATATATATATCTTGTGTGTAAGCATTCTTGTGTGTGTGTAAGCATGCTTGTGTGTATATGTAAGTATGCTTATGTTTGTGTCTGTGTGTATGCTGTGCGTGAGTATGCTTAGAAGGGGTGTGTGTATGCTGTGCATGATTTTGTGTGTATATATAAATATATATATATATATATATATATATAAACGTTTGTGTGTGTTTGGAAACCCCCCCTTAAAAATCCTGCGTTTGCCACTGAAAAACAATTTTATTATACATCCATTGCACACTGATTCAATAACTCCCTGCTGCGCTGTTTGTTTAGACACAACGACCATTACTATTTATTTCTAAATTTTCAGTGACGAAGGGAATCGTCACCTGTGTCTATAGCTGCAACAGGGAATTTCTACCCCCTTCTACCCCCTTACTTAAATCCCCAGGAGCGCACAACACCACCATATAAATAGATGGTAGTTAGACTAATCGCTGTGGAACATACCAGAGCGTAGTCAACAGGAATGGGTCAGAACCAGACAGGCAGTGCGGTACAAGGGGGCAAGCAGAATCAGGTCAGAGGAATAGCTAAAGTCAGAACCAGAAAATTACTAGGAACAGTACCAGAGGATTCAACCAGGAGAATTATGTCTTGCACTGGGAGTATGGAGCTAATTGTAGAGCGGCCACTGATTGTCTGGCGGGACCAGCTTCTAACATTTTTTTACGTGGATGACAACACATAGACGGCTACAGTCTGCTGTGCTCGGGACTTACCGGGGATGCTACGGAGACCAGCGGAAGTGAGTATAGGATCTTTGGGCCCAATTCAGACCCGATTGCTAGATCTGTTCACATGCAGCCAAAGTATGGAAATCCCGCGATCGCAAGGCAAGGCATTAGCATGCCCACTATGTCTTGGTGTGCGATCGCAGTGTGTATTTAGACACCCACCAGCCTGTCTTAAGACGCCCACTTTCCTTTAGTGATACACGTCATCTCCAGGAAGTGTAACAATCGGTAACATCGAGTAACATCAGATCCATACACAGCACTTGTGGCTGACCAAACCCTACTGCAAGCACTGCGAGTGCTTCAGTGTGTAATTCAGCCATGTGATGTGTATTATGACGCTGCATCTTAATTATGCACACCTCTGAAATGGCGTTAAGACGCTCAGACACTCCTGCATTCGTGCCACCACACCCCCATTTCCACCGACCATCCCGTCACCACCCACAAACGGCTCATCCTGTTACTCATTCTAGCGACGTAGCTATGCGTGTGAACGCTTCCCGATCGCATGGACTAGTTTGCGCATGCGCACTGTGTCGAGGATGCATGCGCACATTGCAAACATTGGCAGGCTACGTGCAAACGCAGCCTAGCGAGCGGGTCTGAATCAGGCCCTTTGTTCACAGGTACTCCCATTGGATTTCTACTGGGGAAGGGGACAGATCACCTGGCAGCAGGTAAGTATGTGTCAGTGTGGTAGGTGTATGTAATAAGCTTTTACTTTATACAGTGTGTGTGTACTGTGTTTTTTTAACTTTTTATTTTACAGTGGGAGTACAGGTGCCGGCTGCCTGCTAGCACTTGTAGTTCCGCAAGTGCCAAAGAAGGCCACCGTAAAAAACAATAGTTTCTAATTTTTTACACTACTATTACCCCCGTACCCACAGCCAAGGGGTGCGGGGAAGAGCCCCGGGCTTCAGACTAAGCCTGAGAGGGGGGACCCTTTTATTGGGGGGGTTCCTAACCTCCCCTGAGATACCAGCTTGGGTTGACCGGCTTCGGGTGTTAATGCTTTGGCCGGGGAGACTGGTTTCTAAAATACAGGGGAACCCTACACGTTTTTTTCCCCATATTTTTTGGAACCAGGACTGGCTAAGGCGCCCGGGGCTGGTTATGCATTTCGAGGGGAGCCATGTCATTTTTTTTTAAATTAACCCTTTTTTACAGGTATAACACAAGCAGCCTTCACATATCTCACTGATATGTGCAGGCTGCTTGTTCGGGAGAGTTTTGCTAAAAGAAGACACTGCAATCTCAGATGAGAAATCTCATTAAACACTTGCAACTCGGGTGAGAAACCTCGATCTGCTTCACCATCGGCCAACTCGTTATCAGCTAAAATCACTTAGTAAATTTGAGAGTTTCAGAAGCCTAAAATCACCCGAGTTTCAGCAATGCAAATCAGGTTTAATAAAAAAAAACTAGATCAAACTTGAATCTTAGTAAATTTACCCCCAAGGGTTCTATGTACTAAGCCTTGGATAGAGATAAAGTAGACTGAGATAATGTACCAACCAATCAGCTCCTGTCACTTTACAGGCTATGTTTGAAAAATGACAGAAGGTAAATGGTTGATACTTTATCTCCGTCCACTTTATCTCTCTCCAAGGCTTAATACATATACCCCTAGGTGCAGGGCCGTTTCTAGGAGCAGGCGACCAGTGCAATCGCACAGGGCGCTCCGCCTCCTACCCCTGCTGCAGATACAGCCTGTTAATTGCCGGGCGCCCGCTGAGATTCAGTTACCAGCGGGCACCCGGCAGTGCAGAGCAGACGGAGGCTCCGGCTCCCGGCTTCCCCAATGGGCACTATGGGAGGACGTCATGACGTCTTTCCCATAGTGCAGAGAGAGGAGCAGCCGAGCGGAGCGGACGCCGGAGCGGGGCTGAAGGTAAGCATTATTGTTTTTTTTTTATTTTGTGCAGGCAGCCTGGACAATACTTGGGGGGAGGCACTACCACTGGGGGCACCCGGGCACTACTACTGGGGACATTACTCTGGGGGCACTTCTGCTGGGGGAGCCACCACTACTGGGGGCACCTGGGCACAGCTACTAGGGACATTACAAGGGGGCACTTCTACTGGCGGAGGCACTACCACTGGGGGCACCCGGGCACTACTACTGGGGACATTACTCTGGGGGCACTTCTGCTGGGGGAGACACCACTACTGGGGGCACCCAGGCACTACTACTGGTGACATTACAAGGGGGCACTTCTACTGGGGTCATTGCTTAGGAGGCACCACTACTGGGTGCATTACTCAGGGGCCAGGGGCACTTCTACTGGGGGCACTACTACTTTGGCCTTTACTACTTGGGGCACTGCTACAAAGGGAGCATTACTATTGGGGGCACTAATACAGGGGCATTAATACTGGGGAATGTATACAGGGGACACTACTACAGGGGGCATTACTACTGGGGGCAATACAACTGGGGACACTACTACTGGGGCACTACAACAGGGACCATTACTATTGGGGGCATGACTACAGGGGACATGACTACAGGGGGCTCTGCATAAGTTACACTACCGCTGTGGGCACTGCATAAGGGGCATAAATACACGGGACACTGCATATGAGGACAACTACAGGGGGCACTGCATAATGGGCACTTTTGCCTGAGAGCCAGTGGGGGGGAAGCCTAAGACCTGTCGGGATGGAATGGCAAGGGAGGGGGCTGGAATGAAGTGTGTATTATGTGAATCATGTTTTTTCATTGTGTTTTATGTGGTTCTGGATTTAATAATGTATTTGAGGTGGATGTGGTTTTAAAACGTAGTTTATGTGCTGGCTTTTCCAATATATTTTATGTGGAAGTGGTTTGTTGCAGTGTATTTGATGTGGATCTAGCTTGTATTTTCAATGTGCTGGGCTCGCTCCCAAGGCGACTAAAACCGGGTGTGATGCAAGGTCATACTTCTGCAAATGTCACACCAAAGGCATGCACACAGAAATGCGGCGTGGGCTTGTGACAGCTAGGCCACACCCCATTTTTTGAGCGCACGGCGAAGGCTGTCTGTCTTTTGTTTAGCTACATATATTTTTCAGCGCTTTGCCTCTGACAGGTTAGACACCCCTGTAATCAGTAGTCACAGTGGCTGACATTCTGTGGTCTTTCTAGATCACGCTCCCTTACTGTGATACCACACCTCCTCACGATGATGCCACGCCCACTCCACAATATTACTGCTTTGAGGGGGGGGCATTTTGACTGCTCGCACTGGGAGCCTCAGACCCTAGAAACTGCCCTGCCTAGGTGCTCTAATCACTGTATGCGACTTATATAACTGCTACCCACAGCCTGGCTATACTTCTGACAGGTCGGACGGAGGACTGAGGCCCTGATTCAGAGCCAGATGCTCTGACAGAGCGCTCACTCTGAATCAGGGCCGTCCTTCTTGATTTTTAGAGCGGCCTCCTGGCCGCTCGTATAGCTGTGGGTGACCACCCACAGCTATAGCGAGCGGCCAGGAAGATGGTCGTGATGGTCAAGACCAGTGTGCTTGCGACGAGACCCTTGTGGTAGGGTCTCGTTGCCGCAAGCCCTAGAGTGCTTTCGGCTCAAACAGAGCCGAAAGCACTCCCACTGACATCACTTGTGATGTCAGTGGGGCCGGCCCCAGACGGTAGGCGTTCCCATGGGAACGCCTCCGTCTGGGCAGCCACGCCCCAGCACGCCCACCAAAGGGGGCGTGCTATCACTCAACATCGACAGCACGCCCCCTTTGGTACGAGACCTGGAGTGACGGTTTGCCCGTCGCTATCCAGGTCTCGCGCATGTGCACGACGGAGCCAGCTCCGTCGTGCGCATGCGCACTGGGCCACCATCGACCCGCTTGCGAGCGCTCAGCATCAGGCCCTGAGTCTGCATGAGCCTCTTCGGCTCTATGATCACAGATACTGTACATGACGCCAGATACAGGCTACTGTTTTTAGCATTGGCTTCCCTCTGTCTGTTACTAGAACTATCTATATATATACTTTGAATCCTCTTGATAACTTCATACAGGATTAAGTTCATGTTAGTAATTTAGATGGAAATTTTATTTAAAGAGATTAGAATTTGAAGCTCACACTACAATTATATGCAATTGTTTATGGTATTTTTCACATCCCAGTGGTTGTTTGTGTTTTGCCTTTATGTCAATCTATAGACTGAAACTTTTAATTATATTGTGTATAGATCCTTTTATTCTGCGAAGTGTCATTTATATATTTTAGTGATTTTAGTGGTAAAGCTTTTTCTATTCAACAATTGGTCTCGTTTTGTTCAATATTTGATACTTTAATTTTATTTGAGTCTGTGTTAGTACTGCAGCATTCCTCCTATTTGGTCAACATACAAACCTACAGGCAGTGTTAACTAGACCATTCATGGGTTCATCCAGTCCAGACTGCAGATAAGCCATATCCCGGCGGATCGGACTGGTGTCATTAGAGCAATCAGTTACCAGGGTAAATGCAAAATTCAATCATATAGGATTTACTGTCTCTCCTGATCATCACTGAATAGATTCCAATTACATTTTGATTGGGATCAAGAGATCTCAGATCATACATGCTGGTATTTGAAAGCACCTTAATTGGTGCTTTCACAATCACATAGGCTAGTTTCACACACAGCGGTTTTGTCTGTCCGGAAAAAACACAGACTTTGTTTTCCGGACGGGTGGATGGATGACTTCCTTTCACATTTAACGTAAAAATGTCGCTTCTGCGTGGATTTTGCCTGCAGGCGCAGGATTTTTGCGATTCAATCAGGAGAGGGGTTTTTGCCTTTTTGCGCGCCGGGAGGGTTTTTTTTGCGCACCTCCAAAGGACGACCAATTTTTCCTAAAATCCCTAATTTTTTTAAAAAAAGTTGGTAAATGCTCGTTGATCCCGGTGGCACCCCTCCTAATGACTAATTAAGCAATTGGTCGTTTCCAAGTTGCTTAATTAGTCAGTAATACTCACCTTCCAAAGTGCTGTCTTCTGCATCCAGTGTCGGGACCCGGTCTCCTGCAGCAGCGGTGAGTATGTAATGTGTGTGAGTGTGTATGAGTAAGTATGAGTGAGTGTGTGTGTGTGTGCATGAGTGTGAGTGTGTGTGACCCCCGGTGTATGAGTAACCCCCCTGGAATGGGCGCTGGGAGAACTACATCTCTCAGCAGCCCTTGCCCCTCCCACCAGCCCCTGGAGCCTCCTAGCAGCCCCCGGGACTCCCAGCAGCCCCCTCTCCAGTGAGAAGCTAGAGGGGAGGCCACCGTGAGCCGCGGAGACAGTGTCGGACTGGGTCATTAAAGGCCCACCAGGGAAATGCAGAGGCAGGGGCCCGCCGAAGGGGTGTGACCAACCATAGGGTAGTTGAGGTCATTAATGGGAGGGGCACGACCGTCCCACAAAGAAAACAGCATAATATTATGCATTTAGTCTAACACATGTTATCTGTGCCCCCTTTAGTCTAATAATAATAATAATAATAATAATAATAAGCAGTTGCATTATTAGAAGAAGAATAATAATGATAATCTGTGCCACCTTTAGTTTAATGATATTAATGTGTAAAGTGGCATAGGGACCAGAGCTGGATTTATATCTCACGGGACCCTAGGCAAGATATTGGTTAAGGGCCCCCACCCTCAAACAATCCTGTGCATATATTACAGTAGGTGTCACTGGAGCAAGACACACACATCATATTATATACATGCATCATAATATATATATATATATATATATATTAGGGATGTGCAGGCTCGGATAGGTTCGAGTTTGCACGTGGAGTTCGGATTTTTCCCTCCAAAAAAACGGAACTCAGAATGAGGCAAAACGTCATCTTACATGGACGAACATCATCATTCCTGGACAAAAGACCAGGAATGATGATGTTCGTCCATGTAAGATGACGTTTTGCCTCGTTCTGAGTTCCGTTTTTTTGGAGGGAAAAATCCGAACTCCACGTGCAAACTCGAACCTATCCGAGCCTGCACATCCCTAATATATATATATATATATATATATATATACATAGTTTTATTTCTCCAAAAGAAACCTGTCTGATCTGTGGAAAGGAATAGGCGGCACTCTTGAATCCTAACGAAAAGGTTTTAGGACCTTGAAACGTTGACTATATATTTAATCCATCGGTAGTCAATACACGTTTTTTTGGAGACATAAGAATGCCGCCTATTCTTTTCCACTTGTCGAGGGCCAGGTTTTCCTTATCTTGCTCCAGTGACACCTACTGTACTATATGCACAGTTACTACAGTCTTCCTAGATCACATATATATATATATATATATATATCATCCTGTAACAAATATATACATGAAATAAGTGTGCATGTATGTGTATACATATATACATACATACACACAGTGTGATAGGCGAGACGGGATGAAAGGGGGTCAAATGAACAGAGGAAGACAAGAGGAAAAATAGTGAGAGACTGTAGGAAAGGGGGAAGAACAGAGGGAGAAGGGAGGAAAGGTAAGAACAGAGGGAGGCGGGGGGAAAGGGGGAAGAACAGAGGGAGAAGGGAGGAAAGGTAAGAACAGAGGGAGGCGGGGGGAAAGGGGGAGGAACAGAGGGAGATGGGAGGAAAGGGGGAGGAACAGAGGGAGACGGGAGGAAAGGGGGAAGAACAGAGGGAGACGGGAGGAAAGGGGGAAGAAGAGAGGGAGACGGGAGGAAAGGGGGAGGAACAGAGGGAGACGGGAGGAAAGGGGAAAGAACAGAGGGAGACGGGAGGAAAGGGGGAAGAACAGAGGGAGACGGGAGGAAAGGAGGAAGAACAGAGGGAGACGGGAGGAAAGGGGGAGGAACAGAGGGAGACGGGAGGAAAGGGGAAAGAACAGAGGGAGACGGGAGGAAAGGGGGAGGAACAGAGGGAGACGGGAGGAAAGGGGGAGGAACAGAGGGAGACAGGAGGAAAGGAGGAAGAACAGAGGGAGATGGGAGGAAAGGAGGAAGAACAGAGGAAGACGGGAAAAGATGAGAGAACAGAAAATAAGATAAAAACACCTACACAATAGGTAGTAACTCAGCACATTATATATATATATATATATATATATATATAATCTAGTGTCATTGTAAAAACTGTGCATAAATCTAGCAGGTGTCACCAGGTCAAGTCTTGACCTAGTAACAACTACTGGATATATGCAGTTTTTACAATTTCAACAGATGAGAAAAAGATAAACAATAATATTAAAACACACATATACATATATATATATATATATATACATATATATACAGGGCGGTGGGCGGGGCGCGGACCCGGTCAGTCACTTTGTCTCTGGGGCTGACCTCTTCCTTCATGTGCAGGCTGGCGGCCGCGCCGCATTCAGTCTCTCTCTCAGACAGCCGCGCGGGAGAGGAGGCGGGACCGCATGACGTCACGCGGTACTCGCGCAGTGCTCCTCTGGGAGTGCTGTGATCCTGTCATTTCTAAGGGCAAAGGGGTCCGTCCACGGGCTCCTTGGGTCCCGTCGGGCCCTAGGTGAGCGCCTAGGATGCCTAGCGGGAAACCGGCCCTGATAAGGACATGAGGGGAAGGTGTCAGAGAGGCAGGTGGGAAAAGTGGCAGAGGGACAGCCGTAGAAGCCGCGCAGAGGGACAGACGAGGAAGGAGGGCAGAGGGACATCCGAGGAAGGCGGGCAGAGAAACAGCTGAGGAAGTTGGCAGAGGGACAGCCGGGGTAGGTGGGCAGAGGGACAGCCGCAGTAGGCTGTCAGAAGGCTGCTGAGGTAGGCGGGCAGAGGGACAGTTGTGGAAGGTGGGCAGACGGACAGCTGGGGAAGGCGGGCAGAGTGTGGGCAATAGACATGTGCAGGGAATAATGGGGTGTAGAGATCAGAGCCTCAATTGATACCTGGATACTGGGTCCACAGTTTGACTGCAACAACAGGCTGTGTGTTGATAGGTACACATTAGATGATGGCCACATTGAATTGAAAGCCCAAGTTTAATATGGGCACAGCATAAACTCTATGTTGGGTGGTGGGATAAGCACATGTCCATAATAAAAGCTACATTAGTCAGTCAGTCTGCATGTACAGTATAATAATAATTACCAGTCCCAGTTGCTGTCCCACCAATCAGTAATCAGGAACCAGTATATTGGAGGCATCCTGCAGCATAGAGAAGCGCAGGAGAAGCTCCCCTGGCCAAAATAGCACTATGGAGCTGCCACCTGTCGGGTGCTGGCTGCTGCTGGCGTTTAGGAGGGGAAGAGGCCCGCTGCTGCCGGTGCTCAGGAGGGTAGGGCGGGCCTGCTGCTGCCGGCGCTCAGGACAGGTGGGGAGCCCGCTGCTTCCGGTGCTCAGGACGGGTGGGGACCCGCTGCCAGTCCTCAGGATGGAGAGGGCTGCTCTCGATGCTTAGGGGGATGTGCGCGGTCCACTGCTTAGAAAGCGGGGCGCTATTGCAGGCGCTTAGACGGGGGCGCTCAGCAGCCAGCACTCAGGAGGGGAGAGGGGTCCACTGCTGCCGGCACTCAGGAGGTAAGGGGGGCCCACTGCTGCCAGCTCCGCTGCTGTCAGTGCTCAGGAGGTGAGGTGGTGCCAGCTGACTCCGGTGCGCAGTAGGGGGCCCGCTGCTGTTCAGGGGGGGTTGGGGAGCCCGCTGGTGCTTAGATGGGGGAGAGGGCCTGCTGGAACTGAAGATGGGGGCTTCATGTAATTTTGTGCAATGTACATTACATCATGCTGCCTGTAACCCCCTCATGCATGGCCCCGCCCCCAGGTTAAAGTGGGCGGAGCTTCAAAGCAGGAGGGCCCATCGGGGATTTACCCGAATCCCCGGCGGCCCAGTCCGAGCCTGCGCGGAGACCCCCAGGCAGGTAAGTGCAGGATTTTTTTTTCGTGGCGCTGGGTTTTTAGAGCTGAAAACCCAGCGAACACTTTTTTTAATTGGATACCGCAGTAATCGGTAGCGCGCATACCCGTGGTAATCCAAAAATGGGGGAAAGGTTTTTTCCTCACTAAACCTCACGCCCAATTAAATATGCCCCATTGTGTGTCAATTTAGAGATTGCAGTACTGAAGTGGTTTTTCTGTACTCCTAAACACAAATGATATGTTCTTTCTCTCATGAAAGTTCTCTATCCATAAGTTGCATGGGTGTTTCTCCATTAGGTGAAGGTGGGGCTGATGTGGTCCAGATAAAAAGGGTAGCTGAAACCGCAACTTTTATTTCAGAGGTCAACCCCTTTCCACTATTTGCCAGTGTACAAAGGTCTAGTTGACGTCTTTAAATATTGTGTGTGTACCGATAAATGGGCATTTCAAGCAATCTTTTTCCATTCTTCCATGGCCACTTTCCACCACTAAAATTGGGGAGAAGCAGACTTTGCATTTTTCTTGTCCACTTTATTAAATGTTGTGTATGAAATATTTATGCAATATACACAGAGCAACAATTGCATTTTTTATACCACACAATTTTTCGGTTAGCAATGGAGACCAGATACATTTACTGGTTATACACTTGCAGCATTCCTTATAGATTTTTCATTTTTTGGTAACACCTTTTGTCTGTGACTCTTACAAATGAAGAAGATCACTCAGGTCTGTGTGTCTGTTGGACAACCTCATATCTCTTATTACACAGCAATGTTTTCTACATCAGAAAGGAGAAACTATTTTTCCAGATTTGTAGCACATGAAATGTTTGAAAGAGACAAATGAGGACAGTAAATCAGAACAAACAGCTTAGGAAGTGGAAGATAGGAGCTGGATATCTGCCGACCAGTCTTCTTTGTTCTAATCTCCCTCTGCTTCATGTGTACTGTAGGAGGTTCATGACCCTTCACTCAACCACATTTTAAAACTCAAGAATTGAAGATGTATTTATGTGCTCAATATTCACTACCTGAGCTTGAAACTGAGCTGTGTTCTCCACTAAAATAGACGCCCTCCCCCCCCTTGTCTATTTCTTTCTAGTTACAGAGTGGTCATTTTTGCAGAGTCACCAACCCTCATTTTTTTTTTTTTATTTCTCTAAAGGATTCTTAAAATGCAACCACATGTAGACATGTAGACAGTGAAGGCAGTCAATATGCAAGCCTAACTAAAATTTCAGCGGATGCATACTATCTCTTCATTAGATAACAGAAACAATATGCTAAAGAGAACTCACTGTTTTTGTAGTGTTCAAGTGCGTTGGAGGTGGCGAATGCTCAATGTATTTGCTGAGTGCCGAGTTCACCCGCTGGTAGTAAAAGTGTTTGTTTAATGTTGTATATGTCCTGAAGCAGCTGTTTTTGTGGTATGGGCCACAATAGGAAGCCTTGTTGCCTTTTTCTTATTGAGCGGGGAAGGTTGTCAAAGTTAAAGGCTCGGTAATGATAATGCCAAAAAGTTCAGTCCAGGTGGATATTGAGCTGTCTGATAGTCTATTTCTAGAGATTACTAATCAGAGAGAGACAAAGGGCCCTATTTACTACAATGCGCATTTAAAATGTGGTTGTGTGATATTTCAGAATAAACTCGCATTGCGATTTTAGGAAATATAACATGGATGTACTAACATCCGCATGCAGGGACAGAGCTTGCGATAAAGCTCTGTCCCTACGAATCTCGTCCGCACACTTCTCCCTGTATTTTTTGGAATATATACAGGGAGAATGTGTCTGCACATGTGCCGCTGCTGGATACCGCCACTCCCCCTCGCTCAGCTTACACTTCCCTCGGTGATCGATGCTCCGGTAATGTCCTCTGCGGCTCCGGTCAGCTGGTCTCCCGGCTACTGCACTGTGACCCCGGTCGGCTGCCCTTGTAGTAGTTCCAAAAAACAATTGACTGTTAAACAATCCTTTGCAAGGGGGAGCAAATATGACAGCAGTCACCCAGTTGCACAGCGGATCACTGACGCCATAACATCTATACTGGTATTAGATGTGCGTCTGATATCTGCTATTAGTGCAGTGGGTTTTAGACAGTTGATTGCGGTTCTGTGTCCCCACTACCAAATCCCATTAGGTTCCACTTCACTAGAAAAGAAATTCCTAGCCTGTACAGGGACGTTAAAAAAACCTTAATTAGTATCCTCCAAAATGCCGTTGTACCCACTGTCCACTTAACCACAGATATGTGGACAAGTGGACCAGAACAAATGCAAGACTACACGACTGTAACAGCCCACTGGGTGGGTATATTGCCTTCAGCGGCACAGACAGCAGCAGCAGCATCTAATAACAGCAGCTCATTCAAAGGCAGGCTACTCTGTGTATCACTGGTTTCACTAAGAGGCATACCGCTGACAACCTCTTATAAACACTCAGGGAAGTCATTGCAAAATGGCTTACCCTGCTTGGACTCTCCTCAGGATTTGTGACAAAGCCACCAATATTGTGAGAGCATTACAGCAGGGTGAATTCCAACACGTCCCATGTTTTTCTCACACAATCAACTTGGTGGTGCAATTTTTTTTAAAAATGAAAGGGCCATGCAGGAGGTGTTCTCTGTGGCCTGCAAAATGTCTGGACATTTTCACCATTCAGCAGGTGCATGTAGAAGATTGCAGCACCTGCAAGAAATGTTGCATTTGCCCTGTCACCAGCTGAAGCAAGAGGTAGTTACAAGGTGGAACTCCACCGTTTATATGCTTCAGCAGATGGAGGAACAGCAAAAAGCCATCCAAAGCTACACAACGAACTATAACATAGGAAGAGGAGGGGGAATGTACCTTACTTAAGCTCAGTGGAAAATACTTTCCGTGTTGTGCAAAGTGCTGAAACCCTTCAAAGTAGTCACCTGTGAAGTGAGTTCAGACACTGCCAGCTTGAGTCAGGAAATTCCCCTAATTAGACTGTTGGAAAAGCAGCTTTAGAAACTGAAGGAGGAGCTGAAATGAAGCGATTCTGCTAAGCATGTTGGACTTGTAGATCAAGTCCTTTATTCGCTTCACCAGGATCAGGATCTTAAAATCGGATCAATACATTTTGGCGACCGTGCTGGATCCTAGGTTTTAACATCTGGTCGGGTCTAAAAGAATTGCCTACAATTAATGAGACCCCTACCATGACTTCATCTGATTCGGTCACCATTCAAAGAATGGTTGAGGACTATTTTAATGATAGCATCCAAATAGGCATGTCAGACAGTCCATTTTACTACTGGCAGGAAAAAAAGGCAATTTGGAGGCCCTTGCACAAACTGGCTTTGCTTTACTTGAGCTGCCCACCCTCCAGTCTGTACTCCGAAAGAGTTTTCAGCACAGCCGGGGACCTGGTCAGCGATCGACATAGGAGGCCACTTCCTGAACTACAAATTTCACAAGGAAGACCTTTACCGCCGATTACATCCAAAAATTACAGAGGCACATGAGGCTGTAATGGTGAATTCCAGCGGGGACAAATTAATATTGTGTGAAGATGATGTACACATTGATGAGGGTGAGGAATCGGATGATGATGGCTCCGACAACATCTTGCCTTTGTAATGCCAGTTTGTGCATGGGGAGATCATTGCCAGCAATGTCAGCCTGTTGGTAGCTTGTTTCGTGGGGGCCCAAACAAACCAATCGCTTCAGCCACAATTGTCAGTCCCTGTCGCTGAAGTGATTGGTTTGTTAAGCTGGGCATGTCCTGTTTACTATATACAACATAAGGGTGGGTGGAAGGGCCCAAGGACAATTCCATCTTGCACATCTTTTCTTTGCATTATGTGCTGTTTGGGGCATTGCTGCCTGACATTTTTATTTTTATAGTTTATTAAAATGCCATCCTGTCTGGCACTGCAGTGCCACTCTGTGCCATGTTGGAAGCTGAATTGCCACGTTAGTGACGCCTACTGCTGTCATTTAGCTTATTCAGCCAGCTAGCTCAATGCAACCTTTTGTCCTAAACTGGATGAAATCAATATTGTGAGGTGGTCAAAATTTACTGGAAAGGACTGGAAATAAATATTATCGAGGTTAATAATACTGTAGGAACAAAAACAGGCACAAATTATGTGATTTCAGCTGTTTTAATGATTTTTTAGAAAAAAATACAGATCCAAATCTAAAACCAAAACACGCAAGGGTGGTTTTGTAAAACCAAATCCAGATCCAAAACCTTGAAGAAGATACAGATCCAAAACCAAAACATGGGGGTCGGCGCACATCCCTACTCTGAAACTAGAGATGTGCACGGACCCCAGTGTTTTGGTTTGGGTTCTAATTCATCATCTTGTTTTAGTTTTGGTATTCGTAAACAATAATATTCTTAAAACACGTGCGTGTTAAAAAAGGAGATGCTACTAGGTTTACGTAAAAAGGTGTTCACCACATACACCTAAAATTGAACCTGATATATAAAATATATGCAATACTCCAGCGTTTCCCCTGTTTAAAGTTCACGACTACACCCACTTGTAGTGAGGAAATAGACTACCAAAGTGCAAGTACCAGCACCTAGTGTAATAAAGCAATAGTGACCTTCCCAAAGTCTTTAGTGATTAGTGCCCAGGCCCAAATAAAAGGATTCCACCAATATGATAACCACACAATACTTTCATATCAATTTGGAAAGGAGTGGCTGGATACAAATGTCCTCTTCTTATTTCCTATAAGAAATGCATCTTCCTCCCATAATAATGGGTGTAGAAGGCAAAAAGATAAAATAAGACCATAGTGTAGAGACCCTTAAAACATTTAAAACATCTTTAATAATGAAATGCACTCACAAGCATGGACGGTTTAAATAGGCATGAAATCAATTCTCAATGGCACAACAGGAAACATAGAGGTCGTCAGTCAATATTCTAGTAGCCAAATAAAGTTCCTGAAACAATATCAGTATCCTTTTCCCATGTATAAACATGGATGGATAGGATACAAAAAAACAGAACAAACAGTAGTGCAGAGACCCTTTAGGCATGCAAAAAATATTTAATTCTTAAATGCACTCACATTTTAGAGACATATATAAAAACAAGGTATCACTTCCTTAATGGCAAAGCAGGAACATGCATAGACAAAGAGTGTCCTAATGCAGGTGGAAAAGCAGGACAGCTAAGTAACAGTTCAGGAACTCGTACCCGCCTCACCGAATGTTTCAATGTCCAGCAATCATCAGCGAAGTGTCCCATATAAGCCACGCTAATGCATTTCTTATAGGAAATAAGAAGAGGACATTTGTATCCAGCCACTCCTTTCCAAATTGATATGAAAGTATTGTGTGGTCATCATATTGGTGGAATCCTTTTATTTGGGCCTGGCTACTAATCACTAAAGACTTTGGGAAGGTCATTATTGCTTTATTACACTAGGTGCTGGTACTTGCACTTTGGTAGTCTATTTCCTCACTACAAGTGTGTGTATTTGTGAACTTGTTTAAACAGGGGAAGCACTGGAGATTGGTTTTGGTTTTGGCAAAACCACCCTCAAGTGTTTTGGTTGGATTTTGGATTCCTTAAAAATCGATAAAAAAAAACAAACAATAAAAACAGCTAAAATAATGTAATTTGTACCTGTTTACATGCAATCTAAAACCGGAGTTCGGGACTCGGTTCTACTCGGAACCCCTAAGTTCAGGTGTGTTTGTATTTCAGGAAAACCAAACCGCACATCTCTAAATGAAACAATCCCTCACAATGTTGATCTGGTTCATTGCTAAATGCAATATATTGCCTATTATCTTGAAAACAAAAGGTAAAATGTATGATAGGTGAAACATAGCTCAGTTACTGAACTCTGCTTCACACTCTATCCAGCCATTCTTTACTAAAGGACCATTTTAATCTATGTTGTGTTTCTGGGGCTAAATCACACATTTACTAACACTTAAAAAAACAAAAGCAAAAATTGTCTATTAGTAAATGTGTGATTTAGCCCCAAAAACACAACATTGATTTAGATCGATTTATATCAGTTTAAAATAGATCAAAATTGACCTTTTATTGATTAAAATTTACCCTCAGAGTGGTAGAACTTGTAGAAAACTGCTTGGTATTTTTCTCTCTGAGTAGATAATGCTCTTTTCTCCTTAAACCCATATTCCTACATCCCTATGTCCCATTTTCTCTCCTCCCCACCTTACCTTTCATATATTTATTATGGGTTTATTGACAATTGTTGGGTATACATATATACCTTTATCAAAATGCCTCATTAGATTGGTAATAGTAAAGCTTTTCCTTAGTAACTCCATTAATGGGCTTGCATGGAGCCTTTAAGTATCTAAACATAAGCGAATCCTATATAGTTCAATAGATGGAATCGGTATGATTTACCGCCGGACCCATGCTTGGCGGTTGGAATCGCCAGCGGCATCCCGGCAGAGGAGGAAATCCCGATCGTCCTGAGGTAAGTATTGACTAACCTATTTCTACCCCCTAACCCTCCCTTAGGGGTGCCTAACCCTAACCTTCCCCCCGAGTGCCTAAACCTAACTCCCCCTTCCCCGCCGCCTAAACCTAAGTCCCCCGGGGGGTGCCTAACTCTAACCCCCCCCGGGGTGCCTAACGCTAACCCCTCCCTTCCCCTAGCCTAAACCTAACATCCCGGGGGGTGCCTAACCCTAAGTCTTTTCTTACCCTTTGTTACTATGGCTTATGGTGTATATTTACTCTACTTTTTAGAAGGAGCTCATGTGACTTCCCAGCATTGTTATTGGTTAGCCAAAATGAAGGAGTGGTTAAATATTGGATCAGATAATTGATTTGTACTGCCCTAAGTAAATATGTTATAGTGTTTTTTTTTTCTCTTTCATCCAATAGGGGACACTGGAGCTTAAGACACTGGGGTATAGACTGTGGAAGAGTGGAGCCTGGCACTTTAAATTTATTTAAAGTGCCAGGACCTTATAGAAGGCTGTGGTCATTAGGAAAGTACTGAAGGATTTAAAATGGTGTCAAATAGCTGATTTGAGCTTTTTTTTTAAATGCAAAAAAAGATAAAAACAAACAGTTTTTGTTTAATCTCAAACGATTGAAATGAAAAATGCAAAAAAAAAAAGTAAGAAAAAAGGAGATTTTGGGGTACTTTGACGGCACTTTGAAAAATTGTAAAAAAAATCATTAAAAAATATTTTTCAATTAAATAATACTGTAATTAAATTTGGGGTGCCTAAACTAACATAAAAGTTGATTTTGGGGTAATTTGAGGCCAGTTTTTTAACCCCAAAAAATGACATGTAATTATTGGACTATTTAACCTAAGAGGAAACTTCCAGTTGCCTAATTAGTTATTAGGGGGGTTTACAAGGGGTTCAGCATGGTGTCCCGACATTTTAACCTTAAAATAAAGATTTCCCTTTCCATCTCTCACCCTCAGGAAAGTGTGAATGGAAAAATGCAAATTCACTCTGACTGGTTCAGTGCGAAATTGCTAATTGGATTGCAAACTGAATTCACAATGCGAATTCGAAGAGAAAACAGCAACTCGCACCTAATTGGATTGACCCCTATATATGACAGCTTTTCATTATTCAATCACAGGAATTGGTCCTAATTTTTTAATTGATTTTATTATAAAAGCAGTAATTCTAGGAACTCCATTAACAAGAAATACCTTTAACGGTGACACGTGACAGACTGTTTTGCCCCATTCAGGGCTCATTAATGTAGTTTATAATGGTGATTTCTGTTTAGCATGTAAGTTGAAATAAACTGAATCTATATTCTATTCTTCTGTTGCTATAGTTATGCCATGCTTCTTTTTCATGTTGGCCTCTGGGAGGTCCAGAAGTGGTGGGAGGTGTGGGGGCTTGGCACAGGGATATATTTTATCTAACCTGTCTTTTTATGCTCATTTCACATGGAAGTGGGTATGGTGAGGGGGTGTGACTTGTACTCCTGGGAGTCCATGGGGACTCCCTAAAATACGGGAGTCTCGCTGATGTTCCAGAAGAGTAGTAGGAATGGTTTTAGTTGTTGTAGTGAGCAAAATATATTCATATATTTAGTCAGTTGATTCCCTTGGTGTCCAACAAAGCTGCTATGGTTTGTTGAGTACAGACATTGAAAAGATGTGCACATGTAAAATCAGTGGCGACCCCTACCTTCAACTTCTGGTGGGTCTGCTGTTCTGCTCTCTGCCAGACTGTGCAGCCAGCTTGTGCTCATGCTCAGGATAACGATCCAGCACATGCACAAAAATTAACAAGCAGCCCAGGCTTCTAGGGACTGCTTTGCCTGCAGCCATCTGAAGTCAAATAGGTTTTTCTATATATGTTATGAATCCCACTGCATGCCCCATGTGAGATCCCTAGAACCCAGCTAGCGAGATCTTCACCAATAACAACCGCCTGTTGTTCCCTTAGAACTATGATACGTTTGCTGGTACTTAGGCAGCCACCTGGACTTATGCTTGGGGTAGTAGAGGCTCATACGGCGATACAAGGGAATTCAAGAGATGAAGTGTACAGTTAGAGCTGATACAGGTAATGGTTCTAATGAGTTGGCAATTGCATTGATGATATGGCAATGATACCGATGGTGTGGCAAGTGTGCCGAAGGTGCGGCAATTGTGCCGATGTTGCGACAATTGCTGTAGATAAACAGTCTAGGGTATGATAATGGCTTTGAGAGCTGATGGTGTGGCAAGTGTGCCGATGTTGCAGTGATGGTGCCGATAATGTGGCTCGGGAGCTGCTTGGAGCGGCTAAGAAGCTGAATGAAGAATGGATGTAGCACGGGAGCTACTTGGTGTGGCTAGGAAGCCGTATGGTGAACGTTGGCAGCATGGGAGCTGCTAGATGTGGCTAAGAAGCAGTTTGGAGATTGGTGGTAGCACGGGATCTACTTGGTGCGGCTAGGAAGCTGTATGGTGAACATTGGCAGCATGGGAGCTGCTAGATGCGGCTAGGAAGCCATTTGGAGGATGATGGCAGCCCAGGAGCTGCTTTGTTTTGGCTGGAAAGCCGAATGGAAGCAATATCATGGAGAGAACAAAAGCTGCCCATGCAGCTAAGCTGATGAAATCCACAGACACGCTATAGTCGGCACAGGTGCAATAGTTCAGTGAGTATAAATAGGCTGCAGCACTTAATCAAGCTGCACCTGTGGATGAGACATCATTTCCTGAAGCGTGCCGATCGCCTAGCAACAGGAGCAACAGGAGTAACCCCGTCCTGCCTGGGAAAGCTGATAGAGAGGGTCAAGTCGTGACTGCGACTTGTAACAATAGAGCAGTTGACTGGCTTCCCATTGGAAGTGCTCCCTTTAATAATTGCAGTAGGATTGGCAGTCCCACAGGGAGAAAACACTCCCGCCTGGGACTGCTTGTCCATATGTGATTAGCAGGAAGCACCTCCAACGGGAAGTCACTGTAACTGCTAAGCAGTCCCTGCGGGTGGTGGATTTTACCGAGGGAGAAAAACAGAAAGAGAGGGGACTTTTACGGTAGCAAAAGAGGGATGGTTGATGATACTGCAGTCCACAGGAAGAGGACCCTGAGGAAGAGCTTGGCTCGATACGCGTTGGTCGGTGACAGAAGGACTGTATCTTGGAGAAGTGATTGTGGAGACCCAACCAAACACTGGTGATATAGGCAGTGAGTGGAGGTGTCCTCAGATTGTTACCAACTATATGCCTGAATACCACCTCTATTTGGTAAAAGTCTCCATTTCATTCCCTGTTTAATATTTGTTGGAAATCTACCAACTTGGAATATATTTGTTTTATGCTATTTTCATATATTAAAATGTAATTTTATTGCATTATGTTGCGGTTCTATGTCTTTATATTTTTCATATATGGGACATAGCTACACATGATCTTTTAACACTTCCAATTGGAATAAGGAAGAGAAGACAATCAAAAGAAGGGAAGTGCTATTTCTTTGAATACTTAGTGGTGAAGGTTTAGCGCCGGTGTCTCCATTCAATTTTCTGGTTTGATTTTACTGAGGGGGCTGCAGTCCTGCAACCCCTGGTAAAATAAGACAAACCGGAATAATTTATACACTCTCTTTGACTGCTATATAAAAGCAACGTATCAATTATACTTTATTCTGATACACTGTTACAAATATATTGAGACAGTGCTATATGCAATTTTCTTCACCAAAAAAAGATACAAATTACAAAATCTTCTTCAAATGGAGTTATGGAGCATACACACGGTCAGATTTGTCAGATCTGTCAGATGAACGATTTGAACGATTTTACCAAATATTTGAACGATTTTTGACTGCATTAAAATGAATGGAATCGTCCAAGTCTGACTGCAAACACATCAGATGTCAGATATCGTTATCTGACCATTGGAAACGCGCATCGTTCAAATCGTTCATCTGACAGATCTGACAGATATGTCAGATATGTCAGATTTTCCTTCGGATATGAACGATTTTTTAAATAGTTATCGTTCAGATCTGAAGAATAATCTGACCGTGTGTATGCTCCATTATACTTGAACACTCTGATGTTGCAAATATTTTAACTATCTGTAATTCTTTTTTTATGCCACTTTTCTCTACCGAGTAGAACTGATTAGTGCTATATTATGTGTAGCTATATATCTATGTAGCATTTATACAATATATGTGGTACATGCTGATTTTTTAAGTACTTGTATTTTTTACTGTAGTTTTCATTTATATCTTTTTTTATATATTTTTTATTTTTCATTTTATTATATGGTATTAATTGTTGTATAATTAAAAGACACCCCATGACTGACTAGCGCCTTACATCTTTTTATATACTTGTCCACCAGGGACTGTCTGTCCATATGTGATTAGCAGGGAGCACCTCCAACAGGAAGTCACTGTCACTGCTAAGCAGTCCCTGCGGGTGGTGGATTACTGATGGGGCTGCAGTCCTGAAACCCCTAGGTAAAATACGCCACTGGGTAAAACACAATCCATTTAAAAAACATAGCAATCAGTGGCTAAACTACTACTCCTGTAAGGGTGCATTGGCTATGGGGCAGAGGTGGACAGGTAATGGAGCACTGCAATGCAATCTATTTGTCCTTGAGACTCCTACTCTAAACCAAGGGAAACGGCTTTTGGGCTTTTAGATTGGCCCTTGCACATGCTCAGGAAAGCAGAGTGAAAAAGCAATTGCTCCTGAGAAATGAACGGGCATTGCAATGAACTGCCTAGCCTCCTAGAGACCATGGACCTCATTCAGAGTCGGTCGTAAGCGGCCGATCTGTCGTACGCATCCGATATTTCCAAACCACGCATGCGTACGGTTAGTTGTGCGCATGTGCGTACGAGACCTTGCAATCCAAAATGCTGTCTATCGTACGGCTTATGAGCAAGAAGTGGCTTCCGAGAGTTGACTGACATGAAAGGCTGTTTGTGGGTGGTGACGGGGGTGGTGGTCTGAAAACGCAGGCGTTCTTCACCGTTTTCAGGGCGTTTTAGGGGCGTACATAAATTACCTGCTACGACCGACATAGAAGGCCGGAAGTAGTAAAACGTCACTCTGCGAGCAGGTTCGAGACCTGGCTGATCGTACAGCTTAAGGTTGGGTACGTGCTCTCTCAAGCCCCAGAGTACAATCGATACTATCGAATGTTACTGATGTTCGGAGTGATGTTTCTATTTTGAGCCACACAATGCAAACAGCTAATAATCGTTTGTTGTAGCTAATAACACTGCTAATTGGAATGTAATTGATTCAGCTGCGTTTGCATTAGCGAATAATAAGAATAAATATATTTCAGGGGGATGGCTTGTTCTATGCGTTTTTTTGGTAATTTTGGAGTAATTTGCACACAACACAAGCAGCCGCAACCATCAGAAGAAAATTAACATACAGCGACTGACAATGACTGACAACGATTGACTCGATCGCTAGCTGCTATCACTCGTTAGCTAGAGGAGGTGTATTGTTCACGTATGGGCGTCACTTTGGTTACGACCGACCAGCCGTGCGATCGCTTCCTTTTTCAGTTTTGCGGTCGTTAGGCGTACGACCGAGTGGCCGCTTACGACCGACTCTGAATGAGGTCCCATGGGCCCCTGATAGTAACAATTGTGTTATACTACCTGTTCAATTTATGTTTAGTTGAATGTAGGAACTGGTCAGATAGGAAGACTTTGGTGGGAGTCTGAAAATAACATTAAAAATAGAATGATTCTTTTTTAATGGATTCATTTCCAGCATTGATTCTAAAATTGCTTTGCTTAATTTCAAAGGTTAGTACACGACATGACCTGTATAGGTTAAACGTAATACACAAAAAGTGCATCAAACACATCAAAAGCACATCTTAGATTTTAAGCATTATTGTTACCCATTTCCCCAGTACGTAAGTGAATGAGTACTCAAATTTTCTACATGGTATAATAAATGTACATTGCCAAATGCTGATGCAGATGATCATTTTTTCTTGCATTTTATTTTTCTGGGTGTGTAAAGTGAGTACCAAATATTGGGCAAGGCAATGATCTCTGCCGGGTTAGAACTGATGTAACAATCTTGTTCAGTAAAGTTATATCTCAACAAATAGCCAGGAAAGCTGCACTTAACCGATCAGTACGTGCACATTTCTGCTCCTCCTCCAACTTGCTCCTCAAGCTTTTGCACCTAGGCATAAATCAAGGTGCACCGGTACAAATCAGCCATTTTGCATATAACTGACCTCCAATCCAATGGAGGCAGACATTTTCTTAGTCTTCAAGATAATACAGCCTACAGTATAATTATTTCAATAATGTAATTAGTTGTTTCTAGTGGTATATTGGTTTATGTTGGTTCAGCTCACAAAATGGCTGCATGCAGATGCTGGGTAAACATATACATATGTGATCACATAAAATCCTGGGTGTTCAGTCTGACTGCCTGATGTGAAGGATGTGGATGGAATTGATGTAGTGGATACGGATATGGATGGAAGGATGTGGTGGATTGCTTACGTTTGTTAGGAAGCTATGTTTATACATTTTACCATCTCTTTTCTGTGTGGAGGAGTCATTCCCATGCATGGCCTAGAGGGGTGTGCGAGCGGTGCCACTGCATAGAGCGCAGGACTCTGTGGGTGGCAACGTTGCTGCCCTGTGGCCCTTGTTACTGGCCAGCAAGGTGCCTGGAACTGCACCCTGCAGCAAGTATCTCTGCAGCAGTGCCGCCCGCAGAGTCCTTTTATGTTCCAGGCATGCACCCTGCCATCTGCCGTCTGCCATCTGTACAGCCACTCGGAGTATCCTCAGTATGCTCCAGACAGTGCTGCACTTAACGGTGCTAGTGGGCCCTTAGTAGGTGGGGCCTGCACAGGGCGCTCTGGAGTTTTGTTACAGCACTGTTCCCATGTGTCACCTCATTCTCTGTTATTCTAAACCTCCAATTACTGTCAGTATGCAGGGCCATAGAGAGCTGGCCTGGCCCCTGGGGAAGTGGGCATGGCCTTATCGTGGGAGGCATGGACACGCCCCCTTAGAGCTCAGCAGCAGCGAGCAGTCTCCCACTGCAGCCCAGCACACAACACCATGTGCTGGGCTACTGACAGGTAAGAGAGAGGGGGCGGCATCGGACCCGGGCCCCCGCTGGGCCCCTCCAGCAAGCCCAGGCAATTAGTACCCGCTCCTCTCTCTCGGCGCCGCTGTCTGTATGGGCCAGCTACTATAATATGTAACACTTTCTGCAGAGACATGAAAGGGTCTTTCTATATAGTAGACCAGCATACCTCCCAACATGACCCTCTCCAGGAGGGACACAAAGCTCTGGTCCTGGACTTCCCTGGTAAGAGGTGGGCCTGCAGCGCAGTTCTAAATTCAAATAGGGGAGCTACACCAACTGTCATGTCACACACTGCCAAACATCACTGGCTGGGACTCACTGGCAGTTGGTGTGACTCCCCTATTTGAATATTGGACTGTACTGCAGCCTCAGCTCTGGAGCTGCCATCAATCATAACTTACCAGGGAAGTCCAGGACCAGAGCATTGTATCCCTCCTGGAGAGAGTCATGTTGGGAAGTATGGACCAGAGGTTCCCAAACGCGGTCCTTAAGGCTCCCCAACAGTTCAGGTTTTAGAGATATCCATGGTTGAGCACAGGTGGTTAAATCACAGTGACTGAGCTACTAATTATGTCACCTGTGCTCATCCATGGATATCTGTAAAACCTGAACTGTTGGGGAGCCTTGAGGACCGCGTTTGGGAACCTCTGTAGTAGACTCTTTTACAAGGCAGTGAACATGAGACTCACTTTAATATGTAATAGGATGCAACAGGGTGAGAGTTTAGAAAATGTGATTGTTTAGCAGTAAACTCTCACACTATTACATTGGTCGAGTTGTATTTTGAAAACGGGAAAACATCTGGTTGAGAGTTTAAATCGTGATAGTTTTTTGAGTCTGAAAAAGATGCAAGTTTTCGTGTTCTCGGACTCTAGTACATTGGCCGAGTTTAAAAAGTGTCAGCGTTTTCTCTCACATTTTCTAAACTAGTTATAAATGCTGTTTGCGGAATTGGTGTGACACGGGTATACATCAGGTTCATTTGTCTGACTGTGTGGCTCCCTCTAGATGACAGCACTTTCTTGTAAAGATCCTGCAGCCTGCCATCTGGTCTGTAGATGGAGACAGACTACTTACAGCTCAGTGTTTTGTGTGTCTGACAAGTGACAACACCTATTGCTGGCAAATGATTTCTTGTGTATATGTCCCCTCTCTGTGTGTTGCATTGTCACAACTTCTTATGTTATCTGGTTTGTGTCTGCGTATCCTCCACTTTCCTGACCCACTACCCTCTTATCAAAGCCTCTGCCCTGTGTATATCCCAACAGTTTACAGTCTGTGGGCCTGATTCAGAGACGGAAGCTAATGCAATCACAACTGCGTATTCGTACGCAACGCAATTGCGAAAATATGAAAATGAATGCAAAGATCCCCTGAGCATTAAGCCGGCGGCCACTGCTGCCTTCTCACCTGCGTGCGGCTATGCATACCTACGTAAACATCAGTAATATCGAAGTACATCGGCGGCCATTTTACCCTTGCGGAAGGTCGGACCTGCTGCTATCATGGCATCTCTTCTGACATGCAGAGCTGTGTATGCAATCACAGTGGCTAATTTATGCACGCCCATGTAATGGCGTTTAAACGGGCAGGCACACCTGCGTTTTTGTGACCACTCCCCATTACCACCCCCAAACGCTGGCAGTCACTTGGCAACGGATTTCTCTGTGCATGTGTGATCGCAATGCAATCACAGGAGCGCGCAGTGCAGTGCATGCGCAATGGCAAGCAATCGCTCGATCTGTGAGAAAATTGCAATTGCGTCCATCTCTGAATCAGGCCCTGTGTTCTGTATTTTAACTTGCTCTGTTTGTCTTATTCATTTTTATTAGTTGTACTGTCAGTGGCGGTTCTAGGGGCGGGCTAACAGGGCCGTCGCCTGGAGCACCGGCCCCTAGAGGGGGCCACTGAGTCCCCAGGAGGAAGAGAAAAAAAAAACCCGAAAAACAAATGCGCCTGTCCCCTCCGCTAGCCGCCGCAGGGAGGCTGCATTTGCCGGGCGCCCGCTGATATTTGTTATCAGAGGGCACCCGGCTCCCTCCCTGCAGCAGCAGCCGAAAGACGGAGCTCACTCCTGAGCACCGGCTTCCGGCAGAGAGCACTATGGGAGGGACGTCGTGACGTCATGACGTCCCTCCCATAGATCCGTGGTGGACCCGCGGTTAGACCGGACGGCAGCGGGCGGAAGAGCGGGGCTTAAGGTAAGTATTGTGTTTTGTTTTTTAATTGTTTTTTTTTTTTTTTTTCCAGAAACACCAGCACTGGGGGGATTTCTATAGGGGGCATTACTACTGGGGGGCATTACTACTAGGGGCATGACTATAGGCGGGCATTACTAATGGGGGCATTACAACAGTGGCCACTACAAATGGGGAAATTAATATAGGGGGCATTACTACAGTGGACACTACTAATGGGGGCATTAATATAGGAGGCATTACTACTGGAGGCACTACTATAGGGGTCATTACTACAGTGGACACTACTATAGGGGGCATTACTACAGTGGACACTACTAATGGGGGCATTAATATAGGGGGCATTACTACAGTGGACACTACTAATGGGGCATTACTACTGGAGGCACTACTATAGAGGTCATTACTGCAGTGGACACTACTATAGGGGGCATTACTACAGTGGACACTACTAATGGGGGCATTATTATAGGAGGCATTACTACTGGAGGTATTACTATAGGGGTCATTACTACAGTGGACACTACTAATGGGGGCATTACTACTTTGGGCACTACTATAGGGGGCATTCTTACTGTGGGCACTACTATAGGGGGCATTACTGTGGGCACTACTAATGTGGGCATTACTACTGTGGGCACTACTATTGGGGGTATTACCAATGGGGGCACTACTACTGGGGGCCTTAAAACTGTGGGCATTACCAATGGGGGTATTACCACTGTGGGCACTACTAATGAGGGCACTGTATGGGGGGCACCACTTGTTGGGCCATTGTGTAAGGGCCACCACTGCTGTGGGCATTGTATAGGGGGCACTACTACTGTGGGCCTTGTGTATAAGGGCCACTAATTTGGGCATTGTGTAAAAGGGGCACCACTGTGTGTCATAACATGAATAAGGGACTACTGTGTGGCGTAACTTGAATTGAGGATAATGTATTATAAAGGGAATTACTGTGTGTGGCACAATGTATTATACAGGGCATTACTGTGTGTGGCATAATGTATTATACAGGGCATTACTGCGTATGGCATAATGTATTATATAGGGCATTACTGCATGTGGCATAATGTGTTATAAAGGGCATTACCGCGTGTGGCGTAACGTGTTATACAGGGCATTACTGCATGTGGCATAATGTGTTATACAGGGCATTACTGCGTGTGGCATAATGTGTTATAAAGGGCATTATTGTGTAAGGAGCATTACTCATGATGGCAATTATTCGCGACGAAGGGAGAGCTTGGGGGAAGCCCAGCACCTTCGTAATTGCTGGGCACGCCCCACAGTGTGATGAGTTGGGACATTTATTTTTTTAGGGGGGGGGGGTGGGGGGCGCCACTGGGAGATTTCGCCCTGAGCTCCGCAATGTCTAGAACCGGCCCTTTGTACTGTATATGGTGACCGTTTTGCCCCTAGCTACAATTATTACATCTTCCTTATTTCTATTTCCCTGTATAAAGGCCCCCATTTAGTAATGAGTTTATCACCAAAACGAGTGATAAATGCCACTGTGTATGATAAATGGTGCTCCAGCCAATCAGCTCCCAACTGTCAACTGTTAGAAAAATGACAGTTAGGAGCTGATTGGCTGGAGCACCATTTATCATACACAGTGGCATTTATCACTCATTTTGGTGATAAAACTCGTTAGTAAATGGGGGCCATAATTTGTTGCATGTTAAACTGAAATCTATGGTGTAACCTCTCATCCTAATTATCTCATCTGCCCAGACTGTGACAGGGCAAAATTATTTTTATTTCTGTTGCTTACACTTTAATTGTTAGACGTGTCATATTCATACCTCCCAACTTTTCTCTTCCTGGATGTGGGACATTGTGCGTGCAGAAATTGCACGTCCGAAAAGTGGCGGAGTCTAAGGAGGAGGGGCGAAGCCTCCCATCACCCCCACTCAAGTTACTGTGAGATGCTTGGCTGCCCTCACACTGTGAATAGATGCTGTGTTCATGTCCCCCCCTAAGTCCCCCCCACCACGGGACACTGTGGCCCATGGGTGGGACAGTGGGACATTCCCAGCAGAATGTGGGACAGTTGGGAAGCATGCATTTTGATATTGCAACCAGTGTCCTCAACTGTATTCATTGTACATGCATTGTACATGTGTTTGATCATACTTAGGGCGGGATGTACTAAAGGGGTAAATGCGGTAAACCCCTCGAAAATTCAGTTTTCGGGGGTTTTACTACATACCCCATATGTAGAAAGCACCAGAATGTGAAACACCGGTTACCAAAAATAGAATCCTATGGGATTCTTTCCAGGACACTCCCCCTGAGAGAGATCTTATCGGATCCTTCCCATCACCCCCCGCGGCCGGCGTCCTTCCACATGTGTTAAACCTGGAAGTCCCTCGGTCTGGGGGCATCGCAAAGGACAGCTCTTTTTGGGAAATCTCTCATTTGCCATATTCTAGGTACATACCGCTGTATCCGAAGAGAGGTGGGATGTACCGCATGGCGGATGCGATGCTTAGTACATCCTGCCCTTATGCATAAATAGTTTCTGTTTGATTATACTTTCTGATGCTCCTATATAGCGTAACTGAAACCTATGTATCAAGCCGTTTTTTATATGAAATTATGCAGAAACTGCAGTTTGTGCATAATTTTTTTTTTATTGTTCCAATGTACTAATAGCACAATGCAGGAGATTTCACAGAAATCTCTGGCAAAGTGCTAAGTAGCGTTGCAGATCCCCATTATTATCAATGGGGACTACGTCCTAACCTCTATGTACTAAGCTCCAAAAAGCAAAGTTTTTCGGAGTTTAGCACCGGTAGTTTTGTGAGCTACTGTTTGCCTATGTGGTTTCCAGGGGAAGGAAAGAGATCTTTCGTATGCGCAGTGTCAGCTTCCGCCGGGGAAGTCTTTCACTACTGTGAAAGGCTTCTGCTAAATGCCGGGGGTATAACTCGCAGGGATAGTGGTTACTATTAAAAATGAAAATAGCACCGGTGAGTTAAACACATAATAATTGCGGCAGTATTGCGATTATTAGTACATAGACTCTCTAATCTGCAATTTATCATCTATGGGAAAACTATACTTATTTATAACCCCTCTACTTGTGAGCTATTAATTTCAACTGGCATGTATCAAGTGCGTGTAAATAGTTTTCTGTGTTTTCATTTCCCCTTTCCTTTTATTATCTGCAGTACAACTTGGCAGGCAACAATTATTGTTGTTGTGTTTATTACTTTGTTGCTTTCTACAACACAGTTAATATTATTTCTGCAGAGAAAGTTAAAAACAAATGTTTATTTAACCATAAGAAAACAGAACTTTTTTTAAGATCGTTTTAATTAAAAACAAAAAATAGAGAAGTTAAATGGACAATGCCTTGCACTGCGGCAACTTCTGTCTTTGTTTTCTACATTGTTTATTTATTTTTTCATGTTGTTCTATTGAAATTAATAGGTTCTGTCTAGAGGGTGTCAAACAGAGCAGATGTTCTGCTCTAATAGTTGCAGAGAAGCTGCAAGCAGCGTTTAGGGCCAGCAGCAAAACAGTGCTTCAGAGAAGTCAGTTATATCTTCTGCACCTGTCACATCAGCTTTTAAGCAGAAGTAGAATATCTCTCTGAAATAATTTTTCTGTGCGAGAAGCTCTCACGTGGTACCAATATTATTCAGTGGAAAACCATGATAGGTCTTTTGTTCTTTCTATTTTGGGTATAGTACGCCCACTCAAAAAAGTGTATCAGGTGGCAGCTCACCAAAAAGGTCCTTTTTACCAGTCCTTTTTTGCTACAAATGTATACTAAGAAAAAGGGAGCGTCGACACTCCAACACTTAGAATATATATAAAAATATCAAAAATAGTATAAATCCAACTCACGTGTTCTCACCTTTAGTTATTTAATAACAATATTCTAATACATTCATAGAAATATCACAGTAAAAAATTAGGAACAAAAGCAATAATGCCTATTGAAGTTATGCATAACACCACTTTCCTTAAAATGAGTTATCAGTTGCAGTGGATCTGGAATTTATTTAGTTTCTAATTTCTGGAGATTTTTTCAACACTTCTGTTGTACAAACCAATTTTATTGTACAATTAAAAAAATAATAATTGGATTTAGTTTATGATATTTATATCAAGCTCTGCAACTGCTTGAATATTATTATACTCCTACTCACTCTCTCTTAATAGATTTATATTTTAAAATCTGTTTTTTTAAATTTAAATGTACAGATGTTCAATGATATATGTATATGTAAATGCATAACACCAAAATGTTTTTTGTTTTTTTCTTTACTATGCACACAATTAGCCCTGCAACACAGGTGCAAATTGCATAATGAAAATCTGAAACAATTTGATTGGTCACAAGCTGTTTAAAACCGGGACATAGAAATCCCAACTTATCCTTCTGAAGAAACTTTCTGAGAGGGAGGCATGCGTCAAGGGAGCTGGGTTATTCCCTGCAGACTTTCAGTTGCAGTTCACAGCTAAACAGCCCTTTGAAAACTATTATCAGGACTCCTCTACAGAATACCACCGGTGAGCGTACCGCCATTGACTAGGTGAGCAGAGTGGAGTCCGGTTCTTATACCACGTGCGCCACATAGCTGGACAATCTGTGAAGCTGTGAGCCCGGAATTTGCCAATACAGCCGCCGACTGAGCAGCACAGCGGAGCAAGTATTTTTATCCACTGCCGTCATAGGCGAAATAGATATTTGGTAATGGGTGGTCCCAGTTCAAACCCCCAGGATCACCAATACATCTTGCGAGTTCTGCTGCTATAAAGGTGGCTTGACCAAGCTCAGTAGTGTGGCCATTCCCACTTGGGAAAAGATCTCCGCAAAACAGCAGTGCTGGGGAGGGTGTTCGTCTGCCTCGATGTCTGGGCCTGAATCCACCCAAACAGTAAGCCCACAATTCACATTAAACCACATAGTAGTGCCCACAGTTCATATTATGTCAAAAAGTACTGCCCCCATTCATATTATGCCGAACTGAGGTTCCCAAAATTTACATTATGCCAAATAGTAGTGCCTATAGTACATATTATGCCAAATAGCACTGATCCCGCCAGAATGCAGAAGGACGCCGTCCCGAACAAGGTAAGACTGGGGCATCTTAACTGTTAGCCGCGGGGGGAGGGTTAGATTTAGGCACTCCTGGGAGGACTTAGGGTTAGGCACCACCCAGGGAGTTTTAGGGTTAGGCACCACCAAGGGAGGGTTAGGGGAGGGAGAGGGGAGGGTTAGGCACAACCAAGGGAGGGTTAGGGGAGGGAGAGGGGAGGTTTAGGATACTTACCAGCCCCAGTTGGGATCTCCTCCACAGTTGGGAAATTCTGAGCAGCAGCCAGCATTTCAATCCCATTTCAGCGAGACCAGCTGGTACACAGAGTAGGGGAGCATATCAGTTTTTCCTATCACACCCGATAGCCATAGCATCTACATGTACCAATATTAGCCTCTGCCTAGCGAAGGGCACACCCAGCCAATCATAATGCTCTTTCTTATATCAAGCCTTTATGTATGATTTTGAGATTTTTTTTTCTATAGATAATTAACGGCATATACGGCATTATCAAAATGCTAGCACATTACATGCAGCTGTACATTTATTATGATTAAGTTGTTATAAAAAGATATCTATTGGTCAAAGTAAAATCTGACACATTACATGCATTACATACTCATAGCTGATATAAAGGCAACATAGTAAACTTGATGAAGATGATTAAAAGTAGTATAACAATACAGGAGGGCATACAGCCACAGTGCTTTTGTACAGTGCATACGGAAAGTACTGTATTCACCGCGCTTCACTTTTTCCACATTTTGTTATGTTACAGCCTTATTCTAAAATGGAATAATTTCATTTTTGTCCTCAAAATTCTACACACAATACCCCATAATGACAACGTGTAAAAAGTTTTTTTTGAGATTTTTGCAAATTGAATTAAAAAAAAAACACTAAGAAATCACATGTACATAAGTATTCACAGCCTTTGCCATAAAGCTCAAAATTGAGCTCAGGTGTATCCTGTTTCCACTGATCATCCTTGAGATGTTCCAACAGCTTAATTGGAGTCCACCTCTGGTATATTCAGTTGTTTGAACATGATTTTGAAAGGCATATACCTGTCTATATAAGGTCCCACACTTGACATTCTGCATGTCAGAGCACAAACCAAGCATGAAGTCCAAGGAATTGTCACACAGAGAAGCTCCTGATGGGGTGTGCCAAAAAGGGAAAGCTTGATGCATGCCATCAGAAGCATCGCCGTGTGACTAGCTGTGAGGATGGTGGGCGGGTTCATGTTGCTGTGTACTGTATGGCTATATAATAATGAGGCTACATGATGCGGCCAGTGATGTGTTGTGACTGGGGAGCTCCCGTTATTGCCCCCATCATATCTTTTCTGTTCTGCTTTCTATTATAATGTGTCTGAGAGAAGAAATACACCACTTATATCTCCCGGATGGCACCATCTGATAGTGTCTGCACCCGGAGCATGAGCCTCTTCTACTCTGCCCACCAGTTTTCTCCCCAGAAAATTTTGCCAGCTGGGGGGCATCAAGAAATAGCCGGGTGGGGGCCTTCGCAATAACGAAATGTTGAAATCCTGTCCTTTACACTTGCGTTTAACATTTTATATAATAATTCTTCTCTTCTTAAAGGTTCACTTATGGTCACCTTTACCATAATCAAAGTCTGTAGGATCTGGCCCCTCGGGTGGCACCAGCATCTGTTTATTTAGTATGCTCTGCCTCATGCTGTTCCTTACACAGGTTGTAATTTGCACCAGCACCACTGATTCCAATTTCTGGAATCAGCGGTGCCGGTGACGTTAAGTGCTATCAGTGGGGGTCTGCAGAGCTACCTTCCTCATTTAAGGAGAATAAGTCCTCAGCATGGTCCTTCCTGCAGTCAGGACCCTGAGCTCCAAGCTGGAGCCCACCAATGACTGACCTCTTATAGGCAGCTCCTCTGGCTGGCCTCTGAGGTAAGTGGCTGCTGTAGATGTGGCACCCACTTACTCTGTCTGCCTACCACCATGTGCCTCCAGCTGGCCATGTCCTTCCCATAGCCTTTGGTTGTGTTATGATTTAAAGTTGATTGGCAAACCATTCTCAAAAACATGACCCCTTTACACCGCACCCCTCCGCCTGGAACATTTGTTTGTCTAAAGCCCAGTGCCAGCTGCATGTAAAACAAATTAATTATACTACACCTATAACTGTGATAGAAGTTGAGGGAAAAAAAATCTCCTAGGTCAGACAGGCCCATTTTCCTCTGATTAATATTAACTCATTAATATATTTTGGACACAACAATAGATTAAAAGAAGCTGTGTAATGTCAATACTAAGACAGCCATGTAGCGAACTATGCATGTGATCACAGATTTTGACTTCTTATTGATTGATGGATAGGTTAGAAAATTTACATCAATGTATCTGTTTTGGTACAGAAATATAGATTGTCTGGAATGTTTTTGATAATCCATGGTGCATCAGTTTTCCAGAAGATAGCTATAGATAGTGTAACAGGACCAGATTAGGGGTCCCTCTCCTGGTGTAGATGGACTCCCTCTTCACTGACACAGCAGCCGGGAAAATAGTACACCAGTCTGGGGTCTCGTACTAGCTGGTCGGTACCAGTCTTTATTGTGCAACAAAAAGGGAAAACAAAACATAAAAGTAAATCCTAGCCCTGTCCGGACACTAACTAGACAAGAGGTTCCCTCTCTAAAGAAATAGTGGGGCCTCCTGCTTCCACCATCAACACAAGCGTATGCACAAGACTTACAGGTAGTTTTTCAGTAAGTGTCTCTGAGCCAGCCAGTCTGCTTGCTCTCCCAGGTATGAGACACCTAGCTTACAATCACACACAGCCTAAATCAGCCAGTTCCAGGTGCAGACCCTAATGAGCCTAACTAACAGGCCAAAAAGGCCAAAATCCAGAGTGGCCTATGGATGGAGCCCTCCCTCTCCTCACATCCACCCCCCAAGGTCCCAAACCGGCTTTTCCAAAAAGCCGACACTCAAGTCTGCTTCACTGCAGACTTTCTCCTGGTTTTTTTTTAGAACACATAGGTCAAAAACCTAGGACAAATATATCAACCACTAACCACTTTACCAGTGCTCCTATCACATATCCTCCCCCCTTTGTTTCGTCCTGTGGGGCGGAACAACTGAAGCCCCCAAGCAATGAACGCGTGATAACGTGTCTGCATTGGCCAGCTGGCTTCCTGGCCTATGTTCTACCGAAAATTTAAAGGTTTGTAGCGCCAAGAACCATCTCGTTATTCTTGCATTACTGTTCTTGTTTTCTGACATCCACTTCATAGGGGCATGGTCAGTAATCAGTTTGAACTTTCTTCCCACCAAATAGTACCTGAGAGTCTCTAACGCCCATTTTATGGCCAAAGCTTCCTTCTCCACTGTGGCATAGTTTCTCTCATGTATATTCAATTTCCTGCTTAGGTAAAAAATAGGGTGTTCCTCACCCTCTTTGCTTTGGACAGGACCGCTCCGATGCCTACACTGGACACATCAGTTTGTACCACAAACTCTTTGTCAAAATCAGGGGTCACCAGAACAGGTTGGGTACATAAGGCCATTTTTAATTCTTGGAAAGCTTTTTCTGCTTCAGGACCCCATTCCACCATGATTTTTTGTTTGCCCTTGGTAAGGTCAATAAGTGGGACCGCAATGGTGGCAAAATTGGGGATGAACCTCCTATAGTATCCAGTGATCCCTAAGAAGGCTCTCACCTGCTTCTTATTGAGGGGTCGTGGCCAGTTCTGTATTGCCTCAATCTTATTGAGCTGTGGTTTTATCAAACTTCTGCCAATGGTGTATCCCAGATATTTTACTTCCTCCAGTCTAACACTGCATATCGTCTATGGGGTCTTAGAATCCTATCCATCATTCTTTGAAAGGTAGCAGGCACCCCATGTAGCCCAAAGGGTAACATCTTGTAATGATGTTTTCGGTTAATGGCACTTGCCAATACCCTTTGGTTAGGTCCAGAGTGGTTAAATATCTTGCTGTCCCCAGCCTTTCAATTAGTTCATCCACCCTTGGCATTGGGTAGGCATCGAATTTTGAAACACTGTTCAGCTTTCAGAAGTCATTACAAAAACGCACACTGCCATCGGGCTTTGGAATCAGCACAATGGGACTGGACCACTCACTATGTGATTCTTCAATTACCCCCAATTCTAACATTTTTTAATTTCCTTAGACACAGACTCTTTTTGGGCCTCGGGTAACCTATAGGGCTTTAGGTTAACTTTAACCCCTGCGTCAGTGACTATGTCATGTTTGATGACCGTGGTTTTTCCTGGTAGGTCAGAAAACAGTACCCTATTCCTGATCAAAAATTCCTTGACCTCCTGCTGTTGACTGGTTGACAGGGTTTTTGCCACTGTCACTTCGGGTACCACGGGACCTTGGTTTACTGGAGGGGCTTGGACGGCTGACAGTGCTGCTCTATCCTTCCAGGGTTTTATCAGGTTCACATGATATATCTGTTCTGGTTTTCTTTTCCCCAGCTGGTAAACTTTATAGTTGACCTGTCCCACTTTTTCTAAGATCTCAAAGGGCCCTTGCCACTTAGCCAACAGTTTACTTTCTACCGTGGAAACCAACTTCAAAACACACTGTCCCCAGGAGCAAAGTTTCTTAACCGTGCATTGCGGTTATATACCCTCTGCTGTGCTAGTTGGGCCTGTTCCAAGTGCTCCTTAACTATTGGCACTACAGCTGCAATTCTCTCTCACATCTGGGAAACATGTTCAATCACTGTTTTATAAGGACTGGACTGCCCTTCCCATGTCTCCTTGGCAACGTCTAGTAACCCTCTTGGATGTCTCCCATATAACAAGTCGAAAGGTGAAAACCCGGTGGAGGATTGGGGAACCTCTCTTATGGCCAACAGCAGATAAGGCAACAAATAATCTCAATCTTTACCATCTTTGTCGACTACTTTCCTTAACATATGTTTTAAGGTCTTGTTAAACCTCTCGACCAAACCATCGGTTTGGGGGTGATAAACCAAGGTCCTTAACTGGTTAATCTTAAACAGACAGCACAACTCTTTCATAACTTTTAACATGAACGGGGTACCCTGGTCAGTTAGTATCTCTTCAGGTATTCCCAACCTGCTAAAAACATGGACCAGCTCTCTAGCAATGGACTTGATTGACGTATTGCATAGTGGTATTGCTTCCGGGTATCTGGTAGCGTAGTCCAGAATTACCAGAATATATTGATGTCCCCGGGCAGACTTCAACAAGGGTCCAACCAAGTCCATAGCTATTCTTTCAAATGGTACCTCTATAATTGGTAGTGGGACTAGAGGACTTTTGAAATGTGGTCTGGGAGCATGATACTGGCATTCCGGGCAGGAGGCGCAAAAGACAGATATGTCTTTATGGACACTGGGCCAAAAAAACCTCTGCACGATTTGCTCAGTGGTTGTCTCTACCCCTAGGTGACCTGCCGTTATATGGCCATGGGCCAGATCTAACATCATTCTCCTGTAAGCTTTGGGAACTATCAATTGTTCCACAATCTCCTTCCCTTCCTTAGTCATCTGATACAACAGATCCTGACTAATTACCATGTGAGGATACGTCAAGGGACTATCGTGATCTAGGGGTTTACCATTAACCACCTTGACATTCTCCCTGGCTTTCACCAGAGTAGGGTAATTTAACTGCTCTACGGCAAAGTCCTTTCATCTGACCTCCAAAACAGGCAGACGATCAACGGGCTCTACAACATTTGGCGAGCCACCATCTCGCTTCGCATTCTCTAGTTTGCCAATCATACTAGAAAATGGGAATATCTCTGACTCTGTCACTACATCCGTAACCCTTTCAGACGAGGCAGGGTGATTCACCTATGTGCAAAACCGGCTTTCCCACAACTTCCAGAAGTGAGCAAAGTCTCTTCCCAATATCACATCATACATTAAGCCCGGTACCAAACCCACAGAGACTACCGCCGAACCACATGGTGTCTCGATGTTCACTTCGGCAGTAATATAATACAGAGTATCCCCGTGTATGCATGTCACACCAACAGTTTTTCCCTTATGTTTCAAAGGGTTCACCAGCTCAGTTCTCAAAAGTGTAACCAGACTACCAGAGTCTGACAGATCTTCTACTCGGTTGCCTTCTACAGTGAGTACACACATGTGTTTATCTGTCTCAGCCTGCCAGTCAGCAGTACAGGCTGGCTGCGCAAAGAAAGACCCCCTGAGCTTGACAAAAGCAGTATCACATTGCATGGGCTCAGAGGAAAGCGAACAATTAGATGCTATATGGCCGAAGCTACCACATCGGAAACATTGAGTCACATTAATGTCTAGTCTTTTGCGGGATAGGAACCTTCCTGGCAGGCCTGTCTTCAGGTTCCCCACCCTCAGTCTTAGGCACATTCCACCGCCCAGCACCCTTCTCCCCAGGAACAGTCTTACCATAGTTGATGGGAGTTTGCCGGTGCGCCATTGGGGCTCAGTGGGGCAGACTCATCAGCTCATCAACCGCCACGTACCTCTCCACCAGTTCGACTAACTGGTCTGCGAACTTAGGGTCGGCATGGCTCACCCACTTGCGCAAGGATGCAGGTAGGGATCGCAGATTCCGGTCCATCACAACTCGTTCGATAATTTGAGGTCCACTCAAGTCGGGCTATAGCCACTTGGTGGATAGATGGATGAGGTCGTGCATCTGTGAGCGTGGAGCCCTGTCCATTTGGAACTCCCAGCGGTGGACTCGTTGGGCACGAACAAAGGTGGTGATTCCCAAGTGAGTTAGGATCTACTGTTTTAACTTCACATAGTCCTTAGCATCAGCCAGGCATAAATCGTAATAAGCCTTTTGTGGCTCCCCAGACAGAAAAGGTGCCACCAGACTTGCCCACTGCTCTTTAGGCCACTTCTCTCTTTCGGCAGTTCTTTCAAAGGCCGTAAGGTATGCTTCCACATCGTCACTCTGGGTCATCTTTTGCAGAAAGTGACTGGCCCGTATGGTGTGAGTGTTAGTTAGCAGAGCAGGGGAAGCATCTCCAGACCGGATTACAAGCTGTTGTACCACCTCTTTTATGGCCCGGCTGTTTTCCGCTATGGCCTGACGAGTTTCATCTATGGCGACTTGTTGTTGCCTCTGGGCTTCTTGCTGAAGTCTCTTAGGTTTCCTGCTGAGCCCTGGTAGCTTCTTGCTGAGCTTTATTAGTCTCCTGCTGGGCTGCCGTTGCCTGAAGCAGGGCTTTTACAACGTCCTCCATTTTACCTCCAGGTGCTGGTTGGAAGCTGTACCTTGCCTCTCTGAAAATTGGCTGACGCCACCTTCAGGGACTCAATAATCACGTGTCTGTCCATTTAAATTTTAAAAGGCAAATTTTCCTTGCTGCACTTTTCAGTGTGTGCTTGCCCACAGTCTCCACCAATTGTAACAGGACCAGATTAGGGGTCGCTCTCCTGGAGTAGATGGACTACCTCTTCACACACACGGCAGCCGGGAAAATAGTACACCAGTCTGGGGTCTCGTACTAGCTGGTCGGTACCAGTCTTTATTGTGCAACAAAAAGGGAAAACAAAACATAAAAGTAAATCCTAGCCCTGTCCGGGCACTAACTAGACAAGAGGTTCCCTCTCTAAAGGAATAGTGGGGCCTACTGTCTCCACCATCAACACAAGCGTATGCACAAGACTTACAGGTAGTTTTTCAGCAAGTGTCTCTGAGCCAGCCAGTCTGCTTGCTCTCCCAGGTATGAGACACCTAGCTTACAATCACACACAGCCTAAATCAGCCAGTTCCAAGTGCAGACCCTAATGAGGCTGCTCACAGGCCAAAAAGGCCAAAACCCAGAGTGGCCTGTGGATGGAGCCCTCCCTTTCCTCACATCCACACGCCCAGGTCCCAAACCGACTTTCCCAAAAAGCCGACACTCAAGTCTGCTTCATTGCAAACTTTCTCCTGTTTTTTTTTAGAACACATAGGTCAAAAACCTAGGACAAATGTATCTACCACTGACCACTTTACCAGTGCTCCTATCACAATAGATATAGATAAGTAGGTAGATAGATAGAAATAGGTAGACAGATAGATAGGTATAGATAGATAGATATAGATAGATAGATAGATAGATAGATAGATAGATAGATAGATAGATAGATAGGACCAATGGCGGCACTCCAAGGAAAAAACACAAACAAGCAGCATAGCTCTTATACAGTGATAGATAGATAGATAGATAGATAGATAGATAGATAGATAGATAGACGTACATTTTTATAAATACCCACCATGTAACTCAGTGATGGTGATATTTACTATTAAACATTAACTTATAATGAAGGGTGACTATTACATCCCTGATCCCATTGCTGGAATAATGTTATGCACAATGGGCCTGGTTCACTATAGATCGTTATTGCGATCGCAGCTGCGATTACGCATGCAGTTCTGCTGCAAAAATTTGTTAATGAATACTAACGCAGAGCTATTATAGGAGACACCTTAAGCTAGCATAGAGACGCCCTCTAGCGCTTTCGCACATCCGTAATACCTTGCAATCCTGCGTATACATCGGGAACATCGAGTAACATCGGCTCACATGCACAATTACAACAGGTCTGACCTTAATCAGAAATTACTAACCTCATCGCACGCACTCAAGCTGCGAATGCCGTCACAGTGACTAATTTATGCACGCCCATTGCAATGGCGATCCGTGATCAGGCCCAATATCAGGGTTTATATAGTCGGAAGGTCTGACTATAAATAAACCCTGACATTGTACATTACATTACATCCAACTTGGATCAGTAGCCCCTTTGGCCACTTTGTAAACATAACCCTCAGAGCAGTGGCGAAAGTTTATTTCAGACGCCAGGAGGCAAGTTATCTTTGGTGCCCCCCCGAATAAGTGATTTTGTTTCTGTTAGGTCTATTTACTAAAGTAAATTTGCAGGATATCCACAAAAAACACAATTTTTCAGGAGATATCTGCAGATTTATAGAATCCCCAGAATGTATCTGCATTCTGGAGACTGGCCCCAGTAGCTAACACGATTTGAAGGTGGCATTAGCTGCTGTTGCCTATGGGCTACAGATCACAAAAAGTACCAGGAGAGGGATCCCTAGTATCCCTCCCTGGCAATTTCCACTCAAACCACTCATGCACAGCAGCACTGAAGAAGTAGTTAAGGGTTTGCATTAGGGTTGTGCATAGATCCCCTTCAGTTAATGTGCCTAGAAATTATGCAAAAGTATACAGCTCTCCCACTGTATACCAGAGACATGAGATAAGGGATAACATTGCAACAATGCCTATTATAAAGATGGGGACTGCACAGAGGAATGTAACGTATGTTTGTATGTATGAAAAGCGACCTCAACTACAGACCTGGGGTTAACTAGAAGTATATACAGCTACTGTATGCATTAGTCACAGATAAGATAGTGACCTGTATAGTTCAATTAGCATGAGGCTCAGAGTCCTCCTGATGGAGGTGAAAGCCACCTGATGTGTGATGAGGAGACTTCCTGATACCCCTGATGGAGAGGAAAACTACCTGAGGTGGGGTCTTTGAGAACTGAGGGGTCTATCTACTAAGCTGTGTTAGGAGACAGAGTGAAAAGTGATAAGAAAGTGATAAGGTGCCAGCCAATCAGCTCCCAACTGTCATTTTTCAAACACAGGCTGTGTAAAGCGCAACGGAATATGCTGCGCTATATAAGAAACTGTTAATAAAATAAATAAATAAATATATTGTGGGCGATGGAGGAGGTGCCCCTTCAGTGCTGGCGCCCGGCGGCAGGCACCTCCATTGTCTTCCATAGTTCTACCCCTGCCTCAGAGTATAAATAGATCAGAGCACTTATTCCCCAAATTCATGCAAGTGATGTAAATTCCTAAATATGAAATCAATAAATTATTAATGTGGAATAAAACCTCAATCTGTACTGAAATATTACCCTCAGCATCTGCTGTCTGAGGGCTACGCTGATGATAATTCTCAGAGTGGAGTGGAGGGGGTGGGGGTGGAATCTTACAAAAATATGGCAGCATGCAGTGAGTAATTTGTGAATGATTTTCAGAATAAAGAGATACTCTGGCAGCCAAATGAACACAACACCATACTTTAGAACAAAAATGAGTTAACCACAAACTCAGTCTCCAGGCGCTATTAAATTAATCTGATGATGTTAGATTGTTAATAATATCATAATCTATAGTACGCTGCTCCCCAATAAAGTAGATCTGTTACTACTTAACGGTTAGAGATTATATATATATACAAGAGGAATATAAAAAACTATTCCACTTGAGGGTGCGCGATATCATAGATTAACTAAGACAGATGTAAAAAATCATTAATATTTAATAATATAATATAAAAGTACCTAGTTCTTGGCTAGGCTTGCATAAAACCATACACCACACAATTCCAATAATACATATATATATAATTATAATAGAACAATATCCTGATATATCCCCACTTAACTATTGATAAACAATAACGTGCCTAGAAACCACTAGAGCAAGCAGCCGATCATATTCTTTCACAATCTCACTCTAGGTAGCAATGCTACAATGCTGCAAGGATTGTTCATATATCCTATCCAATATCAATTGATGATCTCTTATTCATTTATGGAGAAAATATGAAAGGTCCTTTATCAAATGAGGAATAGAACCTCTTAAGTGGCTTCTTCTTGTGGAAAAAAACAAAAAGCAGTTGGGTATAATGGTATCAACTACTCCGATGTAATAGAGCTCTCACTGGCCGTATCCCGTTTTCAATCCGACATCAGTCTTCACCGCTGTTAGCGCAACACCCGCCGTATTTTGCCAAGGAGTAATGGATATTTACTATCATTCATAAGTCATGTATCGCCCCATATGGAATAATAATGGGCGTACTCACAGTCTTGTATCAAACACTCCTGGCTGGCTCCGGTGTTTAATCTTTTTAGCGTATAGCATGTTTAAAGGGAATCGCATCCAGCATCCGAGTCTCCACGAATACCATCCGGTAAATATCCACAGATATGCCAGGGGTCAGGACTGGTCCAAACAATGTCCCTATAAATGTCCTTGACGCGTTTCTCTGCCTGATTCAAATGGCAGTTTCTTCAGAAGGTCAGTAAACCCTCATGTATAACATGAAATATTATTACATCAGTAACTGATATACAAAGTCAGGGTTGGACTGGCACACAGGGGTATAGGGGAAATCCCAGGTGGGCACACTGCCTGAGGGCCCACCCCACTCCTGTGAATTATATATTGTTACTCTATTAGGCAGTCAGTTAACTGGTGGAGCAGGACCATTGATCAACATGGTGCTTGGTTCCCTTCTATAGAAACTACACCAAAGATTTGCCTAATTGTTAACCAAACATCTGTGATGACTTGCAACGCCCCCTCTGGTGGATAACCACACCCCTTAAGTACGGGCCCTGTTCCCTGCATTCCTCCGGTGGGTCCTTCATGTGCCAGTCCGACACTGAGTACAGTTATAAGGGACAGACACACAGGATCACAGTTGCCCCCCCCCATCCTGAATCCTCCACTGCCCAATGCACCCATAATAGTTACCACATTGATTGCGGCTGGACTGGCTCCCGTCTCTGCATTATCTCTGTTTATATACGAGGTCTCAGAGTCAAGCAGTGAGTAAGGGACAGTCTGCAAACTATTTGCCACTATAAAAGTGTATAACAACAGTATTTGAATATACTTGTAAAGTGACAGATAGTTTGCACACTGCCCCTTGCTCCCATGTGGCCGTGAGATTGTCAGACTGACTCCCTGACTCACTGCAGATGATCAGAAGCTCAGTTGTTACCCACCCTGGCGGCTCCCTCCTCCTCCTCCCATTTGCTGCAGCTCACATGTCGGCCATGCAAACAGGGACAGAAGTGGAGGCTCAGCGCTGCTCAATATGGGGGCCAGCATGCTGTTACAGCCTCCCTCTCTTCTCTTCTTAATGGGTGGTCCAGGGCACACCACGTAGTTTCGCCTATGACTGCCACATGTTGCTAATTGGAGCCCACTCAACAAGTGTGGCTCTCTTATCCTATTTACTGGGACTATATCTGGCAATGTGGAGCCCTAACCATACGGTAATTACAATCTGGTAAACAGCAAGATTGAGAGACCTATATCGGAGGTGTATTGAACAAAAATTCACACAATTCATAGGACCCACTAATATATAGTTTGATTAAGCTGTTACTTTGTGACTGTTTTTACTTAGTATTTAATAAGCAATACTGTGCATATTTCACTTACCACCTGGTTACAAATTAGTAACTGTATCTGGAACTACAATTGATACATAGTTTAAGGAAAGTGATGCTATATATAACTCAGGCATTGTTGCTTTTGTTCCCATTTTTTACTGTGATATTAATATGCATGTATTGGAATATTGTTATTAAATAACTAATGGTAAGAACACGTGAGTTGGATTTACATTATTTGTAATATTTGTATATATATATTCTAAGTGCTGGAGTGCAGGCGCTCGCTCTTTCTTAGTATACTTTTGTTCCTTCACCCTGTATATGTAGAGGCCTATAGCCTGCGACAGAAAGCATATTTTTCTGGATCTTTTTAAATGAATAAGTGTATAATTTAATTTATATATTTTACCTACTGTATATTTTTATGTATAAGAACTTTTATTGATTTTACGTGCATCAGACCTGGTACACTTATTTGTACGGCTGGCTTAAGGAATGGAAGCTTGTAATATTTTATCTTCAATTATGTTATATATGATTATCAATATTTATTTGCATTTGTTCCCTATTAAGACACAATGGGGCTCATACAGAGTTCGACATAAACGCATTTTGCTACGTTTTTTCACGTTATGCATACAAACCAGAATTCCATGTGCATCCCGATGAGTTACATTTAGCATTTATGACTCTTTGCACAAAGAGGTCTGAGATGGGGAATGGAGGGGGCATGTAGGTGCATCTGAATTATAATAAGGGTCTGTTCATGCTAAAAGCATCCCATGCTGAGATGCATATGTGTGTTTGGGGGCAGATCACTTGCTGGTGCTGGACCCCTGGTGCAAGGTGTGAGATGATGATGATGATGATGATGATGATGATGATTGGAAGCCACATTTACTTGGCTGATTGCATCTAACCTCCTCAAAATTAAGCTAATCTCAGAATAATGTTGTTGTGATCAATACGCAGAATTAAAGAGAAATAAGCAATCAATGTGCAGTAATAAAACGTTACCTTAATGCTTGTAGAGGGGAAGGTTACTGATATGCATATTATTGTCTGTGTAAAAAATACAGTTTTGTATTTGGGTCTTGTTCTACATTTATATTACATGCTCCCTGTGTCTCTATTACCTGCCATGTACTCATGCATTGCACAATGATTATATGCATTCTCTGACTACCACTGTAAAGTGGGAATGTAGTTTAATGCCGGCACCAGCATCCCAACCGCCAGCATCCCGACAGTAAGTATTGGGGTTAGGGGGAGGGTTATGGTTATGCTGTGATGTAGCAAAGTTAGGGTTAGGCTGCAGGAGGGAGGGCTAGGTTCAGGGGTAGGATACTTACCGACAGGTGTCGGTATCTTAACCCTAACGGGATGGCGTCGTCGGGATTCTGATGCATCCTGAGCGCCGGCATCCCGTACCCATCTCGTAAAGTGGGTGCGTCTGCTCCTGTTATCTGCTGAAAGAATGTGGCACATTGTGCTAGGCATGCCAAGCTGCACACACCTCCCATCTGTGCATGGGTGGACAAATGTGGGGTAGAACACATTTTACATTTGAAATCAGATTTTTCACTGCAATTTCATATACAGTTTCTTTAATCTGGATAATATTTAAATCAAGTGATTGATACACACATGTTTTTCGTGATTATGCAGATTTTAGGATGAAATGGAGACTGAGGGGTACATTTACTAAAGTGTGAGTTTTAAAAGTGATGTTGCCCATAGCAACCAATCAGATTCTACTTAACATTTAAATAGCACCTACTAGAAGATAATAGCTAGAATCTGATTGGTTGCTATGGGCAACATCACTTTTAAAACTCACTTCTAAAAACTCTCACTTTAGTAAATTTACCCCTGATAGTTTATAGCAGATAAATACAGTGTTGGCGGATTTCATATAGAAGGATTTCATGCTCTATTCTCTGCTTATTTTCTGCTAATCATTTGCAGGTAATGAATTTGTGAGCTCAGGTAACCTCCTTATCACATCTATTACAAAAAGCTGTCCCAGCTTTGGAGAGGCCCTATTAATCTAATGTCTACATTGTCTCTCAAAACTGTCATTAGTAATTACGGTCCCAATGCAGAGGGACTAGACTCATTGTGTGTCTGTCGTGTCTATGTCACAAGGTGATTCTTTACTTAATTGAATAGACACTAGCAGATTTAGTCAAAAGAGAGAGAGCGAGAGAGAGAGAGAGCAATAGACAGAAGGAGAGAGATGAATGAGACTCTCTTTTTGTCAGCATTTTGTAGGGAGGATGAGAGATGCTCTGAGCTGGAGATAGGGACTGTCTCTTTAGCAAAAAGAGCTTTAAGATACAGAAAATACAACTAGCTGAGATATGATATTTATTTGCCTGGCATCAGACTTCATCATATTTTAAAATATAGTGAAGTAGAGGAACTACTGGTAGTTTATATAAAAGAGCTGCTAATTACGATCACAAACATGTATGTGAAAAGATACTGGAGCTTATCAGAACTGAAAATATTTGATATCTGGGGCCAATATATAATCATTCTTTGCGGAAATGTCTCCAACAACTGCAGTTTTTGGAGGATTTCTTCATTAATTAAGTGCCCCCTTAAGAGAATACTATTGTGGAAAATAATGCCGGGCTAGATACTGTACATCGGATCAATACAGAACGACTTCCACTTAGTGACAAAGTATACAGTGATAGATGTGTAATCCCCCTCCAGGGGCTGATGGAGAGTTGAACCCAAGTGGATGGATCTTGCATATTTTCACAAGGTGCATGACCTGGAGTCGATCGCACATAACTATGGGTAATACTGAGTCGAATGCGACTTAACTTGTTGCTGAAGATGAGTAACTGGGTGCTTAGACACAGAGCCGGATTAAGGGGGGGGCACAGGGGGCAAGTAACCCCGGGCCCCCCTCTCACAAGTGGCCCCCCCATGACCCAGCCGGGTTCAGAGCTTGGCTCCCCGGGCCCTGTGAAGGCTGCTCACCGAAATATGTGCTGAGTATATCTAAAAGTTTTTTCAATGGCATTATGGCTTGTCAATATACCCTGATGGTAACATTTTAACTATTAAACAATTTTTTGGGATCATTTACAAAGAGGTGTGCTGGATATTGTCCATATAGGACTTGCTGCTATATATATATATATATATATATATATATATATATATATATATATATATGACAAAAATTCATATAAAGAATTGAAATGTTGGATTATTAAATTGTATGGTTATGGGTGGTACAGTGTAATTAGGGCCGTCTTGCATTTAACTCTGCATATGCACCCCAGTCTCCAAGGGATAAAAAAATAAAGAGGTTAAGCAGACATTTGTGCAATAATAGCATATTGTAGTCAAAGCTGCCTCACATTTCTAAAAATGGCAGATACTGCAAAAAAAACAAAAACTTTCTTGTGGAAATTCAGACTGTTTTTTTTCTCTTGTATGAATGCCATATTGGTATTGTGATGCATACTGTCTTGTGCAAGCTTGTATATACTGTTACACACAGGGCCGGCTCCAGGGGTCAGAGCACCCTGTGCCGGCCCTATCATATGGCACCCTCTCATATGGCGCCCGCTTCGCCGTGCGCGCCCAAATTTGGGGGCGTGGCCTAATTACCATAGGCCACACACCCCTATGTGACGTTATTTGGAGGCGTGCCCGCATGGCACGCCTCCAAATAACGTCAGGCTATCCATTCACACTCCAGGGGTCATCCATCCATTCACACTCCAGGGGTCACTTCGGCCCGCGGATGGAGCAGCGGGACAGTACTGTCCCGCTGAAGTCGGGATGCTGGGGAAGGGTGCCGCCCTCTAGGGGTGGCGCCCTTGTGCGACCGCACTGGTCGAACACCCCTAGAGCCGGCCCTGGTTACACAAATTACTAAATACAATCAGACTTATGTATTAACCCCAAATGGTAAATTTTCTCATTTTAGAAGGATCTCTTGTAAAATAACTTTTTGGTAACAGCAAATTGAAATCATGGTTGGGAGGATCAGGAGAATGCCCTGCGTGGATCATTGTGTGGACTGCACAGATGCCAATTATGTCTTCTTCTTTTTTTGTCAGTGTTAGGAGGTATTCTTAGGCCTGATTAGACCTGGTATTGCAGCTGTTCATCTCTCCCACTCCCCACCCCAAGCAGGAACATCCAAGGGCATATCTAGACCTAGGGGGGCTCCATAGCAACTTTATCATGGGCCAGCCCCTCCCCCCTCCACACTCCCCCCACACCCACCTCACTCCCCTCTCCTTGACTTACCTGCTCCGTGCACACGCTGCGCAGGGCAGGCACACCTTCTCTCTCGGTCAGCTCCATCTCTCCTCCTCACTGACTGATCCTGGGAGGAGGCGGCCAATCCTTCTCCCAGTATCGGTCAATGAGGAGAGCTGGAGGCGGAACCAACTGGGAGGACGCGACCATGGAGGGGAAGGACGTGACCATGGAGGGGGTGATGCAACCACTGAGCAGGTAAGTCAAAGAGAGGGGAGTGAGGAGGGTGCAGCGGGGGGAGTGTGGAGGGGGGTGACGACGGAGGCCTGGAACTGTAGGTGCAGGAGGAGGGACCAGGCTCTATAGCAGCCGCACCCCCTGCACGTACGGTAGTTACACCACTGGGAACATTGCATCTGTTAATCTGATCAGGACAATGCCCAAAGAGTCAATTAATCGGGCCATCACCCAGAGAGCTCAGTTAATTGAAGCTGAGGTTGATGGCTACAGTCACTGAAAACCACAGAAAAGCAGGACATGTCCCTTTCTTCCTGCTTTTTTCTCTCACCATCATGTGACTGTTGAGGTAGGTTTGGCTTTAGTAAATCGGCTGATTTCAAAACTGCCACCAAACTGCCACAAAGTTGCCGGGATTTACAATCTGCCGCTTAGGAAATTTTGCCCAATGTCTATTAATTGCTTGCCCAGCATATTTGCATCAGATGCAATCAGTCAGATATACCCAGTGGGCGGTTGCTGGAAGATAATCTTCCAGCAGCCGCCAATCTCAGAAGGATCTACTGGGTCCTCTACATCCTTGCACCCAACCCCAGTGTCTGCCTTGCAGCAAATTACTGTCGGGCAAGCAGCATGGCAGAACTCCACTGAAGAAATGCAAGTCAAACAGCCCCATTGTATACACGGCAGCTTCAGAGAGGAGCAGCCACCAAGAAATGTAAAGTCGCAATGTTTCAATGTTCCGATCATTCCAGCGAAGATATGCAAATGTAACAAAGGGCCTGATTCAGAGGTGGACACATTTAAAACATCAGATGCAAGGATCCGATGTTGTAAATCTAGGCAAAGGTCGTAGATGTAATGCATATGCATCCTGATAGTTACCTCCAGGGGGCGCATATTGGAATTGCATGGAGATCCATGCATTTCCAATAGGCGTTCCTGGGTGGAGACTGGGAAGTGGCTGTTTTGGGTGGGCATGTCGGTGGCGTGTCAACACAGGGATTGTCTGCCCTGTGTTCCAGCTCTCCGGCGTCCCCTCTGTGGCAGCCACATGCCCAGGCAATTCTGACCTGATCAGCTCCATCAGCTCCTGGCTCTGCTTCATCTCTGCTACTGCAGGACCTCCGTTTGGTGCCAAAACTCTTCCTTTTATCCTCTCTGGGGCACAATTTCCCCCCAAACACTCACTGCTCCTCCTCATGCCTCCGTCTGCTGAGTCACTCCGCGATGGAGTGGCGGGTCCTCTAGTAACCAGGAGGTGGCCATTTTGGGGAAGCTTATACTTGAAACCACCATATTGGATGAGTCCATTCACATATATCTCCTGGGGTCCCCTGGACAAATGCGAGGTGGACCAGGGGACTACACAACACTTCTATTTTCAGGTAGCACTATTTATCCTTTGTCCTAGGCTTCTCAGTAGGGCAAGGTTAATTTTTATATTCCTAACTTAAATGCTAAGGCCTTTATACTACTATTTATTTACTACACATTTTTATCACTACACCTCGCCTGTCTACATTTTTCTTTGTATTTCTTGTATGTGTCACCCTTTTTGCTGTGGGCTGTCTTCTCCCAAAGCTCTGAGAGGTTCTCTACTTATGGAAAGAGCTGAATATTTAATTCCACAGAGAATAGCTACAACCAACCTTGGGGAGAAAAGGCAAATCCAAGCCTTGCGGGAGAGGGAAGTCTGGAGATCCTTGCCCCCCATGGGCTTTTGGCTCAGGCAGTCGGTGATATCAAGGGGTTTCGCCTAATCTTAGTATATTGGGACCCAAAGATTCTCTCTTCTCTCCCAATGGGCCTTTTGGTTGTCAAAGCTGAATACTTGGCTGAGACAATTTCAGTTTAAAATTTAATCGCGGCGACGCCATCTTGCGACTGGCCGCAAGATGCCATCTTGAAAATGAGATCGCAAGACGCCATTTTGCGAATGGCCGCCTAAGCGCCATTTTAGATAAACTCACATTTTAGTACATGTGGCGATAATACTATTAGCACCATGCGATTGCATCTTTCACCATTTCCCTTACGCACATTAATACACACAATTGCGCTGTTAACTAGTCGCATATTAGCGAATGCATAGGACTTTGTATGAAACCGCTGTTTTATTAGCTTTATGCGCACGCATCTGCCCCAAGTTAACTAGCATCCTTATATCAAACCCTGAATACCCACACATTACATATTCACACATAAGGTTCAGTAAGCTTTAAAGTGTATGATTTAAGTTGGTTCAGTTAGTTTAAATGCTGAGAAATAAAGATATTTGATAACTAAGGTATTATACATGCTAAACAAGTCGTGTTTGGTTTTGTACTGATGCGTATTCTTTTTACAGTATTCCGGTGTTATCGGTGGGAAGGTCGCATCATGCAAACTCGAGTTATGGATCACAGAGCCTACAAGCAACAAAATATATATTTCATGAACAACTGTTAGGATGTTGCAGGGGGCGGGAAGGGAAAGATCCCCAGCTGTTAGAGGCAGGGAGAGTCTATTTCAACCAGCCTGTTAAATGCGCTGTAACAGATGCTTCTCCCCTGGGAACCAATGACATCAGCAACAAACTTCCCTATTGTCCTGTTTATTCTGGGGGGGTATAAATATGTGTGCTCAAACGCTGGTTCTTAGTCTTCGTGCTGAATGCTGTATGACTAGGGGTCTCTTGCTGATGCCTATCTCCGGGTCCGTAAGCACTGCGTATGTATACTGTACTTGGGTCTGTATAATTTCCTTTAGTGCCTAAATTGTGTTTGGATCAATTGACGTGTAACTGTCTGAACTTTTACCTGAATAACACTTGTGCTTTGGAACCACAGATTCCACGCCTAAGTCTTTATTTATGGTATGACTGCGTACGCAAATTAGCGTCATCCTTAGAGGTTTATAGGAAGGGTTTTAGAAGGTATAGGCAGGGGTATATTGAGGTTCTGATCCAGTATCGTTAATTGTGGGCTCGTAGTGAAGTCACTTACCTGCTGACACGGTACATACGTCTATCGATATTTCAGCAAAGGGTGGAGTGGCCACATGCAGGGTTTTCCTGCAACCGCTTTGTGCTGAAAGATCGCTATCCATCTCCGTGTGAATCAAGGAAACTGACTAGAATCCAGGGACAAGAGAGGAAAAAGTTTGTTTTCCTCTGTTGATAGAACCTTATGCTTAAAGGGGTGTCGCAGTACTGAGTACGCGGCTAAGTCGCAGGTTTGCACATAGCAAAGACGCACTTTTGTGTACGCAGTTAAAAAGTTGTCATACGGTTGTGTGGTAGTCGCATTATTGTGTATGCGACTGGTCGCACAATAGCGTATTCGTACTTCCGGTTGTGCTGCCACGTGTTTGAACAAAGCCATTGAGGTTTACATTTTTTTCTATTACCAATATCTGGGTTAACGTGTACTTTTCTGCGCAGGAAAAAAGTGTGTAACAGTGAATATTTGTTGAACAAAGTTAAGGGTATCATATGATCCTTAAGGGCTAGGTGCAAGGGTTAGTCTAGCCGCTCGGTAAGCAGCTTTACCGTTCTATACACAGTAGCAGGTGTACATGTTGTCCTTGTTGTAGAGAGGTGCGTGAGAGTAGCCGACATATAAACTCTCATAGGTGTGGAACTTGCCTTACTAAATCTTATCCGGGTGTGGAAGTTGCCTTTTTCAAATCTTATCCAGGTGTGGAAGTTGCCTTACTAAATCTTATCCAGGTGTGTGGGCGCCGCCGACTTAAATTGTCCACAGGTAAGTGAAAGTATCTTGATTGTCTTTCACCAGTTTAAATCTTTATTGAAATGCGTAAGAGTTGTCTCAGAATGGGAGCCACGCAAACAGTAGAGATGTTAGGCAATGATGTGCTGCTAATGGAGGCGCCGATCGGATCGGCCCGTTGTATCATGCATACCAAGTACAGTACTTATGCAATAAGGTATTGTGATTTATGGATTAATATAACGAGGAAGAGTGTTAGACTGTTTCCCAGAAATGGTAGTTTTGATAAAAATGTGTTAGACAATGTCCGGGATCACATCAGTTTGATGCGCTCCCGAGAGAAAAAGGTTAAATATTTTGAATGTTTAAAACTGTGGCAGCATGAAGGGGATGTGTGGCTTAAAAATGTGCAAATGACGCAAACTAGCATCGTGAGCACATTGCCAGAAAATACATCTGCGACGCTAAATCGCAATACGGGCGAGCCGTGAAATGGCGCGCACGTGCGGCAAGGTAGCGTTGTGGAGAGTATTGCCAGCAGTTCACACTCACCTCCCCCACCTTATGTGGATGGAGGTGCAAGTACAGTTACCAAAAATACCCATAAAAATTTAACAAGCAACTTGTACCCTCTCTTAAGCAACTATAAAGAAAATGTTCATGATGCGGATGATGAGCCTATTGTAATGATTGCCATTTCCCATGCTGTGCAGATGATAGATGCTGCATCACCACAATCACAAGAGGTGCCGCCATCTCCATTGGTAACAGCAAGGGAAGTGTTAATGCCCTCTGCACCCGTAGAGGAAGTTGTTCATACCATACGCAGCAGAAGACTAAACCCCCAGCCAGGTAATCAGGTCAAAGGTAGCAGCGCTAACGGTCTGCATTCCATTCGGACAATAACTGTTCCAAATGGAAATGCAGACGCAAACGGTATAGTGCCCACGAGGGAAGTAGTAATGCATTGTCCTTGGACAAGAGCAGAACTAAATTCCATCATAAATGATTTCCCCGATCCCAAAAAGGAATTAGCCAAATGTCAAAGATTTTTGAGAAATTTGGGTAGTTCACATGAACCCACTAATAAAGATTGGCGTGTGGTGTTAAGGGCCTGTCTACCACGCAATACCGACGTGACGAAATTTATCACAGATTGTGTATTGGATGGTGACGTTCCCTTAACAGACCAAATAAACCAAGGTAACATTTCCCGCATTGTAACTCAATTGGGTATATATTTTCCAGTAGTAGTTAACTGGAACAAAATTTTCACCATTAAGCAGAAAAAGAGTGAAACTGCAGAAGATTATTGCGATCGGGCTCTGCAGGCTATCACCCAGTACACTGGGATAGAAGATATTAAAGATAGCACTCACCACAGGGGAATGATAGTTACGGTACTTGTGGACATTCTGAAAGAGAGTTTAAAAACTCGGGTTCAGACCTCACAGCCTGGCTGGCGGGGACTCACAATAGATACCCTCATAGAAACCGCCATTGAACATGATAAAAACATCTCTAAAAAGAGAGAAGCCCAGAGCAAAAAACTAATGGCTGTCAGTTGTCGAAACCGTATAAATTGGTTGCGATCGCTTAATTGCGCACGAATCGCAACACGACATCCATTGGACGATTTGATCGTCCATGGCCATTTTATGCGAACACAGGCTCCCGCCGCATTTGCGCACGCACTTGCGCACGTGCAATTGCACATGCTCGCTATACATGCACACGCATCCCATGCCCCCGCAACTCGTCATATTGTGAATGGCGAGCCATGCTTCTGTGCTCACAACAGTTAAGCGCCATTTTTACATTACATAATCACATAAAGTTAGTACAGCAATACTGTTTAAATACTGTTTTGCGTTTCAATCGCATAGCCAGCTTTTAAGTATTATTGTCGGAAACCTTACCCCGACGGACAGCAGCCTATCCTTACAATAAACTTATATCCCATTTAACCCTAAACTGACTGAGATACGCACAATGCTATGTGTTTTAAAGGTATACAGTGAATGTTACATGTTAAATAGCAGTTATATGATATCTGGGATTAGGAATAAGATAAATGGGTCATGAGTAGTATCTACCGATTTCCCTCTGTCTCAACAAGAATATGAAACCAACAGAATGAATATGGAAGGGATCACTATCGAGTTATGAAGACCTGCCAAGAATTATACTCTATACTGTATAAATCACTGTACACCTCCCCTGTAGATTTGCATGCCAAATGTTAGTACAAAGGGATTTGTTTAACAGTTCAACCTCCAATGATGTCAACCATTTACTAACAAATGAATAGCAACAACCATTGTGACTCAGTAATAAAGGGCCAATAGGGAACCCCTCTGAGTATTCAGCTTATGTTCAAAGGTAATTGTACACCTATAAATTGCCATGCAGTCTGGATCCCATCCCCTTTTCCTTTGCTACCTTTCTCCCTGCCTGACCCTAAAGAAACACACAGCAATCCTGATGGACAGCTGTTAGTCTAGGATCCAGACCGCATGGCGAAGTGTTGGTAATTGTATCTTTGTCTTTATCCTGTATATAGCTGCATTGTATAGATTAAGGCTGATTATACCCTTTTTACAATATAGTACCTTTGTGTGTGTTGGAACCGCAAACTGTTTCTATGTGACAAAGTTATTTTATATTGAAATGGGAGGTATGGGCAATCTGGTCTGTGCAATCAAATCTCTCTAATATCGATGCTGTTTAAACGGTATCAATAAATGGGGGCTCATCGAGTTGGATATCACCCATCACTGTGTTTTTGAACTGCTCCCCTCGTCTTGGAACAAAGACTGGAAAGACGCCCGCAGATTTTTTTCCTGCGTTCCTATTTTTGTTCAGAGACAGAGACTCGCAGTTTGCGAATTCAGAGAGGGCTGATTAGAATCTGGGATAGTAGAGAGAGATTTGTGCTTGCCCACGTTGTTGTAGAACGGCCGCGCATTGCATGCGCAACCGATCGCACAATAACGCCACAAAGGTTTTAGTGTACACAACGTGCAAACAGTCGCAGCATAGTGCGTGCGACCGGATGTACGGCCACTTCCTGCCATGTGTAGTGATTACATCTAATTGTTTGTAACCGAACGCACAATAGCAAGTGAAGCATGTGACTAGCATTTCTGTTAGAATTCAAATAAATCATCAAGACTGAGGCTATTAATCAAAAGAAAGGTATTTTTTTTTATTTTTGTTATTTGGCCACAATATAGAAGTGTGTAAGGTGTATGATTGAGATTGTTAAATAGGTTGTGCCTTCGTGGTCCCTATTTTAGGTAATAAATGTAGGGTATACATAACAGGAATACTGGCAGAGGGGATCCTCCTGGTTTCCTATCGTTAAAGAGAGTTAACGATAAAATATAGCTTCCAGTGTAGTTGTAATATTCATCGGTCAGTTAGGGCCTTTGAGTGTTGCGACCGGACCATACGAGTGTGGCATCTCTGACTGAGGCTGGTTGCGGGGACAAAAGGACAATAGGTGGTTACTGTGGTTTTATCTATAGCTAGATAACTCCTGTGTTCCCTATTATAGGTGGTACTGTGCTTGCCTTAGTAGGTATTGCTGTGTTCACTATTTTTAGATATTAGCTAACTGTAGAATAGGTGAGTGGAGGCAGCCTATCGGTTAATTCTTCCACCGGTCTCATCATTGTTGTTGTTTTTTTCCGCAAAATGGGTGCAAAACAGTCAACAGGGATGGTAGACGATGCGCTGTGTATGCAAGGTCCGACCGGGTCGGCTCTTCATATAATGTACACTAAATATGGTGCGTACGCAACGACGCACTGTACTGTGTGGGTTAAGATGACGAGTAAGAGTGAGAAACCTTTCCCAAAGATTGGAAGCTTTAATATGGAGATTTTAAATAACCTTAGGGATCACATATGTAGAGTGAAATCCCTAAAGAAAAGAGTGGAGTATGATGATTCTTTGAAACTCTGGCTGAATGAGAGTCGCACATGGGTTAATGGCGTGCATGGGGCACCGCGTGGAGCCACGTGAATGCCTAGGGGTGATGCGCACGCAACGCTACACAGCGTAGCGTACGCATCACAGGGAAATGCAAACTTGCGGCATGGTAGCGTTGCCAAAAGTATTGCGAATCGCGCTTGCGCACCCCCGCCACCTTATGTGGTGGGCGGTGATGATACATTACCACATAACAAAAACTATAAAAATGTTGTAACTGAACCAAGTAAGTTGTACCCGGTCCTGAGTGAATATTTGGAAAATGTCTATGATGCAGAAAGTGATCCTGTAGCAATGTCTGCTGTATCCCATGCTGTGCAGTTATTAAATGTCCCTTCCCAGCAAGTACAAGTAGCTGCCCCTATGGCATCAAGAGGGGGGGAGGGATCCTTAGCTCATGGGGGGGAGGCCCTAGTAGAACCCATGGTGGGTTAGGCTCCTTTAATAAGGGTGCAGGAAGTATTAGAACCAACTGTTTCAAAAGCGGAGGTTACTAATACCGTTCGCTGCAGTAATAGGCTTAAAGGTATAGAGGTGGGAGGCATCCACCCTGTAAGGACAATTATTGTCCCTAATGGGAATGCAGATGCGAATGGTGTCGTACCCACAAGGGAAGTAGCGATGCACTGTCCTTGGACACGGGCGGAACTACATTCCATTATGTCTGAATTTCCTGACCCCAAGAAACATCTGGCAAAATGTCAGCGTTTCATAAAGGATCTAGGCAATGCCCATGAGCCAACCAACAAGGATTGGCGAGTGGTGTTAAGAGCATGTCTCCCAGAAGGTACAGATGTGAAAAAGTTTATCACAGCATGTACTCTGGATGCAGACATCCCCTTAACTGATCAAGGTAATCAGGATTGCATTGCCCGTATAGTTGCCCAACTAGCCATATTTTTCCCGTTAGTTGTTAATTGGAGTAAAATCTTCTCCATTAAACAAAAGGAAAGTGAACCTGCAGAAGATTACTTTAATCGTGGGCTGCAGACGATCACTCAGTACACTGGGATCGAAAACATTAAGGATAGCACGCACTACTGGGGAATGGTCATCACTGTTCTAATGGACAGTCTAAAAGACAGTTTGAAAGACAGAGTTCAGACCTCACACCCTGGTTGGAGAGGGATAACAGTTGACGCGCTCAGGGAAACTGCAATAGACCATGACAAAAATATCACCAGGAAACGTGAAGCTCAGAGCGAGAAATTGATGGCTGTTAGCAATCGAGCTCTAGAAGATATGCACTTACAGCCAACAGACACATATCCACCTGCACAGTTACAAGTCTTAAACACCTACCATCCTGCGCAGGCCCAACCCATACAATTCCCTCACACATACCACACCAGACCACAACACACTCTTCACACACACCCAAAACCATCATACCCACACTCAAAATCCCCTCCTCCCGGACTTCAACAAAATTTCCCCAACAGATCAGCTAAGAAATGTTTTAACTGTAACCAAGTAGGACACTTTAGGAAGGACTGTAGAGTCATAATTCAGGAACCCCACATGCAGCAACGTATTGATGCATCTCGTAACCATAAGAACTACCAGATAAATCCTGCCCACATAGTTGCTGCAAATGCCTTGCTGGGGGAAGATAGCCAACTATAGGGGTTAGGTCATACCTGTAGTCTGCAGGCAGTCAGGATAACGGGAGGTACTAGGGAAGAGCCAGTAATAAAGGTTAATGTAGCTGGTACTGAACGTTCCTTCCTAGTAGACACGGGTGACCAGGTCTGTTTTAAAATCTCTTGAAAATCTACAGATAACAAACCAGACAGTACCAGCAATGGCTGTAACAGGTAGCATACAGCATTACCCTTTAACCAAACCCACGGAAGTTACCATTGGGCCTTTGCATGCCAGGCATTCTTTCCTCCTGGCAGCAACAGCCCCTACTAATCTCCTGGGAAGAGATTTATTGTGCAAAATGGGATGTATTATCTATTGTACCCCTGACGGGATATTTATGGATGTCCCAGGAAGGTTTGCACACGAGGTAAGGGATGTGCTAGACACTCCCCAAAGGTTAATGCTGCACACCATAACATCAGACAAGGGTTCAGCTCAGGTAGATGAAATGTTAGAACAAATACCTAGTTTCCTTTGGACTAAGGATGGACAGGACACTGGGTTAATGGCAAATGTAGCTCCCGTCATGGTAAACTTGAAAAACGGTAGACACGCTCCTAAAATTCCCCAATACCCATTAAAGCCAGAAGTGGAGTTAGGGGTTCACCCCATAATTGAGCGTTTACTACAACAGGGAATTTTAGTCCGTACAGCCAGTGTAGCCAACAGTCCCATCTTCCCTGTGAAAAAGAGTGGTGGGAGGGGGTACAGGCTGGTACAGGACCTTAGAGGTGTTAATAAGGTGGTAGAAAGCCAATTTCCCGTAGTGCCTAACCCAGCTGTCATCCTTATGCAAATCCCATCAACCGCAACCCATTTCACGGTAATAGATTTATGCTCCGCTTTCTTCTCCGTCCCCCTTCATCCTGATTGCCAATACCTATTTGCCTTCGCATACAAAGGCGTACAGTACACATGGACACGACTACCCCAGGGCTTCATTGACAGCCCCAGTATCTTCTCCCAGGCCTTACATGATTGTTTACAGTCTTTTCAACCTGCCAATGGATCGGTACTAATCCAATATGTAGACGATTTGTTGTTATGCTCTGATTCGTTTATGTCATGTTTAAATGATACTAAACTTTTGTTGCTTCACCTCTCGCACACAGGGCATAAGGTTGCAAAGGACAAGTTACAGCCGTGCCAGACCATGGTTAAATACTTGGGACACTGTCTTACCCAAGGCCTCCGACATCTGACAGCGGACAGAATCCACGCCATACAGACCATGACACTACCACAGAACCAGCACCAGATCCGTACCTTCTTGGGCATGTGTGGGTATTGCAGGTCATGGATACCCGGTTTTTCCATTCTGGCTTTACCACTGCAGGAGTTAGTATCTTCCACAAAACCAGACCGTGTCTTGCACTCTGAAGAGTCAGAGCAAGCCTTCCTTAATCTTAAGGACAGTCTGATAAGAGCACCTGCATTGGGGATTCCAGACTATGGGAAACCCTTTGATTTATTTTGTACAGAGGCTGCTGGTTGTGCGGCAGGAGTTCTCACACAAAAACATGGTGATGCCAATAGACCTTCTTGGGCATGTGTGGGTATTGCAGGTCATGGATACCCGGTTTTTCCATTCTGGCTTTACCACTGCAGGAGTTAGTATCTTCCACAAAACCAGACCGTGTCTTGCACTCTGAAGAGTCAGAGCAAGCCTTCCTTAATCTTAAGGACAGTCTGATAAGAGCACCTGCATTGGGGATTCCAGACTATGGGAAACCCTTTGATTTATTCTGTACGGAGGCTGCTGGTTGTGCGGCAGGAGTTCTCACACAAAAACATGGTGATGCCAATAGACCAGTAGCATACTACACTGCCCAGTTGGACGCTGTGGCAAGAGCACTCCCAACGTGTTTAAGGAGCATAGCTGCAACCGCACTCTTAGTGGAAAAGAGTGAGGATGTAGTGTTAGGCCATGACATGACTGTACATACACCACATGCTGTTTCTGCCCTGTTAAATTCGGCCCAGACCAGACACGTTTCCTCCGCTAGGTTCACTAAATGGGAACTAGCGTTAATTGCACCGTCCATCATTACTATAAAGAGGTGTAATACTTTAAACCCTGCTACATATTTACCAAGTGTGCCTCATGATGCACAAAGGGTGGAAGGTAAAGGTGAATCGTTACCAGTAGTAGAAGGTGAGTTTGGTACAGGAATTAATAGGCATGACTGTATGGAGTATTTAAATCAAAATTTTACAGCTAGGCCTGACATTCATGACACACCGTTAGAAAATGCAGACAACGTTTTACACGGATGGGAGTTGCCATAGACAGACTGATACAGGTGAGTTATGTACAGGTTATGCTGTGGTTGATGACAAGGACGTTATAGCGGCTGAACCACTCGGTCCACCCCATTCAGCGCAGGTGGTGGAACTCGTGGCACTAAGGAGAGTGTGTGAGTTGGCCGAAGGAAAAACGGCCAATATTTACACAGACTCCAGGTACGCTTTTGGGGTGGTGCATGATTTTGGGGCCCTATGGCGTCTAAGAAATTTTCTAACGGCAGCAGGCACACCAATCGCACATGCACATCACATAAAATGACTGTTGACGGCAATACAGCTACCCAAGACAGTAGCTGTCATTAAGTGTAAAGCCCACACCTGCGAAGATGATCCAGTATCATTGGGTAACAACAGGGCTGATGAAGCTGCCAAATGGGCAGCAGGTTTAAAACTTAATCAAATGGATAAAGTGTTGGTATTTGAAATGGTTGACATGCAGAAACTGGTTGAAATGCAAGGTGTGTGTACCCATCAGGAAAAGGCAAGCTGGAGAAATGGACAAGGGAAGCCAGTAACTCCTAAGGCATACTACCCAAGCTTAGCAGAAGCAGCACATGGTCTGACCCATCTGGGTAAGCAGGGTATGTGTAAGTTAGTGAAGGCATACTGGTATGCACCTGGCTTTTCTTCCCAAGCAGAGAAGAGGGCAATGTCCTGTTTGACCTGCTTAAGGAAGAATATAGGAAAAACTGTACCCACCGAACCATCTCACATCCCTCCAGCAGACGGCCCTTTCCAGGTCATACAAATTGACTTCATCAAGTTACCACCCTGCAGGAACTTGAAGTATGTTTTGGTTTGCATAGATGTATTCTCTAATTGGGTAGAGGCATACCCAGCTGCTACCAACACTGCTGCATTCACGGCAAAGAAAATAGTTCAGGAGTTTGTATGTAGGTATGGTATCCCTAGAGTAATTGAAAGTGATAGGGGTACCCATTTTACCGGAGATGTTTTTCAATGTATGTGTAAGTTGATGGGTATTAATAGTAAGCTTCACACCCCATATTGACCGCAGGCCAGTGCCAAGGTGGAGAGGGTAAATGGTACTATTAAAAACAAGCTGAGTAAAATCATGGCTGAAACTGGTTTGGGATGGCCAGAAGCTCTGCCTCTTGTGCTCCATAGTATCAAGACCACCCCTAGATCCCCTCTTAATCTTTCCCCATTCGAAATACTGTTCGGGAGGCAACCTCATTTAATTATAAGTCCTCAGGAAGATTTGAAAAGTAACAGCGAGGTTACTGTGAGGTACCTTATAGGGATGAGTAAGCAGCTCCAACAGCAGCAGCAGAAACTAAAACTGTTATCACCTGATATGCCTCAAATGAACTGTCATGATGTTGAACCTGGAGAGTATGTTATGATCCGAAACTTTTTATGTTCAGGTTGTTTGACTGACCGTTGGGAAGGACCATACCAAGTGCTACTGACAAGTACAACATCCGTGAAAGTAGCTGAGAGAGACACCTGGGTCCATTCCAGCCATTGTCGGAAGGTCAAAAATCCTGAGGAGAACCAGACCAGGGGAGAGACAGAGAACCTGGACCTGTCGATTACAAGCCTGTTCCGTGAAAGCTACTAATTGTATCAGTAGCACTTGAACAAGACTGGTAAGACCTGGTATGGTGATGGGGTTTCAGGTTGTAACTGCTTTTGTGTATCCTCCCAGAGTTCATATCATACTGTTGTGTTTCGGGATGTCCTGGTTCTGTGCTGGTTGTCGGAGGATGGAGAGAGAGATCGGTAGTGGTTGTCGGTGGAGAGGAGCTGGGAGAGAAAGAGCTGCAAAAACAAGGCCAGTACCTGACAAATATTAGCACTGTAATGGTTAAAAGATCTGCTCTCTTGGAATCTCGGAGGCAGTGTGAAGGTTTATTGTCTGAAGAGTATTGTATATGCGCAAATTGTGGGTCTGTAGTTAATGATAAATGCATCCTACGATGTCAGACCCAGTGTAATTTATACTTGGGCGAGCATCCGTTAGAGGACTACCATTCCCTAGTAGGTAAGGTTTGAACCAAACCGAATGTTGGGTATGCTCCCAGGTTCCTCAAGGACAGCATAATGTAGGGTTAGTCCCATTCCCCTTAAAGGTCTCTGAAGTCATTGACTTACAGGGAGGCAAACCGGTGGACAGAAAATTTAACATATCCGATTCCCCTAATTTGAAGCTCCACCAATATCAAGTAGATAAATCCCTGTTATGTTTCAACTTCACCAATCCCAACAAACCTGGGAATTGGGAAGTCACAGGAATTAATCAGACAATGACCTTCTCACTGAGAGCCGATAATGTATCTATAAACTCAGCACTTTTATACAACATTGTTACAAGTGGGAATTCTATAGGTACAGGTATACGCGGAGTAATGTTAAAGTGATGGTTGGAAGAGTACCACCCAGGTACTGTGCGAAGATCATACAACCTGATACTTGTATTAGCCAAATGGAAGAGATAGGGATGGGATCATTCATAGAAAAGATGTGTACCGATATCATGAAACATTCCATCCCATTCATCCTCCCAGATGATGTATATTATATTTGTGGTAGAAAAGCATATAAATGGCTCTCTCCAAGTTCCAGTGGACTATGCTATTTGGGAAAGGTACTCACTGAAGTCATGACTCTTGCACATAATGAAATGATTGATGTCCATAGGAACATACCTTCTCCATACCTTCATACGCATTATGAACACAGAAATAAGAGAAACATGATTCCTGGTGATGTGCATAAAGCCACTCAAATGATAAGTGAGACGACTGGCTTCCAGATTTTAGTTGCACTTGATCCCACCAGGATTGCTCGGGGATCTCTAAATTTTAGGTATATTCAAGATCTCGCAAAATAAATAGATAATATCACCGAGCTATATGATGACACCTTTAGGTACACTGGTAAGGAGTTGCAAGCGTACAAGAAAGAGCTGGTCCAACATCGTTTAGTGCTGAATTACTTAACTGCTGTCACTGGAGGGTATTGCGTAACCCTAGCCACCCAGTTTGGTGTTAAATGTTGTACTTATATCACCAATAGCACTAGTGACCCCAAGGAGGTGATAGACCGGAAAATGGATGATATTCTGCAGTTGAAATGGGAATTTCGGAAGAACCATAATGCTTCAATCGCTGAAGTGGAGGAACAGGTCGAAGAGTGGTTCTCCTGGTTGAACCCTATGAAATGGTTCTCGGGTCTAGGAGAGTGGGTCCAAGGACTGATTGCGAGTATAGGGAAACTCCTGATCCTAGTGTTGGTGGTCATCCTAATAATTGGCATATGTATCAGATGTGTTCCAGCGGCTATGAAGTGTGCAAAAGGTTGTTCCAATGGAAACCAGGAAAATGAAATAATGATGGTAGTTACCCATGATGCTGTGAATACTAATGTAACTAATACCCTACATTATAACCCTGAATTAGAGAGTACGATCTAATGTTTGCTTGCATATTGCCATGTATAATAAAGTATTGTCCATGTTTCTTTAGAACACCCTAGTTTAAATGTAGTCTTCATCTCCCCTTTCTTCCAAGGTTGTCCTATCCATGGAGTGGTGCTTTCCCACACTTGCTCCCCATTGGTCCTCGACTTAGAGTCCACGTGGTATGCGTACGAGGGGCTACTTTATGTCCCCAGGGGCGCATTATTCAACGATTCAAATGACCACACGGAGTCATATCGTTAAGAACATTGAACAATACTTTATAATACAGTGTCCACATGAAATAAGATCCGAATGATAGTAGAAGTCCCATAAGAACACGTACCTTGTAATGATGTGATTTGGATTTGTTTAGCAGTGCATAAAAGTGTTATTAATGCTATTTCAAAACATCTTAAAATGAAGTCTCTAAACAATTCAAAATTATCCTTATGGGTTAGGTGCATTCCCACATCTAACATATGGTCACGACCTCTTCAGTCTGGCCTGTGGTGTGCACATAAGGCTAGTTTTATGTCCCTTCCCCCAAGAGCGCTTCATTGATGGGTAAATTAACAACTCATGCCATCCCATAACAATAACATTAACTAATGTCTTATAGTATGGCTAATCAGATAACCAATTATTAATTGTTGCTTGCGTATGGTGATAGCGTATAATTGCTATCAAAGGGTGGACTGTCGAAACCGTATAAATTGGTTGCGATCGCTTAATTGCGCACGAATCGCAACACGACATCCATTGGATGATTTGATCATCCATGGCCATTTTATGCGAACACAGGCTCCCGCCGCATTTGCGCACGCACTTGCGCACGCGCAATTGCACATGCTCGCTATACATGCACGCGCATCCCATGCCCCCGCAACTCATCATATTGTGAATGGCGAGCCATGCTTCTGTGCTCACAACAGTTAAGCGCCATTTTTACATTACATAAACACATAAAGTTAGTACAGCAATACTGTTTAAATACTGTTTTGCGTTTCAATCCCATAGCCAGCTTTTAAGTATTATTGTCGGAAACCTTACCCCGACGGACAGCAGCCTTTCCTTACAATAAACTTATATCCCATTTAACCCTAAACTGACTGAGATACGCACAATGCTATGTGTTTTAAAGGTATACAGTGAATGTTACATGTTAAATAGCAGTTATATGATATCTGGGATTAGGAATAAGATAAATGGGTCATGAGTAGTATCTACCGATTTCCCTCTGTCTCAACAGGAATATGAAACCAACAGAATGAATATGTAAGGGATCACTATCGAGTTATGAAGACCTGCCAAGAATTATACTCTATACTGTATAAATCACTGTACACCTCCCCTGTAGATTTGCATGCCAAATGTTAGTACAAAGGGATTTTTTTAACAGTTCAACCTCCAGTGATGTCAACCATTTACTAACAAATGAATAGCAACAACCATTGTGACTCAGTAATAAAGGGCCAATAGGGAACCCCTCTGAGTATTCAGCTTATGTTCAAAGGTAATTGTACACCTATAAATTGCCATGCAGTCTGGATCCCATCCCCTTTTCCTTTGCTACCTTTCTCCCTGCCTGACCCTAAAGAAACACACAGCAATCCTGATGGACAGCTGTTAGTCTAGGATCCAGACCGCATGGCGAAGTGTTGGTAATTGTATCTTTGTCTTTATCCTGTATATAGCTGCATTGTATAGATTAAGGTTGATTATACCCTTTTTACAATATAGTACCTTTGTGTGTGTTGGAACCGCAAACTGTTTCTGTGTGACAAAGTTATTTTATATTGAAATGGGAGGTATGGGCAATCTGGTCTGTGCAATCAAATCTCTCTAATATCGATGCTGTTCAAATGGTATCAATACAGTATACAAGCTCTGGAGGGAATTACGGTAACATCACAGCCAACAGACACACTTGCACTTGCACACACACTCACATCTGAACAAGTATGTGCTCTCACTAACCCCACTCAACAACAAACACAACTGTATCCCACTAACCCGATGCAACCACAGGTCCCAGGCTATCCACCAACTTCTTATCCCCCACAATACCCTTACCCTCCCTATCCTTACCCACATCCACCACCTTTACCCTCTGCGCAAACCTCACAACACCACATATCTCCACTCGATACACGAACATGTTTTAACTGTAAACAAACAGGACACTTAAGTAGAAACTGTTCAGTAAAAAGAGTATGGATCCCACATCAGGGAAGACCTGGGTATCCCCATAAGGGATATGCACAGAGGCCAGCAAATGTTCAGCAGGCACCAGCTCCAATTGTAGCCGTAAATGCTTTATTGGAGAATGGTAGCCAACGCTAGGGGTCAGGTCATACCTGTAGTCTACAGATAGTCAGGTTAACGGGAAGTACTAGGGAAGAACCGGTCATGATGGTTGATGTAGCTGGTACTGAATATCCTTTTCTTGTAGACACAGGGGCGACCAGGTCGGTGATAAAATCTCCCGTTAATTTGCAGGTGACCAACGAGACAGTACCAACAATGTGTGTAACAGGTAAAGTGGAACATTATCCTTTAACAAAGTCCACAGGGGTTACTATTGGGCCATTGCATACCAGGCATTCTTTTCTCCTGGCTGCTGCGGCTCCTACTAACCTACTGGGCAGAGACTTGTTATGTAAGATGGGATGTGTTATATATTGCACCCCTGATGGTGTATTTTTAGATATCCCAGAGAGAATGGTATACAAGGTGCGGGATATGTTAGACACTCCTCAAAGGATAATGTATTACTCTACAGTTTTAAATGAAACTCCATCACAGGTAGATGAAATGTTGTCCCTAATTCCAGATTCCCTTTGGACTAAAGATGGACAGGACACTGGATTAATGGCAAACGTAAGCCCAGTAATGGTAAATTTAAAAAGCGGAAGGCAAGCTCCAAAAATTCCCCAGTACCCACTAAAGCAGGAGGTAGAATTAGGGGTTTTTCCAATAATTGAGCGATTATTGCAACTGGGAATTTTAGTTCGTACAGCTAGTGTAGCCAACAGTACCATCTTTCCGGCGAAGAAGAGTGGTGGGAGGGGTTATAGGCTGGTACAAGACCTTAGAGGTGTTAATAAGGTAATAGATAGCCAATTCCCTGTAATGCTAAATCCGGCTGTCATTTTGATGCAGATCCCACCAAATGCAACCCATTTCACTGTCATTGACCTCTGTTCTGCTTTCTTCTCTGTGCCTCTCCATCCTGACTGTCAGTATCTATTCGCATTTACATACAGAGGTTTATAATACACATGGGCACGATTACCCCAAGGTTTCATAGACAGCCCCAGTATCTTCTCCCAGGCATTGCACGACTGTTTACAATCTTTTCAACCTGCCAATGGATCTGTTCTAATTCAATATGTGGACGATTTATTGCTATGTTCTGACTCGTTTATGTCATGTTTGAATGATACTAAACTTTTGTTACTTCATCTCTCGCAACAGGACACAAGGTGGCTAAGGACAAACTACAGCCGTGCCAATCCAGAGTAAATTATTTGGGACACTGCCTAACCCAGGGGTTACGACACCTTACAACAGATAGAATCCAGGCCATACAAAACATGACACTGCCGCAGAATCAACAGCAAATTCGTACCTTCTTGGGAATGTGTGGATACTGTAGAATGTGGATACCAGGTTTTTCTATTTTGGCCTTACCTTTACAGGAATTAGTCTCTTCCTCAAAACCCGATTGTGTCATACACACAGAGGAACCAGAACAGGCTTTCCTTAATCTTAAGGACAGTCTGACAAGAGCTCCTGCGTTGGGAATACCTGATACAAAAACCTTTTGATTTGTATTGTACGGAAGCCGATGGTTGTGCTGCAGGTGTCCTTACACAAAAACATGGTGGTGCTAGTAGGCCCGTAGCATACTACAGTGCCCAATTGGACACGGTAGCAAGATCACTCCCCACCTGTTTGAGAAGTGTAGCAGCTACCGCTCTATTGGTGAGTAAAAGTGAGGACGTAGTATTGGGCCATGATATGATTGTCTACACTCCCCATGCTGTATCTGCTTTGTTGAACTCAGCTCAAACCAGACATGTCTCCTCAGCTAGATTCACAAAATGGGAACTAGCTCTAATCGCTCCTGCAAATATTGCTGTTAAAGGTTGCAGTACGCTGAATCCAGCAACATACCTACAATATGTACAACATGATGTACAAAGGGTGGAAGGAGAGGAGTTGCTGGCGGGAGGTGAGTTCGGCAGACATAATGATACGCACGATTGTATGACATATCTGAATCAGACCTTTACTGCTAGACCTGACATACATGACACACCTTTAGAGAATGTGGATGTAACTTTTTATATGGATGAGAGTTGTCATAGACAAACAGACACAGGTGAATTATGTACAGGTTATGCTGTTGTAAATGACACAGACATCATAGAAGCTAAACCTCTCGGTCCTCCTCACTCAGCCCAGGTGGCAGAGTTAGTAGCACTGACTAGAGCATGTGAACTGGCAGCAGGCAAATCTGCTAACATTTACACTGACTCGAGGTACGCATTCGGGGTGGTGCACGATTTTGGGGCTCTATGGCGTCTGAGAAATTTTATGACAACAGCATTCACACCAGTTGCACATTCCCGACACATAAAACATCTTTTAGAAGCAATCCAACTGCCCAAAGCAGTGGCAGTAATTGAATGCAAAGCCCACACATGTGAGGATGACCTGGTGTCACTGGGCAACAACAGAGCTGATGAAGCTGCAAAATGGGCAGCAGGGCTTAAAAATGTTTTCTTCAACTGAAACAATTATGTCATTTCAAACTATTGATATGCTGAAATTAATTGAGATGCAAAATTTGTGTTCAATTCAGGAAAAATCCATTTGGAAGTCCAAGGGATGTGGGCAAGAGTCCTCTGGGTTCTGGAGGGACGGACATGGTAAGCCAGTAGCCCCCAAGGCATAATACCCCAGCCTGGCTGAGGCAGCACACGGTCTGACTCATCTGGGTAAACAGGGTATGTGCAAAGTTGGTGAGGGCATACTGGTGCGCACCAGGTTTTTCTTCACAAGCAGAAAAGATAGCAATGTCCTGTCTGACCTGCTTGAGAAAGAACATAGGGAAAAGCGATCCCTACTGAACCGTCCCACATTCCACCGACTGATGGACCTTTCCAGGTGATACAAATTGATTTCATCCAATTACCACCCTGCAGGAACCTTAAGTATGTATTAGTGTGCACAGACGTATTTTCTAACTGGGTTGAGGCCTACCCAGCGGCCACTAATACTGCTGCGTTTACTGCCAAGAAAATAGTTCCGGAATTTGTATGCAGGTACGGTATCCCTAAAATCATCGAGAATGATAGGGGCACCCATTTCACAGGTGATGTTTTTCAAAATATGTGTAAGCTGATGGGTATTAATAGCCGACTTCATACCCCCTACCGACCGCAAGCCAGTGCCAAAGTAGAGAGGATGAACGGGACTATTAAAAATAAGCTAAGTAAAATCATGACAGAGACTGGACTAGGATGGCCAGAAGCGTTACCTTTGGTCCTACATAGCATAAGGACCACTCCCAGACCTCCTCTGAATCTGTCCCCATTTGAAATATTGTTCGGTAGACAACCTCATTTGATTATAAGTCCACAGGAAGACCTGAAGGGTAACAACGAGGAACTGTAAAGGATCTTATATCAATGAGTAAGCAGTTAAAGCAACAGCAGCAGAAACTGAAATTGTTGTCCAATGATATGCCTGAAACGAACTGTCATGATGTTGAACCAGGAGAATATGTAATGATCAGAAATTTCTTGCGTTCAGGTTGTTTGACTGATCGGTGGGAAGGTCCGCACCAGGTGCTGCTGACAAGTACTACATCTTTGAAGGAGGCTGAGAGAGATACCTGGGTCCATTCCACTCACTGCAAAAAGGTCAATCAACCGGTGGAGAAACAAGTCGGAGACAAAGCTGATAGCGTGGACCTGTCGATCGCGAGCTTGTTTCGGGAGGATTGAACAGGTTGTAGTGAGATACCTGAACTGAGAGAAATTTGCAGGTCTTATTGCGACAATGGACGGACCTGCTGTGTTCATTTTCATATTCTCTTTTAGAGTGTTCACCATCCTGGTCAGTCCGGGGATATCCAGTGTCTGTGATGGGGGACCGATTACGGGAGCTGATGGCAGTGCCGATGGAGTGGAGTCAGGAGGAGTGCAATGTCAATTAGGGGAGTGTCTGACCAATCTGAGTACTGTTATTGTTAACAGAGCTGTCATAACGGATACTCGGGGAAGGTGTGGAGGCTTATCGTCTGAAGATTCCTGTATTTGTGAGCTTTGTGGGTCCCTAGTTGATGAGAACTGTATCCAACGGTGCCAACCTAAATATAATCCGTACTGGGGTGGGTATCCTCTAGAGGATTATCATAGCATGGTAGGCAAAGTGTTAAATCAAACTGATTGCTGGGTGTGTTCACATGTGCCACAGGGACAGCATAACGTAGGGTTGGTGCCATTTACGCTGAATATCACGGAAATTTTAGAATTGCAAAAAGGGAAAACATTGGATGGAAAATTCCTCTCATCCAAACCACCTCATTTCAAACTCTATCAATTCCAAGTAGATAGATCACTTTTGTGTTTAAACATAACCAACCCCAATAAACCCGGGAGTTGGGAAGTGACGGTATACATTGAGTTCCACCAAAGAAATTATTGGTAAGGTACCAAATGGTTATTGTGCTAAAATAAAACAGCTGGAAACTTGCATGTACCAGATGGAAGAACCAGAAATAGGATTGTTTGCAAAGAAAATGTGCTTAATGATAATGATGCATACCATTCCTTATGTTCTCCCTGATAATGTATATTTCATCTGTGGAAGAAAAGCGTATAAATGGCTCTCCCCGAGTTCCGAAGGTTTGTGTTACCTGGGAAGAGTAGTCCCAGAAGTTATGACCCTCACACATCTTGAAATGCTGGGTATACATAAAAACACACCGTCACCATATCTTCACACACAATATGAACACAGAGGCAAAAGAAATATGGTACCTGGTGATATACATAAAGCCACTCAGTTAATCAGTGGGACAACTGGCTTTCAAGTTCTAGTCGCAATGGATCCCGCCAGGATCGCTCGGGGCACATTAAATTTTAGATATATCCAGGAACTTGCTAAATTGATAGATAATATCACCGAGATGTACGATGACACATTCAAGTATACAGGGAGAGAATTGCAAGCGTACAAGAAAGAACTGGTGCAACACAGGCTAGTGCTGAATTATTTAACTGCTGTTACTGGAGGGTATTGCGTAACATTGGCCACCCAATTTGGAGTAAAATGTTGCACTTATGTCACCAATGATACCAGCGACCGTAAGGAGGTAATAGACCGGAAGATGGATGAAATTCTGCAGCTAAAGTAGGAATTTCACAAGAACCATAACACTTCAGTGGCTGAAGTAGGGGAGAAGATAGAAGGATGGGTTTCATGGCTGTACCCAGTGAAATGGTTCTCGGGTCTAGGGGAATGGGACCAGGAAGTAATCGCCAGCATAGGCAAATTCTTAATCCTTATACTGATTGTCATCATAATAATTGGCATATGCGTCCGGTGTGTTCCTATTGTGTTGAAGTGTGGAAAATGTAAAAACAGAGTGAAACGAAAGAATGAAACTATGATGGTGGTCAGTAATGACAATATGTATACCGAGGTAAATATAGAACTGCATTACAACCCTGAACTAGGAAATACTATCGTTTGATGTATTGTATTTAGACATGCATAGAATGTCTTATTGAAATGTTATTTATAGAACACCTCACATAATGTAAAGTCTCAATTCCCCATCAAGACTACTGTTATAAGACTGGTGCATTCCCACACCTTTCACATGATCTTCCAAGATCTGCGGTGTGCGTATAATAGTAGTTTTATGTCCCCACCCAGATACACATTATTGATGGATTAAGAACCACCTTGTGCCATCCCATAATAACAATAAATAATATGTAAATGTAAGCCTAAATTAAATTCTAACAGCAGATGGTGATAGCATGTTGTTTGCTATCAAAGGGTGGACTGTCAAAGCTGAATGATTGGCTGAGACAAGTTCAGTTTAAAATTTAATTGCGGCGACGCCATCTTGCGACTGGCCGCAAGACGCCATCTTGAAAATGAGATCGCAAGACGCCATTTTGCGAATGGCCGCCTAAGCGCCATTTTAGATAAACTCACATTTTAGTACATGTGGCGATAATACTATTAGCACCATGCGATTGCATCTGTCACCATTTCCCATACGCACATTAATACACACAATTGCGCTATTAAATAGTCGCATATTAGCGAATGCATAGGACTTTGTATGAAACCGCTGTTTTATTAGCTTTATGCGCACGCATCTGCCCCAAGTTAACTAGCATCCTTATATCAAACCCTGAATACCCACACATTACATATTCACACATAAGGTTCAATAAGCTTTAAAGTGTATGATTTAAGTTGGTTCAGTTAGTTTAAATGCTGAGAAATAAAGATATTTGATAACTAAGGTATTATACATGCTAAACAAGTCATGTTTGGTTTTGTACTGATGCGTATTCTTTTTACAGTATTCCGGTGTTATCGGTGGGGAGGTCGCATCATGCAAACTCGAGTTATGGATCACAGAGCCTACAAGCAACAAAATGTATATTTCATGAACAACTGTTAGGATGTTGCAGGGGGCAGGAAGGGAAAGATCCCCAGCTGTTAGAGGCAGGGAGAGTCTATTTGAACCAGCCTGTTAAATGCGCTGTAACAGATGCTTCTCCCCTGGGAACCAAGGACATCAGCAACAAACTTCCCTATTGTCCTGTTTATTCTGGGGGGGTATAAATATGTGTGCTCAAACGCTGGTTCTTAGTCTTCGTGCTGAATGCTGTATGACTAGGGGTCTCTTGCTGATGCCTATCTCCGGGTCCGGAAGTGCTGCGTATGTATACTGTACTTGGGTCTGTATAATTTCCTTTTGCGCCTAAATTGTGTTTGGATCAATTGCGTGTAACTGTCTGAACTTTTACCTGAATAACACTTGTGCTTTGGAACCACAGATTCCACGTCTAAGTCTTTATTTATGGTATGACTGCATACACAAATTAGCGTCATCCTTAGAGGTTTATAGGAAGGGTTTTAGAAGGTATAGGCAGCGGTATATTGAGGTTCTGATCCAGTATCGTTATGGTTCTGGGGGATTGTGTGAAATGGGGCCCTTCTACTTTTCTAGAGAGTCCAAAGATTAAAGAATTGAGCACCGTTTTTGCACTACACTGGATGACTGGAGCATGCACCTTGGACTGCTATTAAAAGAAAAAAAGTATAGACTTGTAGGCATGTGCTATAGACCTGCCAGTAACAGTTTATAAGACCACTGTACCAGGTATCAAACTGTATGATACCCAGGATTGTAAATTATATAATTTTGCTAATTAAGTTGCACAGCACATAGCAGATGACTCTTGGACGCGCCTGCGGCTGTTTTCATGGGTGGCTGCAGCAACCTGCTTACTCGCTTATAGCAATGCAAGATTTGCCCCTGTATGCAGAAAATCAGAAAATCTGTGCAAGCCTATCCTACCCACTGTTTTACTGTTTGAAGCCATCATTATTAGTATTTGGACTTGCACCCACCCCATGTTAGGAGCAAAAGATCTGAAATAGTCAGCGACAGAGGCCCCACTCAGCTCTGCTGAGAAACAATATAATGTTTTCGGCATTCCTTTTCACTGGATTTAGGGCAATTCTCAATATAATATGATATATACAGTAGGGCCATATTCAATTAGGAGTGAAAAGTCCAGGACTTTTTAGCTGTCATCACCGCTTTTCAGAGTGAAAATGTATCGCAATCGTCCCCCATATTCAATTCCAAATCAGCGAAGACGGGACCTAGCGACAAGTGCTGTCATTTTTGGGGAAATCAGGCTTATACCCCCCAAAAGATGCTCTGACATGGGGGTACACTATGGGTACCCCCGAATAGCCCTGCTGCAGGTATTTGGGGTGTTTAAATGGTCTTATTAGCTGCTATATTGCATCTTTGAAAAAGTGGTGAAGAATAGGATTTAGAAAGTTTTTTTTGGAAAAATAAGTAGTCCCATCAAATTTGGAATGCCTGAAAATGGGTGCAAGCATATTTTAAAGTGGGTATCGCAAACTTTTAAAAAATTTGAAAAATCCACCTGCCGCAACCACCTGCAAACTAAAAAACACCTGGCGCATACTTGGGAACACCCCCTGAGTCTATTGCTAGTTTAGAAGTTTGTCCCCCAACTTTTGTTTTTTTCGCCCCCAAAATGAAGGTGGTTTTTTGGGGTGTCCCGTGGTACTTTTTACATTTTTTTTGACACACAATACCTTTGGGGGACTGTCCAAGGAGTGGTATTTGGAAGTTTGTACCCCAAAACCCCAATTCTGCACTTTTTCTCGCCACCTATCATAGGTGATACTTTTTCGCAGGTCCCGATGCATTGGCTTTTCGCACCGGCAAAAAGTCAGAACAATTGAATACAGGGATAACTGGAAAGCGGCGAAAATGACATCATCGGCGAAAAAGTATAGCCAATAATGGCTTTTTGACGGCAATTGAATATGGCCCATAGACTCCTTAGTCAACTGATTACTAAAACATGACATACTCCATTTGGTATAAATATCCAATTCTATTAGTGACTGCTGCTGTGGAAAGAGCTATGGGTGGATTTGCCATAGGTCTTCCTGGCATTTTTCACTTTTTTATTTTTGTGTTTGTTTCCAGAAACAGAAAAAATTGACCTGCAAGACAGGCGTTCCCAGAGCTATTCAATTCAATGAAGCTGTTTGACAGGTTAGTACGGTTCTAACAGCCTCACAGCCGGTACTTTAGTCGGAGCGTACCAGTTCTCGCTACTAAACACCCAGGTTAAGTAGCGAGAACCAAATGCTAGTGCACACTCTAACCATGCTGAACCTAATATTATAACTGCTGCTAAATAGCATCAAAGAGGTTCTTTGCATAATAATGGCCATAATTATGGGCCTGCCCACCGCGTCCAAGTTTGTTTCAAGTAGGTGCAAAAACTACTGAACCGATATACAAAACTGCATACAGTTGAATAGGATAGGGTACATAGCAGTCTGGGCTTCCAGATTTCCACACTTTTGGGGAGTTGTATTCAACTGGACACATTGACCAAACTGCACCACCATGTAACGACTCCTGAAATTGAAATTACCCAGACTGCCACCTTGTATTGAACATTGGAAAATCTCTTTTCCATGAGGTAGTTTTAAACACCATGGGGTATAATTACTAAAAGGGGGGTTTTTAGACATGGAGCTGTTGCCCGTAGCAACCAATCAGATTCTACTTATCAGTTATCTAGCACCTTCTAGAAGATAATAGCTAGAATCTGATTGGTTGCTATGGGCAACAACTCCATTTCTAAAAACCCGCACTTTAGTAAATATACCCCCATGGGTTCGCAAATCCATGGGTCCACAAATCCAAAAATGCAGACTCTGATACTTAAGTAAGGAGGAGGTAGAGACATGCTGGATGTTGAACGTAAATGTAGTTTTAGACTAATTAAAGATAATGAAGTTAATATATTTTTTTTAAATAAAAAACCTACGTTAAGGGCTTGATTGAGTTGCACGCAGTGCCGTTACTCATATAATTGAGCTTGTGTATGTGCATGAAGATCCCTAAAACTCATATGGCCCATGCGTTACACTGTGCATACACACAGAGCCGCAGTTGCAATTGAGAAATGTACTGGAAATGTTTTGGGCGTTCCTGGACTGGGACTGGGAGGTAACTATCCAAACGCATGAAAATGATCCATCCTTTGGGCGTGTTATGGGAGTGTTGCGGGCGTTTTTCTGAACTGGTTGCATTCCCAGATGCTTAATCACTCACATTGTTGGCTATGCTCAGATGGAAAATCTGCCCTGCCATAGGACTGGTGCAAGTTTTGATGGTGTGACCGATGCTGGTGTCTAAAGATGCGCCAAGCAGTATTACAGCATCTAAAGACGCTCAGAGTGGGTGTCTCAGTCTTTACATATTCAGACGTACACACCTACACTAGGGAAAGGGCTGATACTAACTAATGCTATCAGACGTGACTATGACAAAAGATGCTAAATCGGTCCCTGCAGCGTGCAATTCTGTATCAGGACCTGAATGTCTAGATACTATCAATCACTGTGAATGTCATGTGGAAGCAACATAACATGAAAAACTAGATAACAGGAATTCATGCCAGCATTTTGAATATGAAGTATGTATCAGGTCCTTGCAGGGGTTACTGTTCTAGCATGATCAAAACCCATATAGGTGTCTATTAGGCAGCCAAAATGGGAGAGCAACGGCTGATTAGCTCACTGTTATCCTAAGGAAAAGTCCTTTACCAGCTTCGCTCGCTTCTATCTGTATTAGAGATAGTGTTCTGTATTTGTCATGCCCAGGGTGAATATAAATCTACTCCCTCTAATTGTCTGTCTACTTAACTGGGGTTGAAATATTGTGGTTTTTAGTGGCATTGATTCCCTATGTCTTGTAAAAATTTAACTCTCCCTTGTTGTTTCTTTAAATACCATGTAGCCTGTTAACATCAGTATTGTCTTTATAGACGATTAGGCATTTATTGTGCAGTCACTTCGACCAGCTAACACAGATGAGAGCAAATAATCTAAAACAAGCCTGATTTACTGTAGCATTTATTACTATTGCTGTTTTAAATTCAGCGGTCAAAGTTGCAGAGAATCATTGGTTTTAAAAAAACGCTGATTTTTAGATATACCCCTTTGTCTGGATTTAATACTTGATTTCCTGAAGATAAATCTGGTGCTAACTATAAGGACTTTCATACTATTTTGTTTGGATACTATTTTGTTTGGATCTAAAACTCATCCCTTCTTTTTTTACAGGACTTTGCGCCTGATTCAGCATGGATCGCAACGCTGCATTCGCCCGCACCCGTCCGTTGCGAAATTATGCAAATGAATGCGATCGCACTGCCACCACAGCACAAGATGCAGACGCCCAGCACTACATAGAGCCGCCCCCTACACCTTACATCCGCATTAGTTAGCAAGACAGCGAAAACATCGGTAACATCGAGAACCAACAAACCCATACGCACAGTTGTGGTTGACTTGACCCTCACTCACAAACTGCTAAACTTCCCGCACGCAGAGGCGGATTTAGAATTTATGGGGCCCTAAGCAAGACTCCGATTTGGGGTCCCCCTTCCTCAAACAATCCATAACACTATATTTTCGTTCCTAAATTATTCCTCCTACATTATTTAAAATTTTTCCTCCTTATATTCAACTTTTTAAAACTTTTATCAGTTCACGACTATCCTGCCAAAATCAGGGCAGTTGAGAGCAACAGTGGTTCCAACCCTCTTGCATGAGGGTGGCTGCCACTGCTGCTGGTCCAGTCGGCCGGTTCCCGGCGCCTGCACAATGGAACTGGCTGGCACCGGGACCGGCGTAAGCGCACCAGCGGCGGTGGCACCGCACATGCTCATATCACCGGCTTCTAGGGACTGCTTCGGCTGCAGACCCTAAAAGCTGTGTTGCAGCAACTTCCACTAGAAGCGACTCTCTACTAATTGCAGCCCGGACTGGCAGCCCCAGGAGGAGAAAACACCTCCCCCTGAGGCTGTCTGTCCTGTGTGTGATTGGTAGGTAGCACTTGCAACGGGAAGCCGCTGCCAGTCACAGTGTACCCAGTGCAGTCATGGACTGCAACTGGCTCACTGAGGTAACAGATTTTACTGGGGTGGCTGCAGCTGCTCAGCCCCTAGGTAAAATCTGCCACTGGTTGGGAAGTAGTTACAATTTATCCTGCCTATCTAATATATTTCCTAAACTCACATACTTTTATTATGGGATCTGGTTCACTTGCATTTACTGAAAAAAGTCAATCATTTGGCTTTTTAATTAAATTATTTATTATGGGAGGTGAGGGCAGGCAGCAGTTGGGACAGTGCTGGAGGCAGGTAACAGTTGAGGTAGACTGGGTTAAGGGCAAGCAGCAGTTGGGGTAGAGCTGGGGGTAAAGGCATGGAGAAGTTGGGTTAGAGCTGGGGATAGATGGCAGTAAGGGGAGTCAGCAGTTGTCACAGTGCAGGGAAGCAAGGAGGGGGCTAGGGGCAGGAAGTGTTCGAGGTAGGGAGTGGGCAAAGGTAGATAGCAGCTGGTGCAGTACTGGAGGGCAAGGAGGGGGTTGGGAAAAGCAGTGCTGGGGGAAGGGGCAAGGGTAGATAGCAGCTGGGGCAGTACTGATAGTAGTAGCAGCAGCTGGCCCATCCTCACCCCTCCTTAGACTATTTGCCAAATGGTAGTACCCCCTTCTGGCTGCCCGCCCACCACTCTTCACTGTCATTACCAGCTGGAGGAAGTTACCCCCAGCCCCCCACAGCACCAAACAGCTCCCTTCTCACCCCCGCAGCACCAAATGCAGGATATCTCTCTCTATATATAGATAGATATATCCCCCAAAGGTGTGGTACCCAGGCTCCAATAATAACTCTCCAAACAATGGCGATATAATCAGAGGGTGTCACCTGTATGTTGTTGTGAGGGCACTTGGTCAACAGGGGCGCAGAGAGCCACGCCGGGCACGGGGGAAGGGAGACGTGGCCTACTACGGGAGGCATGGGCATGCCCCCTTAGGATAATTTTGTAAAAAATAAAGATTTTATACAGCGCTGTCAAGCGGCGCTGCGCACTGGGGTTGGGGATGATCTAAGCTCCTCGATTGTGTGAACACTTTCTTCCCCACAAGCATAGGGCACAGCACACAGCAGCTGGCTGGGTTGCTGTGAAGTTGGAGGGGGGTCAGCGCCGGGCCCCTCCAGCAAGCTCAGACAAATGTACCCCGCTCCATCCCCCCTCTCTGTGCCCCTGCTGGTCAAGCTATTATATCATAGTGAGAGTGCCAGACCGTGGATTATATATTATATAACCCACGTACTGCCCGGCACTCCTGTGTGTTGTAGCAGCTGTGCCCGGGTGCCCTTCCTGTATAACAGCATACACCATAAAGCAGATGGACGGCACTCCCGGCTGATGAATAATAAATACGCTTGAACTAGCTATGAAAAAAGAGCAGAGGCTCTGCAATGTTGACTACTAAACACTAGTTCAAGCGTATTTATTATTATCCATCAGTCTAGAGTGCCGTCCATCTGCTTTATGGTGTATGTGTATGTATGTATGTATATATATATATATATATATTAAGCTAACACATACACAGGATACACACACTAACACACACATACACACTATCACATGTACATATATACTTACACTAACCCATACACATGTTAACACATACATAGTATACACTAACTAACACATGTACAGTAACACATAGCTACACACTAACACAGAAAAACACATACATACATACATTATTGAAGCTGCTCAGGCTGGAGGTTGCTAATGGGGGCGGACATCTTGTATCATTAGGCCCCGAATTGGTTCCACACCCACTGCGGGCAGCGTGCAGGACATCGGTCCGTGAGGGGGGATATTAGTACCACAGAATCCCCCTTGCGGCTAGCACCTCTTCCACCTCCCTCCGCGGCTGGTACTCCCCTACCACCGTACTGGGTAGACATAGACACACACCCCTGCTCCTTCTTACTGCATTTTCTCAGCTCCTCTCCCCTCTCCCTGTGCGTAAGACATCACATGCAACACACAGAGCGGGAGAGAGGAGAGTGAGCCAGCTGCCAGAGCGGCACTCGGCAGTTGTCCGATGTGCTGACACTGCCAGGGCCGGAATACAGCACAGTCAGTGGGGCCTCTGGGACCCGCCGGGCCCTAGGCGGCTGCTTATGTTGCCTAGCGGTAAATCCGCTACTGCCCGCACGCAATAAGTACTCAGACTGTGTATGCAATCGTAGGGGCTTAATTATGCACGACCCTGTAATGGCGTACAAACGCACAGGCACGCCTGCGTTTCTCTGACCACCCCTAGTCACCACTCCCAAATGGTCACTTCCTGTAAATCACTTTGCCTTTCCTCTGCATGCTCACTGCGATCGCATCCCGATCGCAGTGGCTGGTTCGCACGCGCGCAATGCGATGCATATGCACGCGCAGATTACAAACATCGTCCAGTTGCGTGTGAAAGCAACGTTGCAATCCGTGCTGAATCAGGCCCTTTATTTCCCCAAAGTGTTCATTGTACATTTGAGCAGAGTACACATGTAAATGCAGGACATAGTTTTATGTTTTCACTCTGCAGAGGCTATAAGGCTATGACCCAGCCATTCCAGACTTAAACTGGGTACACATCATAGAATGGTGCGCCCCAGTGATGGTACAATGCGATGTAACAATACATGACGTGTACCATACACACTGCACAGTCCGGTGTACAATGACACAATGACTTGTTACTTGCTGCATGTAACAGTACCGCGTCGTTCATTGCATCATCCCATCTACCGTGACAGAACAGCAGATAGGACAATGAGATTAATGACTGTCATGAACAATGGCGTATACAACATATGATCTGTGCAATATTTTTTTTTGGGTGGGTCTATTCATCATCACTTCATTTCTACAAAAGCAGGTGAAAAGTAAAATTTTCACCTACTTTTGTGTAAATTAAGTGTCAGGGCCATTCATTATAAAGGTAACGCTCGATATATCACAGATATTTCCTGATTACCTTCAGCCCCAATATGGCCCGCTAACTCCATAAATTCATCAATATATTTTCGGAGTTTGACCGCAGGAACTTACATTATCTTCAAATTGGACCACAGTTCCTTCATATGGTGAGGAGTCCCAGGTTGTAAAGAGGGATCCATTCAGATCCCTCCGTCCCCGTGCAGTTCCTAATGCCGGAGGTCGCGCGTGCCTGAACCGACATTCACGCATGTGCAGCAGCACTTCCGAGTCAGACTCGGCAGTGCTAACTTTCCCTGCTGCGGGAAGCCTACTTGGAACGAAGAAGACCTGAACTACGCATACAGTAGGTGAGGTGAGTATGGATTTTTTATTATAGGTACCCCTATGGAATTCTACTGGACAAGTGGACATAATGGCATCATGGATACTAGGTGAGTATGTGTGATAGTGAGTGTGAGTATGCATGTATGTTATATTAAACTTTTTACTGAAACGGTGTGTCTGGTGTTTTTTTTTACGTATATCTTTGGCTGTTGAACTACAGGTACCAGCGGGTCCATAATGCCCCGCATGCTGGTACTTATGGTTCTTCAAGTACCAGCATGCAGGGGAGGCTTGCTGGGATGTGTAGTACCACAGCTAAAGACAATATTAACAACTCTATTTTACACAACACTTTGACATTATCAAACCGGCACCCACCGCCCACGGGTCGGCTATCAGCTGAGGCCTAGGGTGCGCTGCAGAGGGGGACCCCTTTATTGGGGGGTCCCCAACTCCCCTGGGATCCCCGGTCTGGGCTGACTAGTGGTCAGGGGCAATGCTTTGGCAGGGGAAACCAGTGAAAGGTTTTCCCTGGCTGGCGCATTACCCCCCCCCCTGCTAGAAAGAGTCCGGTGCAGGTTATGGAGATTACTGGGGTCACTTACTCATTTTGTCCCCTGTTTCTCCACAACCAGGGCTGGCTCAGCAGGACCCCTATGCATTTTGTCCCCTGTATTTTTAGAACCAGGACAGGCTTCATAAAGCCCGGGGCTGGTTATGCTTTTTTTTTGGGGGGGGGGGGGGGGCTGCACGTCATTTAAAAAGGAAAAAAAAATGTTTTGCATAAGTACACACAGGAACATGCACGAATCTCATGGATATGTACATGTTTCTGTGTTACTCTGACCTGCTCAGGATATACTCGCTATCCTGAAGCTGGTCTATTATTTGGGGACTTTTGGTTATCTTTTTTTTGCGAGTCTGAAACTCACACCCTATTACATTGGGCGTGTTGATAGATTTCAATGGGAAAACATCTGGATGCGATTTTGAGAATGGAGATTTTTAGTAACTCTGAAAAAATGCGAGTTCTATTGAACTGACACCCTATTACATTGGAGAGTTGTGAAAAAGTGCGAGGTGAGCACAAAACTCGCAATTTACCAAAACAGACACGCTATTACATTTGGCCCTAGGAGAGAGATAAAGTGGAGATAGATAAATTACCAACCAATCAGCTCCTAACTGTCACTTTATAGGCTGTGTTTAAAATCTGACAGTTAGGAGCTGATTGGTTGGTACTTATCTCTCTCCACTATCACTCTCCAAGGCTTAGTACATCTGCCGCTTAGGGACACATTTGTCTGGTTCAGTATTTCTTACATGCGTCATGTTGGCATGTCTGCACTAGAGATGTGTGCCGACCCCCGTGTTTTGGTTTTGGATCTAGATCTCCCCTGGCTTTGGATCTGGATTGGTTTTGCCAAAACCTCACCTCCGTGTTTTGTTTTCGTGTTTTGGATTTGGTTTTGGATCTGGATTTTTTCTTAAAAAATAAAAAAACAGCTAAAATCACATAAAATTGGCCTTTTTTTGTTCCTACAGTATTAATAACCTCAACAACATTTATTTCCACTCGTTTCCAGTCCATTTTGACCACCTCACAGCTCACAATATTGATTTTTTCATCTAGGTAAAGGGCCAAAAGGTTTTGAGCCAGTTCAGCTCCAGAACTTGGGCCCAGAGCAATGATTGACTGGAGTGGGGCAGCACTAGGTTGCAACTGGCATTACTGGCTGGATACACGCACACACACAGACAGTAAAAGATCAAAAAAAGACAATTGATTTTAATTTTTTTTATGCTCAATAACTTGGGCCCAGAGCAGTGATTGATCATGACTGGAGTGGGGCAGCACTAGGTTGCAACTTGCGTTGCTGGCTGGATACACCCACACACAGACAGTAAAAGATCAAAAAAAGACAATTGATTTGAATTTTTTTTATGCTCAAGAACTTGGGCACAGAGCAGCGATTGATCAAGTCTGGAGTCGGGCAGCACTAGGTTGCAACTTGTGTTGCTGGCTGGATGTTGTGCGGTTAAGCCTAACACACACACACAGACAGAAAAATATTACACTAAAAGACACTTTTTTTTTTTTTACAGTATATATATGTTTTTTTTTGGGGAGTCCAGAACTTGGGCCCAGATGGACACAGCACCAGCCCAGATATATTCTGCAGCAGCCCAGATGGACACAGCAGAGCACCAGAACAGAATGGATCAGCACTGCAGCACCCTAGGACACAGCAGAGCACCAGCCAAGAATGGATCAGCACTCAGCAGCACCAGCCCAGAATGGATCAGCAGTGCACCAGCCCAGGACACAGGACACAGCAGACAGCACAGCACACAGCACCACTCTCCCAGCCCTACACTACCCACCCTCCCTGTTCAGTCTCCACAGTCGGAGTGAAATGGCATCCGCCGCGTGGTCCCCCTATATACTACACTGATCATAGAGACGTAAGCTCTGACCCGTGAGATTTCCAACTTTATGGTTTTGACTCAGTTTCGAGATCCGAGTCAGGTGGGAAACTCCGAGCCTGCTTGGATCCGACTCGGATCTGCCAAATTCGGGTGGGCTCGGTTCTCTGAGAACCGAACCCACTCATCCCTAGTCTATACGTGCACAATGAAAGCTGCAGGCATGAAGTGTGAACTGATTGGGCAGCTTCCATGTAGCATGTATCCTTGTGAACTGATTGTGCCTCAGATGTCATAGCTGACCTGATTACCCTGTGCAGAGTGAGCTGATAACTTCTTTATATTTTCTACCATGGTTATTGCTGCCTCACACAATGTACCAATGGACCTTGTATGCCAGTCATATATTCCTGCTTACAGCATACTTGACATATAGGGGTTGATTCTGATTTCCATGGATCTCTCTTGGGCGTACAGTAAACAGCAAGTTTTTGTATAAAGCGTGTATGGACGTTTGAAGACTGTTTCAGGCGGATTTCATGCACCTAGCATGGGGCTGGTGCAAGTGCAGACACTAATGATGGCGGTGTAAAACCAATGGGCAGCACAGGTTTCGCTTGTTGAGGAGGAGTTAATCAGCATGGAGGCAGGGAAACAATCAAGGGTAACGTATAGAGTGCAGAGCGACTGTGGACTGACATGAGGTTGGAGATGTAGGAGGGGGAGGAGCAATTGAGTGCTTTGAAAGTAAGAATGGGGAGCTTAAACTGGATTCTGTAGAGGAAGGGAACCTAGTGAGGATTTAAATGAGAGAAGCGTTTGAGAGCAATTGGATAGAAAGATAAGATGAAATTTAGGAGATGGGGGGATTGGAGAAAGAAAAACTAAATAGTAGGAGGTTGCAGTAGTCCAGGCATGAGATGAAAAGGGTGTGAATTAGATTTGGCAGCTTTCAGGGTAAGGAAGGGTCGAGTCCTGGAGATGTTGCAGAGGTCAAATTGGCAGGATTGGGAAATAGCATGAGGGGTGAAGGAGAGGGAGGAGTTAAGGATGAAATCCAGACAAGAGGATTAACAGTTTTAAAACACAAAAAAGTAATAGGAGTGAAAGGGGGACGGGAGAACAATAAACAAAGACACAAACAAAGCACTGGAACATCAAGAAAAAGGAGGAGAGATGGTTGGAGATGTGAGAGAGGGTGGAAGAGGAAAGATGAGGGGAGAAGAAGCAGATTTGTGTTTAATTAGCATAAAGGGGGAATTGTAGACCAATGAGCTGATGAGAACCAAAAGGAGTAGAAGGAGAAAATAAGTTAACCAAAGACAGAGCTTTGGGGTACACCAAAAGGAAGAGGAAGAATAAAGTGATGTACAGTATGTACAGTTGGAGGTAGAGACAGTGTAGGAACAGTTAGAGAGGAAGGATGACAGCCATGAGAGATCATTGTCACAGAGCCCTAGAGAGTGGAAAGAGTAATGGGTGGTGTAATGTGTCAAAGTCAGTAGACAGATCCAGGAGGATGAGAATGCAAAAATGACCTTAAATTCAGAATGTCAATAGCAGCCTTGGAATGTCAGTTTTCGTGGACTAAAGGCAGTAACAGCCAGATAGCAGCAGGTCAATGAGGGAGTGGGAGGAAAGGAAAGTGGAAAAGCATTGGACGATAAGTCACTTCATGTGTTTTAAGGGGAGAAGAGAAATAGGGTGGTAGTTATATATGAAGTCAGGATCCAGAAGATTTTCTTTTAGAATGGGAGAGATAATGGTATATTTAGGGAGAATTGCACAGTACCACTGGACAGAGATGTTAAAGCGATGAGGAGGGAGCAAGCATTAAGGGAGGGAGGTAGAGGAGGTGGGAGGCATGGAATTGAGGGGCAGGTGGCAAGGGAGAAGATGGTGGTTTTTCAAGGATCCCTGGGCCCTGTGACATATGCAGGAAGTAACTTGAAATCTCAGTTATGTTTATATTTGCAATAGTATTAATAGATTCCAGTATTGTTTATCTGTTCAGCTACAGACGACTCTGATCCAGCCTTAGTTCACACACATCTGCATGGTGTGAGGAGTTGGCGGATATGGCACAAGTTTTACGGTGCATTAATCCTCTGGTGTTTAATGAGAACATTGCTGACAACTAGCTGAAATTTAAGAAAGAGTGGCAGGTATATTGCATTGCTGGAGTGTCAGAGAAATCACATAAAGTGCTCACATATGCCCTGCTTAATTTAGCTGGTGCAGAGACTAGAAAAATCTGACACATTTGTTTTTGAGAAGGGTAAAAATAGAGAAGCATTTGAAAATACTATTAATAAATGTGATTTTCATGTGATTACCAATGAGCTAATAAGAGATAGGATTGTATGTGGCATTCAAAATGGTAGTTTATGCACAGATGCTAGGAGAAAGGGCATTTACATTAGAAAATACCATCAATATTTGTATACTCAACGAACAATCTGAGAGGAGCACAAGAAAATAGAGGAAGGGACAGTTGCTTCTTATCATTAGGCCTTGCCCCCTTGTTGCATAATGCCACAGATGGTGGGATGGTGAAGAGAGGGTGGAACCAAGATGTCCCGGTTCTCTGAGAATCATGTCATTACACCACCAATCTTGTTAATTTCACTAGGAACTGGGTGGGATGCAGGATGGTGACCTACTCTCCCAATAGTCCATTCGGGGACCTCAAAATTTGTAAGACCTTTGGGGCTCTATTTATTAACATTATTTTTACTAAAATAAAGTGAAAAAGGGTGTTTTCACACCCTTTTCACATTATTTTAGTTTCACCTGTATTTATTACAGGGCAATTGGAGTAGAATTAGTAAAATTCTACTCCAACCCCCAGTATCACTTATTTTTAGTAAAGCAGATCGCATTTCCCATAATTGTAATGGGAAATGTGATCTGTGTGCAAGTTCGCGGGGGGGGGGGGAGGGGGGGTCGCGGGGGTCCGCGATCGCGGGGGCAGGGCTTAGCGCCGGGGGGCGGGGCTTAGTGTCGGTGGGGGGGTAGTAGCGGTGGTCGGTCGGCGCATGCGCGTGCTCTTAGTCGCGGTATTTTTTCCGAAAATACCGCGACTAGATTGCGGATGGGATCTGCAGGGACAGAGCTTTATCGCAAGCTCTGTCCCTGCAAGGGATTTATAGTAAATCCCTGTGATATTGCCTGAATTCGCAATGCGAATTCACTCGGTAATATCACACTACAATCCGCATTCAATATGCGGATTGTAGTAAATAGAGCCCTTGATCATTCCCGGAGATTAGGTAAGTATGGGATGCACTGTATACTCCGTGCACCTTCAACACATAAAATGCAAAAAGTGTAATGTGTATCACCCACCTGAACAGTACAAGTGCCCTGCTTTCAACAACTACTGCAATACCTTATTGTATGTTATGGTGTATTATGACAAGCTGGTCACCACAAGAAACACCAGTAGCCACATCAAGACACAAAAAGAAATCACAATCACACAAAATCAATCATCTTGAAACAGAAGCAGAGCAAGACCTCACAAAACCATTGTACTGTCAATGTATAGACTTAATCTCAGAGGTGAAATCTTCCCTTACAGGGGCATAGCAAGACCTATGGAGGCCCCATAACAACATTTCCACAGCACGTCCCTGTGCAAATTATTGTATTATATGATTGTAAATGATCTAATATTTTCACTACAGTATCTACATACTTAACTGACTTGCAGTATTAAATGAATGGCGAATAACATATAATTATTCTAAACAAAAAAATATATTTTCTATAAAATTATATAGCCTTCCTAATCCTAAAAGTTTTTGATATAACGTGGTATATAAGCAGGCTATGATTCAATAATAAATCAGTCATACCCTTTTACACCTAAAACCCAGGTCCAGTCCGGGTCACTGAACATGGTTTCAGTGGCTTGAGACCCATTTACAACACAGGCTGGACTTGGGTTATTGCCATGGCTTCTCCTTTCACCAGTGAGCTGGCTCTCCACACGGTGTTAACGGGACCCACTCGTTTTCCTTACTCGGTTCATTCCTGTGTTAAACCCTGCTTGCTACCCAGGTTGGATTGCCAGGTCAATGGACCAGGGAATCCAACTCTGGCCCCTTTAACACTAAGCCGCGACCCAGGTTGACACAGCAATAACCCGGGTTATTTGATCAGTGTAAAAGGGGTATCAGTGAGGAGAAGCAGAGCTGGCTGGACAAGTGACAGCGATGCACTGCAGTAGCACTTAGAGGCGGCCTGGGCCCCATAGCAACCCTATTCTCTGCACCCTCTTTCTGAGATCTGCTGCAAAATTTGACAGGTGTGTAGGCATTTATTTTGTGTTCAATCTGTGACCAGGTCTCCAGTAGGATTGTGTCAACAGTCTGGTCTGGAGTTGGATCTTCAGAGGTATGTGTGTACCCATCTTTAGTCATGCAGTGTCATATCAAATGAATAATTTGCTTTATTCATTGTCTCTAAATTAAAAACTGCAGATATAACATAAGGAGGTGTGTGAAGGGGTAAGGAAGACAGGCCAAAACCTGTTATATAAGGCCCTATTTACTACAATCCTCATTTAAAATGCGGTCGTAGTGTGATATTACCTACAGAATTCGCATTGCGAATTCAGACAATATCACAGGGATTTATTAAAAATCCCTTGCCGCTACCCCCTCCCCCCGCAATTGCCCCCCCCGCGAACCCCTCCCCTCACGGCCCGCCCCGGTGCCCCCTTGCCCTTGCGCCCGCCTCCCCCGCAACCCCTTCTACATCCTTTTTCACTTTCCTTTTGTAAAAATAATGTTAATTAATAGAGCCCTTAGTCATTACCTGAAGATGTTATTCAGATTTTTTTTCAGATTCTTTATCTGCAGAGGTTGTCATTCAAGACCTTATGGGAAGATGTAAGCCAAAGTCCATATTGGTAATCGTTATCCAAAGTCTATTAAATAAAGCAGGAACTACTCAGAGAGTATCAATGTAGGACAAAGTGTCACCATAAAATGGCTTCCAGTAGCTGGACATCCCTTATATAGGGCTGTGACCTGCATTGTGACATCACAATGCATGCAGGCAGCAGCTAGAGATGGCTATAGATCAGCTCTGGGCCCAGATGTCCTGCAGCAGCACTCTGGTGAGAATAGAAATGCTGGGGCTCAAGAGATGACAGTGTAACTCGGTACAGGGAGAGGGCAAGGCCCCAGAGGTGGCCTGGGCCCCATAGCAACCACACACTCTGCACCTACTATTGCTACTCCCTTGGTATCAAACATACCAACAGATTACATTAAAGCAGACACTTTCAGATAATGCAAAGTCATGCCAAAGATTTTGCAACATCAAGTCTACCACCACGCACAAATTGACCACTTGAGCATAGCCAACCTTCTAGCACACGGTGATCAAGTGATAAATACCATGGCAATCCATATTGTGGATGGTGAGGTTGGACAACTGGTCTACCAACACTATCAAGCTGGGTCTAATGCAGCTTGGACCAGAGATACATGCCATCCATAGGGAATCTCCAGAGCTCAAGGTATTCAAAGACTTATTTGACTACAAAACCATAGGACAACTCCTGGTCATATACCACATTTGACTGGATAACACAACCATTTCCACAGTCTGTGGACCAGGAGAATATAATATAACTTTCCATTAAAAATAAGGTAACTGTATAACTAGACAAATCTTGGTGTCATTACCCCTATCAGTGAGGTCTCAGCCATGGTAGCTGCAGCAAGGAAAGATGGAACAATAAGGATTTTCTTTGACTTGGTGCAACTAAATATAACACTAGGACGTGTTGGTTGCACATCAGTGGTTTAATGATCTGTGTTCCTTTAGATTTACGATCTGACAGACCTTACCAACGAGTAAACCAACCGGTTATGGCCAATGCTGGATTTCTAGGACCTTATAACAATATGCTTAATACATCAAGGGGTCTATTTACTAAGCTGTGTTAGGACATAAAGTGAACGGTTATAAGGTACCAGCCAATCAGCTCCTAACTGCCATGTCACAGGCTGTGTTTGAAATTGGCAGTTAGGAGCTGATTGGCTGGTACTTTATCACCGTTCACTTTATCTCCTAACACAGCTTAGTAAATAGACCCCTAGCTTGCTGCTTTTGTCATTTGTGTCACCCTATGCATGAAGGATTGCTGACACTTGGGCAGCGGAGTATTCATACAAGATGTGATCAGCCCTTTCATCATGATATATCATGTGCTTGTTTGGAATTATTGGAAAGTAAGCATTGAATTTGAGGGGCTTGTTAAGCCCCCCTTATTCTGTCATTTATTTAAAGTTCACATTTTGCATTAACCATTATGCTGGATTCCTTTTCTCATCCACATATCATCCAATCTGGGAATTCTAAGGACTAAGGACCTGATTCAGAGGTGGACTCAGTGACAATGTCACATGTTATAAGTCTGCACATGCATTCGAGTTGTGTTGCACATGTGTGGATTTTGAATGCAAGAACTGGGGATTTTAGTGGTCGTCCCTGGGAAGTAACATGAGGGTTGCCAGCCAGACGCGGGTGTGTTGCTGACAGGGACTGCATCTAAACATGCAGTAGCGCTGACACAGGACGCCATGTTCAGACGGAGAAATTGTACCTACCATATGACTGGTGCAAGTTTCGATGGTGCACCTAAAGATGCTCTGAGATGGATTAGCAGCACTGCAAGTGAGCATCTCAGTATGCTCAGAATTGGAGGCAGCGTTAGCATAAAGATGTGACCATGTCAGCCCCTAAGTGTGTCTGAGTAGGAGACACCTTTGAAAGAATTACCTTATAACTATGCCCCTACAAAGACTAATGTGACACTCATCACATGAAAAGAACTTTTTGTCTTCAGATCTCTATAACAAGTGATCTGTTTTTTTGCCTGACTTTCCTCTCATTTGGTACTTTGGGTTGACTTTTACATCTGCATGTTTGATCAGTGATTCCTATTCCATTCCATTATTGTATATTATACATGCTGATATCTGCTCGCAGCCTATGGAAGTATGAGTGGAACCAGCCTACTGTAATGGACTGATGTGTGCATGTAATTAAATCGTACTGATAATGTTGCATGTTGACTTAATATTGCATATTGGCCCTCATTCAGAGCCGCACGTTAACAACAGTACGCTCGTTGCGTTCCGATGTTGACTAACCGCGCAAGCGTCGGTGTTACATTGCGCATGTGCGTACGGCAGATTGCGAGCTTTTTTTCTCTCGTTCCTAAAATAGCGTACAGGAAGTGACATGTCAAATGTGATTGACAGAACAGGGCGTTTTTGGGTGTTGACGGGGGTGGAGATGAAAAAACGCAGGCGTGGCGAGGCGTTTTTGGGGCGTACATACATTAGCAGATGCGAACGTCAAATGTGTTCGGACCGTCTCATACGTCACTGAAACATCCGCTTTCCCTTCAAAATGCTCGCACAGCTTAGGGTCAGGATTACTCGACCACATTGGCGATGGCCTTCTCCTCCGTCCCGGGACTCCACGATGGTGCTGCGATTAATCGCGGCTGGTCAGTAAAGTAATTAGTGTTGGATTGAAATCCGGCTTGGTATGTGTTTGGAAAGCAGTTTATTGGGATAGCACAAAAGCGTACGCAGGTGGAAATCAGAGCTGCTAATGTCATGATTACACAATCAATTAGCGTACATTTTTGGGGTTTTATTTTGGCCACAATTTGTTGGTTATGGCCTATTGTAACAATAATGTCATCATCTTTTAATTAGCTCCCCTTTTTTTTGGTTTACTGTGGAATTTGCATCGCTATGTGATTTTTGAAACGTTCCTTAAAGAGGCCTTTTTTTTTTTTTAAGAGGGTCAGTTTTTGCCTTTAGGGCCAGGATTAAATGTAACCCATTTGTACAATAATGTCACAATACAATGTCAGTTTTTTGTTTTTAATTTATTGTTTAAACACAAACAAATTGGCCTAATATTTTGTTGCCTTTTTTTGTGGCCAAGATATTTGATCAAAAAAAAAAATAACCATAACTGCTAACATAAGCGTAAATACAAAATTTAAAAACATTTCACAAGAAAGGAGAGGGAAGTTTTGACCAGAAAGGAATATGAGCCAAGCACAGAAGGAGTGTGGGAAAAGTCGCCATTGCTGTCACCGTTTTCTCGCCCGTTTGGCTGGGTGAGGGTGGGCGCCAGACCGGGTCCGGGATGGCATCGGGCTGGCCTGTCCAGAGGCAGATGTTGTGGCCTCTGGACTAGGCACAGGGCTAGGCACATTTGGAGGATTGCCTGATGTTGTGCCAGAGGTGGAGGATCCGGATGTTCCGGCAGGAAGGGAGGTCGGCTACACCATGTGCTGGCGAACGAGCTGCTCCAGGGCATCGGCGATGCGGATGTTGGCCCTGGTATTTTCCGCCAGGGCCTGAGCAATGGTCACGTTGGCCGCAGCATTTTGCTCCAGGGCCTCAGCCACCCGTATCAGACTGGCGTCCATCCTCTGCAGAATCTCCGTATGGCAATCCGATTTAAAATTGAGTTCTGTGAGGAGGCCCACTGCCTGCGAGGGGGCACGCCCTGGACTGGCTTCTGCAGGGTCCTCAGCCGGATGTACTGGTTCCTCCCCTGCAGAGCCAGCAGAAATTCTGCGGCCAAGGCTCCCCTCTGGAGCAGACTCATCCGCCTCTGTCTCTGTTAGGAAATTGGAGAAAAGACTCACATTAGAATCTACATATTGGCACAATAGCATTTCAGAGTTGGTGACATCACAAGACTTACCTTGGCCAACATGAGGAGCCGCAAAGTCTGGCATGTCCGTATCCATGTTGGACACGCCAAACACCTCCACAGCCTGCACACACCCCTGTGCCATCTCTTCTAAGTCTGTCAACTCCAATGACACAGGGGTGGGACCCCCACCTGTCCCCCTTGCATGCCTAGCCCTGTCGGCAAGTTTTTGTTTGAGACGATATTTGAAGTCTGCCCATCTGTGGAATGAAATTGGAACCATTATCCTTTTTTTTACAATGGGGTTTGTTTATAGGATGGGAAAGTGTTTACTTACCGCCGTTTGACATCCCGGGCTAGACGGACATAATCACCCACCCTATTGACAGCAACGGCGACCTCCTCCCACATTCTCCACTTCTGGCTTTGGCTCATATTCCTGGCTGCCTGGGGCAGGATGTCAACGCACTTCTGGATCAAAACCTCCATCTCCTTGCTTGTGAAATGTGGCTGCCTTTTTTTTTTGGCAGCTTTGGCGGGTTGACTGGGGCCAGCAGTCTCTTCCATGTCATCCTCCTCACCTATTTGGGTAAATATGCAGATTTAGCCACTTCACAACTTGACCAATATATTTGTTTGAAAATAATCATGGAGACAAAATGCATGAAGGCCTTACCGCCGGATTTTTGGCCATTGTTTCCCTGGTCTGAAGCCATGTTTCTGCTTCCAGAATGAAATCAACCAGAAATTCAATGTGATTTCGTGACGTATTTATACATGCGTCCTTTGTTTGCGGCCGCATCATTGATTGTGCGTCCCTATGATTCATCCTTAATTTGTGCGGGAAAATAAACACTATTTATGGCTTGGTGTGTGTGGAGTCGAGGTGGGGTTGTTGGATTGTTGGCGGTTAAGTTGTTTGGATTTGGTTGTTTGCGGTTGGAGGATTTGGCAGAGTTGGTTTTTTGTTTGTTTTTGCTACAGTTCTTTTGTTTTTCCGTTCGCATTTTTTTCTTTTTTTCCACATCCTTTCCTGATTTGGTAAGTTTTGTGCAGTCAAATTTGTGGCCAATTGGTGTCTTCTTCTGTTTTGTGGTTAGTTAATTTTTTTAACACTCATTTCATCTTTTTTAGTTTTTTTTGGCTTTCGGACCCAAAGACGTTTTTTTTGGAAATCTTATATATTCGAGTTGGGTAAGTCCATTTTTTGTCTTGCATTTGCGAATTAATTACCGCATTTTTGACTGTTGGTGTAGTGACTTGCATTTGCGAATTAATTACCGCATTTTTGACTGTTGGTGTAGTGACTTGCATTTGCGAACTAATTAACGCATTTTTGGCGGCTTATTCATCATGTAATCCAGTTTTGCTTTTCCCTTTTCCATTTTTGGGGTCCATTTGAACCCTATTTGACGTACGGTGTGCAATGTCGTTTTCATCGATGGCCAAATGTGTGTTTCGGCTATTTTCTGTGTTGGCTTGCAACAATTTGAATAAAAAAAAATCACCCTCTAAATTTTTGAAGTCTCATTGTTGGCTTTTTTACAGTTTATACGTATCATGACAATACCCCGGCATGTAAGCAGCTATGGATGGTATCAGAAAGCTAAGTTGTTTTTTGTTACTTTTGGGGTGGGTCAAAAGCCTTACATTGTAAACTTTGAATTTCAGGTAGATCTGGGGCGAATTGTTCTGGCCCTGCTCCCGGAAGACGACCAACCTCAAACTCGTCCCAGGCGTAGGCATCGTAGGCATGCAAGGCCCCAGATATTTCGAACACGTGTCACCCTTTTTGGAATGCCCGATGATGAGGTTTTAAGACGCTACCGTCTACCTCCCAAAATCATCATAGACACTCTCTCATTAATAGAAAGTGATCTTGAGCGGCAAATTGACAGTCCAACAGCAATACCACCACTGACGCAATTTATGGCGGTGTTACATTTCTGTGCCTCAGGATCGTTTCAAACAACGGTGGGAATAGTGGCGGGCATCTCCCAATCCTCCTTTTCCAGGATCCTGAGGGCAGTGATGGAGGCACTTTTCAAGCACCTCCATCATTTTATTAAAATGCCTTTGGATATGGGTGCCCTTAGTGTGGCCAAGGCCAATTTTTACCAAATAGCTGGCTTCCCACACATCATAGGGGTTGTGGATGGTACTCACATACCACTTCAGCCTCCAGCATGGCTGGAGGCAATATTTAGAAACAGGAAACACTATCACTCCCTGAATGTAATGGTGGTATGTGATGCCTCCCTCCAGATCCTGTCCCTGAATGCTAAATTACCCGGAAGTGCTCATGACTCCTTCGTCATCCGGCAATCAGGGATATGGCAGAAATTAACCAACCTACAAGCTGGTGATGCGTGGCTTCTGGGTAAGTGGAGACCTTTAGTACATAACAATGTTAAGCTTGATACACAGTGTTCCTGATGTGGTCTATTTTTGTTCACAGGAGACAGTGGATACCCTTGCATGTCCTGGCTGCTCACTCCTTATTTGGCTCCCACACCAGGGCCACAAAGTGCGTATAATTCCGCACTTACAGCCACCAGGCCATTGGTGGAGCGCTGTATCGGCCTTTTAAAAGGCCGATTCAGATGCCTCCACCGCTCTGGTGGCGAGCTCATGTATGTGCCGGATATGGTGTCGAAAATTGTGGTCCTGTGTGGGATATTTCACAACATTGTCATAAGGAGTGGTGTCCCAATGCAGCCAGAGGATGCCTTACCTGAGGATGGCCCCCCCGAGGTTGGTCGAAGGTCAGTATGTGGGGGGGCCATACGCGATGATGTGGTGGCCAGATTTTTTAGGTAAGTTTGAACAAAACTCCAGTGTTTATACCTAATGTGTTTGTGTTTTTTTGCGAACATCTAATTTATTTTTATTTTTCTCACCATCTTCTGTTTGTTCACATAATCTTTGGCACTCCAACGCTCACTACTTCCTGCTACCCTTACCAAACCTGGATCTGGTCCTTTTGGGCATATATTCTGGAACCCATATCGCAACGCCATGTTTGTGGAATCATGTTGGCATGGTCCTTCGTCAACCAGTTCTTGATTTTGTGTTTTTATTTAATTATTTCTTGGTATGTGTTGTATTTGAATTTATCACTGTGTTTTTTTTTTGGGAGTGACCACTTTGTTTTCTCTGTTATGTTGTGAATAAATGTTTGAAGAGTGAAATGGTCTTCCTTTTTTGGAACGTTAACAGCAAGTGTAACCAGGTTAACACAAGTTACATTTGACTAAGGGGTAAACCAGTACTGACGCCAGTTGAGCTAAACTGAAATATGTTTTCAGCTTCCCAATCCACACCAAAAGGAAGCCTGGCCCAACCTTGGGATTTGTAAGATTGGCCTAAGCAGCTTGCGCACCAAGTAGGAACCTGGAAAATGTAGAAATATGTAATTGACACTACACCCAAAAAGGGAAATGACATTGTTACTGTTATGTGTTTCTTGTGTCTGTTTGACATACAAAGACAAAACACAATCTAACTTTTAAAAAAGGGAAATCCTTGCAGGAACAGTCTACTTATGTCAGGCTAAACTATCTTGGTTTTGGTTTTTAAAAATGAGCCACAACGTATATTTGTCTTAATAAATTTAATTGGAAAGTAGAACAAAAATAAAAAAACTAATGCCGAAGGAGGCCAGACAGCCGGTCGAGGGCCACCAGAATGCCGATGACATGTTGGCGCATCTGCCCCACAACATCCGCCACCTCTTGCCGACGCCTCTGTTCCTCTGTGGGTGAGAAAAGTGTGTGGGTTAATACAACAATAGGGAATCCACATAAAAAAAAAAAAACACAACCAAATCACTCCTAAACCCAAAAACAAAAATAAAAAGGGGGGGCTGGCAAAAATACAAGGCCTAGGTACAAATTCCCACAGGTATGATATGTGTATGTTTAAATCACCAGGAAGAGGTAAAGGCAAACCTTCACAATCAACAAAAGTCAAGCCACAAAAACACGAAGAAAGGCACGACACATGATTACATACAAACAGTTTGTGCTTTAAAAAAAAATATAAAAAAACATACCGGGAGACAAAACGGGAGCTCCGGGCAAACCTCCATGATCCTCCTCGGAGGATCCGTCATTACCCAAAGAATGCGGCGGAGTTATGATGGACTCCGGGGAGGGGGTAATTGGAAGAGGGGTGGGTGGAGGAGAGGGGGAAGTGGGACGGAGGGGAAGGAGGCCCGACATTTCCGGGAGAGGGTCTGGGAAGGATGGGGAGGAGTGGGGAATAGGGGAAAGATTTGGGGTGGAGTGTTGGCTGGGGGTTGGGGATAGTGGGCGGGAACGCCGTCTGGACGGACGGTGACGGCGGAGTCTTGGCTGTCCCCCTAAAATATGTCAAAGAAATTGCGTTTAGTTTATGGACAAATCCGGGCAACCAAACTAAAAAAAAAAAAAAAAAAAAAGCCAAATAGCAGTAGAATTAATAAATCAGAAATAGAGGGGAAACATGCACACGCAGATATGAGTACAAATAATAAATAGAACAGACAGGAAAACATGCACACGCAGATATGAGTACAAATAATAAATAGAACAGACAGGAAAACATGCACACGCAGATATGAGTACAAATAATAAATAGAACAGACAGGAAAACATGCACACGCAGATATGAGTACAAATAATAAATAGAACAGACAGGAAAACATGCACACGCAGTTTGCCCCACAAACACAAACATTAAAACCACAATACATAACACTTACTTGCCAGGATTTGCATGCGAAGCATGCCAGCAAGCGGGGCGTTCGCCGTTGCAGGTCGGACCACCTGCGCTCCAGCTGCCCGATGTTGCGGCGTGAGCCGAAGGACCGCAGGCGGGACCGTGCCTCCGCATACGCGGAGCGCTTCTGCCGGTTGGTCATGGGTTGAGGCTGGCTGGTGATCCGGCGATCCATGACCTCCGTAAGCACCAGCAGCTCGCGCCTGGTGAATGCGGAGGCTCTCATGATGGCAATGGTGTTTTTCTTAAAAATCATTTTTGATAAAGTGTGTAAAAATTTTCTGATTGGCTAATGTATTTTGGAAATTAACAGGAGCAATTTTATTGGTTAGTGTATGAGTCATGTGTTCGACAGGGCCAGAAATCTCTGGAGAGTTAGGATAGGCTTGATGCAGTGACATGCGTAAGCAAATTTAAATAAAGAAATGAACCCAGGGAAATATGCGGGGATCCACAGCAATAGTACAATTGTTTAATTGTGGTTCACATGTTTTTTGAACAATAAAAGCGAATGTTTCATCCGTACGTATTCTGCGGGTAAACACAAACACGGACAAGAGTAAAGTTTCTTGCATTGTGTTGAAAAAAACAAACAATTAAGCTAATTGATACATTGATTGGCATGATACGATTGATGGAGGTAGGCAGAATAAAGGAGCAGGTAATCGACATCTGACAAGGCCACTTCCTGTTTATACTTGTGCGTGCGTTCCTTTCAAGCCATTTCGGGGATGTACGCTCGCTATTTTGTACGCTCGTTAGTTAGAGGAGGGGTCGTCAGAGTTTTGGGAGGAATTTTAGATGCGAACGAAAATACGAGCGAGCCATTGAATTTAAATATTTTTGTACGTACGCCTAACGTACGTGCGCCCGCTTGCGAGTGGGTCTGAATGAGGGCCATTATCCCATGATGGATTGCAAGGGTTTGCAAGAACCTCGGGGTCCTTGTGCAGCAAGTTACTTGTATGCTCAGGCATGATCACCTCCACAAGCAGCAGGCAGAGATTGCAGTACAGTTCATCTGTTCAACTGCAGCTACATTTTGTCCAGCCTTGTTCCTCACACATCTACATTATTTTGCTATTGTGATATAACGATATGCTAAATATAAGCAGCAAAAAGAATAAAGAAACCATTATTTACCATATTCATTCCTATTTCCTACACATCTATGCTAGTGTTCAATTACTTTTGGGGACACATCAAAGGGGATAATAGTAACCACTCCATTGACACAGTCGCAGAGGTAGAGATGGCAGCAAGCTGGGTTTTCGATGACATGGTTGCATTCCATGCAAGCTTGCTGTCCCGCTTCATGGCCAGGCTTTTAAAGAGGAAATCCATTCAGCTCCACGGTAGCAGTGGAGTCACTGCCGAGGGGTGACACCAAAGTGCCATCTCCTCAGTGACAGGAGCCGGCTGCTGCACTGTAGCATTACGTGAGGGGTGGGGTGAGAACTGAATACCCGGTCCCTTGCTCCTTCTGAACACCCTTTACCCTCCCCCATCTTAGTCCTGTCAACAGCAGCAGCGCCTAGCACATATTGCTGCATTCTGAGCTGCAGTAAGTACAGGTAGGCTGCCTGTACGTGATGGGAGGGGGAGAGTAATCGCACTGATCGTGTCCCCCCCCTGAATCTGCCCGATGGAGAAGCACAAAGCATTCCATTGGGTGGTGCCACTCCATGGTGTGTGGTCATGCCTCCTGGTTAGACAACCACCCTACTGTACCCGGGCCTGGCACCGCTCCCTGCGGCCCTGGATGTTATGTAAATATACATTGTGTATATGTGATACCCTAAACTATTAGTTTATTCACAATGTAATCAGACAACATAGTATAACAGTAAAGACAGAGATAGCGAATAATTTCTTATGATTATTTTACTTTGCAAGAACAAAGAAACACTTGGCAATATTCATATATCAACAATGTATTTCAGTAGACAGTAACACACACATTAACACTCTCGTTTATTTTATTCTTCCGGAACCTGAAGATCACCAGCGAACTCTGGACTTCGAACCTGCAAACTATAAATGGGTAAGTATTCTCTAGTGGCAATTATCAAATGACTAATTTTGCAATTCCCTTAACATCTCTAAAATATATACAAACAACCTCACGTGAGTAGGATAAGGTTACATCAAGAATACAATTGCAAACTTGTTTTACTTTTCTATATACCTGTTTAGGAAAACGTTTTCCTCACACCACTGCTCTTTACAAGTCTTATACAATGCTAGTTCAGCGCTGAAATAGTTAATAGGGTGCACCCTTCGTTGCCCGGGATATGAAGAACAGTTCTTTGGGAATTATTTAACTGGCAATCTACTCTGTATTTGCCAAGTCCTGTACAGATGTTCTTATACTGTTCCAGCTACAGTACTTGTCTGTATTTAATGCAACACTGTAATCCTCTGTATATTATCCTGCTGCGATGGTGTTGGTGTTACTGTCAGTTCCTTCTCTGCTTAGCAACCTTAGGGCCTGATTCAGACCCACTCGCGAGCGGCTGTCCGCTCGCAAGTGGGTCGATGTTATGCACTGAGCATGCGCACGACGGAGGGAGCTCCGTCGTGCGCATGCGCCAGACGCGACGAGCGAAGGAAAGTCCTTCGCTCGTTGTGTCCGATCAAAGGGGGCGTGCTGTCAATGTTGATTGACAGCACGCCCCCTTTGGTGGGCGTGCCGGGGGCGTGCCTCCCTGACGGGGGCGTTCCCACGGGAACGCCTCCCGTCAGAAGCCGGCCCACTGACATCACTAGTGATGTCAGTGGGAGTGATTTTGGCTCTGATAGAGCCAAAATCACTCCGGAGCTTGCGGTTGAAAACCTCAACCGCAGGCTCCGGCTCGCAATTTCGATGGTCGCGATAGTCTCGACCATCGCGGCCATCACAAAGCACGCTCGTATAGCCTGTGGGTGGTGACCCACAGCTATACGAGCGTCCAGGAGGACGCTCCATGAAAATGGAGCCCGGCCCTCATTCAGAGCGTACGGCTCTGAATGAGGGCCTTAGTTCATAGTGATAGTATTACAGGTGCTGGCAGGGAAGTGTCACCCTAGCACTGCTGGTAACTGTTGTACCTAACCTCCAATATGTGGTGTCAGGGGGTTACTCTTACTATTATGAATGCAGTCTATAAACCCCAGGCTGATCTCTGCAGGGACTGCTGTGCATATGTAACTGTGGACAACTGTAGGCCTCCAGTTAATAGGCGCTAATGTCACTGAGTGTCTATTTGGGAGGGTGCAGCAGCTTTTCTTACCCCTCTAGTATCAGCTCTCAACCTCCAGCTCCTTTACAAGCTCAGTCTCTCTATATTTCCGCAGCTCCGCCTGAGGCACTCCCTTAGGGGTCATCTGACACACCTCTCTTAGGCTGATTGTTCTCAGAACCTCCCCGGATGACACAGCTTAGTCCCATTGGGACTGGCTGCAGCCCTCAGGTAAGCATCAAGGCAGCGCAGCCCCTTCTCCTATCCAGCTACCTCACTAACTGCCCACACCAACTGCCATTTTTCTCTAGTTCAAATCCTTGAGCCTGCTACAGTACTCACTGGTCCCCTAACGTCCACCACCACTGAGGGGGCAGTGCAAATAGTCCCTGAACATTAATGAAACCAGTGAAATCGTGCCCTATATTAGACAATGGCAGGAGTCACATTAATATTTTACATTTTCATAGAGGCACATCAGTGTGGGTAGGAACACAGGGTGTTGGTGGGGTGCCACATATATATATATATATATATACTCACAGATAGTACACTGAGGGCCTGAATCATAAAGGATTGAAATTTGTGTACGTAGTTTGGCGGATGTTGGGTACTGCACGTGTGTATGCATTGCAATGCGCCTGCGCAAAGGCACCACTGCGATTGCACTGCGAACACATAGACCACGGAGATCAGTCGCAGAGTGACAGGTAGTGAGCGTTTGGGGGTGGTGACGGGGGAGTGGTCGACAAAATGCAGGCGTGCCTGACCGTTTGAACGCCATTGCATGGGCATGCATAAATTAGCCACTGCGATTGCATACACAGCTTGAGTACTTACTGCGTGCTACGAGATTAGCAACTTCTAAGTAAGGTCAGGGCTGCTGTAATTCTGCGTGAGGGTCCGATGTTACTCGATGTTCCCGATGTATACGCAGGACTGCAAGGTATTACGGATGTGAGATAGCGGCAGTAGGCGTCTCTATGCTGGCAGTGCGACGGCATTGCGATAGCAATCATTAGCATATTTTCGCAGCAGACCTGCATGCGATTACACAGCTGCCATCGCAATAGCAATCCTTAATGAATCAGGCCCTGAGAGTATACCGCCCTGTGGGGGTCATTCAGACCTGCTCGCGAGCGGCAGGACGCTTGCAAGCGGGTCGATGTTCCCCACTGCACATGCGCACGACGGAGGGAGCTCCGTCGTGCGCATGCCCGAGACCCGGTGAGCGACGGGCTCACCATCGCTCTGGGTCTCGCAAAAAAGGGGGCGTGCTGTCGATGTTGATTGACAGCATGCCCCCTTTGGTGGGCGTGCCGGGGGCGTGCCTGCCAGATGGAGGCGTTCCCATGGGAATGCCTACCGTCTCAAGCCGACCCCACTGACATCACTAGTGATGTCAGTGGGAGTGATTTTGGCTCTGATAGAGCCAAAATCACTCCAGGGCTTGCGGCAGCGAGACACTACTGCAGGGTCTCCATCGCAAGCCCGATGGTCGCGATGGTCAAGACCATCGCAACCATCATCATGGACGCTCGCTATAGCTGTGGGTGGTAACCCACAGCTATGCGAGCGTCCATGAGGACGCTCCAAAAAAAGGTAGGAGGGCCCTGATTCAGAGCGAGCGCTCTGGTCAGAGCGTTCAGCTCTGAATCAGGCCCAGTGTGTATAGAATATAAAGTAAGTTGCACAGCACAGAGGTGCTGGTGGCACACCTGCGGACAGACACAATCACCGCAGCTGTAATCAGTGCTGCGCATGCCACGCTTTTGTGAACGTAACGGCACATGCGCAGCAATGATTACAGCTGCGGTAAGTTAGAGCAGATAGGGAAAAGTATCTATATTCTTAAAAGCTGTCATCGCAAAATGACAGCTTTTTGGAATAGATACTGATGGGGAGGAGGAATGATGAATTCCTTCGGTAATTAGGTAGAACTCCATGCGAGTTCTAAACCTAATTACCTCCATCGATGTTTTAGTGTTGATGAATAGACCCCTTAATCTATTTATTTTATTCACTTACCGGGAAGACAGTTTTCATAAATGCATTTCAATGCACAGTGTAAAAAATTTTGTGGGATAATTACAGTATATAGAGTTCACATTAAATATTATTTTACAATATGGACATTTTATGGATGCGGTAGAGAAATAATACTTGTTTGAGTAAATGGCTTGCCATATGGATCCAAAGGAACCTCTAACACATTTCTTCTAGTTGACTTGTAATGCTTCTGTTTGCAATTCAGGGGTTAATAGACTAATTTGAAGAGTGTGTAGTTTGTGTGCTGTTAATAATTAATTCTACAATTCACGGTTCTGCATAATAGAGGCTTATGATGATTGATGGGAACATGTTGAGATATTATCGCTCGTACACAAAATATTGGTAAAAGGCAGAAGTACACAGAGAAATCTCATTATCTGGATTTAATTGCAGGAGGATGAACAATCTGCTCAATCCAAGACGAATCTGAGCGATCTGCGCTTGCTGAATCTCAGTGGCACCAGCACAAGCAAGGGTAATTAGTATTTGTGAATTCATTCAATATATTTTATTAAATGGAAACCAGGCCATTCTGATCATTTTACTTTGTATGAACTGTATATTTAAGTACAAGAAGATGTAGCAGTAGTCAGCACATGCATTATTACTGAAGGTGATGGAAATCGCTGACCGAATTGCAATTTATTTAGATTAATTGAGAATCATCATCAGCTGGATGTACAGTACCTAGCTGAAGAGGGCATCCCAAGGAAGAATGTGCGATGATCATTTGACAGTCATATCCATCCCAGCAATGTCCTCTTCAGCCAAGTACATTTGTTGCTGCCAAGGTCCTCAACCACCGACTGATAGAGTAGGAAATATTGACATATTCCTCCAATAACGCCCACTCTCATACTTAATTTAATATTTCATCACATCAGCTTCATGATTCACATTATATTTTCAAAATCCCTCAATTTCAGTTTCTTTACTGAGAAAAAAAGAGGGACTCAAAGTGCTTTGTATATAAATTGTAGAGATGAACGGTTCAGTTACACACGAACTTTGGGGTTCCGAGTAGAACTGAGTCCTCACAAGTTCGGATCTCAAAAACGGATCTTGCGTGTTTTGGATTGTATGTAAGGCGCTTCTCCATGATTTCAGGTACTATTTCACACAGTAAAATGTATGGAGAGGGTGTGGGCTGTAGTTCATGCTGCAATACTACATACTAGTCGCCATTAGAGAGAGTTGTAGGTATATAGGGCCTGATTCAACATGGATCGCTATTGAGATCGCAGCAGCGATTATGCACGCAGTCTCACTGCGAAAATATGCTAAGGATTGCAATCGCAATGCCGTCGCAGCCTAACATAAAGATGCCCACTTTACCTTACACACATCCGTAATACTTAGCAAGTCTGCAAAACCATCGGTAACATCGAGTACTATCGAAGCCTCATGCACACTTGCATAAGGTCTGACCTTACTCAGGAATTGCTAACTTCATCGCACGCAGAGAAAGCCCAAGCTGCTTATGGCATCGCAGTGGCTAATTTCTGCATGCCCCTGAAACAGCGTTCAAATGCACTGGCATGCCTGCGTTTCGCCACCCACCCACCTTTACCTCCCCCAAACGGACAATTCTTGTCAATCACTCTGCAATGGGTCTGCGTAGTCACTGCGATCGCAGTCCCAATCGCAGTGGAGTCTTTGCACACTGCGATGCATACGCCTGCGCAGAACGCAACAATTGGCTAATTGCGTGCGTAATCGCAGTTGCTATTGGTAATGGATCGGGCCCATAGAGTGGGTGGGGAGCATATAAAAGACTGCAGGCTTCTTTGTCACTGTGTATGCTTGCTTTCAGACACTAGCTAGCACCTGCAGTGGAATCAGTATGAATGACGTCCGGCGGTTCAAACCCCGATGCTGGCAGCCCGATGGGTGAAAATCCAGACAGTGCAGGTAAGTATACTATCTCTACCCCTCTCCTTCCCTAACCCTAACCCTCTCTTAGGGGTGACTAACCCTAACCTCCCCCCCTAGTGCCTAACCCTAACCTCCCCCGTTAGTGCCTAAACCTAACCCCCCCTCCCCGCACCCTAAATCTAACCCTCCCGGGGGGGTGCCTAACCCTTACCTCCCCCCTAGTGCCTAAACCTAACCCCCCCTTTCCCTAGTCTAACCCTACCCTTCCCCAGGGGGATGCCTAACCCTAAGTCCCCCCGGCGGTCCCTAAACTTAATCCCCCCATCCCTGGCTAAGTGTATACTCCCTGCAGAGGTCGATCGGTCCAGTGTCCTCTCGGAGTTCCGGCATCAGGATTAACATAGGCATCGGTATTTCAGTGTCAGGATTGAGTCTCATAACTATATCCCCCTGCAGTACAATATTTCCACGCCGAAATCCTGACGCCCGGCATACCAAGGGAAGGTAAGCCGGGCGTCGGGAGCCGATAACGGCGTGCGGGGGGGATGGGTTAGGTACCCCCCGGGAGGGTTGGGTGCAGGGAGGTGAGGGGGTTAGGTTTAGGCCCCCCTGGGTGGAGCTTAGGGTTAGGCACTAGGGGGGGGGAGGTTAGGGGTAGGCACCCCTAAGGGAGTGTTAGGGTTAGGGGGGAGAGGGTTCGGATAGAAATAGCTTAAATACTTATCATGTCGGGATCTTCATTCTTCTGCCTTCCGGAGTTGGTATTACATCCACCGGGCTTTAGTCCGGCGTTATGTCATACTGATTCCATGCAAACAGGCTCTTGTGTATGTTTGTTAGAAGTGAACCTGAAGTGAGCTGCACTTAAACATTTGTTTTTCATAGGTGTGCTATACATATTTTTTAAACTGCCATGTGTTTGTGCCGCTGCTCTGCCGCTTAGTTTAGCCAGCAAAAAATATGGTAGTTGCTCAATCAGCTTAATGATATACTACAGGTACTTGTAAAGGGTGGGGTTTACACTGAACACAGAAAAAAGGAATTTGCCCCCCAGCACACTGCAGCTAAATCAAAAATACTTGAATCCTACATGATAATAGAAATTCAGAGGTATTGGTTACATACATTTGCAAATATATGAATAAGCGCTGGGCCGATGTCAAGGCTCCTCTATACCAGCATCCTTAACATTAAGGGGTTCACGTCCGAGAAGCAAGGCACCCCAAAAAATTCCAGCCAAGGACCATCCCCAGGGCATGACATGAAAAGGGGAAAAAAGGTGATAGTGAAGTGTAAAAGGATAGATGTGTAAAGATAAATCAATAAGTGTTAATGAAATGTAAAAGAATTAAAATTACATAAATAATATACAAACGAATAGAGAAGTGAAAAAATATTCTATGTGAATTAAGTGGTGATGCCATGAGAAAGGTCCAGCCAGAACAACCCCGGGGGCCCCACTCCCAAATGCTCACCCCAAAATAATTATTGCTACATAATAGTAGCACCCACTCTGGGTCATATAATTATAAATTGGTGTACTGCATGATAACAGCACATGTATGAGCTGAGACCTAACGTACCTTGGAGGTGCCCTAAAAAACCTCCACATGGCACTATAAGGATCAGCACCTCCTCCTAATGCTGACTCCCTTCATGCCTCCAAACTGCAAGCAAAAAATATGGTAGATGCTCAATCATCTTAATGATATACTACAGGTGTTTGTAAAGGGAGGGGTTTACACTGAACACAGAAAAAAGGAATTTGCCCCCCAGCACACTGCAGCTAAATCAAAAATACTTGAATCCTACATGATAATAGAAATTCAGAGGTATTGGTTACATATATTTGCAAATATATGAATAAGCGCTGGGCCGACGTCAAGGCTGATGACTTTGAACAAAAAAACGGGGGTCTGCGCACATCTTTAATAAATTGTGCTATCCCTAGACATAGGCATTGACGCAGAGAGGCTGTGGGAGGCAGATAAAAAGTCACGAGCCTCACTGAGGGCGCAGCAGCGCAAAAGGGGGCATAGCCACACCCATAGGCGTAACTATAGTAGGGGTGTGCACCGGCCACTTTTCGTGTTTTGTGTTTTGGTTTTGGATCTGGATCTTTCTTCGTGTTTTGGATCTGGATTGGTTTTGCCAAAACCACCCTTCCGTGTTTTGGGTTCTGGGTTTTGTGTTTTGGATCTGTATTTTTTTGAAAAAAAGCATAAAAACAGCTAAAATCACAGAATTTGTAGGTTTTTCTGCTCCTATGCTATTATTAACCTCAATAACCTTAATTTCCACTCATTTCCAGTCTATTCTGAACACCTCACACCTCACAATAGTGTTTTTATGTCCAAAAGGTTGCACCGAGGTAGCTGGATGACTATGCTAAGCGACACGAGTGGGCGGCACAAACACGTGACCCATCTAGGAGTGACACTGCAGTGGCAGACAGGATGGCAGTTTGAAAAACTAGGCCCCAAACTGTACATAATGCAAAGAAAAAAAGAGGTGCAAGATGGAATTGTCCTTGGGCCCTCCCACCCACCCTTATGTTGTATAAACAGGACATGCACACTTTAACAAATCAATCATTTCAGCGCCAGGGTCTGCCACACAACTGTGGCTGAAATGATTGGTTCGTTTGGGCCCCCACAAAACAAGCTGGCAATTAATGTGTCCCTGCACAAACTGGCTCTACGGAGGCAAGATGTCATCCTCATCCTCCTCATCCACCGATTCCTCACCCTCTTCAGTGTGTACATCCTCATCCTCACAAAGTATTAACTCGTCCCCACTTGAATCCACCACCACAGGTCCCTCTGTACGTTCTGGAGGCTGGTCTCCCTGGAAGAGCTGATAATTCATTTTGATGAACATCATCTTCTCCACATTCTGTGGAAGCAACCTCCTACGCCTTTCGCTGACAAGGTTCCCGGCTGCACTAAACACTCTTTCGGAGTACACACTGGAGGGGGGGCAACTCAGGTAAAATAGAGCCAGTTTGTACAGGGGCCTCCAAATTGCCTCTTTTTCCTGCCAGTACAGGTATGGACTGTCTGACATGCCTACTTGGATGCTGTCACCGATGTAATCCTCCACCATTCTGTCAATGGTGACAGTATCATATGCAGTGACAGTAGACATGTCAGAAATTGTTGCCAGGTCCTTCAGTCCGGACCAGATGTCCAAACTTGGTCCTGCCTGCCCTGCATCACCGCCAGCGGGTTGCTTAGGATACCTAAGTTTTTTCCTGGCAGCCCCAGTTGCGGGAGAAAATGAAGAAGGAGCCGTTGACGTGTCACGTTCCGCTTCAGCTGACAGTGTGTTCACCAGCAGGTCTTTGCACCTCTGCAGGCTTGTGTCGGCCGGAAAGAGAGACACCACATAGGCTTTAAACCTAGGATCGAGCACGGTGGCCAAAATGTAGTGGTCTGATTTCAACAGATTGACCACCCTGGAATCCTGGCAAAGCGAATGAAGGGCTTCATCCACAAGTCCCACATGCCGAGCGGAATCGCTCCGTCTTAGCTCCTCCTTCACTTTCTCCAGCTGCTTCTGCAAAAGCCTGATGAGGGGAATGACCTGACTCAAGCTGGCAGTGTCTGAACTGACTTCACGTGTGGCAAGTTCGAAGGGCTGAAGAACCTTGCACAACACGGAAATCATTCTCCACTGCGCTTGAGTCAGGTGCATACCCCCTCCTTTGCCTATGTCATAGGTGGATGTATAGGCTTGTATGGCCTTTTGCTGCTCCTCCATCCTCTGAAGCATATAGAGGGTTGAGTTCCACCGCGTCACAACCTCTTGCTTCAGGTGATGGCGGGGCAGGTTCAAGAGTGTTTGCTGGCGCTCCAGTCTTCGGCACGCAGTCGCTGAATGGCGAGAGTGGCCAGAAATTTTTCGGGCCACCCAAAGCGTCTCCTGCACGCCCCTGTCGCTTTTCAGAAAATTCTGCACCACCAAGTTTATTGTGTGAGCAAAACATGGGACGTGCTGGAATTTGCCCAGATGTAATGCCCGCACAATATTGGTGGCGTTGTCAGATATCACAAATCCCCAGGAGAGTCTAAGTGGGGTAAGCCACTGGGCGATGATTTCCCTCAGTTTCTCTAAGAGGTTGTCGGCGGTGTGCCTCTTACTGAAACCGGTGATACACAGCGTAGCCTGCCTTGTAACGAGCTGGCGTTTCTGAGATGCTGCTACTGGTGACGCTGCTGCTGTTGCTGCGTAAGGTGATACATCTACCCAGTGGGCTGTCACAGTCATATAGTCCTTAGTCTGCCCTGTTCCACTTGTCCACATGTCCGTGGTTAAGTGGACATTGTGTACAACGGCATTTTTCAGGACACTGAGGACACTTTTTCTGACGTTTCTGTACAGTCTCGGTATCGCCTGCCTAGTGAAGTGGAATCTAGACGGGATTTGGAACCGGGGACACACTACCTCCATCAATTGTCTAAATCCCACTGCACTAATGGCGGATACCGGACGCACGTCTAACACCAACATAGCAGTCAAGGCCTCAGTTATACGTTTTGCTTCAGGATGACTGCTGTCGTACTTCATCCTCCTCGCTAAGGACTGTTGGAGGGTCAATTGTTTAGTAAAAGTAGTGGTGTTCCTACTTCCTCTCTGGGATGATGAACGACTCCCAGCAGCAGCAGCAACAGCAGCAGCGGCAGCAGTAGGCGTAGCAATGCAGGATCCTCCGGAGGAATCCCGGATAGGAGAGTCAGTCATGCCAGTGATATGGCCTGCAGGACTACTTCCGATCCTGACTAAGGAGGAAATTGACGAGGAGGGAGTTGACGGTGTGGTTTGCAGGCGCTTGGATACAACAGGACAACGGGATTTAGGTGTCCCTGGACTGCTTACGGTCTGAGCCAAAGTTTCTGAACTTGACAGTAACTTTTTATGAACGCGCTGCAGGTGCCGTATAAGGGAGGATGTTCCTAGGTGGTTGACGTCCCTACCCCTACTTATTTCACCTTTACATATGGTACATATGGCAAGACAGTTGTTGTCCGGATTTGGATAGAAATATTGCCAGACCAAAGAGGTGGAATGTTTGGTCTTCTGCCCAGGCATGACCGTGATGGGCTTTTTCATCCCACGGACAACAACTGTCTCCCCCGGAGCCTGATTTAAACAAACCACATCACCATCAGAATCCTCCTCGCCAACTTCCTCCTCAGCGCCAGCTACACCAGTATCCTCATCCTGTTGTACTTCAACAGTGACATCTTCAATTTGCATATCAGCAAGTGGACTGTGGGTGCTCCTTTCAGCACTTGCAGGGGGCGTGCAAATGGTGGAAAGAGCCACCTCTTCCCGTCCAGTGCTGGGAAGGTCAGGCATCGCAACCACCACCACACTTGGACTCTCCTTGGGGATTTGTGATATCTTCTTAGAAAGCACAGTTCTTCGCTGTGCTTTTGCCAGCTTAACTCTTTTGATTTTTTTAGTGGGAGGAGTGCTTCCATCGTCATGTGAAGCTGAACCACTAGTCATGAACATACTAGGGATCGACCTTAGCCGTTCCTTGCCACTCCGTGTCGTAAATGGCATATTGGCAAGTTTACGTTTCTCTTCAGCTGATTTAAATGTCTTTTTCAAGGTCATTTTCCTGAACTTTGCCATTTGGGATTGTATGTGCCCTCTACTATGACATTGGGCATCGGCCTTGGCAGACGACGTTGATGGCATGTTATCGTCTATGTCATGACTAGTGGCAGCAGCTTCAGCACTAGGAGGAAGTGGTTCTTGATCTTTCTCTATTTTATTTTTATCGGAGAAAGTTTGGTCCTCCATTTATGTTACATCGATTTGATATATACGTGCGGCTAAACACAGAAAATAATTTTTTTTTTGGTTTGGACTGGAGTGTACTTTGTGGGTTACAGCACCCTTTAACGGTCAAGCCAGCCGGCCCTTTACTTATGACACAGGCGCACTCTTGGCACTACTTTGTTGATGCACGTGCGGCTACTGCGCACACAATTCACAAACACAGAAAATAATTTTTTTTTGGTTTGGACTGGAGTGTACTTTGGGGGTTACAGCACCCTTTAACGGTCAAGCCAGCCGGCCCTTTACTTATGACACAGGCGCACGCTTGGCACTACTTTGTTGATGCACGTGCGGCTACTGCGCACACAATTCACAAACACAGAAAATAATTTTTTTTTAGGTTTGGACTGGAGTGTACTTTCGGGGGTTACAGCACCCTTAACGGTCAAGCCAGCCGGCCCTTTACTTATGACACAGGCGCACGCTTGGCACTACTTTGTTGATGCACGTGCGGCTACTGCGCACACAATTCACAAACACAGAAAATAATTTTTTTTTTGGTTTGGACTGGAGTGTACTTTCGGGGGTTACAGCACCCTTAACGGTCAAGCCAGCCGGCCCTTTACTTATGACACAGGCGCACGCTTGGCACTACTTTGTTGATGCACGTGCGGCTACTGCGCACACAATTCACAAACACAGAAAATAATTTTTTTTTGGTTTGGACTGGAGTGTACTTTCAGGGGTTACAGCACCCTTTAACGGTCAAGCCAGCCGGCCCTTTACTTATGACACAGGCGCACGCTTGGCACTACTTTGTTGATGCACGTGCGGCTACTGCGCACACAATTCACAAACACAGAAAATAATTTTTTTTTGGTTTGGACTGGAGTGTACTTTCGGGGGTTACAGCACCCTTTAACGGTCAAGCCAGCCGGCCCTTTACTTATGACACAGGCGCACTCTTGGCACTACTTTGTTGATGCACGTGCGGCTACTGCGCACACAATTCACAAACACAGAAAATAATTTTTTTTTAGGTTTGGACTGGAGTGTACTTTCGGGGGTTACAGCACCCTTAACGGTCAAGCCAGCCGGCCCTTTACTTATGACACAGGCGCACGCTTGGCACTACTTTGTTGATGCACGTGCGGCTACTGCGCACACAATTCACAAACACAGAAAATAATTTTTTTTTAGGTTTGGACTGGAGTGTACTTTCGGGGGTTACAGCACCCTTAACGGTCAAGCCAGCCGGCCCTTTACTTATGACACAGGCGCACGCTTGGCACTACTTTGTTGATGCACGTGCGGCTACTGCGCACACAATTCACAAACACAGAAAATAATTTTTTTTTTGGTTTGGACTGGAGTGTACTTTCGGGGGTTACAGCACCCTTAACGGTCAAGCCAGCCGGCCCTTTACTTATGACACAGGCGCACGCTTGGCACTACTTTGTTGATGCACGTGCGGCTACTGCGCACACAATTCACAAACACAGAAAATAATTTTTTTTTTGGTTTGGACTGGAGTGTACTTTCGGGGGTTACAGCACCCTTAACGGTCAAGCCAGCCGGCCCTTTACTTATGACACAGGCGCACGTTTGGCACTACTTTGTTGATGCACGTGCGGCTACTGCGCACACAATTCACAAACACAGAAAATAATTTTTTTTTTGGTTTGGACTGGAGTGTACTTTCGGGGGTTACAGCACCCTTAACGGTCAAGCCAGCCGGCCCTTTACTTATGACACAGGCGCACGCTTGGCACTACTTTGTTGATGCACGTGCGGCTACTGCGCACACAATTCACAAACACAGAAAATAATTTTTTTTTTGGTTTGGACTGGAGTGTACTTTCGGGGGTTACAGCACCCTTAACGGTCAAGCCAGCCGGCCCTTTACTTATGACACAGGCGCACGCTTGGCACTACTTTGTTGATGCACGTGCGGCTACTGCGCACACAATTCACAAACACAGAAAATAATTTTTTTTTTGGTTTGGACTGGAGTGTACTTTCGGGGGTTACAGCACCCTTAACGGTCAAGCCAGCCGGCCCTTTACTTATGACACAGGCGCACGTTTGGCACTACTTTGTTGATGCACGTGCGGCTACTGCGCACACAATTCACAAACACAGAAAATAATTTTTTTTTTGGTTTGGACTGGAGTGTACTTTCGGGGGTTACAGCACCCTTAACGGTCAAGCCAGCCGGCCCTTTACTTATGACACAGGCGCACGCTTGGCACTACTTTGTTGATGCACGTGCGGCTACTGCGCACACAATTCACAAACACAGAAAATAATTTTTTTTTGGTTTGGACTGGAGTGTACTTTCGGGGGTTACAGCACCCTTTAACGGTCAAGCCAGCCGGCCCTTTACTTATGACACAGGCGCACGCTTGGCACTACTTTGTTGATGCACGTGCGGCTACTGCGCACACAATTCACAAACACAGAAAATATATTATTTTTTTAGCACTTGGGGGGAGCACCCCTGATGGACAGAGCACCCCCTGGACAACACTACAGCACCCCTTTAGGACTGGGACACTGCACAGGACTTTGGAGTGGACACAGCCCCTATGGAGAACTGACTGCACAACACAGTCCAGCCAGCCCCTATGGACTTTGAAGTAGTGGACACAGCCCCTATTAACAACAGCAGCACAGCACAACACAGCCAGCCCCTATGGACTTTGAAGTAGTGGACAACAGCAGCACTACACTACACTACACTACACAGCACTAACTCCCACCCTCCCTCTTCACTGTCCACAGCCGAGTGAGAAAATGGCGCCGACGCGTGTACCTTATATAGGATCCAAAACCCGCGAGACTCGGAAGGCGGGATGATGACGTTTTGCCTCGATGTCAGATCCGAGTCAGGCGGGAAAAGTCGAGCCTGACTCGGATCGGACTCGGATCGGGGGGGCTCGGGGGGGTTCGGATTTCAGAAATCCGAACCCGCTCACCCCTAAACTATAGTAGGTGCATGGGGTATGGCTACCGCAGGCTCCCCCCTCTGCATTCAGTTACGCTGTCTCACACGGAGTCATTACTACTCAGTGTAGAGCTGGTGCTCACCTCCTGAGCCACATGGGGAGTGAAGATGCCGGGACAGCAGATTTCCCTGCAGCAGCACACTGAAGAGAATGGAGAAGCCACCCACATGGCTCAGGAGGTGAGCGGCTTGCTCACACTGAGTAGTAGTGAGTAGTGACCCAGGGTGACTGTCAGACAGACGGATTTGTGGGGGGGGGGACGCACTGGACACAAGCCTGCGACTGAATCTGGGCCTGGAAGTAGAGCATCTCATCAAAGGGAAAATAAATTTGCATAATGCAGGCACCGCTTGTTCATGTGAAGTGTTTGTTTGAATGTGGCATGACAACACTGGGACTGCGACATCAATGGACTGTTTCTGTCAATAAAGCTTGCTTTGTCTGCATCATACATGCTTACTCTCATAAAATATCTGGGATCATGTATATTTTTCACATGGCAATTAAATATAGTTGTGTAACTAAAACTATGTCCATAGTTATAAAATTATAAAAACGCTTGCTCTCTAAATAATATCTGCTGAATGTAGTTTCAACAGTTTCCTCGGGTGGTGGATGATAAAATACCAGAGCAATTCAATATTGCTCTAATATGGGGATACCATCTGTGCAAGGGGTGCGGCTGCTATGCCTCTCTGTCCCACCGCTCTCCCTGCACCCTGTCACGCACACAAGGTGGGCTAGTCCAGTCAGGGCCATCGAGGGGGGCCCGAGTGTCAGCACTGTTGATTTGGCAGGCAGTCATGGAAAGACAGAGCAGCCGGTTGTGAGGCAATCAGAGCTCACACACCGGCAGCAAATCAGCAGTGGCGGCTCCTGATTGGCTGTCAGTCCACAAGCTCCAATTGGCTCATGACCGACGCCAGATTCAAATTGAGCCAACACTGTCTGTCCATTATTGCCACTGCCTGCCGGTGCACTAGCTGGAATTAGCTGGTGGCCTGGCCCCAAATCCACACCTGCTGACTGCTGATGGCACATAGGCAAATGCGAGAGTCGGCTGGAGGGACAAGGGGAGGGGAGTATGCTGGAGGGGGCATAATGTGTAAGGGGCTCTACTATTGTGTGGAACAGTGTGTTATATGGGGCACCACTACTAAAGGGCATTACTGTGTAGTGTAAGAGGCATGACTGTGTGGCATAATGTATAAGGGGCACTACTACTGCATGGCATAATGTGTATAAGGGGTACTACTGTGTGGCATAACCTGAATGGGCTGTGTGGCATAACCTGAATGGGGTCTGTGTGGCATAACATGATTTGGCTCTTTGTGGGGCAAACGTGTTTTTTTTACCTTTGGGGGGGGGGGCTATTAAGATCTTGCTATGTGGCCCGCAAAGTTCTAGTTACGCCTTTGCATGCAAACACAAAGCTCTGGATTTAATATGAACTTGCATGAGTCATTAAGTTTGCTCAGACTGAGGTTAAATGGATACTTTTGTTGCACTCTCACAGGTTTTTGGCAGAATGCCCATTTCCACTGGAGCCAGCCCCGGAAACTGTGTAATTTAAGAGTATCCCCATTTTTAGAGATTGTGTGACAGTGTGTGGCCCTGACGAAGTTCAAACCTAGACAAAAACCTAATCCTGGTCAAACTACACCACCATGCCAAATTTGGTGGAGCTAGGTTCAAAACTGTGGCCGTGCATAAAGGACTAACAGACGGACACATTTCTTCCTTATTATATAGATAACTTTTATTAATTTATTTTCTAAGGAATATTTTCTTCAATGCTGTCTCAAAAAGAAAAAGACTAGATCATACATATTTATTTACATATACAGTATATCGTAGAGTTGTTGTATCTCTGTATGTACTTATATAGAATTTCTGAAATAAATTAGAATTTATATATCACATGGAGTCTGATAAACTCCTAATGTTTTTTAAGGTGAAAATATTTGGTTGGTTGTGCTGCTCAATATTTTAATAAGTATACATATACCTTAAATTATATTCTATGCAGCACCCGTCTGGAGCATCCACCATTTGCATAAACTATTTACATTTCACTACACGCTAGAATCTCCCCTCTCTGTTTTTTTCTCATCACAGCTTCACACTACCCAGCACAGCCCTGAACACCTTCTTGTCTCTGCCGTGGGCTTGTGGCCTGGCAAGCGATTATTTGCTTTGATTTGGTTGTGTACCCCTTTCCTACTGGAACTTATTACCTGCCTGAGAGTGTACTCCTGACCATCACTTCTCTGTCCTCTTTTACCAGACCTGAGCCCTGCGCTCCGAAGCTTTGACTGCTATCCCTTCAATTTAGCTACCAGATACTCTCTTTTTGTATCCTGGGACTTGGTTTGACTTTTTGTTTTTAACAACTTGCCTACACCCAGTCTCCTTGTGATTATTATACTGCTTCTTCTGTTTTATGGTGGACTATAGTATGGTGGGCTTCACCTCTACTCTGTGCCCTTTTCCAGTGTTCCTCATTTGTTACTCATTAATTTGTTCTGTTGTGGAACTGCTCTCTGATGGTTGGGGCTGGAGCTCTGGTAGCTGCTACCACCTAATGTGCTCCGCCCTGTGAGGATACTGCTGATCATCCTTTAATAGCTACCCAAATTTTATGCCAAAGGGGGTCTGTGCTCACTGATTGCCATCTCAGCATAATGCTTTTCCTTATACATTTAACTGATCTGAGCTCCCTACACCTGACCTTATTTCAATACTCTATCATGGTCAAAGACAAGAAATCCACTTGCAAAAAGTACTATTGTCACCCAACAAATGAGACCCTATCTCTAACCTACCTCCTCTAGACAAGACTTGGATAGCCTAGATTCTCCAGCCCAATGGTATCTTCGTCCGAACGCACCTCCAATGGATAGTCCTGTTCTCCAACATGCTTCTATTGTCTGAAGATAGATTTAGGAAAATCTAGCCTACATCAAGATGCTGCAGACCAAACAAGATATACAGGACATTGTCAGACAAAAAGTGGCAACTGTTAAGGATGACCTCTCTAATTGTTCGACCATCTCACGACCTTAGAAGAAGCAAAGTAGGCTTCTAATAATCTATTTTGTAAGTTAATGGACATTATTATCTCCCAATCTAAAGATATACAGATTTTGAAGTTGAGGATGGAAGATCTGGACAATAGAGGCTGGCGTATTAACATTTGCATCTGGGGTCTTCATGAAGATCTTTCCCAAACTGGTCTGGTTGATGACCTGATGAAATTCCTGGCAACTACCCAAATGACAGTTGTAACACAGGGTATAAAACTGAGGACTCCAGACAGGCAGGTAAAGCAGTGTCTTTTTAATGGTAGCAGACACTGCACCTTAGCATACGTGAGATTAGGCCTGGACACACACAGGCACATAACAGAAAATAAGCAAACAAAATAAAAGTAAATGTCTCAGCACTCCTTGTGCTAATGTCTGTGGACCCTCTAGGTCCTGGCACCCTAATGCTTAACACCACCCCCTGCCTATTGCCTGGCCAGTTTGTCCAGCATCAAGAGCAATGAGCAACAGGTGTGTGAGAGTTTTAAACCCTTCCTATGCTGCTGACTTCCTGTTGGCTCTGGGCGACCTGGGAAACAAGGAATTCCATATCTCCACATTGAGCTGTGCAGCCCAGAAAACCCGGAATTCCAAACTTCTACTGTAACTGTAGAATGTGCTGGTCTTGTTTTCCTCTCTCTTGGAGGGACCTTATTTCACCAGAATGTGGACAATTCAGGTGAGAGACAACTCCTCTCACCACACAGTCCACTATTTCTCTCAGGAAGACAAGATAATGTGTAAGATCCGTCAGCTTGATGGCCTCAATTTTATTTTCCAGGATCTTTCCTGGCACACACTGCAATATAGAAAAGCCTTAAAACCATTAACTGAGGAGCTCTGCAAGCATCAGATTAAATACTGATGGAGATTCCCCTTTTGTCGTCAAATACTATGAAGGGAAAATTGGTTACATTGCATACCCTCATCTACCTCAACTTATTTTGTTCTTCTTTGGGCTTCCTGAAGGTGGAGCTTCCTGAATAGCGGGATCCTAAGGCTCTGCTGGTTCTACCTCCGCAAATGATGGATTCTAACTCATAGCAGAAGGTCATTTGATCCAAGGGAAAGGCTTGAAGATCCATTAGTCCTTCCGAATGTGAGGTAACTTGACTTCCTCTGGGATGCATATGACCATTGCCCTTTCATTTATACATTTCTTTTTACATTACAGAGATGCCGGGCCTTTTGTTTTTGGACTGTGTGCACCTTGATTGAGCCTTATTGTTCATCTGCAAACTCACCTTGTTATTTCTCAAACTGTTGTCTGCAGTCCAGTCACTGGATCCCCAGTAGATGTCTAGGTAATATCTTTGCTAGGACTTACGGTGCTCCATCTCTTTTACATTTCATTTCTAATTACACTATGCATGTCAGTTGTTTAGATGTTCTGTTGTGTTTCTTCAACAAATTGTTATGCAATTGTACATATATATTGTTTTTTGTTTTTTTTTACTTTTGCTGCTACTTTTTTGCTTAATGCTTTATGTGTTCTCCTTTGGGCTTAGTTGTGCACTGACACCCAGTACCCCCCACCTGTATTATCTGTTTACCCTTATATGGAGGACTAGAGTCTACTGGGTGTGCATATGCTAGATAACCCTTTCACCGTATGTCAAGGCATAAGAGATGGATTTAGGGTTGCCTCTGATGGATGCTGATTGGTGAAAACTTTTTCTTAAACCCCGCTCTAGCTCCATCTGTGTTACAATCAAGGAGAATCAATACAATATTTTAATGCAATGGTATAGTCACCCCTTCCTTCTCCATACCATCTTTACTTCAACTCCTGGTTAAAGCTTGAGATGCTCTAGCTCTCTAAGTACTCTACTCCATGCATATGGTGGGATTGATTTCACTATTGGTTGAACGATGTTCGGGTCTCTAAACATATTCTAGGGTGCGTACTCAATTAGATGGGAGTTTAGCAAAAATCTCGCACCTGCAGGATTTTTCCCGCAGGTACGAGATTTTGGGTATTCAACAGGACCCCTTTAGAAACCCCATAATTGGAAGTTTCCAATTAGCTTAATTAGTCTTTAATTACTCACTTCTGCAGCGCTGTCCTCCTCGTCCTCCATCTCTACTCCAGGGTTATAGACAGGTTCCATGGACCGAGCATAGGACAGATACTACTCTGCTAACCCTGCACCCCCTCCCTGCACACACTACCTACACTACCCCTAACCGCTCCCCAAACACACACCACACTACATTACACTACCTAACCCTGCTCCTGCTCTCTGACTGAGTAGCGAGATACGCATAATTTTTGCTGGCAAAACCTCATGGCCAATTGGATATGCCCCTTGGTGCTGATATACCCACAGACATGGCATTATGGTTCTTAGCTCATTCTTCGACATCAGTGACCACTTACAAAATATCCCTCCTCCGTCACTAAAGCAATGCTGCTCAATCTGTTATTCCCATATTATGGAATTTCTCCAAACACCCTACATGTAAAGATTGGTTCCTTAGACTAGATTATTTTATGTCCATGTAAGGTATTTTGCTTTCCTCAGCTGATAAACTTTCAAAATTTAGTGGAACCTGGTTTTCCTTGGCTGGATGATAAAGATTCAGATGCTTAGGAAACATACATGTCTGCCATGTCACCTAATCGCCAGTCTCCCAGTCTGCCTGAAATCCCCTTACCCTGGGTAATTGGGGTCTAGCTTTGATATTCTTATGATACCTAACTTGTCTTGTTTAGAGTCTTTTGCTGTGATCCCATTCAGCTCAGCCCACATTTCCCCTCTTTCCTCCTACCTTTCTCTCATACTCTATGTTTTCTTATACTAGCCTAGTGTTGATGTCTTATTTAATTTGCTATTGACGTTACCATGTGCTGTGTGCACTGTTTGATTATTTACCACTTCACATTGTATATGCTATTCTTACTTGAGTTTTATAACGTCTCTACTTGATGTCCAATTGTAACTTCTTCTATAAAAACTGATTATAAAAAAAAAAGTTTAGATCTTTTTTATCTATTTTAAACATTATTTTCTTTTACTTTTTCTAGTTTTTTTTTCTTGACAAGTGGAACAGAAAGCTCAAATTTCCATTAAATTGTCTTTTTTGCCTGTATTATAACTACTATATTCTCAGAGCAAACAAGTTAATTATCACCAATGGGAACAGAACCCTGGAATCACTGATGAAAGTGGACCTGTCACCGACACACGGTGAAGGCACCAATTTGTGGCCTTAAGCAATATTCAAGAATGCCATTTGGGAGATGCCTAGGAGGGGAGTGATGCAGTGAATTTTATTATCGTGGCTTTGCCCCCAAAGTACAATGCCACAAATTATGTTATTGTGCAGTAGAGAGTGGAGCCTTGACTACGTGATTTGACATGATTCGCTTATCTGGGATAGTGGCCAGATCCAGGTGGCTGGTGTGGTGTACTTTTTGGGAGTCTGGGAAAGCTCCACAAAATTTGTGGTGCAACCTATCAGTTTACTAGGAAGTAGGAACTAGTGACTTCACTGAGCAATGAGGTACTATCTGTATTTTGCCATATTGCTTGATTCACCAAGCTAAAATTAACTATCTGGATTGCCATATAATACATTTTGAAAAATTACCCTGTGATGATATTAAAATTGAACCTCTATACACACCTTCCTATACCTTCTAATATCCTGCCTATACCTTCTAAGGATGACGCTAATTTGCGTACGCAGTCATACAGTAAATAAAGACTTAGACCTGGAATCTGTGGTTCCAAAGCACAAGTATTATTCAAGTAAGAGTACAGTCAGTTACACGCAATTGATCCAGACACAATTTAGGCGCAAAGGAATTATATAGACCCAAGTACAGTATACATACGGTACCAGATGTTAGGCATCAGCAAGAAACCCCTCAGTCAGCATTCAGCAAAAAGACTAAAGACCCAGTGTTTGAGCACACATGTTTATACCCCACAGGAATAGGCTAGACAATAGAGACGTTTGTTGCTGATGCTATTGGTTCCCAAGGGGGATCCATCTGTAACGGAGCATTTAACAGGCTGTTTCAAATAGACTCACCCAGCCTCTAACAACTGGGGGTCTCTGCCCTCACGCCCCCTGTAACATCCTAACAGTTAATACATTTTTGTTGCTTGAAGTCTCTGCGGTCCATGACCCGAGAATGCATGATGCGATCTCCCCACCGATATCACCGGAATACTGTGGAAAGAGTACGCATCAGTAAAAACCAAACACGGCTTTCTTAGCATGTATAAAACCTTAGTTACCAAATATCTTTATTTCACAACGTTTATATTAACTGAACAAACTTAAATCTTATACCTTAAAACTAATGGAACCTTGTAAGTGAATATGTAATGTGTGGGTGTACGGGGTTTGATATGAAGACGCTAGTTAACTGGGGACAGATGCGTGCGCATTTAGCTACTAAACGGTGTTTTCATACAGGATCTTAAGCATAATGTGTGTATGTGAAATGGTGAAAGATACAATCGCATGATACTAATAATTGTGCATTCGCTACTTGGCGTCATGTTAGCAGCTCAATTGTGCGTAATGTGCGGTGTTTATGCATGAGATTCCATCTATGATGGACTTAAATATATATATATGCTAGGGGTGTGCACCGGACACTTTTCGTGTTTTGTGTTTTGGTTTTGGATCTGGATCTTTCTTCGTGTTTTGGATCTGGATTGGTTTTGCCAAAACCACCCTTCCGTGTTTTGGCTTCTGGGTTTTGTGTTTTGGATCTGTATTTTTTTAAAAAAAAGCATAAAAAGATAACCGAGGTTCGGATAGAACAGAGGGCACATAAACCCCTAGGCAGGGATGCGTGGGGTTAATAAAGTTAGGTAGGGGAGTGTTAGTTTTTATGGTCAGATTGACATTAGGTTAGGATTGGTGGAGTGTTATGTAAGGGGTGTGGTTATTAGGAGTGTGGCTAGGTCAGCACTGTTACTCTGCCTCTTGGGAATCTGATAATCTGATCTCCAAGCTGTACAGTCGCAAGGTTGTAATACTCTGGTCTTTGTTTTTTGGTATTTTTTCCCCCTTTTTCTTCTCATACATGTCTTTCTTGCTTTCATCCTTATCTCTTATTCTTCTTATTCTGATCTGTTCTTTCCTGCTTTGCTGTTTCTATATCCTATACATTCCTCTCTACAGTATACCTTGCCCCTGGCACGCCCGTTTTTTCTCCGTGGATGATGCTGCAGATCTGGGTTTCATAGTCCCCCCCCCCCTTCCCTCCTCACTGTGTGAGATATAACTGCTTGATATTTCTTTAGATGAGCTATTACTGCATGGGCTATCTATGTGTGAGCTATTACGGCTTGATCTATCTTTAGATGAGCTATTACTGCATGGGCTATCTCTGTGTGAGCTATTACTGCATGGGCTATCTCTGTGTGAGCTATTACTGCATGGGCTATCTCTGTGTGAGCTATGTTTATGTGAGCTATTACAGCCCTGTACCCCTCACAGCACAACAGTACAGCAAGGCATGATTACTGCCATGGGTTTCCCATTGCCTTCAATTGTAATATAGTTCCAGCTGGTCGCGCTGGTGCTGCCGCACTGGATTCTGGGTCTATTGCCGGACAGCTGGTGGCAGTGGGGGTGCTCTGACACCCCTACGGTCTTTGCAGTCTGAGGGTGTGGGGGTAAGATTTAGCACCTTGGCTGCACCTGCGGCATACGTCACATGGGCTCAGCAGTTAAAAAATGTGTGCGGCCTCTCACTCCTCCTTTTCTTTTATACAAAGCAAAAGCTATTAGCAGTGCATGCATATTCAGTAATAACAGGCTGAATGACACGCCCAGTGGTAAGGGCGCTATTAAGTTGGTCCTTTCGGGCATTAGGTATATGGTTACGAATGTGGTAAGTTATGTGTCGGTAAGCCAACAGTTTGATATATTAAAAAATGACTGTAGGGAGGCAGCTGTATTCATATCTGTTTGCAGGCAAAAAGCAGTTCTCCAGCGCTCATGTCAGCCACAGCTCCTGGGCTAGGCTGTGGGAATATGTAATGTACAGGACTGGGAGGTTCCCTCGCTGCTCCGTGTCAGGAGACGGTGGTCTTATGCTCGCTTGTTGTTTGTGTTATTGTGAGGGCTCATTTCATACATAACCCACGACTACAAGGCCGTGACGTATCTTGTTTATCGGCAATATGCCGTTTCCTCAGAAGCTTACCAGCCCACCTCCGCACATCTTTTTATTTGGTCTATTCACAGCGGCTGGTCATTGTCAACAAACCAGTTTTTCTTAATCTAGTCATACAAAACAGTTTTATTAATCAATATATTGGTAGAGCACTTATTTCATACATAAATGCTGTGCATTTTTTATACATGTTAAATGCGTTACAGCACGTTATCATTATTACCAGTTATTATTATTACCAGTTATTTATATAGCGCACACATATTCCACAGCGCTTTACAGAGAATATTTGGCCATTCACATCAGTCCCTGCCCCAGTGGAGCTTACAATCTATGATCCCTACCACATGCTCACACACATACACACCAGGGTTAATTTATGTTTGGAGCCAATTAACCTACCAGTATGTTTTTGGAGTGTGGGAAGAAACCAGAGTGCCCGGAGTAGGCCCACGCGGGCACAGGGAGATTGTACGGGCTCCACACATGTAGGGCCGTAAGCCAGCATGTCAGAAACCACGGTGCCTTTGGCCCTTTGTTCTGCGGTTCTTCTGCACGGTTCCTTATTAGATTATTGCGTTAAGATTTTGTCATATGACCTTCATTTGTTACAGCAAACATTCATGTTATAGTCATGCACATGGTTGACTTTCGAAAATTATAAGTCAGTATGCACAATGAAGTTATATTGATTTAATATTAATACAAGCAATTCATTACCTCAATCTTAATAAGACCGTATCGTCCATTAAACTCATTTATTACAGCAAAACATTCATGTTTAGTCATGCACAGAGATAAGAAAATAAGTGCGGCAGAGAAGTGTGGATAAGGAAAATATGTATCATGGACTATTCATCAGCTAATCGATCACAAATGTGTTCTTGCACACTATTACTAATATCACGCTATTACATACTTTTTTATTTCATAAATGTACTAAATTACATTACATGGGTATCCCTAAGTTTCATAGAGTTTGGGAGTGTCTTGGGACCCTATGACCATGTAGGGACTTGAAGCGTGTGCCGCTCCCCCTCCCACCATGCGCTCAAGTTGGAGTCAGCTTGTGAATGGTATCACTGGCTCATAGTCTACAATCAAGTATTAGGAGCCTATCATCTCCTATTCTGTTATTCTTCACTTGTTTACTCTCTTTCTCTGTTATAAACTGTTTGGACCACCCCTTTTGGTCATAAGTGTGCATGCATAGGAACACCACGTGTCGGTGCGTTATTTTTCTTTTGCCCATATGATTTACCCTTATACTTTCTGTAGCTGAATTGTATTAATCCCTGTACAGTAATTTATGCTCTTTACCTGTAGCCGGTGCTCGTGCATGCATAGGACCACTTCGTTCTGGGGTAATTTTTCTTTTGTCCGTATAATTTTCCCTTATACTTTCGGTAGTTGATTGCATTTTATTCACATAGGGTTTTCTGGCCCTTTCCCTATAGCCGGCGCCTGCGGTTGGTTTTTCTTACCCATGAGTGGGTGCTTTTCCATACCGTTTTAATTTGAGCGCTTTGTCTAATACATTGTGAGGTCATACATAAGGTACATTTATGCGATAACTGCTGGTGTGATTTCAATTATCCCCTCGGTGTTCCAGTTACTCCTCAGACTCAGTATCTGGCCTTTGGGAATATTTGTTTTATACTTTACATTTTGGTGTTGAAAATGTTTTTTATGCCAAATATGGTTCATAGGATTTAGGCGAGCTACACATTTTTGCATGGTAGTCTCATCCCTATTCCAATTGAGACCTAATCATATATATTTATTTTATATACAGATACAGGTTCGACCCGAGTCCACCCCCACATGCAACGCTCTTCAAAGTACACCATATCTTATACACGCACACCCCCCTTTTTATTTTACAAATACATGTTCATAGGATTTAGGTGAGCTACACAGCTTACATTGCATCTGATCCCCATTCATATATACCTAATCATATATTTATAAAATCTTAATAAATCTTATATAGGGAAACAGGTTTGACCCGAGTCCACCACACCCACATACAACGTTCTTCTAAGCACACCAGGGGCCGAGTGTGATAGGGTGAGAGTTTGGAAAGTGTGAGAGTTTAGCAGTGAGCTCTCACATTGGTTGAGTTTTATCTTCAAAATGGGAAAACACCTGAATGAGATTTTAAATCGTGAGAGTTTTCTAAGTCTAAAAAAAACATGCAAGTTCACTCTGTTACTTTGTTTTTGGACTCTATTACATTGACAAAAAAGTGTCAGAAGCTCTCGCTTCTATGGGCTCTCGCCCTGTTACATTTGGCCCCATATCTTATACACAGCCCTATGTAATAACGGGACACGCCCCTGGCTTGGGTTTCCCCCGGCCGTGGGTTGTGGTCTCCTAATGGCTTGTAGAAGCTCGGTCAGTGTTTATGTGGGGTTGCATATATCGGGGAATACTACATCCCTGGATTCAGGAGCCATCGCTGTGTTGCTGTGTCAGTGGGGGTGTTTTTGAGGCCCCTGCTGTTATAACAGTCGGGGGCTCTGTTTACAACAAGGGTTGGCATTGTTTGCTCCCCCAGCATCCGATATGTCGGCGTGCTGAGTCCACTACTTAAGCAGCTAGGTATGATTTGAGGCTGTTGTTCCTTGTGTCTCGTTTGCTCTTTACACTGCTGCGCCTGCGCATACACTTCATTGCCTAATGCAAAGGACCCTGAATTTCGATACTGCCCCTGTTTTCTTTTGTTTCAGGCATCGATGTGGCCGGATCCCCTCCTACCGCCACCCCAGGGATCGATATTGTCGCTTCTGTTGTTGCCAGGAATGGAGTCATCAGCACAGATGATACCCTGTTCAATTCTCAAGCCGCCATGGAGAGTTTTCGCATGCTGGTCCTTGGGTCCTCAGTCCTTTGATTGCCTATCAGACTTTGTGGCAGCATTGAGAGTCTTTCTGGCAGTCTCAGCTCGGCAGGAGATACAGGCTCTATGATGATGGAAGTCCTATGCCTATGTTCATGTGGACTAATGATGTGTAATGTTTGTTTGTGGACTTGAGTGCTCCGGCCAACTTGCCACCTTTCCGGTGGGGGTCTCGAGGGATTTTGCCCTATTTTTTGCCCTGCTTAGGACAACGTTTGGCTAATACCAATAGTTAAACTGAATGACAAATAACAACATGAATATGAGAATGACATTACTAATCAATATAAAAAGATCCAGCAGGTTTTTTGTAGGTTTTTACCTCGGGTCAAGTCCTCCTTCCCCCCCTTTCCCTCCCCCCCATCACCTCCCTCTGCAATATGCCATAGTCACGGTACTCTTGTGTATTTCATGTATTGCAGGTGGTTTACAGGATTGTAGCTCATTTGTTTATCGGACACTTGTTTATATTTTGGGCAGGTCATCCCGCTTTACTAGTTTGGGTTGGGAGTCATTAGTGCCCTGTATACGGATGTCAGGGGAGGACTTTGGTTTCTCCTTTGGTCTTAGCAATTCACCTGGGTGAGAATGATTTGTGCCCGTAATTGTCGCTTTACTTGCGGCACGCTATTTGTCATGATTTGGGTGGGTTGTTTGGCTTTGGCCAGATGTGATATTTTGTCCGATATTGTGCTAGCTTTTTCCTGGTGATGTAGGTGCATGGTTGGGGGGGGGTAGATTTGTGGAGCATCACCCTTTAATGGGGTACAAGATGCCTAGCAGGGACAAATTTCATTTATAGAGTGTTTTTTGTTCGTTGTGGGGAGGTTTTAGAGAGTAGGTTGTATGTTGGCGGGCACGTTCCATCATTGGGAACATGCGTGGCGGGAAAGAACGGCAGTATCTTTAAAGCATCCACCTTGCTGCAGTATGAGTGGTGCGCCCCCTTCAATGCACTGGTTAGGCTGATTTTACCCTACTGGGGTCAGCGGCACCTCTCGTCGGAGAGGGCTAAAATAGTGCATTGGGATGGGGCTGGATACCGTCTCACTTGCCAGAGAGGGATATCGGCCCTTGCAAGTTTTATATCACTATTACACTTGAATTGGGATATTGGCCCGTTCAGTGAGTGTTTTTACATCCTTGCATAAGTCAAGTGTGGGGCGTCAGGTTACTGGCCGTTCTTTCTTATGCCACCATACTCTGATTGTAAAATAAATAAAGCTGATCATATATTTTTGATCGCATATATACTTGGTCTGTCTCTTTATTATATTTAAGCTTGGTTTAATAACTTTGTGGTTGCACGCATTATCTGCCGATAGGGAGTTTAAGATAACCGAGGTTTGGATAGAACAGAGGGCACATAAACCCCTAGGCAGGGATGCGTGGGGTTAATAAAGTTAGGTAGGGGAGTGTTAGTTTTTATGGTCAGATTGACATTAGGTTAGGATTGGTGGAGTGTTATGTAAGGGGTGTGGTTATTAGGAGTGTGGCTAGGTCAGCACTGTTACTCTGCCTCTTGGGAATCTGATCTCCCACCCTCCCTCCCACTTTTTTCCTCTTGTGGCTTGTGTCGGCTTTATTTCAAGGGCGGGAAAGAACGGCAGTATCTATAAAGCATCCACCTTGCTGCAGTATGAGCGGTGCGCCCCCTTCAATGCACTGGTTAGGCTGATTTTACCCTACTGGGGTCAGCGGCACCTCTCGTCGGAGAGGGCTAAAATAGTGCATTGGGATGGGGCTGGATACCGTCTCACTTGCCAGAGAGGGATATCGGCCCTTGCAAGTTTTATATCACTATTACACTTGAATTGGGATATTGGCCCGTTCAGTGAGTGTTTTTACATCCTTGCATAAGTCAAGTGTGGGGCGTCAGGTTACTGGCCGTTCTTTCTTATGCCACCATACTCTGATTGTAAAATAAATAAAGCTGATCATATATTTTTGATCGCATATATACTTGGTCTGTCTCTTTATTATATTTAAGCTTGGTTTAATAACTTTGTGGTTGCACGCATTATCTGCCGATAGGGAGTTTAACAGCTAAAATCACAGAATTTGTGGGTTTTTCTGCTCCTATGCTATTATTAACCTCGATAACCTTAATTTCCACTCATTTCCAGTCTATTCTGAACACCTCACACCTCACAATAGTGTTTTTATATCCAAAAGGTTGCACCGAGGTAGCTGGATGACTATGCTAAGAGATACGAGTGGGCGGCACAAACACGTGGTCCATCTAGGAGTGACACTGCAGTGGCAGACAGGATGGCAGTTTGAAAAACTAGGCCCCAAACAGTACATAATTCAAAGAAAAAAAAGAGGTGCAAGATGGAATTGTCCTTGGGCCCTCCCACCCACCCTTATGTTGTATAAACAGGACATGCACACTTTAACAAACCAAACATTTCAGCGCCAGGGTCTGCCACATGACTGTGGCTGAAATGATTGGTTCGTTTGGGCCCCCACAAAACAAGCTGGCAATTAATCTGTCCCTGCACAAACTGGCTCTACGGAGGCAAGATGTCGTCCTCATCCTCCTCATCCACCGATTCCTCACCCTCTTCAGTGTTGTGTAAATCCTCATCCTCACAGAGTATTAATTCGTCCCCGCTGGAATCCACAACCACAGGTCCCTCTGTACGTTCTGGAGGCTGGTCTCCCTGGAAGAGTTGATAATTAATTTTATGAACATCATCTTCTCCACATTTTGTGGAAGCAACCTCCTACGCCTTTCGCTGACAAGGTTCCCGGCTGCACTAAACACTCTTTCGGAGTACACACTGGAGGGGGGGCAACTCAGGTAAAATTGAGCCAGTTTGTACAGGGACCTCCAAATTGCTTCTTTTTCCTGCCAGTACAGGTACGGACTGTCTGACATGCCTACTTGGATGCTGTCACCGATGTAATCCTTTAACAGACAGACGCACGCTTGTCGCTGCTGATTTAAGGATGCAGGTGCGGCTACAGCCCACACATTTCACAAAGAGAAAAAAAAAGAAGAATTTTTTTATTGTTTGTGGAGCGCACTTTGAGGGTTACACCACCCTTTAACAGACAGATGCACGCTTGTCGCTGCTGCTTTAAGGATGCAGGTGCGGCTACAGCCCACACATTTCACAAAGACAGAAAAAAAAAGAATAATTTTTTTATTGTTTGTGGAGCGCACTTTGAGGGTTACACCACCCTTTAACAGACAGATGCACGCTTGTCGCTGCTGCTTTGAGGATGCAAGTGCGGCTACAGCCCACACATTTCACAAAGAGAAAAAAAAAGAAGAATTTTTTTATTGTTTGTGGAGCGCACTTTGAGGGTTACACCACCCTTTAACAGACAGATGCACGCTTGTCGCTGCTGCTTTGAGGATGCAAGTGCGGCTACAGCCCACACAATTCACAAAGGCAGAAAAAAAAAGAAGAATTTTTTATTGTTTGTGGAGCGCACTTTGAGGGTTACACCACCCTTTAACAGACAGACGCACGCTTGTCGCTGCTGCTTTAAGGATGCAGGTGCGGCTACAGCCCACACATTTCACAAAGACAGAAAAAAAAAAGTATATTTTTATTGTTAGTGGAGCACACTTTGAGGGTGTCACCACCCTTTAACAGACAGATGCACGCTTGTCGCTGCTGCTTTAAGGATGCAGGTGCGGCTACAGCCCACACATTTCACAAAGACAGAAAAAAAAGAAGAATATTTTTATTGTTTGTGGAGCACACTTTGAGGGTGTCACCACCCTTTAACAGACAGACGCATGCTTGTTGCTGCTGCTTTAAGGATGCAGGTGCGGCTACAGCCCACACATTTCACAAAGACAGAAAAAAAAGAAGAATTTTTTTATTGTTTGTGGAGCGCACTTTGAGGGTTACACCACCCTTTAATAGACAGATGCACGCTTGTCGCTGCTGCTTTGAGGACAGTATCATATGCAGTGACAGTAGACTTGTCAGAAATTGTCGGCACATCCTTCAGTCCGGACCAGATGTCCAAACCGGCCCTTGACTTATGACACAGGTGCACGCTTGACGCTGCTACTGTGTTGATGCACGTGCGACTACATCGCACACAAGTCACAAACACATAAAAAAAATAGTTTTTTATTTATTGGAGCACTTTGAGGGTTATGCCACCCTTTAACAGACAGACGCACGATTGTCGCAGCTGCTTTAAGGATGCAGGTGCGACTACAGCCCACACATTTCACAAAGAGAAAAAAAAAGAAGAATTTTTTTATTGTTTGTGGAGCGGACTTTGAGGGTTACACCACCCTTTAATAGACAGATGCACACTTGTCGCTGCTGCTTTGAGGATGCAGGTGGAATCTAGATGGGATATGGAACCGGGGACACACTACCTCCATCAATTGTCTAAATCCCACTGCACTAATGGCGGATACCGGACGCACGTCTAACACCAACATTGCAGTCAAGGCCTCAGTTATACGTTTTGCTTCAGGATGACTGCTGTCCTACTTCATCCTCATCGCTAGGGACTGTTGGAGGGTCAGTTGTTTAGTAAAAGTAGTGGTGTTCCTACTTCCTTTCTGGGATGATGAACAACTCCCAGCAGCAGCAACAGCACTAGGAGGAAGTGGTTCTTGATCTTTCCCTATTTTATTTTTATCTGAGAAAGTTTGGTCCTCCATTTATGTTATATTGCTGATATACACGTGCGGCTAAGGCGCACACAAACACAGAAAATATTTTTTTATTTTTGCTGGAGAGTTGTGCACTTTGTGGGTTACACCACCCTTTAAGAAATGAGCTAGCCGGCTCTTTACTTATGGGACACAGGCGCACGCTTGGTGCTGCTCCTTTGTTGATGCACGTGCAGCCACAGTGCACACAATTCACAAACACAGAAAATATTTTTTTATTTGGTTTGGAGTGTACTTTGGGGGTTACAGCACCCTTTAACAGTCAAGCCAGCCGGCCCTTTACTTATGACACAGGCGCACGCTTGGCACTACTTTGTTGATGCACGTGCGGCTATTGCGCACACAATTCACAAACACAGAAAATATATTTTTATTTTGTTTGGAGTGTACTTTGGGGGTTACAGCACCCTTTAACAGTCAAGCCAGCCGGCCCTTTACTTATGACACAGGCGCACGCTTGGCACTACTTTGTTGATGCACGTGCGGCTACTGCGCACACAATTCACAAACACAGAAAATATTTTTTTATTTGGTTTGGAGTGTACTTTGGGGGTTACAGCACCCTTTAACGGTCAAGATAGCCGGACCTTTACTTATACCAGAGGCGAACGCTTGGCACTACTTTGTTGATGCACGTGCGGCTACTGCGCACACAATTCACAAACGCAGAAAATATTTTTTTATTTGGTTTGGAGTGTACTTTGGGGGTTACAGCACCCATTAACGGTCAAGCCAGCCGGCCCTTTACTTATGACACAGGCGCACGCTTGGCACTTCTTTGTTGATGCACGTGCGGCTACTGCGCACACAATTCACAAACACAGAAAATATTTTTTTATTTGGTTTGGAGTGTACTTTGGGGGTTACAGCACCCTTTAACGGTCAAGCCAGCCGGCCCTTTAGTTATGACACAGGCGCACACTTGGCACTACTTTTTTGATGCACGTGCGGCTACTGCGCACACAATTCACAAACACAGAAAAAATATTTTTTTTTTAGAACTTGGGGGGAGCACCCCTGATGGACAGAGCACCCCCTGGACAACACTACAGCACCCCTTTAGGACTGGGACACTGCACAGGACTTTGGAGTGGACACAGCCCCTATGAAGAACTGACTGCACAACACAGTCCAGCCAGCCCCTGTGGACTTTGAAGTAGTGGACACAGCCCCTATGGACAACAGCAGCACAGCACAATACAGCCAGCCCCTATGGACTTTATTGTAGTGGACACAGTCCCTATGGACAACAGCAGCACAGCACAGCACAGCACAGCACAACACTACTCTGCACTACACTACACTACACTACACAGCCCAGCCAGCCCTAACTCCCACCCTCCCTCTTCACTGTCCACAGCCGAGTGAGAAAATGTCGCCGACGCGGGTACCTTATATAGGATCCAAAACCCGCGAGACTCGGAAGGCGGGATGATGACGTTTTGCCTCGATTTCAGATCCGAGTCAGGCGGGAAAAGTCGAGCCTGACTCGGATCGGCCTCGGATCGGGGGGACTCGGGGGGGTTCGGATTTCAGAAATCCGAACCCGCTCACCCCTAATATATACATATACATACATACACACACACATATCATTCCTCACTCACAGTTTCAGACTGCAATGCAAATGTGTTACCTCCAGCTGTGAAGCTAGGGCCATTCTGTCTGGGTGTGAAACTAAAACCTGTTTAGGATTCAGACACATTCAATTGTGTAGATCAATGCCTGGATTATATTACAATTGCCACAACTATACTTGTCTGCATTCAGGGATTCCCAATTTCTATGTAAAACACTCACAGGTTTTGATGCATTGTCTATTCTATTTACTTTTTCGCATGAAGCTGTTCTTCTAGTTGCCCTTGGTAGATTATCAAAAACATTGCCATCTGTTCTTAGCTCGTGAGTTGTAACTTAAAGTGACGCTGGTCGCAAAATGGCGTCTTGCAGATTCTTGTTTCTAAAATGGAGTCTAGCTGCCATTCGCAAGATGGCGTCGCGCACGCTTCAATTTTAAACTGATCTTGTCTCAGCCAATTATCCAGCTTTGACACCTGCAATGTATCCTCTTTGCTTAAAATGAATAGGTGAAAATAAGACACCCCTATTTCAGTATATTTTAACTAGGGGTGTGCACCGGCCACTTTTCGTGTTTTGTGTTTTGGTTTTGGATCTGGATCTTTCTTTGTGTTTTGGATCTGGATTGGTTTTGCCAAAACCACCCTTCCGTGTTTTGGGTTCTGGGTTTTGTGTTTTGGATATGTATTTTTTAAAAAAAAAAGCATAAAAACAGCTAAAATCACAGAATTTGTGGGTTTTTCTGCTCCTATGCTATTATTAACCTCAATAACCTTAATTTCCACTCATTTCCAGTCTATTCTGAACACCTCACACCTCACAATAGTGTTTTTATATCCAAAAGGTTGCACCGAGGTAGCTGGATGACTATGCTAAGAGATACGAGTGGGCGGCACAAACACGTGGTCCATCTAGGAGTGACACTGCAGTGGCAGACAGGATGGCAGTTTGAAAAACTAGGCCCCAAACAGTACATAATGCAAAGAAAAAAAAGAGGTGCAAGATTGGAATTGTCCTCCCACCCACCCTTATGTTGTATAAACAGGACATGCACACTTTAACAAAGCAATCATTTCAGCGCCAGGGTCTGCCACATGACTGTGGCTGAAATGATTGGTTCGTTTGGGCCCCCACAAAACAAGCTGCCAATTAATCTGTCCCTGCACAAACTGGCTCTACGGAGGCAAGATGTCGTCCTCATCCTCCTTATCCACCGATTACTCACCCTCTTCAGTGTTGTGTACATCCTCATCCTCACAGAGTATTAATTCGTCCCCGCTGGAATCCACAACCACAGGTCCCTCTGTACGTTCTGGAGGCTGGTCTCCCTGGAAGAGTTGATAATTAATTTTATGAACATCATCTTCTCCACATTTTGTGGAAGCAACCTCCTACGCCTTTTGCTGACAAGGTTCCCGGCTGCACTAAACACTCTTTCGGAGTGCACACTGGAGGGAAAAAAAAAGAAGAATATTTTTATTGTTTGTGGAGCGCACTTTGAGGGTTACACCACCCTTTAACAGACAGACGCACGCTTGTCACTGCTGCTTTGAGGATGCAAGTGCGGCTACAGCCCACACAATTCACAAAGACAGAAAAAAAGAGATTTTTTTATTGTTTGTGGAGCGCACTTTGAGGGTTACACCACCCCTTAACAGACAGATGCACGCTTGTCGCTGCTGCTTTAAGGATGCAGGTGCGGCTACAGCCCACACATTTCACAAAGACAGAAAAAAAAAGAAGAATATTTTTATTGTTTGTGGAGCGCACTTTGAGGGTTACACCACCCTTTATCAGACAGACGCATGCTTGTCGCTGCTGCTTTGAGGATGCAGTTGGAATCTAGACGGGATTTGGAACCGGGGACACACTTCCTCCATCAATTGTCTAAATCCCACTGCACTAATGGCGGATACCGGACGCATGTCTAACACCAACATAGCAGTCAAGGCCTCAGTTATACGTTTTGCTTCAGGATGACTGCTGTCGTACTTCATCCTCATCGCTAGGGACTGTTGGAGGGTCAATTGTTTAGTAAAAGTAGTGGTGTTCCTACTTCCTCTCTGGGATGATGAACAACTCCCAGCAGCAGCAACAGCACTAGGAGGAAGTGGTTCTTGATCTTTCCCTATTTTATTTTTATCAGAGAAAGTTTGGTCCTCCATTTATGTTATATTGATATATACGTGCGGCTAAGGCGCACACAAACACAGAAAATATTTTTTTATTTGGTTTGGAGTGTACTTTGGGGGTTACAGCACCCTTTAACGATCAAGCCAGCCGGCCCTTTACTTATGACACAGGCGCAAGCTTGGCACTACTTTGTTGATGCACGTGCGGCTACTGCGCACACAATTCACAAACACAGAAAATACTTTTTTATTTGGTTTGGAGTGTACTTTGGAGGTTACAGCACCCTTTAACGGTCAAGCCAGCCGGCCCTTTAATTATGACACAGGCGCACGCTTGGCACTACTTTGTTGATGCACGTGCGGCTACTGCGCACACAATTCACAAACACAGAAAATATTTTTTTATTTGGTTTGGAGTGTACTTTGGGGGTTACAGCACCCTTTAACGGTCAAGCCAGCCGGCCCTTTACTTATGACACAGGCGCACGCTTGGCACTACTTTGTTGATGCACGTGCGGCTACTGCGCACACAATTCACAAACACAGAAAATATTTTTTTATTTGGTTTGGAGTGTACTTTGGAGGTTACAGCACCCTTTAACGGTCAAGCCAGCCGGCCCTTTAATTATGACACAGGCGCACGCTTGGCACTACTTTGTTGATGCACGTGCGGCTACTGCGCACACAATTCACAAACACAGAAAATATTTTTTTATTTGGTTTGGAGTGTACTTTGGGGGTTACAGCACCCTTTAACGGTCAAGCCAGCCGGCCCTTTACTTATGACACAGGCGCACGCTTGGCACTACTTTGTTGATGCACGTGCTGCTACTGCGCACACAATTCACAAACACAGAAAATATTTTTTTATTTGGTTTGGACTGGAGTGTACTTTGGGGGTTACAGCACCCTTTAACGTTCAAACCAGCCGGCCCTTTACTTATGACACAGGCGCACGCTTGGCACTACTTTGTTGATGCACGTGCTGCTACTGCACACACAATTCACAAACACAGAAAACATTTTTTTATTTGGTTTGGACTGGAGTGTACTTTGGGGTTACAGCACCCTTTAATGGTCAAGCCAGCCGGCCCTTTACTTATGACACAGGCGCACGCTTGGCACTACTTTGTTGATGCACGTGCGGCTACTGCGCACACAATTCACAAACACAGAAAATATATTTTTATTTGGTTTGGAGTGTACTTTGGGGGTTACAGCACCCTTTAATGGTCAAGCCAGCCGGCCCTTTACTTATGACACAGGCGCACACTTGGCACTACTTTGTTGATGCACGTGCGGCTACTGCGCACACAATTCACAAACACAGAAAAAATATTTTTTTTTTAGCACTTGGGGGGAGCACCCCTGACGGACAGAGCACCCCCTGGACAACACTGCAGCACCCCTTTAGGACTGGGACACTGCACAGGACTTTGGAGTGGACACAGCCCCTATGGACAACTGACTGCACAACACAGTCCAGCCAGCCCCTATGGACTTTGAAGTAGTGGACACAGCCCCTATTAACAACAGCAGCACAGCACAACACAGCCAGCCCCTATGGACTTTGAAGTAGTGGACACAGCCCCTATGGACAACAGCAGCACAGCGCAGCACAGCACAGCACAACACTACACTACACTACACTACACTACACAGCCCAGCCAGCCCTAACTCCCACCCTCCCTCTTCACTGTCCACAGCCGAGTTAGAAAATGGCGCCGACGTGGGTACCTTATATAGGATCCAAAACCCGCGAGACCCGGAAGGCGGGATGATGACGTTTTGCCTCGATTTCAGATCCGAGTCAGGCGGGAAAAGTCGAGCCTGACTCGGATCGGCCTCGGATCGGGGGGGCTCGGGGGGGTTCGGATTTCAGAATTTTAACTAATTATAATAAGTATATAAATTAATGTACAAAATAATAAAGTAAAAAAAATATGCAGGCTGCCTCCATTACACCCTAATGTCATGCTGATGCTCCATTTGCCAGTCTGGCCTGTTACAATGTGAACAGCCATCATCATCACAAGCCAGATGCTTGAAAATCTAAAGACATGCTGTAACCATAAAGAGTTAAAACATTTGCAGTGAGGCTCCAACGCCCATCATTTCCTGCAACTCTTCGGATATTTACTGTGCATTGCCTCCAAAGGTGCTCATTATATCTTTGTAGAGACATTTTTTTTAAGCCCCAGTTTATTTTTCAGTGGAATTGCCTTCAGCAAAACGTATTTATTATGCATTTTACTCCTGATAAACAGACTGCCGTTATGTAAGTGTTCTCAGGGAGATAGAGGAGTTTAGATTTGCCAAGATAAAAAATAAAAATAAAAAAGACATTTTAAAAAAGAAAGAAATCACAGTTGTGCTCTACAGAGTATGATCCCAAAGCTGGAACAGGGTTTCAAAAGAGAGGAAGTTCAATAAGAGTCTGTACGATTCCAAGAGAATCTCTCAGCTGTCTCTGGCCCTCTTTCTGCTTTTTCTGTGAATTCTGAGTGTTTTATAGCTGTCAGACAAACAGGGTAGAGAAAAACAGAGTGAAATTAAATTGTGGCTTCCTTCAACAATACTCCTGGGCCCAGAAGGCGGAAATGATCTGTTCTGAATGAGTGAATATCATGTTGAAGGAGCAAGGAGCAAAATAAAAAGATACTATTGATGACTAGGTTTCCGTCTCTGGATGTATTGCTAGGAATCTTAAAAACACATATATTGTATATTTAAAATTTCCCATATCATGATAGAAATAATAGAAATATGTGTACTAGATCAGCCCAAGCTGCTTTACTCTATCAACCATTTGAAAAATATATCTTTTAAAGTTTACCTGTCACCTCTACTGTATATACCAGAGGCAGCCACCTTTTTGTGAACTGAGCCAATATTGATTAGAATCAGTGGCGGAGAACCCGGAGACAATGGAGTCAGTTGCCGCCGGGCGCCAGCGGTGCCTCATCCTCCACATCTGGACTCTGTGATCACCGTCTCAGGTCGCGGACGTCACATAGCAAGTGACCGCCCGCGACCTTGTGCCTGCCCGCCTGAGGAGCCGAGTCTGTCTCGGTCCTCGCGGATACTGCAAGGTACCGGCGGCTGTCACTGACTGTCACTGTGGGGAGTGAGAATGGCCCGGAACTCGGGAGAGATAAGCAGTGGGCAGTGGCTCCGTGGGCTGTGGCAGACAGACTGGCAGTAAAACATCATAGCAGCCAGCAGTCGGGAGAGCAGCCCCAGATAAGCCCGGGGTTAGTGGTGTCTGTGGACAGGCACCAGTGCGTTGACTGAGTGGCACGGAGGGGATAGGAGACCCTGGCTCTAACAGGTAAAAATAACAAAGTGTGGGGAAACTGCATTCAACATGCGCGAGGGGGGGGGGGACGGTATAATGGATAGCAGGACAGAACACAGAGGAGGGGGGAGAGAGAAAGGAAAGTCTAGAAAAGGAAAACTATTAGAAGGGGGCACAGAGATGCTAAAGGGGGTATAGATAAAGGTACAAAGGGCCCAGACGGAGAGACAGAACAAATAAAGATTGAGGCACAGAAAGGTAGGAGGGGGAACTGAGAGTCAGAATGGGGCACAGGTGTGTAAGCTTGCAATATCAGTCCTTTAACTCATGATACATGTGGATTACACAGGTTCTGTGGCTGGTGAAAACCAGGTGATATGGGGACTTGAAGTCAGCCAGCCACAGAACCTGTGTAATTCATGTGTCCTTAATTAAAGGGATGATCTGGAGAGCCTACACATATAGAAGCACGGACAGACAGAAGGGAGTACAGCTAGAAGGAAATGTGTAATCGGTTGGTTCAGGTAACATTAAATTACTTGTTGTAGACAGATCACTCAACTGTTTTGTTTTCAAATAAAAAATGGCGTCGAGGCAAGTGTTTCTGGGTCGAAATATCCCAACAGACGTCACAACAAAGGTATTCTCCCTTTGCATGCTGTGGGCTCACACTGAAACACACCTATTCCTCTGTACAGATGGTCACATCTAGATGTCTGATCGGGGGACTGTAGCAGATATCTCTAATATGTGCTGTGGTCCCCCTAGATACATTCGGGGGATACTGTAAATTTGCAGATGGCTCAACTAAATGCGTGTTTTCTCCCAGGGGGATATCCTGCAAATTTACTTCAGCAAATAGGCCCAATAGAAATATTCTCTTTTAGTGTGTTTGTGTGCTAGCACGCGTATAGATAGATAAATATTCACCACATTTATTTTCCCTTTTTTTCTTGGGGGGAGGCTCCAAACTAGACCTTGCATCCGGGCGTCTGGGATGAACTTATACCACTTATTAGAATGTAGCAAATCAGATACAGTAGGAGCCAGTGATATTACTAAGAATGCAGGCTATTAGGTAACATCGGAGACACTGAAAATCATGGAGTGGGTCATCCCAGGGGCAGCTGCTGGGAACATGGTGCTGTGAATTGCATCATCTTGTAATACCCACCATTTTGCAGCAGAAAGCGGAGCCACAATGATCATTACCCCATCCTGCCCACTTCACTGAAAGAAATAGATAGAATGTGTGAGGGTTGTCTATTCTCTCAGTATCCTGGGAGAGATCCTGGAAATTTGGGAGCATCCCGGACATTTTGGGAGAGGTGGCATTTATGCTGATAATGCAGGTTGAGTCTCCCATATCCATATATTCCGAAATACAGAATATTCCGAAATACGGAATATTTTTAGCATGACTGAGATAGTGAAACCTTTGCTTTTTGATGGTTCGATGTACACAAACTTTGTTTAAAGCTCAAAATTATTAAAATATTATATAAAATTACCTTCAGGCTTTGTGTATAAAGTGTATATAACACATAAATGTATTCTGTGTTTAGATTTGGGCCCCACTCCCAAGATATCTCATTATATTATGCAAATATTCCAAAATACGGAATATTCCAATATCCAAAATACCCCTGGTCCCAAGCATTTTGGATATGGGAGACTCAACCTGTACAGCCTTTCAAATCATTGCAGATCACTGACTTTTTCCACAAGAGTTGTGTGTTGCAAAATCACCAATTGTCAAGTTTGTAAGTGATCAGAATGACCGTTTTTTATTATGAAATTATAATATAAAATAAATAAATATATTTATCTTGGAGGTATTAAACAGTAATTATTTATTTAAGATTGCTTCATTTAGTAAAAAAAAAAAGTTTTATATGCTATGAAATAATTTGTGTTTGTATTAAACACATTTGTGAAGTAGATAATACACTTTATATTCCAATAACAAGACCCTTATTATGTATTTGAAAGTAACAAGTACATTTTATACTGTAATCTTTTATTTTGAACATTCAGAGCAAGCTTATTTCAAGGTCCCCCAGTTTATTTTGCATTCCCTCCTTTTGTGCAAACTACAGGAATAAAAGTATATTGCTCCTTAGATTTTATTGTATAATATTGTGAACACTATTGTTCCTATTTCAGATAACACAATCTCATATAGTTCTGATGCTGCTGCTCCGTTCTGTCAGTCCTTACATTGGTTGTATCGCTCCAATATAAAATACTTTTGTAAACATTCAAAGAAGGCCAAACAACACTACATCAACGTAAATTTCACTTATCTTAAAAATATATCCCAGCCTCCCCTTCACCACTCTGAGCAATATCTGCATCTCTCATTCACAGGCATCCTGCTCCTATTCACAATCACAATACCTTTTTCAGGCTGCACCCACTCTGTGGAATGCTCTCCCTTGCATAACAAGACTTTCTTCTAGCCTCCAAACCTTCAAACTGTTCTCTGAAAACACGTCTTTAGGGAAAGTAATCAAATTCCAGAACCACCCATTTAATGTCCATAGAGTATTCTAACCAACTATCTCTCCTTTATACAGTCCACACAACGTTCATTTGTTCTCTTTCTACACTCACAAAACCCGCTGACTCCAAGGCAACATTGCTGTGTGATTGGATCATGTAGCCCATCAAGAACCTTGGCAAATTGTTTGGAAGACTCTCAACATGTAGCAGCTTTCCCCATTTAAAGCATCAAACACTAAGGGGCCTATTCATCAACCGATAAATGGCCCGGTAACCTTGCAGAAACGCTAGTATCTGCATTTTTAAGTTACTGGGCCATTCATCATTAGGGGTACAATAGGACCCCGCCCGGTATTCAGAAAACTCTGAAACCTGAAAGTTTTCGGAGTTTGCTGCCGAGAACAAGCGCCATCTTCAGACGGCGATTGTTCTCGGATCCCAGCTCCTTCCTATGGGAAGGAGTCCCGGGTATGCGAAGAGGGATACGAGTGGATCCCTCCGCCGCCTCCTCACTCCCTCCCGGTGGCTTTGCGCATGTGTGACCCGAGGTCACGCATGTGTTGCCGGGACGACGGGGAGCAGGTAAGTAACGCAGCTACAGAAGTAGCTGTGATACTTTCCACGGGGACAACTGCTTTTCGGAGCAGTTGTCCCCACACCGGAGCAATGATGAATTGCTCCGGTGTCAGGCTTCCCCCGCTGTGAGTTGAATACTAAAGTATCCCTCACAGCGAGTTCAATCCTTCATCATCGGAGGCCATACAGCCTTCAATGATGAATAGACCCCTAATTCCCTATAGTTTGTAAGCTTGCGAGCAGGGCCCTCTTACCGCTATGTCTGTTATTATTGCCCAGGCTCATGTTATTTACTGGTTTGTTAATAACTGTACAACACAATGGAATATGTGCTATATAAGTAAGTGTTTTTAAATAATTAAAATAAGTAAATAAATATTGGATAAAGCAAGACAAGTTTCAAATGAGAAAATAGTTGCATTTATGCAGTGGTATGGTATTGATCTTAAAATTAAATATTATTCCCAGGGTGAAACCTCTGTTTGTGAATGCAGGCAGAATTTATACCAATGACAAAGTTTTGAGCAATATATAGGCAACCACCAACAGGCCTTTACACCATTACACCATGGACAAAAATAATTATCTTGCTACAAAGTTTATTTGCCTTGGATCACATTGTGCTGCTGTAGTTAACATTCTGTATTGCTGCATACTGCAAGACTGGTAAGTATACATAGATTATTTTATAAACTGCAATAAGGATAGCTTATCACAGTTGCCTAAATTGCAAACATACTGCATTGCCATAACTGACAGGTGTGCCTAGAGGGGGTGTGGTGGCGGGTACCATGCGGGTAACTACCATTTGTGTAAGGGGTGCAGCTCCTATGGGGCCCAGAGCTTAGGGGGGCTCATCTTCCTTACATGTGTTCTATACATTTTTCACCATTGGGTGGTACATAGGGGCCCTAACAAACTTTTGCTATGGAGCCTTCAACTATCTAGTTACACCCCTGGCGGGTACTAATTACCAAGGCTTGTCTGGGGGGCATGGCATTGGCCAAAACCAACCATTGAGCAGGATCAACGCCCTCCCTCCCCTGTATATAGAACAGGCATGGCTGCTCCCATGTGCATACGCATAACCAGGGCCACCCATAAAAATTATGTCTCTCTTTTGATCCTGGGACCTCTTCTCCTTGGTAGATGAGTTTAAAAATGTTATCACACGGAATACATATGTTAACTTCCATCGGGATGCCGGGCGCCGGTCTCCCGGCGTAGGTTAATTAACCCTCGCCGGGATTCTGTAGTGTAGATGCCGGCGGTCGGCATAGCGACCGCCAGCATCATAAACGCATACCTATCACGCAGCCTAATTAATAAACTATACTTTATAAACTTCAGAACAATTTTGTTATGTTTTCGAGGGTGTGAAGTAAACAAATGCAACAAAGCATAACATTTTAAACAGAAAAAAATATTTTTCATTACCACAATTGTAGGTATCTGCCCAGTATGCAGTCGAGAAGCCGACGGACCTAATCCCGACAGCCGGCTTCCCGACTGCTTAATCCCGGCGAGGGTTAAATGACAGGCGTCTAAATCTAGACGCCTGTCATTTTACCGACGCCAGGAGACCGAAGGGATGCCAGGTGCTGAGCGCGGATAGCCGCGGGGGGGAGGGTTAGGTTTAGGGTTCCCGGGGGGGACTTAGGGTTAGGCACCCCCCCAGGGTGCCTTAGGTTTAGGCACTTAGAGGGGGGTTTAGGGTTAGGCACTTGGGGGGAAGGTTAGGGTGAGGCATCCCTAAGGGAGGGTTAGGGTTAGGGGGTAGAGTTAGGTTAGAGAATACTTACCTTAGGACGATCAGGATTTCCTCCTGTGCTGGGATGCCAAGCGCCGGGCATGGGTCCGGCGGTAAATCATACTGATTCCATCTGCCCATTCTGATGTCCTTTGCAGCATATCCAGACCCTAACAGAAAAGTTTAAGGAGTGAGGCAGTGGATCAGAAAACTGTCCTCAGAACATATCAAATTTATTTGCAGGTTTCCTCACAATAGAACAGATGACTATTTAAAATTGGTTGAAGTAATAGGAGAACTGTGAAAAAAAAATATCAATAATCATTTGTTGGGAAGATGCCTAGAATCCCTGTAATGGATATAAGTCTGGAAAACCCTTCTGCACTGGCCTGCGCACTGAACTCTGCACTGTGAACTGAACGGCAGTGATTGGAGGATGGCGGCCAGCACATTACTGGTCATACTATTTATGTCTGTGTATAAATGGCCACAGGCTGAATTGTATCAAATAAATGATATCACCGGCTGGTCATCCCATATGGGCCCCCTGACCACCCGGGCCCCCTTACATGTTACTCCCCTGGTCCCTCCTATAGGTCGCCAGGGCCACGCCTTCTCTCTTGAACCCAGGTAAACTGTTGCAGTGGCCCTGTCTATGGGAATGCAGTAAATTACAACCACATGAGAAATCAATGATTTGTCTGTGATAAACCTTTTCATAAACAGCAGGAAATACATACATGCCTACCCTCCCGATTTTCGCGGGAGGCTCCCGATTTTTCGGGTAACCCCCCGCACCCCCGGAAGGGTAGGCATTTTTCCCGCTTTCTGCCCACTTCCTAGTGAAGTGGGCAGAATTAGGAGAATACCCGCGGCTATCGCGGGTCTCCGTGAAGGGGGCATGGCTTAAGCTGTGATTCTGTATGAATCACAGCATTTGGCCCCGCCCCCTATGTAAATTGTGCCCAATAGCGACAATTTTACAGCGAGGGGGCGGGGCTTAATGACGCGAATCGTCAAGCCCCGCCCCCGTTGGCCCCCTGCTGCATCTCTTACCCGGGCTTCTCCCGGGAAGAGAATGTTAAAGGTAGGCAACCCTGAGGAAATAGTGATGGACCTTTTTTTGCCCAAAATCACAGAAAATGGAAATATCACTGCTTGATATATTGTTGCCTATAAGTGGTTAACCAGTGGGCCAAACTCAATATTTCTTATTATGTGTATAGTTCTATTGTAAAGTGTAGCATTTAAATTAGCCCTGTATCTTACAAAGCATTATAATTGCTTACACAGCAAATTAAACAAAATACAAAAGTGGAGATATACTTTGATTAAAGTTCTTAACTTTTAGAATTTACATATTTTTACACATTACTTTCTTTTGTCTTTCTATCCATTTCCTTGCAAAAGCCCAATTGTTTTTCTTGTAGAACTAGTGACAATAGTTTGTCATTATGTAATGCCACCTGCAGAGTGATTGGAAATATGAACACAAATCGAACATTTTGGGGTATATTTCCTAAAGTGAGAATTTTTAGAAGTGGAGTGTTGCCCATAGCAACCAATCAGATTCTACTTAACATTTAACTAGCACCTTCTAGAAGTAAGCCTGAAGGCTGACATTTAAGCATTAGGGACATTAAACCACAAGTGTTTTGAATGTTGCCAGTTTAATAACATGGTGGCTATTGCCCCTTTAAGTTCATCTGTTTTTATGCAGCCAATGAATGTTCAAGGGGAGTGGTCTAGGGGTATTTAATGGAGTGATGTAAACCTGTCTCTTTGTTCCAGTTTTTCCCACCCTCCCTCCCTCTTTTTGTTTTCGTTTATTGACTGTCTGATGTTTGGTTGCGGTTGCGGAAAAGAACGACACTTGGAGTTTGTTTATGTTAATAATTTTAATAATTAGGCTTAATGGGTGCGCTCTCATTGAAGTGGAGTAAGGCGATAGCCAATTGTTCTGGACTGGAAATGTCTATACCAGCTGGACCGGGGGTTGAAGTTAAAGGAGAGTGTTTGTATTAGGGATGAGCGGGTTCGGTTCTCAGAGAACCGAACCCATCCAAATTTTGCAGATTCGAGTTGGATCCAAGCAGGCTCGGAGTTTCCCACCTGACTCAGGTCTCGAAACCAAGGCAAAACCATAGAGTCGGAAATCTCGCGGTTCGCGAGCTTACGTCTCTATGATCAATGTAGTATATAGGGACCACGCGGCGGACGCCATTTCACTCCAGCTGTGGAGACTGAACAGTGAGGATGGGTAGTGTAGGGCTTGGAGAGTGGTGCTGTATGCTGTGCTGTCTTCTGTGTCCTGGGCTGGTGCACTGCTGATCCATTCTGGGCTGGTGCTGCTGAGTGCTGATCCATTCTGGGCTGGTGCTCTGCTGTCCGCTGTGTCCTGGGGTGCTGCAGTGCTGATCCAATCAGGGCTGGTGTTCTGCTGTCTGCTGTGTCCATCTGGGCTGGTGCAGAGTACATTTGGGCTGGTGCTGCATCCATCTGGGCCCAAGTTCTGGACTCCAAAAAAAAAAAAAATTGTAAAAAAAAAAAAGTGTCTTTTAGTGTAATATTTTTCTGTGTGTGTGCGTGTTAGGCTAAACCACACAAGATCCAGACAGCAACGCAAGTGCTGCCCGACTCCAGTCATGATCAATCGCTGCTCTGGGCCCAAATTCTGGAGCATAAAAAAAATAAAATAAATTGTCTTTTTTTTATCTTTAACTTTAACTGTCTGTATGCGTGTATCCAGCCAGAAACGCAAGTTGCAACCTAGTGCTGCCCCACTTCAGTCGTGATCAATCACTGCTCTGGGCCCAAGTTCTTGAGCATAAAAAAAATTAAAATCAGTTGTCTTTTATTTGATCTTTTACTGTCTGTGTGTATCCACAAGTTACAACCTAGTGCTGCCCAATTCCAGTCGTGATCAATCAGTGCTCTGGGCCCAAGCTCTGGAGCTGAAAAAAAATAAAAATCAATTGTCTTTTTTTTGTCTAATATTTTTGTGTGTGCGCACAACTGCACGTGTGTGAATTTTGTAACCGCACCTTGGCTACACTATTGGTGCTTGTGACACTGCTTCAAGACCACAGAAATATGGAGGGCTGTCACATGATAGGAGAGCAAGGCCAAGAACCACATGTTGTAGCTGCCGCCAGCAGTGCAAGGCAGCTTCCTCGTCCTCTATGACGGCCCATGCCTCAGGGCTTAAGTCAAGCCATCGATATGGTAAAGCACGTTTTACTGAAGTTAAGAAAATTTTTTTTTAAAGGATAATTGCCTTTAGATAAACAAAAAATTGGCAATATGCCATTCACTACACGAAGTAGCAAGGAAAGGATAAGGCCTAGGCCTTTCTTTATGAAGACTGCTGATTCCGATAGCCCTTCTGCTTGTACTAGTAGTGGTGGTTGTCCAATTGTGAAAGTTGTTAAGACAGCTCCGGAAAAACCAACTGTGTGCCCTGAGAAATCGAAATCACAAATCCCTGAGGAGAGTGCAAGTGTGTCCGCGGTTGCCATGTGTGAGCCAGACCTAAATACTAGTGTACTGGAGGATCCTCCAAGTTCCAACATTTGTGTGCCCTCTGTAAATGTGGGGAAGAGCAGTCAACATCTTGCAGACATAGTCATTGAGGATGTTTCTGTGGAATTGCACATGGAGGAGGAGGATATTTTGGTAGTTGAAGGCGCTAAGGATGATGAGGATGTTGATGATGAAGATGTTGGTGATGAGGATGTTGATGCCGAGGATGTCCTTTGTGTAAGTAAGGCAACAGCTGTTGCCCATGGATTGAGAAAGCCAAAACCCACTGTTGTCATGCCTTGGCAAAAGACAAAAAAATCCACTTCTCACGTGTGGAATTATTTCCACCCCAATCCGGACAACAGTTGTCAAGCCATATGTAACCATTGCAAAGCAAGAGTGAGTAGAGGGAGTGACCTAAACCACCTAGGAACCTCCTCCTTGTTACATCACTTGGAGCGCATTCATCAAATATCAAAGTGTATATCGCCAAGTTCCAAAACTCAAAACGTAACAAGTCCAGTGTCACCTGCCTGCTCCCTCTCTGTGGGATCCAAGTGCCTTCGATCTCCAACACCAACATCTGCATCATCATCAACATCCTCATTCGTGATCGGAAGTAATTTAAAAAAAACAATTGACTATTAAACAGTCCTTTGATAGAGGAAGTAAGTTTAACAGCTGTCACCCAGTTTCACAGCGGATCACTGACGCCATGACGGCTGTGCTAGTATTAGATGGTGAAATAATAAAAAATGTGGATGATAGTGTGGAGGAAATGCAAAAGGAGGATGAGGGGAAAATGTGTGTCCTATCTGACACTAATGTGGATGTTGATGATAAGGATGTGGTTTGCCTAAATCAGCCACCAGTGGCAGCAGTTCTTGCTAATGATAAAAAGAAAGCCAGAAAAGCAACGTCTTGGGTGTGGAATTATTTTAATCTAAATTCTGACAACAGTTGTGAAGGCATCTGTTCCATTTGTAAAGCCAAAGTTAGCAGAGGAAGGGACGTTAACCATCTAGTCACTTACTCACTGTTACGTCATTTGCAGCAAGTTCATGCAATTTGTTTAACAAAATTATAATTTGTAAATTAATAACAAGCAGTCCTGTATCAGCTACCAGCAGTTTGAACCAGCACATGCAATCTCCACCACCAACACCCTCATCATCAACCTCCTGCTTAATAATTGAAGGTAATCCTTCCAAAAAATGTTATGTGGGGGATCAAACAAACCAAGGAGTTCAGCCACGAAAGTATCAGTCCTAGTGGCTAAAGTGCTTGGTTTGTTTAAACTGTGCATATCCTTTTTAATATCCCACATAAGAGTGGGTGGGAGGGACAATTCCATCTTGCACCTCTTTCCTTTACATTTGGCACAATTTGGGGCATTGCTGACTGACATTATAATAGTTTATTAAACTGCCATCCTGTCTGCCACTGCTGTGTGGCAATGTTTCATAGATGTCCTATATTTTTTTAAACTGTCGTGCGTTTGTGCCCCTGCTCTGCTGCTTACTTTAGCCAGCCAGCTCGCTGCAGCCTTTGGCCTGTAATGGTGAAAAATAGTGAAATCAATATTGTGAGCTGTGAGGTGGTTAAAAATGCCTAGAAATGCCTGAAAATGATTGTTATTAAGGTAAATAATACTGTAGGAACAAAAACAGGCCCAAATTATGTGGTTTTAGCTGTTTATATAATTTTTTGGAAAAAATACAGATCCAAAACCAAAACCTAAAAACAAAACACCAAGTAAAAAAATCCAAAACCAGATTCAGATCCAAAACCAGGGGAGATCCAGATCCAAAACCAAAACCAAAACACGGGGTCGATGCACATCTCTAGTTTGTATTGAACTGTTTGGTTGTTATTGTCCTATGCATACTTTTTGTTCCATCACCATTATTAGTATTAGCTTATAGTCTAAAAAATGTAATAACTTGTCAAAAATAAATTTGACAAAATATTTAAACGCCAACACTGTTGTCTTTGTCTTTATTTTAGAAGTTAAGTTACATTGTATTTAAGAAGGTATTATATGGTAACACGATAATACACGTTAGTGAGTTTAAGATAATAGCAACATCTCCACTTCTAAAAACTCTTACTTTAGTAAATATACCCATTTGTCTGCATAGTCTATTGGCAAAATTAAGCACAGTGCCATTAAAGATCCTTTACTGTATGTCTTATGTTTGTTAACTGAGGTATAACTGGTCCTGGAATTATCTCTTGTGATTGGTTGATGGGAGAAGCATCCAGATCCTAGGCATTGTGGGAACTGCTACTTTTGCTGTGTCTGATTCATTTAGAGCAGAGGTTCTCAAACTCGGTCCTCAGGGCCCCACACAGGTCACCCAGCAGGTGCACAGGTGTATTCATTACTCACTGACACATTTCAAAAGTTCCACTGGTGGAGCTAATTATTTCACTTGTGATTCTGTGAGGAGACTTGGAAAACATGCATTGTTTGCAGTCCTGAGCACCGAGTTTGAGAACCTGTGATTTAGAGTCTAGTGTCAACAATATTCACATCTAGGGATGTCAAAGAGTAAAGGCCGGTACACACTAGATGATGTCTAGTGTGTACCGTCCTCGTAAGCGACGGGACACGGCAGGGTGCCGGCATCGGAAAGTGCGTACACTCTTGCCGATGCCGGCAGCGACGGCGTGGGACATGCTGCATTTGGCATTATGGCCCTCGCTAATGATGTTGCCCGTCGGACCTGCATGCAGATCTGACGGGTAATGTCACTGACGACGCGCGGCAGTGAGCATCATCAGCGACATAGAGGGTACACACTAGACGATGTGCCCGATATGTCGTCCGATCCTGCTGGATCGAACTACATATCCTCTAGTGTGTACCCGGCACATATTAACAATCTTTAGCTTATAGGGAAGTGAATGCAAGTTTGAGTTGAGCCATTCCAGTAACATCCCACATCAGACGCACACAGATGAGGTGGACCCCTGACAATTAGTTCTCAGCAGTGATATATTTTTATTTTTTAAGCTGGGTACACACTAGATGATATATCGTCCGTTCCGGCAGAACGGACGACATACAGTATAATCCACATCGGGCAGTGTGTACCCACTATGTCGCTGATGAATCGACGATGCGCACTCCCGCGAGTCGTCAGTGACATCGCCGGTTGGATCTGCATGCAGGTCCGACTGGTGATATCGTCAGCGGGGGCCATGCTGCCGAATGCAGCATGGCCCCCGCTGTCGAGCTGTCACTCCCGGCATCGGAACAAGACATCGACTGGGTGCATACACATTGTTAAGTGTGTACTCAGGCTTACACCCTGAAATCATGACATTTTGGTGCTCAACTGTGGGAAATGGATAGAAAATATATATTTTGCATTTCTGTAGAGGTGTTTCACATAGACTGAGGTGGGAGACTGTTATAAAGTAACAGCCAATAAAATAATCACTAGCGAACTCAGATTTATTAACCGCATTATTTAGTTCAGCTACACATAAATATAGAAAAGAGTGGTCAGATATCTTCAATATATGTTCCTTTTTATTAATAGTGCTGATAACTGAAGAATGAAGAGAGGTTATCCAATGGGGCAAGGAATGCCAAGTAATGGAGGAAGGGATAGAAAGGACAAGTAAGAGGAAATTCAACAGAGATAAAATTGATTTCCTGTAAATCAGGATTATAGGTCCACAATTAGATTTGAGGCTAAACATAAAGATCCATGACCTACAGATCCCTCACCGCAATAAAATGACACACTTAACCCACTAAGGGGCCTATTCATTATAACTAAAAGTTAACTGCAGATAATTAGGTTTAGAACTCGCATGGAGTTGTACCTAATTTACCGAAGGAATTCATCATTCCTCCTCCCTATAACTATCTATTCCGAAAAGCTGTAATTTTTGTGATAATAGATACTTTTCCCTGTCTACACTAACTTACCGCAGCTGTAATCACTGCTGCACATGCGCCATTTCGTTCACAAAAGCGGCACATGCGCAGCACAGACTACACCTGCGATAATTCTGTGTCCATAACCACCCCCCCCTTTCCCCCTCCACTTACCTTGCCGCCTGTAGCCACGGATCCCAACCTCCCGCTCGGCCCCGGTCTGCAGCAGACAGCACGGACAGGCAGAGGGGGCTGAAGATTTTTTAAAAAAAACTTTATTTTGTTCTCACAGCTGCAATGCTATGAGAACACAGAGCAGCAGCCGGAGCCTAGGAAGGGACCAGCGTGATTTAGGGAGCCGGCGGAGGATCTGCCCAGATGAAAGCAGGTAATTGTAACCCACTGTACGTCACCTGAGAGTGGCGTATAGTAACACCATCAAATTCCGAAAATACATAATTTTCGGAATTTGATGAATACCATAATTTCTACATCCCCATACTAATGTATGGGGCCGGGGAGTGTGGAATTAACGCAGGCGGACTTAACCAGGAGATATCAGTGATATCTCCTGTGTTAAGTGTATTCATGATTACTAAAAAAGGTAATTAAGGAAAATGTCCTTAAAACTGTTCTTTTAGTGTTGATGAATAGGTCCCAGAATCATTCTGATGGAAGACTACTGCATAAGGGACAAGATTTTAGCAAAACACCTTAATAATAATAATCCAGCTATACTGTAAATACCCCTTTTAAAAACGGGGAAAAAAATCTTTAAACAGAAACATATGGAGAAAAGAACAGGTATAGAGACATGAAGACATTACAATGACATGGGTGAGGATGATTGGAAGTAAATCAGGGGAGGAAGAAATGGCCCTGGAAGTACCACAAACAACACAAAATCCATATGAAGACAGAACTCACCATTTCAGTGAATATATATAATTCTTAGATCTAGCACTTTTTAGCAGCTGATGGACTATTAGTATTTTTATTTATATATTTTTTATGATTGTATACCACTTGCATTTTGTTATTATTAATACATTGTGTACCCCCCTTATTTTATTAACATATTGTTGTTTGCACTATTATTTGCATTAGCACTTTATATGTATCTCCACATTAGCACTTTATTTGAGTAAACACGCAGGTCGCTATAACTATAAATTTTATATACATATATATATATATATATATATATATATATATATAGTATATACAGTATATATATATATATACATATATATATATATATATATTGTATACATACACCTAATATGTATATATATATATATATATATAGTATGCATCTATATACTGTGTGTGTGTGTATGTATATATATATATATTAGGGGTGTGCACCGGCCACTTTTCGTGTTTTGTGTTTTGGTTTTGGATCTGGATCTTTCTTCGTGTTTTGGATCTGGATTGGTTTTGCCAAAACCACCCTTCTGTGTTTTGGGTTCTGGGTTTTGTGTTTTGGATCTGTATTTTTTTTTTTAAAAAGCATAAAAACAGCTAAAATCACAGAATTTATGGATTTTTATGCTCCTATGCAATTATTAACCTCAATAACATTCATTTCCACTCATTTCCAGTCTATTCTGAACACCTCACACCTCACAATATTGTTTTTATGGCCAAAAGGTTGCACCGAGGTAGCTGGATGACTATGCTAAGTGACACGAGTGGGCGGCACAAACACATGGCCCATCTAGGAGTGACACTGCAGTGGCAGACAGGATGGCAGTTTGAAAAACTAGGCCCCAAACAGTACATACTGCAAAGAAAAAAAAGAGGTGCAAGATGGAATTGTCCTTGGCCCCTCCCACCCACCCTTATGTTGTATAAATAGGACATGCACACTTTAACAAACCAATCATTTCAGCGCCAGGGTCTGCCACATGACTGTGGCTGAAATTATTGGTTCGTTCGGGCCCCCACAAAACAAGCTGGCAATTAATGTGTCCTTGCACAAACTGGCTCTACGGAGGCAAGATGTCGTCCTCATGCTCCTCATCCACCGATTCCTTGGATAAAACAGGAAAAAGGGATTTAGGTGTCCCTGGACTGCTTATGGTCTTACCCAAAGTTTCTGAAATTGACAGTAACTTTTTATGAATGCGCTGCAGGTGACGTATAAGGGAGGATGTTCCTAGGTGGTAAACATCCCTACCCCTACTTATTTCACCTTTACATATGGTACATATGGCAAGACAGATTTGGATAGAAATATTGCCAGACCAAAGAGGTGGAATGTTTGGTCTTCTGCCCAGGCATGACCGTGATGGGCTTTTTCATCCCACGGACAACAACTGTCTCCCCCGGAGCCTGATTTAAACAAACCACATCACCATCAGAATCCTCCTCGCCAACTTCCTCCTCAGCACCAGCTACACCAGTATCCTCATCCTGTTGTACTTCAACAGTGACATCTTCAATTTGCATATCAGCAAGTGGACTGTGGGTGCTCCTTTCAGCACTTGCAGTGGGCGTGCATATGGTGGAAAGAGCCACCTCTTCCCGTCCAGTGCTGGGAAGGTCAGGCATCGCAACCGCCACCACACTTGGACTCTCCTTGGGGATTTGTGATATCTTCTTAGAACGCACAGTTCTTCGCTGTGCTTTTGCCAGCTTAACTCGTTTGATTTTTTTAGCAGGAGGAGGGCTTCCATCGTCATGTGAAGCTGAACCACTAGTCATGAACATAGGGAAAGACCTTAGCCGTTCCTTGCCACTCCGTGTCGTAAATGGCATATTGGCAAGTTTACGTTTCTCTTCAGATGATTTAAATGGTTTTTTTAAGGTCATTTTCCTGAACTTTGTCATTTGGGATTGTATGTGCCCTCTACTATGACATTGGGCATCGGCCTTGGCAGACGACGTTGATGGCATGTTATCGTCTATGTCATGACTAGTGGCAGCAGCTTCAGCACTAGGAGGAAGTGTTTCTTGATCTTTCTCTATTTTATTTTTATCGGAGAAAGTTTGGTCCTCCATTTATGTTATATCGATTTGATATATATGTGCGGCTAAACACAGAAAATATTTTTTTATTTTTGCTGGAGAGTAGTGCACTTTGTGGGTTACACCAGCCTTTAAGAAATGAGCCAGCCGGCTCTTAACTTATGGGACACAGGCGCACGCTTGGCGCTGCTCCTTTGTTGATGCACGTGCGGCTGCTGCGCACACAATTCACAAACACAGAAAATAAATTTTTTTTTTGGTTTGGACTGGAGTGTACTTTGGGGGTTACAGCACCCTTTAACGGTCAAGCCAGCCGGCCCTTTACTTATGACACAGGCGCACGCTTGGCACTACTTTGTTGATGCACGTGCGGCTACTGCGCACACAATTCACAAACACAGAAAATATATATTTTTTTGGTTTGGACTGGAGTGTACTTTGGGGGTTACAGCACCCTTTAATGGTCAAGCCAGCCGGCCCTTTACTTATGACACAGGCGCACGCTTGGCACTACTTTGTTGATGCACGTGCGGCTACTGCGCACACAATTCACAAACACAGAAAATATTTTTTTTATTTGGTTTGGACTGGAGTGTACTTTGGGGTTACAGCACCCTTTAACGGTCAAGGCAGCCGGCCCTTTACTTATGACACAGGCGCACGCTTGGCACTACTTTGTTGATGCACGTGCGGCTACTGCGCACACAATTCACAAACACAGAAAATATTTTTTTTTTTTGTTTGGACTGGAGTGTACTTTGGGGGTTACAGCACCCTTTAATGGTCAAGCCAGCCGGCCCTTTACTTATGACACAGGCGCACGCTTGGCACTACTTTGTTGATGCACGTGCGGCTACTGCGCACACAATTCACAAACACAGAAAATAATTTTTTTTTGGTTTGGACTGGAGTGTACTTTGGGGGTTACAGCACCCTTTAACGGTCAAGCCAGCCGGCCCGTTACTTATGACACAGGCGCACGCTTGGCACTACTTTGTTGATGCACGTGCGGCTACTGCGCACACAATTCACAAACACAGAAAATATATTATTTTTTTAGCACTTGGGGGGAGCACCCCTGATGGACAGAGCACCCCCTGGACAACACTACAGCACCCCTTTAGGACTGGGACACTGCACAGGACTTTGGAGTGGACATAGCCCCTATGGAGAACTGACTGCACAACACAGTCCAGCCAGCCCCTATGGACTTTGAAGTAGTGGACACAGCCCCTATTAACAACAGCAGCACAGCACAACACAGCCAGCCCCTATGGACTTTGAAGTAGTGGACAACAGCAGCACTACACTACACTACACTACACTACACAGCCCTAACTCCCACCCTCCCTCTTCACTGTCCACAGCCAAGTGAGAAAATGGCGCCGACGCGGGTACCTTATATAGGATCCAAAACCCGTGAGACTCGGAAGGCGGGATGATGACGTTTTGCCTCGATTTCAGATCCGAGTCAGGCGGGAAAAGTCGAGCCTGACTCGGATCGGACTCGGATCGGGGGGGCTCGGGGGGGTTCGGATTTCAGAAATCCGAACACGCTCACCCCTAATATATATATATATATATATATATATATATATATATAAAACTAGCTTTCCCATAGTGGTGCATGGGAACACAGGCGGCACTCCCTGTTGTAAAAATAGATCAAAAAAAGTTAAAATACAGTGAAAACATAGGTACAGATAAGTCGACGTTTCAAAGCACTAAGCCCTGCATGTATAGTCCTAGTGAAAAAGCCTTAGGGCTTTGAAACGTCGACTTATCTGTACCTATGTTTTCACTATATTTAAACTTTTTTGATCTACTTTTGCAACTGGGAGTGCCGCCTGTTTTCTTTATTGTGGTGCTACCATGCACCACTATGGGAATAGCTGGCTATAAATTTGTTTAGGAAGGCACCTCTTCATGTCATCATTATCCAGAGTGCGAAACTTTTGGATTATATATATACATATATATATATGTATATATATATATATATATATATATATGTATATATATATATATATATATATACAGTCAGGTCCATAAATATTGGGACATTGACAGAATTTTCATATTTTGTCCTCTATTCACCACCACAATGGCTTTGAAATGAAACAAACAAGATGTGATTTAACTGCAGACTTTCAGATTTAATTTGAGGGTAATTACATCCAAATCAGGTGAACGGTGTAGGAATTACAACGGTTTCTATATGTGCCTCCCACTTTTTAAGGGGCCAAAAGTAATGGGACAAACTAAACAATCCTAAATCTAACTTTCACTTTTTAATACTTTGTTGCAAATCCTTTGCAGGCAATTACAGCCTGATGTCTGGAACGCATAGACATCACTGGAAGCGGGGTTTCATCCCTGGTGATGCTCGGCCAGGCCTCTACTGCAAATGTCTTCAGTTCCTGCTTGTTCTTGGGGCATTTTCCCTTCAGTTTTGTCTTCATCAAGTGAAATGCATGCTCAATCGGATTCAGGTCAGGGGATTGACTTGGCCATTGCATAACATTCCACTTTTTAGCCTTAAAAAAACTCTTTGGTTGCTTCACTGATGAGGTGGTATGTTTTGGATCATGAGCAGTTCCTTTTCTTCTCTTCTCTTCCCGTCACTCTGGTACAAGTTGATCTTTGTCTCATCTGTCAATAGGATGTTGTTCGAGAACTGTAATGGCTTTTTTAGATGTTGTTTGGCAAACTCTAATCTGGTCTTCCTGTTTTTGTGGCTCACCAATGGTTTGCATCTTGTGGTGAACCCTCTATATTCACTCTTGTGAAGTCTTCTCTAGATTGTTGACTTTGACACATATACATCTACCTCCTGGAGAGTGTTCTTGATTTGGCCAACTGTTGTGAAGGGGTTTTTCTTCACCAAGGAAATAATTCTTTTGTCATCCACCACAGTTGTTTTCTGTGGTCTTCCGGGTCTTTTGGTGTTGCTGAGCTCTCCGATGCGTTCTTTCTTTTTAAGAATGTTCCAAACAGTTGATTTGGCCACACCTAATGTTTTTGCTATCTCTCTGATGGGTTTGTTTTAATTTTTCAGCCTAATGATGGCTTGCTTCACTGATAGTGACAGCTCTTTGGATCTCATATTGAGAGTTGACAGCAACTGATTCCAAATGCAAATGTCACACCTAGAATCAACTCCAGACCTTTTACCTGCTTAATTGATAATGAAACAATGAGGGAATAGCCCACACCTGTCCATGAAATAGCTTTTGAGTTGATAGTCCCATTACTTTTGGCCCCTTAAAAAGTGGGAGGCACATATTGAAACTATTGTAATTCCTACACCGTTCACCCGATTTGGATGTAATTACCCTCAAATTAAATCTGAAAGTCTGCAGTTAAAGCACATCTTGTTTGTTTCATTTCAAAACCATTGTGGTGGTGAATAGAGACCAAAATCTGAAAATTCTGTCAATGTCCCAATATTTATGGACCTGACTGTATATATATATATATATATATATATATATATATATATTCCACTAGAGACCAGCAACACACACTTCAATGATAGAAAACTGGAGTGCAGGCACATATAATGTTACTGTACCAGACAGAGGGAGCCAGCACATCCTTTTATGCAAAAAAGCAGACCGATTTTAAACCAGCATCAAAATAAAAAAAAGGCATCCATCAGTAAGGTGCATATCCGTAACAATAAGTCAGGGCATGGAGAGACTTGTAGCAATAAAGTGCAAATCATATATCAATAGCAGCATATCAGTATATCAGCATAATGGTAATTCTAGCAGATTTATTTTCTTTCTCTGAATCCAATTGAGAGTGTCCTTGGCTGTGTATTTGGGATCATTATCTTGCTGAAATGTCCACCCTCATTTCATCTTCAGCATCCTGGTAGATGGCAGCAGATTTTTATCAAGAATGTCTCGGTACATTTTTCCATTCATCCTTCCTTCAATCACATGAAGTATGCCAGTACCGTATGCTGAAAAATAGCCCCACACCATGATGTGCCCACCTCCAAACTTGCTGTTGGGCTGCAGTGGGGTTCACAATTCAAATAGGGGAGTCACACCAACTGCTAGTGAGTCCAAGCCAGTGATGTTTGGCAGCATTTGAAATGACAGTTGGTGTGGCTCCCCTATTTGAATTTTGGACCGCGCTGCAGCCCCACCTCTGGAGCCACCACTGGTTGGTTTGGTGTTTTTCGGGTGATGTGCAGTGCCATTTCTCCTCCAAACATGGTGTGTATAATGGCAAAGAGTGAAATTTTGGTCTCATCTGACCAGACTATGGGCCTGATTCAGAGACGGACGCTCTGAACGAGCGCTCGCTCTGAATCAGGGCGTTTTTGTTATTTTTTCGGCCTCCTGCCCGCTCGCATAGCTGTGGGTGACCACCCACAGCTATTGCGAGCGGCCAGGTTGATGGTCGCGATGGTCAAGACCATCGCGACCATCAGGCTTGCGATGAGACCCCTGTAGTTGGGTCTCATGGCCGCAAGCCCCAGAGAGCTTCTGGCTCTAATAGAGCCGGAAGCTCTCCCACTGACATCACTGGTTACTGGTGATGTCAGTGGGGCCGCCCCCAAACGGCAGGCGTTCCTTCGGGAACGCCTCCGTTTGGCCAGCCACCCCCCCTGCCCGCCTACCAAACGGGGCGAGCTGTCAATCACCATCGACAGCTCGCCCCCTTTGGTGTGAGACCCGGAGCGACGGAGCACCCGTCGCTTGCCAGGTCTCGCGAATACGCACGACGGAGCTGGCTCCGTCGTGCGCATGCCCAGTGGGCAAACATCGACCCGGTCGTGAGCGCTCAGCGCTTGCGACTGGGTCTGAATCAGGCCCTATATTCTCCCAGTATTTCACAGGCTTCTCCAAATGTTGTGCAGCAAACTTTAAACAAGCTTCAACATGTTTTTTCTTCAGCAATGGAGTCTTGCGTGGTGAGCATGCATACAGGCCATGGCGGTTGAGTGCATTATTTATTGTTTTCTTTGAAACAATTGTACCTGCTAATTCAAGGTCTTTCTGAAGCTCTCCACAAGTGGTCCTTGGCTCTTGGACAACTCTTCTGATAATTCTTTTCACTCCTCTGTCAGAAGTCTTGCGAGGAGCACCTGGTCGTAGCCAGTTTATGGTGAAATTATGTTCTTTCCACTTCCAGATTATGGCCCCAACAGTGCTCACTGGAACACTCAGAAGTTTAGAAATCCTTCTATAACCAATGCCATTAGTATGTTTTGTAACAATAAGGTTGCGAAAGTCTTGAGAGAGCTCTTTGCTTTTACCATCATGAGATGTTTCTTGTGTGACACCTTTTGTAATGAGACACCTTTTTATAGGCCATCAGTTGGGACTGAACCAGCTTATATTAATTTGCACTGACAAGGGTCAGGATTGTTTTCTAATTACTGATAGATTTCAGTTGGTGTCTTGGATTTCCATGCCTTTTTGCACCTCCCTTTCTTCATGTGTTCAATACTTTTTCCCTGTGTCATTTCACACTACTACACATAACTTAATTTATGGACATCTATGATTTGATTTCTTTGCATATGTGGATTGCATGGGTTGTTGCTGATATTTGGTGAAATTTTCATTACAATAACCTCATTTCAAATATATTTACTGAGAAAAATGTTGATGTGTTCAATACTTATTTATAGTGTATCCTTGAGGAAAGGACTTAAAAAAATTATAATAAGTTGAATCTTATCAGGTCTGATGACCAGTGACATAATTATGTGCAAAGACCTTGGGGCAGATTTAATCAGCCGGGTATAGGTTTACAGCGCTTAGTTGTCCCCAGGGCTTAAACTCAAAGAAATTATAGCTTAGTGCAGTTTCACTAAAGGTAATAAACTAGATTTTGCAAGTAACTATCTTGCGGGTATCACTCCAAGGTACCAGATGAGTAATGCAGTACCAAAGGTAACCAGCAGACAATGCTCAGAGGAAGAAAGATGCAATGACAGAGCCACAATAGGGGTAATCCAAATGATATGGGGTGAATGTAGGGTGTAGGACCAAAGGTAACCAGCAGGCACAGTCCTGCAGTAGAGAGCATGAGTGATCCAAATGAGATGTGATGTATGTAACAAGTGAATATTGGCAAAAGTGGTATAAGTATAATAAATATAAGCAGATCAAGATATATCAGCAGTAGGTCAGTCCAGTCAGGGTCTATAAGCAAAAGGGCAGTCTAGTGAGTTGCAAATTCAGGATCGCAAAGGTAATTTCAGATAGTATTCTACATGCAGACACAATTTAGTGGCACAACAGCAGACACAATGAGTATGAGAGTGAAATGCTGCAAACTGCAGCTCCGTTCAGCTCACAGAGGGCCTGATTCAGAGCCACTCGTAAGCGGCCGCTCGTTCGCTCCAAGCGATGTTCGCACATCTGCGCATACGTATGGGTTGTAATGCGCATGCGCCAACCAGTCAGTGCGGTCGGAAATCGAGCGCTCACAAAATAGCGAGTGCCTGCTAATTTGAGTGACAGGATGAGGCGTTTGTGGGTGGTAACAGGGGAAGGTGCTTGAAAACGGGGAGTGGAGATCCGAACGCAGGCGTGCCAAACGGTCAAAATGGGCGTTTTAAGGGTGTGCATAATTAACAAAGCAGCGTCATCGACCACGTCACTTGGTTGTTTCTTAGCCTGAACTGTTCGCATGATTGCGGTAGGAAAATCCTACCACAAGCACTGCGAGCAGTTCAGACGCCTTTATTAATCAAATAAATAGCGGAGATGACGTAGGATGCGAGCGGCCAGGGGGCGTCTTTACAAAATAGCGAGCGCATGTTTCGTTCGCTCGCACAGACATAGAGGCGTCAACAGACCGCAAAGAGCGAGCGCTCAATTTAAATAGCTGGCCCCTTTTTCTGAACGAGCGAGCGCAAATAGCGTCCGGCTCTGAATCAGGCCCAGAGGGCGGGATCAGGGACGGTTCTAGGGGCAGGCTAACAGGTCCATCGCCTGGAGCGCTGGCCCCTAGAGGGCGCCACTGTCCCCGTAAGAAAAAAAAAGAAGTTGGGCTGGTCATTTAAGTGGCCGCCGCCACACTCCTGCCACCGCGGGGAGGTTCCATTTTCCGGGCGCCCGCTGACATTTTGTTACCAGCGGGCACCCGGCTCTCTCCCCACAGCGGCAGCCAAAAGCCAGAGCCACTCCTGAGCTCCAGCTCCCCAGTGAGCACTATGGGAGAGATGTCATGACGTCTCTGCCAAAGATCTGAGGAGGAGCAGTAAGACCGGTCCGGTGATTCACAGACCCCGCTGAAGACCGCTGCCAAGGATGAGAGTGTTGCTGCTGTCCCTGGAGAGTAGACCTTGGCTGCCGGCTCGAGCTGCTAGGAAGAGGAGTCTCCCCCTGATAGAGAGGTAGCTGCCGAGCAGCAAGGAAGACCCCGCAGAATGAAGTTGCCACGTAGAAGCCGGTGTCAGGCATGCCCCATAGGATCTGTGAGAAGCAGAATCTGGAACAGCGCGGACTGGAAGAAGCAGCCCAGGGGCCAAGTGGAGCGTGGAGGAACACAGCCTGACCACGGTGCAGAGGAGGATGGAAGACACTGGCATGCTAGGCAGAGCCAAGAATGACCCAGTGTGGGACCCCGAGTAGCAACTGAGGAGAAGCCTGCAGCAAGACCCGGGATACGGACCCCTGTCTGAAAAGGAGATGAGGACCCCAGACAGGAGGACTGGAGGGAGCCGGAGCCACAGATGTTGCTGCTGGAAGGGGACTCAGGAGCGGGGATTAACGTAAGTATTGTGTTTGTATTTTGAACTGTATTTTTTTTTATTACAGGCACTATCATTGGGGGCACCACTACAGGGGCTACTACTATTGGGGGCACTACTACTGGGGGCACTACCACTGGGGGCATTACTACTGGGGGCACTACTATAGGGGACATTACCACTGAGGCACTATTAATGGGGGCATTACTAATGGGACATTTACTACTGGGGGCACTATTATAGGGGACATTATATAGGGGACACTGTATAAGGGACACAACTATTGTGGCCACTGCATAGGGGGCACCACTACCGGGGACTTTGTGTAGGGGCACTACTACTGTTGGCATTGTATAAGGGACACTACTTCTGTGGGCATTGTGTATAAGGGGCACTAATTTGGGCATTGTGTAAAAGGGGTGTCATAACATGAGTAAGGGACTACTGTGTGGCGTAATTTGAATTGGGGTTCATGTATTATCCAGGGCATTACTGCATGCGACATAATGTGTGATAAAGGGCATTACTGTATGTGGAATAATGTGTTACAAAGGGCATTACTGCATATGGAAATTATTCACTGTGAGGGGAGAGCTTGGGGGAAGCCCAGCACCCCCGTAAGTGCTGGGCACGCCCCAAAGTGTAATGAATTTGGGGTGTTCCGCAAGGACTCGCCCTCTTTCCGGGGAACACCATAAAATAAAATAGGGGAGGGGGGGCGCGACTGGGAACTTTCGCCCTGAGCTCCACAATATCTAGAACCAGCCCTGGGCGGGATGCAGAAAAGGTCGAAATGTGGTAAAACCCCGAAAATGCTGGTTTGACCGCACTTCTCATATGCACCAAGCTCTGGAATGTGATGCACTCCAGGGCTTGGTTGTGGTGGGAAACACCATCTTCCTGGTGGCGTTACCCTAGAGAAGCCTAGGGGCTTCTATCGGTAGATTGCTGAGAGAGGGATCCGATTGGATCCCTCCCAGCACCCCCCACGGCATGCACAGAAGGACACCAGAGGGGCTTCTGGGTCATCCTGACTGCGATTAGTCATGCATCCGGCCCAGTATGAAACCAACTTTAAGACAAGGATTACATGGGGCTGGAGCTGAAAATGATCAAGGGCCTATTGTGAGAAGCAGAAGAGGTGTGACCAGTGCTGTATGGGTGTGGCCAGTACCATGCGGGGGTGTACAACCACTACACTATCAGACCCAATGTCTCACTAAATACATAAACTACATGCTGTAAGTTGTATTATTTCTGAGGAAAATAGAAATACAATCAATATTTAATTTTAATGATGATGGGCCTATTTTTATGTGGAGGCCTGGGTCTGTAGTCCCATGTCCCATCCACCCCATTGTTTACCTGGCCCTGCCTCTTGAAGAGCAGAGAGCATAAACATGGCATATAACTGCAAGCATCCAGGATGCATGGCTGTATAGAAACAGAACTGCTACTGGAAATAAGCAACTGCAGACAGCCTATGTCCCATAGGTATGCAGTCAGTAAGCCGACGGACGAAATACTGACTGCCGGCTTCCCGACTGTGCAATCCCGACAGGGGACAAATGATAGGCGTCGAAATCCTGACGCCTATCATTATCCCTACGCCGGGAGCCCGACGCCCGGCATACCGAACAAAGGTAAGCCGGGCGGCGGGCGCAGACAGCTGTGTGGGGGGAGGGTTAGGTTAGGGTCTCCCGGGGGGACTTTGGGTTAGGCACCCCCCCAGAAGTGTTAGGCTAGAGGAAGGGGGGGGTTAGGGTTAGGCACCCCCGGGTGGAGGTTAGGGTTAGGCACCCCCCCGACACGGTTAGGTTTAGGCTGCGGGGATGGAGGGGTTAGGTTTAGGCACTTGGGGGGGGTTAGGCACCCCTAAGGGAGGTTTAGGGTTAGGGGGGGAGAGGGTAAGGTTAGTTAGTGTACTTACCTATCAGGATTTTTAGTGGTTCCGGTCGGGATTTGGACCGTTCCCGTCCCATAAGCCATACTTGCCAACTCTCCTTCATTGTCAGGGAGACGCCATGAAATAATAGCAATCTCCCTGTCCCCCTGAAGAGTCTAGCAATATCTCTGATTGCAGCTTACCCCCATTATGAAGCTGTTACATTAAAAAAACAGAGATATACAGTATACATTCAAATGGGATGATTAGTATTGTTTCCCTGCATTGGTTATGCATTTTCTGATAAGTATCAGTGTGTTTTCAACAAGTAGATCTTACTGACTGCTTTTAGGCTTGTTTACATTTTATATAAATCAATTTTATGGCACGCCTCTCAGATGTAGCAGTACACGCCCACTTTACCACCACGCTCATAGGTGGTGCTTCACTATCTCCCTGAATTTGCTTTTTCAAAAGTAGGCAAGTATGCCATAAACAAGTCACCTTGTGCTCTAACACTAATCTCATTAGTGATTGGCCAGTGCCATACACCAATCACTGTATAAGACACTGCTAGACACCACTTTAAAACTCAACCAGAGCACTGGGCATGATATTCAGCTGCCAAGCACATCATATAAAGTGTGGCTGCGGGCAGCTAACCAGCACAAAAACATCAATACGGAAGCAGCCTGCACTAAAGCAGAGATGTGTACTGCATTACATATTACACCCGAAGCTACTGCCTCCACTTTCTTCTCTTGCTTAGTAGCAGCAACATGGCATGTATATAGTTAAAATACATCATGACAAATGCTTTATATGTGAATAAATAATACTAGCTATTCTTATTTATCCTGCCAGTCCATGCGCCTGGTAATTATTAGCACAGGTGGGTGTCTGTTGAAAGAACCATTTTCAATAGTCGCGTTGGCTTTTAAACATTTTCTCCTGAAAGGTCAGATCTCCAGAGAAATGCAAGGAGCAGTTCTGTCATCGCTAAAGATTTTATCCGTCTGAGCTAATACCTAACCCAGGGGCTTTCAGCTCTTCTCTTCTCGGCTGATAAGGCGGAGAAAGTAAAAATGTTTAATCAATACATTCATATTGTCTGTGCAGTGTCATTATGTTTAATGGGATGGATCGGAGGTGGCTGTGCAGTGTTCAATGCAATCTCCATCTCCCAAGCAAGTTTTAAAACACACAGGGAAATGGATTGGTGTTAAAAAGAGAGTTCTCGATCATTGTTTCCTATTTTTAAATGCTGTCTGTCCAACTTCTAATCTGTCTCTGTGGCTTGCTCTCTATCTGGGCCATGGTGTGTTCCTTCCCTGAACTTTCATTCCTCTCCATACTGACTCCAAACACCGAACCCAGGGTCATTCAGCATTTAAAATGCGTGGTCTGACAGCTCAGTCAGCATACTGATCTATTGACTATATTGTGGCCCATTCATGCTGTTTTCCGAGCAATCTCTCATGATTAAGTACACGGACACATACAGTACGTGTCACGGACCACCGTGATGACTCTTTCCAGATACGACAATCTGAGAGTCGCTGCCATGACCTACACTGGTACCTCAACGCTTGTGGTTATTAACTCCGGTATCTGCCACCAGCAGAAGACCAATTTAACGCTAAAGCATAAGGCAAGCTTCTGCTCTCACCTGTACACACAACTTATCAATATTTAAACATAGGTAACATGCCAAACATGAGGCATTTGGGTCATAAAAACACAGTTCCAGAACTAGAATTAATGTTTTAATTCAAGAATATCTTTAAAGCTTAGTTACAAAAAGTTACAAGATTATAATAATATTAAATAAAAGGTTGCACACAAGTTACTTACAATTTTAGAAATAATATAAAAGGAAAAAACAAACCACCATTGTCTTATGTGATTTGGGGGACAGGGCAGCTCCTAATGACGAACTCGTATTCCATCTGTTCCTTTGACGATAGCCCCTCAGAAATTAACACTGACCCAGAAGTCAACTACAGTTTTATACCTTTTTCTCCAGGCACCCCCCGACTCCCCTCCCTGAGGTGATTTTAACCATTGTCAACTCAGAGAGGTTTGTCCAGCTGGTTAGATCTAGGGGGCATTCTCTCATTTGGACAGGGGTTATTTTAATTACCTTTCAGCCCTTTCTGAAGTTTAGCTCCAAGGCTTATGTCAATAAACATACCCCAGAACTTAGGTGACGAAATACGCACCCTTAGACGACAGTGTATCTCTGGAATAAGCAATCCTGGTTTGATATCTGTATCTAAACAGGACACAGGGCTTTTTTATGGTTGGTGTTAGCAAATCCTGGTCCCCTGGGGCTATGAACAGACCATGTACGTTGTGTTCAATACCCACAACCACAGATTTTATCTGTTGACCAAGTTTTATGATGCTATGGGAATGAAATCCCTTCTACCATTCATCTCAGCTTCAAAGAACTACACTAAGGGTTTTGACACCTCATATTACACTTTAGCATGACATTATACAGATACCCCTTCCTACAGAGAGGCACATGTACATTGACATTATTCTGTATCAGGCCCCACTTCTTTAAGAAAAAATTGACTTTTCCTATGCACAAACAACAGTACATATACATTTACAAGGGAAAGTTATGGATTCTGCTGACGTAACCATGTACACTTATGCCAATGTGGACGCAAAATCCGCTTTTTTGCTACAGTACATTCTAATCACATGGATAAAACTCTCCACTGCAAAACTATAAAATGTTCTACATACTGCTGTGAGACAGGAGGAGCCATGAGGAAAGCAAAGCTGGAAACAGCACATTGCTTAAATGTGTAAATAACTATGATCAATAAAATCTGCATCATTAGGGAAGGTGAATATAGAAAGAGTGGTTGGGATGTGAAAATTAATTATTAGCGAAAAACCCTTTATGAGATTTGGCTGTTTGGCACTTACGTTTCACTGGTGGCAGCTATTACTGTGGAGAAGATGACGTGGAATATTCATCAGAGCATACGTATATGATTTAAATGTAGGGTTGGACAATCGAAAGGTCAACATGGATTTTCTGCCTTGATGCTGAATCGGTACCTGAGTATTAATCACAGGAGATCATTTGTTAAAAAGCATCAATATTTTGGAATATCTATCTGCCACTCGTGCCCAGGATACCCACTTTATGCAACGCAGACGAAGTAGTAGGGTGATTGGGAGCAGCCTCCCAAATTTTTCGCTGAAATTCAGGGAAAGTGAAATAACTCTTCATTTCCCTGCTGATCCTAGCAATGAGGCCATGCATGCACAGCAGCCAACAAACAGCTGGGCACTCTTCACTGAGGTTGAATCTCTCAGCGTTGGAAGATGGAAAACTTAGTGATGATGTCACAGACACACTGTTATCCACCAGTTAAGACAGGGGGCTTACCCTTACTCCTCTGGCCCTCCCCCTCTTGTCAACGCTGCCCCCACTTATCATGCTGGGATTTATAGTACTATGACAGCAGAAGGTGATCACTGGCAGCTGTGCCAGAAGAATACAGTCAGTATATGAGTGACCTCACTCAGTGGAGTCTGCACTCGCCTGTCACCGGCTGCCCATCAGTCACCTCATGTCCAGTGATGACTCACACACTATAATTGCTGTGTCGCTCACACACCACAAACCTATGTAATGTCTGCTCTCATTGATCTGCACACAGGTGCCTGCATCCTCTGATTGGAGCAGCCAACCGGTCCATCCCCTCCCTAGCCCTCACACATGGGATCAGCGATGCATCCCCACTTGTCATCTGGCCCACCCCCACTACAGGACTGCTCTGAGAGAGGGGTGCCATGCCTCCCCTAATCCAGCTCTGGCAGTATCACCTAACCCCGCCCTACACTGTTATATGCTACAAATTTCTGCTTTCACAGTAGGGGTGGTGCCACAATAATGAGTAGCCCCACCCTCTTGTCGTAAAATGCAGCTAATTGCATCCTTAAACAGCATAGGGCATGGCCACAATGACGAGAATGCGGTGCCATGTCTCCAGCCATCGGTGAGGGTTTGAGCATGTTGGCAAGTATGATGTGTTGTATACATTTAATGGCTCTTTTATCAGATGAGGAACAGTTCTGGGACACGATTTTAATTGAGTTGTCAGGTTTTGAGGAGAGGGACACAGTTCTGAGATATGATTATAATGAGGGGGGTTGTCAAGTCTGAGGTTGATTATAATTGAGGAAGAAGGAGGGGAGTTGTCAGGTCAGGAGAATGGTTGCAAATGAGAGAGGGTGTTCTAAACTGACTTTGGAGGCCAGGAACATTTAATTCACAATTTGACAACCACCTGTGGAATTCTATGATGTACTGCTTCACCACACTGTATGGCCCTACTGTAAGGCACATACATTTGACTCAATGGGAGCCACCTTGTCAGGATCATCATAGAGTTATCCTAAAGCAGTAAAAAAGTCATCAACAGACTGGAAAGAAGTATGATTGGGAGCAAGTCCACAAGCACAGGTTTGAGGGTCGCCCTGAAGGAGTGAGATAATAGCCTAAGTTTGAAATATAACTTCCAGCTCTCACTGATGTTCCAGAAGAGTTTATGATCACCGCCTATACAATCAGGGAGGTTGTTCTTGGGTTCTATTACAGATGCCAGGAGCTCCTCAACCCACTTGCTCCTGGGCTCTCACTTGGTAAGAGAGATATTGCACAGCATCAGTGTGTACCAGAAAATGTGCTGGAGAGAGATTTTCATGTTCCATGGTGTCAAGCTCACATAGGGTGGCTGGTGATATTATAAATCAAGAACCTGTTCAGTGATTGTGCATACTTGCCAGTCCATTTTTACACCATTATCCTGAGGGTACAGAGTCTAAACGTTTTCACTAGTGACCCTCAGAAGCGCCTATGGTCTTTGCTATTGCACTGCACAGGTTTCGCCCCCTCCAGGTAAGAACTTGCCATGTCTGGTAAGAACAGCCATGGCAAGGATTGGATGAGAGGGACACCAAGATATAGAATGCAGAGCCATAGTCAAACTAGATAGGTTATGGCAAGCGGCAGGCAAAGAGTGGTCACTTATGTTTCAAGGTCAGAGTTGGAGAAAACAAAGAAAAATGGAGACAACCCAAGATCAAGGCAAGCAGTTGACAAAGTGAAGTCCACGATCAGGCCAAGGTCAAGATTGGAGAGATCAGAATGGTTTAGGCACAATGGCAGACATTACCTGCACTGGAAGTGTTCACCTCCTGCTTTATGTACCAACAGTCTGCACAGATTGACTGTGGCTAGGAAATGGGCAGAGAGCAGAGACTCTACAGGAACATCAAGTAAACCAGAAGCAAGGATTAACCAAACTGGCTCTGCTATGGCTCAACTGGCTGGATCTATGGCTTCAAGTCCCCTAGATCCTGGAATCAAATCCTAAAGTGCTTGATGATATGTCCTATTGGTGTAGAACAATAGACACCAACAGAATGTGAAAAGGAGGTTAGTCCAGACAGTTTATCCTTAGGCAGGTTTGGAAGTTTATTAATGATAGCAGGAGTTATCAGTGGTAATATCAATAACAGATTAATACAGAGATAGCAATTATGTTACCAGAGATGCTTGACTTTGCTTCTTGAATATTTTGAGGTTCACAGAATGTGATATGTGCAATCTCTTCAGAATATCTCGGGGCAGTTTTCTCATGTTGCTTCTCACAGAACTTCTACTTTGTTGACGAGTTTGGATATCTGTACTGCCAGCTTCTGGTTCAGACATGCTTTCTGTTGCTGGAGTAATAAACGTGTTCTGTCACTCTTGTTTCAGCTTTATTTTAGGTGGTGCTGTTTCTTGGAATTTAACGTCTGTTGGCATTATGAACTTTTCATTTGTGGTGTCCCAAAGTCTGTATACCTTGCTCTCTTGGCAATATAGTGAGGGGAAAGGAATAAGGAGTTGTTAGTAGTGGGCGCACAGAGAGGAATAATTGATGATGTAAAATCTAACTTTTAATAATTAATACATAAAAATAATCTCAATACAGAGGGAATATACAGTGACATATAAGGTATTAAAATAGGTATTAAACAAGACAAACATAGATATTAAAAAGGCAGATCCACTGATGTATTGTTAATAATGTAGGGTGTGCCTATACCTGAAAGACAATAGAAATAACTTAATATTGACTGGTATTGTCAAATAGTATAGATAATCTATAATAGACTCCAATCAATAATAATTGTTGTAGATGAAAAGCGGCTATAAACCTATCAGTGTCAGCAGGATATTAAAATTCAAATGATAGTGTGTTATTGTTCACACTCCTTAAATAAAGGTATTATTGGAAATGTGTCCGAGTATCAATATATTACAATTCACTCACCTAAATGGAGATATTACTAGATGGTAATTGAATATCACTGCAACACGTGTTGATACATAATAACTAAGTTAGGATGCAACACCGCAGAAAAAGGAATATATTACAGAAATTCCCCAATCAATTGTATATGAAGTGGGTCAAGTCTTCTTATTTATCAGAATAACAGCTGTGTTATATTGGTAAGCTGATTCTAAATACCAGCAATAATATTGTTACATATCCATATAGTGCATAATAGATTGGAATGCAGCAATATAAGAAAGAAGAAATTTATTGCCAAGATTCCCTGGACAATCTTCTTACTTTATTCACATAGTAACACATTAATCATAATAATAACTTTGTTGCTAGAATTGTCTGGTTACTGTCAGATAGCAACAATAATATAGAATTCCTACCACCAATTATACTGCTTGCAGTAGGAATAGGTTTGAGTAACATACATATCATAATATGTGTGACACATATGATGCGGCTGTTCAAAGCATATAGTAATTCCTAGGATATCAATATCAGATCAGTAAAATGGATGATAAAACAGCTGTTTATATATTAATCTGAGACAATCTGCGCTGTTATTTAATGTGTTTCACATTAGGTGCCACTACATAGCATATTTGTAGTTAAATAGGTATAGGCATATTGTTCCCTATAACAAACAACGTGGAACTGTCGGTGACGCCGACGAGCGCGTTTCACTGTAGATAACAGCTTTATCAAGGCTGGCCTAAGGCGCGTGCCTGAAAAGGGGGCATGGCAATTGAAAAGGGGGCGTATCTATAAGACACGTCCCCTTTTTGTAACTCTTGGGGACGTGCCCGGCACTTCCGGACACGCCGGGCAGCCCCCAAGCGCTGCAGACAGGGAGAATAGATGTCGGGCGCATGTGCCCGGTGTCTATTCTCCAGCGGTGACCGGGTCACCGCACATTTCTCCACCCGCAAGACACTGCAACCCGCGGGTGAAGACGGCACCCGCAGGCTGTGAGGGTAAGGGGCTTTTTGACCTCCTTCTGGAGGGCAGGGTGCTTTTTGCCCTTCAGAAAGAGGGCAAGGTGCCGCGCCCCGCTAAAACAGCCTAGCGGGAACGCTATTCAATTACCATCTAGTAATATCTCCATTTAGGTGGGTGAATTGTAATATATTGATACTCGAACACATTTCCAATAATACCTTTATTTAAGGATGGTGAACAATAACACACTATCAATTGAATTTTAATATCCTGCTGACACTGATAGGTTATAGCCACTTTTCATCTACAACAATTATTATTGATTGGAGTCTATTATAGATTATCTATACTATTTGACAATACCAGTCAATATGAAGTTATTTCTATTATCTTTCAGGTATAGGCACACCCTACATTATTAACAATACATCAGTGGATCTGCCTTTTTAATATCTATGTTTGTCTTGTTTAATACCTATTTTAATACCCTATTTTTCACTGTATATTCCCTCTGTATTGAGATTATTTTTATGTATTAATTATTAAAAGTTATATTTTACATCATCAATTATTCCTCTCTCTGCGCCCACTACTTACAACTCCTTATACCTTTCCGCTCACTATATGATTCTATTCAGTTGATTCAGTTGATTCGGGCTGCACCCCCACCATCTAACCGACCATTGAGTTTCATTAGTGTGCAGATATTTTTCCCTTTCCCCAATATATGAATTCTCTTGGCAATATCCAAGCATGATACATTAATCTGATTTGGGATCCATCTTACATATTTTCTCTTTAGATATGTAAGCATATGCTTTGCATCTAAATACTCTGAGATGATTGATGCTTTGCTTACTTCCAGACAGTGCTTCTAAGGGTATTTTGCCTTGTACTTCTTCTGTCTCACTTACCGGGTCTGGCAGTGCTGGGGTCCGGGTCGGCATAAGGCAGTGGGCGGGGAGTCGACGGCTCTCGCTGCTAGTGTCCAATTTCCGGAGGCTCCTCTCCTTCCTCCTCGGTGGCTATAGTGCAGGTGGCCATGGCTTCCCCTAGGGGTGCGAGTGCCGATCTGCAAGGAAATTTAAACAGACAGAAGCTAGAACTCCTCCCTATAAAAGGGAGTCCCTGGACACTAGTCCGGTGCCAGAGTATAGGCTCCCAAACCTTACTCCAGCATCCCAGTGATTATGTTTGCTCGTTTCTGACATTGGCTTTGTTTGAGACCTGACTCCGTCTCATTCCTGGTCCTGCGCTTGGTATTCTGGTTTCGACCTTGGCTTTTCTCCAGGACCAGTTTACGTCTGCTCCCTGGTACCACCTTGTATGTTTGGTTCTGACTTGGCTTGTCGACTACGTGGTACACCTGCATTGTACCCCGCTCTAATTCAGCGAACACCAGCACCTGTAAAAGGGAACGAAGTCTGAGGGCCGTGACCTGCGTGTCAGACGCAGCTAAATTAAGGTTATTGAGGTTAATAATAGCATAGGAGCAGAAAAACCTACAAATTCTGTGATTTTAGCTGTTTTTATGCTTTTTTTTTAAAAAATACAGATCCAAAACACAAAACCCAGAACCCAAAACACGGAAGGGTGGTTTTGGCAAAACCAATCCAGATCCAAAACACGAAGAAAGATCCAGATCCAAAACCAAAACACAAAACACGAAAAGTGGACGGTGCACACCCCTAATACATAGTGATAGGTTGTGAAAATAAACATGTACTTGAACATATAATTAAACACCACGTCCCTTGCTGTACTTGTTTGAAATTGTTACCCTAATTGTTTTTTTAACTTAGGCGTCCCGCAGTTTGCTGGTTTCTTAAGGAGTTAATGCTCCTCCCTGTTGTCATCATACAAGTAAAGAGAAAAAGAATCTATGTGCTTTTTCCAGTCACGCATGGGTATCGGACTGGAAATGAGAGTCTCCGCTCTGTTACATAGGAAGCATACAAGCAGGCTTTCTCTACTGTCGGCTCACAGCTACCCCGGTCCCCTGGTGCTATTTGCAGGGCAGGGAGAGCGGATGTGCCAGTGTATAGCCAATGAGAGGACAGAGAAATAGTGAAAAGATACCTGTACAATGGGTCAGGGAGTCCCAACTTAGAACAAGAGGTCCATGGTGAGGAAAGCCCTGTGCGCACAGGAGTTTCCCCTATCCTACACGCGGTTCGCCTAAACCTTTATCAAGGAAGCACCTTGTTCTTTCTTTTTGTGTTGTGCTTGCTATTAATTAATCCTAGAGAGCACCCCTGTCCTATATGCTTCTGATAACAGGGATATTTATATGGCTTGAACACTATATGCAATGTGTGTGTACTTGATCTACAGTTTCCTATCTCCCCTTCCTTATTGAACTATCTTACTCAGAAATTGCTAACTTCATTGCATGCTATGAGACCTCAGGCTGAATATGGCATCGCAGTGGCTAATTCATGCATGCCCCTGCAATGGTGTCCGAACGCACTGGGACTCCTGTGTATCGCATGCCCCCTGTCACCTCCCACAAATGGCACTTCCTGTCAATCACTCTGCGATGGGTCTGCGTAGAAACTGCGATCGCAGTCCAGATCGCATCGGCCAGTTTGCGCACTTCGATGCCTGATTGCATGCGTAACCACAGGACATTGGGAAAATTTCTGATTAATGGTTACCGAGAGTCAAGCAGCGAGAGAGAGACAGGTAACGCTCAGGGAAAGAGAGACTACTACATTACCTGTTATAGTAATTTATTATATGTATCGAGCAGCAGGATTTCCACAATTTCTCAATGCCCCCCCGGCCGATTGTAAGATAAAAAGAGAAGACTATCAGCTAAAAACTAAATAAAGGGATACTTTTGTTGCAGAAACAAATTGGAGAGTGCTAGTAAGGAACAACTATGCTTGATTGCAAATTGACACCGGGGACATATTTTAAAGCTAGGATAAGACAACTTTGGGCCTGATTCAGACCCACTCGCGAGCGGCTGTCCGCTCGCAAGTGGGTCGATGTTATGCACTGAGCATGCGCACGACGGAGGGAGCTCCGTCGTGCGCATGCGCCAGACGCGACGAGCGAAGGAAAGTCCTTCGCTCGTTGTGTCCGATCAAAGGGGGCGTGCTGTCAATGTTGATTGACAGCACGCCCCCTTTGGTGGGCGTGCCGGGGGCGTGCCTCCCTGACGGGGGCGTTCCCACGGGAACGCCTCCCGTCAGAAGCCGACCCACTGACATCACTAGTGATGTCAGTGGGAGTGATTTTGGCTCTGATAGAGCCAAAATCACTCCGGAGCTTGCGGTTGAAAACCTCAACCGCAGGCTCCGGCTCGCAATTTCGATGGTCGCGATGGTCTCGACCATCGCGGCCATCACAAAGCACGCTCGTATAGCCTGTGGGTGGTGACCCACAGCTATACGAGCGTCCAGGAGGACGCTCCATGAAAATGGAGCCCGGCCCTCATTCAGAGCGTGCGCTCTGCTCAGAGCGTACGGCTCTGAATGAGGGCCTTTGTTCTTTGGATTACAATTAGCCTAGACCTGTAAAACCTCTATTCAGCATAGGACTCTGAACTTACAAAACTGAGGCAACTAGATAAGATGCTATAGCGATCACAATTGAGTACTCCAACGGGAACTGTTTAACAGGCTTAAACTAGTGTATGGGGCCCCAGAAGTGCAGTTATTGGTAACTTAGGGCCCGATTCACTACCGATCGCAACTGCTATTACACACACAATTGGCCAATTGTTGCTTTCTGCGCATGCATATGCACTTCAGTGCGCATGCGCAAACCGGCCACTGCGATCGGGACTGCGATTCCTGTGACTACGCAGACCCATCGCAGAGTGATTGATAGGAAGTTTTGTTTGTAGTGATGGGGGGTTGTCTGCGAAACTCATGTGTGCCAGTGCGTTCGAATGCCGTTGCGTGAGTATGCATAAATTATCCACTGCGATGCCTTACGCAGCTTGAGTGCTCATAGTGTGTGATGAAGTTAGCAATTCCTGAGTAAGGTCAGAGCTTGTGCAAGTGTGCATGAGGCTGCGATGGTACTCGATGGTACTGATGGTTTCGCAGTCTTGCTAAGGATTGTGGATGTGTGTAAGGTAAAGTGGGCGTCCTTATGTTGTGCTGCAGAAGCTCAGCGATCGCAATGGATTAACATACTAACGCAGACTGCGTGCGTAATCGCTATTGCAATCGCAGTTATGATCGGTAGTGAATCTGGGCCTGATTCAGAGCCGGATGCTATTTGCGAACGGTCGTTCAGAAAAAGGGGCCGGCTATTTAAATTGAGCGCTCGCTCTTTGCGGTCTGTTGACGCCTCTATGTCTGAGCGAGTGAACGAAACATGCGTTCGCTATTTTGTAAAGACGCCCCCTGGCCATTCGCATCATACTTCATCTCCGCTATTTATTAGATTAATCGAGTACATCGAAAGGAGTCTGAACTGCTCGCAGTGCTTGTGGTAGGTTTTACTACCCGCAATCACTGCGAGCAGTTCAGGCTAAAAGACAACCAAGTGACGTGGTCGATGACGCTGCTTTGTTAATTATGCACACCCATTAAACGCCCGTTTTGACCGTTTGGCACGCCTGCGTTCGGATCTCCACTCCCCGTTTTCAAGCACCTTCCCCTGTTACCACCCTCAAACGCCTCATTATGTCACTCAAATTAACAGGCCCTCGCTGTTTTGCAAGCGCACGATTTCCGACCACAATGACGCGTTCGCGCATGCGCATTACGACCCATACGCATGTGCAGATGTGCGAACATCGCTCGGAGCGAGCGAGCGGCCGCTTACGAGCGGCTCTGAATCAGGCCCTTAATGCATAGTTATATGTAATACAGTGTTTAAGCTGTATTAGCTGAATAATAACTAAACTGTTCTAGGACTTAAGGAGTTTAGTTTTATTTTGAAATTACCTGAGTTTAGTTTAGTGAACGTGTCTATTTGTTTTATTGCTTGGAATTGCTTGTAAGCTCTAATTATTTTTGCTGTCTAACCAAGATTTGTTTTAGCTGGTGCAGGCTGAGTTCCAGCTAAATAAATATTTTATTGTAGTAAAGCGACAGAGTTATTGATGTGAAACTGTAATTCTCTGTATGTATGAAATGATCTGCACTATTCACTATAAAAAGTGATTGTAAAACTTGTGTTAAGAAAGTATTCTCCCAAACTCACCTGACAAACACAAATTTTTCATATTTACCTGAGATTCGGAGAATTGTTGTGAACTTCTGAGATACTTGCTACTTACCTGAGGTTTACACATGGTTTATACACATTGCTGCATTAGTGATCATAACACTCAAATAAGCCATATGGGTGTAAGCATCCAGGTGTTAGGTGCCCAAGTGAGGAGTAGATGAAAGTAATAAGTAAGGAGAAGCACAAAAGGGTAGAGGGCCCTGCTCGCGAGAGCTTATATTCTAGGGGGCTGGGCAGACAAACAGGTGTGACACAGATGGGGTAGACAGGGAAGAAACAGCATTTAGCAACAGGTTAGGATGAGAGCTGGAAGGCTATGATGAAGTACTGGGTCTTGAGAAACTGTTTGAAAATTTGTAGAGGTGGAGAGTCTGATGGGGAGAGGGAGAGAGTTACAGAGGTAGGGAGCAGCACAGCCAAATCTTGGAAGCGGGAGTGGGAGGAACTAATGAGTTTGTCAGGAGAGGTGGCGTGCATTCGTTGAGCGAAGAGGGAGTACGGTAGTGTGAAGGTAGTTGAGGTCAGAGATGTAAATGAGGAATAGATGAGGGCTTTGTAAGTGAATGTAAGAACCTTGAATTGGGTGAAGGGGAGCCAGTGGAGGGCTTCTAGTAGAGGGAAGGCAGATGTAAAACGTTTGGAGAGGAAGATGAGCCGAGCAGTAGCACCTAGGACAGATTGGAGTGGAGAGAGATGGGAGTCAGGTAGACCAGATAGAAGTAGGTTACAGTAGTCCATTCTAGAGATGACCAGTGAGTGGATAAGGGTTTTAGTAGCATCCTGGGTGAGAAAATGTCTGATCTTGGAAATACAGATGTGTCCTCATATATCTAGCCTCCTTGCACATTAAACAGCCATTCTATTCACGCCATGCCATGGAGTGACTCATTAGCGCAGAGCGTCTTTTCATGTGACTTTTAACCTTCAAAGCAGCTGACATTGTATCGTAGCATTTTGCATGCAGATACACCCACAGTCGTACACAGAGTATAGGCATGCCACATATAATTTTAATCAGCATAAGACTAAGATTAAGATAAAAAGTCACACAAAAAGAAGCTTGGTGCTACCGAGTCACACGGAGCTCCCTGCGTTATGTGTAGCATGACTTATAGTGCACGGAGTATAGATGTATGTGGACACATCTGTATTTTTGAGATGGAAATGGCAGAACTGCGAGAGGTGCTGAATGTGTGGTTTGCTTGGTATCTGTAACCACCTATTGATTTTTCTTCCAACAGACCACACACATCAGTATGTACTTATCCTAGGGGTGCTTCAGCTCTGGTTTGCGGATTTTGGAAAGGAGCAACAGGCTTGCTTACCTATCATGGAATCAGTATGTAATGCCGGCGGATGTATTGCCGGCAGACTAAATACCGATGCTGGAAGCCCGAACCTTCAGTATCCCAACTGGGGCTGGTAAGTACCCTAACCCTCCCCTCTCCCCACCTAACCCTCCCTTAGTGGTGCCTAACCCTAATATCCTTCTGGTGACTCTAACCCCCCCTTCCCGCACCCTAAACCTAACCCTCCCAGGGGGGTGCGCAACCCTAACCTCTCCCCAGTGTTGCCTAACCCAAACCCCCATTCCCCTAGCCTAACCATAAGTCCCCCCAGGGGTGCATCTCATTACACAAGATGTCCCCTGAAGCATTAGCATATTTACACACAGCAGCTGTGTTGCAAGACATAGCTGCTGTGTGTAAAGCGTCCATCTCTGAATCAGACCCTTAGGTCCGATTCATAGTGCTGTATTATGTATTATTATATATAGTGCTTGTGTATTATTAAATATAGTGCTGTATTACTGTATGTAGTGGTTATAAAGATAACAGGATATGAGTGTAGCCGGCTCTTGTCCGATGTTATGCACCCCAATTAATTTCATGTCAATGTATGGCCTTTGTATCACCATCCTCTCAATCTACAGTTCTGTTTCATATGTTGGCACTTTACATAGTATAATAATAATAATAAAAATAATAATAATAACCTTCTAAAGAGATTGAAACACAAGTATACTGGTGAATAATTATAAATGACTAGTGACGTATCAGTACATACAGCATTGGAATACATAGCTTGCAAGTATATGTGCAAGAAAATGATGCTGGCATTACCTGCTGATGGCCACTACCATGCAGTAGCGGATTTACCGCTAGGCAACCCAAGCGGCCGCTTAGGGCCTGGCGGGTCCTTGGGGGCCCGCAGACAGGGCTGTAGAACGGGGGCTTGTTATATTATTGTTTTGCCCGGCAGACTGTCAGCACATTGATTGGACAGCTGCCGGGTGCTGCTCTGTGTCTCTGCACTCCTCTAGTCTCCCCTGCTCTGCTGTGCTGCATGTGACCAGTAATATCACACGCAGAGAGAGGAGCGGAGCCTAGAAAAGGCTGAGGTGCCCTCCATGCTGACATTTGGAGAGAGTAAAATAGAAGGTGAGTGCTATTGCCTGTTGCGCCACATACTATGGTGCTGGGGATTGGGGAGGAGGAAGGGAATTGTAAACCTGCACCTGCTATAGTCATACTTGCCTACTTTTGAAAAAGCATTTCAGGGAGATTGTGAAAGCAACACCTATAAGCACGGCCTTAAAGTGGGCGTGTACTGCTACATCTGAGAGGCGTGTGATAAAATTGATTTATATCCACATGTAAATGAGCCCCAAAGCAGTTAGTAAGATCTACTTGTTAATGAAAACACACTGATACTTCTTAGAAAATACATGTAACCCTAGGGATCATTGCTCCTTATAACCAATGCATGAAAATTATACTAATGATCCCATTTGAATGTATATATCTCTGTTTTTTCTTTAATATAACAGTGTCATAATGGGGGTAAGGTGAAATGAGGGAGATTGGTAGACTCTTCAGGGAGACAGGGAGATTGCTGCTATTTCAGGGAGTCTCCCTGACAATGAGGGAGAGTTGGCAAGTATGGCTATAGTTCACAGGGGAGAGGGGGTGTTTGATGTTTCTATCACCCTCCTGCTCCTGCTGTAATCTCTGCAGGATGTGGGGGAGTGTGTTTGCTGCAAGCAAATAAAGACTGTCTTGTGCTGTGTGAATGTATAATAAATGAATGTCTGCGTCAGTACGTGGTGTCAGTGTCAGTAAGTGTGTGTCAGCCACTTGGTGGTGTCAGTAAGTGTGTGTCAATAAGTGGTGTCAATAAGTGTGTGTGTCAGTACATGTATGTGGGGGCAGTGTGTGTATGCGGCTATGAGGGCAGTGTGTGTGTGTGCGGCTATGGGGCAGTGTGTGTGTGTGCGGCTATGGGGCAGTGTGTGTGTGTGTGTGCGGCTATGGGGCAGTGTGTGTGTGTGTGTGCGGCTATGGGGCAGTGCGTGTGTAAAATTGCATGCTGTTGAGGGAGTAGGGCCCCAAACTGATATCTTGCTTAGGGCCCCATGAGGTCTAAATCCGCCTCTGCTACCATGATGCATATTTTTTTGCTGTCCCTATGAGGAATTGGCATAGCGGGAGTTTACGCCTCATGGGCCCTACCCCCAATACATGCCTCCCCTATATTGGTCCGGTCCCTATATTTGCAGTACTAAAAACTAGAATATACTCTAGTCATGGAAAATTATCTAAAGTATTTGGGACAACAAGATAACGAGCCCTTAATGGACAGACAATTATCCGATATGTCTTTGGCCAAAATAGAACATAAAACCCATTTAATTAGGCTCCTTCAGATGAGCGTTTAGTCATAATCCGTAATTTTTAGGCATTTTGGGTTATCCCTTATGTTTATGAGGTGGACTAAAGAAGCAAAGTCTTAGAAGAAATCACAAGGTTATGTTAGATTGCCATTGCCAGCCAAGGAGTACATAACTAGGTCATGGGGTCGGATATGCGGATCTCACATTGGGGGTTCCTATTTATAAGTGTGAATCTGTTCCCATTACAGCTGACATTCTGATAATTAGCTTGTACTTAAGGCCTCCATACATCTGCGACAGATCGGCGCGATGTAGCGATCCTGCAACCCGGCATCGCAGGATTGCTGAAATCCAACATGTTGGATTTCACAGATATGCCGATCACGATCAAAAAATTATCCTGATTGGCAGATCGGTGAAATTTAACATGTAGAATTTCACTGATCCTGTGATGGATCGTGGAACATCGATGGCCGCCAACCAGCGTGTCCAATCCCGTCGCAGATGTATGGGGGTCTTTAGGCAGTGGGTCTTTTTTACATTATAAATGTCACACAGTTGTCTAACCTATTTCAGCACCAACATTTCTCCCAAGCAGGTCACTCTCAGACAAGCGAACAAAAACCCATCTGACATTTGCTAACAGCAGATGGAAATAGGGCAGTTTGGACAATAAGTGTAACCCTTATACTGCTAGATGAATAACTAACGTGAGTGCAGAGTCTTAGATTAGGGATTAGGGATGAGCGGTTTCGGATATCTGAAATCTGAACCCCCCCCCCTACCCCGAGTACCCCCGTTCCGAGGCGGGAACCGAGTCAGGCTCGGGTGTTCCCGTCTGAAGCGAACCTGAAATCGAGGCAAAACGTCATCATCACGCTGTCAGATCTCGCGGGTTTTGGATGCTATAAAAGGTCCCCGCGTCGGCGCTATTTTTCACTCCGGCTGTGGACAGTGAAGAGGGAGGGTGGGAGTTGTGCTGCTGTTGTCCATAGGGGCTGTGTCCACTCCAAAGTCCATAGGGGCTGGCTGAGCTGTGTTGTGCAGTGTCCCATAAAGGCTGTAGTCTTAAAGAGGTGCTGTAGTGTTGTCCAGGGGGTGCTCTGTCCATCAGGGGTGCTCCCCCCTAAGTGCAAAAAAAATTATTTTTTTTCTGTTTGTGTGCGCTGTAGCCGCACGTGCATCAACAAAGTAGCAGCGCCAAGCGTGCGCCTGTGTCATAAATCAAGGGCCGGCTGGCTTGTCTGTTGAAGAGTGGTGTAACCCCCAAAGTGCCAGAAAAAAATAAAAAAATATATTTTTCTGTATTTGTGACTTGTGTGCAGTGTCCCATAAAGACTGTAGTCCTAAAGGGGTGCTGTAGTGTTGTCCAGGGTTTGCTCTGTCCATCAGGGGTGCTCCCCCTAAGTGCAAAAAAAACAATTAATTTTTTTTCTGTTTGTGTGCGCTGTAGCCGCACGTGCATCAACAAAGTAGCAGCGCCAAGCATGCACCTGTGTAATAAGTCAAAGCAGGAGCTGGTTGGAAACTTTTAGCCTGGGGGCATATTCAATCCAGCGGCCCCAGCTTTTCCACCAGCGCACTGCAATTGCAAAATAGTTGTGGGGAAGCGATTTAAATGTGTAATGAAATATATGAAAAATCATTGGGCGGAATTCAATTGTTTTCATCCCCTATCGCGCCCGAATGAGCTATTCTATTCTTGCTCCTGTTGGGCGCGATCAGCTGCCAAGCGCTACATTTCAGCTCGCAGCCCCTGGGGGATGAGAGCTGAAATGTGCGAAAAGTGACATGTTTGGGCGCCCAAACATCACTTTTCACGATCGCGCCCAGCACTTTGGTCGGGTTTAGCTGCTTTACGTGGCTAAACCTGACCTCTATGGGCGCGATCAGGGCGAAGAACGGCAGCAATTGAATGACGGCCCGCGATCTCCTGTCACTTTAGACGGGAGATTCGGACCGCGTAATCAATTGAATTCCGCCCATTTTGTCTAAAGGCACACATCCACTTAAAGATATGAAAACGACTGCACGATTATGACATTGTAATCGTGCAGTCGTTTGTCAGTCTAGTGATGTGGCTACACTGAATGAGCCGTCTTTCAGTGTAGGCACAATCAATCATCTGCAAGTATGCTGAACCTGACGATATCGTCAGGTTGTTCAGCATGTTTGCCCGATGATAGATGTCTAAACGACCAGCCATTACAGTCCACATTTTAAGGATATCCATGCTTGAGCACAGGTGACTTAATTAGTAGCTCAGTCAATTTGATTTAACCATCTGGACTCAAGCATGCATATATAATACCTGGACTGTAACAGCGGACTTTGGGAACCTCTGGTCTAGCGGATGTGTGCTTTAAGAGTTATAGTCAAATACATCACCTACCAGCCCTGATTGACAGACTATTCTAGTGACCGATATCAAATATAGGAAGCAATATACAGTACGTACAATAACTACCTGACAGCCTCTCCAAGGTCCACTTCAAATCATCACATACTGCCCTGTCCCCGATTACTCTCAGTGCACAAAGACAGAACCATAGTAATGCTGGGTACACACTATGCAATATATTGATAGTACAGCCGACAAACTATATAATAAGTTGGTTTTCTTGAGTGTACACACAAGATATATTGTGTCTGCTGTGCAGCATGACAGATGCACTATATCTTGCAGATACATTGTGCACATCCACCGACCGACACATACACTGGCCAGCAGGAAACGTCGACACTGACGTCACAACTCTGCGCAGAGACAGTTCTAGGGGCGGGCTAACAGGGCCATCGCCCGGAGCGTTGAGTGCCCAGGGAAAAAAAAAAAAGGTCCCCCCCCCCCCAAAAAAGGGACGGTTCCCGCTCCCCCCCGCTAGCCGCCGCCACTCTTTAAACAGTCCGAGACTGTCTGTATTGTGGCTGCTTGCTGAGGTCGGGTAGTCCTCAGATGTTGACTGACCCGGCGGCTGCATCCTGTGGGCGGCGGGCGGGTGGCAAGCAGCAGGTGGGCAGTGATGTCATGTAGGGGGGAGCTTAGCAATGCCGCTTCCAGGGTATTGCTGAGTGCTGCAGTCTCAGCCCCTCCTCCGCGCTGGCATGTGTGACATTGGGAGGCAGTTTTAAATGAGGGTGCCGATCTGCTCCTCTTTGAGGTAATGATCCTCACACAGGCACCGGGCTGTCTGAAGAGGTGCTGGGTCCCAGCTTCCTGGCAGCACAGCTTCTCTGCACTCCAAAATGAAGACCCTGCTGCCCACTGTCACAGTAGCCCAGCCAACGGGGAAAGAAGGCTGCCTATAGTAAGTTTACAACGGGGTGCTGCAGTAGATTAGGGGAGAGGGATTAAAACACAACTGGGGACACCACTATAGGGGGCATTGCTACTGGGGGCACTACTACAACGGGGATTGCTACTGGGGGCACTTCTATAGGAGGCACTACTACTATAGGAGGCATTACGAATGGGGGCATTACTACAGGGGTGATTACTCCTGGGAGCACTACTATAGGGGGCATTACTACTGGGGGCACTGCTATAGGAGGTATTACTACTATAGGGGGCATTACGAATGGGGGCACTACTACAGGGGTGATTACTACTGGGGGCACTACTACAGGGGGGTTTACTACTGGGGGCACTACTACAGGGGGCACTGCTACAGGAGGTACTACTACTATAGGGGGCATTACGAATGGGGGCACTACTACAGGGGTGATTACTACTGGGGACACTACTATAGGGGGCATTACTACTGGGGGCACTGCTATAGGAGGCACTACTATTATAGGGGGCATTACTACTGGGGTCACTACTGCTATAGGGGGCATTACCAATGGGGGCACTACTACAGGGGGGGTTACTACTGGGGGCACTACTATAGGGGGCATTACTATTGGGAGTACTTCTACTGGGGGAACAACTATAGAGGACATTACCAATGGGGGCACTACTATAGGGGGCATTACCAATGGGGACACTACTACTGTGGGCACTACTATAGGGGGCATTACCACTTCGGGAACTACTAATGAGGGCACTGCATGGGGGGCACCACTACCGGGACCATTGTGTAAGGGGCACTACTGCTGTGGGCATTGTATAAGGGGCACTCATTTGGGCATTGTGGAAAAGGGGCACCACTGTGTGTCATAACATGAATAAGGAACTACTGTGTGGCGTAATTTGAATTAGGAATAATGTATTATAAAGGGCATTACTGTATGTGGCACAATGTATTATACAGGGCATTACTGCGTGTAGCACAATGTGTTATACAGGTTATTACTGCGTATGGCATAATGTGTTATACAGGGCATTATTGCGTGTGGCATAATGTGTTATACAGGTTATTACTGCATGTGGCATAATGTGTTATAAAGGCCATTACTGCGTGTAGCATAATGTGTTATACAGGGCATTATTACGTGTGGCATAATGTGTTATACAGGGCATTATTACGTGTGGCATAATGTGTTATACAGGGCATTATCGTGTGTGGCATAATGTGTTATAAAGGGCATTACTATGTAAGACAAGCTGTGTAAGGCGCATTTCTGCACATTGGAAATTATTCACCATGAGGGGCGAGATGGGGGGAGGCCAGAACCTCTGTAAGTGCAGCCCCACACAAGAAGTTGTTTTTCATTTTTTTTTTTTTTGGGGGGGGGGGGGGCGCGCAACTGGGAACTTTTGCTCTGAGCTCCACAATATCTAGAACCGGCCCTGACTGTGCGGGTAAATTTAAATGCACACCCAGGTGTGATGTCTGCCAGACAGATTGAGCATCCCATTGGTAAGTGTGGACGCTTACCAAAATTGTCCATTTGGTCTGTGGGCTTGTCACTTAATTGGGCCGTTGGCATAGTGTGTACCTGGCATAAGTTACTGTGATTGTGGCATTTGAGAAAGTAGCCTAGATAATGGTCCATAGGGCATGACTCATAGGTGGATATGTCTGTAACTTAGTACACTGCTGCTAGGAGTCACAGCCTACCAAAGCCGGGGTATGGTGATGTGCTCAGGGCTGCCAGTACTATGGTGTGCCCAGTGCTGCACATTACTATGGTGTGGCCAGTGCTGCCAAGTACTATGGTGTGGCCAGTGCTGCACATTACTATGGTGTGCCAGTGGTGCCCAGTACTATGGTGTGCCCAGTGCTGCACATTACTATGGTGTGCCCACTGCCAGTGCTGCCCAGTACTATGGAGTGCCCAGTGCTGCACATTACTATGGTGTGCCCACTGCCAGTGCTGCCCAGTACTATGGTGTGCTGAATCTTCCATGCTGTCAGTGTGCACCTATCAGGATGAACATCCCTCTCCCTTTACGGGCAACAGCAGCAGCAATGGTTAATCTGAGGAGGCATGAGCAGCAGGAGTCCTTACAAACTCCATCGACAAGCCCCGCCCCCTATTTCGACTCTCCAGCCCCTTGGGTTCCTGGGAAAGAAAACCTAGCTCTCTATTGGTTGGCGGCGGCGATGTTTTTGAAGCCTACTGTAGGGGCAGCCATTTTTGTTTAGCCACTGCAGCTTCACTGACTTTACACTTATATAGGGATGGGCAGAACGATTCACTACACTGAGTTGAGCCACATGGCTCAACTCAGTGAAGTGTCTTGAGACACGGCTCTTTAGATAGTTCAGCCAGCGCTGTAGCCAGCAGGGGAGCCAGCGACTCAGAGTGAGTCGCTGACAGCTCCGCCCCCTGCAGCCCAGCACTACAGCTCAGGGTTCTCACTGACTCTCCTGAGTCAGTGCACTGCCCTGAGCCCTGGCTGTAGCTGCACGACTCAGAGTGAGTCACTGACAGCTCCGCCCCCTACACTGCTGATCTGACTCAGAGGAGAAGTATAATCAGGTCGGATCAGCAGTGTAGGGGGCGGCAGTGGCGTAACTAGGATATTTGGAGCCCAGGGCAAATTTGAAAAGGGAGCCCCCCATGTGCGCGCGCCGAAGGCGCGTGCGGCAAAAAATGGGCGTGGTCACTTAAAATGGGGCGTGTCAACATGACGCACCCCTTTATTTTCAAACTGAACATTCCTATCCATATGCACCTTAACCCCAGTAGTACCCCCAGTATGCAGTTGTGGTCCCTCTCATGCAGGCCCATAGTAGTGCCCCTTATACAGTATCCCCAGTAGTGGTCCCTCTTATACAGCCCCCAATTAGTTCCCCTTACTCAGTACCCCCAGTAGTGGCCCCCCCAAATGCAGTGCCCCACGTAGTGTTCCCCCTTATGCAGTGCCCCCAGTAGCAGTCCCCACAATGCAGTGCGCCCAGTAGCGGTATCCCCTTATGCAGTGCCCTTTTATATAGTGCCCCCAACAGTAGTCCCCCCCATGCAGTTTTTCCAGTAGTGGTCCCCTTATGCAGGCACCCTGTAGTGATCCCCCCTATCTAGTGCCCCCTGTAGTGGTCCCCGCAGTGCCCCTAGCAGTAAGCCCCTTATATAGTGCCCCCAGCAGTAGTGTCCTCCCCTCCCATGCAGTGCCCCCAGTAGTGGTCCCCCTGATGCAGGCTCCCAGTAGTGACCCCCCCCTATCCAGTGGTCCCTGTAGTGGCCCTTCCTATTATTGCCCCCATTAGTGGTCCCCCGAGTGCAGTGCCTCTAGTAATACTAGGCCCCTTTTAGAATGCCCCCAGTGGTAGTCCCCCCCCCCAAGTAGTAGTCCCCAGTAGAGTAGCCCCCCCCAGTAGAGGTCCTCCCAATGGCACCCCCAGTAGATGTCCCCCCCAGTAGATGTCCCCCCCCAGTAGTAGCCAACCCCTCCCCCGTTGTGCGGATAGGTTTAAAAATAAATAAATATATATAAAAATATACTTACCTGATTCCACGCTGCTCCTGTCCGCGATGCCGATGCCGCTCCCGCCCTCCAGTCCGCCCGGGCTGGCGCGCTCAGCATTATGGGACTGACGTCATGACGTCAGTCCCATTACCCACTGCAGGAGCCGGACGGAAGTCCGGCTCTTGCAGTGGGTGCTGCAGCAGTCAATGAGAGTCTATCTGACTCTCATTGGCTGCTGTTTAACACACGCATCGCCGCCAGCGCTGGCGGCGATGCGTGTGTTATGCACAGCCTGAGCCCGCCTCCTGGCGCTATTGGGCAAGCGCTCAGGGGGAGGGAACGGGCTCAGGCGTGCAGCACAGGACTAGCGCTGGAAGCCTAGCACCGGTCCTGTGCAAATGTGTAGCGCTGACCGCACTCATTGCGGTCGGCGCTACACTGGCTATCTAGGGCGGGCGGGCCGGTACCGTGGCCGTCGGCGCCCCCCTGCGCCGCCGATCCAACAGCGCCCAGGGCACGAACCCCGCTCGCCCTGCCCTAGTTACGCCACTGGGGGGCGGAGCTGCCATTCACTCTAGCTCCACTAACAGAGAGGCTAGGGAGGTGGGTGTCTCGACACATCAAACACTGAGTGACTCGAATCACTCATCTGAATGATTCGAGTCAGTGTGTTGAGACACTCAGGGCCTGATTCAGAGCCGGACGTTCTGACCAGAGCGCTCGCTCTGAATCAGGGCCCTCCTACATGAAAATGGAGCGTCCTCCTGGATGCTCGTATAGCTGTGGGTGACCACCCACAGCTATAGCGAGCATCCATGATGATGGTCGCGATGGTCAAAGACCATTGCGACCATCGGGCTTGCGACGAGACCCTGCGGTAGGGTCTCGCTGCCGCAAGCACAGGAGTGATTTTGGCTCTATCAGAGCCAAAGTCACTCCCACTGACATAATTACTGATGTCAGTGGGGCGGACTCAGACGGTAGGCGTTCCCATGGAAACGTCTCCGTCTGGCCGGCACGCCCACCAAAGGGGGCGTGCTGTCAGTCACCATCGACAGCACGCCCCCTTTGGTGCGAGACCCAGAGCGACGGATACCCCGTCACTAGCCGGGTCTCGCGCATGCGCACGACGGAGCTCCCTCCGTCGGGAGCATGCGCAGTGGGGTAACATCGACCCCCACAGTCACTAGCCATCTCTTCACATATAATAGCACAGAGCGGCCCTGAATCACTTAAATTGTGCCGGCCTGGGGGGCAGATGGCACCCTGCCCCCTGGCCCAGCCCGCCCTTGAGTCAAAGGCCGGCTGGCTCGTCTGTTGAAGAGTGGTGTAACCCCCAAAGTGCCTGAATAAAAAATCCAATTTATTTTTTTCTGTGTTTGTGACTTGCATGCGCATTAGTAGCACGTGCATCAACAAAGAAGAAGCGCCAACCATGCCTGTGTCATAAGTCAAGGGCCAGCTGGCTCATCTGTTGAAGGGTGGTGTAACCTCAAAGTGCTCCAAAAAACAAAAAATAAATAAATTTTCTGTGTTTGTGACTTGTGTGCGCATTAGCCGCACATGCATCAGCAAAGTGCCAAGCGTGCGCCTGTGTCATAAGTCAAGGGCCGGCTGGCTCATCTGTTGAAGGGTGGTATAACCCCCAAAGTGCCTGAATAAAAAATATTTTTTTTTTTTTGTGTGTTTGTGAATTGTGTGCGCTGTAGCCGCACATGCATCAACAAAGTAGCGGCTCCATGCGTGCGCCTGTGTCATAAAACAAGGGCCAGCTGGCTCGTCTGTTGAAAGGTGGTGTAACCCTCAAAGTGCCAGAAAAAAAAAAAATTTTTTTTTGTGTTTGTGTGAGCCTTAGCCGCACGTGCATCAATATCACATAAATGGAGAACAAAAATTTGTCCAATAAAAATAAAATGGTGAAATATCAAGATCTACTTCCTCCTAGTGCTGAAGCTGCTGCCACTAGTCATGACATAGATGATGAAATGCCATCAACGTTGTCTGCCAAGGCCGATGCCCAACGTCATAGTAGAGTGCATATAAAATCCCAAATGGCAAAGTTCAGGAAAATGACCTTAAAAAACAAATTTAAATCGCCTGAGGAAAAACGTAAACTTGCCAATATGACATTTACGACACAGAGTGGCAAGGAACGGCTAAGGTCCTCCCCTATGTTAATGACTAGTGGTTCAGCTTCACATGACGATGGAAGCCCTCCTCCCACTACAAAAATCAAACGAGTTAAGCTGGCAAAAGCATAGCAAAGAACTGTGCTTTTTAATTCTAAGAAGATATCACAAATCCCCATGGAGAGTCCAAGTGTGGCGATGGTTGCGATGCCTGCCCTTCCCAACACTGGACAGGAAGAGGTGGCTCTTTCCACCATTTGCATGCCCTCTGCAAGTGCTGGTAGGAGCACCCACAGTCCACTTGCTGATATTCAAATTGAAGATGTCACTGTTGAAGTACAACAGGATGAGGCTATTGGTGTAACTGGCACTGAGGAGGAAGTTGACGAGTAGGATTCTGATGGTGAGCTGGTTTGTTTAAATCAGGCACCGAGGGAGGCAGTTGTTGTCTGTGGGATGAAAAAGCCCATCATGGTCATGCCTGGGCAGAAGACCAAACATTCCACCTCTTTGGTCTGGAAATATTTCTATCCAAATCCGGACAACAACTATCTTGCCATATGTACCATATGTAAAGGTGGAATAAGTAGGGGTAGGGACGTTAACCACCTAGGAACATCCTCCCTTATACGTCACCTGCAGCACGTTCATAAAAAGTTACTGTCAAGTTCAGAAACTGTGGCTAAGACCGTAAGCAGTCCAGGGACACCTAAATCCTTTTTCCTGTTGTGTCCAAGCGCCTGCAAATCACACCGTCAACTCCCTCCTCATCAATTTCCTCCTCAGCCAGGATTGGAAGTAGTCCTGCAGGCCATGTCACTGGCATGACTGACTCTCCTATCCGGGATTCCTCGGGAGGATCCTGCATTGCTACGCCTCCTGCTGCCACTGCTGCTGTTGCTGCTGGGAGTCGTTCATCATCCCAGAGAGGAAGTAGGAACACCACTACTTCTTTTACTAAGCAATTAACCCTCCAACAGTCCTTAGCGAGGAGGATGAAGTACGACAGCAGTCATCCTGAAGCAAAGCGGATAACTGAGGCCTTGACAGCTATGTTGGTGTTAGACATGCGTCCGATATCCGCCATTAGTGCAGTGGGATTTAGACAACTGATGGAGGTAGTGTGTCCCCGGTACCAAATCCCATCTAGATTCCACTTCACTAGGCAGGTGATACCGAGACTGTACAGAGACGTCAGAAAAAGTGTCCTCAGTGTCCTAAAAAATGCGGTTGTACCCAATGTCCACTTAACCACGGACATGTGGACAAGTGGAACAGGGCAGACTAAGGACTATATGACTGTGACAGCCCACTGGGTAGATGTATGGCCTTATGCAGCAACAACAGCAGCATCACCAGTAGCAGCATCTCAGAAACGCCAGCTCAATCCAAAGCAGGCTACGCTGTGTATCACCAGTTTCAGTAAGAGGCACACCGCCAACAATCTTTTAGAGAAACTGAGGGAAATCATCGCCCAATGGCTTACCCCACTTAGACTCTCCTGGGGATTTGTGATATCTGACAATGCCATCAATATTGTGCGTGCATTACATCTGGAGAAATTCTAGCACTTCCAAAAGGCCATTCAAGCGTATACATCCACCTATGACATAGGCAAAGGAGGGGGTATGCACCTGTCTAAAGTGCAGTGGAGAATGATTTTCATGTTGTGCAAGGTTCTCCAGCCCTTTGAACTTGCCACACGTGAAGTCAGTTCAGACACTGCCAGCTTGAGTCAGCTCATTCCCCTCATCAGGCTTTTGCAGAAGCAGCTGGAGAAAGTGAAGGAGGAGCTAAGACGGTGCGATTCCGCTCAGCATGTGGGACTTGTGGATGAAGCCCTTCATGCGCTTTGCCAGGATTCCAGGATGGTCAATCTTTTGAAATCAGACCACTTCATTTTGGCCACTGTGCTCGATCCTAGGTTTAAAGCCTACGTGGTGTCTCTCTTTCCGGCCGACACAAGCCTGAAGAGGTGCAAAGACCTGCTGGTGAAAACACTGTCAGCTGAAGCGCAACGTGACACGTCAACAGCTCCTTCTTCATTTTCTCCCGCAACTGGGGCTGCCAGGAAACAACTTAGGTATCCTAAGCAACCCGCTGGCAGTGATGCAGGGCAGTCAGGACCAAGTTTGGACATCTGGTCCAGACTGAAGGACCTGGCAACAATTTCTGACATGTCTACTGTCACTGCATATGATACTGTTACCATTGACAGAATGGTGGAGAATTAGATCGGTGACAGCATCCAAGTAGGCATGTCAGACAATCTGTACCTGTACTGGCAGGAAAAAGAAGCAATTTGGAGGCCCATGTACAAACTGGCTCTATTTTACCTAAGTTGCCCTTATTCCAGTGTGCACTCCGAAAAAGTGTTTAGTGCATCCGGGAAGGCGTATGAGGTTGCTTCCGCAAAATGTGGAGAAGATGATGTTCATCAAAATGAATTATCAATTCTTCCAGGGAGACCAGCCTCCAGAAAGTACAGAGGGACCTGTGGTGGTGGATTGCAGCGGGGACTAATTAATACTCTGTGAAGATGAGGATGTACACAACACTGAAGAGGGTGAGGAATCGGTGGATGAGGAGGATGAGGATGACATCTTGCCTCCGTAGAGCCAGTTTGTGCAGGAACAGATTAATTGCCAGCTTGTTTTGTGGGGGCCCGAACAAACCAATCATTTCAGCCACAGTCGTGTGGCAGACCCTGGCGCTGAAATGATTGGTTTGTTAAAGTGTGCATGTCCTGTTTATACAACATAAGGGTGGGTGGCAGGGCCCAAGGACAATTCCATCTTGCACCTCTTTTTTTTCTTTGCATTATGTACTGTTTGGGGCCTAGTTTTTCAAACTGCCATCCTGTCTGCCACTGCAGTGTCACTCCTAGATGGGCCACGTGTTTGTGCCGCCCACTTGTGTTGCTTAGCATAGTCATCCAGCTCCCTCGGTGCAACCTATGGCCTAAAAACACTATTGTGAGGTGTGAGGTATTCAGAATAGACTAGAAATGAGTGGAAATTAATGTTATGGAGGTTAATAATAGCATAGGAACAGAAAAAAACACAAATTCTGTTTTTTTAGTTTTTATGCTTTTTTCCAAAAGAAAATACAGATCCAAAACACAAAACCCAGAAACCAAAACACGGAAGGGTGGTTTTGGCAAAACCAATCCAGATCCAAAACACGAAGAAAGATCCAGATCCAAAACCAAAATACAAAACACGAAAAGTGTCCGGTGCACTCCCCTAGTTTAGATTAACCTTTTAAAGCTGGAAACATATGAGAAGAACACGTTCTGATTAGTATTATTGTAGTTAGTTGGAATGCACAGTGTCACCTGCAGACATGCAGCAAGTATCTGTCTCTGAGCTCACTGCAATGCAGCCATTCAGCCTATGTATTGAATTCTAAGTTTGAATTTAAACTGCTGTTCTGGGTACACTACAGCCATCAGGTTAATCAAGGTGACCAAAATGGTGCCTAGCACCGCTCTGCCTTTCTAAACTGCAATCTGACTCCTTTCTTGTAGAAAACTCTATTTTCATTTTTGCTTGCTAACTATTTTGGTTGCCTGTGGCACTGAAGATGTTACATTATTCGAGTGTCTTTCTTCGATGACCTCAAAAGAGTTTGCCGCATAGAGCATCAATAATTATTCTGCTGTCTGCAATTTGCAAAGAGCTGACACATTAATCCCTCAGTTAGGGCACAGGTGAGCGGATCACTAACTTTGATTTAGCGGTGAAAGGGTTACCTTCATTTCTTTGTTTTGCTCCTATTTTTTATTTTTGTGTCTCCGACAAATCCCCATCCAGTAGATACCGTGGAGGAAATCTGGATTGTCAATTGCTTTTTCGGAAACAATTCAGCAGCCCTGTCTAGACAGAGCTAAGATAGAGAGAAGCTGTCTGCCCCTCCTTTCCCCATCTCCCTCTGCGTGCCTGTCTCACTGAGCCTCGTGTCTGCTAATTACCCTGAAATTGTGCACTGAGAACCCCTAAGAGTTTCTACGCTTGCAAATCTAGGTCATTTGACTGACATGTGTTTTTCTTTGGCATACTGCGGGCGGTGAGGCAAATTGCGGGCTTTTATTGTGTTAGATCAGGAATATGTCTGTTAGCTTAGTTATATAACTGACCCTTGTAACTGCTCTGAAAGGGACATCTCTTAGGGGGAATAAGCAGTTGCTGGGGAGTCTTGTGGGATTTTATTCTGTGATATCTGAATCATGAGCTATGGAGACATTAAAACCTTATTCACGTATAATAAATATGTTTTATTTAGTGTAAGGTCAGACAACATAAGAGTTGCTACTGCATATTCTTTCTGATCGCTATTGAATATGTATATATGTTTATTAGAAATGAGCAAAGTTTTCAAAACTGTTCCACGGACCATTCACTTCATTCTGAAGAATTGTGATTTAGGTGTCCCCAGTCCTATTGCCACCCAATAAACAGCAGAATGAATTTAATGCAAATTTACAAATGTAAGAATGTATTGCTAGAACTGCATACCTATGTGAAATTTAGGGGTGAGCGGGTTCGGATTTCTGAAATCCGAACCCCCCCGATCCGAGGCCGATCCGAGTCAGGCTCGACTTTTCCTCCCTGACTAGGATCTGAAATCGAGGCAAAACGTCATCATCCCGCCTTCCGGGTCTCGCGGGTTTTGGATCCTATATAAGGTACCCGCTTCGGCGCCATTTTCTCACTCGGCTGTGGACAGTGAAGAGGGAGGGTGGGAGTTAGGGCTGGCTGGGCTGTGTAGTGTAGTGTAGTGCAGTGTAGTGTTGTGCTGTGCTGCTGTTGTCCATAGGGGCTGTGTCCACTCCTCCAAAGTCCATAGGGGCTGGCTGGACTGTGTTGTGCAGTCAGTTGTCCATATGGGCTGTGTCCACTCCAAAGTCCTGTGCAGTGTCCCAGTCCTAAAGGGGTGCTGTAGTGTTGTCCAGGGGGTGCTCTGTCCATCAGGGGTGCTCCCCCCAAGTGCAAAAAAAAAATATATTTTTTCTGTTTGTGAATTTTGTGCACAGTAGCCGCACGTGCATCAACAAAGTAGTGCCAAGCGTGCGCCTGTGTCATAAGTAAAGGGCTGGCTGGCTTGACCGCTAAAGGGTGCTGTAACCCACAAAGTGCACTCACAACAAAATAAAATATATTTTCTGTGTTTGTGAATTGTGTGCACTGTGGCTGCACGTGCATCAACAAAGGAGCAGCGCCAAGCGTGCGCCTGTGTCCCATAAGTAAAGAGCTGGCTGGCTCATTTCTCAAAGGGTGGTGTAACCCACAAAGTGCACTACACTCGAGCAAAAATAAAAAAATATTTTCTGTGTTTGTGTGCGCATTAGCCGCACGTATATATCAATGTAACATAAATGGAGGACCAAACTTTCTCCGATAAAAATAAAATAGGGAAAGATCAAGAACCACTTCCTCCTAGTGCTGTTGCTGCTGCTAGGAGTTGTTCATCATCCCAGAGAGGAAGTAGAACACCAGTACTTTTACTAAACAATTGACCCTCCAACAGTCCCTAGCGAGGAGGATGAAGTACGACAGCAGTCATCCTGAAGCAAAACGTATAACTGCATCCTCAAAGCAGCAGCGACAAAGCGTGCGTCTGTCTGTTAAAGGGTGGTGTAACCCTCAAAGTGCGCTCCACAAAAAAAAAAAAATCTTTTTTTTCCTGTCTTTGTGAATTGTGTGGGCTGTAGCCGCACCTGCATCCTCAAAGCAGCAGCGACAAGCGTGCGTCTGTCTGTTAAAGGATTACATCGGTGACAGCATCCAAGTAGGCATGTCAGACAGTCCGTACATGTACTGGCAGGAAAAAGAGGCAATTTGGAGGCCCCTGTACAAACTGGCTCTATTTTACCTGAGTTGCCCCCCCTCCAGTGTGCACTCCGAAAGAGTGTTTAGTGCAGCCGGGAACCTTGTCAGCAATAGGCGTAGGAGGTTGCTTCCACAAAATGTGGAGAAGGTGATGTTCATAAAAATTAATTATCAACTCTTCCAGGGAGACCAGCCTCCTGAACGTACAGAGGGACCTGTGGTGGTGGATTCCAGTGGGGACGAATTAATACTCTGTGAGGATGAGGATGTACACAACACTGAAGAGGGTGAGAAATCGGTGAATGAGGAGGATGAGGACGACATCTTGCCTCCGTAGAGCCAGTTTGTGCAGGAACAGATTAATTGCCAGCTTGTTTTGTGGGGGCCCGAACGAACCAATAATTTCAGCCACAGTCGTGTGGCAGACCCTGGCGCTGAAATGATTGGTTTGTTAAAGTGTGCATGTCCTGTTTATACAACATAATCCCAAGGACAATTCCATCTTGCACCTCTTATTTTCTTTGCATTATGTACTGTTTGGGGCCTAGTTTTTCAAACTGCCATCCTGTCTGCCACTGCAGTGTCACTCCTAGATGGGCCACGTGTTTGTGCCGCCCACTCGTGTCGCTTAGCATAGTCATGTATCTACCTCGGTGCAACCTTTTGGACATAAAAACACTATTGTGAGGTGTGAGGTGTTCAGAATAGACTGGAAATGAGTGGAAATTAAGGTTTTTGAGGTTAATAATAGCATAGGAGCAGAAAAATCAACACATTCTGTGATTTTAGCTGTTTTTATGCTTTTAAAAAAAAAAATACAGATCCAAAACACAAAACCCAGAACCCAAAACACCGAAGGGTGGTTTTGGCAAAACCAATCCAGATCCAAAACACGAAGAAAGATCCAGATCCAAAACACAAAACACGAAAAGTGGCCGGTGCACACCCCTAGTGAAATTCTATTTGCGCAAAATTTCACAGCATGGTTTCTTATCTTTAATGGCTAATTCAATGTGATACAATGGGCTGATTCTGAGACGGTCTGATCTTTTTACACGGACGCAAAGAGAGTTTTAACATTCACTGTATGTAGGTCTGTAGAGAGCCATCCCAAGCCCCAGTATTTTTTGGGGTGTGGTCTAATTGTGGGAGGCGTGGCCATGCCAATCTTATAAAAAAAAATTGAAAACATTTGCAGAGCCTGCGCACTGAACGGCTGCGGGGTGGGGTGGGGTGGGGGGTTATCAGATCACAGCTTCGTACTGTAAGCTTGCTAGACTCTGTAACATTTATTCTTATAAAGAGCATTTACCAGTCTCTGGGCGTGATTTAGAGATGGATGCAATGACGATCGGTGGTCTGCGCATGTGCCAAGTTTCATTACCATCAGCGAATGCAGCGAGGATTTAGGTGCAGTGTAATTGACAGTCAGGGACTGTTTGTGGGAGGTAAGGGGGAATGGTGGCTCAAATGCAGGTTTGTCACAAACGTTTTTGGGGAGTGTCGCAGACTGCGATTGCGATCCCATACTCAGATAATATGGCTCCAGCGTCCACTCTGAGAAACTATAGGGTAACTCAGGGCCTGATTCACTACAGTACGCAACTGAGATTACGCACGCAATCGAGCAATTGTTTTGTTCTGCGTATTGCGCATGCGCAAACTAGCTATTGTGTTCGGGACTGAGGGCCTGATTCAGAGCCGTAAGCTCTGAATCAGCGCATGCATATGGGTCGTAATGCGCATGCGCCAACCAGTCATTGCGGTCGGAAATTGTGCGCTCGCAAAATAGCGTGTGCCTGCTAATTTGAGTGACAGGATGAGGCGTTTGTGGGTGATAACAGGGGAAGGTGCTTGAAAACGGGGAGTGGAGATCCGAACGCAGGCGTGCCAAACGGTCAAAACGGGCGTTTTAAGGGTGTGCATAATTAACAAAGCAGCGTCATCGGCCACGTCACTTGATGTCTCTTAGCCTGAACTGTTGGCATGCTTGCGGTAGGAAAATCCAACCACAAGCACTGCGAGCAGTTCAGACGCCTTTCGATGTACTTGATTAATCTAATAAATAGCGGAGATGACGTATGATGCGAACGGCCAGGGGGCGTCTTTACAAAATTGCGAGCGCATGTTTCGTTCGCTCGCTCAGACATAGAAGCGTCAACAGACCGCAAAGAGCGAGCGCTCAATTTAAATAGCCGGCCCCTTTTTCAGAACGACCATTCGCAAATAGCGTCCGGCTCTGAATCAGGCCCTGAGATCGCAGTGACTATGCAGACCCATCGCAGAGTGATTGACAGGAGGTGCCATTTGTGGGTGGTGACGAGGGGGGTGTCGGGCGAACGCAGGCGTGCCAGCGCGTTGCAGGGGCATGCATAAATTATCCACTGCGATGGCCTACCCAGTCTGAAGTCTCGTAGCGTGCGTGGTTGTTAGCAATTTCTGAGTAAGGTCAGAGCTTATGCAAGTGTGTGTGAGGCTGCAATGGTACTTGATTGTACCAATGGTTTTTCAGTCTTGCTAAACATTACGTATGTGTGTTGTATAAAGTGGGCGTCCTTATCTTATGCTGACGGGATAGCGATCGCAATGGATTAGCATACTATCGCAGTTGAACTGTGTGCGTAATCGCAGTTGCGATCCGTAGTGAATCAGGCCCTCAGTCCTTTGATAACTACTGATTTGCATCGGATGCTGCGTCTTTGGATGCAATCATTTAATTTTGGAAAGCCGCCGGTCAGTGTCTCAATACAAATCCCAACAGCTGCAACATTTTCATATTTTTGCATGGCTGTTGCGTGCAGAGTCACAGCAGCGGAGGCGGCACTGAATCAGGCCTCTGTGAAACTTTGATTGGTCCTCAATCATTCTGTACAAGACACTGGGGTTAACAATCGCAACAGTTTTCTCCACTCCACAACCGAACTGTTGAATAGTGGGTAAAATGGCTATTTTCTTCTGCAGAAAGACTTTTGTTATTGGCGCTAACAAAATATACTGCAAATCTGGGTGTATCTAGCAAGTAAAAGCATGGGATTTTGTTCATGTTTTCATCAAAACATTTAAGCTTGCAGCCCGTCATCAAGGGACCCCAATTCTCTTGCAGTACTCCAGCTTGTATGTTATATTCTCTGGTAACAGATTCTGGATTGTGTATCGTTGTTCAATCTTCTCCCTTCATTTGCTCTAACAAGTACCAGACCTTGGGCCAAATGTAATAGGGTGAGAGTTTAGAAAATATGAGAATTTAGCAGTAAACTCTCACACTGTTACATTGATCGAGTTGTATCTTCAAAATGGGAAAAAATCTGGATGAGAGTTTAAATCGTGAAAAAGATGCGAGTTTGCAAGTTCACAGACTCTGTTACATTGGCCGAGTGTTAAAAAGTGTGAGAGTTTACTCTCACATTATCTAAACTCTCACCCCATTACATTTGGCCCCTTGGGAAAGTGTAGAAGATCTCTTGTCTTTTTTCTCTCGTTTTCTCTTTTCTGCCCTGAGGAAGAATGCATCAGTCTTTAATAATACTGAAATACACAGTTGTATTTATTAAGCATTAGAAGGTCCTGTAATAGAAGTCAGTTGCCTGTCAGTTTGAGATACTTATGTACGCTGTGTCTGTATTTATTTGGCTTCTCTGCAACAGTACTATTGCAGAGAATTAATAAGAGGCCTCCAATGACTTTTACATCATGTGGATGGCCGGGTGTGATGTTTACCTGGGGAAGAGATAGCACCTGGATGCACTATGGGAAGAAGGCAAGCCGGCGGAGGTCGTGTGATGCTCTGGGCAATATTCTGCTGGGAAACCTTGGGAACTGGCATTCATGTTAATGTTACTTTGACACATGCCACCTACTGTACCTAAACATTGTTGCAGACCAAGTATATATAATGAGTCCTGCCACACTGCAAACATTGTTCAGGAATGGTTTGAGGAACAAGACAAAGAGTTCAAGGTGTTGACTTGGCCTCCAAATTCCCTAGGTCTAAATCCAATAGAGCATCTGTGGGATGTGCTGAAAAAGAAGTATGAGCCAAGGAGGCCCCCACCTAGAAATTTACAGGACTAATGCTCCTGCATCTCGTCAGCGACATCCTCCGTCGGCCCTACATGCAGGTCCGACGGGGGATGTCATTAGCAAGGGCCATGCAGCCGAATGCAGTTAAATCCTGAAAGGGTGGCATTACCCCTTTAGCGCTCACTAAAGGGGTTATGCTTCGATGATAAATGGGGGCCATGATAATGCTGGTCATGGAAAAATTGTATTTAGTTTACTAAAATGTACAAAAATAATCTCATAGTAACAGTGAAACCGTCATCTTCATGTACACGTGTTGCCAAAGCAGACAGGATCAGTAGTGTGCTATATTAATACGTTCATCATCTAAATCTGCCTAATTGGCTGTCACTATCGCTGCTTATATGTGCACCATTATATGAATTTGTAAGGATCTATTACAATTAACCTGGCACCCTGGCAGCCTTTATAGTGCATTAACCTCCTCATTCAGTAAAGAGAAGAAAATAAACATATGAGGTTATTTAAGGTAGCTCCCCCCCTCATCCTGGTGCTTTTTTCCTGTCTATAGGCTGAGTAAGTAGCTTATTAGAGTAGCTAGAATTTTTCTTTTTTTATTGTGTGGTTACATATTTCCCATGCTTCCTTAGTGCACTACAGTGATGTGTGTTTTGGTGAGGCAGAGCCTTTCCTGTCATACTTGGGTATACTCCAGAGTTTTGACTACAAAAATTATATTTAAAATTATATCTTCTTTGTATTATTCTAAAAATTTTTATAGTCAAAACTCTGGAGTAAAAAGTGTATGGCAGGTGAGGCACTGCCTCCCCTGTCTACATTTTCCGCACATCCCTGATCAAAACACACCAAATTTCCAGCACTATATACTGCTGCCCTAGGGTTCATATACCTGTAAATCTGGCTCTGATACTAGCCAGTGCCTCCCCAGCCATTGTCCTCACCGCACGTCACTGGTGCACTACTTCTGTGCAAACAGGGACAAGGTTTAGTCATCCCTGCTTCCTGTCTACCTAAGAGGGCAAAAGTGGGACAGTCATCATACTGAAAGTTCAAAAGCATCAGCACTGTTTATTCTTTAATCGTTTGTGTGATGGAGACCCAGGGTGTCAAAGCCACCATCGCGGCTTGTTACTCTCTCATGCCCCAGCTGTCGCTCCTCTTTCAGGACGCCGAGTTCTCCGTCCACAGCTTCAGACAGCTTCCTCTGTTGCCGAGCAACGTAGACGCCGAACTGGGACGGCATCTACGGTTGCTAGGAGATCTAGATTCTGGGCTGATGCACGCATTCCTGGGAATACTGGCTAATGTGTTTCGCCTCAGCTGCTGGCTAATAGCTCATCTTCTACCTTGCACGCCATTGGTGTATTGCCTTTTGTAAGCCTGCTGGTTCAGCGCCATCTTGCTGGTTATATTGTATCCATACGTATGTGCCTAGTTCCTGCCAGTCAAACTCCTGCATGTCTGCCTTTGTCTATTTGAGACCACTGTCTTTGTTGTGATACCATCTAACGTCTTTGGTTCGCTCACTGCTGTTACCATCCAGAGCAGTGTTCCAGCTAAGGGTAGGCATGAAGCAAGCATCGGTCACCTCAAGTCTGATCTTTGTCTGCTACCTCACCGCATCTGCGGCTTTATTTGAATCCTTTATGAAGAATAGCAAAGGTACAAAATGTCGTGATACGTTTAATATCCTGACAGTGGGGATTCCAGCGGTCACAATGGTGATGCCAGAATCCCAACACTTAACGGCCGCCGAAATCTCGAAGGTAAGTAGCAGGGTGGGAAGGAGGGTTAGGGGTTAGGCACTAAGGGGGGCTTAGGTTTAGGAACCAGGGGGGGAGGTTAGGGTTAGGCACTAAGGAAGGGGGGTAGGATAGGCACTAGGGGAAGGGTTAGATTTAGGAACTAGGGGGGAGGTTAGGTTTAGGCATCGGGGATGGAGGATTAGGGTAGGGTTAGGGATTAGGTTAGGAAAACTTACCTTGAGCTGTGAAGATGCTAACCTAGTTGGGATGCCGGCGTCAGGAATCTGACCACTGGGATCCTGAACGCCGGCATCCGATACCCAACCCCAAGATGTCATATAATAAAAATTGTATGTCCACTTATTAGCTATTGGAGTATAGCAAATTAACCAGCTCAGGTTGGGTTATTCTTAATTCCTTCACTAGTCATCCATTAGGACATAGTAAGAAGTTGCAGAACAAAACTGAACCCTACACTGTTTCCAGTAACTACAAGTGAAACTATGGGTAAGATGTATCAAGCAGTGTAAAGAGTGGAGAAGTGGACAAGTATCGAAGTTGCCCATAGCAACCAATCAGCATCTACTTATTATTTTATAGAATGTACTTGATAAATGCTACCTCAAAACCTTTTTGGTTGCTATGGGCAACTTCTCCACTCTTTACACTGTCTCATACTGTATATCTCCCCCTATATTTCTAAAGCTACTTTTTTTATATATTTCCTTTTTTTTTTTACAAAAGATAAACATTTAAGATTGTAAATACAGAGCTATGGGAAAAATGTCAAATTTAACCTGTAATTACGTCACCTGAGACCCCTTTAAGGTTCACAACATAGAATTGCTGTTTCAAAAGCACATGTGTGTATTGTCAGATTCAAAGAAATGTACTTAATGCATCCAATCAAGGTTATTTTGTGGCTGGCAGTCTATCGTCTGCAAGAGAGCTGGTGTTGCCCATGGGTGGTGTATTATTGGGTGGAGTGAGGGGTTGACTCTTCAGTGTTTTCCAAAACAATTTCAAGGATTTAAAAAAAAAAAAAAAAAAATCTTATAAAAAAAGGGATTTATGAGGGAGAACTAATCTCAGAAAATCTGTTGACAATATTTGTTAAAATTCTATAGCTTTCTTTTCTTCCTCCCTCCATTTACTGTAGTTAAAAAATTAATTTGTAATTTTTTTTAGCTCAATCTGAGGCAGAAGTGTTTTATTAATTTAGTGGGTCTTTGCGTGACAGTAGTGCTTTTATCTGTCCAGGGGAGAATGGTGAGGGGAACATAAGTGACAACGGAAATAGGGGCTTGAGCCAGAGTTTTACGCTCTTACGATGGCAACATTTTCTGGGATGCTGGCCATTGCCGCCCTCTCCCCATCCACAAATGGCTGCAGCATGTCAATAATGCTGCGGTTAGTGTACACTGCTGGCGATCGCACAGACACTGATCGGAATATCTGCAGTACATACCCAGCACATACGCCGATCGGCCACCATCTGAGTTGTACTAAAAAAATTGGTTTTGCGTACATCTCTGAATCATACCCCAATATTCACTCATTGTTATGGTTGCCCAGTCCATTACATACTGAAATTTGTCACAGCCACACTCACCTGTCATTCTCTATGAGCAAATAAACTCTGTGCAGAGCATCGGTGATGGTGCACTGCAGCACTTTTCCCCTCAGCATAGCAGGAGAAGAGCTACTAGCAGGAGTGCATTAGAAGAGCAGTATGAAGTGGAACATGCCTGCCAGGACAGTCCTGACTGTCCAAAATAAGAACTATCCTGCCAGAACCAGGACAGTTGGCAGAGAGTGCTGCTCTCTTCTATCTGTTCTAGGCAGCTTGGACTGTCAACTGCCAGAGCTAACCTATGTTTCTTCTTAGGTGGACCTGAAATGGCAGTGCCTTCCTGGATACTGAACAATGGGTAACATTCTAGGTCTTCTTACCAACAAAAAGCCCCAAACACCACACTTAATAATAGACTTTATTCCTCTCAATTAGCCCATTTATGAAATTATTAGCCCTCACATTTTCTATAATTATAGACGTGTGCACGGGGTGTGAAGGGTGTGCGCCGCACACCCAAAACGCAGCGTCATCCCAAATAATCAGTGAATAAATCAGGATCAGCAGACACAGATCCCAGCTCTATACCTGGGGGTGGAGCAGTGATATCAGCATGAGCTCCAATCCATGAGTAGTGACATGCAGACTAAACTCTCTCAGCGGCAACCAAAGGCTGGAGCTCACTCTTGATCTCCGGCTTCCGGCTCAACTCCCCCCACGGGTACTATGTGATAGACGTCATGACATCTCTCCCATAGTTCAGAGGACTCGGAGCAGCCAGGTGGGCCAGAGGCATGCAGAGGAGCGGGGCTTAAGGTAAGTATTGTTTATTTATTTTTTGTGTAAGTGGTACTATAGGGGGCATAACTTCTGGTGGCACTACTACTGGGGGCATTACACAGGGGGCACTACTACTGGGGCCACTTCTACTGGGGGCACTATTACTGGGGGCATTACTACAGGGGGCATAACTATTGTTGGCACTTCTATAGGGGGAATTACTACTGGGGACATTACTACAAGGGGCACCATTCCTGGGGGCACTGCATAAGGGACACTGCCACTACTGTGGGCTCTGCATAAAGGGCACCACTACTAGGGGTACTGAATAAGGGTCACCACTACTGGGGGAACTGCATAAGGGGCACCACTACTGGGGGCAATGAATTAAGGGGCACTACCACTTCTGGGGGCACTGAATAAGGGGCACTACCACTGTGGGCACTGCATAAGGGGCACCACTACTGAGGGCACTGAATAATGGTCACTACCACTACTGGGGCCACAGCATAAGGGGCACTACCACTACTGGGGGCACTGCATAAAGGGCACCACTACAGGGGGCACTGCATCAGGGGCACCACTACAGTGGGCATTGCATTTGCATAAGGGGCACTACTGCTGTGGGCATTGTGTATAAGGGGCACTACGACTGTGGGAATTGTGTAAAAGGGGCACTGCTGTGTGTCATACATGAATAAGGGACACTACTGTGTGGTGTAATGTGAATCAGGGGTGAATCAAGATTGTGCTACTGTGTTGTGTCATTTGAATTGGGAATACTATTGTGTGACCACGCCCCTTTCTTTTGAGACCACGACCCTTTTCTTTCAGTGCGTGTCTACAGTGCACGCTGTCCCTTTTTTCAATAAGTGCCGAGGGGGGGGAGGGGAGAGTTGCACCACTTCTCTATGTCATAGGTAACACTTCTTACTTTGTGTGGATCGGGGGAGGAGAAACATGTCCTTATATGTTTGTGTAGCCCCAGTCTGTGATATCAATGTCAGGTGCCACACTCGCTGTCCATTACCAACATGGTGAAGCAGCAACTTCACAGATACTGTCACTCCATGTCAGCGGCCAATGCATAGAGAGGGCTTCACGGTGACAAGCAAACCAAGGACCTTATTTATCAACGAGTTTTATCACTCTCAACGATAAAACTTGTTACGTATGAAAAATGATGCTCCAGCCAATTAGCTCCCAACTGTCATCTGTTCGAAAAATTACAGTTGTGAGCTTATTGGCTGGAGCACCATTTATCATACGTGACAAGTTTTATAACTCGTTGAGAGTGATAAGTGAGGCCCTGAATTAGGGACAGTGTGTAATTAATTTATTCGATTAGTTGCCTTCTAAACCCCGGAACCTCAGGCGACATCCAAATTGGCCCTGCATAATTAGTAACCATTTTGTGTTCCCTCTAGCTCCGGCGGGAGGCAGGGGGCCGGAGCTAGAGAGGGCATGCCCGTGCGCGCGCGTGACCGAGAAGGGGGCGTGGTCATCGGAAAAGGGGGCGTGTCTATAAGATGCGTCCCCTTTTTGTCACTCTTGGGGGCGTGCCCGGCACTTACGGACACGCCGGGCAGCCCATAAGCCCTGCAGACAGGAGAATAGATGCCGGGCGCATGCGCCCGGCGTCTATTCTCCGGCGGTGACCGGGTCACTGCATGTTTCTCCACCCGCGGGACACTGCGGGTGAGAACGGCTCCCGCAGGCTGTGAGGGCAGGGCGCTTTTTGCCCTCCTCCTGGAGGGCAGGGTGCTTTTTGCCCTCCAGAAGGAGGGCAGGGTGCTGCGCCCCGCTAAAACAGCCTAGCGGGAACGCTAACCATTATTCTTTTCCAAAAACCTCCTCTATTATCCTTTTGTGACATGCCTTAATAAATGTTCCTGCTGTCTTAATAAATGTTCTTGCTGGCCATTTAACAATGAGACATAACCCTTTTAGCACTCCCTAAAGAGGTTATGTCCTCCTTTCAGTATTTAACAAACAGAGGTAATCTTAGCTTACCACTGTTTGTCATTGTACCACTTACACATAATTACCTACTTTCCCGAAAATTGCGGGAGGTTTCAGAAATTACGGGTAGCCCTCCGCAACTCCGGAAGAGTGTTCCTAGTGAAGTGGGCAGGATGGGGAAATAGTTGCCGTAAACACAATGACTGTGTAACCACACTAATCACTAAAACTACGGTGTAGTCACATTAATCAGGTGGAATATTCCCAGTGATCCCTGATAGAAATCTGAAGATACCTGAGGACTCCGAGTAAGATTTGTAGGGAAGCACTACAGTGTTCTGACCAATTCTGTACATTTCAAAGAAAGCATCATAATAAACAGCTTTTCTCCCATTATTTCCACCCTAATAATAAAACCGTGGGTGTCCTATATTTGCCTCTCGTGATAATTCAAGATACTATAACCCACCAATGCCATGATTGTCCAGGCTCATGGTTGTCGCAGGGAGTGGTTTGAACAGTAATGTATTTACATATTTGTATGTCCTCAAAATTTCCACATCACATATTACAGACAACTCCTAGATAAATAGAGTGGAAAAAAACAATGTGAGTCATTACAACTATCCATGTAACCTACAAATCCACAGCAGCTGCTGATCTGATTATCTTGAGGATTCAAATAGATGCAAATGGCACTTTTCTGCTTAAGTAAAGACAGTGGATGTAGATGAAAAATAAATGAATGACTTAACTTTTACAGGAATTGCAGAGAAATTAATGGTTCTATCTCTGGTGATGTTTGATTTTTTTTTTTTACACAGAAAAAAAATAATTTAGAGCACAATTTACCACAAACTACAAAATATGTTAACTTTTATTAATTATTTTTAAATATTTCCTATTAGTGATATTAACATATTATATAGAAATGAGTGGTTTGGTTTAGCAGGATTCCAAACACACTCAAACTTGGGGTTTCCGAGGAGACGCAAGTCCCAGCTTGGGTCCTAGGACCTCATTCAGACCCGATCGCAAGCGCTGCGCGCTCGCAACCGGGTTGATGTTTTGGTCCTGTGCACGCGCAGCAGTTGCACTGCGCGTGCGCAAGCCCCGGAGCGAGAGAGAAACTCTCTCACTCCGGAGCTCACTACAAAAGGGCCGGCTGTCGATGTTGATCGACAGCTCGGCCCATTTTGTAGGCGGGGCAGGGGAGTGGTTTCACAAACGGAGGCGTTCCTTAAGGAACGCATGCCGTTTGTGGTCGGCCGCACTAACATCAGCAGTGATGTCAGTGGGGAGTTTCCTGGGGCTTGCGGTTGCCGAGACCCAACCTTAGGGTCTCGTCGCAAGCCCCGATGGTCGCGATGGTCTTGACCATCGCGACCATCAACCTGGTCGGTCGTAAGCTGTGGGTGGTAACCCAGAGCTTTGCTAGCGACCAGGAGGCCGCACTAGAAAAAGCAAGCAGCCGCCCTTATTCAGAGTGAGTGGTCGCTTCTTGCGACTGCCTCTGAATGAGGGCCTTAGTGCCAAGTTCAGATCTTAAAACTAAGGAAAACTTAATTTTCCCGGAAAATTCGGATTTCAGGTTTTTTGGATTGCATATAAGAGTAATTCCCCTGTGATCAGGCGCCATTTCACACAGGAGAGTGCCATGTCCCTGTCAGCTGCACCCCAAAATAAATAAAGTGTAAATAAGATATTTTTTTCTGGTGTCAAAAAACATTTCATGTCTTTTATAATTCAATTTAAATCATATTTCATGAGTGTAGTGTATATTACTGTAATTACTGTGTGTGGTTGTGTCCCCCGTCAGCTGCACCTCAAAAATATTAAACTGGAAAAATATTTTTTTATGGTGTCAAAAAAATCTGCAATCTTTTATAATTTCATTTAAATAGTATTTCAACAATGTGTGTCATGGAGAGACAGCGTATATTACTGTAATTACTGGGTGTGGTAGTGTCCCCATTAGCTGCACCCTAAAAGAATAAGTGAAAAAGTATTTTTGGTGTTTAAAACAATATAGAAACATTTTTTTTCTAATATCAAGAATCATTTCAAGTTTTTTTTAATTACATTTAAATCATAATTAATCTAATAAATAGCGGACATGACGTAGGATGCGAGCGGCCAGGGGGCGTATTTTTTCATAAAACGACCGCAAGTTTTGTTCGCTCGTTCAGACCTAGAGGCGTGAACAGACCGCAAAGAGCGAACGGTTGATTGGAATAGCCACCCCTATTTTCTGGACGAGCGAGCGCTAATTGCGTCCGGCTCTGAATCAGGCCCATTGTTTTCCTGGTTTCTAATAAAATGTAATTTTTTTTATAATTTAATTTAAATCATGTTTCAAGTGTGTGTGTTTTTTACAGGCAGCATGTGTTAATGTACTTACTGGGTATGGTCATTTCCCTGTCAGCTGCACCTCAAAATAACTGAAGTGATAAAATAATATATATTTTTTTCCGGTGTCAAAAAAGATTTTGGGTAAGTATAATAGGGTTCGAGTTTGTAAAAAATGCATTTTATTTTTTGAGAGATTTGTGCGAGTTTGTATTTGACCAATGTAATAGACCACAAGAACTGCAAACTCGCACTAAACTCGCATCAACCTTTCTCGTACCAGACAAACACCCCATCCAGATGTTTTCCATGTTAAACATACAAGCTTGCACAGAACTATCAGAAACAAACTCGCAAAAGAATACATTGGTTCAAGGTCGAGTTCATTGTGCGAGTTTAATGTCAACCAGCATCTGAGGCCTATTAACACACAAGATGTCCATTTACACTAATTAACCCTCTATATAAATCACACCTACCTCCATTTCACCTGTGTGGGTGTAGCAACGGTGAATTTTCTGAACTCCTATGAGATGTACATGTCTGGGCTCCTTACTATTGAGGAGCAACACAGGAGGAGGGCACAGGAGCATCACCAGAAACAGTGCCCCATTAGGGTACATGCCAGATGAACCTATAGATTGTGGATGGGACTGGACTCCCTCTCAAATCAGGAGATCTCATTCCCCAGTCAAGAGTCAGAGTAGCATCACCTCAAGATAGCCTTCTATAGGCTCTCTGGATTTCCTAACGTTACTGGGAGTCATAGATTGTACCCACATTGCGATCAGAGCACCACACTTGAGGGGGAAGTGTATGTCCTTAGGCATCACTACCACTCTCTCAATGTGCAGGTGGTCTGTGATGTTTACCTCCGAATTCTCAGTGTGGTTACAGGTTATTCAGGATATTGTTATGATGCATATAGCCTATTCCAGTAAGCGCTATGTGAGTTTAATTGTAGACAGATGCAGGAGGGCTGGCTAACATGTATGTTGTACTTGCTGTTCCCACTAACAATTACTTCTGTCGTTGCAAGTGTGTGACAGTTTGCGACTGCAGGGCCCCTGATGAGTATGCTCTTAAAGTGAACCAGACAATCTGCTGTAAATATATAGATTGACTGGAACATGTTTGTTACAGTGGTCAGAATCCTGGTACCAGGCCCCTTTTCTGTCTAATCAACAGGGACCCAGTAGCTACAGTGGTCAGAATCCAGGTAGAAGGTCCCAATCTCCTTCGGGCTCCTTGGGCGCTCATGCTGACGCCCAATGTCACACCAAGCGTGAATCAAGTCAAATCTGTTTATTGTAATGACAAATCGGGGTACAGCAGCTTGGGTAGCTCAATTCAGTTTACCAACCATCTGTGCAAGTTCAGAAGCTCATGCACTTCCTATTGCGCAGCCTGGAGGAGGGGCTCAAGCATACATCAGCTGTGGTGGGAGGCGGCGACCTAGCCAAGTGGGAGGGACCAGAGGCTGGTGTAACAATACAGCCCAAGGTGACATTTGCGACACGGGGCTCATGATAAAATTAGGCATGGAAAGTACGTTCTCATTTTCCAGGTCACAGAAACAGGCAGACTAGCCCTAGAAGCTGCAAAGAAGAAAGGGGGAGGTGTTAGCGAGGAGGCCTACAAGACTTTTTTTTCTTGATGCGGGATGCTTGTATTCACCCCTGATATTTCGAAACCAGAGTCGGCGAAGACTTGAAATTGTTGAGATACTTGCATATTATTTTACATGCATGGTTATTATTTGATGAATCCTTCATAAAAAAAACAGGATGGAAGACACACAAAGATTTTGAGTTATGAAACTTGGAGGTATTGTTTAAAGTATCACAGAATACCCCCTGCACCTAAAAGGGAAGGTAGGATGTCGGATAGAACCCGGCCTATTGGGCCCTTTCTTAAACAAGGATATTGTTTCATCTGCAACAATACGGGTCCGGCAAGCATGCCGCTTTGAGCATGTGTGCGCACAATGTGGATGTCCCACCAAAGATTGCAATAGAGGCAGAACAGGGGGCTCAAGATACAAGAGAGGTGCCGGAAGTCCATCTGCAATTAGCTAAGTTCCCAATTAACTTGCCGGCACTGGACAGATGGCTCGTCCAGTCCCTTGATCTTGTTGGATGGTTTTAGTTTCTTGTTCAGATTGCCCATATTGGGGGTTGTTTTGACAGGTTCCCCTAGAAACCTTAATTCCACTAGGGATTTTCCCAGGTTTGTTTGAAAGTGTAGAAGGAGGTGTCCCTAGGAAGATGGGATGGCCCCTTTGAGTTGCTTCCCAAACCTGATTTGTGCATTTCACCTGGCCCCTAAAAAAGCCCAGGGAAAGTTTTACCTCATCCAACACATGGCGCTATCGACGATAGTCAATTTACAGTGGATAGTGTACCAGACATTTGCTAAGGCACTCGACTTTGTGAGGAGAGGCTGGCCCAGGGCGCTAATGGCCAAGCTGGACATGGAGTGTGCTTTATGGCTGCTGCCTCTACACACCTCTTCTTTCCAATTAATGGCTTTCAGATTGCAGAATGGTATTGCATTAACAAGCGCTTGTCTCTGGACTGTGCAGTTTTGGGTGCTTCCTTTGAGAAGCTTTTCCCCATAGTGGTTGCAGTGGAGTTCTGGGCCAACTGCTTTACATTGTGTTCTGGTGTGACAACTTAGGGGTGGTACATGTGATTAACAACCAGCAAACTGCTTCCCTTCCAGCATTGTGCCTTGTGAGACACCTAGATCTGGCTTGTCTTAGGAATAATGTTACGTTTCCCACGAGACGTATGCCGGGAGACGAGAATCTGCCAGCTAGCGCTTTCGGCCTGTCTACGTGGTGAGAAATGTCCTTCTCATGTTTGGCAGATCCTTGAGCCTACATCGGCCTCACATGTAATTCCCTAGCTCCTGCCCCGTACCACAAGTACAGTGCAGCTTGGTATGTATGGCTAAAGTTCTTAGAGATGAACCCAGATAAAGCCAGCAGACAGGTCCTATTAGACTATATACATCTAGGAGAGTTACATTTAAAGGTGTTCCAAGGCATCCATGTCTGGCGCTCTAGCAGGTATTTTTTTTCCTGAATTTAAAAGGTCAAAAGGATGTAACTAAGTGATTTCTTATCTCAAAGGCTTTGAAAGGCATCAACCCGGAAAAAAGATGTACAGTAAGAATGCCAATTGACCCAGACATGTCAAATTTTATGAGTGCACCGCTAACAGCCCCTTTGAGGTTGCCCTATTGCAGGTGGCTTTTTTTTTTCTTACTTTGAAGCTTTTCATATAGGGGAGCTGGGGGCTTCTTTCAGGGCCTTAACCAACACAGGTTTATTGTGTGATAATGTCATCATCAGAGAGTTTGAGGTTTATGCAAACATTCACTAATCCAAATCAGATCAGATGGACAGGGGCCAATGGATTTCCCTGTCATCTCATGAGAATAAAGATATCTGTCCACTTCAGTTGGCACCCCATTAGTTCCTAGCTATGTTCAAAATATATATTACGCATTTGCATTTGGATGTTAGGAACTTTGGTTCTTGTCATACCGCATATCTCGTTGTTTAAATCATGTAGAAATGCATATTAATTTAATGAATAGACTATACATCACTCCTGATAGATTGCATACCATTTGGCCCTCTTGTTCCAAGTTTTGTTGATGAAATTGCAGAGAAGTTCCACCATGTTTTCCATGTTTTTTGGGCATGTCCCCTCCTATGTAATTTTTGGGATGAAGTTTTTTCACTGATTCATAAAGTGTTGGGTCTCACCTTGACCCCTTCTCCGTTTCTAGCACTCCTACATCTTTACCCAGATCTAGCGCAAACACATCAGAGGTATGTGTTAGGTCACATTTGTATAGCAGCACGTGCAGCTTTAGCACAATGTCGAAAACAGCCCCTCCCACCTCTGCTACGTAAAGTATTTCACAAAGTCCATTTTCATTTCTCTCAGGAAACATCTTCTGTTCCTTATTCCACATCCGCTTCCTCTCCAATTATGAATTGGATGGCTTGGCATGAGTATGTTACCGATGGCGAGGGCGCTTAGCTTATATCTGAACCGTCTTTGTCAGACCCATTGCCATTTAGGTAAAATGAGGTTGATTCTATTTGAACTATCATTTTACTGTGTGATCAGAGCCGTAACTAGACTTTTTGGTGCCCAGTGCCAGAGAGAGCAATGGCACCCCCCCTTTTTTAAATAGGGACATAAGATAGTGTATCTGAAAAAGAGCCATGGCCTCATGGGGAAGGGCCAGAGAAGAGATAGGGGTACTCCTGGGGCAGCCAGAAGTTGCTGGGGATACAAGAAGAGGAAGCTACAAGTGAGAATGATAATAAACAGGAAAATTGATAGGCCTGAACAGCACCCCCTGCCCTGCAGTGCCCTGTGCCACGGCACAGGTCGCACTACCCTAGTTATGGCCCTGTGTGTGATTAATGTTAGTTTGTTTACATTATTTCGCTGTTAATAAATTTGTATTATTTTTTGTATTGCATTGTGTTTACTGGATTTTCTGTATCCCTCCCCCTTGTTATCTTACCTACCCTCTCTTTTTTCTGTATCCCTTTCCCTGAAAAGTGTCAATAAATATTATTGATGATAAAAAAGAACTTCGTTTCTCACACTTTTTGGATTGGAGAGGCAACTATTACTTTAGCAAGTTGAGTGATCTCAGTCTGTTTGCTGCTATAAAGATGGATTTATCTGATCTTCATGCTCATATGCCCTTGGTCCGGCTGGTGTGGTTTAACATAGTTTCTAGATGGTGCATATTGGCTGTGTCTGGGAAGGCTATGTAGGAAGCTAGATGGCAATGTCAAAAGAAGGGTTGGCAAGTTCATAAGAAACTTGGTTGGTGCAGTGATCCACATCTGTCAAAGAATGGTAAGGCCTTGTTTGTGGAGGATCTCCTGGCTGGTGTTAGAAGATAGTTTTTCTGCATTTGGTAATGGGAAATACATTATAAGGTACATGATTATATAAGTATTTAGAGGATGATATGTCCTCTGTAGCCGTGTAGTATTGTGCACACTTACTGATTTCACTTGCCTCAGTAAAGGCAGCGGACACTTGCCTTGGTATAGTGTTGATAATGTTACTGCACCCTTTAATAAAGATGAAGCTTGAAGGTTTCTCCTAAACTAATGGATGGATAGGCATGCATTAGTGTTAATGTTTGCCTCTATTTACATCACAAACTGTGGGTTGGAGGACCTCAATCCTTAAGTGGAGGTGGGCATGGTATTGCCCATCTGAAGTGGGGTTGGGTACGGTATTGCCCAACCCATATGTCCAGATTCAGATAGAATGCTTGCAATTGCTTTTCCTGGCCACCAACTTTATGGAAGTGATTAGTAAAATTTGGACTTCCTGCCAGCTATTGTGTGTGTTGTGTATTTATCTCATATTTGATTAGAGAGTTTATAATGTGATTACAGTTATAAGGGGTTAGTGAATAAGCTTGGCACAAGGTAAGACATCAGCTTTAAGTGGCTTTCTCCTGTTTTCATCTTAAGTAGTGCTTTTCACCAGTTAATAATCAGTCTGTAATACAGGGGTGGGGAACCTTTTTTCTGCCAAGGGCCATTTTGATATATATAACATTATTCGCGGGCCTGGTGCAGGCCACGCCCCCTCCGTGTGATGGTCTTGACCATCGCGACCATCTTTTTGGCCGCTCGCTATAGCTGTGGGTGGTCACCCACAGCTATGCGAGCGGCCAGGAGGCCGCTCTAACATTCAGAGGGACAGCCCTGATTCAGAGCGAGCGCTCTGTCAGAGCGTCCGGCTCTGAATCAGGGCCTCAGTCTTTAGGTTTAAGTATATCTCAGTCGGCACATGCATTGCACTGTTGGCATATATAACTCTATCTGTGGCAGATATATAACTTTTATATTGCAGCTCATTTACAATGGGCATGTCTCCCTTGCTCAGTTTAACTCAGTGTCAGCCTCCATGGATCCTGCTGCTGTCCTCAGCACTGTAATACTGTCTGAACAAGTTTCCTTTACACTGCTGGATCTCTGCTACGGTCTGCTCTATTTAGTGGGTACTCAGTGGCCCTGGCATTTGGCACTGCTTTAGCATCCTCACTTGTCCAGCCCTCTCACTACATTCTCAAGACCTATGACACCTCACCCCCGCTCTCCAGCTTTGCTGCTCAGCAATCTGCCCAGCTCAATTGAACATATGCAACTACAAACCATTTTCCTTGTCACCAGGATGCCTTCCTTTGTGCTCTACAGCATTGTAGTGCCAGAAGTGTCAACTTCTGGCACTACAATGTTCATAGGCTTCTGTGGTAATGAGAGTTATTACAGCAGGGATGGGGAACCTCAGGCCCGGGGGCCATATAAGGCCCGCGGAATCACTTGGTCTGGCCCTCTGAGCTTTTTTCTGCTAGCCTCATCTGGCTAGCAGAGTGCCTAGAATGGCACCCTGCAGCCAGAATCTGTGCAGCAGTGCCGTCTAGATGGTCAAGACCATCGCGACATCGGGCTTGCGACGAGACCCTTGTGGTAGGGTCTCGTCTGCTGCAAGCAGCCCTGGAGTGCTTTTGGCTCTATCAGAGCCAAAAGCACTCCCACTGACATCACTTGTGATGTCAGTGGGGCCGGCCCCAGATGGTAGGCATTCCCATGGGAACGCCTCCGTCTGGCCAGCCACTCCCCCGGCACGCCATTCACCATGGACAGCACACCCCATTTGTAGCGAGACCCATAGCGACGGCTTGCCTGTCGCTATCCGGGTCTCGCGCATGCGCACAACGGAGCCGGGTCTGTCGTGTGCATGTGCACTGGCCCAACATTGACCCACCCGCATATTGTTGAAAGTCCTACCATTCCCCATACGCACATTAAATAAAACATAAAATATATAAGACACACAGCGTACAGTTGCGCTGTTTATCAAAGCACTCTACACATAAACGCACCACGCAGATTAGCGACTTTACGCAATATTCTCACACTTACACATACCAAAACTTATAATAAGGTTCCGCCACATTAAAAGCTTAATTTTAGAGGTTTTATTAGTGAATACTTATGTTGTGAAGTGTAATGTATACGATATTTAAGGTACATAAGCTAGTAGACATATCATGTTTGGTACCATTTTTAAATCACTGTTTATTTTCAGATTTCTGGTTCGACCCGCAAGGATATCGCATATATGAAATTAATGGTTAGAATGTAAAGCTGTATGAAGTGTTTTTTACTAGTTTAAACCAGTTCTTCGGCAGGAAAACCACACAAAGCAACATCTGAGGAACTGGGACATACCCCTAGTGACAACATATGAACTGTCCTATGAACTACAGCGTACTACAAAGACCAAGAGCAAGAACCAATGAAATGATGTTTGTCTGTCTACATTGTTGTTATCTGTAAAGTATATAGCCTGGTTGCTGATCCCAACATACAGCCATTCTTCTTGGATGACCACAGACTTCTGGACTGATGACTGTATGCTGGGACCAGTGCGCACGCATATGTATTGGGCTGTATCTTATTTTCTGTATTTAATTGCCTTTGCGCTAATTGTGCCAGATCAAAGCGTGTACCTTTCTTTTTGAATGCAATACGAATTTTTGTGCTTTGGAACCACAATTATGGTCTGGACAGCGATTATTTCTCTCTAGCAATTTAAGGGTATTCATACCCCTTTTTCCTATACCTGGGCCTTCTTACTCACCTTTAATAAATTTGTTAGATTATTCTATTTATGAAGTTTGTCACATTTTACGGTGTGTATGGGCCTAGCCTTTCTGCTACAGCCTAAGAAGGACAAGCTTGTGGAGTTAATGTCAGAGAGCATAAAGGAAGATCACTAGAGATGCTGTCTCTGCTGTAAGGTAACATATAGACCTAACTTATCTTTGCTCACACCAACACCTGGGGTACCACAAATCCATATATTTGGCCAAATGGTGATCCTACCACTCAAAACCTGGTAAAATCAGAAAGTGTTTGCTCTACTTTGGCTGTACAGCCATTACATGGCAACGTGCTGGGATCCTTAAGACACTGTTTGACTGTTTGCTCTGTCAGAATAAGGATTTATTTCCGGCAAAGGGGATTTTTTTTCAATTTGCCACTTCTTAGCCTTGGAAGGAACGTATTCTTAAATACAGAGAAGTACCTCCAGCATATATAACTGGGGAAATGGCACTGTGCAGTAGTGTACATTTATAGAACAATAATTCACACAGAGGGCATTATTTATCAAGTGTTTTTTTTTTTTTTAATCATACGTTTTTAAAAAAAAAAAATTGCCAATTTTCCCAGTGGGTTCCAAAACAACAATTTTATAAAATGAAAAAGGGCAATTCCATGATCGCAGACTAACATTCAGAGCACACATTTTCAACTATGGGCCTGATTCAGACCCGCTCGCGAGTGCATAGCTCTCGCAAGCGGGTCAATGGTGGCCCAGTGCGCACGCGCGGCGCGCGCCACATGCGTGCGCAAGCCCCGTAGCAAGTGGGAACTTCACTCGCTCCGGGGCTCGCAAGAAAACGGGGCGGCTGTCGATGTTGATCGGCAGCTCGCCCCATTTTGTAGGCGGGTAGGGGGGGTGGCTGCACAAACGGAGGCATTCTCGAAGAAACGCCTGCCGTTTGTGGGCGGCCCTACTCTTCCTGCTCTATTAGAGCAGGAAATCCACTCGGCTTTGCGAGTGCTGAGACCCTACCTTAGGGTCTCCTCGCAATGGCGATGGTCGCGATAATCGCGACCATCGCCAGGCCACTCGCACAAGCTGTGGGTGGCCACCCACAACTGTGCGAGTGGCCTGGAGACTGAAACTTAAAAAAAAACAAACGCTCTGGTTCAGAGCGAGCGCACGCAATAGCGTGCGCCTCTGAATCAGGCCCTATGATCTTAATAATCTAGTCTTAAATTTTCAGGGACAAAACGGAAAGTGGTATGAGTTGGTACTCCAAAAGATGTAGTGTAGGATGAAACATCGGGCCTGATTCAGAGCCGGACGCAATTAGGGCTCGCTCGTCCAGAAAATAGGAGTGGCTATTCAAATGAACCGTTCACTCTTTGCGGTCTGTTCACGCCTCTAGGTCTGAATGAGCGAACAAAACTTGCGGTCGTTTTTTGGAAAAATACGCCCCCTGGCAGCTCGCATCCTACGTCATGTCCGCTATTTATTAGATTAATCGAGTACATCGACCAGCGTATGAACTGCTCGCTATTCTTGTGGTTGGTTTTTGCTACCACAATCTTGCAAGCAGTTCAGGCTATAAAATAACCCAGTGACGTGGTCAATGACGCTGCTGTTTTAATTATGCACACCCATAAAACGCCCGTTTTGACCTTTAAGCACGCCTGCGTTCTGATCTCCACTCCCCGTTTTCAAGCACCTTCCCCTGTTACCACCCACATACGCCTCATTCTGTCACTCAAATTGTCAGGCATTCGCTATTTTGCGAGCACATGAATTTCGACCGCACTGACTGGTTCGCGCATGCGTATAACGATCCGTACGCATGCGCAGTTGGGCAAACATCGCTCGGAGCGAACGAGCGGCCGCTTACGAGCGGCTCTGAATCAGGCCCATAATGTATTGGTTCCAAATTAATATAGTGTATGTTCAGGAGTCAGCACCATTAAAGTTTTAGTGGCAGACTAACACACAAAAGACATCAACATTTATAGTGACGCAACTTAATCAAAAGTATGTGAACTAAGCATTACAATTGAAGCAATTTTAATTCTATGATACACAGTACATGTTAGAGGTCGTGTCAAAATGTTATTTTTATAAAATTAATTCACTTTGTTTACGTCTGTGACAAAATGTATGGTCGTAGACTGACAAGAAAAATGGTCGCGAACAAACAAATGAAAAACCATTTTAAAAGTATATAGAAACAACATTTTAACATTGGAATGGCTACCATAGAGGATTGAAAAGGAAACAAAATTATCTGCTGACATGGCAATTACAACCTTGAGTGAGTCACTATCTCAGAAAGGCAAAAAGCATGTACACTTGAGTAGATCTATCATTACAAGCACATTTCTGCTTGAGATCATGCAAATAGTGTTGAATTTATGGAGTGCTCTACTGTGCTGCCTTCATGAATGCTCCATACAGTAACTGTAGCAATCTCCTTTACCTATACACAATATATAAAATGGAAGGAAACCACGTTCTTGCTAGCAGAGCCGGAGCTGCATGCATGCATGCAAGTTCATGGCTGGAATCTCTGGGCACATTAGCAGGCAATGGTGGCAAACTGTACCAGCCAATACTGGTGGGCAAGCCACCTGAACCAAGGCAACCTCACAGAGTAAGGACGGCCAGCCGTGGAGAGACCAGATAAAATAAGTAACATGGCACATGGAAACCTTGGTATTGCTTTAACCCCTGCCATCGAATCTGTGTTAGTGCTGCTTGTGCTAGTCGCTAGGACCCCATACAAAAAACAAATACTGCATTTTATCTAGCCCGTCACTACGTAAAAAAGTTTAAAGAGGAATGTGCTACTGAGCTGACTTCCTGTTCTCCAGGAAGGCTTCATGCCCTCTCCCAAGATGGCCACCATGATCACTACTGAGCATATGCAGAGGCCATTTTGTCTGTACATGGTGCAAGATAGAAGTCTCCTACTTAGCTCCTATGAGAGACCAGGTTAATACCTGCATATAAAGCTGTCCAAGCATCCCTGCACCCCTACTTGGCTGGTGAGCTGTATAGAACCTTTCTCCACTCCACTGCCAGGGTGCATGTAACTGTGAGTATGGCTATACCTACTATATTTCAATAAACCAACACCACCGTTTAAGTAACTGGGCTGTTCATAGTTTGAGTTATCCGCTGGTGTGTGCCTACCTAACTCTGCAATATCAACACCTGCACACACATTCATTTGCAATCCTTAAATCTTCATAAACATGTGAAATCTTATTATAGGTTATGCTGCATTCATAAAACCTACCATAAAATGAATAAAGTTGTATAATAATACTTATGTTAGTCCACAACCATGTGTTAGTCCGCAACCATCAATTTTACTGAATGTGCTAACTTTTGAGTTATTGGCCTTTCTAAGTAGTAAGAAACTTCTGAGTTCCAAGTTCCCAATCATAATAACTTATACAAAAAATTTTTTTTACATGGTTGCGGATTAACACTTGGCACTATGGGCAGTTATAAAAGAAAGCATACATACCTATTTCAACTCCAAAATACTTTAAACAACAGCCTGACCCTCTTTACACTGGTAGCCATCTTTGAAATTGCAAAGCATAATGGGTATGCACCTTGTGAGGGAAATATGAATGTTTGAATATTCATGATGTTTTTTTACATTGAAACAGTTCAAGCGCATGACATTATTAAAATGCTTATAACATTCATGAAATTAATATTTGAGGAAAAAGGAGACCAGTTTAGGAAACAAAAATAAATTGCCTTTCCAAAAATATATAACACTTTTGTATTAAAAATTTTTTTTCATGTTGCAACTTTGTCCACCTTAATGTGGAATTGCCCAGAACCCAATGTGATGGTTTGGGAAACTTATTAATTAAATACACAAATGACCAATGACTTTAACGTGTAAAGCAGAATTCCTAGATATAGAAACCTATAAAGAAGAAGGGACTTTGAAAACCAAAACATACATAAAATCAGTCAGCTACAATAATTTTATCCTCGCTAACAGCAGCCACCATAGAAATTAGTTCAATAATGCATTCAAAAGAAACTGCACAGACATTAAAAAATCCAACTCACAAGGTTTGGTCATACAAGACATTCCTGGATGAAAATATAGGGCCTGATTCAGAGCCGGACGCTATTTGCGCTCGCTCGTTCAGAAAAAAGGGGTGGCTATTCAAATGAACCGTTCGCTCTTTGGGGTCTGTTCACGCCTCTAGGTCTGAACGAGCGTACAAAACATGCTGTCATTTTTTGGAAAACTACGCCCCCTGGCCGCTCGCATCCTACGTCATGTCCGCTATTTATTAGATTAATCGAGTACATCGACCAGCGTATGAACTGCTCGCTATTCTTGTGGTTGGTTTTTCCTACCACAATCTTGCGAGCAGTTCTGACTATAAAATAACCCAGTGACGTGGTCAATGACGCTGCTGTATTAATTATGCACACCCGTAAAACGCCCGTTTTGACCTTTAAGCACGCCTGCGTTCTGATCTCCACTCCCCGTTTTCAAGCACCTTCCCCTGTTACCACCCACATACGCACCATTCTGTCACTCAAAATAGCAGGCATTCGCTATTTAGCGAACAAACGATTTTTGTCCGCACTGGTTCGCGCATGCGTATTACGATCCGTACGCATGCACAGTTGGGCAAACATCGCTCGGAGCGAACGAGCGGCTCTGAATCAGGCCCTTAGATCAAAAATAATCAAGAAAACATATAGAGACTAAACTAATTGATAGAAATCTTCTCAAAGAGTAAACCATCACTTACCAGGAAGATATATGTCTAAAGGAGGGTATCCACTACCCGACAGTGAAAAGACTGAACGATAACGATATTGTTATCGTTCAGTCGTTCACTACACTGCAGGGTGCCCACACTGAACGATATGTCGTTCAGTGCAGGTACAATCAATCATCTGCAAGCATGCTGAACCTGACAATATCGTCAGGTTGACCAGTATGTTTGAACGATGATAGATGTCTAAAAGACCAAATTTTCTAACGATTTTCAAACGATTATCAAACGATTATCGAATGATTTTATCGTTATCGTTCAATCGTTCAACTTTATCGTGTAGTGGATACCCCCCTTTAGTATAACATATTGGTATAGGTGGCACAAGTTTAGTCCATATGGCAATGTGACTATGTGGCATTGCTATCAATGTAGCAAACAACATGATTTTTAATTACTATAAATGGTCAAAACAACATAAACACACTGAACTTGCATATTGCATAAAAACATAAACTACTTTCCCAATCTCCTCTCTGGGAGAAGCCTGGAGAAGAACTGCAGGTGACCAGGGCTGGATCTGTTGCGTCATTAGGCCCCCACCGCTTGCGGCAAAATGTTGCAAATTGCGCATATATGAATAGGGGACAGGGCCAAAATGACGTGATTTTAATAGAATTGTGTCACTTAGGCTGAATACACACCTAAAGATTTTCTGTCCAACCATCCAACTAGTTGATTGGTTGGAATGAAAATCTGGTAACGTATGGGAGTAAATGATGATCAGCAATTTGCTCCTAAATGCCAGAAAACAGATGAAAATGGATGTTCAGACAATGGGCCTGATTCAGACCCACTCGCGAGCTGCTGTCCGCTCGCAAGTGGGTTGATGTTCTGCACTGAGCATGCGCACGACGGAGGGAGCTCCGTCGTGCGCATGCGCCAGACGCGACGAGCGAAGGATTTTCCTTCGCTCGTAGTGTCTCTTCAAAGGGGGCGTGCTGTCGATGTTGACTGACAGCACGCCCCCTTTGGTGGGCGTGCCGGGGACGTGCCTCCCTGACGGGGGCGTTCTCACGGGAACGCCTCCCGTCAGAAGCCGGCCCACTGACATCACTAGTGATGTCAGTGGGAGTGATTTTAGCTCTGATAGAGCCAAAATCACTCCGGAGCTTGCGGTTGAAAACCTCAACCGCAGGCTCCGGCTCGCAGTTTCGATGGTCGCGATGGTCACGACCATCGCGGCCATCAAAATGCACGCTCGTATAGAAAAAAGGGGTGGTGACCCACAGCTATACGAGTGTCCAGGAGGACGCTCCATTTTTATGGAGGGCGGCCCTCATTCAGAGCGTGTGCTCTGCTCAGAGCGTACGGCTCTGAATGAGGGCCAATGTTGTTAAATGTTTGATCTAAACAATTCGTTCAAACAACAGTTTTTGTCCATTTTCCGGCGTTTGGGAGCAAATTGCTGATTGTCATTTGCTTTCATAGCTTACCATATTTTGATGGTTAGACAGAAAATCTTTACGTGGGTATGCAGCTTAAGACTCTCATCCTAGACCATGATTCAAGGCATTATTCTCCCTATCCTGACTACTTCATTAGGAAGTGGGCGGGATGTGGGAGGAGTACCCACTCTTCTGGAGCCCGGCGGATTGCCCAAAAAAACGTGAGTCTCCTGCAGATTTCGGGAGAGTAGGTAAGTATGCATAAACACTCCCATGTGATGAATGTGTCATTGAGACTGTCTGTGGCTCCCTGCTGCCCCCATACCCTCAGTATTCTCACAGGGACAGTTTAATTTATAGGTTACTGTGCCCTAATTTGAAGCCTCTCACCTGTCAGTCACCTCTTTTTTTGGCAGTCATTTTGGCAGGTTTTCCAGTGGTTACTGAAACTGCAGATGAATAAATCAGACAAATTGTATTCTGGATATGTAAAAATGGATGATGATTTGTAGCAAGTAGATTTGAAAATTAAGTTTTGGCAGTGATTTCATGCTGGTTTTGCCTTTAATAAATGTGAAAACAAGCTGCAAATGAACCAAACTACTGCTGGATAAATGTACCTCTTGGAGAGGGTGTGTGAAGGTGTGAAGCACATAAAATTGGAGATTGGGCATACAGTATTTCTCTACAGCTATGTATAAAAACACAAACTGCAAGAACAGCAACAGCAATTAAATAGAATATTGTAAGAAGAATGAGCACACACAGCAGATCAGTCAGAGATTCTTCATAACGGTCCATTAACCCCTTATACACATTACCAGACTGCACACTGCAATAATACAGATGGTGCTTGTCTATCAAACGTGCTATAATGTGCAATGGTGTATGGTTCATGGGTTAGGAATGTGAATAATGTAGGAAGTTACACCTTAACAAGGAACCCTGAAATGGTTTAGTTTTGGGCATAGTCCCAATTGAGCCCCACAGTCAATTGTGTTAAAAGGGATGTGACAATAACATTCCAGGGATTGTGAGTCTGAGGGAGTTAGCATGAGAGTGTTTAAATTGGGATATTGTGGGCTTCCTGTACTTGGGGGTCAGCTCTGATTAAAGAGATAGTTGTGCCTCACAATTAAAATAAAATAAAAAATCCTTTATTCTTGGAACATGAGTAAGGATGGGTGGGATACATGAGTAATACTCGCAGGTGTATGCATCGCCTACTCACTGTGAAAATAGCCATATGTTTGAGTGAACCAATATTCATGAGAATACATGTGCTTCAGTGATTTCACAAGTTCACAGTGAATTGACAAGATAATTAGAACACCCATTCATTCTAAAGTCTTATTTAAATAATCGTTATACTAAAATGTTGTCATTTTCATGACTAAATTAGCTGTTTTTAAATAGTTACATTGAGTGAATTTCACGTTTAACCAAACCCCATTTGCTCAATAAAACTGTTGTGTGTGTTCTCCAGGGCATTTGGGGACTGCACTGTAATTATTAACAATGTTTCATCAAACAACATATTTGTACACCTGATACTGTATGTGCTAAGTGATTTAAAAGAATTAAGCAAATAAATTCACTGTTAAAACTTCATGCAATGAGAGCCACACAAGACATATTGCTGCAATATGGAACAAATTGCAAATGACAGATCAGCCACACCGTTTCCATTTACGCATTATTAGTCAAAGAGCGTGAAACTAGAGGTGTATGCGTGAGCTTAATCACTGTCATTGAATAACCTAGCTACTGTAACAACTTGTTGCGCTAACTTAAATTTGTAGTATGTGTGTTAAACTGTATCACTGTTTCAGATATCAACTGTGGTAGACTCTATTACACTGCATTGTTTCTGTTATCCTGCCATTTAACTGGGGATGCTTTTTCAAAACCTACAGTTTGCCAATCACTATCTTACCTTTAATTTCACAGCAGTATCACACACATACTACCCAAGAGAATAATCATGCAGAGTTCGCTATTACTTCTTTCACCCAATGTCACTAGATTGTGAATTTTCAATCAATATCCTATACCACTTAGGGGCTGATTCAGCATTGCATGTAAGTGCAATGCTGATCACAGATTCCCGATTATCGGGAATATGCGCATGCGCAGGACACGTTCTGCGAATGTGCAGAACAGATCCTCCGTTATTAACAGGAAGAGGTATTTAAGGGGCGTTGTGGGGGCAGGAACAGCCGGCGTCCCAGGAGTGGCAAGGCCAGGGGCTACGTCCATGGATGCAGTTTTCTGGCCTGGCAAGTCAGCCAGCCTGCGTTAGCTGAGGCTTACATAGCTTGCCGGCGGCCTGGCGCCATCCACCATCATGACCGATGGTTCGATGGTGATCCCAGCCTGCGAACTCGGTCGCAGTGCTGGGATCGCAGATGCAGCAGGGGGTGTCATACACCCATGTACTGTGTGTTGTAAATTTCTACCTTAGTCATTTGAATCTTAGTTATACTTTTTATTTAAGATCAGAAATAATAAGTGTGAGTCAGCAATCTGAACAATCTACATGAATTCACTATGTCTGAGGAAGAGAAGCCCCCATATAATGTGTCCATGGAATGAATTACACTGCAATCTGTATTGGGACAGGTGCCCAGGTCAGTGTAACCTTTACAGCTTCAATAAATCAGCATTGCTGATAGGGAGATGTTCTAATGTTCGGCAGAACAATTTGGAAACTGAATTAATTTCTCAGCTGTCTGGTTAATGACCGGCAATTCTCTTGCCTATGAAGCTTGCAATCACTGACAGAAATAGAATGAATATACTTTTAAAAATGGTCCATTCTACCATGCGTATGTATTAAATTGTTTTTGTCTCAAAGTTTAAGGCCCTGATTCAGAGATGTACGCTAACCTGATGGTTAGCGCGCACCCTGATGTTTTAGAGTCTGCGCCAGCGCAGGACCCAGAACGGTTCCTGCAATCTCGCATACAGTTCCCTCAAGCCTCTGCCTGATTGACAGGCAGAATCAGGGATGGTTCTAGGGGCAGGCTAACAGGGCTGTCGCCCAGAGCGCCGGCCACTAGGTGGCGCCACTGAGTCCCCCTGTCATTTTCAGGCTTTTCTTTTTGCATAATTGCTGGCTGCCAAGCAGCTGCTGCTACTGGCAGCCGAATTTATATAGCAGCTGCAGCAGCAGCATACTCGGAGTCACGGAGGCTGAGCCTGAGACTCCGCTGAGCCTTAGAGCTCTGCTCTCAGTGCTCTGGGAGCTTCCCACTCATTCATGGCTGCCCAGTAACAAGTTTGTGGGAGGCTGGGTGCTGGGGTGTTGGTAAGGGGGGTGGAGTGTGCTGCTGGGGTTTTGATAAAGGGGGGAGTGTGCTGCTGGGGTGTTGGTAAGGGGGGATGTGCTGCTGGTTATGGAGTGTTGATAAGGGGGGGATTGTGATGCTGGTGCTGGGGTGTGCTGCTGGGGTGTTGGTAAGGGGAAGGGGGGAGTGTGCTGCTGGGGTGCTGGTAAGGGAGGGAGTGTGCTGCTGGGGTGTTGGTAAGGGGGGAGAGTTCGCTGCTGGGGTGCTGCTGGGATGTTGGTAAGGGGGGGAGTGTGGTGCTGGTGCTGAGGTGTTGGTAAGGGAGGGTGCTGCAGGTGCTGGGGTGTTGGTGGGGGGGAGTGTGCTGCTGGTGCTGAGGTGTTGGTAAGGGAGGGTGCTGCAGGTGCTGGGGTGTTGGTGGGGGGGAGTGTGCTGCTGGTGCTGAGGTGTTGGTAAGGGAGGGTGCTGCAGGTGCTGGGGTGTTGGTGGAGGGGGGAGTGTGCTGCTGGGATGTTGGTAAGGGGGGGAGGTTGTGCTGCTGGTGCTGGGGTGTTGGTAAGGGGGGGTGCTGCAGGTGCTGAGGAGTTGGTTGGGGGGAGAGTGCTGCTGGGGTGTTGGTAAGGGGGGGAGGTTGTGCTGGTAGTGCTGGGGTGTTGGTAAGGGGGGGTGCACTCAGATTTCTTGAAAGGGACTATCCGGAAAAAACAATAGAAAACAGCCTAAAAAAAGTTGAAAAAATTAAAAGAGAGGATCTGCTAGAATACAATAAGAAAAAAGAACGAAGCCCAATGAAAACCCTTTGTATCACCCAGTACAACAGCTACACAAAAGGTTTTGAAACAAGCTTAAAAAGACACTGGCATTTACTGGAACTGAACCCAGAACTAAAAGACCTAATTACACCTAAACCCAGGATCATTTACAAGAAAGAACAAACTCTGCAGAACATCCTCACTGCAAGCTGTATACGTCCAGAAAGAATCAACCCCATTTCAAATCAGAAAGGATTTCACTATTGTTTAAATTGTTAAGCCTGCAAAGAAACTGATAACAGCACCACAAAACCAACAACTGGCTTTTGTTCAAATGCAAAGAACAAAGAATTCAAAAATGGACAGCATTTGAGCTGCAATACAGAAGGTGTTGTGTACTTAATGGAGTGTCCCTGTGGCCTCCAATACATAGGCCGCACCATTAGAAAATGAGTTGGAGAAAATGTAAATAATATAAAAAAAGGATTAACAACACAGCGTTTCTAATCACTTCCTATTACGTCACCAGAGAAACCCAAAGGAATGAAATTTATGGCGATTAGAAAAAGTGAAAAAGATTGGAGGGGGGGATAGTATCAAGAAAAGATTTCAAAATCAGAGACAGAGTGGATATTTAAAATGGGAACTCTGCACCCGAAAGGTTTAAATTTAGATTTTGATTTGGGAGCCTTTCTAAAGGTATAAGTAATTAGTTCTAATACTTACATATATACTCTTTATTATTTATACAGATCTTTTAAATGCAACAGATCTTAGTCCATTTAAAAATTGGTTCCTTTGTCTGGTATTTTTAACAGACGGAACATTTCACCAACCTTCATTTATATCTCCTTTAAAAACAACACATCAGGTACTTAAATAACTGTAGGATTTCAGTTCTGCTTATATTCCTAATTAGAGAACCTAACACTGTGACTGTATTCTCCCGTACTTGTTAAGAATAAATGGACCTGACAATAATTTGAATACAATGTTACATTCTGCTGATAATTCTAAGCAAGAAGTTATTTTAGCAATCTGTGTTTAGATTCATATTATTTAGTTTATTTTATTTTATTTTAGCTTTGCATCTGTTTTATTATACACATGTTCAAATAAAGTACACCATTTTTATTTTCCATTTTTCCATTAATTAAATACACTTAACTTTTTTTTAAAAATCAATGGAGTAGGATCTGAGGCTCCATTAAATCTACAAGGCAAATTAGCCAATCAAAGCAGTCCCAGAGGAATAAAAAAAATAGACTTCACTATTCAGGCACCTTGAAAAAGTCATACATGATGAAACGTGTTGGTTTAAGCAAAGCGCCGACTGACGTCACCACAGAAGTGAGCGTAATGTATTGAGATTTGCAAATCTCTTAGTGAGAGACGTGGCGGCTCTCTGCTAAGATCCACACCTCAAACTTGGCATTCCATATACACCAGATAGCTACAAAAGTGTTCACAAACTGCCAAACTATAGAGGATGAAATACCGCTGAAGTGCAGACTTGCCCCATTTTAAATTTATGCACTTGACCTACAGTGCTGGCTTTTCCCTCTCTAAACAGTCTTATTTGAAGACACTTATATCCTCCCAGTTCTCCAACACCCAATGTCTCTTCACCACTTTTAACTCCCTATTCTAACCATACTTCTTGTCTCCCCTCCTCACTCACTCTCTGCTCTGGACTGTGCAATTCACTTCACATCTAAAATTAAATCCATATGTCAGTACATCACATCTCATCACACTAACCCCTTTCCCAGATTGCCTCTCCCTATACATTCTGGAGATGTATTCACTGTCATCCAGTTATCCCCCTCTTCCACCTCCCAACTTGACCCTATCTCCTCCTACCTCTTCTGCTTTTGTGCCATTTTGCTCATCTCTTCAGCCTCTCCCTCTCTTCAGCCTCTGTACCTTTTGTATTCAAGCATGCACTTGTCTGCCCACCCTTGATCATGACTATCTCTAATTACCACCTCATTTCTTTCCTACCCTTTGCCTCAAAAACTCCTGGAGTGAATTATTGAAAACCACTCCACAGAAACTGCCCTCACTTAAGTCAGCAATTACCTCATTGGTGTTAAATCCAAGGACCACTACTCTATGATCATTCACCTTGACCTCTGCTGCTTTTAACCCTGGGGCCACCCTCTCATCCTGCAAATCCTTCACTCCCTTGGTCTACATGATACTGCCTTCTCCTGGCTGTCTTCCTACATCTCTGACCATTTTATCTCTTCTCATGGCTCCACTCCTTCCCCACTTCCTCTACCAGTAGGTAGGTGTTGGCCAAGTTTCTGTTCTTTGACTTCTCCTATTCTCCCTTTACACATCCTCTTTAGGTGAGCTCACCAGCTCTTTTGGCCTCTAATATCACCTCTACTGTATGCTGATGACTCTCAGATATACCGCTCTTCACTTGACCTTTACCCCTCTTTCCAGCTCTCTTTCTGCTATCTCTTCCTGGATGTCCCAGCACTTTTTTAAACTTAACAAGACTGAGCAGATAATCTTCTAACCCTCCTGAATAACCTCATCTCCCACAACTTCATTATTTATTGACCGTACCACCTGCTTCTCTAGACCACAAGTGCACTGTCTTGGAGTTATTGTTGACTCTTTCCTCTCCTTTAAGACACACATTCAGTACTTTTCGCAGTCCTGTCGTTTCCATCTGAAAAATATCTCCAGGATCAGATCCTTTCTCATCCTGGAGGTACTAAGACCCTCATCCACTCATTGGTCATCGCCAGACTGGTATCCTCTTCTTATCTTGCCTCCCTGTCTCCCACCTCTTTCCACATCAATCTGTCCTCAATGAGTTTGCTGGGCTCATCTTCCTCTCTAAAGTACATCTGCCCTCCCTCTCCTACAAGCCCTACCCTGGCTCACCATCCCATTTCCAAACTCAATTCAAACTTATCAAACATCTCTGACCTTATCTACCTTCACACTCTTGCCTGCCAATCTAGCTCCACAAATTAATGCCACCTCTTCTCCCAACTGATTACTCCCTCCCTCTCCTGCCTCCAAGATTTTGTCCATGCTGCCCACTACCTCTCTGAACTCTCTCTAACTCCAAGCAGACTCTCCACCTCCCTACAAAATTTCAAACAGCTCTCAAGAATCACTTCTTTATTAAAACTTTCCAGCTCTTATCCTAACTCACTGCTCCACATGCTCCTTGCTCACTGTCTCTCCCATCTGTGTCTGTCTGCCATTCCCCTTTAGACTGTAAGCTATCATGAGCAGGACCCTCTTCCCTTGTGTGCTTTTACTTCCCTCACTCATACCAACATCTCCTCCCCACTGCCTACAATGGCACAAAACCATTGGGTTCTGCCAACCTGCTACGTGTTTGGGTATTATGACTGCTGATGCAGCAATGTATATAAACCTTGTTCGTGTTCTGCAATATACTGTACTGTAAGTCACTTTTTTCTTGTTTTGTTCATACTGTTCCTGTTTATGTACCTTTTAGCGCACTGCGGACCCCCAGTGGCACCATATAAATAAAGGATAATTAAAATAATAATAAATATTTATTTATTTATTACCAGTTATTTATATAGTGCACACATATTTTGCAGCACTTTACAGAGAATTTCTTACCATTCACATCTGTCCCTGCCCCAGTGGAGCTTACAATCTATATTCCCTACCACATGCTCACAAACATGCACACTATGGTCAATTTTGTATATGGGGGGAGCCAATTAACCTACCAATATATTTTTGGAGTGTGGTAGGATACCGGAGTACCCAGTGGAAACCCACGCAAGCACAGGGAGAATATACAAACTCCACACAGAGCTGTTGTGGGAATTGAACCCATGACCTCAGTGCTGTGAGGCAGTAATGCTAACCATTACACCGTCTGTGCTGTATATCCACAATTATTAAAATTTAAATTTGCACAAGGAGTTTATAAACACTATAAATATATTTGTTGTTGGGGTTATTGGCTTCATCCTCTTCATGGGAGAAATATGTTTTTTCTTCTTGCCCCATATAATTTTTATTACCTGCAATAAAGGAGACCTTAGGGGTAAATTTACTGAGATTCAAGTTTGGTTGAGATGTCAATCATGGGTGTGTTTGGCAATATTTTACCACTTGCAAATTTACTAAAGGCAAAATCAGGTGAGAAATCATGAAACTCGCTGCAAAACTCGGGTGAAAACACAAATAGAAATAAATACACCATCGGCCAAACTTGCAGGTACTTTCCATGGACAATAATATACAACTCAGGAATTTACCAAGAATCGTGATTATAATCACGAGTGTAATTTTAGCAAACTTGGGGCCTAATTCAGAGCCGGACGCTCTGACCAGAGCGCTCGCTCTGAATCAGGGCCCTCTTCCATTAAAATGGGGCCTCCTCCTGGACGCTCGTATAGCTGTGGGTCACCACCCACAGCATATACAAGCGTCCCAAAAGATGGTCGCGATGGTCTTGACCATCGCGACCATCGGACTTGCGAGGGAAACCCTGCGGTCGGGTTTCCCAGCCACAAGCCCTGGAGTGATTTTGGCTCTGTCAGAGCCAAAATCACTCCCACTGACATCACTAGTGATGTCAGTGGGGCCGGCTTCAGACGGTAGGCGTTCCCATGGGAACGCCTCCGTCTGGCAGGCACGCCCCCGGCATGCCCACCAAAGGGGGCGTGCTGTCAATCAACATCGACAGCACGCCCCCTTTGGTGCGAGACCCCGAGCGATGGAAAGCCCGTCGCTCGCCGGGTCTCGCGCATGCGCACGACGGAGCTCCCTCCGTCGCGCGCATGCGCAGTGGGGAACATCGACCCACTTGCGTGCGTACTGCCGCTCGCGAGTGGGTCTGAATGACCCCCTTGGTTCCAAATAGAAGTTTAAAATAGACTACCTCCTGAGCTGCGTGTTTAGCATAAACAAATACAGATCAGTGTGATATGTGTATGTTTCTGCCTGTAAATAAACAAAAAAGGTTAAATGTAAAAAAATCATGTGGGGTATCCCCCCAAAAGCATAACCAGCTCAGTGCTCCTGAGCCAGTCTTGGTTTAGAAATACCGGAGACAAAATGTGTAGGGGTCCCCCGCATTTTATGAACCAGCACTGAGCTCTGTGAGTCAGTCCTGGTTTAAAAAATAAGAGGAAAAATTACGTGTGGGTCCCCATATTTTAAAACCAGGACTCAATCTAGCCATAGTGTAATGTCGCAGCCAGAGGACCCTTTCTCTGGGTCACCCCGACCAAAGCATTAACACCCCAGGAGAGGTGGGGACCACCCCAATAAAGGAGTCCCCCCTCTTCTGGGAACCTAAGGCCTGGGCTGAAGCCAGGGGCTCTTCCCTTTATCCCTGGCTGGTGGGTGCTGGGGTAATAGTGATAAGAATAGATGTGTACTATTATTTTTTACAGTGGGACTACAGGTGCCAGCGTGCCTGCCCTTTGACACTTGTGGAACAATAAGTGCCAGCCGGTGGGAGGCACCTATACCACCACTGTAAACAAAAATAGTAAAAAAGGACAGCATATATACACAGTAGAAAGTATCATTTATTACATACAAAACACACACATACATACTTACCTTCTCCCCGGTGATCGGTCCCCTTCTCCAGTAGAAATCCCTGGTACAGAATTCCTAAAAAAAATAATGAAATACTCACCTACCTCCTGGTGCAGGTTGGTCTTCTAGTCCTGGCCATAGAAAAAACAAACCACCTTATCCCATACCACGGACAGTGAAGAGATGTATGTACATCTCTTCCCCGGTAATTGATGGAGACCACGTGTGTTCTTTCAATTGCCGGGCCAACAGCCAAACAGAGGCCGCTCTAGAGTAAGCGGCTGCTGATTGGCTGTGGGCCATCTGGCTTTCAATCAACATCCACGTGGCTCACAGCCAATCAGCGGCCGCTTACCCTTCTGGTGTGTAAGTCACCTAACCAGCAGGGGTGTATCTATAATGGGTGCATGGTGTGCGGTTTCACCCTGCATCCATATTTTCTAATACCTACCTCTCCGAGGTCCCGCGTCGGGTGTCTTAGCCCTGCACAAAACGACGGAATGGCCACCGCTGCATTTTCCCAGCGACCTGCGCATGTGCAGTAGACTTTGGGCACAGACTAGCACCTAGAGTCTACTGTTGCTGTGGTCGCCGGTCAACCGTCAGTCTGCTGCTGCCAGCCGCTGGGTAGAGAGAAGGGGGCCCCGGTCGGGGAATTCACACGGGCCCCCTCCTCTCTTAATACACCCCTGCTAACCAGGCATTCCTTTGAGGTGGGGAGGAGTTGTCCAAGTCAACCCCTAGTAGACATCACAAAGAACTACAGTTCCAAAGAGCAAAAATCCAACTCAGGTGGAGACACTGCGTCAATGAGATATATCAACAGCTATAACAACGTAACTCCAGTACATGCAGGTACCAGGGACTATGATAAAATTATTTTTTCTACTTAAAAAAATGGTGCCTATAACCTGCTGTCATTTAATACTGCTTCTTGTAGAAATGAAAGGTATACAGCATTTGTTCATTGCTTTCATTTTATCATAGAAGAAAAAAATCCCAGAGAGACTTGTTTATACAACTGTGAACTTTCCTTGCACTACCATAAAATGAGGGCCCGGAGAGCCCTCTCTTCTCCCACTCTCTGTTTTGATTAGGGGAACAGTAAGGGAAGGAGAAAGACTGGAATGACACAGTACTGTTATTGTAGCTGTAGACAGAAACTCTTATTAAAATCTTTCTTTTTTCTTAGGGGAAGTCCTGAGGATGCAATTGATGCGTGTATGTGAAATATTGCTTTTGGATAAGGGTGTTTAAGCTCTCTCTCCTCGCGTACTTGGTTTCTTTAAACATTCTTTGCTTCATTGGACCAGTGGGAATATAGGCAGGCTGTTTTTGTCCATGAACATGCAGTGTGAGGACATCATTGTATATAAGCTTTTATTTGCAATTAAGCACATTTACTTCAAAAGTATTGAGTTAAAAAAATGTGTACTTTACACATAAGGTATATATTCTGCTGAATAAGGGCTATTGAGGTCACACACAAAAAAATGCTCATCCAATATGGAAATCATTGTTTAGAAATATATATTATGGCAATAAGGTCTCCAAGATCATGCTCATAATGTATTTCTGGTATAATAAGCTTGCAATTTATTGCCAGAAAGTCAAACCACATTTAAAAATACATCCAATTTCCTTTGGTGATTACTAACACCTCCTTATTATATCGTCCAGCTTATCAAGCATTGATCACCACGCCCACAGTACCTTTATAAACCTTAACTCCACTCCAGCTCTATCCTAATTGGGTGGTATTTAACCCATGATTTCCGTCACTGAGTCTTACAGCTCCTTCTATGCTATATGCAGCCTACTAGCCCAGAAAATGTGAGAGTTTAAAAGTAAACTTTATTCTTTAATGGTGCCAAAGCCCTACATTTACAAAGATATGTTTTTAAAACAAGTATGTCCTAATTCTGTGTATATAATTCACAATGCAATTTTTGAAACAAAATATTCTATTATATATAATATATTATTATTATTATTATTATGTAAGTGTTAATGCATGTGATAGGACTCTGGCATTTGAGTTCTTACTATTCTGAATTTAAAAAAATATTTTGTCTATACAATATTCAATTTCAGGTATCTGTATTTCTAAATTAGCATTTTGCAGAATTTATTGTCTGTAAATAGACCAGGGATTTCCTTGTGCTCTGTGTTGTTGATGAGGTAGGACTATGATAGAGTAAGGACAGGACTAGCACAGCAAATCACTGCAAGAATAGAAAACAGCAGCTGAAATTCATACAATCAAATAGATCTTGATTTGGTGTAACAGAATTAATATAATACTAGTATAGGTTATTCATGTTATTTTGCTTACCGACTATTATTATTATCATTTATTTATATGGCACCACAAGTGTTCCGCAGCGCCTCACAAAGTACATAAACTAATAGGTGACCAGTGACTTACAGAACAATACAATACAAAGCAAGACAAGGACATGGATAATATATATTGCTACATTAGCGACCATAACATCCACATAGGCAGCAGAGCAAAGCAACCAAGTGTTAGGTGCCCTAGTGGTGAGTAAGAAGTAGATGAAAGTAAAGTAAGGAGAAGTACAAGAGGTTAGAGGGCCCTGCTCGTAAGAGCTTACATTCTAAAGGGGAGGGGCAGACAAACAGGTGTGACACAGATGGGGTAGACAGGGAGGAAGGAACATGTAGCAGCAAGTTAGGATGAGAGCTGGAAGGCTTTAATGAAGTAGTTGGTCATCAGAGCCCGTTTGAATGATTGTAGAGAGGTGGAGAGGTCAGTAAATCTGCATTGCAAGATGCAGACACTGCCATGGCACTCACAGAAAATGGGGTTGACACACCCCTTTTTTCGGGAATGCTGCCCATTGCCTCCCCCTTCACGTCCCGAACAGGCCGCATCCTGTTAATCAGGCTGTGGCTCAAGGGGGCACTGCGTGTGATGACAGTGGATCCATTCTGCACAATGCAGAACAGGTCCTGCGTATGTGCTGTCCATCCACTGGACTTGTATGCAAACCATTGGGTTTGAGCTTACAATTGTGAATTAGGCCCTGTGAGAACTGCATTTGTCCTTGTTCTGCTATATTTCATAATTATCATTGTTTTGTATTTATTCATTGCTGTGTATTGTACAGTCTGTTGACTGTTTCAGGATCATATTCCATTATGTTAATTAGTTTGCTTATAAATAGTCTTAATTGAACATGCCAAAACAGAAAACAGTGTTTAGTAAAATGATAACCCAATACTTGTTTGTTAGGAGAAATCATTGACTAGAATTTACTCAATCATACGCAGAAGGTACACAGCAGCTTTAATGGTGCTATGAGCAAGAGTAGCAGAAATCTATCTAGGAGGAAAATAGTCAACATGAAATGAGCCAAGTAAGTTCTGCGGGACAAGATGACTTACCCATTGGTGACATTGACTGAAGTGCAGTCATCTTCCTTGCTTAGTATCATCATCATCTGAAAGTACAATTTAAAGCCAGAAACAAAAGCAGCAGCAGATGTATTTAATTACAAAGCAAACCATTTGTTTATTCATTTCACTAGTGAGGGCAAACTGCACTTGTTAATGACTAAATAAAAAATCTAAAAGCATTGGCAACCAGAAGTGATCGATTACCACTTCCGAAGAACTCATGCAAGATTCTGATTCTGAATATAATTATAATGTTGATGGTGATGGGGAGGTAGAGCCAGATGGGGCAGATAGAGGTTACTTATATAGCCCCAGCACCCCTGGGTATTTCAGCATACCTGGAGGAGGGAGTGGTGGTAAATTTCACAGTAAGGTTCGTTTTACCTCTTTTAAAACACAGTGCCTCCTCCAGATACAGTCAGGTCCATAAATATTGGGACATTGACAGAATTTTCATATTTTGGCCTCTATTCACCACAAGAATGGCTTTGAAATGAAACAAACAAGATGTGATTTAACTGCAGACTTTCAGATTTAATTTGAGGGTAATTACATCCAAATCAGGTGAACGGTGTAGGAATTACAACGGTTTCTATATGTGCCTGCCACTTTTTAAGGGGCCAAAAGTAATGGGACAAACTAAACAATCCTAAATCTAACTTTCACTTTTTAATACTTTGTTGCAAATCCTTTGCAGGCAATTACAGCCTGAAGTCTGGAACGCATAGACATCACCAGACGCTGGATTTCATACCTGGTGATGCTCTGCCAGGCCTCTACTGCAAATGTCTTCAGTTCCTGCTTGTTCTTGGGGCATTTTCCCTTCAGTTTTGTCTTCATCAAGTGAAATGCATGCTCAATCGGATTCAGGTCAGGGGATTGACTTGACCATTGCAAAACATTCCACTTTTTAGCCTTAAAAAACTCCTTGGTTGCTTACGCAGTATGCTTCGGGTCATTGTCCATCTGCACTGTGAAGCGCCGTCCAATGAGTTCTGAAGTATTTGACTGAATATGAGCATATAATATTGCCTGAAACACTTCAGAATTCATTCTGCTGCTTTTGTCAGCAGTCACATCATCAATAAATACAAGGGAACCAGTTCCATTGGCAGCCATACATGCCCACGCCATGACACTACCACCACCATGCTTCACTGATGAGGATCATGAGCAGTTCCTTTCCTTCTCTTCTCTTCCCATCACTCTGGGACAAGTTGATCTTTGTCTCATCTGTCCATAGGATGTTGTTCCAGAACTGTAGTGGCTTTTTTACATGTTGTTTGGCAAACTCTAATCTGGTCTTCCTGTTTTTGTGGCTCACCAATGGTTTGCATCTTGTGGTGAACCCTCTATATTCACTCTTGTGAAGTCTTCTCTTGATTGTTGACTTTAACACATATACACCTACCTCCTGGAGAGTGTTCTTGATTTGGCCAACTGTTGTGAAGGGGTTTTTCTTCACCAGGGAAATAATTATTTTATCATCCACCACAGTTGTTTTCCTTGGTCTTCCGGGTCTTTTGGTGTTGCTGAGCTCTCCGGTGCGTTCTTTCTTTTTAAGAATGTTCCAAACAGTTGCTTTGGCCACACCTAATGTTTTTGCTATCTCTCTGATGGGTTTGTTTTGATTTTTCAGCCTAATGATGGCTTGCTTCACTGATAGTGACAGCTCTTATGGATCTCATATTGAGAGTTGATAGCAACTGATTCCAAATGCAAATGTCACACCTAGAATCAACTCCAGACCTTTTACCTGCTTAATTGATAATGAAATAACGAGGGAATAGCTCACACCTGTCCATGAAATAGCTTTTGAGTTGATAGTCCCATTACTTTTGGTCCCTTAAAAAGTGGGAGGCACATATTGAAACTGTTGTAATTCCTACACCGTTCACCCGATTTGGATGTAATTACCCTCAAATTAAATCTGAAAGTCTGCAGTTAAAGCACATCTTGTTTGTTTCATTTCAAAACCATTGTGGTGGTGAATAGAGGCCAAAATCTGAAAATTCTGTCAATGTCCCAATATTTATGGACCTGACTGTATGTGTTCTTTCTTCAGGGCTGCAGATTATGGCAATATCTATCAGTAGTAGACTCGAGTTACCTCTGTCTGACTCATAATACATGACTGTTACTGACTCACAAACACCAGGGAAAGGGGGAAAAGCCACTTGGCACATTTATTAATTGGCCAGGTAACTGAAAGGTAACTGAAAGGCTAACAATTTATTAAACAAGGAGCAAAGATGAAGGACTCTTTCATTGACAAAGTGGCTGCAAAAAGTGTAAAGAACGTATAATAACAAAATAGTACAATTTTAGTGTCAAAAATTAACTTAACAGTGACACAATGATGAGACATTCAGTATTGTCATGTGATGCTAACATGTATAAGAAATTCATCAGTTCATCAATGATATTGTTAAAAATTAACATATGACATACATCAGCTGCAACAGTAATAATCAGTTAAAGATGTGTACCATAAAGTTGGCAGCTATACATTTTAATCTTCTCTCTCTGCATAAACCACTGTCAGTACCACCAGTCATGAACATGAATGACCTGCTTCCAAACACTCTGCAGGTCACTGAGTGCAGGTCTTTCCAATCAGAATCCTCAACAGAACCCAGCTGGGCTCAGCCGCAGGGTAGAGATGACATAACACCTCTTAGGTTTTACTACTAACCTCCAGCACAGATGACTTATGCAGGGAATCACCTATCAGTTAACCATTATAAAAGCCTGCTCAGTGCCTTAGTATCAGTTGTTTTACATAGATGCTCATGCTTCAAAACTATTCTTTCCAGTATAGTTTGCTTCTAGTGTTATTTAACTCCAGTGTTCAGTCTCCTCGACAGCATCACTTCCATATTGGCATTTCCATCGGCAGTGCTTGCAGGCAGCATTCTCATACCAGCTTAGTAACTCTGTTGCTTTCACCATGGGCACCATATCCTCTTAGGGGTATCCCTGGTAAAGTCCATTGGGGGTCTTTTTTTGTGCCAATTCACCTGTTTACATTTATGGTCTATGTGCAGGTGTGTACTCTGTTTACAGGGGCATATCTATAATGGGTGCAGGGGGTGCGGTGCACATGGGCCCCTGGGTGGGGGGCCCGCACCGCACACCCTGCACCCATATTACTTACCTCTCTGAGGTCCTGCGCCGGCCATTTTTTCCAGCGTTTTGTGTATTTGCAGTACACTCCCGGCACACTCTAGTGCCCAGAGTCTACTAATGCTCCAGTGGCTGGCCAGCCGAGTTAGTCGGGAAGAGAGGAGGGGGCCCCGGACGGCAAATGCACATGAGCCCCCTCCTCTCTAAAGATGCCCCTGCTCTGATACACTTGCTATCTGGTTTTGAGCTGCAGGGTTATTGCATCCAGGTTTGTATATAGGGGTCCAAACTCTCCTGGCAAAGTCAGGGACTGGCGTCCCCCTTCCAATTTAATAGGAATAAAACCAGATGACCAGCATCTCCAAAGTAGATCAAGTAATTTTTCTTTTACAACATATATTGCATGTACAGTGTTTAAATAAATAAAACCATTTATTTTAATAACGTCATCAGGCAAAAGGTAGCAGCAGCCACGGAGCCAAGCACGAGTCCCCACATCACTCTCTATTCTCTCCTGTATCTGCTGTCGCATCCTTGATTCCACTCTGTCCTTCATTACTCCACATTCAAGCCACTTGAAACCAGATGACTAGATCCCTGGCAACAATAGCAAGAGGTCCTCCTTGGAAAGGAGGCAGAGAGGAGGAGCACAGTACAGGCTTTCTGCCAGACCTATTCCACTGCTTGTCATACTATATATATTAACAGGTAGCAGCGGAGCAAGTGCAGCATCAGAAAGCCTGTACCCTGTACTTTGTATCATCAACATTAAATATATGCTGAATGTACTTTTGACAGACATTAATGCCCTCCCCCTCCCGCGGGTGCCCCCTCTCCCCCCCCGGTTGGCAATGATGCTTTTGAGCTGCATGGACTTTTGTCAAATTGACAGTATTCACCGCAAGCAGGGACACTGAGAGCCGTGCCGGGCTGGGGTGAAAGGCGGCGTGGCATAATCACAGGAGATAGGCCACGGCCTCTTAGGATACATTTTTACAAAAAAAGCTTTTTGCAGTGCCGCTGTGTGCTGGGGAGGGGGGGTGGGGCACTGTGAGCCCCTCAGCCCGCTGCAAAGCCGGGGGGGGTGGCAATCAGTGTGACCACTCTCCCCCACTAGCACAGGAGACTGCTGTGGATGCTTGTCAGCAGCAGCAGTGTGTGCTGGGCTGCTGTGAGGTACAGTAAGAAGGAGGGGGGGGAGCAGCGCTGGACCTGGGCCCCCATCATGCCCCTCCAGCATGCCCAGGCCCGGGTAATTAGTACTCTATGCGCTGTTCCCACAGTTACAACATATGCATGTCTCTTAGTGCACACTATGCGCCATTCCCACAGTCCAGTGCATTTATGTATGCCATTGCTCGCTACGCACTGTTTCCATAGTACCAACACCTTCATGTACCTTATTGCGCACTATGAGTGTACAAACAATGCACACACCTCTGTCTACCTTATTGCAGTCTACGGGTTGTGCAAACAGTGCCAATGTACAGTATCCGTGTACTGTATTGCACGCTACCAAACTACCAGCTCTCGGAGTATCGCAGCTATACCCCTTTTAGTATGGTTCCCCATAGAAGCAAATTCCCAAGGCTTCACAACCAGTCAACGTGGCATGGGATGAAAGTGGACAGAACTTTCATTTCAACTTACAGACATGCAGACTAATCTTGGTAATGTATCTTTACAGATGAACTGGAGAGATTTACAACACAAAGAATTAATTATACAATCAGGTAGCACCGTATTGAGGGTCCTTACAATGGAATCGGTATGATATCCTGGCTGCCGCATGGCCGGGAGTTCGAATCCCAGCAGCGGCAGCCCGACATACCAGCAGATCCTGGCAGTGGAAGCCCAACAGCGCTGGAAATCCCGATCGTCCTAAGGTAAGTATCTCCTAACCTAACCCACCTAGCCCTAACCCTCCTTAGGGGTGCCTAACCCTAACCTCCCCCCCAGTGCCTAACCCTGATCCCCCCTCTAAGTGCCTACCCTAACTCCCCCTTCCCCGCTGCCTAAACCTAAATCCCCCGGGGGGGTGCCTAACCCTAAGTCCCCCCTGATGGTGCCTAACCCTAATCCTCCCTCCCCCTAGCCTAACCCTCCCGGGGGGGTGCCTAACCCTAAGTCCCCCCCGGGTGCCCTAAACCTAACCCTCCCCCCCGCTGCTTTCCGCTCGCGGCGCCCGGCATCCCTTCAATCGGGATGCTGGGCACCTGTCTCTACATCTAGACGCCCGCCATTTCACCCTCGCCGGGATATGACAGTCAGGACGCCAGCTGCCGGTATTAAGGCAGCCGGCTTCCCGATTGTATACCCTTACAACAACTATACTTATGAAGAATATAGTGAAGAATAACAATTCATCTCTTTAAGATAAGAAAAAACACTATGACTCTCTATGGTAATGATGATAATGATGAAGGGTGTACAGTCACAGGAAGAAGTCAACAGTGTTTAGTTATCCCAAAAACCATATTATTTGGTAAAGAAGACAAAAAATTAGTACACCCTTAAACAAGAATAAGCACACGCATGTGCAGTAGATAAAGGAAGGATTAGTACCAGCAGTGTAAGGTGGCTCATCATCATCCCATTACCTCCCGCGAACCACAGAACTGGTGACTAGCATTGCATAGGGTGCAGTATGTTACAGGTTACTCACATTTGCTTTTGACACTGACCAATTCTGGACACCTGTTGGATACTTTGGATATGTATCAAAGGCAAGGATTTATTAATAGCAATAACAACAGGCAAGTAGTACAGATCAGGGTACTTTGAAAACAAGTGGGATAGTTCCAGGATCTCTCTGGACTGGATCTGGACTCCCTCTAGACTGAACTGCATGCAAATTTTGTCCCAGTAAGACTTTTTTATTCTTTTATTTTATGCTTTATTTTTCGATCTATCAATTACATATCTATTTTTATTCTGTGATAATGTGTCTTTTAATTATAATGCTCTTATTTTATATATTTTTAATTTTTATTACTTACATTGGTATTCTAAATTGACTGTTCTTAGTTTATTAGTTTATACATCAATTTTATATTGTCTGTACTAATGGAAATGTTATTTTCAATTTGTTTATCCATGGCAATGTTTTGATGTATTTTAACATTATGAATAAATTAATTATTTCTATTTCCTGCACCCTTGGTCACTGCTTATTGCAATCTGCAGTTAACATCTTGAGTGGGTAAAAAGGTTTTTTTCCTGGGTTTATGGCTGTTATAATTTATTGAACATATTGAACATATCCAATATAACTATTTAGCTCTCCCTTGTGAGTAAAGAACTCCCAGATAAGTTATTTTAGAGCATTATTTGAGGTTTAAGCTTTCAATCATTGAAGTGCCGGAAATCTATTTTTTTATTTCTAGGGAATATAGATTGTAGACTCCACCGGGCAGTGAATAACTAAATATAATAATAATATGTAATATAATTTATCCTTCATTCACACTTATGACAAGACTTATATTGACTTCCTAGAGACCCTTGAGGTTCTGGATAATAATATTATTTAAACTTACATCAAATCAGTAAGTACTCATTCCTATTCCTATCTACATTACCAAAGGGCACATCATAGGCCGGAATCGGTAGATTCGATTCCCGGCAGTACCTTGCCAACAACAGCAGAGTTCTTGGCAGCGGAAGCCCGACAGCGCTGGAAATCCCGATTGTGGATAGGTAAGTACTAACTAACCTAACCCCCTAACCCTAACCCTCCTTAGGGGTGCCTAACCCTAACCTCCCCCCCAAGTGCCTAACCCTAATACCCCCTCTAAGTGCCTAACCCTAACCCCCCCTTCCCCGCTGCCTAAACCTAAGACCCCCGGGGGGTGCCTAACCCTAAGTCCCCCCCGGGTGCCCTAAACCTAACCCTCCCCCCCGAGGCTGTCCACTCACGGTGCCCGGCATCCCTTCGATCTGGATGCCTGGCGCCGGTCTCCCGGCGTCGGGGAAATGTCAGGCGTCTACGTCTAGACGCCCGGCATTTCATCCCTCGCCGGGATATGACAGTCGGGAAGCCGGCTGCCAGTATTAAGGCAGCCGGCTTCCCGATTGTATACCCATAGGCCTTGGAAGCGCAATCTACAAAAAAGTCAACTTATGTGCCTTAGATGGAATTGTTCCCAATTTGAGACATTTTAATACAAGCATCAGATATGTTGGACTCCTTTAGACAAAGGGTTACCCAAACTTCTTCTACAACAAGCTTTGAAAGAGGATACGAATAGGCTGTCTCTTCTTCAAACTAAGAAGTCTAGAACTCATTTTACTGAATTCGAGGAGACTGTAGATGACAAACAAATCACTTTTATTTGCAAGTATAACAGCTACTCGTAAGAAATTCAAGATATTATTAGCTGCAGTCATCCACATTTTAAGACAGGATGACATACTGTGTGATTTACTTCCATTAAAACCAAGAATAATTTATAGACAAAATAAATCTCTGAAAACTTTATTAGCTCCTAGCTATTTGAAATCTCTCAAAACTTTGAATAAATCCAGTGGTTCTAACTGGTTGATCCAAAGACCACTTGGGCTCCACAAATGTGGTAAGACTAGAAGCAGTATGTTCCTACATATGGCACAAAAAGGATTTCTCCAATCTACTTGCTACACAAAGTGAAACTTATTATGTAAAAACCTTTATAAAGTGTGTTTCCCAAATTATTATATGTTATTAACTTGTGGTTGTGGCCTGCATTATGTGGGTCGCACCACATGGACTTTAAGAACCCGTTTTCTGGAACATCGACAGAGTATTATAAATCGTGTTTTCAATCACAGTTTCTCCCGACACTTTAGTATAATCCATAATGGTGACCCTGCTAGTGTTAAAATCATTGGGTTAGAATCCATTCTACCCACATCCATTGGCGGGGATAAATATAATAACCTGCTGCCAAGAGGTATATGGATGCTTCAAGTAAAATCCCTCCACCCTGATGGGATAAATTAATCTACTGAACCAAAGGTCTAATTCATGGTATGCTAATGCAATCACATCTGCAATTTTGCATGGAATGCAGCGTGAAAATATGGTAATGTTTCCAAAGCTTACCCGAGCATAGAGACTCCCACTGCTGCCTTCTCATATCAGTCCGACAACACGCACCAGCCTAAACATCGGTAACATCGCACAGATCGGGAAGCCATGCAGCATATGTGGCAAGTCTTACCTGTCTCAAATACAGCATCTCTCCTGGCATGCAGAGAGCTCTCATGCTGAGAAGGAGATCACAATAGCAAATTTATGCACGCCCATGAAAGTGTTTAAATGGTCAGACACACCTGCTTTTGCCTAGGCACCCCCCGTTATCTCCCCCGAAATCCTGACTACCTGTCACTCACTTTGCGAGTGAATCCCCTTTGCAAGAGTGATCACAAAACAATTGCACATGCGCAGTGCAGCCACAATGGCAGACAAGTGCTAGATCTGCGGAAATATCAACATTTTGTACATCTATGTATCAGGCACTAAATTTGGTTATCCAATCCAGGTAGAGCGCTATTCTGCTCATTATTTTGTTATATTTTAACTACAACATAGATCTCATGTTATATTTTCATTTTTAATAGAGATGTTTTATACTTATGTCCCCTTTTTTGTGGAAACTAGTAACAGTGGTTGTTTATTACAGTATATTGGATATGAGTCTGCATATACACTTGTACAGCAGATTGATATTTAATACGAATTATTCATGGATTATTTACATCTTCAAGTGTAATTATACTTATTGTTATTTACAATTATACCATTGTTGGGATAAACAATGATTATGTCCTTATGATGAACTAGCTGGTATACTCGGCGTTGCCCAGGTTGAAGAATGGACCTTGAAATACCTCTGCAGCCTTCATTTTTTACATTGTCCTCACCTATAACCCCATTCCATTGATCGTAGAGAGACTTACAGCACAGAAATCATTATAGCTTCCCAAATCACTGCGGTTTCAGAAATCACTGCAGAACAGAAATCATTGCTGAGCAGAAATATCTGCACACCTACATTGGAGAGCATGGCATATGAAAATGTGCTTGGAGGGAGTTAGTAACTATCAGTGCAGGTGCAGTGTGATAGTTGATCCTCCAACTCACTGCTCTTCCACTGGACCTCTGCCTGCTCCCCACTGGTACATATCAGCCTGTGCCTTCAGATCAGTGCAGTTTTAGGTACTGGAAGACATCCTGAGCAAACTTGCTTAAACAAAAATTTTAAATCAGAGCCTCCACGCCCTACTTGATGGACACCATGTAGACCTCCATGGCCCTGATGAACTACAAAAATAGCCAAAAATCGAATCCTGATTAAACTACACCACCATGCCAAATTTGGTTGAGCTAGGGACAAAACTCTGGCCGTTCATAAAGGACAAACAGATAGACACACATACACTTTTTGTATATTATATAGATATTAATTCCAACCAGTATTAAGCTATGTTATAAGCAGGAGGATTTAAATAGCCAGTTTCTCACTATATTTATATTATCATTGTTGTTCAATTTTTACTACTTTCTACTCTGGGACTGATTCAGCAAGGATCGCGACTGCAATTGCGCATGCAATCGGCCAATTGCATCGCAGTGCACAAACCCTCCAATGCGATCGCAGTGACTACACAGACCCATCGCAGAGTGATTGACCGGAAGTACCATTTGGGGGTGGTGACGGGGGGTGGCTGGCGAAGCGAAGGTGTGCCAGTGCGTTTGAACTAGGGGTGTGCACCGGCCACTTTTCGTGTTTTGTGTTTTGGTTTTGGATCTGGATCTTTCTTCGTGTTTTGGATCTGGATTGGTTTTGCCAAAACCACCCTTCCGTGTTTTGGGTTCTGGGTTTTGTGTTTTGGATCTGTATTTTTTTAAAAAAAAGCATAAAAACAGCTAAAATCACAGAATTTGTAGGTTTTTCTGCTCCTATGCTATTATTAACCTCAATAACCTTAATTTCCACTCATTTCCAGTCTATTCTGAACACCTCACACCTCACAATAGTGTTTTTATGTCCAAAACGTTGCACCGAGGTAGCTGGATGACTATGCTAAGCGACACGAGTGGGCGGCACAAACACGTGACCCATCTAGGCGTGAAACTGCAGTGGCAGACAGGATGGCAGTTTGAAAAACTAGGCCCCAAACTGTACATAATGCAAAGAAAAAAAAGAGGTGCAAGATGGAATTGTCCTTGGGCCCTCCCACCCACCCTTATGTTGTATAAACAGGACATGCACACTTTAACAAACCAATCATTTCAGCGCCAGGGTCTGCCACACAACTGTGGCTGAAATGATTGGTTCGTTTGGGCCCCCACAAAACAAGCTGGCAATTAATGTGTCCCTGCACAAACTGGCTCTATGGAGGCAAGATGTCATCCTCATCCTCCTCATCCACCGATTCCTCACCCTCTTCAGTGTGTACATCCTCATCCTCACAAAGTATTAACTCGTCTCCACTTGAATCCACCACCACAGGTCCCTCTGTACCTTCTGGAGGCTGGTCTCCCTGGAAGAGCTGATAATTCATTTTGATGAACATCATCTTCTCCACATTCTGTGGAAGCAACCTCCTACGCCTTTCGCTGACAAGGTTCCCGGCTGCACTAAACACTCTTTCGGAGTACACACTGGAGGGGGGGCAACTCAGGTAAAATAGAGCCAGTTTGTACAGGGGCCTCCAAATTGCCTCTTTTTCCTGCCAGTACAGGTATGGACTGTCTGCCATGCCTACTTGGATGCTGTCACCGATGTAATCCTCCACCATTCTGTCAATGGTGACAGTATCATATGCAGTGACAGTAGACATGTCAGAAATTGTTGCCAGGTCCTTCAGTCCGGACCAGATGTCCAAACTTGGTCCTGCCTGCCCTGCATCACCGCCAGCGGGTTGCTTAGGATACCTAAGTTTTTTCCTGGCAGCCCCAGTTGCAGGAGAAAATGAAGAAGGAGCCGTTGACGTGTCACGTTCCGCTTCAGCTGACAGTGTGTTCACCAGCAGGTCTTTGCACCTCTGCAGGCTTGTGTCGGCCGGAAAGAGAGACACCACATAGGCTTTAAACCTAGGATCGAGCACGGTGGCCAAAACGTAGTGGTCTGATTTCAACAGATTGACCACCCTGGAATCCTGGCAAAGCGAATGAAGGGCTTCATCCACAAGTCCCACATGCCGAGCGGAATCGCTCCGTCTTAGCTCCTCCTTCACTTTCTCCAGCTGCTTCTGCAAAAGCCTGATGAGGGGAATGACCTGACTCAAGCTGGCAGTGTCTGAACTGACTTCACGTGTGGCAAGTTCGAAGGGCTGGAGAACCTTGCACAACACGGAAATCATTCTCCACTGCGCTTGAGTCAGGTGCATACCCCCTCCTTTGCCTATGTCATAGGTGGATGTATAGGCTTGTATGGCCTTTTGCTGCTCCTCCATCCTCTGAAGCATATAGAGGGTTGAGTTCCACCTCATCACAACCTCTTGCTTCAGGTGATGGCGGGGCAGGTTCAAGAGTGTTTGCTGGTGCTCCAGTCTTCGGCACGCAGTCGCTGAATGGCGAAAGTGGCCAGAAATTTTTCGGGCCACCCAAAGCGTCTCCTGCACGCCCCTGACGCTTTTCAGAAAATTCTGCACCACCAAGTTTATTGTGTGAGCAAAACATGGGACGTGCTGGAATTTGCCCAGATGTAATGCCCGCACAATATTGGTGGCGTTGTCAGATATCACAAATCCCCAGGAGAGTCTAAGTGGGGTAAGCCACTGGGCGATGATTTCCCTCAGTTTCTCTAAGAGGTTGTCGGCGGTGTGCCTCTTACTGAAACCGGTGATACACAGCGTAGCCTGCCTTGTAACGAGCTGGCATTTCTGAGATGCTGCTACTGGTGACGCTGCTGCTGTTGCTGCGTAAGGTGATACATCTACCCAGTGGGCTGTCACAGTCATATAGTCCTTAGTCTGCCCTGTTCCACTTGTCCACATGTCCGTGGTTAAGTGGACATTGTGTACAACGGCATTTTTCAGGACACTGAGGACACTTTTTCTGACGTTTCTGTACAGTCTCGGTATCGCCTGCCTAGTGAAGTGGAATCTAGACGGGATTTGGAACCGGGGACACACTACCTCCATCAATTGTCTAAATCCCACTGCACTAATGGCGGATACCGGACGCACGTCTAACACCAACATAGCAGTCAAGGCCTCAGTTATACGTTTTGCTTCAGGATGACTGCTGTCGTACTTCATCCTCCTCGCTAAGGACTGTTGGAGGGTCAATTGTTTAGTAAAAGTAGTGGTGTTCCTACTTCCTCTCTGGGATGATGAACGACTCCCAGCAGCAGCAACAGCAGCAGCAGCAGCGGCAGCAGTAGGCGTAGCAATGCAGGATCCTCCAGAGGAATCCCGGATAGGAGAGTCAGTCATGCCAGTGACATGGCCTGCAGGACTACTTCCGATCCTGACTAAGGAGGAAATTGACGAGGAGGGAGTTGACGGTGTGGTTTGCAGGCGCTTGGATACAACAGGACAACGGGATTTAGGTGTCCCTGGACTGCTTACGGTCTTAGCCAAAGTTTCTGAACTTGACAGTAACTTTTTATGAACGCGCTGCAGGTGCCGTATAAGGGAGGATGTTCCTAGGTGGTTGACGTCCCTACCCCTACTTATTTCACCTTTACATATGGTACATATGGCAAGACAGTTGTTGTCCGGATTTGGATAGAAATATTGCCAGACCAAAGAGGTGGAATGTTTGGTCTTCTGCCCAGGCATGACCGTGATGGGCTTTTTCATCCCACGGACAACAACTGTCTCCCCCGGAGCCTGATTTAAACAAACCACATCACCATCAGAATCCTCCTCGCCAACTTCCTCCTCAGCGCCAGCTACACCAGTATCCTCATCCTGTTGTACTTCAACAGTGACATCTTCAATTTGCATATCAGCAAGTGGACTGTGGGTGCTCCTTTCAGCACTTGCAGGGGGCGTGCAAATGGTGGAAAGAGCCACCTCTTCCCGTCCAGTGCTGGGAAGGTCAGGCATCGCAACCACCACCACACTTGGACTCTCCTTGGGGATTTGTGATATCTTCTTAGAAAGCACAGTTCTTCGCTGTGCTTTTGCCAGCTTAACTCTTTTGATTTTTTTAGTGGGAGGAGGGCTTCCATCGTCATGTGAAGCTGAACCACTAGTCATGAACATACTAGGGATCGACCTTAGCCGTTCCTTGCCACTCCGTGTCGTAAATGGCATATTGGCAAGTTTACGTTTCTCTTCAGCTGATTTAAATGTCTTTTTCAAGGTCATTTTCCTGAACTTTGCCATTTGGGATTGTATGTGCCCTCTACTATGACATTGGGCATCGGCCTTGGCAGACGACGTTGATGGCATGTTATCGTCTATGTCATGACTAGTGGCAGCAGCTTCAGCACTAGGAGGAAGTGGTTCTTGATCTTTCTCTATTTTATTTTTATCGGAGAAAGTTTGGTCCTCCATTTATGTTATATCGATTTGATATATACGTGCGGCTAAACACAGAAAATAATTTTTTTTTTGGTTTGGACTGGAGTTTACTTTGTGGGTTACAGCACCCTTTAACGGTCAAGCCAGCCGGCCCGTTACTTATGACACAGGCGCACGCTTGGCACTACTTTGTTGATGCACGTGCGGCTACTGCGCACACAATTCACAAACACAGAAAATAATTTTTTTTTGGTTTAGACTGGAGTGTACTTTCGGGGGTTACAGCACCCTTTAACGGTCAAGCCAGCCGGCCCTTTACTTATGACACAGGCGCACGCTTGGCACTACTTTGTTGATGCACGTGCGGCTACTGCGCACACAATTCACAAACACAGAAAATAATTTTTTTTTGGTTTGGACTGGAGTGTACTTTCGGGGGTTACAGCACCCTTTAACGGTCAAGCCAGCCGGCCCTTTACTTATGACACAGGTGCACGCTTGGCACTACTTTGTTGATGCACGTGCGGCTACTGCGCACACAATTCACAAACACAGAAAATTATTTTTTTTTGGTTTGGACTGGAGTGTACTTTCGGGGGTTACAGCACCCTTTAACGGTCAAGCCAGCCGGCCCTTTACTTATGACACAGGCGCACGCTTGGCACTACTTTGTTGATGCACGTGCGGCTACTGCGCACACAATTCACAAACACAGAAAATAATTTTTTTTTTGGTTTGGACTGGAGTGTACTTTGGGGGTTACAGCACCCTTTAACGGTCAAGCCAGCCGGCCCTTTACTTATGACACAGGCGCACGCTTGGCACTACTTTGTTGATGCACGTGCGGCTACTGCGCACACAATTCACAAACACAGAAAATAATTTTTTTTTTGGTTTGGACTGGAGTGTACTTTCGGGGGTTACAGCACCCTTAACGGTCAAGCCAGCCGGCCCTTTACTTATGACACAGGTGCACGCTTGGCACTACTTTGTTGATGCACGTGCGGCTACTGCGCACACAATTCACAAACACAGAAAATAATTTTTTTTTGGTTTGGACTGGAGTGTACTTTCGGGGGTTACAGCACCCTTTAACGGTCAAGCCAGCCGGCCCTTTACTTATGACACAGGCGCACGCTTGGCACTACTTTGTTGATGCACGTGCGGCTACTGCGCACACAATTCACAAACACAGAAAATAATTTTTTTTTTGGTTTGGACTGGAGTGTACTTTCGGGGGTTACAGCACCCTTAACGGTCAAGCCAGCCGGCCCTTTACTTATGACACAGGTGCACGCTTGGCACTACTTTGTTGATGCACGTGCGGCTACTGCGCACACAATTCACAAACACAGAAAATAATTTTTTTTTGGTTTGGACTGGAGTGTACTTTCGGGGGTTACAGCACCCTTTAACGGTCAAGCCAGCCGGCCCTTTACTTATGACACAGGCGCACGCTTGGCACTACTTTGTTGATGCACGTGCGGCTACTGCGCACACAATTCACAAACACAGAAAATAATTTTTTTTTTGGTTTGGACTGGAGTGTACTTTCGGGGGTTACAGCACCCTTAACGGTCAAGCCAGCCGGCCCTTTACTTATGACACAGGCGCACGCTTGGCACTACTTTGTTGATGCACGTGCGGCTACTGCGCACACAATTCACAAACACAGAAAATAATTTTTTTTTGGTTTGGACTGGAGTGTACTTTCGGGGGTTACAGCACCCTTTAACGGTCAAGCCAGCCGGCCCTTTACTTATGACACAGGCGCACTCTTGGCACTACTTTGTTGATGCACGTGCGGCTACTGCGCACACAATTCACAAACACAGAAAATAATTTTTTTTTAGGTTTGGACTGGAGTGTACTTTCGGGGGTTACAGCACCCTTAACGGTCAAGCCAGCCGGCCCTTTACTTATGACACAGGCGCACGCTTGGCACTACTTTGTTGATGCACGTGCGGCTACTGCGCACACAATTCACAAACACAGAAAATAATTTTTTTTTGGTTTGGACTGGAGTGTACTTTCGGAGGTTACAGCACCCTTTAACGGTCAAGCCAGCCGGCCCTTTACTTATGACACAGGCGCACGCTTGGCACTACTTTGTTGATGCACGTGCGGCTACTGCGCACACAATTCACAAACACAGAAAATAATTTTTTTTTTGGTTTGGACTGGAGTGTACTTTCGGGGGTTACAGCACCCTTAACGGTCAAGCCAGCCGGCCCTTTACTTATGACACAGGCGCACGCTTGGCACTACTTTGTTGATGCACGTGCGGCTACTGCGCACACAATTCACAAACACAGAAAATAATTTTTTTTTTGGTTTGGACTGGAGTGTACTTTCGGGGGTTACAGCACCCTTAACGGTCAAGCCAGCCGGCCCTTTACTTATGACACAGGCGCACGCTTGGCACTACTTTGTTGATGCACGTGCGGCTACTGCGCACACAATTCACAAACACAGAAAATAATTTTTTTTTGGTTTGGACTGGAGTGTACTTTCGGGGGTTACAGCACCCTTTAACGGTCAAGCCAGCCGGCCCTTTACTTATGACACAGGCGCACGCTTGGCACTACTTTGTTGATGCACGTGCGGCTACTGCGCACACAATTCACAAACACAGAAAATATATTATTTTTTTAGCACTTGGGGGGAGCACCCCTGATGGACAGAGCACCCCCTGGACAACACTACAGCACCCCTTTAGGACTGGGACACTGCACAGGACTTTGGAGTGGACACAGCCCCTATGGAGAACTGACTGCACAACACAGTCCAGCCAGCCCCTATGGACTTTGAAGTAGTGGACACAGCCCCTATTAACAACAGCAGCACAGCACAACACAGCCAGCCCCTATGGACTTTGAAGTAGTGGACAACAGCAGCACTACACTACACTACACTACACTACACAGCACTAACTCCCACCCTCCCTCTTCACTGTCCACAGCCGAGTGAGAAAATGGCGCCGACGCGGGTACCTTATATAGGATCCAAAACCCGCGAGACTCGGAAGGCGGGATGATGACGTTTTGCCTCGATGTCAGATCCGAGTCAGGCGGGAAAAGTCGAGCCTGACTCGGATCGGACTCGGATCGGGGGGGCTCGGGGGGGTTCGGATTTCAGAAATCCGAACCCGCTCACCCCTAGTTTGAACGCCGTTACAGGGACGTGCATTAATTAGGCACTGCAATGACATACACATCTTTGCCTTTCACTACATGGGATGAGGTTAGCAATTTATGAGTAAGGTCAAACCTTGTGCAAGTGTTAGTGAGGCTGCGATCGTACTCGATGTTACCGATGTTTTTGCAGACTTGCTAAGTATTACTGATGTGTGCAAGTTAAAATGGGTGCCCTTATGTTGTGCTGTGACGGCATAGAGATCACAGTGGATTAGCATATTTTTGCAGTGAGACTGTGTGCGTAATCGCAGCCATGATTGCAGTTACGATCCGTACTGAATCAGGCCCTCTGTGCATTTTTTAATAAAGCATGGGGTGATATACTGTTTTTTGGCAATGACAATACAAATGCCTGCCCCTCACTTAAGGCCCCCACACACGGTGCGATTTTTTACACGATTTGGCTGTTTTTGATCGTTTGGAACGTCCAATCGTGTAAAAAGTGCTGTGGGTGGGGATGACTACGACGCCGATGCGTGCTCCCGCAGTCGCTGATCTTGGTCACTGATCAATTGAACCTGCAGGAAGATATCGACCTATCTTTCATGATTTGGCACACATCATTTCATGTGTGTGAACGATGCGATGGTCGATGGACGATATGTTGTAACTGGTCCCGGCCACTCCCCTCCTCCATTTTGTGCCAGACGACGAGGACGATGGAGAGAGCTGCAGCATGGAATATCTGGGGAGATTTGCTTCTTGTTTCTAGTGACTATGCATAGCGTCTATGTATTCCACTGTACCACCAATGTATTCCACTGGACAAATGATGTACCAACTGTACCACCAATGCAATTCACCCCCTGCCCCACCAATGTTAATAACCCCTGTACAACCAATGTTTATTAACCCATGCACCACCAAGTTACCACCTGCATCACCAATATATATTAACCCCTGCACCACCAATGTGCCCAGTGACGGTTCTAGGGGCGGGCTAACAGGGCCCTCGCCCGGAGCGCCGGCCCCTAGAGGGCGCCACTGAGCCCCCAGAAAAAAAAAAAACAGAAAAAATAAAATAAAACTACGCCGGTCCCCCCAGCTAGCCGCCGCAGGTAGGCTCCATTTGCCAGGCGCCCGCTGTTACCAGCAGGCACCCGGCTCCCTTCTTGCGGCGGCAGCCAAAAGCCAGAGCTCACTCCTGAGCATCGGCTCCCGCAGAGAGCACTATGGGAGGGACGTCATGATGTCTCTCCCATAGATCTGAGGAGCCAGAACTCACTCATGAGCTCTAGCTCCTGCAGAGAGCACTATGGGAGGAACGTCATGACGTCTCTCCAGTAGATCTGTGGAGCCGCGGTCGGACCGGACGACAGCGGACGCAGGAGCGGGGCTTATGGTAAGTATTGTGTTTGTATTTTAATTGTATTTTTTTTTCAGAAGCACCAGCACTGGGGGCAGTACTATAGAGGGCACGACTATAGGGGGCATTACTACTGGACGATTACTATAGGGGACACTACTATAGGAGGCATTACTACTGGGGGCACGACTATAGTGGGCATTACTACTGGGGGGCATTACTACTGGGGGCACTACTAAAGGGGGCATTACTACTGGGGGCACTACTATAGGGGGCATTACTACTGGGGGCACTACTATAGGGGGAATTACTACTGGGGGCACTACTAATGGGGGCATTACTACTGTGGGCACTACTATAGGGGGCATTACCACTGCGGGCACTACTAATGGGGGCACTGCATGGGGGGCACCACTAATGGGGCCATTGTGTAAGGGGCACCACTGCTGTGGGCATTGTATAAGGAGCACTACTACTGTGGGCACTGTATTAGCGGCACTACTGCTGTGCGCCTTGTGTATAAGGGGCACTAATTTGGGCATTGTGTAAAAGGGGCACCACTGTGTGTCATAACAAGAATTAAGGGACTACTGTGTGGCGTAATTTGAATTGGGGATAATGTATTATAAAGGAAATTACTGTGTGTGGCACAATGTATTATACAGGGCATTACTGCATGTGGCATAATGTGTTATACAGGTTATTACTGTGTATGGCATAATGTGTTATACAGGGTATTACTGCATGTGGCATAATGTGTTATACAGGCGATTACTGCGTGTGGCATAATGTGTTATAAAGGCCATTACTGTGTGTCGCATAATGTGTTATAAAGGGCATTACTGCGTGTAGCATAATGTGTTATAAAGGCCATTACTATGTAGAACATACTGTGTAAGGCGCTTTACTGCGCATGGCAATTATTCGCCATGAGGGGAGAGTTTGGGGGAAGCCCAGCACCTCCGTAAGTGCTGGGCACGTCTCACAGTATGATGAATTGGGGTGTTCCGGGAGCGTGCGCAGAGGAACGCCATCTAAAAAAAGTTATTTCTTTATTTGGGTGGGAGGGAGGGCGCAACTGGGAACTTTTGCCCAGAGCTTCAACGTCTAGAACCGGCCCTGAATGTACCCCCTGCACCACCAATGTTTATTAACCCCTGCACCATCAATGTATATTAACCCCTGCACCACCAATGTACCCCCTGCACCACCAATGTATATTAACCCCTGCACCACCAATGTACCCCCTGTACCACCAGTGTATCCCCTGCACCACCAATGTATCCCCTGTACCACCAATGTATCCCCTGCACCACCATAACCTCTGCACCACCAATGTACTCCCTGCACCACCAATGTTTATTAACCCTCTGCACCCACCAATGTTATTAATCTGGTCTGTTATCATTGTGATTATTATGCCCTCGGGACACCAATGCTATGACATTATCCCACCAATGGTATGTCAGTTTATCTTTTTTTTTTTTATATATTTTTATGGGCACAAATTTTTATGTTCAATATGGTATTGCAATCCAAAAGAAAATTTTCAACAAAGTAAAATTATGTATAATGTATTTTAAAAATAAACCAATAAACACATAAGCTTTTTCAAAAATATAAACAGTAAAAACAAAAAATTTTAAAAACATTACAACATTGGTTAAACAATTTTATATATATATATATATATATATATATGTGTGTTTTTATTTTCTTCTTTACACAAACATGACTAGTGCCAGAGAAAATAATTTTTGATTGGCTTCCTTGATTTATATCAAAGCCATGAGTGTCTCTGGAAAATAAAACTCAAAGATTACAGCAACAAGGAAAAAAAAGCTGCAGCCATCACCGAGCTTGTGACACACAGCAAGCCCTATCACAGTGAGGCCTTTCCAAATTGGGTGAAGGCCAAAATTCAAAACCTGCACACAGTGTACCTCAAAGAGTACAAGAAACTACAGGAGTCACGTGCTTTAGGAGCAGGGGCCAGTGACATCTACAAGAGAAACATATGGTATTTTGACGTGCTCCGGTTTATTCACGACCAAGAACCACAAAGAGCTTCTCAGTGTCTAATGGTTGAGAATGTGCCAGGAGAGCCGGAAGAGGACACAGACGAAGCGAGGGGGATCATTGTCTCTGGATGTGGTAAGTACAGACATAGTGCATACACACCATGCCAAATGTTTGTTAAAAAAGTCCTTTGACCAGTTCCAAATTGGCCACATTTGTTCATTGGAGACCGTCCTCTTGCCATGGCACTGCCCCTGCTCATTAAAATAGGCCAGGTATTGATCCCTGACATCTTTAGCCCGCGCAGTCCCCGTTGTCTCTAGAATGGCAAGTTGTGCCATAGAGGGCATTTGGGCTGTCTCCTCTGGCTGTTCCGGGTCGTCTGGCATAGCTGAGCCTGATGTCCTCTGTTAGCTGGTTGCTTTTTTTCTCAGAAAATTGTGTAGGACACAGCATGCTAAGACGACTAAATAAATTTTATCCACATGCAGATTTATTGCCGTATGAAATAAACTGAACCGGTTGCTCAGAATGCCGAAGGTGTTTTCAACAATCCGCCATGCCCTGGAGAGCCTGTAGTTATAGATGTGCCTTTCTTTAGTCAGGCCCCTTTGCATGCACAGCTTCATCAAGTGTTCATGTAGAGCAAACACCTCAACAGCGACAAACACAAAGTTAAGGCCATGCTTAGTTTCAGCTGTAGATGGCAAATTCAGGCATTTGGAGGTAAGTCTGTCATAGAAGACCAACAAATATAAATTCATAGTTGGTGTTCACCACTGCCATGAGTACTATACTGAAAAACCCCTTGTAAATTAATAATACAATCCGCTGTGGGCAGGAGGGGTAATGTGGATATGTTTTTCATCAATTGCTCCGCCACAGTTAGGAAAGATCCTCCTCCGATCCAATTCCTCAGCAATGGATTGCCACTCCTCCACCGTTGAGGAAAACTAGAATAAAATTAGAAAAAAAACATATTATAAAATTTTCTTTATGCAAAATTTTTCTCCCCTCCAAGAGTCTGTTACATCTGACCTGGACATGAGCCCTACCCCCAAATGGTTACCGTCACTGAGAGCGAGGGAGAATCCAGTCAGCCCCCTACCAAGTGAAGATATAGGGCAAGGCCCCTATCTATCAGTCTTCGTCAGGAATAATGAAGCAAAGGGAGGAGGCCCTCCAAAAACCGCCCGATCTGTTTGATAATATGGGCACCCATATCGCCAGTTCGATCCATTCTATGGATCCGGAACAGCAGATCCACACCGAACGCATCATACATGAAACAGTTATTAAGGGTAAAATTAAACAATTGGCCAGTACGATAAGACTTACTGACTCACCTATGCCCCAGCCAACTGTACAGCCAGTTCAGAGGATTGGACCCTCCACATCACATTCAAATCGACCAGCCACCTACCAGCCCACTACACTCATGGGTCTAACCACATCCCAGCCTACTCCCCAACCCACTTACCCTACTCCCCAACCCACTTAGCCCTCCACATCCTCAGAGGCTCATGCTGGAAGTGGACGAGGAACCACCTCAAGTTTTGCATTTTTGAAATGTTTATTTTAGTTTTTATATTTGCGCTTAAAAATTTCAACAAGTTTTATCTCTCCCAATAGCTACTCTATGGCATACGGTGGTGATGATGCAGATTGGACATGGTCACTAAACACATGGCGCAAGGACAGATTGTTGGAATCCGGGGCCACAATCTGTACTTGTGCCGTGTGTTTCTTGGCCTATTCAATCCGCTGTCCGACCCACCGCATAACATAGAGCAGCATAGCTATTGCAACAGACAAAACTTCTTGATAATGCAGTTTTTATATTAACAATTTAAGCCATGTCGGTTAACACTTTAAGAAAATGCAGCCATGTTGGTAGCCACATTTCATATATGAAGTCATAAAGGTTGCTCTGTTGCAAATACACAACCACGTTGGTTGTTTTTTTCCACATTTTGTTAAAAAAAATAAAAATAAAATTTCTTTCACAAGAAAAACATGTGTAGCGTTTTTACTCATCTTAAAGAAGTGGTACTTGACATTCACAATGGCTTTGAAAGTGTCTGGAATGATGACGCCTCAAAGCCTGGGGGGAAATGAGGATCCCAAACTTCAAGTTTTCAAAGGACCTTCCTGTAGCCAGGAACCTCAAGGTAGTAATGAGCCTCTCCGCAGCAGGAATGGCCCTCCGCATATTAGTGTTCTGCATCTGGATATAGGGAGTCACCAGACGCAGCAACTCCTGGAAGGTGGCGTACTCCATGCGCAGGTAGTCTGGGTTGTTCTCCCTAATCTCCATCAGCAGTGGCATGTAGGAGTGAGTCTCCCTCCTCGTCAGCCACTCCTTCATCCAGCAGGACCTCATCCTCCTCCTTTCCTCAGCTCCATCACCTTTTATCTTCATATAGCAATAGGCTAGCAAAAGCTTATAGCGGTAGGAATCCACCACCACAGAATAGAATGCAGGATAAACACACTTTATTCAAGGCAAGCCAAAAACAACGGAGAGCACAATAGCAATGTACAGTGGCCCTGATTCAGAGCCGGACGCTCTGACAGAGCGCTCGCTCTGAATCAGGGCCAGGCTATTTTTTTTTTAGAACGGCCTCCTGGCCGCTCGCATTGCTGTCTGTGGCCAGCCACAGCTATAGCGAGCGGCCAGGAAGATGGTCGCGATGGTCAAGACCATCGCGACCATCGGGTTTGTGATGAGACCCTTGTGGTAGGGTCTCGTTGCCGCAAGCCCCAGAGAGTTTTCGGCTCTAAAAGAGCCGAAATCTCTCCCACATGATGTCAGTGGAGCCGCCCCCAAACGGAGGCGTTCACATGGGAACGCCTCCGTTTGGGCAGCCACTCCCCAGGCCCACCCACCAAAGGGGGCGTGCTGTCACTCAACATCGACAGCACGCCCCCTTTGGTACGAGACCCGGAGTGACAGATTACCAGTCGCTATCTGGGTCTCGCGCATACGCACGGCGGAGCCAACTCCGTCGTGCGCATGCGCACTGGCCCACCATCGACCCGGTTGCGAGCGCTCAGCGCTCACGACCGGGTCTGAATAAGCCCCACTAGTCACAAAGCAGAAGTGCACAGACGTAAAATGGCGCCTGCTTTATATACCCCCTAGTTAAGTCCTCCCATTATTTAAGTTCCAACAGAGGTGTGAGGTTGTTTGCTGCAAATGATGTATCGTTAACGATTTGCAATCATTAACATTCCATCTATATCGTTTGGTTGTTTGTACTATCATTCCATGTGTAGGCACAATACCGTTTGTTCAGGATTCCAGGGGAAATCGCAAATGACATTGGATGCGTGGGGACCTTTACTCAGTGTATAATATAGTATGGGACACTCGTATAGTGTAGTTTACACCACATGATCAGAATCTGAGTCTTTTTGCCTTGAACTCCCTGCGATTTGGCTGTAGCCGATTACGTGGTATTGTTTAGCCACATACAGTCATCAGCTGGTGACCTGTATGCTCTGTACAAACTCCTGGGCTCTTCAATGACTTTGAGGAACCCACTGGTGTATACTATTACTCTACTAAACCCATCACCAATAGTACACGCATATTTCAACAGAGCAAAGCTGCCTGTATCTTCTAGGCAACCTGCACAGCTGCATGGCTGCTCCTAACACTTATACTTAGCTGCTTTCTTCTTTCTTCTCTCCAGCAGGTCAGCTGGGTGAGGTTGTGATCCTGGGTATGCATACCTTATATGTGGGTCTGCACTCTTGCTCGCACTCTTACTCTGTGAGAGAAATTTTGGAGCTGCCAAACCCATCCTCCCTCCCGCACACAGATTGGCTACCACAGGAAAAAATTAGACCCTCACACATTACCCTTGTGATGAGCCACCACCGCGGCTCATCCCCGCAATGAATCTTGATGTCAGACTGCCCAATGACGTCGCCTCACACTGTCCAATGGGCCCCTGGGTTGCTAGGCAACCAGAACACCGGGCATATGTGGAAAATGCTGGGCCGGTCCATACTTTCAGCTGGAACACCAGCTCTCCCTGCAGCTTTGCAGCTGCACAGAATTAATTCATCAGGGGGGGCTGGTCTCTCTGGCTACCTGAGATTGGTGGAGCTGCTTCTTATAAGGCAGCCAACTCTGCACATCATGCCGGTTATAGCTTACAGTATGATCCTGTGTAAGCCTCTGGTCTGAATCCTGAATCCTGTCTCTCTACTGTGTGTGCCTTACCTGGTCTGTGTACTTGGAGACTCCAAGTCTGATTGGAACCTGGACCCTGTCTCTACATCCGTGAGCTTTTGTATATTTTCAGCCTCTGCATTTCTCTAGTGAATTACCATCTGCAAGCTGTTGTACTTTGCTCCAAAGTGTTTATCAGCTCTGCTATTTACAGTGATTTTCCACCTCTGCTGTTGTTTATCATTGCAAGCTGTGTTTGCTATTCACAGTGATTGTCCAACTCTGCTGTTGTATATCATTGCAAACTACCTATGTTATTCACAGTGATTGTCCACCTCTGCTGTTTGTCTGTGGCCTTGACGTTAGTCCTCTCCTAGATGGCAAAATTACATCACAGACCCCTCCTATTCATGTTACAATTGGTGCTCTTCATTCAGAAACTTTGGTTTTACTTTTTGGTACATTGTCCTATGATTCATCTTATTTTTGGGCATCCTTGGTTGAAATTTCACAATCCAGTGATTAATTTGGAGACTAAAGAAATTCTTCAGTGGGGTGCCGAGTGGGTGTTTGTAGCTGCCAATCTGAATCATGCAGCAGATTCCAGAAGGATTACCTCCTCAGTATCTTGAATTTATTGCTGCATTTTGATACATACCTTACCTCCCCATCGTGCCTATGACTGTGCCATAGAACTTATGCCGGGTTCCAGTTGGCAAAAGGAAGGTTATACACTTTGTTTATTCCTGAAACCGAAGTCATGGACAATTACATCCAAGAGAACCTTGCCAAAGGTTTCATTAGATCTTCTAAGTCCCCAGTGTGAGCAGTATTTTTTTTTAAAAAGATGAAAGTATCTGGCCTTGCATTGACTTTACGGGTTTAAATAAAATTCATGTCAAAAATACGTATCCATTACCATTGATTTCTGTGTTATTTGATCATCTCAGGGAGGCTACTATTTTTACTAAAATTGATTTGCGGGATGCGTATAAACTTGTACATTTCAAGGAGGTTGATGAATGGAAAACAGCGTTTAACACTCAGTCTGGCCATTATAAATACCTGGTTATACCCTTTGGCCTCTCTAATGCCTCTGCCGTCCTCCAGGATCTTATCAATGATGTCCTTCATGAATTTGTGGGAAAATTTGTTGTGGTCTATTTGGACGACATTTTGATTTATTCTCAGAATTTGAACAGCATCGTAGCAATGTTGAGCAGGTTCTACAGAAGAGAACATCATTTGTATGCAAAGCTGGAGAAACGTGAGTTAGAGATGGAGAAAGTCTTCTTTCTTGGATACGTCATAACCCCTAAAGGGTTCTCCATGGATCCTAATAAACTTGAGGCCATTCTCAACTGGGTTTGACCCACTAACCTGAAAGCCATCCAAAGGTTCCTGGGCTTTGCAAATTACTATAGACATTTTATCCATGCATTTCCTGTACTGGCTGCTCCAATCACAATCACTGCCCTAACAAAAAAAGGAATTGACACTCTCGACTGGTTCCCACAAGCAATTCAAGCTTTTGAAACGTTAAAGCAAGCCTTTGTTTCAGTCCCAATACTTTATCATCCGAATTCAGAAAGGCCCTTTATTGTGGAAGTGGATGCCTCCGAGATGGGTATAAGAGCAATTCTCTCTCAGAAGGATCCTGTCAATAATAAATTACATCTCTGTGCTTTCTTGTTGGCTGCAGAAATTAACTATGATGTTGGAAATTGTGAATTGTTTGCAATCAAATGGACATTTAAAGATCGGAGACACTGGCTGGAGGGGGCAAAGCATACTGTCACAGTCATCACCGGCCACAAAAATCTATTATACATAGAGTCGGCCAAGAGACTTAATTCTAGACAAGCATGCTGGGCATTATTCTTTACCTGATTTAATTTCATTATTACATAAAGACCCAGGACTAAAAACATAAAGGCAGATGCCCTGTCCTCCATGAACAAGACATCATGATTGCTAAAAACTTATCATTCCTGCGGTATCTATTAACGGCAGTTTAGCACAGGATTTGTCTACTCGGCTCCAATCCACGCAATCTCAGGCTCCTCCTGGAACTACTCTGTGTATTTTGTATATTCCTGAACGTTTAAGAAGTGCAGTCTTGTCAGATTTCCATTGTAATAAAGTGATCTAGGAGTCTCTAGAACCTGGAATTACTATCAGTAAACAATAGATAGGAATTTGTGCAGTCTTGTGAAGTTTGTGCCAGGAACAAAACTCCTTCGGGTCCACTTCTGCCTTTGGCTATTCCCATCAAGCTATGGCCACACATTTCTATGGATTTTTATTGTGGATTTGCCAATTTCCTCTGGTTTTAACTAGGGATGTGCAGGCTCGGATAGGTTCGAGTTTGCACGTTGAGTTCGGATTTTTCCCTCCAAAAAAACGGAACTCAGAAAGAGGCTAAACGTCATCTTACATGGACGAACATCATCATTCCTGGACAAAAGTCCAGGAATGATGATGTTCGTCCATGTAAGATGACGTTTAGCCTCTTTCTGAGTTCCGTTTTTTTGGAGGGAAAAATCCGAACTCAACGTGCAAACTCGAACCTATCCGAGCCTGCACATCCCTAGTTTTAACACTGTTTTGTGGGGGGAGGGGGTTGGATCGTTTCAGCAAGATGATTCATTTTGTTTCCCTTACCAAGCTTCCTAGTGAAAAAGATCTTGCATCATTATTCATCCAAAATGTTTTCAGGATGCAGGGCTTACCATTGGATATTGTATCAGACATAGTATTCAGTGCTCGCTAGCTGCGTATGCAAATTCGGTTATGTGACAGCAAGGCAGGCGATCGCACGGCAAGGCATAAGCACGCTCATTATGTCTTGACATGCAATCGCTCTGTGTATGCAGATGCACACTAGCCTGTTACCCACTTGCGCATGTCATCTCCAGGATGTGTATGCAACCATCGGTACCATTGGGTACCATCGGAAGCAAATGCAGCGCTTGTGGTTGACCATACCCTACCGCAAGTACTGCGAGCACTTCAGTGTAAAATTCAGCCAGGTGATCTGTACTATGACGCTGCATTTAATTATGCACACCTCTGAAACGGCGTTGAGACGCTCATGGACGCCTGCACTTGCACCACCTCCGTTTTCATAGACCAACCCGTCACCACCCACAAATGGCTTCTCCTGTCAGCTGGGCAGTCTATGTGCAGCAAGCGTATGCTTCCCGTTCGCTCAGACTGGTTTGTGCACTGCGATGCGTACGCATGCGCAGAGTGCAAAAATCGACAGTCTGCCTGCGAACGTTTCTTAACGAGCGGGTCTAAATCGGGCCCTCAGTTCATTGCTCAGTTTTGGAGGTAATTTTGCTCCTCATTAAGTATATCTTCTGGATACCATCTACAGTCAAAAGGTCAGATGGAACAAGACCAATCACTTGAACAATATCTCCGTTGTTATATCTCAAAGCTTCACAACAACCGGGCTGAATATCTGGCATTAGCAGAATTTGCTTACAATAATGCCTGCCATTCACCCACCAAAATATCTCCATTGATTTGGAAAAAAGTGCACCTTGCTATGAATAAAGCTTCTTTTAGTTGAAGTTGTTTGCGGACAAACATTGTAGACCCTGTATATTCAAAGTAGTGAATAAGGTATGATTATCTACCTGTAACATTAAATTTCACCAGCCATTGCAGAAGTTTGGGACTAGGTGCATCGGGCCCTTCCAGACTGTCAAACAAGTTAATCCAGTTGTCTAGCCATAAATTGCCCAAATTTTGAGAATCTCCAACACCTTCCATTGTTCTCTATTAAAACCTGTGCTCTTTTCCAGGAAGATTTTGAGGAAGTAGCCTCCTACACCAATCACTGATAAGGTTCCAGGCTGTCCTGAAAACCAGTCTGTACAAGGGCCTCCAAATTGCCTTTTTTATTTCCAGTAGTCAAAGGGACTCTGTGACATGACTATTTGTATGGTGTCACTAATTTTGGCAATTCTTTTAGACCCAACCAGATGTCACAATGTTGTGTTGACTCCTCTGCATCACCACTGGGTCTTTTGGGAAAGTGGAGTTTTTTCCTGGCAGCTGCCGTAGAAACTGATGGAGGTGATGTTGTTGCATTGTGTACCACTTGAGCTGCCAACTTGCTCGCCAGGAGCTCTTTGCATCTTTTAAGATCTGGGTCAGTTGGAAAGAAGGACACGATGTGCGACTTAAACCTAGGATCAAGCGTGGTCGCCAAAATTTTGTGATCCGATTTCAAGATATTGGCAACCCTTGGATCCTGGTGAAGCGAACAAAGGACTTCATCTACAAGTTCGACATACTTAGCACAATAATTTTGTTTCATCTCCTCCTTCAATTTCTCAAGCTGATTTTCCAAAAGCCTAATTAGGGGAATCACCTGAAGTCACTTCACAGGTGGCTACTTCGAAGGGTTTGAGTGCCTTGCACAATACGGAAAGCATTCTCCACTGCGTTGCACTAAGAAACACCCCCCCTCCTCTTCCAATGTCATGGCTTGTTGTATAGCTGTGGATTGCTTTTTGCTGTTCATCCGTCCGCTGAAGCATGTAAAGGGTGGAATTCCACCTGGTTACCACCTCTTGTTTCAGTTGCTGAATGGCAAAAATGTCCCAACGTTTTTCAGGCCATGGACATTTAAAAAAAAACCTGTTGATTGTGTGAGCAAAACATGGGATTTGTTGGAATTTACCCAGCTGCAATGCTCTCACAGTATTGGTGGCGTTGTCAGAAGTCACAAATCCTGAGTAGACCATTTTGCTATGACATACTTTAAACTAGGTACAAACTAGACGACTTGCAAATGATGCAATGTCATCAATGATTTCCCCTAAACTCCTGGGCAAATGATCTAGTGCATACACACTGTGCAATATAATAAACAACCAAATCATATACATTGCATCGTTTGGTGGTTAGAGCGTCAACTACTGTACATAATGTAACCATATCACCTAATTGCTCGGTAGTGCATACACACTGCACGATTGAATCGTTAACAAGATTGACATATCTTCCTGCATGTACAAAGATCTGAAAATGAGACAAAAGACTCCGCAGGAGCGCGCATAGTGTGTACACTCTTGACATTTGAACGATTTGTCATTCCGATGCATCAGAATCGGCCAAATCATTCAAAATATCGTTTAGTGTGTAGGGGCCTTAAGTTTTTATATGAGATTGTCAGCGGTATGCCTCTAAGTGAAGCTGGTGATACACAGAGTAGCCAGCCTCTGAATTAGCTGCTGTTTCTTAGATACTGCTGCTGAAAGAGAATCACCGACCCAGTGGGCTGCCACAGTCATGTAATCTTTAGTTTGCCCACTACCGCTTGTACACATATCTGTGGTTAAGTGGACAGTGGGTACAATGGCATGTTGTAGGCCAATAAATAGTTTGGGTTTTTTTACATTCTGGTACAGCCGAGGAATGGCTTTTCAGGTAAAATGGAACCGAGGGACTGATTCAGCATTGCATGTATTATCGGGAAACTGCGCAGTACTTGTTCTGTAAATGTGCAGAATGGGTCCTATGTCATCGCAAGCAGCCCCTTCTATGCCTCCTCCTGAATGACAGGCAGAGGCATTTAAGGGGTGGTGTAGCCCCCAAGATGGAATTTGGTACCAGGCACACAGGCCCTATGATACATGGGGTACACACCACACAGCATGCACCCATTCATCTTATATATACCTTTCCATAGTGCTGCTCTGAACAGATCTAATACTAGCATAGCTGTCATGACGTCAGTGATCCGCTGTGCGACTGGGTGAGAGCTGTCATACATGCTTCCCCTTGCAAAGAATTGTTTCACAGTGAGTTGTTTTTTTAAATAGTAGTCTACTTGGTACCCTTCTGGGGTGAAGATCCATCCCAAGCAGCAGCAGCAGGCCTAGCGCTGAAGGATTCATCTGAGGAATCCTGGATAGGGGAGGAGTCACCTAGCCTTAACAAATTGGATGCAGGACTACCTCAGCTCATTACTGAGGATATTGAGGATTAAGGTGTTGGTGGTGTAGATTGCTAGCTGATGCTGGACTGCTTGTTGCTATTTTTTTAGCACCAGTTTCTGATGTTGTCAAAAACTTTGCATGAGCTCACTGCAAATGATGTAACAGGGAGGAGATTCCTAGATGATTAACTTCCCTACCTCTACTTACTGTGGCTTTACAAATGCTACAGATGGTGTAACAATTGTCAAGATTTGGGTAAATATAATTCCACACATAAGAGGTGGATTTGTTGGTCCTATGCCCAGCCATGACAGTGGCCTTCATCTTATCATGGTCAAGAGCTGCTTCCACTGGTGCCTGATTAAAACAAATAACATCCTCAACATCCTCATAGTGTTGGTGTCATCTACACAAATATTTTCTTCATACTCTTGCACTTCCTCTGTGGCATCTTCAATTTCTATGTCATCAGCCAGACTTCTGTCGGTCATCCCCACATTTGCAGAGAGAGCAAAAATGGTGAAAGGCGGCTTCTCTGAAATGTCAGGCTCATACATAGCACTCGAGGACACACATGGGGGTAAATATACTAAAGTGCGGGTTTTTAGAAGTGGAGATATTGCTCATAGCAACCAATCAGATTCTACTTAACATTTAGCCATTACCTTCTAGAAGATAATAGCTAGAATCTGGTTGCTATGGGCAACAACTCCACTTCTAAAAAACAGCTCTTTAGTAAATATACCCCTTAGACTCTCCTCATAGGTTTGTGACATTTCTGTTATAATAAGCAGTAATCGTTGTCATAACACTTATAGCTGCTATCTCTTAGAAAACTCTACATTCGAATATAGGATAATTCCTGATATATTTGGTTGCATAACATTGAACATGGGGCCTGATTCAGAGCCGCTCGTAAGCGGCCGCTCGTTCGCTCCGAGCGATGTTTGCCCAACTGCGCATGCGTACAGATCGTTATACGCATGCGCGAACCAGTCAGTGCGATCGAAATTCATGTGCTCGCAAAATAGCGAATGCCTGATAATTTGAGTGACAGAATGAGGCGTATGTGGGTGGTAACAGGGGAAGGTGCTTGAAAACGGGGAGTGGAGATCTGAACGCAGGCGTGCTTCAAGGTTAAAACGGGCATTTTATGGGTGTGCATAATTAATACAACAGCGTCATTGACCATGTCACTGGGTTATTTTATAGCCAGAACTGCTCGCAAGATTGTGGTAGCAAAAACCAACCACAAGAATAGCGAGCAGTTCATACCCTGGTCGATGTACTCAATTAATCTAATAAATAGCGGACATGACGTGGGATGCGAGCGGCCAGGGGGCGTATTGATCCAAAAAATGACCGCATGTTTTGTTCGCTCATTCAGACCTAGAGGCGTGAACTGACCGCAAAGAGCGAACGGTTCATTTGAATAGCCACCCCTATTTTCTGGACGAGCGAGCGTTAATTGTGTCGGCTCTGAATCAGGCCCATGGTTCTATGAGCTCTAGATGGGGACGCCAAACAAAATGGAATTAATCGTTTAAGGAGACTGGTGGGTCTTGGATGGCCAATCTAGTGATATACCATGTAGTATTTTTAAGACTATGGTGAGAGGCTGTTAATGTAAGATTCCCATAATGGAGGAGTGTTTCCACCCAAACCATCCTGAACAAAAAGTGGAGTTTATTCAGCAACATGGGCATTTGGGGGTGGGGTACTATCCAACTAACCTTGTAATATTGTTTTCTTGCCTGCTGCACTTAAAGCTAATAAGAGTTTCTTGCTTTCCAAAGTCATACGCAAGCCTGGATCAATAATCCCCAAGATTGCACACTCTGGATTTTAAGGAACAAAATTTACAAGTTTGGCCTCTGCATACCTGCGTATAAGAAGCCAAAAATGTTGACCAATGGGACAAGCCCAGAGGCAGTGATAGGTATCCACTTCCTATTGGTGGCATCTAGGGCAGCGATTATTATCTGAAGTTCCCATTTGAAATTGTCGGAGTGGGGATAGTATATTGGGTTTTTAATTTTAGATGCCCTGACTTAAACCCTCTATGCCCTTGAGCATCGGCTTTAGTAGATGACGTTGAAGGACTAATATCGTCACCATGACTGGTGGCAGCAGCGATAATATTTGGCTGCTCTTCTCTAAAGTGATCGTTATCCATTTTTCAATTCACAGAACACTGCGGCAATTCAAAGGGCTTCCTTTTATATGTATGTGAATAATAAACGCACAGGGAGACAGTGCGTCAGAAGAAGAGTACAAAAAATAGAAAAATATATTTTTCACTTTGCAGATCAACTTAAACTGTGGCAATTGAAAAGGCTTTTATTATATGTACATCAATAATAAACGCACAGGAGAACAGTGCGCCAGAAGAAGAGTACAAAAAATAGAACAATACAATATACCTTTTATATTGCAGGTCAACTTAAACTGCGACAATTGAATAGGTTTTTATTATAGTGTATATACTGTACATAAATAATAAATGCACAGGGGTACAGTGTGCAAGAACAGTACAAACGATGAAACAATATATTTTTTTATTTTCACAGTTTGTCTCACACTGCGTGGAGTCAGACCGCTTTTACGAATGCGCACTGGGGTACAAAGTGTACTGGGGTGCAGCATACTGGGGTGCAGCATACTGGGGTGCAGCATACTGGGGTGCAGCATACTGGGGTGCAGTGAGCAGAACAGTATAAACAAATTATATAACAATATATTATTTTATTTTTTTTTAACTGGCAGTTTGTCTCAAAATGCGTGGAGTCAGACCGCTTCACCACTATGCATTGCCCCCACCACAGTGCACATGCACTGTGGTGCAGCGTATTGGGGTGCAGTGGGCAGAACAGTACAAACGAATTATACAATTTTTTTAATTTTATTTTTTAACTTTAATTAATTTATATTAGCCACTCTGGACACAACAATCCATTTAAATCAGCAGAGCAGAATGCAGCATACAGAAAAATGCCTTAAGAACAGCCACTTGTTTTAGTCACTCTGACACAACACATCCAAAACGTGGAAGTTATACCATCCTTTTTATCTACATAAATATCTATTTATGAGGTGGCCAGAAAGAGGTGGACTTATACTATAGTGCTAGTGTCAACCCCCCTTTAGCACAGGCTCTTCAGCAGAGCCACTTTAGCACAGCCAGAGCCGCCGAGAAGGGGGAAAAGAGGGTCAAGTTTGAGAATCACTGTGCTAGAGTATTAGGGGTAAATTTACTAAGAATCTAGTCTGATCAAGTTTTTATTTTCAACTCGATTAGCATCGCCGAAACTCGGGTGATTTGATGCTTCTGAAACTTACAAATTTATTAAGAAGTGAGTTTAGATGAGAGTGAGTTGGCCGATGCTGAAGCAGATCGAGATTTGAGTAGCAAGTTTTGAAGGAGATCACTCACCCGAGATTGCAGTGTCTTCTCTCTGCCTAACTCTCCTAAACAAGCAGCCTGCACATATCAGTAAGATATGTGAAGGCTGCTTGTGTTATACCTGTAAAAAAACATTTTTTTTTAAATGACACAGGGTCCCCCCCCAAACGCATAACAAGCCCCGGGCTGCTCAGCCAGTCCTGGTTCCTAAAATTACGGGAAAAAAACGCAGCAGCAGGTAAGTATGTGTGAATGAGTTAGGTAGGTATGTAAAAAAGTTGTACTATACATGGTGTGTGTGCCTTGTGGTTATTTTTACAGTGGGGGTACTGTTGCCGGCCGTCTTCCACAAGTGCCAAAGGGCAAGCATGCTAGCACCTGTAGTTCCACTGTAAAATACAATAGTTTTGAACTATTTCCCCCACTGTTACCCCCCGTAATCACAGCCCAGGGGTGCAGGGAAGAGCCCCCGGCTTCAGCCTATGCCTGGGGTGTCGGGAGAGGGGGGACCCCTTCTTGGGGGGTCCCCACCTCCCCTAAGATCCCTGGCTTGGGCTGACCGGCTTGGGGTGCGAATGCTTTGGCTGGGGAGACCCGTGATAGGGTCCACTGGCTGTGACATTACACCCCGGTTGGTTTGGGTCCGATGCTGGTTTTAAATATAGTGGGACCCTTAAGCAATTTTTTTCCCCCTTTATCTAAAACCAGGACTGACCCTGCAGCCAGGTGCTGGTTCCTAAATTACGGGGGGAACCAGGACTGGCTGAGAAGCCTGGGGCTGGTTATGCTTTAGGAGGGGAACCCTACGTCATTTAAAAAAAAAAAAAAAGAACCCTTCATTTACTATTTGTAGGTAGAAACATACATGGATCACATTGATCTGTGTATGTTTCTGCTGAACTCGCAGCTCAAAGGCAGGTGAATTGATTTCATGAATTTGGACAGGAGTTTTGTCTGTTCTCATGACAATTTCGAAACTCTCATCTTGGTAAATTCCCGAATCCTATCTTCACTAGTGAAAAGTTACTTGAGTTTGGCCAATGGTGAAATGAAGAGAGTTTGCTAACTCTCCAGATTTTCCTGTAGCAAAGGAAGAAATCTCTCCTGAGTTTGTCATTAGTAAATTTGCGAATGGAAAAAAATGCCCAAACTCTCCAGAGAATGCTAACTTGACCAAACTCGAATCTTAGTAAATTAGTAAAGTCACGGGCTGTAATCGAATAGCTTTGGGCACTTAACTCGGAAACTAAAACAATCTGGTAAGTCCCACTGCTAACTAAGGGCCTGATTCAGAGCCGCTCGTAAGCGGCCGCTCGTTCGTTCCGAGCGATGTTAGCCCAACTGCGCATGCATACGGATCGTTACACGCATGCGCTAACCAGTCAGTGCGGCCGAAATTCATGTGCTCGCAAAATAGCGAATGCCTGCTATTTTGAGGGACAGAAAGAGGCGTATGTGGGTGGTAACAGGGGAAGGTGCTTGAAAATGGGGAGTGGAAATCAGAACGCAGGCGTGCTTAAAGGTCAAAACGGGCGTTTTATGGGTGTGCATATTTAAAACAGCAGCGTCATTGACCACGTCACTGGGTTATTTTATAGTCAGAACCGCTCGCAAAATTGTGGTAGCAAACACCAACCCCAAGAATAGCGAGCAGTTCATTCCCTTGTCGATGTACTCGATTAATCTAATAAATAGCGGACATGACGTAGGATCGAGCGGCCAGGGGGCGTATTTTTCCAAAAAACGAACGCAAGTTTTGTTCGCTCGTTCAGACATAGAGGCGTGAACAGACCGCAAACAGCGAACGGTTCATTTGAATAGCCACCCCTAGTTTTAGAACGAACGACCGCAAATAGCGAGTGGCTCTGAATGAGGGCCTAAATCTGCTCCTAAGCATGTTTATGTCCAAAATTTTAAAGGGCAATTGTTTTTATAGCAATACATGGGATGCTTAGCAACTGAAAGCATCACCCATTTAGATTTGAATCTCAAATAAACTGGGAAGTGGCCACCGCTTAGTAAATAAACCCCCACATATTCCAGTCCAGACTACAGTAGTCCACTGGCGTACTGTACTTCATAGCCCAGATAAGCCTCTTTTTTAATGCTGCAGAACAGCTGTAAGTCCATAACCCATTGCTTGTTCTCTGAAAATTACCTTTTTTTTTTAATAACACTAACATGTAAATAATAATAGTTTTTGTTTACCTAAACTTTTCTCTTTTTTTTAAACCTCTAGCAGTTTACCTCTTACCTTTTTGCCATTTCAGGTTATCCACTGGATTTTGATTGCTTACATTTTTATAAATATAAAATGTTTTCATAAGATAGATAATAACATAGTCTGCAAATCACTATATGGACTGTAGCCCCTTGTTGTGTGCCTTATCTGACTTTTCGAAGATAATCTTACGTTTAAAACAGTTTTGGCTGGAAAAGTTCTTTAGAAGTAAGTTTCTTTTGGCAAGTTGAATGCAGGATAGAAGAGTTATGAATGTACAATGTGTACATTTAGACATCGTATATCTTCCTGGGGATTCACACGACTAATCTTTTCATAGGACATAAACCACAGCACCGAAAATGTCCACCACCAGACATAAACATGACCAATAGCATCTCAGACATAAATATTTGATGAGGGCAGACAATCTGTTTACATACTGCGGGAGAAATTCTCATGAACATGCGTCTGTACCTCATACGTTGTAAATAAGTTCTAGCGTTTCGGGATTTTAATTTAAACCTCCAAGTACAGATGAGCAAAGATTTCAAGACTGTTCACTAAGTAATTCACCTTATTTGGCTGCAAAATTCCACACATTTCAGTGGTGGAATTTCAACTGAAGTGTTCTCAGTCTTACCCCAGCCATGCCACACTGCAGAGTGCTGAATGGGAATGCAAATGCAGACCTTGAAGATTGTATCTACCACCGGAACATTTCATCTGTCACGTTTGACTTGCACTATGCAGTATTAGTCAGTAGATGATCCCCTAAGTTGTTATACATTCTCGGACAATTAGCAATTTGTTCAGTCTGAAGACTAATGGATAATAAAATTTAGAAAACATCTATCCCCTCTCTTGCTTTGTACCTAATATTTGTATGTGGCAACAAGGTATAATAAGCCATAGAATTTTGTTTCACATTTGGGGGCTAATGCTTTCCGTGCATATCTTTGCCTTAAAGCATCTAAGCGACTGCACTGCTTCTATCCATACACTTGGTTTCGTAGCCAACATCATTATAAATGTACACTTGCTGTCATCATTACCAGTGCAGACTCTGGTGCCTGGTCACGGAAGAGGACAGGAATCTGTGTCCGCTGACGCAGACCCTGGCCTCATCCCTCCCGGTAAACAGAGGCAATACGCCTCAGTCTCCACGAACCGTGACCAGGCAAGTCCCGGCTCTGCCTCCAAACTCAGCAGCATGTCAATCATGCTGCGGGTTGGGGGCCCCCAACCATCGGAGATGTACGTTCATCCTCAGGTGAACGTACATCTCTGAATCAGACCGAGTCCATAGCCAAGCATGTGTAACCTGGGACAATGTTTAGAGGCACACAGCTCTTTGAACTCGCACCTACAATCAGCATTGCTGACTGATTGTGATATCAGTGATGTCGATTGTATGTGTGTGAGTGGGTGCAGACAGTTGCGTGACTATAAACATTGTCCTGGCATACATGGACTGGCATTGGATCCCGGCAATACCCAGGTGAGCCAGTCAGACTATGGCTACAGAGTATATATACACAGTGAGCAAACACGCAAGAACTACTTGTAAAAGTGACTTGGATTGCATTTAATTCTGCATTGGCTCCTTGGTCAAAAATGAAAACATAGACATTTCTGTTGTCAAATCTTTAAATCCTGGGACTGTCCTTTGAAGTCAGGGAAACTTGGCAACCATGGATTTGTCGCTCCATAATGGCTACAGGGACATAGGTTGGATGGTTCAGTTTTAGGCTAACAGAATTAGTATGCTGAGTTTATGCTCAGTGTCAAGAAGCCATTTTATGCCGTTGACCAGCTCTGGTCAGTTAGCGCTTTGAGTTAGTAAACTGTGTTTTCAAAGAATGTTATTTTTCACAGAGCTGTTCTGTTTTTTAGTCCCTGAAAGGTTGGCTTGATGAAACTGGAGTCTGGTTTAGTGAGTCAAGACATTTTGGACCTGATTCATAGTTGCACATGATTCCTTCTGCGAGTTGTTCATAATTCCCTTTGCATATGGATCTCGCAATTTTTAGCAAACAGCGCATGGGTCAGGGCCTGATTACGCAACTTTGAGAAATTATGAGTGATTCAGAGTTGTACGAATCTCAGTGATATCTCCACTTGTGATTGAGTGGGTGTTACTGGGCAGAAATGGGGTTTTAGCACATAGTGTAAGTTTGCAGTAAGCATGTCACTGGAGTGTTGATGGAATTGGAGGAGTTGTGAGCATATAAAGAGATCCATCCGACATCAGCTGGTTCTCTTGCACCACAGAGACGGCTGGTGCAAATGGGTGCTGATGACCCTTTTGTTCAAAATATCTACAAAGCAGTCTGCAAGCTTGAAGCATAGGTATGTTTTTGTTCCTGGAAAATACCTTCTCATGGCAGTATCAGCTCAACAAAATACTTCCCAACATTCTTAAAAATATTCTGACTATATGGAGACTCGTCTAAAATCTGGACTATCACAAGGTTTTCAGGGAAAACATTTTTGTGGGTAATATTTTACTATTGAAAGAAGGTTCTGTACACTCCAAAGATAGAAACAAAATAGACAACATTCTGCAGTGTAAGGGGCCAATTCATCATCAATAAATGGCCCGGTAACAGGGTCGTATCTATAATGGGTGCAGGGTGTGCGGGGAACTTGGGCCCCAACACCGCACACCCTGCACCCATAGAATTACTTACCTCTCCGGAGTCCAACGACGATGCGGGGGTCCGGCGCTGCAAAAATTACTGGAAAATGGCCGCCGCGGCCATTTTCCCGCCGTTTGCGCATGCGCAGTACAGGGAAAATGGCAGCGGTGGCCATTTTCTAGGTGACCAGTGCATCCTCTATAAACTCTGGGTGCACTCTAGTGCCCAGAGTCTATAACTCCGGCACTGGCCGCGCACAGCTCAGTGCGCTGCCGGCCGCCGGACAGAGAGGAGGGGGCCTGTGTCGGAGACTGTACACGGGCCTCCTCCTCTATTGAAATGCCCCTGCCCGGTAGCCATGCGGAAATGCTAGTTCCCGCATATTTTAGTTATAGGGCTGTTCATCATCAGGGATCCCAAAAGGACTGAAAGTTTTCGGAGTTTGCATCCTCAGATGGCGCTTGTTCTCGGATCTCTGCTCCTTCCTATGGGAAGGAGTTCCAGGGATGCGAAGAGGGATACGAGTGGATCCCTCCGCCTCCTCCTCACTACCTCCCCCGCAGCTGTCCCTGCACCGGAGCAATAATGAATTGCTCCTGTGAAAAGTTTCTCCCGCTGCGAATTGGATACTTAAGTATCATTTGCAGCGAGATCATTACTTAATCATCGGGGGCCATACGGTCTCCGATGATGAATAGGCCCCTAAAGCTGGGTACACACTATACAATCCATTGCATAATATGTAGATCTTTCCGACGCAGATCGGAACGATATGCAGTATATTGCAGATCGCATAGTGTGTACATCCAATGACGCGTGCCCGTGGGTCATTCATCGCATCATCCCATCAGCTGTGCTGCTAAATGCAGCATGGAATGATACATCACATCATTGTAATGCATCATGCAGTGTGTATGGACGCGAAGTATTGTTACATACTGTGGTCTCATCAGCTGGGTTCACCATCATGTAGTGTGGACCCAGCTTAACACCAAGACCATGACATATTACTGTACATCATTCCTTCCACAAGTTCCAGATGTTTTTCCCCTGAACATTTTATCAGAGTATGCAATTAACTCTTACTATTCAGCTCTACACGCTCAAAGTTAGCAAAAAAAAAAAAATCACATTTAATGCTGACTTTTTGTGCACAATGGTGATTATAGTGCTGGTTAATACTGGACAAATAATAACATTTGTCTTTTAACAGTTATTAAAGAAACTGTTATATTTCCTTAATAGGATGCAGTGCAGCCTGAGCAGCCTGTAGGTGGTGCTGTATGCATTTCTACCTGTGATGAGGATATTTTAGAAAACAAAGCAAAAAACTTTACCGCAGTCAATGTGCTTAAAAATATTTTTGCCTACGAAGATATGATGCTACAACTAATAATTGTGACTATATTCAATTTGCTCAAACCTTGCCAAAGTTGAATTCCGTTTTTTAATATGTGATACTATTCCTTTAAAGCAAATGCATCAAATTTCTTGAAAGGAAATCTACAAAAACAAAACATGCACTTTCTATTACTTGCTGGAATGTATTGTTAGAGGCTAGTTGATTGTCAATTCTAAAGTCCCATGTTTGTAAAATAGGCAGCATTTTCTTAATGTCCATGAGAGACACACATCTCTCGCCCATTCCCGTTCCGCTTCGAGCAGGAGGAAAGCAACTATAAGAGGCACATGGAAGATTTCCTTTGGGCATGCCAAATTGTTCTGATTGACAGACCTCAGCTGACAACTTAGAAATCTCATTTCACAAACAAAGTGGTTACGGTTAAAGAAAAAAGAAATCCTAAAAACAGGGTTTTGTCAACTTCTCTATAGACAGGTAAAAATGTTCACAATATAATGTGTGACTTTGTAAGATTGGGAATGGATGGTATGATTTTGAATGAAACTAATACATACATACTGCATAATATACAACATATAAAGTTCCGCGGGTAGCCCAAGGCTATCCCTAGCTAATATGGTGGATCCATTACTATTACCTATATATGCTGGAAGAAGCCATTTTGTGCACTGTACTAAGATTCAGGGCCTGATTCAGTGGTGCACGCTAATACAGCCCCTCTACATTTTTTTCCGCAGCGCGACCGCATCTTTACGCTAATACCATAGTTGATGTGATTCGTACAGAGATACCCACCGGATATGGCGCTAATACGAAGGCATGGATAAGTCATGAAATGGTAAATAAATGCAGAGCTACAATGCCATTCCAATCACCGGCAGGAACTGTGTTGATTGTGCTAAAGCCCACAGCCAACAAGAGGTGGGGACAGGGTTGTGTAGTGACTACCCACTTTAATTGTCAGGAGGGCAAATCTTGGTGTAGTTTCTATAGAAGTGAACCAATCACCCATGTTCATTTATGGTCCTTACCCATGAAGTAACTAACCCCGCTTATAACAATGTATAATTCAAGTGCACAGTCTGAAACCTGGAGGAGGGGATGAGCCTTTGCCCACCTGGGACTTCCCTTGTACCTCTTTGGGTCAGTCAGGTGCTGTCATCAAAACTCAGTGGCGTATCTATAATGGGTGCAGGGTGTGCGGGGCACATGGGCGCCCGGGTCCAGGAGGGCTCCACACCACATGCCCTGCACCCATATTATTTAAAACTCACCTGTCCGTGGTCCCGCGTTGGGTGTCAGCACTGCACAGAACACCGGAAAATGGCCGCTGCGCCCATTTTTCCGGCGTTCTGCGCATGCACAGTAGACTTTTTGCATACTCTAGTGCCCAGAGTTTATTGCTTCTGCGGTGGCCGCCCAGCTGTGTCAGTTGGCGGTCACCTGCCGGGGAGAGAGGAGGGGGCCCTGCACGGGGAATGCACAAGGGCTCCCTCCTCTCTTAAAACGCCCCTGTCAAAACTGCATATTCAAATGTGGTTATATTTGTTACTTTTATCATGCTCTGCACAAACGTGATCTACCAGTTATTATTTTCATATATAACAACACAGAATTTAGTTAGATCTTCTACTTGTATACTGCTTTGCAAAAGTCTGGATTACCTGTTATTGCTTAAATATTTCAGAGACATGTTACAACATTATTATTTATTTATCTGCAAACACCTGTCCCTGTTGTTGGAAGGGGAGAGCTCCGCTCTGTTTCCCTTCTGTTAAGATTACGTTAGCATGTGTGAGCTATCCGCATGTCTTATGCCTCTAAGCATCTCACTATAACGGACACTGGATGATGATACATCGTAAGTACTATAAATACCACTTTGTCACCATTGCTCACCGCTGAAGGGTCACTGCCAACACTGACTGTGTATACAGGTGTGTGCTACTCCAAAATACACACTAACTGGATCTGTTTGTACCTGTTGTATGTGCTTATCTGCATTAACCCTGTGTTACCCTGCATACTGTTATCTGCCAGTTAATAAACCAATAAGCCTGGTTAAGTTAATTGCCATGTGAACTGATCTCCATTGCACACTGCTGTCACCAATCAACTCCATAGGTTCTGCCAATAGGTTTTGGGTCCAGGCACCAGCATTGAAGAATAACAGCTGCAACAAAATGGAACAAAAGGATTTGTGTGAGGTGTTGTGTTACCATGCTCCAAGGAGATCTATGGAAAGAGAGTTCTGAAGAAATCAAAATCAATTGTGGACGATCCCAGCCTTCCAAGCCATGTGAACTTTGAGCGTTTACCATCAAACAGGCGTCGTAGAGCCTTAAAATTGCACACAAAACAGTTGCATAATAGTTTTCTCCCTAGTTCTGTGCGTATGTTAAGTGGTCGTAATGATCTTTAATTGATTCTAATGTTTTTTATATTTTATATTTGTAAAGTAACTGCCATTTGTCTTATTATATGGTAATGTGCCAAGTATGGTTTTTCGTTGGCATCACTTGTGCTGTTAATGACAATAAAGTATTCTATTATCTATTATTATCTCTATTCTATTCAAGTGTTACAATGTTGGACATAAGGCCACAGAATGCAGAGCAAGAGAGCCAAGTGGTATTTATTCATGTAAATGTGATAGAAAGAATGAGTCAGTATTAAATGTTACTGTCAGTTACAGGAAAGATTCAGCTGTAATGAGAGTTGGTTCAAGTTGTAAAAGTATTGTGATCCTGAAAACTTCAGGGGAATAGGAGATAAAGTCCTAAAACCATGAAATACAGGAGAATTACTATTCTGTTGAGGATCATGGGTAAATTATTTATCACAGATACTGAAGATGTACTATTCATGGCAGATCTAGGAACCAATCTTATTGCCATAAGTGTACTGGAGAAGCATACTGTAGATGCAAGGTCGAATTTGCAGATCGACAGTGTGTTGTGTACAATGAGAGGGACTGTAATTGCAATGGCAACCTGGTACCAACAACTGTACATCTTAGACATGGAGGAGTGTTGCGATGATGGCTTCGGATTCCAACCAGTCCATGGAGGTGAACATAGGAGACTGGGTCACCTTGGTTATGACAATGTACAGAAACTTCTATATGGCATGGTGATGGGGATGTCAGTGAACAATCCAGAAAGAACAGAATGTGAAAGCTTTGTGAAGGTTAAGCAAACATGTTGCCCCTTTCCAATGTCAATTTCCAGAGCTAAAGCACCATTGGAACTAGTGCACATGGCCATGTGTGGACTAATGAAAGTGGAGTCAATGAGTTGTAATCGCTACTATATGACACTCATAGATGATGCTACAAGGATGAAACATGTATACTTCCTGAAAGCTAAAAGTGAGGTACTGTAACTAGTAAAATTGCAGAATACAAGAGTCTAGTGGAAACTCTAACAGGCCTCAAAATAAAATTGCTAGGTTCTGACAATAGTGGAGAATATGAGACCAGAGATCTAACTATCTTTCTAAAGACGAGTGGCATTCAACACCAACTACAGATTGAACAATTGTTGAGAAAACATGGATCTGGGCAGATTCTGGGCAAAGGCAGTGCTAACTGCAGTGTATCTCAAGAATTGAGCACCTACAGTGGCAGTCAAAGGTAAAACACCATTGAAGGCATGCTCCAGAAAAAGCCAAGTGTCAATCATCTCCACGTCTTTGAGTGTAAAGCATATGCCCATATCAGTAAAGAAAGGATGTGCAAGTTAGATCCCAAGTCCATCTCATGTATCATATTTGAATATTGTCAGAATAGCAAAGGATCTTGTTGCTCTATTTGTGGGACATTATCAATCAAAAGCTTATAAATTCAAGAGACATTGGGCCTGAATCAGACTTGCACACTATACATACAGCAGCTGCGCCTTTTGCTTCTGTGTGTAAATATTCTAATGTTGCAGGAGGCATCTTGTGTTATTAGACACCTCCTGCATGCCTGCATGCATTAAGTGATCCACTGCTCACTGCTCACTGAGGAACACAGCCATCAGGTCATTTGCAAGACCATTGGCCATCTAAGTAACCTGCAGGTTACTCAGAATGGAAATTTCACTGCCATAGCCGAGGCGAGTAAATCTGCATCAGAAGACACAGACACTGGCCTCAGCACTCCTAGAAAATGGGGCAACACACCAATGTTTTCAGGAACTCTGCCCAGCACCAACCCTTCTCGCTCCCCAATGCCTACAGCCTGTGAATCAGGCTGCGGCTTGGTGGGCACAGCATGCAATGATCCAGGACCCATTCTACACATGCACAGAACGCATCATGCTTGTGTAGTTCCACCACCATCTGCCTTGTTTGCTACAAAGCCTGACTGCTTGCCAAGTGTTACACCCAGAAATAAGGCATTGCCTATGGGGAGATCTTCTCGCCTGTTGCAAGGTAAAATGGTCATTGCTATATCTACTGCATATGATTTACTACTATATCAGCTAGACTTTGATTGAGAATTCTTAAATGGTGAGCTACTGGAAGAAATTTACATGGAGCCACCTGAACATTACAGTGTTGCTAAATTCCCAGAGGGAAAATTGTGAAGAAATCATTGTATGGGCTAAAACAAAGTGTCCGCTGCTGATACATCAAGCTAGACAGTGTACTGCTAGAGATGAACTTTGTTAGTTCAAAGATTGATCACTGATTGTAATACAAGTGGAGAGACAAAGGCTAATTCAATATAGTGGTGTATGTAGATGATCTATTGCTTGCAGGTCCAGAAAGCAAGATAGTTGATGTCAAGTTGTTGCCGAGTGACAAGTTCAAACTAAAAGACCTTGGGCCACACACAAACTACTGGGTCTGAGGATTATACAAAACTTGTATGCTGGTTTACTATAAACCAACAAGGGTACATTGAGGCAATGCTCAACAAATTTGGAATGACAGATGCTAAACCAGTCAGCACACCAATTGACAAAAGTTGGAAAATCTCAAAAGCTATGTGTCCAATAACAGAGGCAGAGATAGAGGGAATAAGGAGAATTCATTATCAAAGTGCCATTAGAACTTTAAGAGATACAAGTGTTTGCACACATCACATATGCTGTCAGCCCTGTAAGCCAATTTGCAAGTTGGATTCAAAGTCAATAAAGTGCATAATGCTTGGTTATTGCCATGAAAGTAAGGGTTACAGATTATGGAATCCATGTACAAGAAGACTTGTTAAGTCAAGGGACATTGTATTTAAAGAGACAATACAAGTTGAAGAGGAGCTAAATTTTGACATACAGAGCAAATATAAGTCATTGGACATACCAGCAGCTGGTGACATATCTGACCCAAACAATACCAGCGTGAAAGTTCAACCACAACAAAGATCATCTGCTAGATCAATATCGGCAAACCACCCAGAAGATATGATGAGGAATTTGCAATCATTGCATTCAGCGTACCTCAAAAAATTCAAAGTCAAAGACCGATTGGTGTGAATGGAAGTCTAAAGTGGGAAAAGAGACTTTATAAAAGTTAGGAGTCAAGAACATAAAAGGCATCAAGATTCATGACAGCGAAAGCAATTCAAAGGTTATATGTCAAGAGACTGTTGCTGAGCCCTATGTAGTGAGATAGGCTTTGCTAAAGATCCAGTCAAGAAGGCCAAACCAAGATTACTTGATATGCTCTTTTATGTCTAACCTCACCATTTTTACAGGTAGCTATGCAAAGGTTAATGTGTAAGCTTGTGAACCATGGAGAAGCTTGTAGAGAAATGGAGTGCGCTGCTGCGCAATCTCCAACAAAATAGCTCATAAAGGTTTACTTTGTTTCCCTTATCAAGATAGCCACCAACACATCTTGTTCACTGTGTATGAGTGATACAGTGGAGGACAGCTGTCCTCCCCTTAGCTCCTGAGACAAGTACCCACATATGACAGCTGTTCTAGCGCCTGCACCATTAATGTAATACCTGAGACGGTCACTAGTAGGTGAGCTGCCTAGCCCCACTCCTTTTTATGCTCTGGACATCCAGTGTAACAATGAGGACAGCTGTACAATCCTCCTATTCAGTAAACCACACAACCTGGTTAAGTTTTACTGGACTACTGGCCTGGGTTAATTACATATCCGCTGATGTGTACACAACTCTGCTAAACCACCAAGTTGTACACACATTTCCAAGAAAACCATGGATGGATGGATAGGTATGGACAAGGGTTTTAAACTGATAATAATCAGCATTTATTTGTAAGGTACCAGTGTGCATAGAAAGAAATCACATGAACACTAAAACAAATAATAACAAATAAACATAATTAAATACAAAACATGGGACTGCAGATGGGTTGTGTACACAATCCCGGAGCTCATAAGGTAGACGGTCAGAATTCCGACAGCGAAATCCCGATGGTGGAAATCCCGACACATGCAGGTAAGCAGTGGCATAACTATAGAGGGTGCAGGGAGTGCGCTTGCTATATGGCCCGGCGGCTTAGGGGGCCCTCCAGCCCAGCAAGCGTCCCCCTGCAACCTCTGTAGCTGGTGCAACTGGGAATGCTGGTCTCTGAAGCGATCAGAGACTAAAGACACCTCTGATTGCGTAATGACATCACCCGCATCACCCAACATGTGAGGAGCCTGCGTGCCAGCTGGATCTATTTAGATCCAGTCAGCGGCAGGCACAGACAGACGCTGGAGTGAAGCTGGAGCGCTAACAAGTGTGAAGACAGGTAAGTACTGCACAGCGGAGGGGGCAAAGTATAACGGGCATTATGTGAGGCACAGCATAAGGGGCATTACTGGGGGTACAGCATATGGTGCATTACTGGGGGCTCAGCATAAGTGTAATTACTGGGGGCACAGCATAAGGGGCACTACTGGGAGCACTGCATAAGCAGCTTTAATACAGGGGGCATTGCATGGCTCTAATACAGGAGGCATTGCATAATGGGCACAGCTACAGGGGGCATTGCATAATGGGCACAACTATAGGGGCACTGTATAGGTAGACTTATGGGGACCCCGAGGAAATTTTGCTATGGGGCCACATACCTCTGGTTACGCCCTTGCAGGTATGTATTCTAACCCTTCCCTAATCTTACCCCTAACCCACCTTTGCTGCACACTAACCCTTCCCTCTCGCAGTCTAACCCTAACTGCCCCCCCTGCATCCTAAGCCTAACCCTCCCCTCCCGCAGCCCAACCCTAACCCTAGTGATTAAACCTAAAACTAACCCTAATACTCAGTGTCAGGATCGCAGCCATAGGGATTCTGGAGCCGGAATTCTGACTGCTGACGGGATTCCGGTGCCGGGATTCTGACTGCTGGCATTGTATGCGCTGGGATGCTGACTGCATCCCCTGCAGATAACAGTAAATACAAAAAATAATATACTAATACAAATTTTGTATGTGCAAGTTAAATGGAAAATCATAACATTCAAACAAAAAAATAAACATACAAACATAACGTGTATTCAAAGTAGACATAGAAGATGCAGACATTAGACATTAGGCATGATTATCTTTAGAAGTATCATATGGAATTTTGTTCCTGACAGGTAAAATATGGAAGAGGTTAACATTTCTGCCAAATATGTTTATGTGAGAATGATCAGCTGTAAGTGTTCTTTCCCTCCCCAAAAAAACATCTTGTCCTGAGCAGCACTGGTGACAGACTGTTTTTTATCCATATTTAGTTGTGCCTGTCATGAGATCCAAATGATTGGCAGCAGCAGAAAGTACTTAAAGTTCAGGTGACAAAAATCTTTTTGTGAGAGTTATGTTGGGAATGAAAGGAACTTTGGAAATGACAATCACAAATTTATACATAATTGAGTCACTTAGAAGGCTGCACGCAGATCTACCCGTGCTATTGTAGAGACATCTGCGGTTATTACCCACAATCCTCTGGCATATCTAACTTGACGAGCTGCTTGGCTTACCTGCTCAAGAAGTGGAAATGTCTAATTTTAATGTGTGATTATATTTTATTTAAAGTCAAAGTAACAACTAAAATGAAAAAGGATAGTCATTTCAGTGTAATACAAACTAGCAACAACTGAGGAGCGCAGCTCTAAAGTAAATAAAGCAATAGTAGTTATTGGGCAGAAAATAAGCTATGCACATCTACACCGCTAAAGTCAGATTTATCATAGTGCATTATGGATGCAATGTACAGTAGTACAGCAGTCAGAGGTGTATCTACCAAGGGTGCAAGGTGTGCAGTGCACACTGTCCTATGCGTATGCAGGACCCAGCACCGGAGCACTGATTGCGGGCCAACCCTGCACCTATATGTGGGCTTGTCACCACTGGTTGCTTTCCTCCAACTCCAATGGAAGAACTGGAGTCCCTGCATCAGACTATGGGGCATATCCAATTACCCGCGGGACTTCTCCCTCGAGTAATTGAGGCTCAAAAGTCCCACGGCGCGGCGTTAAGCTATTCAATAAAATTGCTTTTTCCCGCACCGTTAAATTAGCTCGCGCACGGGAACACACTGTTTCCGTGAGAAATGCGGAAACAGTGTGTTAAAGCCTCTCGCGCGAGGCGGGAAAAGACATATACACGCGGAATTTACCTCGCACCAACATGAGGTGCGAGGTACTGTCCGACAGCAGGGATTCACGCACGGGGAATCCCCGCTAAATTGAATCCCGACCAGCGCAACAATTAGCCGTGGGGTAAACCCTGCAGCTAATTGGATATGCCCCTATATGTGGCTCCTGATCATCAAATTGCTGGGATAGTACAGAATGCTGAATTCGTGACCACATGGCATGCTCCCAGCCTACCAGTTACTGGCGCTAATTCAGAGTTGGACGGATTTCTGTGCATGGGTGCAAAGGGGCAAATGTTTGCATACAGCGCATTCACAGATGCCAATTTACACATTATTGTGTGTCTCCGTTCTATGCTGAGTTGGATGGAACTTGGTCGAATCTGTCTCTCTGTGACATTGGGCATTTCAGGGTGACAACTGGGCAACAACAAGGTGAGCACATGGAACTGGCCTGACTTGTCGAAGTGTCATGGGAGTGTCATGTGCTTAAAGCTCAGATTCTGAGTCTCACACAGGGCTGGTGCTAGGGTGTACGGCGCCTCCTTGCAAACTATAAATTTGCACCCTCCCTCATTTTTTATAAAGGGACTGCAAAAAAGGGGCACATAATGCCCACAGTAGTAGTGCCATTTACACATAATGTCTTCAGTAGCAGTGCCCCTTACATGAAATGCCCACAGAAGTGCCCCTTATACACATAAAGCCCACAGTAGTAGTGCCCCTTACACATTATGCCACGCATACAGACATACAGCACTGTACTTACCTGAAGCCTTGCTCCTGTGTCCATCGTCGTCATGCTCGGCACTATGGGAGAGACGTCAGGATGTCTCTCCTTACCCACACTGCAGGAGCCGGAAGGCGGAGCTCAGGAGTGAGTTTCAGCCTAAGGCTGCAGGGAAGGAACCGCCGGGGCCCCCACTGGTAAAATCTTAGCGGGTGCCCAGCAAATGGAGATGACGATGGCGGCGATTCTCGAACCAGGTGCCTCCCTGCTGCGCAGAGCCGGCTTACCGCATCGCACTGGCCCTGGTCCCACACACAGAGTGGGGGAAGCCTGTTTCAGACTAAGCTCTTGCACATTGTATGGGGATATTACAAGTGCTGCTACTAATGAAGATGGCTGCAGCATCTGGCGTAAGATCAATGGACAGCACGTTTGTTCGCTTGCAGACACATGGACTCCCGTATTAGTCCTATGGATTCACTTATTAGCATAAGGTACTGTAGTAAATCTGGCTTCCACGGCTGCTCACAACTACAGTCACTTTGCGTGCGAAAGTAGAATCAGCCCCACTGCAAGCATTTACTGCGATCCCCTATCCAGTAGCTAATACTAATAAATGTGGCATTTGATGCTCTTCTTTTTCAGGGACTGAATGCAAATCAATGTGAAAATGTTATGTCTTGAGTTTATGAGTAACACTACTGGGCTAGTTTTTTTATTTATCTCTATGCACTATAACAACGGCCCATTTAAACTATATGGTGCTGCTAAATTACTGAATGCAAATTGCTCCTCAGCACTAGAAATGAATATTGAGGACAAAATGGGATGTCTTGATCATTATGGTAAATTGGTAAACAAAGGTGAAGACATAGCTTTGGTTTGTGCATTCGATACTGAGCAAGCTCCCTTTGTGGCAAAACATTGTACAGAAACTCTGAAAATATCTCAGGTCTCCATTATAATGGGAGATTGGCAAGACCAATGACAACCATAACTCAGGCACCTTCTTTTGGAGGAGAGCGCTCAGAACTGTCTCTTCTTCCGTTGCTGGAAGAAGACCACTCACATTTCTCCCAAGTACACAACTCATATTTTCTTCTTGATCTACATTCAGCTGACAAGTATATCCACCAACAAGCACCACATAATTAAAATCTCCCAACAACATGGTTAGATCAAACCCTTCTGGGGCGAACATTGGCCCATATGGGCAGCAAAACGGCAGCCTTGCCATAAAGGATCACAAGCTACTACTTAACATTTACTAAAGCTAAATAAGTCCTTCAACACATACCAAATATATTTATGCAAACAATCCAAACTGAAGACTCCACTGGGCTTCAAGTCCTGCTTAAATTGTAAGCAGCATGCTGTTACACCACACTACTTTAACACACTTATTTGGGCACAGGACAATTAATTTAAAAGTAAATATCAAATTGGGAGGTCTAGTATATAAGACAACCAGAGTCATCTATATTCAGATGTGTTTGTTCAGTGCATTTGTGTCTAACTTTCTCCAGGTCCCAATCCACAGAATAAACTCTGCTGTTTAATCCCTATTAATTAGTTCTATATTCACAGTCCCGCCAGTCTCTGTCATTCCACCAATCTCTTGGAATTGTCCTCCCGTCCGCTCTTACTCTGCGAAAAATATGTGCTGAGACTTTACTCTCTCAGAACCAGCTCTTTCATATAATAAACCCGCCTAATGTAATTTATTTCATATAGAAATGCTCGGCATCACAGAATTTAGTAAAAGCTAGCTTTATAGGCAGGATTTAAAAGCGATGCATGTAAACGCCACAGCAGATGTGTTATTCTTTAACAAGAGAAGAAAAAAAAGAAAAGAAAGGAGGGTGGAGGGAGCAAAAGATGAAAAAAAAACAAAATAAAAAGCCATCATATTTCTAGAACAAAACTGGCTGCATGTCCCCAGCTGACATTTCAGTGGAAAGGATTGGATAGGATTAAAGTTTTGTCTTAAAAAAATATCAAAATCTGTCTGTAAGAGAGATGAAGAAGAAAAGATTTGTACTACACTGCCCCTTATAAACGTACGAAAGAATGGAATTAAGCTGATACCTTTCATTGATTAACGGAGCCTTTTAAACTATAAGCTTTGGAAACTACATAGCTTTTATATTTAGTGAGACAGACATTTCTTGCATCAAGATAAAGCGGTATCACATTCACTGTTATTAGGCATGATTCAGATGTGGACCCTAATCCCGTCGCAGCTATTTCTTTTGTACACAGCGGTAGTGAGAATTCATGCGAATGCCGCAGTCACTGTAATTTATACAGAGACACCCACTGGCTGCATCTCTAATCCACCATTTGCGTAGAAAGACGCACCATCGGTTGTACATTGGTCCCTCCATTAAACTTCTGGGCAACTGGATGGATGTGTCGTAACTAGGGGTGAGCGGGTTCGGATTTCTGAAATCCGAACCCCCCCGAGCCCCCCCGATCCGAGTCCGATCCGAGTCAGGCTCGACTTTTCCCGCCTGACTCGGATTCTGAAATCGAGGCAAAACGTCATCTTCCCGCCTTCCGAGTCTCGCGGGTTTTGGATCCTATATAAGGTACCCACGTCGGCGCCATTTTCTCACTCGGCTGTGGACAGTGAAGAGGGAGGGTGGGAGTTAGGGCTGTGTAGTGTAGTGTAGTGTAGTGCTGCTGTTGTCCACTACTTCAAAGTCCATAGGGGCTGGCTGTGTTGTGCTGTGCTGCTGTTGTTAATAGGGGCTGTGTCCACTACTTCAAAGTCCATAGGGGCTGGCTGGACTGTGTTGTGCAGTCAGTTCTCCATAGGGGCTGTGTCCACTCCAAAGTCCTGTGCAGTGTCCCAGTCCTAAAGAGGTGCTGTAGTGTTGTCCAGGGGGTGCTCTGTCCATCAGGGGTGCTCCCCCCAAGTGCTAAAAATATAATATATTTTCTGTGTTTGTGAATTGTGTGCGCAGTAGCCGCACGTGCATCAACAAAGTAGTGCCAAGCGTGCGCCTGTGTCATAAGTAAAGGGCCGGCTGGCTTGACCGTTAAAGGGTGCTGTAACCCCCGAAAGTACACTCCAGTCCAAACCAAAAAAAAATTATTTTCTGTGTTTGTGAATTGTGTGCGCAGTAGCCGCACGTGCATCAACAAAGTAGTGCCAAGCGTGCGCCTGTGTCATAAGTAAAGGGCCGGCTGGCTTGACCATTAAGGGTGCTGTAACCCCCGAAAGTACACTCCAGTCCAAACCAAAAAAAAAATTATTTTCTGTGTTTGTGAATTGTGTGCGCAGTAGCCGCACGTGCATCAACAAAGTAGTGCCAAGCGTGCGCCTGTGTCATAAGTAAAGGCCCGGCTGGCTTGACCGTTAAGGGTGCTGTAACCCCCGAAAGTACACTCCAGTCCAAACCAAAAAAAAAATTATTTTCTGTGTTTGTGAATTGTGTGCGCAGTAGCCGCACGTGCATCAACAAAGTAGTGCCAAGCGTGCGCCTGTGTCATAAGTAAAGGGCCCGCTGGCTTGACCGTTAAAGGGTGCTGTAACCCCCAAAGTACACTCCAGTCCAAACCAAAAAAAAAATTATTTTCTGTGTTTGTGAATTGTGTGCGCAGTAGCCGCATGTGCATCAACAAAGTAGTGCCAAGCGTGCGCCTGTGTCATAAGTAAAGGGCCGGCTGGCTTGACCGTTAAAGGGTGTTGTAACCCCCAAAGTACACTCCAGTCCAAACCAAAAAAAAAATTATTTTCTGTGTTTGTGAATTGTGTGCGCAGTAGCCGCATGTGCATCAACAAAGTAGTGCCAAGCGTGCGCCTGTGTCATAAGTAAAGGGCCGGCTGGCTTGACCGTTAAAGGGTGCTGTAACCCCCAAAGTACACTCCAGTCCAAACCAAAAAAAATTTTATTTTCTGTGTTTGTGAATTGTGTGCGCAGTAGCCGCACGTGCATCAACAAAGTAGTGCCAAGCGTGCGCCTGTGTCATAAGTAAAGGGCCGGCTGGCTTGACCGTTAAAGGGTGCTGTAACCCCCGAAAGTACACTCCAGTCCAAACCAAAAAAAAAATTATTTTCTGTGTTTGTGAATTGTGTGCGCAGTAGCCGCACGTGCATCAACAAAGTAGTGCCAAGCGTGCGCCTGTGTCATAAGTAAAGGGCCGGCTGGCTTGACCGTTAAAGGGTGCTGTAACCCCCAAAGTACACTCCAGTCCAAACCGAAAAAAAATTATTTTCTGTGTTTGTGAATTGTGTGCGCAGTAGCCGCACGTGCATCAACAAAGTAGTGCCAAGTGTGCGCCTGTGTCATAAGTAAAGGGCCGGCTGGCTTGACCGTTAAAGGGTGCTGTAACCCCCGAAAGTACACTCCAGTCCAAACCAAAAAAAAAATTATTTTCTGTGTTTGTGAATTGTGTGCGCAGTAGCCGCACGTGCATCAACAAAGTAGTGCCAAGTGTGCGCCTGTGTCATAAGTAAAGGGCCGGCTGGCTTGACCGTTAAAGGGTGCTGTAACCCCCGAAAGTACACTCCAGTCCAAACCAAAAAAAAAATTATTTTCTGTGTTTGTGAATTGTGTGCGCAGTAGCCGCACGTGCATCAACAAAGTAGTGCCAAGCGTGCGCCTGTGTCATAAGTAAAGGGCCGGCTGGCTTGACCGTTAAAGGGTGTTGTAACCCCCAAAGTACACTCCAGTCCAAACCAAAAAAAAATTTATTTTCTGTGTTTGTGAATTGTGTGCGCAGTAGCCGCACGTGCATCAACAAAGTAGTGCCAAGCGTGCGCCTGTGTCATAAGTAAAGGGCCGGCTGGCTTGACCGTTAAAGGGTGCTGTAACCCCCGAAAGTACACTCCAGTCCAAACCAAAAAAAAAAATATTTTCTGTGTTTGTGAATTGTGTGCGCAGTAGCCGCACGTGCATCAACAAAGTAGTGCCAAGCGTGCGCCTGTGTCATAAGTAAAGGGCCCGCTGGCTTGACCGTTAAAGGGTGCTGTAACCCCCAAAGTACACTCCAGTCCAAACCAAAAAAAAAATTATTTTCTGTGTTTGTGAATTGTGTGCGCAGTAGCCGCATGTGCATCAACAAAGTAGTGCCAAGCGTGCGCCTGTGTCATAAGTAAAGGGCTGGCTGGCTTGACCGTTAAAGGGTGCTGTAACCCCCAAAGTACACTCCAGTCCAAACCAAAAAAATTTTTATTTTCTGTGTTTGTGAATTGTGTGCGCAGTAGCCGCACGTGCATCAACAAAGTAGTGCCAAGCGTGCGCCTGTGTCATAAGTAAAGGGCCGGCTGGCTTGACCGTTAAAGGGTGCTGTAACCCCCGAAAGTACACTCCAGTCCAAACCAAAAAAAAAATTATTTTCTGTGTTTGTGAATTGTGTGCGCAGTAGCCGCACGTGCATCAACAAAGTAGTGCCAAGCGTGCGCCTGTGTCATAAGTAAAGGGCCGGCTGGCTTGACCGTTAAAGGGTGCTGTAACCCCCAAAGTACACTCCAGTCCAAACCGAAAAAAAATTATTTTCTGTGTTTGTGAATTGTGTGCGCAGTAGCCGCACGTGCATCAACAAAGTAGTGCCAAGTGTGCGCCTGTGTCATAAGTAAAGGGCCGGCTGGCTTGACCGTTAAAGGGTGCTGTAACCCCCGAAAGTACACTCCAGTCCAAACCAAAAAAAAAATTATTTTCTGTGTTTGTGAATTGTGTGCGCAGTAGCCGCACGTGCATCAACAAAGTAGTGCCAAGTGTGCGCCTGTGTCATAAGTAAAGGGCCGGCTGGCTTGACCGTTAAAGGGTGCTGTAACCCCCGAAAGTACACTCCAGTCCAAACCAAAAAAAAAATTATTTTCTGTGTTTGTGAATTGTGTGCGCAGTAGCCGCACGTGCATCAACAAAGTAGTGCCAAGCGTGCGCCTGTGTCATAAGTAAAGGGCCGGCTGGCTTGACCGTTAAAGGGTTCTGTAACCCCCAAAGTACACTCCAAACCAAAAAAATATATATTTTCTGTGTTTGTGACTTGTGTGCACTGTGGCTGCACGTGCATCAACAAAGGAGCAGCGCCAAGCGTGCGCCTGTGTCCCATAAGTAAAGAGCCGGCTGGCTCATTTCTTAAAGGGTGGTGTAACCCACAAAGTGCACTACTCTCCAGCAAAAATAAAAAAATATTTTCTGTGTTTGTGTGCGCTTTAGCCGCACGTATATATATCAATATAACATAAATGGAGGACCAAACTTTCTCTGATAAAAATAAAATAGGGAAAGATCAAGAACCACTTCCTACTAGTGCTGTTGCTGCTGCTGGGAGTTGTTCATCATCCCAGAGAGGAAGTAGGAACATCACTACTTTTACTAAACAATTGACCCTCCAACAGTCCCTAGCGATGAGGATGAAGTACGACAGCAGTCATCCTGAAGCAAAACGTATAACTGAGGCCTTGACTGCTATGTTGGTGTTAGACGTGCGTCCGGTATCTGACATTAGTGCAGTGGGATTTAGACAATTGATGGAGGTAGTGTGTCCTCGGTTCCAAATCCCGTCTAGATTCCACCTGCATCCTCAAAGCAGCAGCGACAAGCGTGCGTCTGTCTGTTAAAGGGTGGTGACACCCTCAAAGTGTGCTACACAAACAATTAAAATATTGTTCTTTTTTTTTCTGTCTTTGTGAAATGTGTGGGCTGTAGCCGCACCTGCATCCTTAAAGCAGCAGCGACAAGCGTGCGTCTGTCTGTTAAAGGGTGGTGACACCCTCAAAGTGTGCTACACAAACAATTAAAATATTGTTCTTTTTTTTTCTGTCTTTGTGAATTGTGTGGGCTGTAGCCGCACTTGCATCCTCAAAGCAGCAGCGACAAGCGTGCGTCTGTCTGTTAAAGGGTGTTGTAACTCTCAAAGTGCTCCAAAAAATCAAAAAAATTTTTTTTATGTGTTTGTGACTTGTGTGCGGTGTAGCCACACTTGCATCCTCAAAGCAGCAGCGACAAGCGTGCGTCTGTCTGTTAAAGGGTGGTGACACCCTCAAAGTGTGCTACACAAACAATAAAAATATTCTTCTTCTTTTTTCTGTCTTTGTGAATTGTGTGGGCTGTAGCCGCACCTGCATCCTTAAAGCAGCAGCGACAAGCGTGCGTCTGTCTGTTAAAGGGTGGTGTAACTCACGAAGTGCTCCAAAAAATAAAAAACTATTTTTTTAATGTGTTTGTGACTTGTGTGCGATGTAGCCGCACTTGCATCCTCAAAGCAGCAGCGACAAGCGTGCGTCTGTCTGTTAAAGGGTGGTGACACCCTCAAAGTGTGCTACACAAACAATTAAAATATTGTTCTTTTTTTTTCTGTCTTTGTGAATTGTGTGGGCTGTAGCCGCACTTGCATCCTCAAAGCAGCAGCGACAAGCGTGCGTCTGTCTGTTAAAGGGTGGTGACACCCTCAAAGTGTGCTACACAAACAATAAAAATATTCTTCTTCTTTTTTCTGTCTTTGTGAATTGTGTGGGCTGTAGCCGCACCTGCATCCTTAAAGCAGCAGCGACAAGCGTGCGTCTGTCTGTTAAAGGGTGGTGTAACTCACGAAGTGCTCCAAAAAATAAAAAAATATTTTTTTAATGTGTTTGTGACTTGTGTGCGATGTAGCCGCACTTGCATCCTCAAAGCAGCAGCGACAAGCGTGCGTCTGTCTGTTAAAGGGTGTTGTAACTCTCAAAGTGCTCCAAAAAATCAAAAAATTTTTTTTATGTGTTTGTGACTTGTGTGCGATGTAGCCACACCTGTATCCTCAAAGCAGCAGCGACAAGCGTGCGTCTGTCTGTTAAAGGGTGGTGACACCCTCAAAGTGTGCTACACAAACAATAAAAATATTCTTCTTCTTTTTTCTGTCTTTGTGAATTGTGTGGGCTGTAGCCGCACCTGCATCCTTAAAGCAGCAGCGACAAGCGTGCGTCTGTCTGTTAAAGGGTGGTGTAACTCACGAAGTGCTCCAAAAAATAAAAAACTATTTTTTTAATGTGTTTGTGACTTGTGTGCGATGTAGCCGCACTTGCATCCTCAAAGCAGCAGCGACAAGCGTGCGTCTGTCTGTTAAAGGGTGGTGACACCCTCAAAGTGTGCTACACAAACAATAAAAATATTCTTCTTTTTTCTGTCTTTGTGAATTGTGTGGGCTGTAGCCGCACCTGCATCCTTAAAGCAGCAGCGACAAGCGTGCGTCTGTCTGTTAAAGGGTGGTGACACCTTCAAAGTGTGCTACACAAACAATTAAAATATTGTTCTTTTTTCTGTCTTTGTGAATTGTGTGGGCTGTAGCCGCACCTGCATCCTTAAAGCAGCTGCGACAAGCGTGCGTCTGTCTGTTAAAGGGTGGTGACACCCTCAAAGTGTGCTACACAAACAATTAAAATATTGTTCTTTTTTTTTCTGTCTTTGTGAAATGTGTGGGCTGTAGCCGCACCTGCATCCTTAAAGCAGCAGCGACAAGCGTGCGTCTGTCTGTTAAAGGGTGGTGACACCCTCAAAGTGTGCTACACAAAGAATAAAAATATTCTTCTTCTTTTTTCTGTCTTTGTGAATTGTGTGGGCTGTAGCCGCACTTGCATCCTCAAAGCAGCAGCGACAAGCGTGCGTCTGTCTGTTAGAGGGTGGTGTAACCCTCAAAGTGTGCTCCACAAACAATAAAAATATTCTTTTTTTTTTTCTGTCTTTGTGAATTGTGTGGGCTGTAGCCGCACTTGAATCCTCAAAGCAGCAGCGACAAGCGTGCGTCTGTCTGTTAAAGGATTACATCGGTGACAGCATCCAAGTAGGCATGTCAGACAGTCCGTACCTGTACTGGCAGGAAAAAGAAGCAATTTGGAGGTCCCTGTACAAACTGGCTCTATTTTACCTGAGTTGCCCCCCCTCCAGTGTGTACTCCGAAAGAGTGTTTAGTGCAGCCGGGAACCTTGTTAGCGAAAGGCGTAGGAGGTTGCTTCCACAGAATGTGGAGAAGATGATGTTCATAAAATGAATGATCAACTCTTCCAGGGAGACCAGCCTCCAGAACGTACAGAGGGACCTGTGGTTCCAGCAGGGACGAATTAATACTCTGTGAGGATGAGGATGTACATAACACTGAAGAGGGTGAGGAATCTGTGGATGAGGAGGATGAGGACGACTTCTTGCCTCCGTAGAGCCAGTTTGTGCAGGGACAGATTAATTGCCAGCTTGTTTTGTGGGGGCCCAAACGAACCAATCATTTCAGCCACAGTTGTGTGGCAGACCCTGGCGCTGAAATGATTGCTTTGTTAAAGTGTGCATGTCCTGTTTATACAACATAAGGGTGGGTGGGAGGGCCCAAGGACAATTCCATCTTGCACCTCTTTTTTTTCTTTGCATTATGTACAGTTTGGGGCCTAGTTTTTCAATGCCATCCTGTCTGCCACTGCAGTTTCACGCCTAGATGGGTCACGTGTTTGTGCCGCCCACTCGTGTCGCTTAGCATAGTCATCCAGCTACCTCGGTGCAACCTTTTGGACATAAAAACACTATTGTGAGGTGTGAGGTATTCAGAATAGACTGGAAATGAGTGGAAATTAAGGTTATTGAGGTTAATAATAGCATAGGAGCAGAAAAACCTACAAATTCTGTGATTTTAGCTGTTTTTATGCTTTTTTTCAAAAAAATACAGATCCAAAACACAAAACCCAGAACCCAAAACACGGAAGGGTGGTTTTGGCAAAACCAATCCAGATCCAAAACACGAAGAAAGATCCAGATCCAAAACCAAAACACAAAACACGAAAAGTGGCCGGTGCACACCCCTAGTCGTAACTAAGCTGCCAGGGCCAGTGAAATTGTGAAGAAAGACACATTCGGTGACTGCGAAACACCCACACAATGCTTGAAACACGCCCAGCTTTGACTAGCCCCCCAAAATGCTTGCAACACACCACCTTTTACTAGCCCCCCAAAATGCTTGCAACATGCCCACCTTTGACTAGCCCCCCCCCGTTACCTCCCATAAATGTCCACTGACTGTCAATCACTCTGTGCCCAAATACTCACTATCTCTGCCATAGGTAAACCATTGCGACATATGCGCAGTGCAAACCAAATGCATGCGCAGTACAAAAAACATTGGCCAACTGCGCAAATATCAACATAGTGTCCACCCCTGAATCAGGCCTAATGTCAGTAAAGGGTGTAAGGAAAGAGGGATTTAAGGAACTAATTCTAAGATGGACTCTTAATAATTATCTGTCGCAGCCAGGTCTACACACTTCAGACCCGCTCGCAAGTGCCTATGCGCTCGCAAGTGGGTCGATGTTCAGGCCCTGCGCGTGCGCAAGCCCCGGAGCAAGACAGAAATTCTCTCGCTCCGGGATTCACTACAAAAGGGACGGCTGTCGATGGTGATCGACAGCTCGCCCCGTTTTGTAGGCGGGGTGGCTACACAAACGGAGGCGTTCCCGACGGAACGCTTGTCGTCTGTGGGCGGCTCCACTGACATCACGAGTGATGTCAGTGGTGAGGTTCCAGCTCTAATAGAGCCGAAAGCTCACTGGGGCTTGCGGTAGATGAAACCCTACCACAAGGGTCTCGTCGCAAGCCCCGATGGTTGCGATGGTCTTGACCATCGCGACCATCAACCTGGCCACTCGCTAAAGCTGTCACCCACAGCCTAGTGAGCGGCCAGGAGGCTGGCTCTAAACATAGAAGCGGCCGCCCTCATTCAGAGCGAGTGCTCGCATTTTGCGAGCGGCTCTGAATGAGGTCCTTAGGCCAATGTGGTTGCTGTATGATATGGCTGGCCTATTAGTGAGGGCACGTATCAAATAAGGAGATAGTGAAATTACCAGAAGTGATTTTTTTTTCCATACGGTAGTCCCTACTAATTGGGTGTTTCTATATAATGTACACAGTGGTGTGAGATAACATTTTTATTATGTTATTTAAGTGGTAACATTGCTTTTGCACATGTTATACTTGTGTCAAAATATTGTTACAGGAAACAGTGATGTTCAATAGGAGGCACTCCCATGATTAAGCTTCTAAAGAAATGGTTATAATGTATGTAAAGAAGAAAATGCAACAGCACATTGTTGGCTAGTAACAGGGCAATGAGAAACAACTGCTGGAGGACTGTATTTCTGCTACCCCAAATACAGGTAATGATAAATGTTATGATGTGATTATTACAGGCCTGTGGTCACCTAGTTTCAGCAGGTAATCAGGGTCCAACTTCTTGCTCTGGCACCAGTCCTCAGCATTACCTTTTGGAGTCCCTTTTTCTCACACCACAACAGAGAGGCAGGAGGTCCCAACCCAACACAGTAAACCACACAGAGATAAGTGCAACAAAGTTATCTTTACTTAAGGGCACAATAATGTGAATGACTATATATACTTTAGTAATGGGAAGACAAATTGTTACAACTGTTTCACAAGTAATGCAGTCTTGGCAAAGCATATTCAATTCATTAACTGTGGATAATACTTTAAATACCAGAAAGTTGTCTCTATCAATTCTGACTAGATGTTAGTCAATACTGACTATAGAACAACACATTAGCAGTGGTATTATCGCAAAAAGATTGAAGTGCACGAATTGTGATATATCAACATGGAAATTGGTAATGATCACTAAATGCCCGATTCCACATAGATTAATAAATTACATTATCAGAGGCTGCAGTTTCCTTAACATTTCATATTATTATTATTATCCTTTATTTATATGGTGCCACAAGGGTTCTGCAGCGCCTTACAAAGTACAGAAACAAATGAGTACTCAAGAAAACAGTTATTAACAAGTACATGATTTATAAACATTGCTGCATAACACCTAGATAAGCAGCAGGGTGTCAGCAACAAAGTGTTTGGTGCCGTTGCAAATGAAAGTTAAAGTAAGTCAAGGACAAGCACGTGAAGGAAGAGGGCCCTGCTCGTGAGAGCTTACATTCTAAAGGGGAGGGGCAGACAAACAGTGGAGACACAGATGGGCTAGATAGTTAGAAAGGAGCATAGAGTAGTGGGTCAAGATGAGGGCTGGAATGCTTTGAGGAAGAAATAGGTCTTGAGAGCCCATTTAAAGATTAAGAGGCAGGAAGCAAAGTTACGGAGGAACTTTGAGCTAAGGCCAGGGGTACGAAAAAAGGCAGCTACTCAAAGAAGTTGGAAGAGGAGACTGTTATGAGTGTTGAATGTAGAGATTAGTGGGTTAGGATCTAACGGATCCGAACCCACCCGAACTAAGGAGATCCGAGTCGGACCCAAGCGGGCTTGGATTGTTCCCGACTCGGATCTCCAAATCAAGGCATAGAGACGAAATCTCGCAGCTCGTGAGCTTTCGTCTCTTCTCTATATATAAGGGATGTGGCGGGCGCCATTTCACTCTGGATGTGGAGACTGAACAGGGAGGGTGGGTAGTGTAGGGTTGGAGAGAGGTGCTGGTGCTGCTGATCCAATCTGGGCTGGTGTTGTGTAACTTGTGTTTTGCTGTCTGCTGTGTCCATCTGGGCTGTTGCTGCTGATCCATCAGGGCTGGTGCTGTGTTGTCTGCTGTGTCCATCTGGGCTGTTGCTGATCCATCTGGGCTAGTGCTGATCCATCTGGGCCGGTGCTATCTGCTGCGTCCATCTGGGCCCAAGTTCTGGACCCAAATAAAGTTTTATTTTTGTGTAATATATAGTTGTTTGTGTGCGTGTTAGGCATAACCGCACAAAATACAGCAAGTCGGCAATCCAAGCTAGTGCTTTCCGACTCCAGTTCAAAGTTCTGGAGCAGAAAAAATTAAAAAAACTTGTCTTTTTTTTCTAATAATAAATAATTGTCTGTGCGTGTTAAGCTTAGCCGCACAAGATCTATGAAGTCAGCAAGGCAAGCTAGTGCTGCCCGACTCCAGTCCATAGTTCTGGAGCAGAAAAAACAAAAAAACGTCTTTTTTTCTAATTATTGTCTGTGTGTGTTAGGCTTAGCAGCACAAGATCTATCAAGTCGCAAACGCAACGCAACTGCTTCAAGACCGCAGAAAATATGGAGGGCTGTCACATGACAGGAGAGTAAAGCCAAGAACCACATGTTGTAGCTGCCGCCAGCAGTGCAAGTGTGTCCGCAGTTGCCATGTGTGAGCCAGACCTAAATACTAGTGTACTGGAGGATCCTCCAAGTTCCAACATTTGTGTGCCCTCTCTAAATGTGGGGAAGGGCAGTCAACATCTTACAGACATAGTCATTGAGGATGCTTCTGTGGAATTGCACATGGAGGAGGAGGATATTTTGGTAGTTGAAGTGCCTAAGGATGATGAGGATGTTGATGATGAAGATGTTGGTGATGAGTATGTTGATGCCGAGGATGTCCTTTGTGTAAGTAAGGCAACAACTGTTGCCCATGGATTGAAAAAGCCAAAGCCCATTGTTGTCCACTTCTCACGTGTGGAATTATTTCCACCCCGATCCGGACAACAGTTGTCAAGCCATACGTGCCCGTTGCCATGCAAGAGTGAGTAGAGGGAGGGACCTAAACCACCTAGGAACCTCCTCCTTGTTATGTCACTTGGAGTGCATTCATCAAATATCAAAGTGTAAGTTGCCAAGTTCCAAAACTCAAAACGTAACAAGTCCAGTGTCACCTACCTGCTCCCTCTCTCTTCGATCTCCAACACCAACACCTGCATCATCAACATCCTCATTCGTCATCGGGAGTAGTCCTGCTGCATCCAGTGTTGTTATTCGAAGCCTGATTGACTCCTCTCCTATCTGTGATTCCTCAGAAGGATCCTTGATGACTACGCCTGTTGCTGTTGCTGTCAGTGGATCTTCATCCCAGAAGGGGACCAGGAGGAAGACTACTTGTAGTGTATCCTCCAAAAAACAATTAACTGTCAAGCAATCATTTGCAAGGGCAAACAAGTATGACAGCAATCACACAGTTGCACAGTGAATTAATGACGCCATAACAGCTATGCTGGTATTAGATGTGTGTCCAGTATCCGCCATTACTGCAGTGGGTTTTCAACAGTTAACCCTAGGTCCTGTGTCCTCGCTACCAGATCCCTTCTAGATTCCACTTCGCTAGAAGAGCAATTCCAAATCTAGACAAGGACATTAAAAAAACCTTTTTAATGTCCTCAGAAATGCTGTTGTACCCACTGTCCACTTGACCACTGATATGTGAATGTGGGACAGGGCAAACTAAGGATTACTTGACTGTGACAGCCCACTGGGTAGGTGTATTGCCTACAACAGCAACAGCAGCAGCAACATCTACCAAAAGACAGCTGATACAGAGGCAGGCTACTCTTTGTATAACTGGTTTCTCTAAGAGGCATACCGCTGAGAACCTCTTATAAAAACTCAGGGAAATAATTGCTAAATGGCTTACCCCACTTGGACTCTCATCGGGATTTCGGACAATGCCACCAATATTGTGAGAGCATTACATGTGGGTGAATTCCAACACGTCCCATGTTTTGCTCACACAATTAATTTGGTGGTGCAACGTTTTTTAAAAACTGACACGGTCGTGCAGGAGATGCTCTCGGTGGCCCGCAAAATATCCGGACATTTTAGACATTCGGCGACCACTTGTTGAAGATTGCATGACCAGCAGGTACTGTTAAATTTGCCCTTCCATCAGCTGAAGCAAGAGGTAGTAACTCGGTGGAATTCTACCCTCTATATGCTTCAGCGGATGGAGGAACAGCAAAAGGCCATCCAGGCCTATACAACAGACTATGACATGGGCCGTGGAGGGGGAATGCACCTTACTCAAGCGCAGTGGAGAATAATTTCCGTGTTGTGCAAGGTTCTCAAACCCTTTGAACTTGCCACACGTGAAGTTAGTTCAGACACTGCCAGCTTGAGTCAGGTCATTCCCCTCATCAGACTTTTGCAAAAACAGCTGGAGACACTAAAGGAGGAGGTGAAATGGAGTGATTGTGCAAAGTATGTTGGACTGGTGGATCAAGCCCTTTATCCATTTCACCAGGATCCAAGAGTCGTCAATCTATTGAAATCTGAAAAATATATTTTGGCGACCATTCTGAATCCTAGGTTTAAGTCCTACCATGTGAGTTTTTTTTCCAACAGACAAATATCTAAAACTGTGCAAAGAGATGTTGGTAAAAAAATTGTCAGCTGCAGCAGCACGTGAAACGCCTTCATCTCCTCCTTCAGTTTCTGCAGCTGCCAGGAAAATACTCAATTTTCCTTACAGAATGCCTGCTGGTCATGCAGATCAGTCACCAAAATATTACATCTGGTCGGGACTGAGAGACCTGCCTACTAGTGACATATCTTCTACCGTGACTATGTATGATACAGTCTCCATTCACAAAATGGTGGAGGACTATTTCAGAGATAACATCCTTATAGGCATGTCAGACAGTCCCTCTCAGTACCGGCAGTAAAAAGAGGCAATTTGGAGGCCCATATACAAACTGGCTTTGCATTACTTAAGTTGCCCACACTCAAGTGTGTGCTCCGAAAGAGTTTTCAGTGCAGCTGGCAACCTTGTCAGTGATCGGCATAGGAGATTACTTCCTCAAAATGTGGAAAAGATGATGTTCATTAAAATGAATTACAAATTCCACAAGGAAGACCTCTATCAACTATTACATCAAAAAATGACAGAGGCGCCTATGGTGGAATCCAAAGGGGATTAATTAATTTTGTGTGAAGATGAGGATGTACACACTGATGGGGAAGAAGAGGATGAGGATGACAACAACTTGTAATGTAAAGCCAGTTTGTGTATTGGATCATTTTCATTTCCATGTCCAATGCACATTGGCAGCTTGTTTTATGGGGGTCCAAATAAACCAATCATTTCAGCCACAATTGGCAGTCCTTGTCGCTGAAATGATTGGTTTGCTAAACTGTCCTGTTGCGTATACAACATAAGGGTGGGTGGGAGCGCCCAAGGACTATTCCATCTTGCACCTTTTTCCATTCCATTACATGCTGTTTGGGGCATTGCTGCCTGACATTTTAAATTAATGTTATGGTTGGTTTAGGAACCAATGATTTATTTTTAAATTAATTTATTTTCAAGTTAACAGCCAGGGGCTGTACCAATGAATTGCTTTTTATTAATTATTTAGCCAGGGGCTGCACCCAATGAATTGTTTTTTAATTAATTTATTATCAATTTTACAGCCAGGGGCTGCACCCAATGAATTGTTTTTAATTAAATTATTATCAATTTAACAGTCAGGGGCTGCACCAATGAATTTCTTTTTATTAATTATTCAGCCAGGGGCGGCACCCAATTTATTGTATTTTAATTAATTTATTATCAATTTTACAGCCAGGGGCTGCACAAATGAATTTCTTTTTATTAATTATTTAGCCAGGGGCTGAACCCAATGAATTGTTTTTTACTTTTTAAATTAAATTATTATTAATTATTCAGCCCAGAGCTGCACTAATGAATTGTTTTTGAATTAATTTATTATCAATTTTACAGCCAGGGGCTGCACCAACTATCAATTCTTCAATCCTCAAGGGTATCCCAACTATCTCTGCACAGTCCTCAACTCTATTAATAATTTTATCAATCAGTTTTGAGCCAGCAAACCGGATGCAACCTTTTGGCCCTATAACTAGATGAAAAAAATCAATATTGTGAGCTGTGAGGTGGTCAAAATTGACTGGAAACGAGTGGAAATAATGTTATTGAGGTTATTAAGACTGTAGGAACAAAAAAAGGCCCATTGTATGTGATTTTTAGCTGTTTTTTTATTTTTTAAGAAAGAATCCAGATCCAAAACACCAAAACATAACACGGAGGTGAGGTTTTGGCAAAACCAATCCGGATCCAAAACTAGGGGTGAGCCAGATCCAAAACCAAAACCAAAACACGGGGGTTGGCGCACATCTCTAGTTGAATGGAAAGAATGAAATGGAGGGTTCAAATGGTAAAGTTTGGTAGGAGTGACCCAAGGATAGTGGGACCCCAAGACCACCAATCTCAAGTAAAATTCACTTTGCACTCTATTAACCTAACTTAACTCAGTAATCGCTTTTAACTAACAAATGTCCTGAAAAGCGCTATTTGTTATAGTTATACCACTGTTGGGTGTGCAGTTGCGCTCTTATATACGCATGAGGCTAAAGTGTGTATATCAGAGCATGACACACACCCAAATGGCCCTGACAAAATAGTTCTACATGGAGAATGATGTAGGATGAAACAGATGCAGAATAGGAAATCAAAATAGTTCAGAATAGGCTGTTTATTTGAATTATTATTAATGAATAAGCATTTAATTGGATAACACGGTAACTGGATAACAGGGTAAGGGAATAAACATTCAGAGTATACTGCTTAAACATTTGAACATTAATGACTGCTGTCACTTTAAGAGTGGTTAATTCTGAAAGAAAACGTGTTGAACAATGAATTGTACTGGCAGGAAGTGCTTAATGCTTCGTCAGGGTCAAGATTGGCATATCTGCTCACTGTTTGCTGTGCTGAATTCTGAAGTGGCTGCTAAGGTAAGTCCTGTTCAAGTTCTTTGAATAGATCACTACTGTACAAGTCAATCTTTGGTGAGGACTAATGTAATTTCTGAGAATTTTTTTTTAAAAAGGACCTGTGTATTTCTGTCAGTGAGCTAGTGATGTGCTGCTTTTCTGTGAGCAGTGTCTCTGTGAGAGATGTTATGTTTACACTTGTTGAGTGATACTGCTGTGGCTTTGTGATGAGGTTTTGGCCATAGTCGGAAGTAGATCAGGCATGAGGTGTGCAGTCTTTAATGCACGGTCATGTGATCTAGTTAATGCACTGCATGTGATATAGTGTGTCCAGTTATGTTGGAGGGATCTGTCTTACTATACCACACCATTTCATAAATATGAACTACAGGTGAACTACAGGTCTATCACACTGTCCATTTGATCTGAGTAACCTAATCTAGCAGTCCTTGGGTACACTGGGAGTGAGGTCTTATAGAAAATGTTTAGCTTGAATGTCGGTAGTCTGGGCCATGTCTCCATTAGAATAAATAAGTGGAATGTTGTATATATAAAGATATAGAGATAGATAGATAGATAGTATAACTTATAGTCTCATTGCAGTGCCGTTAACCTGGCACAAATATTATTGTGGTGGTTACAATCCACACAAAAATGTATTTCCCCAAATCTGCCAACCACACAATAGGATACACCGCTCACTCAATTCAGCATACACTTTGCTTTGCTTGTGGCACCAAAAGTCCCAGATCAACCTGCCTTCTATCCACTGCAGCACCAGGAATCAGCCTCTGGTCACTCTCTGTAGACAGCAAGGTGTTCTTGTCCCCAATCTCCCAGATGTCTTTCTAACAGTCTGCCCTACACAGTCTCAAGGCAGACTTCTCAGTAGTCTGGCTTCTTCATTTTCACATACAGTGTCGGCAGTACCCAAACACAGCCTCAGGTGTCTCTGAGAATGTCGGTTTACACTCAGGTATAACCTCCAGCAGACCCTTTTTGTACTAGATGCCAGTCTGTGTGCTCTGCTTTCTCTGACGAAACACACCAACTTCAGCTCTCCACCCACATAGATAGCCAAGCTTTTTCTCCAGCGTCTCTCACTTACTTCTGCCCAGGTACTGGCTGTCTGTACCAAGGCATCATGGGAGTTATAGTATTAGCAACCAGGTTGCCCAGGCAACCTCAGCCTATGTAGTACTAGTATCACATATTTAAAAAAATAAAAATGTATGTGAGTCTCTGCGATAATCAGACTATTGAAGGGATGACAATCAGGCATGAGTTTGGGTGTATCTGCCCTATTTGAAAAACATGAACTGGAATCTTCACTATTAAATTCTAATCTTTACCATACAAGTTTATGAATGCATGTCGTGCCTAAATCAAAGAAGATTTCTGAGGACATTGGTGCTGATTAGGCTGGAAAAGGCTACGAAATTATTTATAAAGACTTTGGCCTTTACCAATCTGTTGTCAGACAAATACTGCACAAATAGTAACATTTCAACACTATTGTTACTACAACAAACATCACTCCAAGAGCAAGGCATACAATGTTCTGGGAAATCAAAAAGAACACCAGGGTAATGTCAAAGGATCAGCATTTCACTGGCTAATACCAGTGTTCATGACTTCACCATTAGGCAACCATTTAAGAAGAATAGGTACATGGGAGAATAGCAAGCAGGAAGCCACTGCTCTACAAAAACATTTCTGCTTGTTTACTAAAGACCACATTGATGAGCTAAAAGATCGCTGGAAGAATGTTTTGTGGACAAATAAGACAAAAACAGAATTTTTGGGCTTAAAAGAGAAATGTTGTGTTTTGAGAAAACAAAAAAAAAATTAGTTTTAACATAAGAACTATGTAACATGGTGGTTACAGTATCATGGTTTGGGTTATAGTACCAGAATGGCTTGCCATCATGAATGGAATCATGGATTGTCCCAGCAAACTCTACGGGAGCATATCAGGGTATCTGTTGGTAGACTAAAGCTCATCAGAAGGTGGGTCTCGCAATGAACTTAAATACACAGATCAGTCTACAAACAAATGCAGAAGAAATGTTGGGCCTTGGAATGGGTGAGTCAAAGTCCAGTAGTGTAAGGACATAAAGCAGGTGTTCATGCTAAAAGGCCCATCAACGTCAATGAGTTGAAGCAGTTCCTTCAAGCTGATGTGTGAGACTGATCAACAATTACCATAAATGTTAGATTAAAGTCATTTACTGAAATCTAGGATCATTTTGATCAATAAATTAATCAATAAGTATATTCTCATATGAGAGAGAGAGAGGGAGGGAGGGAGGGAGGGAGGGAGGGAGGGAGGGAGGGAGGGAGGGAGGGAGGGAGGGAGGGAGGGAGGAAGTAAGAATTGAACAAAGTTGTTGGTGGAAGACACAGATCAGTGAGAATGGATGTGAGGTGAAGAAAGATGATGGATAGACAGAGAGAAACATTCAATTTGAGACCATTCTGACACAGGACAAAAAAGGGAGATTTAAGGTCCAATTAGATGGACATGATTTACAGAACAGGGAGATTATTGGTGTGTTACAGAGGGAAGAGGCAAGTGAGACCTAAATAGAGAGATAGAAAACATAGGGGCAGATGTATGAAGTGCTAGAAAGTGATAAAGTGCAGAGTGATAAACGACCAGCCACTCAGCTGCTAACTGTCATGTTACAGGCTGTATTTGAAAAATGACAATTGGGAGCTGATTAGTTGGTCGTTTATCACTCTCCACTTTATCACTTCCCAGAGCTTCATACATCTGCCCCATAGTTATATAGACACACTGGATTTCTTTCTCTTTTAAAAATCAAATATAAATTATTACTGCTGGCCCATTACTAATATCATTGTAATAAAGTGAATAGATTGCAGCAGCTACATTACTATAGTATGCACATGCATTCAGCCAATGAGATGGTAGACGACTGTCATTGTCATCATCATCAGTTTTGTATTTGGCATCAGGGGTCAAACCCTTGCTACAGGCACACATGTATGTTTCTTATACAGTAGTCAGCATTTTTGTGAATACGCTCTTATCGTATTTTTTTCAATTACACATACCTAGAGATAACACTAAGGGGTATATTTACTGGTATGCAGTCAGGAAGCCGATGGTGAAATGCCGACCGCCGGCTTCTCAACTGTGCAATCCCTAGAGGGGACTAATGATAGGCGTCGAAATCCTGAAGCCTATCATCATCCCTACGGCGGGAGCCCGATGCCTGGCACACCGACAGCCACGGGGGGAGGGGGGGGTTAGGGGCTCCCGGGGGGGACTTGGTGTTAGGCACCCCCCTGGGGGGTTAGGGTTAGGCTAGGGAAGGGGGGGTTAGGGTTAGGCACCCCTGGGGGGAGGTTAGGGTTAGGCACCCCCCAGGAGGGTTAGGTTTAGGCTGCAGGGACGAGGGGGTTAGGTTTAGGCACTTATGGGGGGGTTAGGGTTAGGCACTGGGGGGGAGGTTAGGGTTAGGTACCCCTAAGGTTGGGTTAGGGTTGGGGGGGGGGAGAGGGTTAGGTTAGTTACTTTACTTACCTGTCGGGATATTCACTGCTGCCAGTTTTCCGGCATCAGGATTTGAACCACCGGACATAGGTCCGGCGGTCATTCATACCGATCCCATATTTACCATAGCACAGCTTGTGTAAGCAGTCCTATGTTAGTATTTATTTCCTCAAGGTTAGGGTTATCTCACCTTTACCCGATGCATTGCTTTCACCCAAGCTGTTAACATTCTTCAGGCTGTAGATCCTAACAGCGTCCAAAAGTGATCGACTGAAAACTCCAAAAAAAGGGAATAATAGAAGATAAGTCAATGGAATCTTAATTTGAAGACCTTACAACCTATTGACCTGGCATCTGTTAAGCAGTCTGCGGTATATACCAAGTAGTTGAATCTGCTATAGTAGAAAAGCTATGTGACTGTAAGATAATAATTAGATGACAACAATAAGATACAACATACCTTCAGATTAACAGTAACTGAACAATAGTGCACAGTAATAATGTCTGAGGATTAGATAATATCAGCAAGCAAATGGCAATATGTAGCATATTCAAAGCAATATAAGATAAATAACAATAATAAAATAAAGACACTTTGAGCCTGATTAGAAATGAATACAAGTTAGCCTTAAGTGCTCCCACATTGCATGCACATGTCTAATGTATATTTGCTTTATGCAGAGTTGTACACAATCCTGCAATCAGACAGCCCCTATCTGTATGAGTGTTGAATAGCCATCACAGATCATGTGCAATATGATCTGCAATAGTGCACATGATCTGTCATAAACCAGGCGTAATTACGTCTACACACTACTCAGCATAGCCCGGAATTCCAATAGTATACCCTCTCTGAACTCTGCAATTACCATCTCCAGGGCCTGCGCAGTGTGAAAACTCTATGGATACACACACTGAAATTAGTAAATTCAATACAGGATACATGGACTAAATGGAGGCGCTAACACCATTAGTAAGTGTACAGTACATTCTAATCTAGAAATCTAGAGCATTCTACACCATTAGATTAGAATAACTACTGCATAAGGCAGCAAGTCAAACTGCATAATAATAGTGCAAACAATAGCATTGCTAAAGAAATATTAATACAATTAGATTCAAATTGCAAGATAAAGAGAACAATGTGACACTGGGGAACAAAAAAAAATATATTTTTTCTTGCCATGGATTAAGATCGCTTTGAGAGTAATCGCAGGTCCTATTTTTGCATTAGAGCTTCGCTATAGCTGAATTGGCTCCAGTTTTCAAATTAATGAAAAATTATAAAATTCTATTACTTTCTCCATTTGTAGTATCTTACTAGTCTAGGCCTGCTTTACTTAACAGAATCAACTTAGTTTTGCTTTTTGAACAACTACTTTCTTTCAACAATAACAAGAATTAGTTTTATTTGTGATAACGTAGCTGTAGCCACGTTTGAGACACATAACACATGGCTCGACAATTTTTTCTAAAATCCAGGAGCCAGGGCAAAAGTGTAGGAGCCAGACCACCCCTCCAAAAAAAAATAAAAAATTACAAGATTAAAAGTGTGTTATGCAGCTGTTACATGGGGTAGTGGTTACCTCCTTGCTTTTGCTGGGAGCCCCCGGCGGGGTCACTGTTGCAGCTTCCTCCTCTCTGCAGTGTCCACCTTCCCTGCCTCCTTCATGCACAGAGCTCAGCGTTGCTGAAGGAGCGCCGGCTGCTAGATGGGCCCAGCGCCACCGACAATACACCTGCCCGTATACATTTGCCGCGGAGAAGACTATTAACAGGGATGACACCGCGCGGTGATTGGCTTGCTAGACACCGTGCGATGATTGGCTGGGGGGAGGTGCTGCGCAGTGATTGACTTGCTAGACACTGCGCAGTGATTGGCTGGGGGGAAATTCCACGCAGTGATTGGTCGGGGAGACACTGGGCTGGCACACTGTGCATGAAATTCCCACTGCAATAATCTCCTCTGGGGCTGATAAATCTGCTTCTTCCCTCCCTGTAAAATCTGGTCGCCATGCACCAATATCTGGTCGCCATAGCGACCTGGTCCCGGGGATTTGTCGAGCCCTGACATAACACATTCAAATCTCCTTACTAACGCTGGGAGGAGGCATGGCAGTGCACTGCTGAGCCTGCTGGGATATCCTAAGACCACAGCCACGCCTCCTCCCAGCATACAGAGAGGAGCAATGGAGAGGACAGAGTGACGCAGTTAGCTCACCTCCTGTTCCTTTGTTCTGCCCTCTCTCTGTCCCACCACAACCAATTTCCCGCTGTTTGGGCTTGTTTTGTTCAGTACGGCTTTTGTTGGGAGTTAGCACTGTGTGAAACAAAACGTTTTCGCCATAAAAATTTGTTCTTTTCGGAGACGGTGTACTAACAGCCCTGATGTTTTTTGTTATATTTGTGGCAAATATAGGGGCATATCCAATTACCCGCAGGACTTCTCCCACGAGTAATTGGGTGGTGAAAGTCCCGCGGCGCGGGGTTAAGCTATTCAATAAAATAGCTTTTTCCCCGTGTCCAAAAACAGGACTTCCACGTGAGAACACACTGATTCCGCGAGAACTGCGGAATCAGTGTGTTATTCATGCTCACCCGGGGCTGAATAGGGCGGCCTCACGCAGATTTTACCTCGCACCTACATGAGGTGCGAGGTAAAGCCTGACAGCGGGGACTCGCGCGCGGGGTCTCGGGGACACCCGTGCATGGAGTCCCCGCTAATTGAATCCTGACCTGCGCGATAATTAGATATGCCCCATGGTGTTGCAAAAGAGAGAAAAAATATAACTGTATTCATAAAACAAGCATATCAGGCTTATTTTGGACTTCACATAAGCCAGCAAGACAACATTTGGGTGCCTCACAAAGTTTGTAAAACCTGCGTGGAATCACTCCGCAATTGGACTAAAGGTGATCAAAAAAGGACTTAATTTCGGCATACCTATGATGTGGTGTGAGCCAAAAGATAACTTGAGTGACTGCTATTTTTGTGCTGTAACTGTGAAGGTACAGTATGAATTGTTTTAAGAAACGCAAATGGGAATACTCAAGTATGAATCTGCAAAACAACCGATACCACATAGCGAATATTTGCCTGTACCATCATTCAGTAGAATGTGATGATGTGGAAATGTTAATTTCATCCAGTGCAAGGGACAACACAGATGAAAGTGAGTTTGAAGAAGGTTCCTCTACTCCAAACAAATTTTCTCAAAAGGAACTAGACAATTTAATTTGTGACTTGAATTTATCGAAAAAAGGAGCTGAGCTTTTAGCATCCAGACTTCAAGAAAGCACTGTCTTGAGCCGGATGTTACTATAACGTTGTATCAAAATAGAGAGCAAGCCATACTGCCGTTCTTTAGTCAGGATAACAATCTTGTGTATTGTAACAATATTCCGGAACTTCTCCAGATGATGGTCTTACCAGAATATCGAGCAGAAGACTGGCGGCTCTTTTTGGATTTTTCTAAAAGGAGCTTAAAATGCATATTACTGCACAATGGGAATAAATTTGCATCGATTCCTATCGTCATTCAACAAAACTTAAAGAACAGTATTAAAAAATCAAGTTAGTCTTAGAAAAAATAGCTTAATCTCAGCATCAGTGGTCTGTTTGTGTCAATTTAAAAATGGTAAACTTTCTTCTTGGGCAGTAGAGTGAATATACTAAGTATCCTTGTCACATATGCTTATGGGATAGTCGTGCAAAACGAAAGCACTGGCAGCAAACCGTATGGCCTCCAAGAGAAGTTATAACTGTAGGAGAAGCCAACATCATTCATGAGCCCTTAATTGACAGGAAAAAAATCATACTGTCACCTCTCCATATCAAACTGGGTTTAATTAAACAATTTGTAAAAGCATTGGACAAGGCAGGCAATTTTTCACATATATTTCCATCTCTTAGTAATGAAAAATTAAAGGCAGGAATTTTTGACGGCCCACAGATATGGAAACTGGTGAAGGATCCAAATGTTACCACATCTAAAACCGAATCTGAAGCATGGCTGAGTTATGTGTTTGTCATTCAAACTTTTTTAGGCAATCACAAGACAGACAACTATCATGAATTAGTCCACAACATGCTAAAATGTTTTGAAAAAGGAGGTCCAACATGAGTATTAAAGTAAATTTTTGTACAGCCATTTAGATCACTTCCCATCCAATCTATGAGATTTAAGCAAAGAACAGGGTGAACGGTTCCACCAGGATATACAGGTACTGGAAGAAAGATATCAAGGAAGGTGGGATCGTCACATGATGGCCGATTACTGTTGGAGTCTGTAGAGGGACTGCCCACAAACAAGAATACAAAAGAAAATCCTAGAAAAAATGGGTCTCATAGCTTCCTAACACTTATGTATGAAATTATCCTGTGTCTTTTTATAACATTTTATGAACCAAATGTAATCAGAATAAAAAAAAATCTTTTTAACTATTTTTAACATTGTTTCATTTAATTTTTCATAAATATTAAAGACATATGCGCATCTCAAAAACTAGAGCCAATTGAAAGATAAGCATTGCATATTCATGATCAGGAGAACAAAATTAATCTAAATCAACTCTTAAATCCCTGGCAACAGATTGACTGTTCCCCAATGTAATGAATGTTGTAGTCCCAATAGTAGTGTTGTTATGATGAGAAAAAGTTGGCAAGTAACATCAAGTTTTAGGACAACTGGAGATTTATACTATTTCTTGTAAAAATATAGATATGTGTAATAGAAAATGGGAAGAATAGTCCCTTTGTTAGAAGTACTTTTAATTTATAATACAAGAGTCAGCAGTATGCTGATGAATCAAACCTCTAATAGTAATTCCCCAGTAAATCAATTCTTCTGGAAAATAAAGTTTTACTGTAGCATAAAGAGATGATTTCATATATCAAATATAACATTTTTTATACTCATATAATGCACGATTATAAACCATAAAACATGAATAGGTATGAATAAAAAAATATAAGATATACAATAAAAAACAACGGCATAAAATAAAAACAATATTTGGCATCCACATAGAAATTTACAGTTGTTGTGAGTTAAACGTACAATAATGTTACAGTTTGCGGGCACTTAAGATGTCAATGTTCAGGGAGGTTAAATAATATCACAGTCCTCTATATAAAGGGAATTCATAGCATGCAATAATTAGTAAACAGTCCTGCAGGTGATAGAATGGTGTTAGAATAAGGACATTTTAATGTATTGGCTAAGTATGAGGGAAGGTGTAATCCCAATAGTGTAGGGCAATGTAAGGCTGTACAAAAGTCTCAAACAGACAGTCACACAAGTAAATGACTCCAGGTGCACTTTAGGCAGGTAACTCGCACATGTCTCAGATGCTAACAAACTCTGGAAACCTGGAGGATTCTGTAAAAACTTGACATCCAGTGACTATCCTCACAATAAGACAATATAAATAGGAAAGTATCCATAGCAGCAGCGGGAACCTGGAATAATGGCAATGGGACAGGATAAGCAGTAGACACCTTGTCACTCCTGAACACTCCCTGGATATCAGGGCCAGGACTGTACTCTATTCCTCGGGGCTGGTACTAGGCTGCATATTTTCCTCTTGACTGATGTAACTTTTCCTTTATTCTTCTGGGCTTTTATATGACTCCCTCTTGTCAGGGGCGTAACTACAACTTTGTGGGCCCCATAGCAAAATTCTTATGGGGCCCCCAACTCAGGTCTCAACCAGAGTGTATACATATATATATAAATGTATATACGTGTATATATATATGTATATACAATATATATATATTAGCTCCCCTCAGCTCATAGCACCTCACTCTCCTCACCCTGTAGCACCTCTTACTCACCTCACCTTGTAGCATCTCACACCCCTCACTCCCCCTGTAGCACCTCTCACTCCCCCTGTAGCACCTCACTCCCCCTTTAGCACCTCACTCCCCCTGTAGCACCTCTCACTCCCCCTGTAGCACCTCACTCCCCCTGTAGCACCTGTCACTCCCCCTGTAGCACCTCACTCCCCCTGTAGCACCTCACTCCCTCTGTAGCATCTCTCACTCCCCCTGTAGCACCTCACTCCCTCTGTAGCATCTCTCACTCCCCCTGTAGCACCTGTCACTCCACCTGTAGCACCTGTCACTCCCCCTGTAGCACCTCACTCCCTCTGTAGCATCTCTCACTCCCCCTGTAGCACCTGTCACTCCCCCTGTAGCACCTGTCACTCCACCTGTAGCACCTCACTCCCCCTTTAGCACCTCACTCCCCCTTTAGCACCTCACTACCCCGTAGCACCTCACTACCCAGTAGCACCTCACTCCCCCTGTAGCACCTGTCACTCCCCCTGTAGCACCTCACTCCCCCTTTAGCACCTAATTTCCCCGTAGCACCTGTCACTCCCCCTGTAGCACCTGTCACTCCCCCTGTAGCATCTGTCACTCCCCCCCTCTTTAGCACCTCACTTCCCCTGTAGCACCTGTCACTCCCACTGTAGCACCTATCACTCCCACTGTAGCACCTCACTCCCCCTGTAGCACTCGTCAGTCCCCCTGTAGCACCTCACTCTCCCTTAGTACCTCTCACTTCCCCATAGCACCTCACTCCCCCTGTAACATCTCACTGACTCCCCTCAATCATCCGAGGGAGGGGAGTTCAATGTTTTACGCGGGACAATCTGACCGGCACTGGGGGCATCAGCAGCGGGGCTCGGGATAGTGTGTGTCCTTGTGTGACTGACCGTCAGCAACGGGGGCGGGGAGACTCGGGCCGCACTGAGGGAGAGAGGGGGGCCCGGGGAACAGTGTTGTACTCACCGCGTTAGGCTGACAGCAGACTCTCCAGCTGCATCTCCTTCCTGCGCTGCTTCCTGTTGCGGCTCTGGGCAGCTCTTCACAGCAGTACAGGACTTGAAAGCAGTATGCCGGTTTAACTACAGAGGGTGCAGCAGGGCCGGATTAAATAAACTTTATATTGAAAAGTGCAATTTGCTTGCTGGAACTCGGGCCCCCCCTAGTGGCGGGCCCCATAGCAACTGCACACCCTGCACCCCAGGTAGTTATGCCACTGCCTCTTGTCCTTTGGACTGGACCTGCATCAACCATCTCCCTGCTTCTCTGGAAACTTGTACAGGAACCTTTGTAACTTAACTTCTGAGTCTCCTCTGGGACTGGAAATTCGCTCTGATAGTCTGGCAGCTAGCACTAGCTGTCATGTAAATATCCTTGATTGATTGTCAGCTTTGGTAATTAAACTTACAGACTTGTATCTAATGTTTGCAGCTCTTTATGTCAATATTGCAACTTAGGTTGTGATATTTGCACAGTAGCTATGCTTAAAGAATGTGAAGATCTACTTATCTCTTACCGGGGGATGTATCAAGTAGTGAAAAATGTGGAGAAGTGGACAAGTGGAGAAGTTGCACATTGCAACCAATCAACTTTGAGGTAGCATTTTTCAAGTACATTCTATAAAATGATACATAAAAGCTGATTGGTTGCAATGAACAACTTCTCTAACTGCTGTAAAAACTCTCAGGTCTTCAATGGCTCCTAGTCCCTCAAGCAAACAGTACACACTTTGTCAGAGGGGGTGCAGCTAGGTGGTGCATGTGGCAGTGGCGGATCTACATTTTTTGGGCCCTGAAGCTTGAACTGTTATGGGGGACCCTTTGCAACAAACAACAATAGGGAAATATCCAACAAGGTCCAAAGGGCCTTGCTGCCCTTGCAAGTACCTTGAGGTCCATATGGCAGAGATATACAAACCTTGCAGAGAATAAGAGACTGTCCATCAATAGATAGATGTAGAAACCCCCCAGAGAGTGAGATACTGAATATAGATAGATAGATAGATAGATGTAGAAACCAACCAGAGAGTGAGACACTATAGATAAATAGATGTAGAAAGATACCCCCCAGGGAGTCAGAGAGTGAGAGACTGTAGATAGATAGATAGATAGATAGATATATAGATAGATAGATAGATAGATAGATATAGACACCCACCAGAGAGTGAGACACTGTAGATAGATCGATAGATAGATAGATAGATAGATAGATAGATGTAGAAACCCCACAGAGTGTGCAAGAATATAGATAGATGTAACCCCACAGAGAGAGAGAGAGAGAGAGACTGTGGATGGATAGATAGATAGATAGATAGATAGATGTAGAAACCCCCATAGATAGATAGATAGATAGTAGAAACCCCTCAGAGAGTCAGAGAGTGAAACTGTAGATAGATTTCAAAACACCACAGAGAGAGAGAGACCATAGATAGATAGATAGATAGATAGATAGATAGATAGATAGATATAGAATCCCACCAGAGTGAGACACTGTAGATAGATAGATGTAGAAACTCCCCAGAGAGACTGTAGATAGATTGATATAGATAGATAAATAGATACTGTAGATGTAGAAACCACCCAGTGATAGAGAGCCTGTAGATAGATAGATGTAGAAACCCCCAATGAGTGAGAGACTGTAGATAGATAAATAGATAGATAGATAGATAGATAGATAGATAGATTGATGTAGAAACCCCTCAGAGATTCATAGAGTGAGACTGTAGATAGATAGATTTCAAAACACCACAGAGAGAGAGACTGTAGCTGGATGGATAGATAGATAGATAGATAGATAGATAGATAGATAGATAGATAGATAGATAGATAGATAGATATAGAAACCCCGATAGATAGATAGATAGATAGATAGATAGATAGATGCAGAAACCCCTCAGAGAGTGAGTGAGACTGTAGATAGATAGATTTCGAAACACCACAGAGAGAGAGAGAGACAGAGAGAGAGAGACTGTAGATAGATAGATAGATAGATAGATAGATAGAGAAACCCATCAGAGAGTGAGACACTGTAGATAGATAGATAGATAGATAGATAGATAGATAGATGTAGAAACCCTCCAGAGAGTGAGACACTGTAGATAGAGAGATAGATATAGAAACTCCCCAGAGAGACTGTAAATACATAGATAGATGTAGAAACCCCCAGATTGATATAGATAGATAGATACTGTAGATGTAGAAACCACCCAGTGATAGAGAGCCTATAGATAGATAAATGTAGAAACCCCCCAGAGAGTGAGAGACTGTAGATAGATAGATAAATAGATAGACAGATAGATAGATAGAAAGACAGATAGATAGATTGATGTAGAAACCCTTCAGAGACAGAGAGTGAGACTGCAGATAGATAGATTTCAAAACACCACAGAGAGAGAGAGAGAGAGAGAGAGACTGTAGCTGGATAGATAGATAAATAGATAGATAGATAGATTGATTGATTGCTAGATAGATGATAGATAAATAGATAGATAGATAGATAGATAGATAAACCCAACAGAAAGTGAGACAATGTAGATAGATAGATAGACAGACAGACAGACAGATAGATAGATAGATAGATAGATAGAGAAACCCATCAGAGAGTGAAACACTGTAGATAGATAGATAGATGTAGAAACCCTCCAGAGAGTGAGACACTGTAGATAGTTAGATAGATAGAAAGATGTAGATACTCACCAGAGAGATACAGAGAGACTGTAAATAGATAGACAGATGTAGAAACCCCCAGAGAGTAAGACACTGTAGATAGATTGATATAGATAGATAGATTGATAGATAGATGTAGAAACCCCCCAGAGATAGAGAGCCTGTAGATAGATAGATGTAGAAACCCCCCAGAGAGTGACAGACTGTAGATAGAAAGATAGATAGATAGATGTAGAAACCCCCATAGATAGAAAGATAGATAGATTGATTGATTGATTGATTGATTGATTTATTGATGTAGAAACCCCTCAGAGAGTCAAAGAGTGAGACTGTAGATAGATAAATTTCGAAACACCACAGAGAGAGAAAAAGACTGTAGATAGATAGATAGATATAGAAACCCCCAGAAAGAGAGAGAGATAGAGAGAGACACCGTAGATAGATAGATATAGAATCCCAAATGAGAGACACTATAGATAGATAGATAGATAGATAGATAGGTCTAGAAACCCCACAGAGTGCAAGAATATAGATAGATGTAACCCCTCAGAGAGTGAGACTGTAGATAGATAGATTTTGAAACACCACAGAGAGAGAGAGACTGTAGATAAATAGATAGATAGATAGATAGACAGATAGAGAAACCCATCAAAGAGTGAGACACTGTAGATAGATAGATGGATAGATAGATAGATAGATAGATAGATAGATAGAGAAACCCATCAGAGAGTAAGCCACTATAGATAGATAGATAGATGTAGAAACCCCCATAGATATAAAGATAGATAGATAGATAAATAGATAGATAGATTGATTGACTGATGTAGAAACCCCTCAGAGAGTCAGAGAGTGAGACTGTAGATAGATAGATTTTGAAACACCACAGAGAGAGAGAGAGAGAGAGAGAGAGAGAGACTGTAGATAGATAGATGACAGATACATGATAGATAGATAGATAGATAGATAGAGAAACCCATCAGAAAGTGAGACACGATAGATAGATAGATAGATAGATAGATTGATAGATAGATAGATAGATAGATAGATAGATAGATAGATAGATAGAGAAACCCATCAGAGAGTGAGACACTGTAGATAGATAGATAGATAGATAGATGTAGAAACCCCCCAGAGATAGAGAGCTTGTAGATAGATAAATGTAGAAACCCCCCAGAGAGTGACAGACTGTAGATAGATAGATATATAGATAGATAGATGTAGAATCCCCATAGATAGAAAGATAGATAGATAGATAGATAGATAGATAGATAGATTGATTGATGTAGAGACTGTAGATAGATAGATTTCGAAACACCACAGAGAGAGACTGTAGATAGATAGATAGATAGATAGATAGACAGATAGATAGATAGATAGATAGATAGATAGAGAAACCCATCAGAGAGTGAGACACTGTAGATAGATAGATGTAGTAACTCCCCAGGGAGATACAGAGAGACTGTAAATAGATCGATGTAGAAACTCCCCAGAGAGTGAGAGACTATAGTTAGATAGACAGATAAATAGATAGATAGATAGATGTAGCAACCCCCCAGATAGAGAGAGAGACTGTAGATAGATCACATACAAAACCAAAACTTGCTCACTTCATCTGTAGAATCCCAGCTATTGATCCTCCTGAGTCATCCAGGGTTAGGGGCCCTGAAGCTTAAGCTTCATTAGTTTCACAGTAGATCCATCTCTGGCAGGTGGGGCATGTGCCCTGGGTGACAGAGGAAGGGTGACACCACCAGGTGATCCAAAGTTGCAGCTGCAGCACTCCTATAGAATAATGAGGGGGCAGTCAGCACACAGTTATACTCTCACAGGGTCTGTGCTCTGCAACAGTAGGCTGCATGGCCCCTGTTTGTGCATGGCTCCTTTTCCTGCTCACTGACAGCAGCAGCCTCGGAAGTACCTGCTTAGCTTCACCTGTGTTCTCTGTCTTTTTTCATCTCCAGCTGGCTCAACAGCTGTGTAGGCAATTGGTTCAGCATTACTGTGTCTCCTCAGGTATTACTGCAATCTAACAGTGGCCACACGTATGTCCTCCACTGCTATGCTCCCATATTTCTCTTTTTCTTACACTTTTCAGGTGCCAAAAAAACTATTTTGGTGGGTTCTAACTTTACATCCTGGGTCCTGGTAGCTTGGGTATACTGGAAACTGTACTTAATGGCACCCATGACATCCAACAATGTCAACCAACTCCCAGGCCTATGACTACCTCTCAGGTAAGTGCTGGATCTGGTGGTTACACTAGTAGAGGACAGAATTTTATGAATTTAAGGGATAAGACAAGGGGTATAACTAGACTTTTATGGGCCCCCAGCATATTTTGCAAGACCAATGATTAAAAACTCACATGGGGCTTTGAATGAACAGATGACCTCCCTCAGCTCTGGGACCCATAACAGCTGACCACAATACATCTACAGTAGTTAAGACTTTGGTTAAGACTTATTTACTAAGCTTTGGAGATAAAGTGAACTGCCGGCTGCCTGTGGATGCTGCTGGTGAGCACACTGTGTGAGCACTATAGGCGGCTTAATGTGTGGGGACTACAGTGTAGCATAATGTGTGATCACTACAGGTGACATAATGTGTGGGGACTACAGTAGCATAATATGTGGGCACTAGAGGTGGCATAATGTGTGGGCACTACAGGTGGCATAATGTGTGAGCACTACAGTGTAGCATTATGTGTCGGCACTACAGGTGGCTTAATGTGGGGGGTACTACAGTGTAGCATAATGTGTGGGGCACTACAGTGTGACATAATGTGGGGGGCACTACAGTGTGGTATAATGAGTCGGGCACACACTGCATCTCCCTGTCACCCACTGTCTCTCCCAACTCCCTGCAACACACTGCCTGTCACCCTCTCCTTCTCCCTGTCACCTCTCCCTATCACCCTCTCCCTGTCACCCACTGCCTATCCCATCTCTATTTCACCCATTGCCTTCCAACTACCCCTGTCACCCTCTTCCCCTCTCTGTCACCCACTGCTTCTCCCTGTCATCTCTCACCCTCTCCCCTGTCACCCACTGCCTCTTCCCTCTCCCTGTCACCCACTGCCTGTCACCTCTCCCTGTCACCCACTGCTTCTCCCTGTACCTCACTGCCTGTCACCTCTCCCTATCACCCTCTCCCTGTCACCCACTACCTCTTCCCTCTCCCTGTCACCCACTGCCTGTTATCTCTCCCTGTCACCCACTGCTTCTCCCTGTCACCCTCTCCTTGTCACCTTCTTGCCTCTCTTTGTCTACCTCTTGCCTCTCCCTGTCACCCTCTACCTCTCTCTGTCACACACTGCACTATGAACTTGGAGTAGGGTGCAGGAGAGGGGCCCAAAGATATATGATAAAGAGATAAAGTGGAGAAGTTTCCCATAGCAACCAATCAGCTTCTCGCTATAATTTATCTAGCACAGTCTATAAAATGACAGAAGTTGTTAAGTTGATCTGGGCAAATTCTTTTGGGACTTTTGCTTGTTGGGGGTCTGACCTTTTTCTGTGTTGGAGTAGAAACAAGAGCCACCTACAATCACTCAACAAGATTACCGCAATAAGATTAAATATGTTCAAGTGCTGCAGGCATTGGATTAGAAGAACGGGGTAGGATTGTGCTACAAGGGAACTTATGTTTCTGTGCGATACATTAATTGTTGCAAATGCCCACAATACCTGCTGATCTTGCCTGCCCTTGTTTAATTTGTTAGTTAAGTAAAGAGTGATTTAAATTTTCAATTACAATTTCAAAGGAACAGAAATATTGTCTATGGTATCCTTTTACTAAAGTGCAGTTTTATCCACTATCACATCTTGCCGCTTGCTCCTGTTATTGCATTTGTAATATACTAAGCAAGTACCAGACCTGCGGTAAGAGGTCATGTAGAGCGAGCAGTGGTGACGTGTAGTGAAATGGGAAGCAATGCATGGTTGCTATGGAAACCCAGTGCTACTGAGCCTCTAATTAATCAGTGATGTCTGTATATGCTGTCCAGCTACAGAAGCCGGTTATACCCCTTTCAGACATACTGAGATTCCCGGGACTTTGGCCTGCCTCGGCCAAAATTCCCGGGTCTCATGTCTGTGTGAAAGGTACCTACCCGGGAACACGTTCCCGGGTAGCCACCCTTGCAATCGACCAGGGTTTTTCCCGGGACTTAAGTCCCGGGAAATTACCCTGGTTCTGTCTGAATGGTGCTACCCGGGAATTTACTACTCCCGGGCAGCACCAAGCAGCTTTTGCATGTAGCTGACAGCGCAGAGCGTCCTATAGGACGCTCAGCGCTACTGCTTTGAGCTGACAGCGCAGAGCGTCCTATAGGACGCTCAGCGCTGCTGCTTTGTTTGAGCTGACAGCGCAGAGCGTCCTATAGGACGCTCAGCACTGCTGCTCACCACCCCCAGCACCGGCCGGCTGTGCCACAGCGGGCCGCCCACACTCCTGCTGGACCACCAGGGAATTAAAATAAATGTTAAAAAAATTATAATTAAAAAAAAAACTGCATTACGATTGGCCGGCTTTTGGCTGGGAGGAGCAGACGGCAGAGAAGAGGCAGGTAAGCAGGAAAACCCTGCTCTTGTCTGAAAGGGGTCTACCTGGGAATTTCCCGGGTAGACACTGTAGTGTGAAAGGGAGGTCTCGACCAAATACCCGGGAATTTGCACAGGAGAAATTCCCGGGTCTGAGCAGGAAATTTCACGGGTTGTATGTCTGAAAGGAGTATCAGTGACACCTGGAAGTAATAATACATAAAATAATAATAAAAATATTATTTAAACTTCATTTACTTTCATCAAATATTTGCCTGGGTGTAAAAATACTACCTACAGTATGTCACTGTTATTTGGATGGGCATAAGTTGAAAGGAAGCCTATACAGGTTGAGTCTCCCATATCCAAATATTCCGAAATACAGAATATTCTGAAATATGGAATTTTTTTGGGCTGACTGAGATAATGAAACCTTTGATTTTTGATGGTTCCATTTACACAAACTTTGACACAAATTATTTAAAATATTGTATAAAATTACCTTCAGGCTGTGTGTATAGGGTGTATATGAAACATAAATTAATTTAATTTTTCTACACAAACTTTGTTTGAACCACAAAATTATTGAATATATTGTATAATTTTACCTGCAGGCTGTGTGTGTAAGGTGTATATAACACATAAATGCGCTCTGTGTGTATACTTGGGTCCTATTCCCAAGATATTTCAATATGGTATGCAATTATTCCAAAATACAGAATATTCTGTCATCCAAAATGCCCCTGGTCCCAAGCATTTTGGATATGGGAGACTCAACCTGTAATGCGTAGACTTAGCAAGGTGGAGTCTGCACCGGTTAACTTCTGATATACTCTTTGCCATTTCATGAGGGTAACTAAATGTTGGTGCCCTGGTATTGTGACACCCACCTCTGCTGTATTGAGGCTTAGTAAATGCAAACCTATATTTTAAGCCAAGCTTTGATGTGTGAAGTACAGAGGGAAGAAATGTTGTTTACCAGCCTCGGGTTTAAAAATTTGTTTTGATCAAGGACCAAATTCCTGGGTCTCAAAGTCCCCTCCTCCCTTCGGTCTTACCACGTATCTTCATAGATTATAGGCCCCCATACATCTGCGACGGATCGTCACGATGTAGCGATGGGATCAGAAACGCTGATCCGCCAGTCGGAAATGCCCAACGGCAGCCATCGGTGATCCGCGATCAGTCGCAGGATCGGTGAAATTCTACATGTTAAATTTCACCAATCTGCCAATCTCGATCAATTTCTGATTGTGATTGGCATATCTGTGAATAGGGATGTAACTAGGGTAGTGCGACCTGTGCCATGGCACACAGGGCAGGGTGCGCTGTTTGGGTCCGTCAATTTTCTGTTTATTATCATTCATACTTGTAGCTTCCTTTTCTTTTATCCCCAGCATCTCCTTGTCTCGCCTATCTCTTGCATGGCCGTTCCTCATGAGGCCATGGCCCTTTTTTTGGGTGTTTTGTCTTATGTGTCTATTTGAAAAATAGGAGGGGGGCGCCAATGCTCTTACTGGCACACGGCACCAAAAAGTCTAGTTATGGCTCTGTCTGTGAAATCCAACATGTTGGATTTCATCGATCCTGCGATGCCGGGTTGCAGGATCGCTATATCGCGATGATCCGTCGCAGATGTATGGGGGCCTTTAGCCTTGCACCTATTACTTCTGTATAAATTAACAAATTGTACCTAGTAATGATCAATTATCTCCCCCCCTCCTCCCTCCAAGTCGAACTTTTACCCAGGGCAGCTCAGAAGGGTGATGGGCAAGAGGGACACAGCAAATTGGCCATAAGGCCCTAATAATTGTCATGTGGGGGAAGAGGAATTTGTAATTACACCGCTGACTCCTCACCATTTTCAATTTGATAAATAAATTCAATTACCTGGTAAGAGAATTGTATCACATCACAAGCACAAGCTTCCATCATCTTTGTTCAGTACTAAACGTATCTGACAAATGATGCAATTTAAAATCCTGTCTCCCATCCTCTGCTGAGCCGCACAGTAGAAGATTTCCATGGCTTATAAATATATAAACAATAAAGCAATGATAATAAGCCACTGCTTGGGAGTTATCAATTATTGATGATTCTTTCACTGCTAGTAAAATCTACTACAAATTTAAATATACAATGTATGTCAAATACAGTTTGATTGAAAGAGATTCCTGGGGTATAGTCAGACATTTCACTTATACCAAGGAGATTTAGTCAATAGCTACAGTATTTCACCATTAATCGCATACCTGACCCCAGTCTTGTGGTTCACATAATAATTCAGATTTTTCACATCCTAATGTGGGATTACTCAGAGCCAGGTTGGGACTAATGGCAATAGGCAAATAAAAATGACTTGGGTCTCCACATCCACAGTGCTGTACACATCATACTTTGTCATTTGTATATATGCTACTGCCATCCATTTTCCACAGACCCATTTTTGTTCAGTTCTAAAAATGCACCGAACCACTCAATCATCAGTCCCTTATTGCTTGCCAATTTGCACAAACAACCCTGCACAGTTACACAATATCAATGCATAGAGTCCACCTTTTAGCATGGACCCAACTGGCAGCCAATTTGCCCAAACCCCACAACTGCACAACACTGACAAATACATAGCCCCCAAAATGCAAAGACACATTTACCCCTTAATTATACTTACATTAGTCCCTACTACACAGGGACCTCCATGCATGTGCTGTCTTAGGTTGTGCACAGGGTGCCCAATAGTGAGTATAAGGAGACTGCTAATGGTGCCTAGAACCTGCCAAAATTCTGGGTACTAGGAGATGAGAACAGTTCACTGATGGTAATATATGAATTTAGCATCCATATAAAGGGTATACTGATTTTCATGATAACCCTTTGAACTGGCTATGGCTGAAGACAAAGAATTTCACTGAAATTACACCTCAAATTCACTTTTCTAATGTTAGGGTTTGGCAACTCTGGCTCTAGGTGGGGCCTCTTTTGCTTCTGGATAACCCAGGAGAAACATGGCTTCCTTCAGAACGTGTGTGGTTTAGGCAGATTGCCAAGAGTGGGGCACAGTGTAATTTATGCAGATTTTACTATCAAACGTTGGCGGGGTGCAATTGATGATTTTATAGTCCTGCTAAAGTAAACAATTTTGCAACAAGAACAATGAAAAATAAAAGCAAAACAAAAAAGACACCACTAGATATTTAAAATGTAAGCCGCAAGTACAGCTTTGTTATTCATGTGCCCTGTGTGCCAACATGGAGAAAACCAGCACTGAAATTCTGTCTGGGGTAGGGATCCCCAACATGAGGTGTCTGTAATTAGCTGGGAGATTTAGATAATAGAATTGAAAAAAAAAATCGACTTATTTGAAAATAAATGTAAAGAAAAGATTTATGTTTTTATACTACATCCCAGCTTTACATGCTTTCTGTGATGGTGGCTGCCTGCTTCTGTACAAACCACACTGAAACAATCCATTTAAAGCACTGCCATTGTTCTTGCCTTTCCAGATTACAGTACAGTCCTTCCTTTACATGTGTATTGAATATTGCCATCTTCACTTCTATACTGCAGATGGAAGTAGTTTGCTTGGGTATCAGCCATTTCTTTAGAGGGGAGAAGCTCGGAAATAGCTGAGGAGACCACTAATGGCTGCCAGCTGTGTGTAAACTCACTGTCTCTTACAGAATTATTTTTAAATATACAACATACAATATAAAACAGACAGTATGTTCACATTTAATTTCCTGCACGCAACACCATGCCTCTCAACATTCTGATATTGCAAAACAAGAATAGGTGGGTACAGCCACGCTCATGGGAGCCATTTTTGTTTTACAAAAACACACACAAATCAGAACAAAAGACCCGATCGTGGGAAGGTGGGACACGGCCATAAATTGGAGGTAGACAACCCAATCAGAGAAAAGAGTCCTTAGATATATTCTTGATACTGGAGGATTGAAAGAGGACTATGTGATTTTGTATGAAGAAGACAAATCCATTTAAAGAACCAGTAAAACTAAATTACTAGTAGCCTTATATACGAGAGCTCACTTAAGCTACAGTACCTGTACAGATTCCCTCCCTTGGAAACGTTGGCATTTGTCTGGTACTGTACTTTCCCACTACACCACTCAGTGGGGGCGATTCAGTCATTTTATAGGGCAGTGTTCGCCAACCTTAATTGGGGGTGTGAGAAAAATGAAACCTCCTGAAAAGCTACTAACATTTTTGGAAAAATGGCTAATAACTGAAAAATTAAAGATCATTTAAGGAACATGAAAAAAATGTTTCATAGAAAATAACAATACATTTAATTAATACAGTGATATCGTTGCACATTTCACTTATAATTACCAGCTTCAATTGTTGCTCTGCTCAGGTACGCATAGCCGCGGTAAGACACATCTCTGCTCACAGCCTCCCGAGGTGGCGAGCTGCAATGTGAGATGTCAGCTGCTTTGGATAGCGCTAGCTGCACTACACTGCTAAACCTCACGCTTTTAGACGTGCACATGCATATTGCTCCATTGGGCGCCCATCGTCCCCACTGAATTGAATCACCCCCTTTTATGAATGCTGTACTTAAAGATGGTGGAGGTAACTGTTTGTGTGTCAATACTCAAATGACTGCAGTTGGAATCTGACAGGTGCCTGTTTAGAGGACGACACAAAGACCTTTTTGACTGGTAATCAGACACTTCTTAATGCTATATATCCAAGGGGTCACATCTGATACAATCACATGGCCAAAACATATGCTGTGCTGACTAAAAGTTTATGGGGCCTATTCATCATCACAACCTTTTTTACAAAAGCAGGTGAAAATGAAAATTTTCATCTGCAATCGTAAAAATGAAGTTATCGGGCCATTGATCACGTAGGTAACGCAGGAGCATGCGTGACCTGTAGATTACGTATGCGCACTCCCGTCACTGCTCCAAAAGGAGTAGTGAAAAGATTAACTGCTCCGAAAAGTGGAGACGATCGCAGAACAGCTGGTTTTCAGATCAGCTGTCACCGCACTGGAGCAATGATGAATTGCTCCGGAATCCGTGGCACGTTAGAATGTTAATTATTGGACCCCTAAAACTAACATCATGAATAGGCCCCTATGTATTATTATAATATTTTTTTCACAAGGAGCCACAAGTATTCTAATCTGTAACACTTTACAAAGGGATAAAACATGCAACTAAATTACAGGCATTAGGTGCAACATGACCAAAATAGACAACACAGACAATTTGTACAAACTTACAATACAGATGTAAAAACAAAAATAGAAAAGACCCTGCTTATTTTCTAGAAGGAAAATAGGCAAATGCTTTATGTAAGAGAGAGGGCAGAGGCTGGGGAGGTATGAGAGAGTAGGTAAGCCTGTATGAAGAGATTACTTTTAAGGGCAAGTTTAAGGCCTGTAGGCTGGGAGAAAGTCTAATTGGCATAGTAGGGCATTCCAGAACCAGAAGATGAGAGCAGAACGAGAGAAATCCTGAATGAAGGCAGGATATGGAAGAGGTGATCAGGGAGGAGGTGAGCAGAGTGGGCAGGAGGGAATGTGTGTGGAATGTATGTGGAAATGAGGCTGGACATGTAGGGAGGGGATGTAGTTAATTTACCGATGGACGGGATGCCGGTCGGCCGAATCCCAACTTCAAAATCCCATGCTCGGGATTAAATAGAGACAGCCGACAGCCGGCATCTCTAACAAAGGTAAGCGGTTCAGGTTATTGTTAGCCGCAGGGGGGGGGGGAGTTAGGTTTAAGCACACCAGGGGGAATTTAGGGTTAGGCACCTCCCGGGAGTGTTAGGGTTAGGCTGCGCGGGAGGGGGAATTAGGGTTAGGCACCACCGGGGGGAGATTAGGGTTAGGCACCCCCCCTGGAGGGTTAGGTTTAGGGTGCTAGGAGGGGGGGTTAGGTTTAGGCACTCCTGGGGGGATTTAGAGTTAGGCACCACGCCGGGAGTTTTAGGATTAGGCACCACCAAGGGAGGGTTAGGGGGAGGACAGAGGTAGGTTTAGCCTACTTACCATCTCTTGTCGGGATTTTGGCTTATTAGGCACCGGCGTTGGTATTTCACCCGATGGCTATTCAGCCGCCAGGATATCATACCTAACCCATAGAGAGAACAGTGGTTGTGGGCTTTAAAGGGGAGCAAAAGGAGTTTGAACTTGATGAATGTGATAGGGAGCCAGTGGAGCAGCTGGCAAAGGGGGACAGAAGATGTGGAGCAGCAAGAGAGGAAAATGTGTTGTTGAGTATAGAATGCAAATGAGCATGGCAGGAGATCGGTAGGCCAACAAGGAGAAAGTTACAGTAATCAAAGTAAGAGATATGAATGAGAAATTAGTAGCTTCTAAGGGGTCAATTCATTATGTTAATAATCAAGGGCTGAGCGGACCCCGATAATTAACATTCTTACTCAAGGCGAACGCCGGAGCAATTCATTTTTGCTCCGGCGGGGAGAGAGCTGATCCGAAATTCAGCTGACTCCCCCCATTGGTTTCACTGCTCCAAAAGAACTTAGCACAGAAGATGGATAATGCTCCCGCAGTCAAGCGCTGAAAATATTGTATTATCGGAGCTTGATGAATTTAGGTCCCTATATAAGTGTATGGGGACAGTGGGACACATTGGGAGAGAAAGGTAAGCAGGAGATACTGTATCTGTAATATCCCCTGCATTACCTTTTCGATGAATGGCCCCAAAACTTAATTTCTACAAAAGCAGATGAAAATTAAATATATGATGATGAATTATAGATATTAAGTGATTATGAATAGACCCCTAAGTGAGAGATGAACTGATCCTGCCAATGTTTCATAGGTGGAACTGGCAAGAATGGAAGAGGGACTAATTGTGGGGGGTGAAAGAGAGGACACCCCAAGAGTGAACCTGGGATAGAGAGGTGGGAGAGCAGTGGCAGAAAGAGGACCTTGGTTGGGTGAAAGACAATAACTTTTGTCTTAGAGATATTAAGTTTAAGGAAGGTCATCCTAAAAGAAATGGCTGATAGCTGGTGATATAGGAAGGGACAGAAGGAAGAGAACAGAGGAAGAAAGGCACAAATGTCCTCATACATTGTTGCTTCAGTCACGCCAAAAAGCCCCTCTGGGCATGCCAGTTCCCAGGGTACTCATCTGTACTGAGTGTCTTGCACAAATAAAACAACTGAAAGCGACAATACTACTTTGCTAGATTACACTGATCAAATTGATGTGCAGCATTTGTACATTTGTGTGTGAATGAGTCTGAACTGAAGTGCTGCGATGCAGCGGCCATTGTGCTTCTTCTGCAACTTTTACTGAATGTGTTTAAGACTAATTCCGGTTAATGTCGCAGCCCAGCATCTATAGCACCATGTGAGTTGTGTTTTGCTGCATCTGCAATGCAAATAAGCACATTTTTTTTAAAGGACAGTACACTAATCCTCTAGAAGCGTCTCAGTCACGCCGGGCGTATGATGTATGAGGACACATCTGTAGATTTTCTGTAGATTTATTTATCATTTGTATACAAGTGGTACCGAAAGCCTAATTTTCCATAAAAACACACACATAAAACGTGTAGAGATGACAGTCATCATCATTAACAGTCAAAATGGCTTTTTATGACCAATCAGAGTGAAGCCACTCTGCATACTTTGCTTACCCTTTGCATACAAGCCAGAAAACTCACGGTGGAGCAGTAAGCATAGGTTTTGTTGGGATGTTTTTGGAAGAAAGAAGATGATCCCACCCCCCATAGGTTTTATGTGAGTAATAAAGTGATGAACGAGGGTGTATGGGGAAATTATTTTTTAATAAAGTATTTTGATCATGACTTCTGCACGATTATTAAAAAAAATATTTTACTTGTACACTACAGGACCCAATATGCCAGGGCATGCAGATGGCAGCTATGCTTATGCTGGCAATTGTAGTTCTACAAGCACCAAAATTCCCAAGCAATTTATGGCTTCAGGACTTTCTGGGACTAGTAGTGCCATAGGAATTTATTTATTTATTTTTTTTGTACATTTTACCCATTTATTTCTTTAACACCCACAAACAGGGGTAATGGAAAGAGCCCTAGTGATTCAGCACAAAATTTTCTTTCCTAATTTAGGGGGACCCACTTTCTTGTAGGCCTGGTTCCCTAAGGGAATTTAGTCCTGTTCTGAACAGACTGGGATGGTTAACATAATCTTTTTATAGTGCACCAGCCAAGCCTATGTCACAGACTAATAATGGTAATGGCTTTTTCACGAAACTGCACAATAAACTAAATGTTATTTTTTTATGTATTTTAAAAAAAAACACTAACAAGGTCCATTCTTGCAGCCGTTTATTTGCCATTATTACAATAACACACCCTTACTGTCCTACACTTGCCTGCCCTTTCCATCCTCTGTTCCACATCCCTAAACAAACATAGTAGTGTACGATGCATTCGAGTCTCTAAGGGACTTGTGCTTACAAAGTTTTTGTTTGCTTAGGCAGTACGGAAATGTGTGTATTGGGCCAAAATTCCAACTCTACATAAGGCCATATCTTAACCCTTAAATTCATAAAATTCTGTCCTCTACTAGTGTAACCACCAGATCCAGCACTTACCTGAGAGGTAGTCATAGGCCTGGGAGTTGGTTGACATTGTTGGATGTCATGGGTGCCATTAAGTACAGTTTCAAGTATACCCAAGCTACCAGGACCCAGGATGTAAAGTTAGAACCCACCAAAATAGTTTGTTTTTGGCACCTGAAAAGTGTAAGAAAAAGAGAAATGTGGGAGCATAGCAGTGGAGGACATACGTGTGGCCACTGTTAGATTGAGTAATACCTGAGGAGACACAGTAATGCTGAAGGAATTGCCTACACAGCTATTGAGCCAGTTGGAGATGAAAAAAGACAGAGAACACAGGTGAAGCTAAGCAGGAACTGCTGAGGCTGCTGCTGTCAATGAGCAGGAGAAGCAGCCATGCACAAACAGGGGCCATGCAGCCTACTGTTGCAGAGCACAGACCCTGAGAGGGGATAAATGTGTGCTGACTGCCCCCTCATTATTCTATTGGAGTGCTGCAGCTGCAACTTTGGATCCCCTGCCGGTGCTACCCTTCCTCTGTCACCCAGGCACATGCCCCACCTGCCAGAGATGGATCTACTGTGAAACTAATGAAGCTTAAGCTTCAGGGCCCCTAACCCCGGAGGACTCAGGAGGATCAATAGCTGGGATTCTACAGAGGAAGTGAGTAAGTTTGGTTTTGTATGTGATCTATCTACAGTATCTCTCTCTCTGAGGGGTTGCTACATCTATCTATCTATCTATATACAGTCTCTCATTCTCTGGGGGGTTTCTACATCGATCTATCTGCAGGCTCTCTATCTCTGGGGGTTTCTACATCTAACTATCTATTTATCTATCTATCTATCTATCCCATATCTATCTATCTATCTATCTATCTATCTATCTATCTATCTATCTTCTATCTGTGGTAACCCGGGTGTTGGTGCTGCAGCACCTCTTTGACTATAACTATGGAAAATACGGTTTCTCAATTACTACACTAATACACTATACTCTAAACACACAATAACCTTCTCAATAACATATACAGTATGAAGAAATAGCAAAATCTTTGGCCTGAGCTCCGCAAAGGCTAGAACTGGTCCTGTAATGCTAGTCTTTCTTGATTCCAGAGAACAATAGCTTCCACTTTCCAATTATAAAACACAATGAATACAGCTTCACCTTAGTAGCACATTTATCTTCAGCACTCAATAGTATCAATAGCTGAGCCCCAAGTGCACTCTTAGACAGCTCTTATATCAATCTTTCTCACAAAATGGCTTCCTCTATATTAATAGAATCGGTGTACTGGATCAATAGTAGCTCAATCAGCACATAGATCATGCTGTCAGTATGTATATATCACTAGCTCAGTCTCCCTCCAGGAGGGGGCAGATGGGTCAGCACAGTGGGCATGAGGGAGCAAGGGGTGCAGGATCATGGCTTGGCATAGGTGGTGATGTGGGGGGGGGTGATGGACAGATTGGGTCATCATGGTCCCACCCCCACTATTCAATGCTGAGATTACAAGCATTGTAATGGTGGGACGTGGTTACAATTATGCAAATCAGTGCAAATCATGTCATAGGTCACCCAGACAGCCCACTTTACTCAGGAAGTGGGCATGGTGAAGGACCAGGGAACTTAAATGCTCTTTCGTGTGACCAGGAGCAGCACCCAAGATTCGGTAGCCTCCTGACTGTACCAGCAGAGTAGGCAAGTATGTATTAAAAAATTACTCAATACTGCAATATACTTTAAGCAGGGATGTCTCCCTTTATCAGTTTAACTTACACAGCCTTCGCCGAGTTCTGTCGGTGCTCCCAGCGTTCACATGGTGACCCTCCAGATCTGTCAGACACATTGCTGACACTTCTGCTGGGGGATCTTCTATCAGTGGGTGCAGTGGCCCTGGCACTTGGCACAACTTTAGCATCACCACTTGCCCAGTCTCGGCTTACAGACCTGCGGCACCTCACCCTGCTCTCCAGCTACACTACTCTGCGACTGCCTCACAGAACTGTGTATGTGCAAATTCCTTTCTTTTTGCCAGCTTGTCCCTTGCTGGCACTCTGCAGCTCTACCTAGTGGCCTCCCCCCACATTACAGTGTCCATTGGCTCTTATAAGAGCCCAGGGTATTGCATTGTCTGTTTGTCTGTCTGTCTGTCTATCCTGTCTACCTAATGCTTTTTTTTAAACATTATGCCTGCGAATTATACTTTCCAGGATAATTTGGCTACTATAAGTGCTATTCTATTCTATTCCTGTATGTGCTGGGTAACTAACTTAGCTAATTACCATCCATATTACTGCAAATATGCAAACAAAATAGATATTCTATACATAATGCATAGTGGACGGGATGTACTAAGCTCTGGAAAGTGATAAATTGGAGAGTGATAAGCTACCAACCAATCAGCTCCTAACTGTGTTTTTCAAACACAGCCTGTAACATGACAGGAGCAGATTGGTTGGTACTTTATCTATCTCCAAGGTTTGATACATCTCCCCCACAGTGTCTTGCCAATGCCCTCTTTATTGAGTGGCTAGTAGTTTATCACTCTCCAGTTTATCACTTTCCAGAGCTTAGTACATCTCCCCCAGTGTCTATTACTCCACACATATATAAATGAATAGAGTTCATTAAATTACTGTACACATCCCCCAATATGTGTTTCACATTTGCCTACTATATTGAATGTCTGAATTGTCTATACTTTTTAATTAGTGTTTCTAACTGTGCCCTACATGTGGCTCTCTCTCTTGAAATCTTATTAATTTTTGCATTCCCTTAATCCCTCCATGTGACACAGATCCTGAACACTAGTATGAAAAGGCCAACGCATTTCACCTCTGACAAGGGACACATTTCACTCTGACAGGAGGTAAAAATACCAAAATATCATCAAAATAGACAAAAACAGCACCGGACAGTTTGTCTCTCACCCCTGGCATCACCGAGAACTCATATATTTGTGTTTCCTATGACAGACCATAATAATAAAAATGTTTTAATCTCTGTCACCAACAGTAGGTGGGAAGGTCAGAAGTCTAAATGTTTTAAAGGAAAATTTAATTAGTATGCAAATTTGACACTTTGCATTAAAATGTCATTTACTAAGTAAATGTTGTTGCTGGAAGAGTTCAGGTATTTTATCATGCTCTGTCAAGGTGCCTTTGCAAATTTCCAGTGTAATAATAGCATTTCAAAACAAAATTAAATTTTCTTACTGCTACAATGGATTGGGTTATGCTCCTCAAAACTGTATGTGACAGGAATTTATACGGCTACATCTTACAGAATTACAGAAGCATTCCCCTCAGGCTCTCAGGACAATGCATCAGCTACTTGTTGCACTGCACTATAGTTTATAGGAGATTACATCAAATGGAGAGACAACATACGTAAGCAAGCAACTTAGGGCTGTATTTAATTAGGTTCACACTGGCGAATTTTTTTTGTATGGCTAGGTTTTCACCTACTTTGCATGTTTTGCATGCGGAAAAGTATCGGGTGCGCTCCCGCTATTCGCCATATTCATTTAGAAAGTACGCGAAAACGGCACCCGGCGAAACTGAAACAGGCGAAAAGTCCTGTCAAAAATGAGGAATTCAACCTGACACCCTCCAAAAGATGCACTAATATTGGGGATCACTATAGATGCTTCCGATTAACCCTGATGAAGGTTTTTGGAGTACTTAAGTTGTGACAATAGGTACCAATTAGCGCATTTACACAAGTGGTGAAGAATAGCATTAAGCAGTATTTTTTTGAGTAAATAACCACTACCAGCAAATTTGGGGTACTTGAAAATGGGTGCTAGCATATTTTTAAGTTGCTATAGTGAAGTTTTAAAACACGTAAAAACTACACCTTCCGCAAGCACCTGCAAACAAAAAATACACCTGCTCCATACTTGGGGGCCCTCTAGAAGTCTATTTCGTTAGATTTTAAGTTTGTCCCCCAACTTTGCACTTTTTCGCCCCCAAATTGAGGTAAAAAAGTACTTTTTTGGGGTGTTCTAAAGTATTTTTTTTTCTTTTTTGACACAGTTTATCTTTGGGGGACTGTCCCAAGGGTGCAGGGGGGTTTCCCAAAGTTTGCACCCCAGAACCACAATTCTGCACCTTTTTCCACCTGCTATTCATAGGCGAAACTTTTCAGACGATTACATTGCATTGACTTTTCGCACGCGTACGCGAAAAGTCTTTGGAATTGAATACGAGGATAAGTTTTCGTCTGGCGAAATGACGTCATCCACGATACTTTCCTGCGGATTAGGAGTTTTTGCTTCTAATTGAATACGGCCCTTAGGGGGAGATTTATCAAATCTTGGAGAGAGATAAAGTGGAGAAGTTGCCCATACCAACCAATCAGCTTCTAACTGTCATTTTTCAGGCTGCGCTGGATAAATGACAGTTAGAAGAGGATTGTGTGCTATGAGCAACTTCTCCACTTTATCTGTCTCCAAGAATTAGTGTTAATGGGGGGGGGCTTATTGTTTGGCATAGCATAGTGGCATACATTGTTTATTAGGCATATTGGGGATGAAGGAGAGCCAGCAATACAAGGGCCAAAAATAATGCTTGCTAAACTGGGCATGAGCTGGATGTTTAGCAGACTGGTTAAGTGACCAGTTTATAGCAGGGAGCATAGGGGCATATTGTAGTTGGTAAAGGAGCCCACTAAGGCCAATAGTAGTTATCTTCTGACTTGATCTACTGGACTTGATCTACTGGAATGCCTGACAGGAGTCTCTATAATTCTGATTGAATCATACAGGAATCCTACTTGTTATTGTGCACTATATATGATGATATTCGGCCAATTGCCATATACATATCGCTATCTGTGTGGCCATTTGAGTGTAAACAGGTAGCGAGCGTTAGGTCCACAGAAGAGGTGAAGGGACCTATTCATCATGGCATCATTATCAAAAGTCATAATTATGTTTTGTACTCGCTGCAAGTTCAAAGAACCTTTCGGAGGTATTCTTCATGTCTCATTACCTAAAGTATCACTTCCGTAAAACTGCTCTTTTGCGGAGTCAGCTTTTTGGAAGTAAGAGACTATTCTCTTGCTGCTCTGGTCTTCTTAGACTCTTCAAAGTCTGTGTTTAAGGTGCACATGCAACAGGCTACCAAGAGGCTTGGAAGACCGTAGCAGCAGGAGAAAAGTGTCCCATCAGGTAGAAGATAGATGGGACAGAGGGACCGGCCAGAGCGCTCACCACTGGAGATGTGAGACCCTTGGCATGAAGACTCCTGTCCTGCGGCAGTGAGTGCAGTGGAACCGAGAGGAGGGAGCTGGCAGCCGCAGGCAGGCAGAACACAGCGGGGAGGGGTCTGAAAAGATCCCTCTGCTGCACAAGCTGTCATGTAAACGATAGCATGTGAACGCATAAAGGGGCTGTACATCATCTCAGGATGGCATACAGTTACAGGACCCAGTTTTGAAAAAAAATCTTTTTTCAGAACTTGATGAATTACATATTTTATTATGGGGATGTAGAAATTATGAAGCTATGGAAATTATCGGGGGACCATTGTAACCACAGTTAATGAATGGCCCTGAAACTTGTTAATTTTCACCTACTTTTGTAGAAATTAAGGGATAATGATTAGACCCCAAAGTGTAAAATCTTGGGATTATATGAGGATCCATACAGGCCAACTAATAACAGAATCATACCCATCATGCACAACTCTGAATCAGGGATGTGGTGAGACGGGCGTACCTAAGGCCTGATTCAGAATTTTACACTAATGCCGCTGCTGCTGCATCTGTGTATGCAGCTGTTGTGCTAACATGTGCAAATGACACAGCTTCTGGGATTTGTATTGAGACGCCCACCTGTGGCTTTGCAAATCCCAGCATCTGAGAACAAAGATGCAGCATCAGACACAGATCAATCGATTATTACAGTTCTGAGTAACTCTACGGCTACTCAGAATGGCCACAGGAGCTGAGACACTGGAGCCATTTTCACCGCATACGGGATCGCAGAGGCAGGGTGTGACACACCCGTAAACGGTTGTGACATGCCTGCGTTCTTTGGCCCAACACTCCCCATTACCTCTCACAAACGCTCCCAAGGCTATATTTACTAGAGTGCAGGTGTATAGAAGTGGAGTTGTTGCCCATTGCAACCAATAAGATTCTACTTATCATTTATCTAGCACCTTCTGGAATAATAGCTACAATCTTATTGGTTGCTATGGGCAACATCTCCACTTCTAAAAACCCGCACTTTAGTAAATATTCCCCAGTCACTGTCAATCACATTGTGAGTACAAAGTCACTGCGGGCGACTACAATAATGTACCTTTACACATGCATAGTGTGACTTAGACATATGCACAGTTTGCCAATAATCACTCAACTGCAAAAATATCAGCATTGCATATATATCTCTGAATCTGGCCAGTCTAGGCTTATCGGTACCAGCTCTGACATCGGGGTCTTTCCTGAAGGCTAGCCCCTTCCCAGGTGTCAGTCATTATATTACATGTCCTGTTCGGAACACCATGGATCAGATCCTTAACCTGATTAGATGCCGAGGCTAATACACATGGTGAGCTACCAATCATGGCAGGAGCTAATCTGTTGCTTCCTGATGGTCTAATTGTGTACAGAGAACTAATCCTTTTCAGAGCATCCTAGCAGATAAGTGTGGTGGGTGATATTAATGTAATGTTGGAGAGGTTAGTGGTGGCTGGTTATTCATGTTACATATGGGTCTATTCACTAAGCCTTGGAGAGAGATAAAGTGGAGAGAGATAAAGTATCAACCTTGCAGCTTCTAACTGTCATATTTGAAACACAGCCTATAAAGTGACAGTTAGAAGCTAATTGGTTGGCAGGGCTTCCATCAGAAATTGTGGGGCCCGATACTGACAAAATAGGCAGAGGTGGGTTGAGTTGTGGATAATGTGGGTGGAGCTACATCAGGGGCGGGGCTTCAGTTGATGCATAAGCCAGTTTTTATCATTCTCAAAGTTTGGGCTGTGAGGGTGGTTGTTATTATAACATGTCAATCTATCATATAATATATAAAGCTACAAATACAGAAATATAGGAGAGAAAACTGCTGTAAATTCACACACACACAGTAAACCAGAAACTACTGTATACTAAAAATATAGGGAAAGCAATAGTCTACACACATACATATGTATGAAAAGCCGTTACCACATAAAATACATTGAAAGAGCCAGATCCACATAAAATATGCTGAAAAAGCCGGATCCAGATAAAATACACTGAAAATCCAGATCCACATAAAATACATTGAAATAGCCAGTTGCACAAAGTATATATTGAAAAAGCCAGACCTACATACAATGCCAGAAGGAAGAGGAAGGGGAAGTGCAGAACAGGTAGGGATGGGCCTATTGGGGCCCAGGGATGGCTAGACATGGTGGGGGGGGTGGCACAGGGCAGGAAAGGTTGGACCTTAATTGGGGGGCACAGGGCTGGTATGGCTTGACTAGGGGGGACAGGGATGGGAAGGCTGGACCTTAATGGGGGGCACAGGGATGGGAAGAGTGGATGGACTGGGGGGCACATGGCAGGGAAAGCTGGCTGGACTTGGGGGTGGGAAAGGGCAGGGAAGTCTGGCTGGCTTGACTGGGGAGGCACAGGGCTGGGAAGCATGAACTGGGGGGGACAGGGCAGGGAAGGCTGGATGGACTGGGGGGTCACAGGGCAGGGGAAGACTGGCTGGACTAGGGGGGCACAGGGGAGGGAAAGAAACTACATACCTGTTTTTTTCAGCTGGCACTGCCACTGGCAGGCAGCAAGCCAGTCATGGAGAAGCAGTGCTGGCCCAGTGGTATTTGGAATATGACATTGGATGTGAGACAATCAGAGCTTGTGGACGGGCAGCCAATCAGGAGTGGCCTGTGTTATATTTGAAATGCTGCTGGCACTGTTTCTTTCTGGCTGCCAGTGCAAATCCACACCGCTGCCCTCCGGGCCCCCCTCTCTCTCTTTGGTCCCAGAACTCAGGATATGACAATATAGAACAACAACCCATATGGGGCAAGCCTAGTGTCCTGGAAAAGATACATCTGTGATATTTTATTTGTGTGGAAAAGCGGTCCTGATACTTAAGAATTTTTTACTTATTTAAACAACAATACTAATAACATAGTTTTAACTTTTGAAGTTGGTGAGGAAAGTTAATTTTTTAGCTTTGAATATTTATATAGAAGATGGGGAAATCAAAACAAAGAATTTTGTTAAATCTACGGATTCCTAGACCTATATAAATTGAAAAAGTTATCATCATAAAAATTGGCTTGATACAATCCCGAAAGGGCAATTTAAAAGATTGAAAAGAAATTTTTCAGATCAAAATATGTTTATTTCCCAAGCCAAAGAAATGGTAGGAATCTGAAATTACACACAATTAAGGGGGACAAAATATCCTGACTATACTATCCTATGTACTTTTGTATTCTTTTTTCTCTTGGGTCAAACACTCCGTTAGAGGAAGATCTTCCAATTGTAAAGTGCAACAGAATATGCTGCGCTGTATAAGAAACTTAATAAATAAATAAATCTTTTGGTGTGGAGAACCCATGGTTTTTGTAGAAGTTTTATCATAAAGCGCCTGAGGATCATTTTTGGTGATATTTTGTATTTATTTCTATTTGTGGATGGTGTTTTGGTGACACCACCAACCAAAGGGATTTTTGGGCTGCTTATCCTATGTGCATCAATCTCTGTCTACACACTATTTTTGTATTTATTGTTTATCTTCTAGCATGTAGTAGTTTCAGGTGAAGGAAGTGCTCCATGTCACATCTACTCTAGTGTCCTGACTTACACGAAGCAACAGAAGTGTGACTAGAGTCTTTATAAGACAATGTAGCTGGTAGAAACTTAGATGTGGCAAATGTAGCAAAGGTAAAATGGTGCTGAAGCATATCTGATTCTCCTTTTGTCACATTAGGTCCTAAATGAGGACAGGACCAAGTAGTACACTTGCACATGGGCCTACTAAATTCCTAAAATGCCCTGTCATTAACAGATCAGTGTCTGATGTAGAAAAAAAATATTTCTCTACTCTAGACTCGTCTAGATCTAAGAGTTTTTTTAAGATTACTAACAAGTCATTGGAGGCATCTTCATTTATTAATTCTCTGCAATAGTACAGTCTTGAAACAGTCTCAATGAAGCCAGATAAATACCGACACAGCGCACATAAGTATCTCAAACTGACAGGAAACTGACTTCTATTACAGGACCTTCTCATTTTTATCAAATACAACTGTGTATTTCAGTATTATTAAAGACTGAAGCATTCTTCCTCAGGACAGAAAAGAGAAACCGAGAGAAAAAAGACAAGAGACAAATGTGTGAGAATCTTCTACACCCTCCCAAGGTCTGGCAGTTGTTAGAGCAAATGGAGAACACTGAACAATGATACATTGTAAACGGGGTTGGGAGACATGTTATATGCTTAAGCACATAATATGGGTAACAACTTTGTCTCCCAACCCCATTTGCTATGAACTCTGTATTCTTCTCACAACAAGAGATGTCTTGATTTTAAATTGTTGTTTCTCTCATTGGATAATTATTCACTGTTCCTTCAATATATGTTAACCTTTTTCATACATTTATTTTTATTCATATATTTTTGTTTTTAAAAAAAAAATCTTAACACCTTCAGTGATAAGGGTAAATTGGTAGACTACCATCCATGGAATGTCACCATTCATTTTGTAGAGATTTGTCAGTTATCAACTGTATCTGCTGATTTGACATCTCACAATGTAAAGTATGCTCACTTTAATCTAAATGTTATTCATGTAAGTAATGATATATAAATAAATAGATAGAGATAGATAACATTTGTGAAAGGCAGGTAGGATGTGATTTATAACCTCAAAAGACTGATCATGTTACTTGCTATAGAACTGTCAGTTATCAAATGCATCTGTTAATATGTCTTCTGACCTTCAGAGGCATAACTAGGGTCTTCGGCGACCAGGGCAAGATGAAGTATGGCACCCCCCACCCCCACTCTCTATATGTGTGCGCTGAAGGCGTGCAACAAAAATGAGCATAGCCACATAGCCCCTTCCCAGGTGTCAGTCATTATATTTCATGTACTGTTGGGAACACCATGGATCAGATCATTACCCTGAGTAGATGATGAGGCTAATACACAGGGTGAGCTACCAGTCATGGCAGGGGCTAATCTGTTCCTGCCTGATGGTCTGTGTGCAGAGGACCAATCCTTTTTAGAGCATCCTAGCAGATAAGTGTGGTGAGTGATATTAATGTAATGTGGGAGAGGTTAGTGGTGGCTGGTTATTTATTTTACATAGGGGTCTATTCACTGGAATGGGATTGAAATGCCAACAGCTGTGTAGCCGCCGGTTCTAATCCCGACAGTGCTAGCCCGACGCAGAGGAAATCCAGACAGCGGAGGTAAGTAATCTAACCCTCCCCTCCCCCCTAACCCTCCTATAGGGGTGCCTAACCCTAACCTGCACCCTAGTGCCTAACCCTAACCTCCCCCCGTTAGTGCCCAAACCTAACCCCCCTCCCCGCAACCTAAACCTAATCCTCCCAGGGGATTCCCTAACCCTAACCTCCCCCCCTAGTGCCTAAACCTAGCCCCTCCTTTCCCTAGCCTACCCCTAACCCTCCCAGCAGGGGTACCTAACCCTAAGTCCCCCCGGGGGGTCCCCAAACCTTCCCCCCATCCCCAGCCGCATTGTTACTTACCTCCGGCGCTGGACGAACGGTCCGGCATCCTGTCGGGGTACCGGCATCGGGATTAACATAGGCGTTGGTATTTCGACACCTATAGTATGTGAAATCCCCTGCTGGGATTGTAGTGTCAGGATTGAGACCGCTCATAACTACATCCCTTATTCACTAAGCCCTGCAAGGTCTCTCAGCACACCATCACCTCCCAATGCATTGTCTCTCAGCACTCCATCACCTCCCCCTGCATCATCTCTCAGCACACCATCACCTCTCCCCCTGCATCATCTCTCAAAACACCATTATCTCCCCCCTGCATTGTCTCTCAGCACACCATCATCTTCTGTCCCTTCATTCTATGTCTCTGTGTGCCCCCCCCTTTCATTCTATGTCTCTGTGTGTCTCCCCCTTCATTCTATGGGCTCTATTTCTTAACATTATCTTTACTAAAATAAAGTGAAAAAGTGTGTTTTCACACCCTTTTCACATTATTTTAGAATCACCTAAAGTTACTAAAGGGCAATTGTAGTAGAATTCGTAAAATTCTACTCCAAGCCCTAATTATCACTTATTTTTAGTAATCAGATCGCATTTCCCATAATTGTAATGGGAAATGTGATCTGTGTGCACGTTACTAAATTTAAATTGCGAAAAAATACCGGGGAAAGCCCTGTGATAATAACGCCACCTGGAGGTGTCGTTATACAGAGTCTTCCCCCATTACCAGACTCCTGCTCTGCTCTAACATGCAGAGCAGAGCCTGGAGCTGGCCCCAGTGATCAGCTGTGTGGTCTCAACAGTGATCACTGCTTAAAAAATATAAAAAATAAATAGTAAAATATGTCTCTATATGTCTCCTCCCGTCATTATATGTCTCTGTGTGTCTCCCCCCTTCATTATATGTCTCTATATGTCTCCCCCCTTCATGCTATGTCTCTGTGTGTCTCTCCTGGGTCTTCCCCCTCTCCCCCCTCTCCTCACCTTCAGTCAGGAGCTGGCGGGGACGGTGAGGCCAGGCAGCAGGCTGAAGCTCAGGGTCCAGGGAGCGTGATGCTGGCGTTGCGGTCCCGCTCCTGGCAGTAGCCATAATAAAGTGGGCGCTGCTGCTGTCTGCTGCAGTAATGCCGTCGTGCGGTCTTGCTTGGTGGCGCAATGGAGACGGGGGCATGCGGCTGTGGCGCAATGGTGGTGGGCAGGCAGGCGGTTGGTGTGGGTACAATGGCCTGGTCAGTGGCGCCCCCCTCTGCTGGGCCTGCCATGGTGCCCAGGGCATGTACCCCGCTCGACCTCCCCCTGGTTACGACATTGCTGACCTAGTACTGTTAGCTTATTTTTGTCTTAAATGATAGATAGATAGATAAACAAATTATAAATAGATAGCAATGGCAAAATTCATAGAGAATGTGATTTTTCACCTCAGTATGCCGACCATGTGACATCATAAACAGCCTTTGTTCTGTCACTTGGTAGAACTAGAAAGGTTACCATTTTCTAAAGAACTGTCAGTTATCAACTGTATCTGCTGATATGACATGTCACAATGTAAGGTATGCATGTTTATTTTATCCTAAATGTTATATGTATGCAATATTAGCACGGGAATGTATGAAATATCACATGCATGGACAGGGGCTCTGAGAGGAGGCAGTACCTGTGATGTGCTCAGAGCAAAGTCCATGCACATGAATGTTCTCTCCACTCCTCTATCCGGACTCCTACACATACCTGCCATTGCCGGGGAAGATTCCATTGGGGATGCAATCAGGAAACCGGCTGATGTGATCCCGACAGCCGGCTTCTTGACTGCTTTATCCCGGCATGGGTTAAATGACAAGTGTCTATATCTAGACGCCTGTCATTTTCCCGATGCCGGGCGCCGCGAGCGGACAGCCGCGCGGGGGGGGGGAGGGTTAGGTTTAGCGCACCCGGGGGGCGAATTAGGATTAGGCACCCCCCTGGGAGAGTTAGGGTTAGGCTAGGGGGAGGGAGGGCTAGGGTTAGGCACCCCCGGGGGGGAGTTAGGGTTAGGCACCCCCCCGGAGGACAGGTTTAGGCAGCGGGGAAGGGGGGGTTAGGCACTTACAGGGGGGATTAGGGTTAGGCACTTAGGGGTGCCTAACCCTAACCTCCCCCCAAGGAGGGTTAGGGGGGTTAGGTTAGTTATTACTTACCTGAGGACGATCGGGATTTCCAGCGCTGTCGTGCTGCCGCTGCTATTTCATACTGATTCCGTTCCATTGGAACCCTCTCCTGGTTACTGTAGTTTTGCTAAGTGTAGCCCATAGGTTATAGAGGCACAATGTCATCTTTGCATGGCAGATGTAGGGGCCAGACTGGTAAATCTGACAGCATCACATCCCCTATAGAAAGCTATGGGGGTTGCGGCTGCTCTCGGAAATGATGGGACCGCAACAGATGCCTCCGATATCTGCTGCAATCTCTCCATAGTACAATTAGGGGATACTTAATATTTGTAGGTAAACCCCGAAAATGGGTGTTTTCAGGGAATATACCACAAAAATATTTAATGATAAATGAGCCCCATAACCGCAATAGGCTACTATTAATTTACTACTGACTATGTAATGAAGCTTATTTTAACCTAAATGATAGATAGATTCAAAGTAAATTATAAATATAAATAGCAATGGCAAATGCATGCAGGAAATGATTTTTCACCTCAGTATACTGACAATGTGACTTGTTACATCATAAACAGCTTTTGTGATGTCACTGAGCTTTGGTTGAAGTCCTAACAACAGCGATGGATTTAGTTTATTGCATGCATAATGCAAGCTGCATTAAGGGTAATGACATCCAATGGCACATTAATAAACCCTCCTATACTCCTATGATGTATTAAAACTCACAGCCTTGAGTTTGTTTGGACAATCCACATTGACAACCTCCATTAGCAGCAGTTTACAATCAGACATCGAATCTGTGAGTTGTAGAGCATCATGGTAGTGTGGTAGTGTAGAAACTGACAGAGCTGTATTTCCTCAGAACAGAGATGATCCTACACAACTATTATTGTTTATTTATAATGCACCACAAGGGTGCCGTACATAGGAAATTGCTAGTTTGATATTAATGATCTGTCCAAAAGTCAAAAATATATACAATGAAAAAACATTAAACACTTCTGTACTAATGATAAGATGTTGCTGAAAAGCTTCAATGGATATTGACATCTGTATACCTTCTATCTATCTATTAAGGAACATAAGATAAACAATAACAAGTGGTAAATTACCTTGCGCTGTACCACATGTATCTGATGATGTATATTAATAATATTGTTACTTATATAGCTCCAGCATATTCAGTTGCGATTTACAATTGGGTACAAAAAAGTAATAAAACAAGACTGGGTAGTAACAGACAGACATAGAGGTAAGAGGACCCTGCTCGCATGCTTACAATCTATAGGGAAATAGGCATAAAGCCAGAGGTTCTTGGTGGGCTGTATGATCCAGTCACACAGGAATGTTGGCCTAGGGTCAGGAGGATGTGAAACTGAAGAAAGAGAAAATATGCAAAGTTATGTATGGACTGTATATAGGGATGTAATTGGGTAGCATTGCTTATTAAGGTTATGTGGGTGGTTCTGGGCTTTAATAAACTTGTCTGAAGAGGTTGGAGGGAAAGATTGAAGGTTTGGTGACTAGAGGAAAGTCTCGTTGTGCATTAGAAGGCATTCCACAGAGTGGGTATAGCCCCCAAAAAGTCCTGTAACTGTAAATGAGAGCAAGTAATGCATGTGGATGAGAGACGCAGATCTTGTGTAGATATGCGGAGAGGTTGGGTTGGGAGACATTTTGAGATAAGTGAATAGATATATGTTGGTGTAGTTTGGTTAATCGTTTTTTGTGTAAGCAAGCTTGAGGGGCAGGGTTTATTGTTGAGTTATCATTAGGGGTGTGCACCGGCCACTTTTCGTGTTTTGTGTTTTGGTTTTGGATCTGGATCTTTCTTCGTGTTTTGGATCTGGATTGGTTTTGCCAAAACCACCCTTCCGTGTTTTGGGTTCTGGGTTTTGTGTTTTGGATCTGTATTTTTTTTTTAAAAAAGCATAAAAACAGCTAAAATCACAGAATTTGTGTGTTTTTCAGCTCCTATGCTATTATTAACCTCAATAACCTTAATTTCCACTCATTTCCAGTCTATTCTGAACACCTCACAATAGTGTTTTTATATCCAAAAGGTTGCACCGAGGTAGCTGGATGACTATGCTAAGAGATACGAGTGGGCGGCACAAACACGTGGTCCATCTAGGAGTGACACTGCAGTGGCAGACAGGATGGCAGTTTGAAAAACTAGGCCCCAAACAGTACATAATTCAAAGAAAAAAAAGAGGTGCAAGATGGAATTGTCCTTGGGCCCTCCCACTTTATGTTGTATAAACAGGACATGTACACTTTAACAAACCAAACATTTCAGCGCCAGGGTCTGCCACACGACTGTGGCTGAAATGATTGGTTCGTTTGGGCCCCCACAAAACAAGCTGGCAATTAATCTGTCCCTGCACAAACTGGCTCTACGGAGGCAAGATGTCGTCCTCATCCTCCTCATCCACCGATTCCTCACCCTCTTCAGTGTTGTGTACATCCTCATCCTCACAGAGTATTAATTTGTCCCCGCTGGAATCCACAACCACAGGTCCCTCTGTACGTTCTGGAGGCTGGTCTCCCTGGAAGAGTTGATAATTAATTTTATGAACATCATCTTCTCCACATTTTGTGGAAGCAACCTCCTACGCCTTTCGCTGACAAGGTTCCCGGCTGCACTAAACACTATTTCGGAGTACACACTGGAGGGGGGGCAACTCAGGTAAAATAGAGCTAGTTTGTACAGGGACCTCCAAATTGCTTCTTTTTCCTGCCAGTACAGGTACGGACTGTCTGACATGCCTACTTGAATGCTGTCTCCGATGTAATCCTTTAACAGACAGATGCATGCTTGTCACTACTGCTTTGAGGATGCAAGTGTGGCTACAGCCCACACAATTCACAGAGACAGAAAAAAAAAGATTTTTTTTATTGTTTGTGGAGCGCACTTTGAGGGTTACACCACCCTTTAACAGACAGACGCATGCTTGTCACTGCTGCTTTAAGGATGCAGGTGCGGCTACAGCCCACACATTTCACAAAGAGAAAAAAAAGAAGAATTATTTTATTGTTTGTGGAGTGCCCTTTGAGGGTTACACCACCCTTTAACAGACAGACGCACGCTTGTCGCTGCTGCTTTAAGGATGCAGGTGCGGCTGCAGCCCACACAATTCACAAAGAGAAAAAAAAGAAGAATTTTTTTATTGTTTGTGGAGCGCACTTTGAGGGTTACACCAACCCTTTAACAGACAGACGCACGCTTGTCGCTGCTGCTTTGAGGATGCAGGTGCGGCTACAGCCCACACAATTCACAAAGACAGAAAAAAAAGAATTTTTTTATTGTGTGGAGCACACTTTGAGGGTCACACCACCCTTTAACAGACAGACGCACGCTTGTCGCTGCTGCTTTAAGGATGCAGGTGCGGCTACAGCCCACACATTTCACAAAGACAGAAAAAAAAGAAGAATATTTTTATTGTTTGTGAAGCACACTTTGAGGGTGTCACCACCCTTTAACAGACAGACGCACGCTTGTCGCTGCTGCTGCTTTAAGGATGCAGGTGCGGCTACAGCCCACACATTTCACAAAGACAGAAAAAAAAGAAGAATATTTTTATTGTTTGTGGAGCGCACTTTGAGGGTTACACCACCCTTTAACAGACAGATGCACGCTTGTCGCTGCTGCTTTGAGGACAGCATCATATGCAGTGACAGTAGACTTGTCAGAAATTGTTGGCACTTCCTTCAGTCCGGACCAGATGTCCAAACCGGCCCTTGACTTATGACACAGGCGCACGCTTGGCACTGCTACTGTGTTGATGCACGTGCGGCTACATCGCACACAAGTCACAAACACATAAAAAAAATAGTTTTTTATTTTTTGGAGCACTTTGAGGGTTACACCACCCTTTAACAGACAGACGTACGCTTGTCGCTGCTGCTTTGAGGATGCAAGTGCGGCTACAGCCCACACAATTCACAAAGACAGAAAAAAAGGAAGAATATTTTTATTGTTTGTGGAGCACACTTTGAGGGTTACACCACCCTTTAACAGACAGACGCACGCTTGTCGCTGCTGCTGCTTTAAGGATGCAGGTGCGGCTACAGCCCACACATTTCACAAAGACAGAAAAAAAAGAAGAATATTTTTATTGTTTGTGGAGCGCACTTTGAGGGTTACACCACCCTTTAACAGACAGATGCACGCTTGTCGCTGCTGCTTTAAGGATGCAGGTGCGGCTACAGCCCACACATTTCACAAAGACAGAAAAAAAAGAATATTTTTATTGTTTGTGGAGCACACTTTGAGGGTGTCACCACCCTTTAACAGACAGACGCACGCTTGTCGCTGCTGCTGCTTTAAGGATGCAGGTGCGGCTACAGCCCACACATTTCACAAAGACAGAAAAAAAAGAAGAATATTTTTATTGTTTGTGGAGCGCACTTTGAGGGTTACACCACCCTTTAACAGACAGATGCACGCTTGTTGCTGCTGCTTTGAGAACAGCATCATATGCAGTGACAGTAGACTTGTCAGAAATTGTTGGCACTTCCTTCAGTCCGGACCAGATGTCCAAACCGGCCCTTGACTTATGACACAGGCGCACGCTTGGCACTGCTACTGTGTTGATGCACGTGCGGCTACATCGCACACAAGTCACAAACACATAAAAAAAATTGTTTTTTATTTTTTGGAGCACTTTGAGGGTTACACCACCCTTTAACAGACAGACGTACGCTTGTCGCTGCTGCTTTGAGGATGCAAGTGCGGCTACAGCCCACACAATTCACAAAGACAGAAAAAAAAAGAATTTTTTTATTGTTTGTGGAGCGCACTTTGAGGGTTACACCACCCTTTAACAGACAGACGCACGCTTGTCGCTGCTGCTTTAAGGATGCAGGTGCGGCTACAGCCCACACATTTCACAAAGACAGAAAAAAAAGAAGAATATTTTTATTGTTTGTGGAGCGCACTTTGAGGGTTACACCACCCTTTAACAGACAGATGCACGCTTGTCGCTGCTGCTTTGAGGACAGCATCATATGCAGTGACAGTAGACTTGTCAGAAATTGTTGGCACTTCCTTCAGTCCGGACCAGATGTCCAAACCGGCCCATGACTTATGACACAGGCGCACGCTTGGCACTGCTACTGTGTTGATGCACGTGCGGCTACATCGCACACAAGTCACAAACACATAAAAAAAATAGTTTTTTATTTTTTGGAGCACTTTGAGGGTTACACCACCCTTTAACAGACAGACGTACGCTTGTCGCTGCTGCTTTGAGGATGCAAGTGCGGCTACAGCCCACACAATTCACAAAGACAGAAAAAAAAAGAATTTTTTTATTGTTTGTGGAGCGCACTTTGAGGGTTACACCACCCTTTAACAGACAGACGCACGCTTGTCGCTGCTGCTTTAAGGATGCAGGTGCGGCTACAGCCCACACATTTCACAAAGACAGAAAAAAAAGAAGAATATTTTTATTGTTTGTGGAGCGCACTTTGAGGGTTACACCACCCTTTAACAGACAGATGCACGCTTGTCGCTGCTGCTTTGAGGACAGCATCATATGCAGTGACAGTAGACTTGTCAGAAATTGTTGGCACTTCCTTCAGTCCGGACCAGATGTCCAAACCGGCCCTTGACTTATGACACAGGCGCTCGCTTGGCACTGCTACTGTGTTGATACACGTGTGGCTACATCGCACACAAGTCACAAACACATAAAAAAAATAGTTTTTTATTTTTTGGAGCACTTTGAGGGTTACACCACCATTTAACAGACAGACGTACGCTTGTCGCTGCTGCTTTGAGGATGCAAGTGCGGCTACAGCCCACACAATTCACAAAGACAGAAAAAAAAGAAGAATTTTTTTATTGTTTGTGGAGCGCACTTTGAGGGTTACACCACCCTTTAACAGACAGACGCACGCTTGTTGCTGCTGCTTTAAGGATGCAGGTGCGGCTACAGCCCACACATTTCACAAAGACAGAAAAAAAAGAAGAATATTTTTATTGTTTGTGGAGCGCACTTTGAGGGTTACACCACCCTTTAACAGACAGATGCACGCTTGTCGCTGCTGCTTTGAGGACAGCATCATATGCAGTGACAGTAGACTTGTCAGAAATTGTTGGCACTTCCTTCAGTCCGGACCAGATGTCCAAACCGGCCCTTGACTTATGACACAGGCGCTCGCTTGGCACTGCTACTGTGTTGATACACGTGTGGCTACATCGCACACAAGTCACAAACACATAAAAAAAATAGTTTTTTATTTTTTGGAGCACTTTGAGGGTTACACCACCATTTAACAGACAGACGTACGCTTGTCGCTGCTGCTTTGAGGATGCAAGTGCGGCTACAGCCCACACAATTCACAAAGACAGAAAAAAAAGAAGAATTTTTTTATTGTTTGTGGAGCGCACTTTGAGGGTTACACCACCCTTTAACAGACAGACGCATGCTTGTTGCTGCTGCTTTAAGGAAGCAGGTGCGGCTACAGCCCACACATTTCACAAAGAGAAAAAAAAAGAAGAATTTTTTAATTGTTTGTGGAGCGCACTTTGAGGGTTACACCACCCTTTAACAGACAGACGTACGCTTGTCGCTGCTGCTTTAAGGATGCAGGTGCGGCTACAGCCCACACATTTCACCAAGACAGAAAAAAAAGAAGAATATTTTTATTGTTTGTGGAGCACACTTTGAGGGTTACACCACCCTTTAACAGACAGACGCACGCTTGTCGCTGCTGCTTTAAGGATGCAGGTGCGGCTATGGCCCACACATTTCACAAAGACAGAAAAAAAAAGAAGTATATCTTTATTGTTTGTGCAGCGTACTTTGAGGGTTACACCACCCTTTAACAGACAGATGCACGCTTGTCGCTGCTGCTTTGAGGACAGTATCATATGCAGTGACAGTAGACTTGTCAGAAATTGTTGGCACCTCCTTCAGTCCGGACCAGATGTCCAAATCGGCCCTTGACTTATGACACAGGTGCACGCTTGGTGCTGCTACTGTGTTGATGCACGTGCGGCTACATCGCACACAAGTCACAAACACATAAAAAAAATAGTTTTTTATTTTTTGGAGCACTTTGAGGTTTACACCACCCTTTAACAGACAGACGCACGCTTGTCGCTGCTGTTTTGAGGATGCAAGTGCGGCTACAGCCCACACAATTCACAGAGACAGAAAAAAAAGAAGAATTTTTTTATTGTTTGTGGAGCGCACTTTGAGGGTTACACCACCCTCTAACAGACAGACGCATGCTTGTCGCTGCTGCTTTAAGGATGCAGGTGCGGCTACAGCCCACACATTTCACAAAGAGAAAAAAAAAGAAGAATTTTTTTATTGTTTGTGGAGCGCACTTTGAGGGTTACACCACCCTTTAACAGACAGACGCACGCTTGTCGCTGTTGCTTTAAGGATGCAGGTGCGGCTACAGCCCACACATTTCACAAAGAGAAAAAAAAAGAAGAATTTTTTTATTGTTTGTGGAGCGCACTTTGAGGGTTACACCACCCTTTAACAGACAGACGCACGCTTGTCGCTGCTGCTTTGAGGATGCAGGTGGAATCTAGACGGGATTTGGAACCGGGAACACACTACCTCCATCAATTGTCTAAATCCCACTGCATTAATGGCGGATACCGGACGCACGTCTAACACCAACATAGCAGTCAAGGCCTCAGTTATACGTTTTGCTTCAGGATGACTGCTGTCGTACTTCATCCTCATCGCTAGGGACTGTTGGAGGGTCAATTGTTTAGTAAAAGTAGTGGTGCTCCTACTTCCTCTCTGGGATGATGAACAACTCCCAGCACTAGGAGGAAGTGGTTCTTGATCTTTCCCTATTTTATTTTTATCGGAGAAAGTTTTGTCCTCCATTTATGTTATATTGATATATACGTGCAGCTAAGGCGCACACAAACACTGAAAATATTTTTTTATTTTTGCTGGAGAGTAGTGGACTTTGTGGGTTACACCACCCTTTAAGAAATGAGCCAGCCGGCTCTTTACTTATGGGACACAGGCGCACGCTTGGCGCTGCTCCTTTGTTGATGCACGTGCAGCCACAGTGCACACAATTCACAAACACAGAGAATATTTTTTTATTTGGTTTGGAGTGTACTTTGGGGGTTACAGCACCCTTTAATGGTCAAGCCAGCTGGCCCTTTACTTATGACACAGGCGCACGCTTGGCACTACTTTGTTGATGCACGTGCGGCTACTGCGCACACAATTCACAAACACAGAAAATATTTTTTTATTTGGTTTGGAGTGTACTTTGGGAGTTACTGCACCCTTTAACGGTCACGCCAGCCGGCCCTTTACTTATGACACAGGCGCACGCTTGGCACTACTTTGTTGATGCACGTGCGGCTACTGCGCACACAATTCACAAACACAGAAATTTTTTTTTTTTTTTAGCACTTTGGGGGGAGCACCCCTGACGGACAGAGCACCCCCTGGACGACACTACAGCACACCTTTAGGACTGGGACACTGCACAGGACTTTGGAGTGGACACAGCCCCTATGGACAACTGACTGCACAACACAGTCCAGCCAGCCCCTATGGACTTTGAAGTAGGGGACACAGCCCCTATGGACAACAGCAGCAGAGCACAGCACAGCACAACACTACTCTGCACTACACTACACTACAGAGCCCAGCCAGCCCTAACTCCCACCCTCCCTCTTCACTGTCCACAGCCGAGTGAGAAAATGGCGCCGACGCGGGTACCTTATATAGGATCCAAAACCCGCGAGATCCGGAAGGCGGGATGATGACGTTTTTCCTCGATTTCAGATCCGAGTCAGGCAGGAAAAGTCGAGCCTGACTCGGATCGGCCTCGGATCGGGGAGGCTCGGGGGGGTTCGGATTTCAGAAATCCGAACCCTCTCACCCCTAGTTATCATCAGTGATAGAGAGAGGTTGGTATATACCAGTGGCCGCCAACCTTAATTGGGATGTAAGCTACTCAAGAAAAATGAATCCTCCTGAAGAGCTACTAACATTTAGAAAAAAAAAAAAAATTCTGGCTAATAACCCAAAAATTATGAAAATGCAACAATGTTTCATAAAAAACAACAATGCATTTAATTAATACAGTGATATTGTTGCACATTTCACTTTTAATTACCGGCTCAAAGGAGGTAAGTACTGTAGAAGAGCAAAAGATATAGGCAGGGCAGGAGTCACTCGCCCCAATTCAGTTGACTCCTGTGATGTCCAGATGGCGTCCGTCATGTATTGTGTCGCCCTATGGCAATCACCTGATGCACTTCCCCATCGCTCTACCCATGGCTTTGTCAGACACACGCGCCACGGGGGGTGCTGGGACCGCATTTCTACCTTTGCTGCATCCCACCCTAAGTTGCGAGATGACATCCAAGACGAAATGACAGAAAGACATTCAGTAACGCCTACCAATACAGATGGTCATAAACATGGGCAGGATAGATAGATTTGAGTATCATTTACATACAGATAATACAGAAGAAAAACAGGAAGAGCTGATAGAGGTAGTGAAGAAACAAACGGTATGGTAAGAAAAAGTTATGACTTTGCTTTGTAGATTGACAATGTGAAGTAATGTGTAGCTTCCTCTTTCCAGAATTTCTCACCAATACTAAACATGTAAAAACAATACTAAACAAAATAGTGTATCACAATTAGGTGTAGAAACACCTCCAGTGGTAAGGTAAAGGTTCTGATCTACCTTTAAATATTCTGTTGTATAATTCAGCATGTAGAAGGAATTTTATGGATCATCTACCACTTGACTACCACCAAAGATGTCTCATCCAAGTATTCCAGTGGGTGTACAAATAGAGTTAGCAGAGGGGGACAGGTATCAAATCTTCTAAAGAGTGGAGAAGTTGCCATAACAACCAATCAGCTTTTAGCTAGCACTGTGCCTCCTTCTTCTCTGCATGCTGCGTGCCAGCCAGTTAACGAGTTATAGACTGCAGCCTCACATAACATGACAGCTGAGCCATCGCTCGGCAGCTCAGTACTGCTCTGTGGCGACGGCGGCTGTGATGGCTTTCACTGTGGTGCGCAACACTGCAGATTGGATCGGTATGAGACCCGATCTGTGGTAGGTGGAGGGGAGCCCTTTCAAGTACTTACCGCCAGTGCATCCACTTAATACGGCCCTGGGAGTGGCTTCGCTCTGTGTTCTACAATGTGCATGTGTTTGTCTTTTTTTTCTATTTTTATTCTCTTTTTTTTCCCAGGTTTTGAGGGGAGGTTGGTTCTGGGCAACCAGAGGCCTCCCCTATGTGCGCCACGGTGCCCATATCTGTTTAGTGCTGCTTGGAAGAGGTTGTGTTGTTGTAGAGGAGCTCAGTGATCTGTATATGTGGTATATCATATAGGTATGTGGCCTGTAGAAGATGGATAATTTGATGAGTGAAAGTACAGCTAGTGGGTGCAAGTGATAGTGCTGTCATAGGCAAATGCAGGGGGTTCCGTCTGCCTGGAAACCCCCCTCCCCAGCCCACACCATGACCACAATAGAAAGAGTAATATAATAGAATTATACTACTGCTGCATTTTATTCTCAGTATCACAAATGAAATTAGCACCTCCTGTGGATCTTTTAACATGTATCAGCAAGTGATAAATAACCTGTGCACCAATTACGAGATCTGGAAAACAGGTACAGTTAGGGATGTACTGTTATAGAGCCCAATATGTACATATATGTCCAGGCAGTGCTAGGTCTTTCTGCTGCTCCTCCAGGCTCCTGAACTTGCTCCAATGCTCTAGAATGGTGCACACATCTAAAATAAATACATTCAGCTCAGGCAGGATGGCCCTACTGCCGCATATAATGGGTTACTGTGATCGCTGGTCCTGTATATGCTGGAATTATCACACGCAATACAGTATGTATGATGCATATTAAAGCTATTTAAGTACTAATTATGCCCTCTTCATGGACTGGCCACACTCGCTCTAAAATCAGGCATTTGGAAACCCCCCTCTAGAAATCCTGTGTTTGCCACTGAGTGTGGCCATTGCTTTTTGTCTATGAAAATAATAACAATACTCACCTAAAATTACAAGTTGATGCAAGATTTAAAGTACCTTCCACACTTTGGATAAGTGTGGAGATGTTTATTTTAATCATTTCTGAAATTATTTTACTTATTTCTTCTTATTTTTGGAACCAGATATAGGAATTAAAACTGATATACATATAAATCAAACCAAAAAAAAAGTGCAGATACTGCTAACCCAGAGCAGGGTCGCCGAGAGAAGGGGGGGAGCAAGTCCTCTCTTCACAAGGAACAGCTCTTATCTGAAGAGTTATTCTTTGCATAATTAGTCATGCACACGGCATTAATAAACGCCAGTATGTATGCAATAAGGGGCAGGATGTATCGCATTGAAATTGCCGTCCAATGTGAGATGTGCCTAAGTGGTAATAAGTTTAGAGAGAGTTATAGGAGAAATGAATTAGATAGATATAGAAAGGTGAAATGAGATAAAGTGGAGATGCAACAACAGGATCAATAAAATGAAAAATAAATGACAGTAGTGAAATGTTAGAAGAACTAGAAGCAGAAGGCAGGGTTGGACTGGCCCACAGGGGTACAGGGGAAATCCCCGGTGGGCCCCACAGCCTAAGGGCCCATCCCCTCTTCAAGGTGTCAGGTTTCAGACCTCAAATTATACATTCTTACTCTATTAGATGGTCAGTTATCTGGTGGAGCAGTACCACTGATCAATATGGGTGACTGGTTCCCTTCTATACAATCTACACCTATTGATAAGCCAAGCATTTTGGGTGACTGGCCACACCCCCTCTGATGGATAACCACACCCTTTAAGCATGGGCCCCTACCACTGCATTCCCCGGTGGGCCCTTCATGCCCCAGTCTGACACTGGTAGAAGGTGTGATAGTAAGAGATCATACAGTTAAAGTAAGGAGTGTGACAATAACAAGAGAAAATTAAGAGAAATATTAAATACAAATTAATGTCAAATGTTAGGTTATGCAGTTGCAGTCTACAATGCCTTTTGCCAACGGTCGCGGATTCCTACAAGAGATCTGACTTAAGAAAGTTTGTTGTTCTTTCTCAAACTATTTTGAGAAAGAACCCACAAGGGAAGTTCAGATTAACCTTTTTTGGGGTTGTGTTGTTTTGTGACAGGTAATAAGGTGACAATTTTAATTTCTCCACCCACAATTCGTAAAATGCAATATATTTCTCTATCCATTCTTTCAGTTAAAAACAGTAGGGATCATGGCAAATTTACCTATGCAAATAGGAATTGCTGTTCCAACGTTTGTCAATTCTTATTTATAGCAGACAGAATATTGCTATGCCCCAGTCTGCTAAAGCATACTCACAATCGGTCGAAACATTCCCAGTCCGACCAGCCAGGCACATGACTGGTCAAAATCTTATATTTTAGCTCAGCCCTTCTCAGAACACAGGACATCTGTCTATTGGGGGCATGGAACAGATCCTCTAACAAAAATTAAACTGCACAATGTTAAAATCAGATTGCACCACCAAGTTCCCAGCAGCCTTATGGCACTGCTCCATGCTTCTTTCTCACTATCTAGCCATCCTGTCACCCCTGTCTGTCTGCCCCTCCCCTTTAGAATGTAAGCTCTCTCACGAGCAGGGCCCTCTTCCCTCACGTGCTTCTCCTTCCCTTACTTATACTATCATTTACTCCTAACATCTAACACTTGGTTACTGACACCCTGCTGCTTATTTAAGTGTTATAAATAAAGGATAATAAATAATATTAATACCAAAAAATAACGCACACCCGGCCACACTGCAGTCAGACCACAATCAGAAATTGTTCAAGATTAGTGTCTGTTTCCTGGCCTAAGCCATACTTGCCTACCCTCCCGATTTGGTCGGGAGCCTCCCGAAAATCGGGTGCCGCTCCCGGCCTCCCGGAAAGGTAGGCAAGCCTCCCGGTCCCCGGCGATCTATCTGCCCCCCCACGCGAATACAGTATAATCCCCAGCAGTGGGGGGGGGGCGGTGACGCGATTTGTGCTGAATCGCGTCATCGTGGCCCCGCCCCCTGCTTCACAATGCCATTTATCTCGGCATTGTGAAGAGGGGGCGGGGCCGCGGTGACGCGATCGCGCTGTCACGCCCATGCCCCACCCCCATTGTCGAGTCATTTTCTGGGCCACGCCCCCTTTTGATGTGGCACGCCCCCCTGCTGAGGACGCCTGACAGCTCCCTCCCGGAAGGAGGGAGCTAGAAGTCGGCAAGTGTGGCCTAAGCCATTTTCCTGGCGGCCTTTCATTTCAAGTTAAACTAAACAGTAAAACAGGTGCATGGTTTAGTTACCCCACAATAATAAGATCATTTGTATTAATTACATATAAAATAGATACATTTTTCCAACCAAACTATCGTCATAATAAAGAAAATGGTATTGAAAAAAGAAATGACAGAAACTTTTTTTAAAAGAAATAAATAACATAAAAAAGTACGACATCGTGAAGACTTTTTTTTAATACAAGGCTGTGTTATAGTAATGTACAGTATTTGGCAATTTGCTCCATGAACTATATATTTATTAGAAATAGAATATTTTGATTCCTCGACCCTTATGGAAAGTAGCCCAACCTGCAGACACAGAGCAGTGGCTGGAGTAAAGAGGCTATCAGAGGATAATAAATCATGCAGACATTTAGTGATGTTTACAGCAGGTAATATTTTGATGCCTGTAGACCTCTCTCTCTGATAGGTGCAGCCTGGATTTTTCAGCTCAGGAGCAGCAGCTGACATGTTCTCTCTCTCTCTCATTTTCCCCATTTTCATAATCTCCATTTCTAGGCCTTTGATTTTTTTTTTTATTCTTTTCATCAGAATAATTTTCTCTGTGAAGATTAAGGATCAAAGGGTTGAAATGGCTGAAAGCTGAATATCTGTTATTTATCCCAAGTATCCGACAGCTTGTGAGCACAATGCTGATTTTCTGCAAGCCACATACAGTCACCTCGCCAGTAGCGGCGACTGTGCCCTGGGATCCATTATCTAAGTCTGAGATGACATTAACTAATTACGTGCCACAAGTAATGCAAAAAATTTGGTATTAAATCCAGTTGAATGTACTGAATAGAGTCTGTTGTATACCATTAATTATCTAATTCATCTAAGTGGAACAGTATATAAAAGTTCATCATTTTGTCTACTGAGCATTTATTTACAGTATGTCCATAGATGGAGTTATTATTTATTAAAGCAGATGTGTTCATTACACACAATGGAGACAGAGCCTCATCTACTACTGGGGGTCATATTTATTAAACTGATTTTGCATGAACTACACGCAAAGTATAAGCATCTCCAGGATGCATGACGGGGCGGTTCCACATAGAGATATCTGCTGAGTTTCACCCTTTCCTATTGGTATAGCAGGCCCCATAGCTTTCTATAGGGACTGTTATATTGTGAGATTTACCAAGCATTCCAGAGCTTGGCCATGAAAGCTAAGCCATGTACTGTATGCTGCAGATCGTACATTTTACTGGGAGAGAGATCGGTAGGACCCCTCCCCGGTAATGGCCACTTCCACATCTGTTCACCATGCATGCACAACAGCCCACCGGGGGACCTGAGCAGAAAGTGAAGTGATCACATCAGCGCTATTCATGTGTTTTTATTTTCCACACAGCACTCTGACACTAAGTACAGATGGGGGGAGGGGGGGTGCAGCTGTGAGGAGTTTATTGAATTTGAAATTGCGGGTTACTGCTGCTCCATGTGGCGGCGGACTATGAAGTCCAGGCCCTGTCTCCCACTCCCAGTCTCCTTGCTCCACACATAGTAGGTATCAGAGGGCATGCAGGGCCTTGGGGACCTGTTAACGAGGAGGGAAGGTGCATCCCGGGGGTCTTTTTTCCAGAAAAGTGAAATCCATGAAAGGAAAAGGTTTATTATCGGGGAGGGGGGGGGGTTGTTTGTGTGTGGCAGTAATTATGGGGACATTTTTTTTTTTTTTTGTTACTTTAATGTATAAGAAATGGAGCTATGAGTTGTTCAATGACTGTCAAATGTTACAAAATTTAGTTATTATTTAAAATATGGCCGATTGATAATTGAATCATTTCAATTCCACAACATAAAACTTTAGGGTATATTTACTAAACAATTCTCTGCGGCATTAATTACTGGATGTAAAAGGCTAATACCAATAAATGCAAGACATGTCTGATGTAGCATTTACTATTATTGCCAAATTAAAGTCAATGGTCAAAGCTACAGAGAATTGGAGGCTTTGAAAACTCACTGTTTAGTAAATAAACTGACTTGTCTAAAATTCTGAGTGATCCCTGTCAGCAGATTCTTGGCCTGATTAAGAGGTGTAGGCTATTGCAGCCGTGATAATGAGTTTTTGTGGAGTCGCAGCAGCAATAATATGCAAATGCTAATTTCAACCTTCGCCGGACTGTGCAAGCGCTGGGATGCCCACTTTCAATGACCATGGACAATGCAACCCTGCCGATGGTTCTGAACACTCCACCATCAGTGCACCATTGCGTGCACCAACCATCCTTGCACCAGCCTATGGCAGACACAGATTTCCTTCTGAAATTCAAATGAACATAGTTCTGTGTCTGAGAACAAAGTCACATTCACTGACACGCCGCGGCACACCCATAATTTGCCCATGAATGGTCTTTTTTTTGCATTCACTTCAGGCCACCTCCCAGTGGTCTTCCTTTGCCATTCCTAATGCCAGTGCTCATAGGCAACAATGTCAACTCAGAGGAACACCGTAGGCGATTTCAGTATTGTTTGCTCATGCACAGTAGAAAAAAATCGTTTAACTGCCCAACCATCGGCATTGCATCTACCTCTGAATCAGGCCCTCTGCCTGATTTTTACCATCTTGATGAACTGAAATTAATTGTTTCCTCGGACTGAGACAAACTTCCCCACTTTTACCATGTTATTGCAACTGCAGAAATGAGGTGATCTAAAGCTGGCAAAAAGCGATAATCTGCACCAAGAAATGACCACGCTACCATACTGCAAGAGGGACATGCTTAGCAGAATCCTAGCGTACACTCCTGGATATAGGCAGATTGACTAAAGGGCTTAACGGGACTCTTCCTGGAGGCTGAATGATTTCCAATATATTTAACTTTAACTAGCAGTGGTGTTTTGTGGTGCAGAGGAGGGGAAGGCGGCTGGAGGGGAGACGCAACTGGGTCTGACCTAGCTATTTGTTCTCACCTGGACCCGTCCCAACCTATAGAGGGTGATCTCAGCCTCAATGTTTGTGTGACAGTCAACCTGCTGTTCAGAGCAGATCTTAGAACTCATAGGGCCTGATTCAGAGGAGCATGTAGTGTAGGTGCTGCAGGCAAGTTCACAATGTTTTCAGTCTGCGAATGCAACCCAGTAACACTGCGATGCACCCGCTCTAAGATGCAGATCGAAATTGCACACAGAGAAATGCAATTTCGGTGGCCATTTCTGGGTGGTAAAAATTTAGTCGATAGCAAGAAGCAAGCATGTCGCTGTCAGTGATTGATTGCGTCTAAAGATACAGTTGCCACTTTCAGATGGAGAAACTACGCCTTCATAAGGCTGGTGCAACCTTCGAATGGTGCGAGCAATGGTGCATCTTAAAGCACACAGTGAAGGATTAGCTCCACAGCCGCCGGTTGAGGGTCTCAGTAGCAAGACCATTGGCTGTGACATTAACATAAAAACGCAGTCGCGCCTGCGGAAAAAGATGCATATGCGGCTGCTACTGTGTCCACCGCTGAATCAGGAACTTAGTTCCACGATCCTTCCTCCCAGGCAGCCACAATGATGTTGAAATCAGTAACAACTGTAATATAAAATAAAGACCAGAAGACATAGGTACGACAAAGATAAAAAATGATTAAAACAGGTTTTTGATAACTAAATTTGGGTAGATCAAATTGAATGTAAAATTTAAAGTATATTCTGATGGCAGACTAAAGCACAAGAATACAGAGGCCCATGATGTAATTCAACTAACCAACATCAATCAATAAGGGGGGTTATACCACTCACTCCTGCGTAACATGGTCAACATCAAGGTCAACCAGTGCCTTTCCAGTATACTCAGCAGAAAGTGGACCCCTTGTGAGTGGAGTTCAGAAACAGGGTATCCAATATCTGACAGAGTATCAATGTAAGGTAATTACCTTATTGTTAATAAACATAACATTAGAAATATGTCACTGAGAAGCTGTCTGCATTGTATGGCAATCTCTTATATTCTCTCTATACTGTATGATGGTTACTGTGATGCTCTGTGAATTGTATGGCAGTCACTGGGATGCTCTCTGTATCACATGTTGATCACTGGAATGTTGTCACTAGGACATTTTCTGCGTACTGTGATCACAAGGATGCTTTCTGTATTCTATAGGGGTCACTCCTTGTATTGTATAATAACCACTGAAATGCTCTGTGTATTGTATGGTGGTCACTGGAAAGCTCTCTGCATTGTATGGCGGTTCCTGTGCTGCACTGTGTTGTATAGTAGCCACTGGGATGCTCTAAGTTTTATGTATAAGATATAGACAACAGAATAAATTTTTTTCTTTAACATGTCTAGTAAAAATGTATTTTATCCCCACCACCCTTTATGTTGGCAAGTCTACAGTTGACTTTGCACCACCTACATGAGGCCACTTTCATCATTTTTTTTTACAACGGCCCCTTTATATCCCCAATCCACCTATATTCGTGTACAAAACACCTGAAGATGTTCTGTGTTTTAAATCAGTTAAAAGTATATTTGCATCAACGTAAAAGCTATCTTGCTTGTTTTGTGATAAAGTCAAATGCAGTAGCAATACTAGGATTTTTTGTCACTTGAATCTTTGATCTAGGAGATTTACAGCAGCATGAATTGATTGGCAACAAAATTAATTCTTCCTGTCTCTAATAAACTTTTTACATTTTCCTTCTTCTGTACGTGTAAGTGGAGATTAAGTTCTCAGCAACAGCTAATTTTATAAGGGCCATATTATGCGGAATGTCTGACAGAAGAGCCCTGTCTGATTCAGACGCAATGATTGTTGAAGAAATTGGCTTTAGAATCTCCAGGGAAGTTTACAGCTGAACCCAGACCACTTCCTCATCAAGTACTGTGTTCTTACATTTGTGGGTACTTTAACATCCTCAGATATTACTGCTTCTTGAAAAGCTACTTTATTTGTTAGTAAACTTACAAGATCACCACTGTGCTCCATATAGTTTTTTTTACTTCGCTTTAGGACTTTTTGCATTTATTCTTTCTGCTTTTCTTAAAGACTTAGATTTTTTTATTTATATGATTGATCATTTAATTTGCTCTTCTACAGTTCTTTTACAGAAGCAAGAGCAGAACTACCCAGTGGTGTCACTGGGGTTGGTGACACCAGTGCGCAGTGTTCACCCTGTCACCCCTCCTATGATCCTCTGCACACGCCTATGGTGCATGTGCTCTCGCAAAAGGGGCGCGGTCTTATACTAATCAAGCCACACCCCTAATGCATGACATTTTGGGTGCGTGACTGTGTGTCACGTCCGGGTTCTCATTATGCTGGGGACTTGCTCAGCATCTGGGAGCCACTGGGCAGCCCCTGCCTCTCTCTCGGAACAGTGGATGATGCGCACATCATCTATCACCGCTGCTCGCCGCATGGTGACACCGTCCGAGGGGGTGACACCAAAAGAGAAGAGCACTAGAATTACCAACACAGAATGGGGTGCAGACTTTAAAGAGCCTGGTGATGAAGAGACCTGGCATTTCTGAGTGTCCGACTTAATTTTGTCATTAAGAATCAAGCAAGTTTGGCCAATTGAATTCACATCCAATTGCTGCATTATAGATGGATACAGTATGTATCTGTAATGATCTCATGCTGCTTTCATATTACTTACATTGTCAATTAGCAATGCAAATCCTGTACCAGTACATTCTATATCTTGCTACTGACTGATATTGGGCCAGCTCTGTATACGGTCGCAAACAGCGAGTATTAGCAAACTGTGCATAAGTGAATTTATATTTCCATATCTCCAGCTAAGTTTCAGTTGGACAAATGTTGTCCGGATCTCTCCTTGCATGGTGTTTCTGGGTGTCAATGTTGTGATTGCATGCAAGTGATCCATGTGTGGGAGTGTAATAGAAGCGCCGTGAGCATGCAGCTTGAGTTCCGGGCTAGTTTGAGATGCATGTTCAGAAAAGGGAATCCTGTATCTGATGGATCTCTTGCACCCAACATGAAGCAGCTGCAAGTGCTGATACTTATGATAACAGCTGTAGCTGTGGACTGAAAGACAGTGTGTGGTGCCTCTTCCTGCTGGAAGTCCTACAGATCGCACATTACCCGTACAAATACTCGCATTAGCATAAGGGAGTAAATCTGGATTCTGCGAGTTCTTGCAATCACAGCGATTTTGCGTCTGGCTCAGAAAACTGCCGATATGCTGCAGCGTGCCTGTTCTTCCATTTCACTGCTGAATGTGCACTGAGGTAGTAGCTCTCGTTTTTTCCACACCCTAAGAGCTGTCAGTACTACTAGGCACAGTACAGCTAATGTTATAAAACTTTACCTGTCCTTATTGTCCATTCAAATGCACAATATAGGACATTACTGAAGAGCATATTGGGGTGGATACATGACGTGCGATGCATCCAGCCACTCATCACAAGCATAACGGTGTTTACTAATGCCGTACGGTTGAAGAAAATTACAAAGGACATACTCCAGTTAAGAATTGTCCTTTGAAATAGAAGGACTTCCAGGTTAAGGACCTGGAAGTCCTTCTGCGCTTGCGTCAAGTGACGCACTTGCCGTGGGGGGTGCCGGGAGGCAGGGGCATTTCTAGAGAGGAGGGGACCCATGTGCAGTCTCCAACACGGGCCCCCTCCTCTCCATCCGCCGGCTGGCTGCGCACTGAGCGGTGTGCGGCCATCACCGCACTTATAGACTCTGGGCACCAGAGTGTGCCCAGAGTCTATAGCGCATACACAGGTCACTATGAAAATGGACATGGCGGCCATGTTCCCTGTACTGTGCATGTGCAAACAACATGAAAATGGCCGACGTGGGACTCCAGAGAGGTAAGTTTTATGGGTGCAGGGTATGCGGTGTGGGCCACCCCTGGACCCAGGGGCCCCGTGTGCCCCGCACACTCTGCACCCATTATAAATATGCCCCTGCTGGGAGGGATCCCTCTCAGGGGGAATGCGAATAGAAGCCCACAGGCTTCTATCTGGTAAAGCCATCTAAAGATGGCGTTGACCACTGCATCCAGATTGGTGCATATGCAGTTAGTGGCCAAACCTCTGAAAACTGCATTTTCGGAGGTTCAATTGCAAAATGTGCATTGATGCATCTCACCCACTAGGAGAAAATAACAGAAATGTTGAGATTAGTGAAGGGAGTGGTCTTAAAGTGGATTCTGAAGTGGAATGTTCACCAAGTTATGCTAGAATACCAAAGTGAGTTCCAGCGTCTCCCCCACCCCCAGAATTGGCAGTTCTCTGTCCTATTAAGGCTAGCTTCATTTTAAAAACACATTAGTGTGGTAAATAAGCCTCTACCATGACTTTTCAATCAGCATGAAGCTTTGAAAAGCACAAAGGTGAGTGGCATTCAACATTATCTAGTCCAGCCCTTGAAGGAGCCACCAGGTATGGGGAAATGCTGAAAGATAACCTGTTAGACTCCTATCTAAATTAAATTTTAAGCTTAGGACCTGATTCAGACCCGCTCGCAAGCAAGCGGCCGCTCGTTGCAGATGATGTTCGCTAATGTGCGCATACGTGTAGTTCGTAGTGCGATGGGCAAACTAGTACGAGCGATCGGAATGTGCTTGCTCGCCCTGCCATGACAGAAGAGGCCGTTTGTGGGTGGTTACAGGGGCAGGGCAGTAGTAACGGGGGAGTGCAGTTGCGGACGCAGGCGTGTCAGAGTGTTTCAACTCCGTTTTAGAGGCGTGCATAATTATCAGGCAGCATCATAGTACACATCACTTGGATACACTGAACTGCTTGCACTGCTTGCAGTAGGGTACAGTCAGCCGCAAGAGCTGCGGTCTGTTCCGATTGTTGCCGATGTACCGATGGTTGTATATATACTTCCTGGAGATGACATACGCTAGTGGGCGGCTAAAGACAAGCTGGTGGGCGTCTATAAACACAAAGTTATCGCTCGCCAAGACATAGTGGGCGTGCTTATGCCTTGCCGTGCGAGCGTCTGCCTTGACGTCACTTAGTTGAATTACCATACGCTGGGAGCGAGCAGCCGCATCTAGCGAGTGGGTCTGAATCAGGTCCTTAGGGCGAAATGATTTTTCAGAATTGACTCCAGAAAGTACTTAAAGTAGCAAATTAATCAAGAAGCAGAGTTGGCTGATAACTGCTAAAATATGTAAATTAAATAATTATTTTACCCTTCTCCAGAACTGAACAGCCGCCTGGTTTATTAGTAAGATGGTCTGTTTGTGAGATCTAAGAAAACAAAATGGAAATTTCTTAACACTGGAGATAGCCAAATCCCTGTGGTTACTTTTTATTTAGTTTGGCAGAACAGTAATCTCCCAGGAGGAATTATTTTCCAGCTATTAAACTTGAAGCTGCTGAGTTTAATGTAACTGCAAAATAAGAAATAACTGGAAAAAAAGTAAAAATAAGTGCTAGTTAACATTCTTTAACTAAGCCCAACAGTAACTTTCAGAGAGGCACAACAAAAGGTTTTTGGGTTTAATGACTAGCAACTGTGGCCTGGTCATTGCTCCGTCATGGCAGTATAAACATGTATTAATAGGTAACAAAGTAACATGTAATAATCTAGTTTCTACCATGTTAATGTGAAGCTATCTGCAGTACCTCATGTACCGCTGTTGGGTCGTGAGGTTTTGTATGGAGCAGGCTTAACGCTGATTGGCTGAGAGAGCCGCCTGTCACGGCTCTCAGCCAATCAGCGTTAAGCCCATTGAAAATGCACACAGAAGAAAAAGAAGATAATGCCCGCCATCCCCCGCCGCCTGACACCGCCAGCACCCTCTCCTGCCGACACCGCTGGCAACCCCACCGGCAGCATCCCCCACTGCCGGCACCACCGCTGCCGACACTGCCGGCACCCCTGCACTGCTGCCCCACGTACTGAGGACACCATCAGCGACCTCCACACTGCCAACACTGCCGAGACTCCCACACTGAGGACACCACCAGCACCCCTGCACTGCCGACACTGTCAGCACACATGCACTGAGGACACCGCCGGCACCCTGCATTGAGAACACCCCTGCAGTGCCGACACAGTCAGCAAAACTGCACTGAGGACACCGCTGGCACCCCTGCTCTGCCGACACCACCGGCACCCTGCATTGAGAACACCCCTGCACTGCCAACATAGTCAGCAAACCTGCACTGAGGACACCGCTGGCACCCCCGCTCTGCCGACACTGCCAGTACCCTTCACTGAGAACACTGCCAGCACCACAGCATTGCCATTCCATGTACTGAGGACACCGCTAGCAAACCCCGCACTGCCGACACAGCCAGCAAACCTGCGCTAAAGACACCGGTGGCACCCCCGCACTGCCGACATACCCGGTACCTTTGACTGAGGACGCTGCCAGCAACGCAGCACTGCCATTCCATGTACTGAGGACACTGTTAGCAACCCGGCTCTGCCAACACTGCTGTCACAGTAACTGCACTATTGGTGTATCCAACCCACACTGTATAACACACTGTTTCCGTGTTGGAAATTAGAAGCTGAATTGCCACATGTTAGTGCTGTTCACTGTGTCACTTAGCTTAGTCAGCCAGCTAGCTGAATGCAACCTTTTGGCCTTAACTAGATGAAGCAAATAATATTGTGAGGTGGCCAAAATTGATTGGAAATTACTGGAAATAAATGTTATTGAGGTTAATTATACAAGTAGGAACAAAAACAGGCCCATTTTATGTGATTCTAGCTGTTTTTATTATTTTTTAAGAAAAAAATCCAGATCCAAAACCAAAACAAAACACGGAGGTGAGGTTTTGGCAAAACCAATCCAGATCCAAACCAGGGGGATCCAGATCCAAAACCAAAACACGAGGATCGGCGCACATCTCTAGTTTTGTGTTTTGGATCTGTATTTTTTGGGGAAAAAAGCATAAAAACAGCTAAATTCACAGAATTTGTTTTTTTTTTTGTTCCTATGCTATTATTAACCTCAATAACATTAATTTCCACTCATTTTCAGTCTATTCTAAGCACCTCACACCTCACAGTAATGTTTTTAGGCCAAAAGGTTGCACCGAGGTAGCTGGATGACTATACTAAGCAACAAAAGTGGGCGGCACAAACACATGGCCCATCTAGGAGTGGCACTGCTGTGGCAGATAGGATGGCAGTTTGAAAAACTAGGCCCCAAAGAGTACATAATGCAAAGAAAAAAAGGAGGTGCAATATGGAATTGTCCTTGGGTCCTCCCACCCACCCATATGTTGTATAAACAGGACATGCACACTTCAACAAACCAGTCATTTAAGCGCCAGGGTCTGCCACATGACTGTGGCTGAAATGATTGGTTCATTTGGGCCCCCACAAAACAAGCTGGCAATTAATCTGTCCCTGCACAAACTGGCTCTACAGAGGCAAGATGTCATGACAGGTGTACCGATGACAGTGACAGGTTTGGCTAACACGCACAAAAAAATAGTTTTTTTTAATTTATTTATTTTTCGGACAGCAGCCTTGCCACAGAAGAATCCTTGAGCATGGCTGCTGCTGATGCTGGGAGTTGATTTTCTCATCCCAGAAGGGGACCAGGAAGAGTACTTTCCAAAAACAAATGAACAAATAATCCTTTGCAAACCTTCTAAAAGGCAATTCCCAACCTCTACAGGGACATAAAAAAAACATAGTTAGTTAGTGGCCTCAAAGTGCCACTTAACCAGCACAGATATGTAGACAAGCGTAAAATCTATGATTTAAGGCAGGTGTAGCCAACCCTGGTCCTCGAGAGCTACCAACAGTGCATGTTTTCCAGGTCTCCTCACAGAATCACAACTGTAATAAATAATTAACTCCACCTGTGGATCTTTTTAAATGTGGTGCTGAGTAATGAATACACCTGTGCACCAGCTAGGTCACCTGGAAAACGTGAGCTCTCGAGGACCGAGGCTGGCTACCCCTGATTCAAGGCCTTACGTTGTGTCTTTCTTAAGAATCCTGTGCCTGCTTCTGTGGCTAGGAGTGGATTTTCATCCCAGAAGGAGACCAGGAAGAGTGCTTCCAAAAACAATTGACTTAAATAATCCTTTGCAAACCTTCTGTATCTCCCAACCTGTACAGGGACATTAAAAAAAAGAGTTAGCTAGTGGCCTTCAAACTGCCTTTGTTCCCACTGTCCACTAAACCATATCAGATATGTGAACAAGCGGAACAGAGCATTAAATGCAACATTTCAGATTTAAGGTTTAAGTCTTACGTTGTGTCTTCTTGGGAATTCTTTCTTGAGCGCCATGCCTGCTTGCTGGGAGTGGATTTTTTTCATCCCAGAAGAGGACCAGGAACAGGAAGCGTGCTTTCCAAAAATAAATAAACAATTGCCTTAGTTAGTGGCCTTGAAATTGCCATTGTTCCCACTGTGCACTTAACCATATTACTTAGATATGTGAACAAGCGGAACAGAGTACTAAATGCAACATTTCAGTTTAAGGTTTAAGTTTTATGTTGTGTCTGGAGATCATTGAGAAAACAGAAAAAGAGCTCCACCACAACCGGCAGATGACTAAACTCACACACAAAGGTTTAATAGAAATAGATACAACACCAGATCAGGTGTTTACCCTGGAGGATCTGTCTGATTCATCATGGTGCCCCCAAGATTGTGCAAATTCTGCTAAAAGAGAGACTGACAAAACAGCTAAACATAAGAGTCACCTTCTGGATGTGAATTGTCTCATTTGCATGGGGAAAATCCAACCCTCAGATGAGATGGATCTCAGCCAGTGGACAACATTGAAATTACCATTAAAAGTCACAATGGAAGACTACAGTGTGGAGAATCTTTCTTCACAGTCAAGAGAGGCCTCAGAGAACATGAAAAAAAGATGCTCTAGGTGCTGAACTTCAAGGCATTTCTCCATCGTGTTCTGCAGTGTGGAAAGGTTTCATTCACGCTTTCTATAAAGCAGTTCAAAGTTACAGCCTTCAAAGTGTCTGGCTATAACACCCACCTTGGGCATTTTGGGGCAGTGTAGCCTTGCACCACATAGGATTGCACCTGTGAAAATTGAAGAAGGGTAGCGGCCTACACCACAACATACAGGACAGCACCTGTAAAAATTATTTGTATTTTATATTTTTGGGCAGCGTAGCCCTGCACCACACAGGACAGCACCTGTAAAAATTATTAGCATTTTTGGGCAGCATAGCCCTGCACCACCCAGGACAGCACCTGTAAAAGTTATTTGTATTTTTGGGCAGCCTAGCCCTGCACCACAAAGGACAGCCCCTGTAAAAAATATTTGTATGAGCGTACCACTACAGCAGACAGGGCAGTCCCTGTAAAAGTTATTTGTATGAGTGTACCTCTACAGCAGACAGGGCATCCCCTGTAGAAAATATTTTTATGAGCATATTGCTACAGCAGACAGGGCACCCCCTTGTCAAAAATATTTGTATGAGCAAACCGCTACAGCAGACAGGGCACCCCCTGTAAAAATTATTTGTATGAGTGTACCCCTACAGCAGATAGGGCACCCCCTGTAAAAATGCTCAGGAGGGTGGTGTGTGAGTGGTGCTGCAGCAAGTGTGCGGGGCCAGCAGAAATGGAACAGCAGCAGGTCAGTGGTCCCATCCTTCTCCAACCAAGTGTTCCCCACCATTACTGACCCTCATCCCAGTGTCTCCAATCCTGCAAGCCCAGTGTCTCCCTCCTTCCCTCCCCAACCATCCCACTACACCCATCTCACTGCCCCCCACCTAGAATTCCCAAGCCAGTCACAGTGATGCCCCTCATTCAGCCTAGTGTTCCCACCTACCAACCTTCTCTCTGCGCTTTCCCATCCTGCCCAGTCCCCCTAGCCATAGTGAACCCCCCCATCCAGCCCAGTGTTCCCCACTATCTAACTGACCCCCCATTGCAGTGCCTCCCACCCTGCCAGCCCATTGTCTCTCCCCTTTGCTCCCCAATCAGCTCACTGTCCCATCTAAATACCCCTCAGCAAGAACACCCAGGCAGTCCAGTCAGTGCCCCCCCTCATTCAGCCCAGTGTACCCCCTTTTCCAGCCTAGTGTTCCCCCCCACCCACCATCTCACTGCCCCCTTCCCATCTAGCCCAGTGCCCTCCTATATATCACCCACTGCCTCTCCCCATCACCCACTGCCTTTCACCCTCTACCAAGCATCACCCACTACCTCTCCCTGGCACACAGTGCCTTTTGCCATCATACTCTGTCACCTACTGCCTCCCGTCTGTCACCCATTTCATTTCCCACTGCCTCTCCCTGGTGTCGCCCATTGCCTCTCTCCATCACTTATTGCCTCTCCCTGTCACCCTTTGCCTCTCCCTACATTGATCACTGCCTCTACCCGTTACCCTCTCCCTATCACCCACTGCCTCACCTCCTCCCACTATCTTTTTCTATCACCCGCTGCCTCACCCTTTGCCTGTCACCCTCTGCCTCTACTCAGTGTCACACTCTCCCTGTCACCCTCTACTTGACATCACCAACTGCCTCTCCCCATCAGCCTCTGTCAGCCCCTGCCTCTCCCCGTCAGCCCCTGCCTCTCCCCGTCAACCTCTGTCAGTCCCTGCCTCTCCCTCTCAGCCTCTGTCAGCCCCTGCCTCTCCCCGTCAGCCTCTATCTCTCCCCGTCAGCCTCTGTCTCTCCCCGGCCTCTCCCCGTCATCCACTGTCTCTCCCCATCACCCACTGTCTCTCCCCGGCCTTTCCCCGTCACCCACTGTCTCTCCCCTGCCTCTCCCCGTCACCCACTGTCTCTCCCCTGCCTCTCTCCGTCACCCACTGTCTGTCCCCTGCCTCTCCCCGTCAGCCTCTGTCTCTCCCCGGCCTCTCCCCGTCATTCACTGTCTCTCCCCATCACCCACTGTCTCTCCCCTGCCTTTCCCCGTCACCCACTGTCTCTCCCCTGCCTCTCTCCGTCACCCACTGTCTCTCCCCTGCTTCTCTCCGTCACCCACTGTCTCTCCCCTGCCTCTCTCCGTCACCCACTGTCTCTCCCCGTCACCCACTGTCTCTCCCCTGCCTCTCCCCGTCACCCACTGTCTCTCCCATGCCTCTCCCCTTCACCCACTGTCTCTCGCCAGTGTCACCCACTGCCACTTTCCTGTGTTAACTACTGCCACTCCGCAGCACTACCCACTGCCTATCAAACACTGCCTCTCCCCAGAGTCATCCGCTTAGTTTCACCCACTAGAGGCAGTGGGTGACATGAAGCAGGTGACACTGGAATGTAATCCAGGTAATGCATCCAAGTGACAGCATACTTACACTGTTCCATCTGTAATTATGGTGGTAGGAGTTGTTTAGGCAGCAAGAGTCAAAGTAAGAGCAGCATTTTTTTGTCCTGTAAAATCTAGATTTGTACCAGATAGCCTTACAAACTTTTACTAGAGTAAATATTGCTACCATGTATAGTGTTCCTGCTAGGCTATTTCAGCGGGGCACCGCGCCCTGCCCTATTTCTGAAGGGCAGAAAGCACCCTGCCCTCCAGCACAGCGCCCCATTGAAACAGCCTGCGTATTCTGTCCTCCACCCGCGGGCCGCAGTGTCCTGCAGATTGGGAAAACGGCAGAGCAACAATCACCGTCGGTGAATGGATGCCAGGTGCAAGCGCCTGGCATCCATTCACAGTGACCGCGGCGCTTGGTGACAGCTCAGCATGTCCATAAGTGCCGGGCACTTACGGACATGCTGAGCTGTCACCAAGCACCACCAAAAGTGACGAAAAGGGGACATGCCCCCTTTTCAGGTGCGCGCACCAAAGACGCGCGCAGATGTCCTCTAGCTCTAGGTCCAGCGCCCTGCCTGCCACCAGATCTAGAGTGAACACTTACATGTACATCATATATGGGCCCAAAAGTAATAGCCGACTTTTTACTAGCTCTGGCATGTTTATTGTTCATGAAGTCCACAGTAGGTGGGCCTGTGTGCTCTAAATGCCAGGGCTGATTTTTAATCCCAGTCCGGCCCTGGCAGGAGGGCTAATCTTAATGTTTCCATAGAAACAAATCAAGCACCCAAGTTCATCTGACCCTGCTTCACCCCTAGAGGAGTGGGTGGGGCCCTCAAGCAGTAGGGCCCACCGGGGATTTCCCCTGTACCCCTGTGGGCCAGTCTGACCCTGCCCAGCAGGATCAACACCTCCTCCTAGCATCAGTTAGTGAGGAAGATGGAGCTGACCGGGAATGGAGATGTGCCCTGCACAGCACACGCTGAAGGAGGACGACCACGGAGCAAAGGTAAGTCACAGAGGGGAGGTGTGCGGGGTGGAGGGGGATAGTGCAGGGGGGTGCGAAGGGGGAGGGGGGTTCTTGGGACCTAGGGGGGGCCCATTATAATGTTGCTATTGGGCCCCCCTAGGTCTACTTATGCCTCTGCGCCGAGCTATCTCAAGATTCTGGGATTATATTTTAGGCCTCATCGCCCAAATTTTGGGTAAGCAGATCCACAAGGATCCCTTAATGTTTTTATGTAAACCTATAAGATTATTGATAAATCAGTGGATATGTTAGTCCAACCTACTGTATGTGCAAAGCCACCAAGCTGCAAATAGCCACAGGCTGGAAAAAAAAATCACTCTCCATGTCCGCTGTTATAAATAAAATCTGTTATGTGGCATCTGTTGAATATATTACCAGTCTATTTCACTACAAGGTTGAAGCCTTCCCAAGGTCTGGGATCTTTGGTATTGCTACAATGGTAGTTCACCTCCGGACACTATATACAGTACAGATATGTCCTCTTGTATCTTTGCCACGTGTGCGCACGTTTGCCGCACAAGTAGCAAAAATACAAGAGGACACATCTGTAACTGCACCAAAATGTTTCTAACCCTCAGAATTGTAAACACTTACATTGTGCACCCTTTAATCAGTAATAGTCAGTTATCCTTCCTCTCAGGATCAGGTGTGTTTAGTGTTCCTTACCCCTCTTCCCTCCCCCAGTTTTAGCCCCACTTTCCTCCACCCCTACCCTATATTTTACTGTTTCTCATCCTTGAGTTTCCATGTAGCCAAATATTTTGAGGATTTATGCCCATTTCTCTTACTTATAGGGGGAGATGTATCTGGCCTTCAAAATAGATAAAGTGGATCAGTTGCCCAAAGACAGTTAGAAGTTGATAAGCTGCTTAGCATAACCTTTATCTCCACTTTATCTCTCTCCAAGGCTTGCTACATCTCTCCCTAACATTTTTTTTTATTAAGGCAGCTCTCTCAATATACTGTACACTCCAGCATGGGATACTTCTTGTGCTATTTCTAATACACTATGGTACACGGTGTATCCCTCTGGATGACCTTGGGAAGTTTCGTTTTTGATGCATGGGACTGTTATTTCCTGCTGTTATAAATAAACAGTTATTAAATAGGAAATGTAAAAAATGCAGCGTATTGCTTACAGCATAGTAAAAAAAGACATAAAGAGTAAGGGAAAGAAGCAACAGTAAATAGAGCAGCATGTCTATCAATTAAAAGGTAAATATGGAGACTTTAGTGCAAAAAAATAAATTCTGTAAAAAGCCATCCGTTATAATGTTCTAAAGGTTATTTTTAAACATAAACTTAACTTACACAATTTTGAGGATAGTGTTCCTTTAAGAAAAAGAAATAAAAGAGGTCATTGGCAAGACACTGTGGGGGAGATCTATCAAACCTTGGAGAGAGATAACGTACCAACCAATCAGCTCCTAACTGTAATTTTACAGGCTGTGTTTGAAAAATGACAGTTAGGGGTAAATTTACTAAAGTGAGAGCTTTTAGAAGTGGAGAAGTTGCTCATAGCAACCAATCAGATTCTAGCTATTATCTTCTAGAAGGTGCTAGTTAAATGTTAAGTAGAATCAGGCTTGCCTACCCTCCCGATTTGGCCGGGAGCCTCCCGAATATCGGGTGCCACTCCCGGCCCCCCTGAAAGGCAGGCAAGCCTCTCGGCAGCCTCCATCCCTCCCTACCCCCCCGCAGAGTTAATATCAAGACCCCCGCAGCGGGTGACCCGATGATGACACGATTCGCGATGAATCTCGTCATCGTGGCCTCGCCCCCCGCTTTACAGCGCCGGTTATTCCGGCATTGTAAAGAGGGGGTGGGGCCGTGATGACACGATCTCAGGGCCACGCCCTGGCCACACCCCCACAACAACATCATAGTGTGGCCACGCCCCCCATGGTAAGCTGACATTCAGCTCCCTCCCGGGAGGAGGGAGCTAAATGTCGACAAGTATGAGTAGATACTGATTGGTTGCTATGGGCACTTCTAAAAACTCTCACTTTAGTAAATTTACCTCTTAGAATCTGATTGTTTGGTACTTTATTTCCATCCACTTTATCTGACATGACTCTCTGGACGTGTGCAATGTACAGGATCGATATGAAATATCTTGACACCGGAAGACCGGCACCAGAAAAACTCTCCTTTAGGGGTGCCTAACCCTAACCTCCCTCCCTAGTGCCTAAACCTAACCCCCCTTCCCCGCAGCCTAAACCTAAGTCTCCTGAGGGGGGTGCCTAACCCTAACCTCCCCCCAGGGATGCCTAACCCTAACTCCCCTTCCCGTCCCCTAACCCCCCCGGGAGGGTGCCTAACCCAAAGTGCCCCTGGGAGCCCCTAACCTAACCCTCCTCCCCGCGGCTGTCCATGCTCGACGCCCGGCTTACCTTCGATCAGTATGCCGGGCCTTGGGCTCCTGGCGTAGATCTAATGACAGGCGTCCGGATTTCAACACCTGTCATTAGTACCTTGCCGGGATTTGACAGTGATTTGACAGTTGGCAAGCCAGCGGTCGGCATTTCGACCGTCAGCTTCCCGACTGCATCCCCAATGTACCTGGCATCAGCTGTGGTCCTCAGCAGCTAAAGAAGATTAATTAATATGTTACTCTCCACTACCTCAGGATACCAGCACAGCGAGAAATTATGATGTTTGACATCTGTCTAATGGTGATAATTGCAAGTTATACTCATGCAAGGTTTATAGCCGGATTAGCAGGAATAATGATATAAAAATGCTCACAAATGCACTTTTTATCTCACATTGAAAGGCATTCACAGGAACGTATCACTGGATGTTATTGCTAGTACATGAGGATATAAAATGCATCAATAAAATGTTTTTTTTTGTTTATATATTGTGATAACTGGGGTAATTAGCTTGGTAGAGGGTGCATTGGTGCAGTGTTTAGGTGCTTAATGAGGGTCCACACACAGCTTTCAAGTAAATAATTTCAATGGTGCTTTACTACCAGCATGAAAACCAGGAAAACATAAATAGAAAATAATAAACAACCTAGCCCCTATTTAGCGCATCTGACTCACTTCTTGACCCCTGCCTATCATGGTGCAGCTAGTCTGCCAATAAAGTCTCTGCAGGTCTATCGCCGGCTCCAGTCTGGCTTGGCTTTGTTTTCACAGATATACAAACACAGTCTGTCTTGGTGGCCTTCCCTGTATCCTACAGGTATAGGCTTCCTCAGCCTGCAGCCCAGCTGCTTCAACGTCACACAATCTGAGAGGTTTGTGGTCCCCACTGTCTCCTGCAGGTCCAGACTCAGGCCTCCTGGCCCGCAATGGCTTCGCTTAGCTTCACTGGGTTCTCTGGCTGCCACAGTCCCACTTAGACTGTCTCCAATGGCAGCCTGACTGGTCTGCCTTCTCATCAGCCCACACCTGAGCTCTCTCCACAAGGCACCATTACACATCTTCCCAGAATCCTTATATCCTCTGTGTGGGTGGATCTCTCCTGCCCCACACAGACTCTGCGGCTCACCAGCCAGCGCCATCTCTGGTGATACTGCCACAATATATATATATACATACTGTATATAAGCAAGTAGAAAAAGGCTAAAGATGCTGCACACAAATACTAAAGACACTTATTTACAATAAATCGGCTGAGACTTTTTAATTTAGTTTAAACTTTTTAATTTGTTTTAAAAAATATTGCATGTTCCACCATCGTTCATACAAGTAAGGGGACATAAGGGATATTATTTTTTATATGATATTTGTATATTTTAATGTTTGTATTATATTACAGCCCCTCTAGATCTGCAATTGAGCATAACATTTTACTGTTTGGTACAAAATGTGTCCCATTGGATTGAAAGCCAATGGAATGGGTATGATATACCGCCGGCCGATTCCCGTCAGCGGCAGCCCGACAGGAGCAGAGTGCGAAGCAGTGGAAGCCCGACAGCGCTGGAAATCCCGATCGTGGATAGGTAAGTATGTACTAACGTAACCTAACCCCCCTAACCCTAACCCTCCTTAGGGGTGCCTAACCCTAACTTCCCCCCCAAGTGCCTAACCCTAATCCCCCCTCTAAGTGCCTAACCCTAACCACCCCCTTCCCCGCTGCCTAAACCTGTCCCCCGGGGGGGCGCCTAACCCTGAGTCCCCCCCGGGGGTGCCTAACCCTAACCCTCCCTCCCCCTAGCCTAACCCTAACCCTCCCGGGGGGGTGCCTGACCCTAAGTCCCCCCCGGGAGCCCTAAACCTAACCCTCCCCCCCGCGGCTGTCCGCTCGCGGCGCCCGGCATCACTACGATCGGGATGCCGGGCGCCGGTCTCCCGGCGTCAGGGAAATGCGGGCGTCTACATCTAGACGCCCGGCATTTCACCCATGCCGGGATAAGACAGTCGGGAAGCCGGCTGCCGATTGCTTCCCAAAGCCAACACCCAATCATTGCAAATCTGGGGATCAGGTGTGCACTTAGGGGGTTTCCAGTTAGAACCCCTTTACTAATCCTGTGTTTGCCCCTGAGGAGCTACAAAAACAAAAATCAAGCCAATTTATGTATGCAAAAGACTATTTCAGCCTTGTACTAAACTGCAAACTCTTACTGCTACTCTTAAACTCTCTATTGTCAGATGATGGATATAACCAGACATTCTTTTAAACCATAATTGCTAAAATAAAGACACAGACCAAGTTAATGCCGTTCAAATAATAGGTCAGCTTTATTTATTTACAATAATGGGTATGGTGGCAGGGGAAAGAACGGCAAACCACCGGCGCCCACTTGACTTAGGTAAAAGATGTCCAAACCTACCAGGGTCAACTAATCCAATTTAATGGTAAGTGAGATATAAAATACTTGCGAGGGCCAAATCTCCCTTTCTAAGCAAGTGAGGCGGTATCCAACACCCATAGCAATGCACCACTTCGGCCCACTCGGTTGAGAGGTGCCGCTGACCCCAGGGTGAAATTAGCCTAACCAGTGCATTGAAGGGGAGTGCACTGCTCCTACTGCAGCAATATGGATGCTTTACAGATTGCCAGTCTTTCCCGCCACACATGGTTCCCAGCAAGGAACCAGGCCCGCCACCATATTACTTAGCTCACTAAAGCCCCCAACACTGAAAAATGCTCTTCAATGACCAAAAAATTACCCTCCGTAACGTTAACCCCATCCCTGCATCCTGGACTCTGATTAGTTGATGATGCACCACCCTACTACAAAAGGAGCAAAAGAGACAGCAGGAGCAACAGGCAAAGAAGAGAGAGAGAAACCACAAATCCTACCTAACTGCTGAATGAGTGGACCCAAGTGCGCCTGCATGGCAGATGCTGGTGGCGCAGATGAGGATACCCCTGTCACAACAGAGTGCCAAGATTGCTGTGACAGCATGGGGCATCTGAGCACCCATTACTGACACAAGCAGCGCTGCGATTGCTCCAGCATCCAGGGACGTAGTATTACCTGATACTGGCAACCCGCATTAAAGCTGCTACAAAAGGCTGCCAAGCCTGGAGGAGCCCGCAGCATCTGGCATGGGGGAACCCATGCCAGCGGTATGTCTCGGTATTACATAGGGCTGTATATAAGATATGGCATGTTTTGAAGAGCGATGCATGTGGGGTGGTGGACTCGAGTCAAACCTGGTTCTGTATGCAAAATATAGATGATTTGTTTTTTATTTGGGACGGGGATGAGACTTCAATTTAAAATTTTGTAGCTCACCTAAATTCTAATGACTTAGGCCTTAAGGGGTCAGTTCACAGCCAAAAGGGGCCGGGTATGCAAATTACGCGACCGCACTGTCTGGTGTAAGGACGCCCTCTATGTCTTAGAGAGCGATGGCAGAGCGAACGCACACCAGTGTAAAGATGCCCACTTTTCTTTCTTTAACACACGTCATCCCCAGGAAGTGTATGATTAATCAGAACGATCGAGAGCCTTCGGAGCTGCTCGCAGTCCTTGAGGTCGACCCTACCCCACCGCTAGCACTGCGATCTCTGCAGGCTGAAATACAACCATGTGACGTGTACAATGATGCCTCCATGCTAATTATGCACACCCATAAAACACCATTTAGATGCCCAGACACGCCTGCGTTCACAGCACCACTCCCCCGTTCACAAGCACCTTCCCCTGTTACCACCCACAAACGGCACTATCTGTCACTCAAAGTAGCGTCCAGCCTCTGTACTATGAGTGCACGATTACCGGACACAGTGACTGGTTCACGCATTGTGTATTTTGCCGCATACGCAGATGGGCAACAATCGCCCATAGCGAGCCTTCGTGGCTTAGCGTCCGGGTCTGAATAATCCAAGCAGATGTATCAGTCCTTTCTGGAACACGGATATCCCCATAATGTTTTAGACAAAGCTCTCAAAATAGTCAGTGGTATATAAAGACACACTCTCGTGGGTAAGAAAACCAAACCAGGGGCACAGGTTACAGGGAACAGGAGCCTAGCTTTCGTGACTCAATACAATTCAGCTGAAGAAGATATTAGGAATAATCATAAGCAAAAATGCTGCTATTAAATATGGAGCGGTTTTTGGCACCTACCATAGGAGATGTTGATAAAGTGTTGCTTAGAAGGTCCAATAATCTGAAACAACTTTTAGCTCTGAGTGCTTTGAAAAGCAGGACAATGATACATTAGAACTTCAAAATGAACGTGGTTACCACAGAAACCTGAACAAATTGCTCCACATGTGATCATGTTAACCATAGAAGCACCTCAGTAACATACACAAATGAAGAGGTAAAAGGATTTCTGAAATGCCAATCAGAATTTGCTATACATGCCATTAACTGTGGTTTGTGGCATACAATATGTGGGTCGCACTATTCATACACTAAATATATGGTTATTAGAACATAGATGAGGTGTAATCAAAGGTCTACAGTCATATAGTGTTCCTAGGCATTTACAGTCATGTCCAAAAGGTGGTCTCAAAATTCTAACTGTGAAAGCAATTAAAAAAATTAAAGTTACTAGAAGAGGAGTTGATAGGTTCCCAATACTTTGCAAAAAAGAAGCCTTTTGGATATTTAGATTAAATACCCCGACCCCAATGGTCTTAATGACTGTATAGAGCTAAATAAAGTAGAACAAAAATGAGTTAACCACAAACTCAGTCTCCAGGCGCTATTAAATTAATCTGATGATGTTAGATTGTTAATAATATCATAATCTATAGTACGCTGCTCCCCAATAAAGTAGATCTGTTACTACTTAACGGTTAGAGATTATATATATATACAAGAGGAATAGAAAAAATGATTCCACTTGAGGGTGCGCGATATCATAGATTAACTAAGACACAGATGTAAAAAATCATTAATATTTAATAATATAATATAAAAGTATCTAGTTCTTGGCTAGGCTTGCATAAAACCATATACCACACAATTCCAATAATACATATATATATAGAATTATAATGGAACAATATCCTGATATATCCCCACTTAACTATTGATAAACAATAACGTGCCTAGAAACCACTAGAGCAAGCAGCCGATCATATTCTTTCACAATCTCACTCTAGGTAGCAATGCTACAATGCTGCAAGGATTGTTCATATATCCTATCCAATATCAATTGATGATCTCTTATTCATTTATGGAGAAAATATGAAAGGTCCTTTATCAAATGAGGAATAGAACCTCTTAAGTGGCTTCTTCTTGTGGAAAAAAACAAAAAGCAGTTGGGTATAATGGTATCAACTACTCCGATGTAATAGAGCTCTCACTGGCCGTATCCCGTTTTCAATCCGACATCAGTCTTCACCGCTGTTAGCGCGGGTGTTGCACTATCTGTTCATCATTTGATAAAGGACCTTTCATATTTTCTCCATAAATGGACAATTAACTGGCTGATTGGTTAATAGCCCAATAAAAGGATCTGAGAGAGGAGGGCTGGTTGCTTCTAAGGAAACAGCACATAGCCGAGAAACGAAATATGCCATACTTTTTGTTTTGGATGACGTTTGAGAAGTGAGCCAGCACTATAAACAACAAGCGAGTGTAAGAACGCCTTGTCCTATCACATAGCAGCGAGGAAGACTCTCGGTGCTCCACATTACATTTTCCCACATCCCACACCGGGAGCTGCGGCTGACAGCAGCGCTTGAGAACTAATTTTAGACTGCAACCTGATTTGTTCAACTGCTTCTCTCTACAGTTATCTCTAATATACTTATTCTGCTGGTTTACTAATCTGTAACTTATGACTCACATTATTAATATACACCTAATTAATACCAGAAAGGTTTTTGTGAATTAGAACTTTTTTACCACTATTTTTATCATCTTTAGACTTTTATTATTGAATGTGCATGTACTAATAATTAAATTTCTTATGAATGAATTACTAATTGCCACTTGTTGTATAGTCAGTGCTCCACTTTGCTATATAAAATTCTGTATATAAGATTGCTGGCTCTGACCAGCAGCCTGGCTCTGCCCCCTGACCGGATGGACGCTGCAGCGGCATGAGGGGGTGGCACCGCCGGAATCTGGGCCCAACACTCATGCCCGCAGTAGCGGTACACTATTAGGGAACATACGAGAAGCCGCGTCTGCCTCATCGGATTGCTGGGAGGACAGCTGCGGCCACCCAGAAGGGGCAGAAGAGGCCATAGTAGATAAGAGGGGTATGGGGGGGGGGGGCCCAGGCAGGCACCACCTCAAATCCGGCTGCATCAGACAAAAGGGCGAGGATGGCACTGGGAGGGAGACATAGGAAGAGAAGAAGATGAGAGACAGGAGGAAGTGGTGAGGGAGGTAGGGATCACACAGAGAGAAAGAAGTGACGTTAGAATACAGAAAGATGAAAGAGGGAGGTTAGGGACAGAGTTAGAAAGAAAAGAGTATATAGAAATGTAGGCTTATAAGTGACAAAATCAGCTCTACAACCTGCAAATCAGAATCAGAGAAGCAGAATATCCTTACAGACATTACCCATACTCCCAGTAACCACTCCTCCTTAACAACCACCTGTCCCCTGTAACTTTAACAACTGTCAATCCTAAATAGCCCCTCTTTTAACTTTATTAACTCCATCCATCCCTGTCTAGAGGTTTATTTGCCCTCTGTTTTATGCAAACCTCAGTTATCTTACTGCCACTATACTTGTCACAGATGACCTCTGGTAATCAGTCACCAAAAGTTGCAGTTCACGCAACTTTCGGTGCATGTGAACACCAGACAACTCTATAAAATTCAGGGCATGTTTAGGAATCTACATCACCTTGAAGAAGAGCTTATAACAGCTCAAAACACGTTGGTGGCTTCTACAAGCTTTATTCAGACTGTTCCCCATTCCAGAGGACATCACTGAGCCAGTGAGACTCACAGGGTGTATTCTGGAAACATCCTGTTTGCAAACCTATGCTGACCACTGCTCATTTTTTTTTATACGATTCTGTTCTATATGCTCAAATTGTGAGCTATTTACTATCTGCTACTTGTGAGCTAGTGTGTTTTATTTGTTATTCTTACTCAATTGTGACTGGAATATTACTTGCTCCTTGTGAGCTAATTTATTAAATCCTTCTGTGATTTATTATTTTGTTAATACATTTGCTATGTGTTTCTTCTAAGCATTCTTTGCCTAATACTTTATGGCATAATTTTAGACGAATAAGTGTGAGGATTTTAAGTTGTTTTATTTAAAAGGAATCACTCTATTGTATATTTTGAATTGGGTATGGGATCCCGGCGGTCGGGATACAGACAGCGGTATCACAACAGTGAGAATCCTGACTCCCTTAAGGTAAGTACCCTAACCCTTCCCCTCTGCCTACCCTAACCCTCCCTCTTTGGTGCCTAACCCTAACTCACCCCCAGTACCTGAACCTAACCTCCCCCTCCCCACACCCTAAACCTATCTCTCCCCCCTTAGTGCCTACCCTTAACCATCCCCCTAGTGCCTAACTCTAACCCTAAACCTAACCCTCCCCTAAACCCAGATACGTACCTGCAGCCTGTGGAGCTGCCCAGAGAATCCTTATGCTGGGCATACACAGCCAGATAAAATGTCTGTCAGACCGACAGACATTTTATCTGGCCGGCTGCCAGCCGCAGATGTCGCCGGCATACACTGTGAGAGAAATCTCACAGTGTATAGCCCGACATCCGCGCTCCGCCCCCAGGGGAGGAGACATTTCCCTGTTCCTTCCGTAGGAAGGAACACAGGAAATGTCTGTCTGTCGGCCGCGCTGGGCATACACTGCCCGATGCGGCTGACAGTTACCGGGTAAATATCGCATCGAACGGGCATGCTGGACAATCCTGCATGCCCGACCGAGCAATATTTAACCCTCGGTCGCCCGCACACACGCTACAATTATCAGGGCGATCCGCCGATATCAGGTGGATCGCCCCGATAATTGTAGTGTGTATGGCCAGCATTAGTGTAGTGCTCTACATGCCGAAGCCGGCGGCCCCACCCCCTAGATGTGGCATCATGATGTTTAGAGGGCGGAGCCAGCACACGGTGGCACAGTGTCCTGTTATGACACTGCTGTATAGTACACCCTATGCAGCTTAGTGCATGCTCACCAGTACTTAACTGATATCTAGAAGCTGATGATATCTAGAAGTTAATTGGTTGCTATAGGAAAACTCTGCAGTGTCATCTTTAAAAGGTCTGATACATCTCCCCCCTTGATAGTTTAAAATAATGCTAAATTATAGCGATAAGTAATTTATTATCACCTTGATAAATAGCAGCAAAAATATAAAGCACTCGTACTTTGTAAAATAGAAACTTGTTTTTATATGTAGGAACAATAAGTAGAAGCATATAGTATATGCACACAGTTCCTCCTTTTCGGAGGAACAACCTTGCTAAACAGGTGGGAACATTATGTCACAAAAGGACTCTGATGCTGCAATTTTTTTTTATCCAAGCAAGAGTATTCATAACCTAAGAACCACCTCATGCAAAAATCTGTGTGTTGCTGATAGGTACTGTAGACCTTAATCAATCCAAATAAATGTGTAGTGTGAGGACTTGTTGCAAAACCAGCTACAGACGACTGGTAAAAGTATACAATCAACACTGACAACTGCACTTTTTTCTTCTGCTTCTTGCAATCAGCACTTTGCTAAAGGTCAAGTTTAGTACTGACTAAGAGACCTCACCAGAATGCAGTCTTTATAAGTCCTTTACTCCTACCAATTTTGCATGAGTAAAATTTTAATTTAATTTCACACTGGATGAGTCAAGAATCTTGTTTTGTTTCAATGTTTAATGACTTCGACTTCAGTTTCATCTCCCATAATTCTACAGCACTTTTTCCAACCCACCAGCACTATTTTTAACTAGGTCTGACTTTATCATAATATATCTTTCACAACTCTTGCAGGAATGATATGTATTTTGACCATACTTGTAGGATTTTCTAATACCCTGAGCAGAGACTCAGGACCTGATTCAGAGATGTACATTCTCCGATGTTTCCGGATCTGCACATGTGCAGTACCCGTTCTGCGCATGTGCAGAATGGGTCCTGCATTTACACTCACAGATGCCCCCAAGCTGTAGCATGATTGTTATGCTGCAGCAATTGGGGGACGGAGCGGGGGCTTGGCTGCCCACTGTTTTTGGAAATGGGGAGATGCAGATTCTTGGCCTCTTACTTGACCAGCACCCGGTCAGGCTGCGGGAAGCTTCAGCTTACAATCGGACTGCAACCTGCCCCAGGTTGCAGTCCGGTTCCTACCAGTCTCCTGCAACCCCAGGGAACCAATGTTGCTGGACCCGGTAAATAGGAACTGGCTCTGTTGCATTGTGACATTACTCCCTTCCTCTAGGGGTGGGCACCGAACACCACACAAAAGGTTTATGGGGAAGATTCTTGTGTAAATTGCGTAGAAGCTGGGGAGCATGAATGTCTGGACGATACCCAAAACCTTTCTTTAGGGCCCAACCACTTCCAATCCACCAAGTATTGAATAACTCCTCGAGAGATTCTGGAGTTCAGAATCTGTCTGACCTCATATTCCTCATGATGGTCAACAGAGATGGAGGAAGGAGGACAACTAGATGATAAAAACTGATTATTAACCAAAGGTTTTAGGAGGAAGACATAAAAGACATTGGGAATCTTGAGTGTGGATGGAAGTGAATGCATCCAGTCTAATCACCTGTAGAATTTGTAATGGACCCAGACGCGAGTTTCATGGTGTGAACTTTCAGCCTATGGCCCGTATTCAATTTGAGCCGAGCCGCGATACTTTTTTGCCTACATCGCGTGTTTTGCAGGCGGAAAAGTATCACCCCCGCAGTGGCATATCTGTAATGGGTGCAGTGTGTGCAGGGCACACGGGCCCCCTGGGTCCAGGGGGACCCCGCACCGCACACACTGCACCCATATTATTTTAGACTCACCTGTCCGTGGTCCCACGTTGGGTGTCTGCACTGCTCAGAACACCGGAAAATGGCCGCTGCGGCTATTTTTCCGGTGTTCTGCCCATGCACAGTAGACTCCGGGCACTAGAGTGTGCCCGGACTCTACTGCGCATGCACAGAACGCTGGAAAAATAACTGCCACGGCCATTTACTGGCGTTCTGCGCATGCGCAGTAGACTCCGGGCACACTCTAGTGCCCGGAGTCTACTAAGGCTCTGGTGGCTGGCTAGCCACATCAGTCGGCTGCTGGCCACCTGGGAAAGAGGAGGAGGCCCCGCAGAGGGAGTGAACACGGGCCCCCTCCTCTCTTAAGACGCCCCTGCGCTTGCGTGCCCACGTATCACCGTATTCAATTTGAAAGTAGGCAAAAACGGGACCCAAAGAAACTTAAACAAGCGGAAAGCACTGTCAGTTTTGGGGAAATCAGCCTGACACCCCCCAAAAGAAGCTCAGACATGGGGGTTCCCTATGATACCCCCCGATTTGGCTTGCTGAAGGTATTTGGTGTTTTTAAACGGGCTCAATAGCTGCTAAATAGCATTTTGTATAAGTGGTGAAGAACAGTATTCTGGACTTATTTTTGCTGAAAATAACTTAGCCCAGAAAATTTGGTGTACTTGAAAATGGGGGTCAGCATATTTTAAAGTTGCTAAAGTTAAGTTGAAAAAATCGTGAAAAATCCACCTGCCGCATGCACCTGCAATGAAAAAAACACCTGGGGCATATTTGGGGACCCCCCCAGAGTCAAGTTCGCTAGTTTTTAATGGCCAGGTCATGCTCTTGTCTCTGTACTCTATTAAGCAGGTGTTCTAGGAGTTACTTCGTAAAAGGCTTACCAGTGGCATCCATGGTTTGAGCCAGAATATACTGTCACAAAGATTGTATGGATGTTGACCGTATTTGTAGGATTTACTAATACCCTGAGCAGAGCTGTGGAGTCTAGCATATTGGTGGTTTTCACTAGAGACCCCTGCAAAGAGTTTGGGCTTTGCTGTGCCCAATACACAGGCCATGGCCTTCCTACTGTATACGGGGCTGGTGGACTCAGGAGGAACTGAGGGTGGACAGTAAGACTAGTCGCTCTGTGGCATACTGCAGTGTAGTCGACAGAAATGGGTCAAAATCAGGTGGGCAATATGGTACCAGGGAACCATTAGAATTAGGTCAGGGGGAGGCCAAAGTCAGAACCAGGATATCTCTAGAAGCAGTAATAAGGGTTGGACTGGATCTGAACACTTAGAATTACACTGGGAGACAAACACACCAGACACTGGAGTACAGTATATAAGCCTAATAATTTAGCACTGAATAGTGCCCAATGACTTCAGTTGAATTTGGCACCAAACATGATGACACGTTTGACACACCAGGCTTTTTAGATCTCAGAGAGGTGCACAATTCACTTTGGGAGCCACAGCCACTTGCAATCAAGAAAAGGTGATGGTGGCGGTCCCTACAGTGGCTGGGAGAGCGACAGTTGGCCATGAGGGGAGCTACTGCAGTGGGTGCCAGCCAGCACCTGCCCGTGACTAGAAGGAGTTCGGGGCACCAGAGTTGCTGGACCCAGAAAGTAGGAACTGGACTCCAGCACGCTGTTACAATACTTGCCTGGATGCAGCAACATCATGGCACTCTCCCAAATGATCTCTTAGACATTGAGGGACAGCTAAGAATTAGATCACTCTCCAATGTGCTCAAGGCATCCAAAGTCAAGAAATGTGTTCCTCTTGACTGCCAGTTGGAGGTCCTAGAATGGGAACACAACATGATTGTCAGGGTATCTGGATCTCAGAAATACAATCAATTTGGTCTACTGGGAATTCTATTGATTAAAGAGAGATGTTGCCTCCCTTGACCAATCCTGAATTACCTGTGCATGCATAAAGGTGCCTTAGACCCTATCCTGGAGCCCTCTTGATTCCCTGCCCATTCCATAGAAGCCATGGGCCTATATCTGCATATATTTCATCACAGACATCCTGTGCTCTAAAAGTAACACTACCACCCATGAAGTAATAATTCTCCAAGCAAGTCCTGTCTTTGAAAAAAACTGCTATTGGCAGTTTAACTCTCCCAGATGTTCACCAAAGAGGTCTTCATACTTCAGTTACATCCCTTGGAAATTGTTTCTGAGCAAGGAACCCAGTTCATGATTTGAAGGGCCTTCTGCATAGGGCTGTGAATTTCACTCTCATCCTGCTACCAACTCGGATGCCCAGAATGGCTAATGTCAATTGCCTGTATCCCGCCTTCCGGGTCTCGCGGGTTTTGGATTCTATATAAGGTACCCGCGTCGGCGCCATTTTCTCACTCGGCTGTGGACAGTGAAGAGGGAGGCTGGGAGTTAGGGCTGGCTGGACTGTGTAGTGTAGTGCAGTGCAGTGTAGTGTTGTGCTGTGCTGCTGTTGTCCATAGGGGCTGTGTCCACTCCTCCAAAGTCCATAGGGGCTGGCTGGACTGTGTTGTGCAGTCAGTTGTCCATAGGGGCTGTTGTCCACTCCAAAGTCCTGTGCAGTGTCCCAGTCCTAAAGGGGTGCTGTAGTGTTGTCCAGGGGGTGCTCTGTCCATCAGGGGTGCTCCCCCCAAGTGCAAAAAAAATAAATATTTTTTCTGTGTTTGTGAATTGTGTGCGCAGTAGCCGCACGTGCATCCACAAAGTAGTGCCAAGCATGCGCCTGTGTCATAAGTAAAGGGCCGGCTGGCTTGACCGTTAAAGGGTGCTGTAACCCCCAAAGCGCACTCCAAAGCAAATAAAAAATATTTTCTGTGTTTGTGAATTGTGTGCACTGTGGCTGCACGTGCATCAACAAAGGAGCAGCGCCAAGCGTGCGCCTGTGTCCCATAAGTAAAGGGCCGGCTGGCTTGTCCATTAAAGGGTGCTGTAACCCCCAAATTGCACTCCAAAAAAAATAAAAAAAATAAGAGATATGGTAAGAACTTACCTTTGTTATCTCTATTTCTACGAAGTCCATAGGGTTCCACAGGATACCTTGGGGTATAGGTGATGATGTCAGGCATCGGGCACCATAGAGTTAAGTTTTCAGCCTCCCAGGAAGCACTAGGGTCCCCCTCCTATACCCTGCCCCCAAGCCAAGGCATCTCAGTTACGTACCAAGCCATAGGCCAGAGGAGGATAAAGAAGAGAGAGAAAAAAGATCTGGATACACACAAGAATCACATTCTAACCAGAGGGAGACGGAAAACCGTGACCAGAATAAAGCCCATCTGCAGCACAGGTGCGACAGGGCGGGAGTCCTATGGAACCCTATGGACTTCGTAGAAATAGAGATAACAAAGGTAAGTTCTTACCATATCTCATATTTTCTACTTCAGGGTCCATAGGGTATCCACACGATACCTTGGGGATGTCCCAAAGCAGTATCCTTCAAGGGTGAGGATGCTCCTGTGCTGAAAGGAGAATCCGCTGCCCAAAGGAAGCATCCTGAGAGGCAAAGGTGTCAAACGCGTAATACCTCACAAATGTATGGACTGAGGACCACGTGGCAGCCTTGCAGATCTGGACTGCAGAGGCACCACGTCGAGCTGCCCACGAAGGACCCACAGACCTAATGGAATGAGCCCTCACAGAGGATGGAACCGGCAGGCCTTCATGAAGGTAAGCTTCTGAAATGGCCATACGGATCCAAGCTGCCAAAGTTTGCTTTGAAGCAGGCCAACCCTTTTTACGGAAGCCATAGAGGACAAACAAGGTGTCCGACTTCCTAAACGAAGAAGTGCGGTCAACATAAATCCCTAAGGCCCGCACAACGTCCAAAGTGGCCTCACCCACCGACAGGTCAGGTGAGTTAAAAGCCGGCACAACTATTTCCTCGTTGATATGAAAACTGGAAACAACTTTGGGAAGAAATTCAGGACGAGTGCGCAGCACCGCCCTGTTCCCATGAAAAATCAAGAAAGGGGGTCTACAAGAGAGAGCCCCTAAATCAGAAACACGTCTGACTGAAGCGATGGCCAGAAGGAAAATTGTTTTAGCTGTCAGCCATTTAAGATCCACTGAGCCCAGTGGTTCAAACAGCGGTCCCTGGAGAGCCCTTAGGACCACAGCTAAATCCCAAGGCGCCACCGGTGGAACAAATGGCAGCTGAATTCGAAGAACACCTTGCATAAAGGTGCGCACATCAGAGATTTTAGCAATCCTATGATGGAACCAGACAGACAGGGCAGACACCTGCACCTTCAAAGAAGCAAGGTGAAGCCCATGATCTACTCCCGCCTGTAGGAAGGCTAGCACTCTAGACAGACGGAACTCCCAAGGTGCATAACCTCTCGGTCGACACCATTGGAAGAACGTATGCCACACACGATGGTATATTCTTGCAGAAGACGGTTTCCGAGCTCTCAGCATAGTGCGTACTACAGAGCTGGAAAACTCCTGGACCTTTTAACATGGCTGTCTCAACAGCCACACCGTCAAAGACAGCCGAGTCAGGTCTTGGTGAAGACAAGGACCCTGTGACAGTAGGTCCAGTCGTAGCGGCAACCGCAGAGGGATGTCCACGGACAGACCCTGAAGGTCTGAGAACCAGTGCCGTCTGGGCCACGCGGGAGCTATCAACAGGAGCGTCCCTCCTTCCTGTTTGAATTTCCGGATTACCCGTGGAAGAAGGGAAAACGGACGAAAGAGATAGGCAAACCGGAACGTCCACTGGACGGACAGGGCATCCACCAGAGACGCTTTTTCATCTCTTGTGTGAAACCCGTACACCGGCAATTTGTTGTTGTGCCGTGACGCCATGAGGTCAATCTCTGGAAGACCCCACCTGTACACCAGAAGTTGAAAGACGTCCTGGTGCTAAGACCATTCCCCTGGATGAACGTCCTGGCAACTGAGAAAGTCGGCCACCCAGTTGAGGACTCCCGGGATGAATACTGCTGATATGGCTGGGAGATTGCGCTCCGCCCAGATCAGGATGCAGGACACCTCTATGAGTGCCGCCCGACTTCGGGTTCCTCCTTGCCGATTTATGTAGGCTACGGTGGTGGCGTTGTCTGACTGGACCTGCACGGGATGAACGTGGAGAACCCAATGGGCCTGCTGGAGAGCATTGAAAACGGCGCAGAGTTCCAAGATCTTTATCGGAAGCTCCTTTTCTGCCTGAGTCCACCTGCCCTGGAACAAGTGTGGACCCGAGACCGCTCCCCAGCCCCGAAGACTGGCGTCCGTCGTCAATAGGACCCAGTTCGCCACCCAAAACGGACCCAAAACGGACGACCCTTGTTGAGATGGGTCGTCTGCAACCACCAGGCAAGGGACAGGCGAACCTCCGGAGTGAGCACCATCGTCTGGGACTTGAGACTCTGAGGCAGTCCATTCCATTTGGACAGGATCAGTTGCTGCAGAGGTCTGGAGTGAAACTGGGCATATTCCACCATGTCGAATATGGACACCATGGAGCCCAGTAACCTCATTGCCGAGTGAAGAGACACATGGCGACTCTGCAGACAACTGTGCACCCTCAACTGCAAGGCAGAGATCTTTTCCCCGTCACAAAGATCCTCTGCTGACTGGAGTCCAACAAGGCTCCAAGGTGCAGAATCCTCTGAGACGGGATCAGGGTGGACTTTTGCCAGTTTATCAACCAGCCGTGCCGTTGCAGTACTGCAATCGTCAGATCCAAATGGTGTAGAAGGAGCTCCGGAGATCCTGCCACCAACAGAAGGTCGTCTAGGTACGGCAACATGCGGACTCCCTGCAGCTGCAGGGAAGCCGCCATGACCGCCATAACCTTGGTGAACACACATGGTGCTGTCGCCAGGCCAAAAGGTAATGCCCGGAAGTGGAAGTGATCGTTGTGGATTGCAAACCTGAGGAACTGTTGATGATGGTGCAAAAGAATAGTGACATGCAGGAAAGCACCCTGTATGTCCAACGACACCATGTAATCTCCAGGTTCCAGCGCCAGAATGATGGACCATAGGGTCTCCATCCAAAACCTCGGCACCCGCAAGGACTTGCTGAGTGCTTTTAGGTTGCGGATCAGACGGTACGACCCATTGGGTTTCTGCACCAAAAACAGATTGGAATAGAAACCCCGGCCCCTCTGGGAGAAAGGAACAGGCACGATAACTCCAGCCTGGAGCATAGTGTGCAAAACCTTCTGCAGTTCCGAGGCTTTGTTCCGGTCTGATGGAAGACCCGTGGTGAAGAATCGGGATGGGGGCCTGTGCCGAAAGGAGAGGGCATACCCTTGAGAAACCACCTTGTGAACCCAACTGTCTGTCGTGGTTACCGACCAACACTGGGCGAACCGTAGCAGGCGGCCTCCCACTCTGTTATCCCCCAAAGGGAGGCCCGGACCGTCAGGCCGCAGGTTTGTCATCGGACTTAGGGGCCGGACGTCTGGTACTCCAGGCCTGCTTCCAGGGCTTGGCCGATTTTTTGGGGCCAGCCTGACGGGGAAAGGACTGTGCTTTAGGCCTACCCTGGGCCCTGTAAGGCCGAAAGGACTACGTACCTGAACTGGAAGGAACTGCAGCAGACAGGAGACATGCCAATTTGGCTGCCGCCAGCGTGGCTACAATATTGTCCAGATCCGGACCAAATAGGACTTCTCCATTAAAAGGCAAAGCTTCCAAACCCTTCCAAGATCGCAACCATAAGGTGCGACGAGCCGCCACAGCTCCCGAAGAAACCCGAGTATTTAGGGTACTGATATCTAAAGCCGCTTCATTAATGTAAGTGGCCGAATCCTGAAGATTGCCTATCAACTCGGTCTGTTCAGCCGAACAGTCAGAATCGAAAGACACCTCCAAACTATCAGCCCAGCGCTCCATAGCTCTGGCTACCCAACAAATGGCCATAGCCGGCCTGGCTGCTCCCCCCCGCGAGGGAATAAATGGACTTCAGGCAGATTTCCACCTTACGGTCCGTGGCATCCTTTAAGGAGGACATGGAGGGCATGGGCAACGTGGCACTTCGGACCAGGCGTGTCACATGAGAATCCACCTGTGGTGGGGATTCCCACTTAGCAAAATAATTGTCCGCAAACGGATAAGCCACTGCTAAACGTTTTTGAGGCTGATACCGTCTGCCAGGATGTTTCCACCAATTGACCCGAAAGAGGAAACACTGTGGCGTCACCCTTAACATCTTTGAAAAAGGCATATTTGGATTTTGATACCGGAGGTTCATCATCCTCAATAACTAAAGCTGTGCGGACTGCACGAATAAGGCCAGGAACTGGAATATAAACCTTAGACTTAGCGTCCGACTCTTTAATACGGAGAGGTTCTTGGTGCGACAGATCCAGAATCTCCCCATCATCGGTCGTCCCCTCGTCATCCTCATAAGGAGTGGACAGAGATGCCACCGGCCGCTTGTGAGGCCGCAACACAGACTCCCCTTGTAACACGTATGACAAATGCTGCATAGAACTTGTCAGAGAATTAACCCACGCAGGCTCCTGAGAGACCTGAGGAGGGGAAATAGGGAGACTGTGGGGTACCATCAGTTGTCTCGGGAACCCCAGCATGGGTGATGACACCACTGACTGCTGGGACAATCCCATTTGAGGGAACGCAGGTTGCGGAGCTAACTGGCCCACCAGGGTTGTAAGCGCTTTAGCGAAACAAGCCCAGGGCGGTTCCTGTACCGGAGCCGTGACAGTAATTGGCCACGTCAATAAAAAACACGGCCGACATAGCCCCTCCGCGCTACCCTCCCCCTCCGCTATAGGTACCTTACATGTAGTACACAGAAGCTGGAGAGGAAACTCACTTTCAGACATGATGGCAAGTATGTGACCCCTCTCACTGATACGCGTTAGTATAGTGAGAGAACCGCCCTGCAATCACCGCACCGCAAGGGCTTTAGCAGAAGAAGAGCAGGGACAGTGAAAAGGCTGACAGTAGAAAGTGAAAGTACAGGCAGCAGACGCTAGCAGCAGTCACATACGATGCAAAGAAATCAATCCCTGCACTATCAGCGCTGATCCTCAACTACGCAGACACAGGGCCTGGTAGGACTCAGCGCTGCATACACAGACCTGTTCCAATGGAGGAGAGGTATGCTGAGGGACCCAGACCACGATGCCACCGATCAGCAGCTTTCAGCAGCATTCACCATGCTTCCATAAAGATGGCCACCGAGGAGCAGAGAGGAGGCCGGCCTGGGGGAGGAGCGCTGCCACAGGGCCAATCGGCAGGTGCAGAGAGGGCTGTGTGCAGCGGGGGAGGCGCCGGCTGTGTACAGGGAAGGCGCGCTCCCCTGGCATGCAATTAAACCCTGGGATGCCGCAGCGCTACCGCTCAGCTCCGGTCTGCTGTCCCAGGGGGGTAGTGGAAGCGCAGGTCCGAAACCTGGCTCCACGCTGCAGCCAGTCCCCAGGGAGCCCACTGCCTGGGGACTCTGGACCATGTTCCAGCGGGGACCCACCACAGGACCCCGCTGCTTACCGCCTGTCCCCCTTAAATCCGGCCATGGTCCCAAACATCTGGGGTCCCCGCTAGCTGTGACCCCAGATGCCTACCAGCATCCCCGGATCAGTACCGGCGATCTGGTACCGGCGGGGGGTGTAGGGAAGGCAGAATGGACGTCAAGAATAACTGTCCATGCTGTACCTCCAGATGTGCAGCCACAGCTGCCTTGTAGAAAAACTTCAGGGGCTATCCTTAGCCCCCCTCTAAACAGGTGCATCCGACTCTGATGCCTGATGTCATCACCTATACAACAATGTATCCTGTGGATACCCTATGGACCCTGAAGTAGAAATATATATTTTTGTGTTTGTGAATTGTGTGCGCAGTAGCCGCACGTGCATCAACAAAGTAGCGCCAAGCTTGCGCCTGTGTCATAAGTAAAGGGCCGGCTGGCTTGACCGTTAAAGTGTGCTGTAACCCCCAAAGTGCACTCCAAACCAAATAAAAAAATATTTTCTGTGTTTGTGAATTGTGTTCACTGTGGCTGCATGTGCATCAACAAAGGAGCAGCGCCAAGCGTGCACCTGTGTCCCATAAGTAAAGGGCCGGCTGGCTCATTTCTTAAAGGGTGGTGTAACCCACAAACTGCACTAGTCTCCAAGAAAAATAAAAAATTACTTTCTGTGTTTGTGTGCGCCTTAGCCGCACGTATATATCAATATAACATAAATGGAGGACCAGACTTTCTCCGCTAAAAATAAAATAGGGAAAGATCAAGAACCACTTCCTCCTAGTGCTGTTGCTGCTGCTGGGAGTTGTTCATCATCCCAGAGAGGAAGTAGGAACACCACTACTTTTACTAAACAATTGACCCTCCAACAGTCCTTAGCGAGGAGGATGAAGTACGACAGCAGTCATCCTGAAGCAAAATGTATAGCTGAGGCCTTGACTGCTATGTTGGTGTTAGACGTGCATCCGGTATCCGCCATTAGTGCAGTGGGATTTAGACAATTGATGGAGGTAGTGTGTCCCCGGTTCCAAATCCCATCTAGATTCCACTTCACTAGGCAGGCGATACCAAGACTGTACAGAAAGGTCAGAAAAAGTGTCCTCAGTGTCCTGAAAAATGCCGTTGTACCCAATGTCCACTTAACCACGGACATGTGGACAAGTGGAACAGGGCAGACTAAGGACTATATGACTGTGACAGCCAACTGGGTAAATGTATCACCTTATGCAGCAACAACAGCAGCGTCACCAGTAGCAGCATCTCAGAAATGCCAGCTCGTTCCAAGGCAGGCTACGCTGTGTATCACCGGTTTCAGTAAGAGGCACACCGCCGACAACCTCTTAGAGAAACTGAGGGAAATCATCGCCCAGTGGCTTACCCCATTTAGACTCTCCTGGGGATTTGTGCTATCTTACAATGCCACCAATATTGTGCGGGCATTACATCTGGGCAAATTCCAGCACGTCCCATGTTTTGCTCACACAATAAACTTGGTGGTGCAGAATTTTCTGAAAAGCGACAGGGGCGTGCAGAAGACGCTTTGGGTGGCCCGAAAAATTTCTGGCCACTTTTGCCATTCAGCGACTGCGTGCGCCTGTGTCATAAGTAAACGGCTGGCTGGCTTGTCCGTTAAAGGGTGCTGTAACCCCCAAAGTGCACTCCAAACAAAATAAAAAATTCTTCTTTTTTTTTTTCTGTCTTTGTGAAATGTGTGGGCTGTAGCCGCACCTGCATCCCCAAAGCAGCAGCGACAAGCGTGCATCTTTCTGTTAAAGGGTGGTGTAACACTCAAAGTGCGCTCCACAAACAATAAAAAAAATTCTTTTTTTTCTGTCTTTGTGAATTGTGTGGGCTGTAGCCGCAACTGCATCCTCAAAGCAGCAGCGACAAGCGTGCATCTGTCTGTTAAAGGGTGATGTAACCCCCAGAGTGCGCTCCACAAAAAATAAAAAATTCTTTTTTTTTCTGTCTTTGTGAATTGTGTGGGCTGTAGTCGCAACTGCATCCTCAAAGCAGCAGCGACAAGCGTGCGTCTGTCTGTTAAAGGATTACTTCGGTGACAGCATCTAAGTAGGCATGTCAGACAGTCCGTACCTGTACTGGCAGGAAAAAGAGGCAATTTGGAGGCCTCTGTACAAACTAGATCTATTTTACCTGAGTTGCCTCCCCTCCAGTGTGTACTCCGAAAGAGTGTTTAGTGCAGCCAGGAACCTTGTCAGCGAAAGGCGTAGGAGGTTGCTTCCACAAAATGTGGAGAAGATGATGTTCATAAAAATGAATTATCAACTCTTCCAGGGAGACCAGCCTCCAGAATTTACAGAGGGACCTGTGGTGGTGGATTCCAGTGGGGACGAATTAATACTCTGTGAGGATGAGGATGTACACAACACTGAAGAGGGTGAGGAATCAGTGAATGAGGAGGATGAGGACGACATCTTGCCTCCGTAGAGCCAGTTTGTGCAGGGATAGATTATTTGCCAGCTTGTTTTGTGGGGGCCCAAACGAACCAATCATTTCAGCCACAGTCGTGTGGCAGACCCTGGCGCTGAAATGACTGGTTTGTTAAAGTGTGCATGTCCTGTTTATACAACATAAGGGTGGGTGGGAGGGCCCAAGGACAATTCCATCTTGCACATCTTTTTTTTCTTTGCATTATGTACTGTTTGCGGCCTAGTTTTTCAAACTGCCATCCTGTCTGCCACTGCAGTGTCACTCCTAGATGTGCCACGTGTTTGTGCCGCCCACTCGTGTTGCTTAACATAGTCATCCATCTACCTCAGTGCAACCTTTTGGACATAAAAACACTATTGTGATGTGGGAGGTGTTCAGAATAGACTGGAAATGAGTGGAAATTAAGGTTTTTGAGGTTAATAATAGCATAGGAGCAGAAAAATCAACACATTCTGTGATTTAAGCTGTTTTTATGCTTTTTAAAAAAAAAAATACAGATCCAAAACACAAAACCCAGAACCCAAAACACCAAAGGGTGGTTTTGGCAAAACCATTCCAGATCCAAAACACGAAGAAAGATCCAGATCCAAAACCAAAACACAAAACACGAAAAGTGGCCGGTGCACACCCCGAGTATGGAGAGAAATTGTTACAGGTCTCTTCAAGGGTAGTCCCTTTCTAGTTAAACAAATGTTTCCACCTGGGGTCATCCTGTCTTCCAAAGCTCTTTCTATGGTTCTTTATGTAAAAAAGGCTCTACAGTAAATTATTTTCAGAGTATTGTGGAAGAGTCTGGAGGAGTGGCAACACAATGTGACAGGTCAGGCAAGTATCACGCATGACAATTTGGTGTGGGCCTTGCCACAAGCAACATTGCACTAGTAAAGGGCTAATTCAAACTGGAACTTACATTATATACATTGGACCATACACAATAAGTGTGAAGGTAAATCCAGTGGATTACTGGTTATGGCTGCCACCTTCTTTCCAGATTCATTCAGTGTTTAATGTATTCCTTCTGAAATGGTGAAGAAACACCCATCCAAGTCAAAAGATGGTTCCTGCTCTGATATTAGAGAGTACCCAGGAATACATCAGCCAGTTGGTTATTGACTCCCACAGGAATGTAGGAGATGTGTACAGTGGGTTGGGTACGGGATGCTGGCATTCGGGATCCCGGCAGTCAGATTCCCGGCACCGTCATCCCGACTAGGTTACCATCCCGACAGCTCCAGGTAAGTATCCTAACCTAACCCTACCCCTTCCTCTCCGGTGCCTAAACCTAAATTCCCCCTAGTGCCTAAACCTAACCTCCCACTCCCAGCAGCCTAAACCTAACTCTACCCCCTTTGTGTCTTACCCTAACCCACCTCCTAGTGCCTAACCCTAATCACTAACCCATCCTCCAACCCTGCAGGTATTCCGATTAGTGTCAGGATTCTGGCATTGACATTCTGACTGCCGGAATCCCCGCTATCGGGATATTGAACGTATCCCGTGTACAGTACCTGCTGAACTGGAAATATTAAATTGGTTGATGTTCTTTCGTCCAGCTTCAGCATGACAGTCATAGAGGTTTGCATCCGGAGGATGTGTTTTCTCTAATTCAAAGCAGCACACCAGGCTTTACACTGACTGCAGATGCCTTTTGAAATTTTCATCTGTAACCCGTCCAGAAGCAGTGGCTTCGTACATAAAGCCCCTCATCCTTTAACTTACAAATTTGTAGGGATGTAGTTACCATCTTGGTGGTTGGGATGCCAGCTCTCAGGAATCATGACAGCAGTTGGAATCCCAGCACCAGAACCCTGACCGCCGGCATCCTGATGGTAAGTATTATGGTTAGGTACTAGGGGGAGGGTTAGAGTTAGCCTGGGGGGGGTTCTGGTTAGGCTGCGGGGTGGAGTGTTAAGGTTAGGCTGTGGGAGGGGAGGGTTAGATGAAGGTTTAGGGTTAGCATACTTACCTTCTAGGTGTTGGGATTCTGACTGTCGGGATACCGCTGTCGGTATTCTGACCACCGAGATCCCATACCCAACCCATTTACAAAATGGCATCTCCCTTGTGCAGAGGTCAATGGATCCACTTTAAGAATTAGATGGGGCTTTTATTGACTGGACAAACAGTGTCATAAATGTATTGCAGTTTTCTAAAAGAAAAAGGGGGCGGGGGATGTACAGTAGCCCAACTTCACTCATTTTCTGTACAACTCTATAGGGTGCACAGCAAAATCTGATGTTTCAATCGTACCTATGGCTTTCTGATTGCACTTTTCAGACATTGCCAGGAATGGAGCTCCCCCCTAAGAACCCATAGAAAAATGCTGTGGGAGGCAAATTTCTCAATACACAGACAGCAATTCTGCAAATGAAATATAACACTTTAATTTTGTGCTTCTGTTTTCCATTTTATTCCTTCAATTGTTAGAAAAAAAACACAAGGAGCCACTCAATGAAAACATTTAATACTTGGCTTAAAAGCTTTCTTTAAATGAAGAAAACAGCTATGTCCCTACCGCATTCCATTAAAAAACAACTATATCAAATGGGCAATCTTGCATTTTTTAATAAAAATAGGCATTTTCACGCGACATGAAGAACAGCCAGTGTGCTGAGATATAAACTCAAAAATAATTCACCAAAAAAAAGAAAACGGAAAGCAGTAGGTCTTTTTTTCACCCCTTTAAAATATTATGACCTATTCAGCCATGTATAATTCATGCGTCTCAGCATGAGGTGTGATTGAATGCTGCGGAATGAAAGTTAAAACACTCAGAAAGCCGGCCAGTTTGATGATTCCACTAAACAATCAGAGCGGATTATAAAAAGTTGAAAAATGCCTCATAAAAACGGTTATGTCTTGCAGAGGAAATCTAGGTTTTAGCCTTTTCCCTAGCAGAACAGGCACAGTAAAACATATTTTGCTTTAACCTAATAATTAGACGTCTGTGGATGCAATGTCCTACAGCACATCCTATTAAAACAAAATCTATTATATTCATTTTCACTGTTAGACAGGATACTGGTCTCAGTTTGTCATTTAGTTAGACAAGAACTTTTTTTTATATAAACAGTAAATGAAATCATTTGGCCCCATACATGCATCACCATTTCTGTATACATACTGCTGGGGACATTACTCAGGGGGCACTACTACTGGGGGCATTACTCAGGGGGCACTACTACTGGGGACATTACTCAGGGGGCATTACTCAGGAGGCACTACTACTGGGGACATTACTCAGGGGGCACTACTACTGGGGGCATTACTCTGGACATTACTATTGGGGACAATACTAAGGGCATTACTATTGAGGGCATTACTCAGGCGGCAGTACTACTGGGGACATTACTCAGGGGGCACTACTACTGGGGGCATTCTTAGGGGGCACTACTACTGGGGACATTACTCAGGGGGCACTACTACTGGGGGCATTACTCAGGGGGCACTACTACTGGGGGCATTACTCAGGGGGCACTACTACTGGGGACATTACTCAGGAGGCACTACTCTGGACATTACTATTGGGGGCAATACTAGGGGCATTACTATTGAGGGCATTATCAGGGGGCACTGCTACTGGGGACATTACTCAGGGGGCACTACTACTGGGGGCATTACTCAGGGGGCACTACTACTGGGGACATTACTCAGGGGGCACTACTACTGGGGACATTACTCAGGGGGCACTGCTACTGGGGGCATTACTCAGGGGGCACTACTACTGGGGATATTACTCAGGGGGCACTACTACTGGGGGCATTACTCGGGACATTACTATTGGGGCAATACTTGGGGCATTACTATTGAGGGCATTACTTAGACGCACTAGTGATGTCAGTAGGTCCTCCCACAAATGCCAGGCATTCCTAAAGGAATGCCTGCATTTGTGCAACCACCCCCCCTCCCCGCCTACAAAACGGGGCGAGCTGTCACTCACCATCAACAGCCGCCCCGTCTTATAGCGAGACCCGCAGCGACTGAGCTGCAGTCGCTGGACGGGTCTCGTACATGTGCACGCCGGAGGTGGCGCATGCGCAATGGGGTAACATCGAGCCACTTGCGAGTGCTGTGCACTTGCGAGCGGCTCTGAATCAGCCCCTAAATGCCTTTCTACAAAAGTGTGCACTGGAATACAGTTGAAATGTTGATGTGTTATGCTGTTTAAACACACAAACTGTGTTTTTGGTTAATCTGAAACGTCCAAGATGTGCAAATGTTTATGTTATTATTATGTAATCATAGACAGCGGCATTCAGTCAGAATCCCGACACCCATAAGGAAACAAGGTAAGTCTAACCTAACCTCCCCCCCAAGTGTCTAAGCCTAACCTTCCCCTCCCCTTCACCATAAACCTAAAACTCCCTCCCCGACGCCTAAACCTAACCGCCCCCCTAGTGCCTAAACCTAACTTCCCTCTCCCCGCACCCTAATCCTAACCCTTCCTCTCTGCTGCCTAACCCAGCCCTCCTCCTAGTGCCTAACCCCGCACCCTAACCCTCCCCTAACTGGCTATACTTACCTTCAGGATGCCGGCGGTCGGGATACTGGTGCTGGGATCTCGATGATGTCATAATTTCGGCACCGGTATTTAGACCGATAACATCCCGAATGCTGGGATGCCGACTACATCCCCCATAGACAGCCTTGAGTGACTGGGAATGGGGGAGTCAGTCAAAAATAATTATTCTCAGCACTTGCTCCATGCCTAAGCTAAATTACCACCACACCTGCTGCAGAATAATTAAGAGATAATTGCCCACCTCACAAACACTGAACCATACTTGAAAGAGATCACAGGAGTGACCGAAATGCGTAGTTGCTTTGCTCTTTGGTGATTCATCCAGCACGTGTAGACCCTGATACACCGGGACTAGCAGCCGCAGTGGTGAGCTTATCGGAACACCCTCCTGATATAGACAGCAGCCGGCTGGCAGAGAGACGATTTGTGCCTGCAGCTGACCGGAGACGCTAATTATCAGAGAGCGCCGCACAGGTGAACACACCGGGCGCCAGCAGAGGTCTCATGTACACTAGCCAGCGAAGTACACAGCGGCTGAAGCTAACGATGCATGTCAACTATGGGTGAGCTCTTGTTAAACAAAGACATTTATACGCACAGAGACTCGTTACATCATGTGTGTTCCCAGCGTCTAAGTCCTGGGTCTCATATATATATACTATACTGGAGGCATTTCCACTGGTAACAAACTTATAACAAGCTAAATAACTTTAAATAAGACTGTTCTCCTTTTTTTACAATACAAGTGTGTTTTTTCATCTGCACAAAAATAAAACTATTGGCACAAAAGGTTGGACTTTGGACATTAAAAATATATTCAAGCTATTCTGCTAAATCATGGACATTTTATTGCTTATTGTTTCAATTTAATGTTGCAAGGTTTGTGTGGTACTAACGTGCGAATGTAACTCATTGCTGCTATTCTTTTACAAGTTGGTATTTACCTGATTTTATGGGACATGTATTATTGAATAAATTATTTTTTATGAATTACACCAATCATACCAGCGCAGAATTATATTTGTATGGGAATGGGGGAGTGGTGAGAGAGCACTCTGTGCACTTTTCTATCTCTCTCTTCCATCTGGGCACCAAGACCAAGAGCCGTCGGTGGTATGACCTCTGACCTGGCAAGTGTGCTACTATGCATGTATACAAATGCGTCCTCATACATCTACCCTCAATATTCCATGTGTCGTGAGATGCCTGGCGCGAATGAGCTGCCAGATCCCGTGTCTCGGCTTGTGCAGGATGTCTTCTTGCATATTTTTTACCTGAAAATATGTCTTAGTTGCAAACGGACATGACAAACCGCTTTATGAGACTGCAATGATTAATAGGATATGAGACACTTGTATATCTATCTGTTTGCATCTATCCAAAAGATGAGATGGAATGTTTGCTGCAACTGCAGCAATAGTGTATGAGGACACATGTGCACCTAGGTGCACTACTACTACAACCAGTATTAACTCCATATGCTCCTGGCTGCAACTGTATATCCTGTATCCTGTACCTGCTGCATACTTGCATTAACCCAGTGTTTTTCTGCACCTGCTTTCTACCAGTTAATATACCAATACCAGGTAAAGTAATCTGCTGTGTGGACTAACCTCCACACCGCTGACACCTATTACCATAATAGGATCTGCCATTAGAGCAAACACAGTGGGTTTTGATCATGATGGCGGCAGTCAAAATTTATGTCACAGTGAGACTATGCATCGGTCTGTTCACCTGAACTTGGAACTTTTACAGCCTCACCACCCACCATTGAACAGGTAATGACATGACTGAAGCAAAGTGTTCAGCACCATAAATGATAAATATGGATTTTGTCTGAATTCTGTTGACACTGAGACCTTCAAGTTTATAACATTCATGACAAGTATTGGTACATATGCCTTCCTATGCCTGACTTATGGTCTAACCATGGACACAGAAACATGATTAGCTCAAGCTCATGCTCATAGGAAGTCCCCTACATTGGGCATCTCTTAACCAGCACCAAATCTAATGAAAACTGTAGCCATATGATAAATGCCATTCTCCTTCTCATTACTTTTAATGTGTGACAACAATTGTGATGCCTGCACACAACTCACAATATAGGCTATATGCTGTATGTTTTCGACTTGGCAGGCCTTGTTTGCTACCAGAGCCCACATCTGAGACCAAATCCAGATATTCCCAGATTGATAAAGGACTGTTAGTATAGTATTCATGTGCAAAAAATTATTACTTGATTTGTGGTCGCCCCGCCACAGTTGAAATGACCATCGTCCTCTTGTGACTTTCCTGTGGAATCCGCTCCACACAAAATCTTTTCGCTTACAGAGGAAGATGTTGCAAAGAGACATTTTGACTTACTAGTACAGCAAGGATCTGTTTGTAGCTGATGCTGTCCTACGTGTACTTAACTTTGGCTGACTGTGTGACTCAAATAGACAAATTTGAGGTCATAGAAAAAAGAAAATTGCCCCCCAGCACACTGCAGATAAATCAAAAATACTTGAATCCTACATGATAATAAAAATTCAGAGGTATTGGTTTCCATACATTTGCAAATATATGAATAAGCGCTGGGCCGTCGTCAAGGCTCCTCAATACCAGCGTCCCTAAAATTAAGGGGTTCACGTCCGAGAAGCAAGGCACCCCAAAAAATTCCAGCCAAGGACCATCCCCAGGGCATCACATGAAAAGGGGAAAAAAGGTGATAGTGAAGTGTTAAAGGATAGGTGTGTAAAGATAAATCAATAAGTGTTAATGAGATGTAAAAGAATTAAAATGACATAAATAATACACAAACGCATAGAAAAGTGAAAAAATATTCTATGTGAATTAAGTGGTGATGCCATGAGCAAGGTCCAGCCAGAACAATCCCGGGGGCCCCACTCTCAAACGCTCACCCCAAAATAATTATTGCTACATAATAGTAGCACCCACTCTGGGTCATATAATAACAAATTGATGTACTGCATGATAACAGTACATGTATGAGCTGAGAGCTAGCTTATCTTGGAGGTACCCCAAAAAACCTCCACATGGCACTATAAGGATCAGCACCTCCTCCTAATGCTGACTCCTTTCATGCCTCCAAACTGCAAGCAAAAAATATGGTAGTTGCTCAATCAGCTTAATATACTACAGGTGTTTGTAAAGGGCGGGGGTTACACTGACCCTACCACAAGGGTCTCGTCGCAAGCCCGATGGTCGCAATGGTCTTGACCATCGCGACCATCAACCTGGCCGCTCGCAATAGCTGCGGGTGGTCACCCACAGCTATGCGAGCGGCCAGGAGGCCACGCAAACAAAAAACAAAACACCCAGATTCAGAGCGTCCATCTCTGAATCAGGGCCTCAGTCCTCACGGACCCCAAAACAAGTTCATACCGATGAAATTTGGGATATACAGGAAAGAAGAGAACAGAACGGTACTCCCTGATTAGCCAAAAATATCATATGAAAAACACATAACAGTGTCTCTAGGTTGGAATTGCCTAGAGAAATATCATACATGGGATTTCTATAGTCTAATAAATAAGGATATTATAAAGATATTAATTAGTATACCTAAATCGAAAATAGAAAAACATGAAAAGTGGAAAAATAGTAAAATTAAAACATAAGGGAGGAGTGAGGAGATTAATCCCTCTAGATGTGATATCGCTGGGGCGGTACACCTGTCAAACCGTAACGCAGGTGTCCTAAGGCGAGCTCAGGGAGGACAGAAACCTCCTGTGGAGCAGAAGGGCAAAGTGAAATATAGGTGAAATTAATGTGATGAACAGTGTTATACACACAGATTAAAATATAACACATAAGCCTAGAACTGTCCAAAATACAAAACCATGGCCCTCATTCAGAGCCGCTCGTTAGCGGCAGTACGCTCGTTCCGAGCGATGTTTGCACATCTGCGCATGCGTACGGTTTTTAGTACGCATGCGCGAACCAGTCAGTGCGGCCAAAAATCGTTTGTACGCTATATAGCGAGTGCCTGCTATTTTGAGTGACAGAATGAGGCGTATGTGGGTGGTAACAGGGGAAGGTGCTTGAAAATGGGGAGTGGAGATCCGAACGCAGGCGTGCTTAAAGGTCAAAACGGGCGTATTATGGGTGTGCATAATTAATTCAGCAGCGTCATTGACCACGTCACTGGGTTATTTTATAGCCAGAACTGCTCGCAAATTTGTGGTAGCAAACACCAACCACAAGAATAGCGAGCAGTTCATACGCTGGTCGATGTACTCGATTAATCTAATAAATAGCGGACATGACGTAGGATGCGAGCGGCCAGGGGGCGTTTTTAACAAATAAACGAGCGTATGTTTTGCTCGCTCGTTCAGACTTAGAGGCGTGAACAGACTACAATTTGCGAACGGATCATTTGAATAGCCACCCCTTGTTTTTGAACGAACGACCGCAAATAGCGAACGGCTCTGAATCAGGCCCCATGATTGTTTAAAATTAGCTGAGGCATCAATTAGTATTAATAAAGGGAAGAGAAGAGTTCCACATATAGACTACTATATTAGAGTAACTTGAATATACATACAGATAGAGGGAATTAATGTGGACTAATCTAGATGCGTATATACTTTCCCCCATTTGCTAATAGCACTGAATGGAAGACGAGAGTCGCCATGTAGTGGCACAGTGAAATCCGAAAAGGGCTGCTTCTACTGTCAGCGCTATCCCACTTGTATTCCCCCTGATGCATTAGCAGTGCATGGTGGTATCATAGGGAAGCAGCTGATCAGAGAGCAGCATACATATAAGGAAATGTACATGAGAGAAGCTGGGGCATTTCTAGAGAGGAGGGGGCCCATGTGCAGCCTCCGACATGGGCCCCCTCCTCACTGTCCAGCGGCCGGCAGCGCACTGAGCTGTGCGTGGCCAGCGCCGGAGTTATAGACTCTGGGCACTAGAGTGCTCCCAGAGTCTAAAGAGGATGGGCTGCGGCGGCCATTTTCCCCGTACTGCGCATGTGCAAACGATGGGAAAATGGCCGCGGCGCTCATTTTCTAGTCATTTTTGCAGCGCCGGACCCCCGCTCCGATGTGGGACTTTGGAGAGGTAAGTAATTCTATGGGTGCAGGGTGTGCGGTGCGGGGCCCCCCTGGACCCAGGGACTCGTGTGCCCCGCACACCCTGCACCCATTATAGATACGAAACCTTGGCGCTTGTTGATTCTTACATGTACACATGTACAAGATGCCATGATGAGAATGTGAGTATATGACAAGTACTTCAACCTGGTATAATTTTCTGGATGCAAACCCGATGTGGGTATGACAAATTGGCTAAAATACAGTACAGAATGTCCCACTTGAAGCAGGTTACAGTATGTGTCTGATTGCATAACCATACAGACTGCCATCCACTTCCTCTGCCTAATTACTCTAAAAGCTAAGAAATGGTAGAAAAATTGCAGTTCACCAAGACAAAATGTTGACATTGTAACATGTTGACATTTCATCACTGTCTACATGATGTGTGTCAAGTCAACATCGTCAACGTCGATATTATGTGCCTGAGTCAGAGTTGTACACTATTGCACAGTAATACAGAGTTGTACGCTATTGCACAGTAATACACAGTTGTACGCTATTGCACAGTAATACAGAATTGTACACTATTGCACAGTAATACAGAGTTGTACGTTATTGCACAGTAATACAGAGTTGTACGTTATTGCACAGTAAAACATAGTTGTACGCAGTCGCGTAACCACAGCTGTAACTAGACTTTTTGGCGCCCCCCCTCATTCTTCAAAGGGACATAATGCACCCAGAAAATGGCCATGGCTTCATGGGGAAGGGCCAGGGAAGAGATAGGAAAGGCCAGGAGATGCTGGGGATGAAATAAGAGGAAGATACAAGCAAGAATTATAATAAACAGAAATTTGACAGGCTCAAACAGCGCCCCCTGGCCTTGGTGCCCTGTGCGATGGCACCGGCCACACTACCGTAGCTACGGCCCTGGGTGTAACTAGGGTAGGATCGGTGGGGCACGTGCCCTGGGTGCCGTGGGATTGGCAGTGTGGGGGAGGGCCGCCGATGGCCACGGTACCGACCCGGCCTAGTTACCCAGTGTAGTGCTGACCGCAGTGAGTGCAGTCAGCACTACACATTTACACAGGACCGGCACTAGGCTTCCCTGCGCCCAGCGCCGGTCCTGTGCTCCACAGTCGAGCCCCTTCCCTCCCCCTGAGCGCTTACCCAATTGCGCCAGGCGGAGGGTGGGAGGCAGGCTCAGGCTGTGCATTTTTACACACACATTGCCACCAGTGCGGCGGCGATGTGTGTGTTAATCAGCAGCCAATGAGAGTCAAACAGACTATCATTGACTGCTGCAGCGCCCACTGCAAGAACTGGACTGGAGCTCCCTCATGAACTTCGCCTTCTGGCTCCTGCAGTGGGTAATGGGAGAGACGTCATGACGTCTCTCCCATAATGCAGAGCGTGCCAGCCCAGGAAGACTGACGCATGGACGACAGCGGGTTCCGGAGCCAGAGTGGGGATTCAGGTAAGTTTTTTTAATGTCTTTTCTTTGTATTTGTCGGCTCTACTGGGGTCACTACTGCAGAGAGGACTACTACTGGGGGGTGAACTACAACTGGGGGCACTACTGGTGGGGAACTACTACTGGGGAGGACCTACTATTGGAGGCACTGCACCGGGAAGGGAGACCTCTACTGGCGACTACTACTGGGGGGGGACTTACTACTGGGAGCACTGCACTGTGGGGACCACTACTGGGGGCACTAAATAGGGAGGACCACTACAGGGGGCACTGTATAAAGGGCACTGGATAGGGGGGATCACTACTGGGGGTCTGAATAAGGGGGACCACTACTGGGGGCACTGCATGGGGGGACTACTACTGGGGGCACTATATAAGGGGCTTACTACTGGGGGCACAAGGGCCACTGCACTGGGGGAATCACTATTGGGGGCACTAAATAGAGAGGACCACTACTGGGGGCACTGAATAAGGGGCACTGCATAGGGGGAATCACTACTGGGGGCACTGCATAGGGGGTGGAATACTACTGGGGGCACTATATTAAGGACCCTGCATGGGTGGGACTACTTCTGGGGACACTATATAAGGGGCACTGCATAGGGGGGACCACTACTGGGGGCACTGCATAGGGGGGACTGTATAAGGGGCATTGCATTAAGGTGCAGAGTGATGAGAAAGTGGTGTGTCATGTTGACACGCCCATATTTAAGTGACCATGCCCTTTTGACCACGCCCATTTTTTGCAGCACGCACACATACAGAGTTGTACGTTATTGCACAGTAATACAGAGTTGTACACTATTGCACAGTAAAACAGAGTTGTACTGGATTCCTCAAGATCCTACAGTCCAAAGAATGTCTATGGTGGATAAGCTGTAGACAATGCCATAATAAGTCTCAGAAATTGGCAGCTTTAGAGGTGTTGTTGGAGTACACTTAAAAGTTCATTGTGGATGCTGACCTGAAAACAGTCCACCAGAAAATCCAGAACCTGCGTAGGTCTAAGTCAAGGAGAAGAAAGTGGAAGATTCAAAAAGCTCCGGAGTAGGCACCGATGATGTGTATCATCCAACGCTGTGGTACTATCACTTGATAAGCTTCATCAGTGAACAGGAAACACAACGCCAGTCTGTCGTCCTGATGGCCAAGTGAGAGGGAGAAGATGCGCAGTAGTGAGTGGACCGTCTGAGGAATTTTTGGTAAGTAGAGACACAGTTCATAAACTAAAACATTTTAAATCAATCCCAATTGTCTACTATAGTCAGTTATCGCACAGAAAATCCTCCTGCCATGGCACCACACCTGGTCCGTTGAAGTAGGCCATATTCTCCTCACTCACTTCTTTGGCAAGTGCAGTTGAGGTTGTTGAAATTGGAGGTGCAGACACAGAGGTAAACTGGGCAATCTCCTCCGGATGTCCTGCATCTTCTGGTCTAGCTGTGACTGGTCCTCATTGTGTAGTTTTCCTTCGCAGAAACTTATGCAGCACACAGAGCACGCCATCACAACCCAGTCTATCTTGTCCACACGTAGGTTTATGGTGGTGTGGAAAATGCGGAACCGGTTGCTGAGTATTCCAAATGCATTTTCCACAATTCGCCATGCACGGGATAGACGATAGTTATAGATCCTCTTCTGTCTGGTCAGGCCCCTCTGTACAAATGGCTTCATCACATGTTCATGTAAAGCAAAAGCCTCATCTGCAATGAAAACATAATTTAGGCCATGCTGTGTCTCGTCCAGTGACAGCAAGTTGAGGGTTTTGTTGGTGAGTCTCTGGTAGAATGCCGTCTGTTTGAAGGACCCACCATCCGAAGCATTGCCATTCTTGCCAACATCCACAAACAAAAATTCATAGTTGGCATTAACCACTGCCATGAGAACGATGCTGAAGAAGCCTTTATAGTTGTAGTAATATGATCTGGTTTTGGCAGGTGGGTTTTCCATCGATGGCTCCTCCGCAGTTAGGGAAATTCCAACGTTGTTCAAACTCTTCAGCTATGCTCTTTCACTCCTCCACGGTGCTTGGAAAATAGAAAAAAGTAAATAATGGGTTAAAACATGACTATAATATTGTTTCTTAATTTTTTTTCCTATATAGACTCCCACCCAAGAGCCTGATATTTCCTCCACGCCGGACCTAAGTTTGATCGGGGACAGTGAGGTGGAAACTTCTTCCCCAATGCCAACAACCATTCTAACCCCCCCATCATGTTCTGCACCTCCCCAACGAAAAAAAAAAACAGTGGAAAAAGCAGCAGCAGTACACAGAGCAGGACATATTTCTGCAACAAGCGGAAGGCATCCTTCAGAAACAGCCGGATGACATTCAGGGCTGCCAAGAGAAATCCTGAGCCCCGGTACAGCAAGTTCCTGGGGCCCCCCTGGAGGAGTGGTGGCCACAGCATGTTGGGGGCATGGTTGCACCTTTTTGGGGGCGTGTCTACCATGTGAGAAACAGCCACTCACAGGAGCATGACATAGCTCCCAGCAACTGGGCTGAAAGTATACCGACCTCGTTAGCGATGGGACCCAGCGGGGTGCCGGCATTGACAAGTGCGTATATACTTGCTGATGCGTATATACTTGCTGATGCCAGCAGCGACGACAGGGGCCATCCTGCATTCAGAGCGCACATCATCGGAAAAATAGTGGGTACACAGTGGCCGATGTGCCTGAAATGTCGCTCCAATCTGCTGGATTGGTCGAGCCGCTTACAATATCGGCACAAACCTGGCATATCGTGCAATGTGTATTGATTTGCGCACTCCCTTGGTTGCATGCGAAATCTTCTGATTGGCCGTGCGGCACAATCAATCAGATGATATCGTGTACGTCGATGCCATGCTGCGAAAATATATATCTATTGTGACACAGTCAGGTTAGGGGGTCCCTCTCCTGGGTAGGGGACTCCTTCCTTACACACACACAGCAGCCAGGAAACAGTACGCCAGACTGGATTCGAGTACAAGCTGGTCGGCGCCAGTCTTTATGGTGCAAAACAGAAACAACAAAAGAAACCATAAACATAAATCCTAGCCCTGGCCGGGCTCTAACTTTACAGGTGGTTCCCTCACTACCAGTACCTGGCAGGGCCTAATGCCCTCACCAGCAACAAAGGCACAGCACAACACTCACAGTTAGGTTTTCAAGTGTCTCTGAGCAAACTCCCTGTCTGTTCTCCCAGGTGAGACACTCAGCCCTAAACAAACTAGGCTTATATTGGCCACTCTCAGGTGGGAACCCTAACAAGCCTGTTACCAGGCTGCGAGAACCAAAACCTGGAGTGGCCGTGGGTGGAGCCCTCCCTCTCCTCTCACCCACAACCCCCAGGTCCCAAACCGGCTTTTCAAAAAGCCGAAACGCAAGCCTGCTACACTGCAGACTTTCTCCGGGGGGTTTAAAACACATAAGACACATAAGACAGGAATCTGGGACAAATGTACCTGCCACAGACCACTTTATCAATGATCCTATCACATATCCCCCCCCTTTGTTTCGACCAACTGAAGCCCCCAAACAATGAACGCGTGACAACGCATCTGCTTTAGACAACAGGCCCCCTGGCCTGTGTTCCACTGAAAATTTAAAAGTTTGTAACGCCAAGAACCATCTCGTAATTCTCGCACTACTGTCCTTATTTTCGGACATCCACTTCAAAGGGGCATGGTCAGTGATCAATTTGAACTTTCTTCCAACCAAGTAGTACCTGAGAGCCTCTAACGCCCCCTTTATGGCCAACGCCTCCTTCTCCACTGTGGCATCAGGTAGGCATCGAATTTTGAAACACTGTTCAACTTTCGGAAGTCATTGCAGGAACGCACACTCCCGTCGGGCTTTGGAATCAACACAATGGGACTTGACCACTCACTATGTGATTCTTCAATAACCCCTAACTCTAGCATATTTTTAATTTCTTTCGACACAGATTCTCTTTGTGCTACTGGTAACCTATAGGGCTTTAATTAACTTTAACCCCTGGGTCAGTGATGCTGTCATGTTTAACGACCGAGGTTTTCCCAGGTATGTCAGAGAACAGCACCCTATTTCTGATCAGAAACTCCTTGACCTCTTGTTGTTGAATTGCCGACAGGGTTTTTGCCACTGTCACTTCGGGAACTAAGGGCTCTGGACTTACTGGAGGGGCACGGACGGCCGACAGTACCGTTCTATCCAACACTAACCAACACTAACACTCTGTCCCCAGGAGCAAAGCTGCGTAACCGAGAATTGCGGTTGTATACCCTCTGCTGTGCCTGTTGAGCCTGTTCCAGGTGCTCTCTCACTATCGGCACCTCTATAATAGGCAATGGAACTAGTGGACCCTTAAAACGTGGTCTGGGAGCATGATACTGACACTCAAGGCAGGATGCGCAAAAGTCAGATACCTCTTTATGAAGCCCGGGCCAGAAAAACCTCTGCATTATTCGCTCAGTGGTTTTCTCTACCCCTAGATTGGCCAGATCCAACACTGTTCTTCTGTAGGCTTTGGGAACTATTAGTTGTTCCACACTATCTTCCCCCTTCTTAGTCAACTGATATAACAAATCCTGACACTTTACCATGTGGGGACAGGACAAAGGACTATCAGGGTCTACGGGTTTACCATCAACTACTTTTACATTCTCCCTGGCTTTTACCAAAGTAGGGTCATTCAACTGCTCCACGGCAAAGACCTCTCTTCTGACCTCTAAATCAGGCAGACGATCAACTGGCCCAACAACACTTCCCACCTCAATGGGAGGCACATCAGTTGGCGGGCCACCATCACGCACCGCATTCTCTAGTTCGCCAATCATAGTAGAAAAAGGGAATAACTCTGACTCAGAAGAAACTCCCTCCTCCACTACATCGACAACCTTCTCAAATGGACCGGGGTTGTTCACTTCTGGAACAAAACGACTTTCCCACAACTTCCAGAAGTGAGCAAAGTCTCTCCCCAATATTGCATCGTACATCAGACCATGCACCAAACCCACAGAAACTATAGCAGAGCCACATGGTGTCTCGATGTTCACCTCGGCAGTAACATAATATCGAGTATCCCCATGTATGCAGGTCACACCAACAGTTTTCCCCTTATGACTCAAGGGGTTCACCAGCTCAGTTTTCATAAGTGTCACCAAGCTACCAGAGTCTAACAGTGCCTCTACTCGGTTGCCACCTACAGTGAGTACACACATGTGCTTATCAGTCTCAGCCTGCCGGTCAGCCGTACAGGCTGTCTGTGCAAAGAAAGACGCCCTGCGGTAGACATGAGCAGTATCACATTGCATAGGTTCAGTTGTAAGTGAACAATTAGCGGAAATATGGCCGAAGTCACCACACCGGAAACACTGAATCATATTAATGTCTAGTCGTTTACGGGGCAAGAACCTTCCTGGCCTGGCAGGCCTGTCTCCAGGTTCTACACCCTCAGTCTTAGGTACATTCCACCGCCCAGCACCCTTCTCCCCTGGAACAGTCTTACCAGTGTCTGTGGGAGTTCGCCGGTGCGCCATCGGGGCTCGGTGGGGCATACTCATCAGCTCCTCAGCCGCCACGTACCTCTCCACCAGCTCGACCAACTGGTCCGCGGACTTAGGGTCTGCATGGCTCACCCACTTGCGCAGAGTCGCAGGTAGCGATCGCAGTTACCGGTCCATCATGACCCTTTCCACCATCTGTGGTCCCGTCAGCGTCTCGGGCTGTAGCCATTTTGAGGACAGATGGACGAGGTCATGCATCTGTGAACGTGGAGGCTTGTCCATATGGAACTCCCAGCGGTGGACCCGTTGGGCACGAACAAAGGAGGTGACTCCCAAGCGAGTTAGGATCTCCTGTTTTCGTTTTTTATAGTCCTTGGCATCAGCCAGGCATAAGTCGAAATAGGCCTTTTGTGGCTCCCCAGACAAAAAAGGTGCCACCAGACTTGCCCACTGCTCCTTGGGCCAACTCTCCCTTTCGGCCGTTCTTTCAAATGCGGTGAGATAGGCCAACACATCATCACCCGAAGTCATCTTTTGGAGGAAGTGACTGGCTCGTACGGAGTGAGTGGTAGTGGGAGGACCAGTATTAACATCTCTGGGCCGGGCGACCAGGTGCTGTACCACCTCTTTTATGGCCTGGCTGTTTTCCGCGATGGAGACCTGTTGTTGCCTCTGGGCTGTCTCCAAGGCCAACAGTTGCACCCTGGTGGATTCCTGCTGAGCCCTGGTAGATTCCTGCTGAAGTTTGTTCGTCTCCTGCTGAGCTCCTGTAGCTTCCTGCTGAGCCCTGGTAGATTCCTGCTGAGCTGCTGTAGCTTGGAGCAAGGCCTTAATAATGTCCTCCATTTGTCCTGGGGTGTAGGTTGGAAGCTGAATCTTGCCTCTCTGAGCATTGGCTGATGCCTCCTCTATGGGACTCCAAGGACACAGCGTTATTTCCACACTTACAAATTGGGTGTCTGTCCCTTTAATTTTTAAATGGAAAGTTTTCCTCTTGCTGCAACTTCAGTGTGTGTGAATGCCCGCATTCTCCACCATATTGTGACACAGTCAGGTTAGGGGGTCCCTCTCCTGGGTAGGGGACTCCTTCCTTACACACACACAGCAGCCAGGAAACAGTACGCCACACTGGATTCGAGTACAAGCTGGTCGGCGCCAGTCTTTATTGTGCAAAACAGAAACAACAAAAGAAACCATAAACATAAATCCTAGCCCTGGCTGGGCTCTAACTTTACAAGTGGTTCCCTCAGTACCAGAACCTGGCAGGGCCTAATGCCCTCACCAGCAACAAAGGCACAGCACAACACTCACAGTTAGGTTTTCAAGTGTCTCTGAGCAAACTACCTGTCTGCTCTCCCAGGTGAGACACTCAGCCCTAAACAAACTAGGCTTATATTGGCCACTCTCAGGTGGGAACCCTAACAAGCCTGTTACCAGCCTGCCGAGAACCAAAACCTGGAGTGGCCGTGGATGGAGCCCTCCCTCTCCTCTCACCCACAACCCCCAGGTCCCAAACCGGCTTTTCAAAAAGCCGAAACTCAAGCCTGCTACACTGCAGACTTTCTCCTGGGGGTTTAAAACACATAAGACAGGAATCTGGGACAAATGTACCAGCCACAGACCACTTTACCAATGATCCTATCACACTATATATATATATATATATATATATATACATACATGTATATATATATATATATATATATATATATAGACTGGGTTTTCCCTGAAATGCTGTAGAATTAAAGACACCATTATAACAAGTTTCTGAGTGCCACTGAATTGCATTTATTATATTGGAAGATGTGTAACACCTTGGAAGTAGGCACCAGAGCCAGCCATAGTGGGCATGAGCAACCCGTTAGTGCCGGTCTGTTTTTTGGATATACATACATACACATACATATATATTAGGGATGAGCGGGTTCGGATTTCTGAAATCCGAACCCCCCCAAGCCCCCCCGATCCGAGTCGTATCCGGGTCAGGCTCGACTTTTCCCGCCTGACTCGGAACTGAAATCGAGGCAAAACGTCATCATCCCGCCTTCCGGATATCTCGGATTTTGGATTCTATAAAAGGTCCCCACGTCGGCGCCATTTCTAGGGCTAGGGCTGGCTGGGCTGTGTTGTGCTGCTGTTGTCCATAGGGGCTGTGACCACTCCAAAGTCCATAGGGACTGGCTGGGCTGTGTTGTGTTGCTGTTGTCCATAGGGGCTGGCTGGGCTGTGTTGTGCTGCTGTCATATGGACTGGCTGGGCTGTGTTTTGCAGTCAGTTGTCCACAGGGGCTGTGCCCACTCGAAAGTCTATATGGGCTGGCTGGACTGTGTTGTGCAGTGTCCCATAAAGGCTGTAGTCCTAGAGGGGTGCTGTAGTGTTGTCCAGGGGGTGATCTGTCCTCTGTCCATCAGGGGTGCTCCCCCAAAGTGCACTCCAAAAAAAATATATTTTTTTTGTGTTTGTGAATTGTGTGCGCAGTAGCCGCACGTGCATCAACAAAGTAACGCCAAGCGTGCGCCTGTGTCATAAGTAAAGGGACGGCTGCCTTGACCGTTAAAGGGTGCTGTAACCCCCAAAGTGCACTCCAAACAAAATAAAAAATTATTTTCTGTGTTTGTGAATTGTGTGCGCAGTAGCCGCACATGCATCAACAAAGTAACGCCAAGCGTGCGCCTGTGTCATAAGTAAAGGGCCAGCTGGCTTGTCCGTTAAAGGGTGCTGTAACCCCCAAAGTGCACTACAAACAAAATAAAAAACTATTTTCTGTTTGTGAATTGTGTGCACTGTGGCTGCACATGCATCAACAAAGGAGCAGCGCCAAGCGTACGCCTGTGTCCCATAAGTCTGTTAAAGGGTGGTGTAACCCCCTAAAGTGCACTCCACAAAAAATAAACAATTCTATTTTTTCTGTGTTTGTATGCGAAATGTATGCGCAGTAGCCGCACGTGCATCAACACAGCAGCAGCGCCAAGCGTGCGTCTGTGTCATAAGTCAAAGGCCGGTTTGGACATCTGGTCTGGACTGAAGGACGTGCCAACAATGTCAATTTCTGACATGTCTACTGTCACTGCATATGATACTGTCACCACTGACAGAATGGTGGAGGAATTATTTTCTGTGTTTGTGAATTGTGTGCACTGTGGCTGCACGTGCATCAACAAAGGAGCAGCGCCAAGCGTGCGCCTGTGTCATAAGTAAAGGGCCAGATGGCTTGTCCATTAAAGGGTGCTGTAACCCCCAAAGTGCACTCCAAAAAAAATTAAAAATTCATTTTTTTTCTGTCTTTGTGAATTGTGTGGGCTGTAGCCGCACCTGCATCCTCAAAGCAGCAGCGACAAGCGTGCGTCTGTCTGTTAAAGGGTGGTGTAACCCCCAAAGTGTGCTCCAACCAAAATAAAATAATCTTCTTTTTTTCTTTGTTTGTGTGTGAAATGTATGCACAGTAGCCACACCTGCATCCTCAAAGCAGCAGCGACAAGCATGCATCTGTCTGTTAAAGGGTGGTGTAACCCCCAAAGTGCACTCCAACAAAAATAAAACATTTTCTTCTTTATTTGTGAATTGTGTGCACTGTACGTACATCAACAAAGGAGCAGCGCCAAGCGTGCGTCTGTGTCCCATAAGTCTGTTAAAGGGTGGTGTAACCCCCAAAGTGCACTCCACAAACAATAAGCAATTCTTTTTTTTCTGTGTTTGTGTGCGAATTGTATGCGCAGCAGCTGCACGTGAATCAACACAGCAGCAGCGCCAAGCGTGCCTCTGGTCCGGACTGAAGGACGTGCCAACAATTTCTGCCAAGTCTACTGTCACTGCATATGATACTGTCACCATTGACAGAATGGTGGAGGATTACATCGGTGACAGCATCCAAGTAGGCATGTCAGACAGTCCGTACCTGTACTGGCAGGAAAAAGAGGCAATTTGGAGGCCCCTGTACAAACTGGCTCTATTTTACTTGAGTTGCCCCCTCTCCAGTGTGTACTCCGAAAGAGTGTTTAGTGCAGCTGGGAACCTTGTCAGCGAAAGGCGTAGGAGGTTGCATCCACAAAATGTGGAGAAGATGATGTTCATAAAAATGAATTATCAACTCTTCCAGGGAGACCAGCCTCCAGAATGTACAGAGGGACCTGTGGTGGTGTATTCCAGCGGGGACGAATTAATACTCTGTGAGGATGAGGATGTACACAACACTGAAGAGGGTGAGGAATTGGTGGATGAGGAGGATGAGGACGACATCTTGCCTCCATAGAGCCAGTTTGTGCAGGGACAGATTAATTGCCAGCTTGTTTTGTGGGGGCCCAAATGAACCAATCATTTCAGCCACAGTCGTGTGGCAGACCCTGGCGCTGAAATGATTGGTTTGTTAAAGTGTGCATGTCCTGTTTATACAACATAAGGGTGGGTGGGAGGGCCCTAGAACAATTCCATCTTGCACCTCTTTTTTTTCTTTGCATTATGTACTGTTTGGGGCCTAGTTTTTCAAACTGCCATCCTGTCTGCCACTGCAGTGTCACTCCTAGATGTGCCACGTGTTTGTGCCGCCCACTCGTGTCGCTTAGCATAGTCATCCAGCTACCTCGGTGCAACCTTTTGGACATAAAAACACTATTGTGAGGTGTGAGGTGTTCAGAATAGACTGGAAATTAGTGGAAATTAAGGTTATTGAGGTTAATAATAGCATAGGAGCAGAAAAACCCACAAACCCACAAATTCTGTGATTTTAGCTGTTTCAATGCTTTTTTTCAAAAAAATACAGATCCAAAACACAAAACCCAGAACCCAAAACACAGAAGGGTGGTTTTGGCAAAACCAATCCAGATCCAAAACACGAAGAAAGATCCAGAACCAAAACCAAAACACAAAACACGAAAAGTGGCCGGTGCACTGTGCGTAATATATTACACACGTTTCGATATATACTTACTATATAATATGATATATTATGTATATGTAGATGATATATATATATATTTTATTACATATATATTACACGTTTAGATATTTACTTATTATATAAATATCTATGATATATTATAACATATATTTGTATAATAAGTATATATCTAGACATGTAATATATATGTGTAAAAAATATACATATGATATATCTAATATTATGCACTTGATGGACAGCACAACAGTCAGTTAGTGGCGCGCTCGGGCTCTTACCTTTAGCGCAGCCAGTCTCACCCTTGACTGCTGAGTGCTGGGCCACACAAGCAACAAGTATACCCGCGCCACCGCTGCCCGGATACGGTCTGTGTAATCTGTCCCTGCCCGCCGCCGCCCGGATCCTGGTACTGGTGCCGCACTGCCTGCTGGTGACGAGAGCCCTCGCGAGATGATGACATCATCATCTCACGAGTGCATCAGCTCCACAGCGGTGTGGCTACAGTCTGTAAGTAAGTGACACTGTCTGTGTGACACATTGACACACATACAGTGTGATGCGGCCGGTGAAAGACCCCAGTGGCTAATAAAAAAAAAAAGTAAAAAAACAAAACAAAACATGGCAATGTGCTTTCGGCGGCCTGGGCCCCCTGCCAAGCCCCGGGCCCGGGTAATCTGTACCCGCTTCCCCCCTCTCGGCGCCCCTGATGACATTGATGATATCACAGCGCATATCAACAGTAGAATGCGTAAAACTGATGACCCAAGAAAGAAAAATTTCCAAAGGCTCGTGTATGAGCTATTAATAAGGTCACTAAGTAGTAATATACATGAGTCAACTTACATTGCAGACCCACTTCTGTATTCGCCTGCCACACCCGACTATGTGAGGCCCCCCCAGCCCAGTTGGAGGTTACTCCCCCACCCAGTACCCCACCCACAAGCCAAACTATTTATACTGCTCTGCTGGAAGTAGTGGATGACTAGCCCTGTTATTAGTAAATGTTAGGTTTTTTTTAATTATTATTGTTGCCTGTACTATCACCAAATTTTATCACTCCCAATAGGTACTGTATGCTATACGGTGGTGATGACGCTGATTGGACAAGGTCACTACACACATGCCGCAAGTACAGATTGATGGAAGCTGGGGCCACAATCTATACTTGCCATGTGTGTACTGGCCTGTTCAATCTGGTGTCTGACCCACCATATAGCATACAGCAGCACCTATTGGGATTGATCAAATTTGATGATAATGCTGTTTTCTACATTTTATATATAGTACATAATTTAAAATGTATATATTAAAAAACTGTGCAGTGTTGTTGGCACAATGTTGCTAATGCAGCCTTATTGGCTGAGAACACAGTTACATAAAGAATTAAAAAAAAAAAAATACCAAAAAAATAAAACCTTTTTTTCTTTCACAAGAAACAATTGTATAGTGGTTTTTTTTTCTTACCTTGCAATACTGGTACTGCAGCACTTTAACGATAGCCTTGCAGGCCTCCGGGATGATGATGCCCAAGGACTGATGGGAGATGAGTGTCCCAAACTTCAGGTCTTCAAGTGACCTTCCTGTAGCCAGATACCTCAGGGTAGCCACCAGCCTCTCTTCAGCAGGGATTGCCCTCTGCAGCCTTGTGTCCTGCCTCCGGATGTGGGGGGTCACCATACTCAGCAACTCCTGATAAGTGGTGTCGTCCATGCGCAGGTAGTTACGGTAGTCATCCGGTTTGTTCTCCTTGATCTCCATCAGCAGGGACATATGAGAGTGAGTATCCCTTTGCAGCAGCCACTCCTTGGTCCAGCATGTTCTCCTCCTTCGCTGGGCCCTCTCCTTCATCACCTTGACCCCAGCTTGGGCGACCAACACTTTAAACTGATAGGGATGCATCAGCACAGAATTCAGAAACAGGATAGAATGCAGGTAGCACACACTTGCAGGTAAAACATACTTTGTAAAAGGCAAACCACTTACAAAGCAGAGCACAGTAGCAAGAGCAGAATGTGCACAGGGTTAAAATGGCACCTGCTTTTTATACCCCCTAGCTAGCCCGCTCATTATTTAAATTTCCCACCAATCGTGAAGATCCTCATGTGTTGTTTTGTAAACTCACGATCTATCATGCACGATCTCATGATTTGGACTTCCGACATGATTCACGATAGATCGGGAGATCATGTGTCAAATTGGCAGCTTTTTAGACCAAATTGTGTTCACGACTGTCTGGGAGCTCCCAGGGAGAGTTCAGGGGAAATCGTACACGATGTCGGATCGGCAGCACAACGCTATGTGTGTAGGCACCTTTAGGTTTTGGATTGCATGCAGGTCAAAATTACATAATTTTAGCAGGTTCTTTTTTTTAAACATAGATCCAAAACCAAAACACAAACTAGAATCCAGATCCAAAACCAAAACACGGGGGTTGGAGCTCATCTCATCAGTCATCTTAGTAACCCTCAGGTTACTCAGGATGGACGGTGGTTTCATGCAACTGAAGCTAGTGCCACGGTCTACACTCACTTTGGTAATAGAGGAGTAGGGGGTGCACATAGCATTGTGCATAGTACCCTAGATCTGGCCATGGGCCCTACATAAGCTGCATCTAAACCCAGGAAGAGTGCTCACAGATGTAGTGGACCCAAAAATATGTCTCATTCCACACTTCTCCCAGTAATTCCAGCTCCAAGATGACATTGGGAGGAGAAGACTGCTCAGATGCCCACTAAGCATAATACTATTCCCTTGGATCAGCCCTTGTTAACTTATAAAATGATCTACTTGAACAATTGTATTAAAACATTTTCATGCCAGTGCAAAGTAACATTGCTTTGACATTCCCATTGTTTTACTTTACATTCATTATTATAGACTTTGTTGCCCAAAAATTAATTTTTTATAACATTTAAACTTAGACAGGATATTTTTTTTTTCTGAAATTCAAATAACATGCCTGATTAGCTAAGGAAAAGAATAGCAGCAATTTTGATATAGGATTATAATATGTACTGTAGCATCTGTAGTCTCATTAATACCTAGCTAATTCAATAAATAATACAATGTATTCCACAGCTCATCATTCAAACACTGATAATTACTTCCAGAGGTTGCAGATGCAATGATACTTAATATCATTATTTTAGAGTAATTATTGAAACTGTATATTTAATTTTCATTATTTCAACAGAGAAAGGCCATGTCTGCATTGTGTTTATTTAATTACAGCTGCTGCTTCATCATGATCTGATTGCTAAGGCCCCGACTTTTACTTCTCCATTTGATATTCTATTAGAAAATTACAGCAGGCTAAACCAGTCTGTGGCTTGTTAAGTACCACTGAACTACAAATTTCAGCATAACTAGCTAGATACATTTTTATAAATCTAGCAACTTGAAACCACCAAAGTAAATCAAATAATGTAATTAGATTCATATTTCATAAATCACTTTGGGGTACCAAGTCGAGCTGAATTCCAGTTTGGATCTTCCTGCGGTTCGGAACTGATGACATCATTTTAACTGTTTTTTTTTTTAGAAAAAATACAGATCCGAAATCAAGACCAATAAACGAAGATGAATCCAGATCCAAAACCAAATCACAGGGGTTAGTGCACATCTCTAATGCTTGTTCAATACAGTAGGTGCTCTGACCAAAATCCAATGCACATGGAGAATATCATAACAAGTTGGGATTCCAGTGAACCTTGGACCTCTTAGTGCTGAAGATCATGGCTGCAAACTGCTTCTTATTCAGAGGCAGATACATGTTCCCGCTCTCTCCTCCACATGTGTTCCTACCATTACCTGCTAGTCGAACGATGTGCTTGCCTAGGGCCCAATATGAATAGGGTGGCCTGCCCGCCACAGTCAGCAGCAGGTAATTTTAAGAAAGCTCAGATCACCAGTCAAAATTAGGCATGGACATCAGAAGTCCGGCATCTAATGGTTTCCTGGCTTCTGACATCAAATCCAGCAATGCGATCACAACCATTCGATGGTATAACCATTAATGATTTAACTGTGCGCATGCACAGTTGCTGTCAGAGCCTCATGCATGCACATATTAGCTGAGCTGTGGACACCACATGCGGGTGTCTGCAGCTGCACAGACGTACTGCAGCTAGTTATCGGAACGGTATCAGAAAGCTGCATCTGATGGCTGACAATCATTGAATTTCTGCACTTTTATGGAAAAAGTATTTCCATCAAACTGGGGATATTGATGGTTGCTAACAATCGGCTTCCAATGTTCATCCCTAGTAAAAGCAGAGCACTGTATGCAGCCTCATCTGTGTCCCATCATTCCTGAGATAGCAGGAGTTCAGAGACGGGCATCCCAACACCAAGGGGTAAATTTAGTAAACATAGGTTTTGGATTGTGGAAAACCGACGGCTATAGACAATTGTCGACTCCAGATTGCCGTCTAAAAAACCAAGCATTTACTATACATTGGTTTCATCTGCCAATTGAAACCCCTATACTGCATCAGATACGATGCCAAACCCGCCGTCAATCTTCTACAGAAGTGAAGTACTGCACATATTGTTATGATCTGTGCAGGTTTCATTACTGTAAAAAGTGTAAAAATTGTTAAAAATAGAAGAAATGTCATCGGCCCCAAATCCATAACCAGCCCCTGACCACTGTATATGGCTGGAATTGGATAATAGGGGGAAAAAGCAGTGTGTGGTGCCCCTTATTTTCCAAAATCCACCACGAGGCTTAACCAACAGGGGCCCTGACGCTAAAGCAGGGGCACACTCCATGTAGTGTTCCCCTGCAATAATGGCAACAAGCCCCAAACTGGATACCTCAGTGCTGGAATCCCTAGGGAAGTGGAAACACCAAAAAAGGGGTCCCACCTACCGAAGGACAGCCAGTGCTGGGCTAAAAGCCTAGGGACCTGATTCACCAAGGAAACGCAGTTGCTTATACACACGCAATTGGCTGATTACTTTGCACTGCGCATTCGTATGCATCTCAGTGCATGTGCGCAAGCCAGTCACTGCGTTCGGAACTGCGAATGCATAGGATGCCTTGTTGCTTTGTTAAACCAATTAATGTGAAACATATGTCGGCAGTGACAGCCGAGTGCCTACTATGTATAATTAAATCAATGTATCTGGTATCAATTGTTATATAAGTAGTGTAGATAGGAGTATCTCCTCTCTTCTATAAGCCGCAGACTTAGCCCGAACACATTAATAACAGGAGACTTCATCTCCACGTGCATGGCTTATAGGAACGGAGAGGACTGTTTGTTTTTCTATTTATGCCGTGGATTCAGCCCGATTTGATAGATAACGGGAGACTTGATCCCTTATTACATGTTATATAGAAGTAAGGATACAGTGGTAATCAAAGCAACCACAGTGGCTCAATACATACGGAATCGGTATGAAACACCGCCGGCCGCATGGTGGTTCGATTCCCGGCAGCGCCTGGCTGACCACAGCAGAGTTCCCGGCAGCGGAAGCCCGACAGTGCTGGAAATCCTGATCGTCGATAGGTAAGTATTGATTAACCTAACCTTACCCCCCTATCCCTAACCCTCCTTAGGGGTGCCTAACCCTAACCTCCCCCCCAAGTGCCTAACCCTAATCCCCCCTCTAAGTACCTAACCCTAACCCCCCCTCCCCCATTGCCTAACCCTAATTCCCCCCCGAGGGTGCCTAACCCTAACCCTCCCTCCCCCTAGCCTAACCCTAGCCCTCTCGGGGGGTTGCCTAACCCTAAATGCCCCCTGGGTGCCTTAAACCTAAACCTCCCCCCCCCCACGGCTGTCAACTCGCGGCGCCCGGCATCCCTTCGATCGGTATACCGGGCGCGTGTCTCCTGGCATCGGGGAAATGTCAGGCGTCTACATCTAGATGCCCGGCATTTCACACTATCCGAGATATGACAGTCAGGAAGCCGGCTGCCGGTATTAAGGCAGCTGGCTTCCCGATTGTATAGCATACATACTGTATATAATAAGGAAAAGTGATTCACATGTCTGAACAATATTGTTAACAGTGTTATATTGCCGATATGCATTAACACTGATCTACTGATATATGTGTTACTGAAATAAATGGAACATGTGAATATCTCAGATTACACCTATTCGTTAGGAGATTATTCACTATTTCCTTTTATTTAAATAAAGTGAAAAACACATGTCCTACACTATTCTAATTATCTGGTAACGAATTCTAATTAACTAAGGATTATCCCCACATATATATGATATCTGATCATTAGAGATTAGCATATTAATTATTACCCGATCCTCATGAAATTTCACGAATTGCAATCCTGTGTATTCTATACATATGACTTTTGAAACATGTTGAGGATTATTGCATTAATCCTTAGCTATATATATATATATATATAAATCCCAATTACAGTCTATGTATTATAAATTTGATATACTATTACAAATTACCAAGAAAAGGGTTGCCTGACATTCATGTAGTAGGGAATGCAGTAGTTGAAATAACTGTGCCTAGTGGTATCTGTATCCTTTCTAATTGGATCTGATGAATATTGTTTCAATACAATACATTAGTATCAAAGATAAAGAGCTGCTCCAATTATAGGCAATATTTGCAACTAGCTAAAACCAATCTGATATATTGTAGGAATAGCAGTTCAATATATGTACGATTATACCAGTATATAGGATAACATATATTTATAAAATTAAACCAGACATCAATATTAGGGTATAGATTGAACTCTTTATTGAAATATATGAGAATTAGGCACTCAATTATTTAAAATAATACACATTCCTTCTCTATTTTTTTTTTTAACCAAATACTTTGTTCTGCTTTTGTGTTATTTAAATAATTTTAAATAATATAATAAAAGTTAGATTTAACACATGTGAACCATATACAGATCCCCTTTCTCTCTCTTTTTCAATATATGTATCTCTTGCACCCCCAACTTTAATTAGGATCGATTATCATTGATATTAGGGGTACCATTTATACTTACATTGTTAATATTTTCCTGTGCAACAGTTTTTTCTTTTCACTCTTTATATCAAACACATAGGATGCGCAGACCCATGGCAGAGTGATTGACAGGAAGTGACATTTGAGGGTGATGATGAGGGGGGTCGGACAAACACAGGCGTGCCAGTGCATTTCAACTCCGTTGCCGGGGTGTGCTTAAATTAACCACTGTGATACCAGATGCCGCCTGAGGCGTCATAGCGTGCTCATAGGTAAGCAATTCCTGAGTCAGGTCTGGACTTCCCTAACTGACCGATGTTACTCGATGTTACCGATTGTTTCACTATGTTTGTCAAGTATACGGATGTGAGTAAGGGGAAGTGGGCGTCCATATGTCAGGCTGCAATCGCAATGCAACTGCAAACATTTAAATAACACCGCTGATATTATCAACGCAATCCGTAGTGAATCAGGCCCTAGGGCTCTTCTTTGCATACCTGGTGGCAGTGGGTGTGGAGGTAATAGCAATGTAATAGTTAAATAATATTGTTTTTTTACAGATGGCCTACAAATCACAGCAAGCTTTCTTGGCCTGATGGTACTTGTTGAACAACAAGTGCCAGCATGTCCGGACATTTAGGGGCCGCTGGCACCTGTAATCTACAGTACCTGTGAAAAAAAATGTAGACAATACACATTGCAATCCCTTATTAAATACCCCCCACCTTCGCACATACACACACGCCCTTGATCACCAGTTTATTACTGACACTTGACAAAACAACATTACTACAGCTATTTACAGAGACCCATCATGATTGCCAGGGCACTTCCGGTCACTATAGAAATGAAGATGTACACGCTTATTGGTTAGAGCACAACTGTTACCACACTAATAAAAATAAACACATAAATAAAGCTATACTATACGATGTGTATACATAGCAACAGAACAGCACAATGCAATGATATATTGTGAGCACCATACACACTACATGATCCGGTGTACAACAACACAATATATCATTCCATGCTGCACATCCTTCATTGCATTATTCCATCTGCTGTGCAGCACTACACGTGCAATCGGGCGTACACACTATACAATCTACATGATATATCATTCTGATCCCCGTCTAAAAGATATATCATACTGTAATTTGATTTAAAAAAAGACACCAGCGAAAGTTGGCAATAGCAGTGTTATTGTTGATAGCTACACATTCATGTATAGGAAAAGCAAGAAAAATTGCAATTGCTGGTGATATGATCACTGGTTTTCACTAGTAAATGTCATCCCAGGCCTCCCTCTCTCAGGGTCCCCCAACGGCCATTGATTAACCTGCAGTGCAGAGCAGGACTGCACCGCGAGGCTTCGAGCTGTAGAAGAGGAGACTAAAGAGAAATGTAGTTGCGCAGGAGGGGGAAATGTAGTTGCGCAGGAGCGGGAGGGGCTACACGCCATTGTACATTCAGTGCCAGCAGCATGGGAGAGAGGACGAGGAGATGAGGAGCTGCTACAGACAGGGCGCCCTGTAAGGTAAGAGGGGGACACACTATATTTTCCACTGTTCTGTGCCCCCTCTCTGTGTGCCCCTTTTATTTTGCCCCCTTTTTTTGCTAAATGTTAGTTCTTGTACACATGCAAAATCAAATTAAAATCCATATAGTGTTTGTATATTATCCCCTTCCGAGTATGCTACCCCCACTTGCTTCCATCCCTTTAATTTTGTCTTTGTCCTCCATCTACTTAGTTTAGCCCCCTCATCCACTTCCTGCACAGAGCCCTATATCTCCTACTTTTCCCTCCACCATGTCGGGCAGATGCTCTTGTCAAAGAACATTTTCCAGGATAGGACAACTCCTTGGGATGGAATACGTGTCAGTGTCTTGTTAATTTCTTTGTACTTTGATTTCCTTACCCCCTTCTGCAATACCACACATTTAGCATCAAAACTGGGAGAATGAGAGGGCAGAGAACCAATGGTTCTCTGCCATCGATGGATGAGAGGGAGACAATGTTTTTTTTTCCCTTCTCAGGATGGAGCTTAGACCCGCCTCCTGGTGCCCGTTAAGCCCCCGCCCCATTTTTATTGGCCAGGGGCCCGCCATGCCACCAGCAGCTGTGGCCTTCGAGGGGGTACAAACCATCGATAGTTCACCATAGATGTTTTTTGTGCCATCGATGGTAATCATTGATGGATACCCCACTGATGGCTATCCCTAGTTATTGAGTGGGGGTGTTAGATGTGTCATTTTGACATTACAACCACTGTACTCATCTTTGTTCACTGCACAGTACATGGATATGTCATCAGTGATCAGATGCTGGTAAAGTTAGATAAAAAAAGATAGCTAGGGAGTGTGTTTTATCCAGACTCTTATAAAAGAATGTGAGACTCTAGTTCCCTTTCCAGCATGTTATAGCTGGATACACAGTGACAGATATATTGGCCAATCAATTGATCAGCCAATATATCTGGTGCACGTCGGCCAGTGTGTACCAGCGATATGTCTGTGAACGACGTAGTTTACAGACATATCATGTTGGCTCTGCTGTACAGCCGATAGCAGATATATCGACCGACCGCCTGTACACATGCAGCAGAGGTTTCACATGGGGATGGGGACACGTCCCCTGGCCAGTCTGACCCAGCGGCCAGAACAAGATGATGCAGTGTGAACAGGTCTGCTGTCTGTCCTGATCTTGGCCACATTACTGTAAATCCGCTGTCTGCTGCGCCTGTCTTAACCTTGGCTATGTTTCTGGCCATATGCTGTCTGCTATCTGTCCTGACTTCGGACTACATTTACTGAGGTATGCTCATTGGCCATCTGTGTTTACTAACTGCTGGTCTCTATATCCTGCCCTAGCTGGTACTTAGATAAGTCCCTACTACTCTGACCTTGAAGTCCTGGAGCACTCAAGTTCCCATGGGCAGGGCAATAACTAGAGGTGTGTGAACAGTGCCACCGCACAGACCTCTATGGGCGGGCACCATCGATGGCCCTTGGTCCTTGCATCTGAAACAGCACCCTGCAGCCAGTGTCACTGCTGCACTGCCCCTGCCTTTTGGATGCTCCAGACAGCCTTTACAGCACCCAAAGCATTCTGAGGATGCTCCTGCGGTGCTGCTGGTCCTCCAATCACTGGCGTCCCCGCCTCTTCAGCATGACAGCATGTGATTAGGGGGCATGGCCAGCTCAGGGCGCTGTAAAGCCCCACTTGCAGTGCAGCATGGTTTTGCCAAGGTGCAGAGGGCCTGATTCAGAGACAAGCAGATTTGCAATACCATCCAGGTTAATGCAAGTGCAAAAGTAGGTGTCAGACACCTCCTTTGTGCATTTGCGAGCACAATCACAACCATCGTGAAGCTTCCCGCAGCCTGACTGGTCACTTAAGAGGCCAGGAATCTGCGTCCGACAACGCAGACCCTGGCCTTGTCCCTCACGAAAAATGGGGGCGGTGCACTTCAGTTTCCAGGAACGATGACCAGCCATGCCCCCGCTCAATCATGCTGCAGCTTGAGGGGGTCTGAGAAGTGTAATCGCAGGACCCGTTCTGCCTAGGGTCAGACCCCTAACCGTCCGAGATGCACTTTCATCATCGGATGAATGTACATCTCTGAATCAGACCCTCAGTTACTTTTGTTTTGTTTTGCTCCCAACTCAGAATCAGCCCATTTGTTTTACAAACAATTTTCTGAAAACTCTAGAGAATACGCTTGAATATCCCATGATAACAGCATTCTAAGATGCTCATCACCCAGTCTGGTACCTACAATCATTCCAGGGTCAAAGTCATTTAGATAATTTGTTCTCCCTTATGGTGTTTAATATGAACAACAACTGAACCTCTTTACCATGTCCGCATGCTTTTATACATTGAGTTGTTACCACATGAGTGACTGATTAGATACTTGTATGAACAAGCAGGTGTACCTAACAAAATGGTCACTGACTGTATATACATCAAATAAATAAATATTATTTTTATTATTATTTTTATTAGCCATTGCAAAATGTGGCAAGTTTAACATTATGGGGCACATTTATAATAGAGCAAAAAGCCCTAGGGCATTCAAAAGATGGTGTTCTCATCAGTTTCACAGTTACTGAAAATATAGTAATAACATTAAAGCTATGTACACACTATGGTTGGGATGTACTAACTGTGAAAAAGCCTTAAAAAACCCCCAGAAAAAGCAGTTTTTGGGGGTTTACCACTTTCACCAAATGTACTAAGCACAAGGAATGTGATGCATTCCGATCGGATCCCTCCCATGAGCCCCACATGTGCAGAACGCTAAAGGGACTTCTTGGTGTTAAACCCAGGAGTCCCTCTGCCCGTCAGCATTGCGAAGGACAGCTGTTATCGGGAGAGCTGTCCTTTGCGATATTCTTGGTACATACCACAGTAATGAACTGTGGTATGTACCCGAAGACAGGCGGGATGTACCGCATGCGATGCTTAGCACATCGCGCCCTATATTATTATCTGTCCAATCTGGCTGGTTGGAGCGAAAATCTGGAAATGTATGGGAGCAAATGACAATCAACCATTCATTCCCAAATACGGGAAAATAGAAAAAATTGTTGTTCAGACATATTGGTTAAATCCGTTTGATTTAACCATTTGTTCAAACGATTGTTTTTGTCCATTTTCCGGTACTAGGGAGCAGATATCCGATTGTCATTTACTCCCATAAATTGTTGACTGAAGTTGTTGCATCCTGTGAGTACAGCGTACATGGACTGGGAGCAGGGGTGTAAAGAGAACGGTTCCAGAGGAGTGTGAGCAACGAAAAGGTGAAAGGGTGCTGCTGCTTGACTTACTGTAAGTTAAATGACTCCTGCGGAACCGCAGACAGGACGCGATCATGCCTGTCGTGAAGCCATGAGCTAGTCACGTCACTGCCTCTCCACTTATCCAGCCCTTTACCTGCCTTCCCGGAGATTGATGTCGCCGAGAGACGGGGCTTAAGTCCAGCGGTAATTAGAGGTGGGGCTTAAGTCCAGGGGTGGAGCTTAAGCCCATAACTGGGGCCCGGGTACTGCACATGAACGGAGAGAGAAGCCGTGGATGTGCCGGTGCCCATAATAAAAAAAAAGGTATGTGCTGGCATCTCTTGCTAAATGTAATTGTTGTGTGTATATATACACTGAACAATCGGGAGCCAGTTAACAGTGTATGAAGTCACACACATACACCGCTAATGGTAAGTATATGGATCGGGTACTCAGTTTGATTTTTTTGCAAAGACCCCACTGGAGGCTACGGAGACCAGCGCAAGGATGGAGGTGAGTATAGGATTTTTTTTGCAGGTCATTCCTCACGGATTTCTTCATGGGAACATCTGGCAGCAGGTATGTATGTTTGAGTGAGGTATGTGTGTATTAAACTTTTACTGTATACGGTGTGTGTGTACTGTGTTTGAGTAACTATTTTACAGTGGAGGTACGGGTGCCGGCCACCTGCTGGCACTTGTAGTTTCACAAGTGCAAAAGGGCAGGCATGCTGGCACCTATAGTTCCACTGTAAAATACAATAGTTTACTTTGATTTTCCACTTTATCACCCCCGTACCCACAGCCCAGGGGTACGGGGATGGGCCCCGGGCTTCAGACCAAGCCTGGGGTTTCGGGAGAGGTGGACCCCTTTTTTGGGGGTTCCCCACCTCCCCTGAGATCCCCAGCTTGGCCTGAGCGACTTGGGGTGAGAAAGCTTTGGCCCTGGAGACCCGATAATAGGGTCTCCGGGCTGTGGCATTACACCCCTGTCATTTTGGGTCTGGTGCTGGTTTCAATTATAAGGGGACCCCTACGCATTTTTTTTCCCTTATGATTAAAACCAGGACTGGCCCTGAAGGCCGGTGCTGGTACCTAAATTATGGAAGCCCTACTCATTTTGTTCCCCCTAATTTTGTGAACCAGGACTGGCTGGCAAGTGTGGGACTGGTTAGGCTTTGGGGGGGGGGGGGGGCCTAGGTCATTTTTTTTAAAATAAAAACACTTTATATTAGGTATACAGACAGAAACATACACAAATCACACTGATCTGTATATGTTTCTGCCAAACTCAGGAGGTGGGTTAATTGGTCTCTGACAAAATATTACTGTGCAGGTACTGTATGTCCATGTGAAAGGGAATATAGATTATAAGCTCCACTGGCAGGGACTAATGTGAATGACTGAAATATTCTCTGTAAAGTGCTGCATAATATGTGTGTATTAATAACTGTATATAAATTATATTTTCTCCGAACCTAAACACACTTTACACTTTATCAACAATTAATATAATAGAAAAGTTTGCAAGAATGCAGAAGCGAGAGCCCGAGGAGCTACTGTATTGTTGTCCATGCTAGTGATTTATGGCGTGTAATGTTTCGGTGACTTCGTGTCAGCGCTCTGCACATTTGTACAATAGCGAAGTAATAAACCATAGCATTACATTTAATTTTCAAATCACACATTCTAATTTATTTTAGCGCAACAGCAGCAAGTAGAAGTCTTAAATCATAACTCTGGATTATCATATTTCTTCCTGACACTAGCCTGTTAATTAAGGATATAGCGAGTAAATGAAGCACAGCCAGGCCAATTGTGGGCTTGTTAGGGTTGTTCAAATGAAGGAATTAGAAAGGGTACTGGGGAACTGTGAGGGTTTTTTTAGGATAAAAAAACTAACTAAAAGTTGTGGACATTTGAAAACAATTGAACTTTGCAATTTGTTAAATTTAAAGTAAACATTTTGTTTATAATATTATTAGAGATGTGCGCTGACCCCGTGTTTTGGTTTTGGATCTGGATTTATCGTAGTGTTTTGGTTTTGCAAAACCACCCTCAAGTGTCAGTTTTGGATCTGGATTTTTTTTTAAATGAGAAAACGTAAGGGGTGCGAGCAGGCCACGGGGGTGCTAGCAATGGAGGGCGATGGAGGGTGGTGCAGGACACTTGCCTACCTTTCCGGGTGTCCGGGAGCCCCATCCTCGGAACACTTGCAGGGGTGCCTCAGTTTGGTGGTCCAGCACCAAATCAAATTATTTATGGTCAATGTAATGTAAATATGTGAACAAACAGAAGCGCAAACCTGTCCACCACTACATAACTGAACCTAAGGATGACAGGTAAGCACAATTTACTTCACATTAATACTTCACTACATTTCTTTCTGAATTTCTCAACTACAAACTTTTGGCCTAGGGGTGCTGTGAAAACAATGCTAATGCACTTGGGTGCCGCGATTCAAAAAAGTTTGGGAACCACTGCCCTAACCCTCTCCATTAGTGCCTAAACCTAACCCTCTCCCCTTGGTGCCTAAACCTAACTCTTTCCCCTTAGTGCCTAACCCCCCTGCGTGGGTCGTTTAAGAATGATAAAGATTTCATAATGATGGATTTACAAACACACCTGAATTGACCAGTGTGAGTCCAGCTTCCCTGAACAATAACCAGTTAAACAACTATCAAAGAAAAAGGAGAGTACATTTCATTACTGCTTCTCTTCCATTCATGTCCTTAAAATCTTTCATGCACTGATTCAGCTGATCCCTAGAGGTAACACATTTAAGGCACCCCGCAGTTATCTCATTCTCAAACTTGATTCTATTTGTGCCCTGGTCTGGCTTCCATGATGAATATTGCCCTATAGAGATTGGTTTTAATCAAATGGTGCTCATTGCTCTATCGGTACACATCCAAATTACACTGTTAATGAAACCAGCAAAACCCTGGAAACTATCTTATTGAAATACAGACAAGTGGTAAAACACAAATCAAAGAATCACATTCGAAACAAAAGCATAAAATGTATCTTTACCTATTCACAATGGAGGCAGCCAATCTGTGTACTGAACCTAGATGCATGACAACACAGCCTGTACATTCATTCAGGAATAAGTGACACCAGTGCTGCATGAGGCACTGTACCTCATGCCTCTGTGATGTCACTGTTTCCAAGTTATATATTGGTTTAGCAGACAAAATGGTTACCACTACTATGCAAACAACAGGTACACTGTGAAACAGGAACAGCAATCATCATGCCAGTTTAGGGACAGGTTTATTATTGGTTTACTTAATAGAATTATTACTAGTAGAAATGTTTTGATCTGACTGTTTACCAACTAGCTGACAGACATTACATGTGATTCTTTGAAAATAGCACCTAGTGGTAGTTGTACTAATGACCCTTTACCTACTTACACTTAAGGCAGTGGCTTTAGGCCCTCATTCAGAGCCGTTCGCTATTTGCGTTCGTTCAAAAACAAGGGGTGGCTATGCAAATGATCCGTTCGCACATTGCAGTCTGTTCACACCTCTAAGTCTGAACGAGCGAGCCAAACATACGCTCTTTTATTTCTTAAAAACGCCCCCTGGCCGCTCGCACCATACGTCATGTCCGCTATTTATTAGATTAATCGAGTACATCGAACAGGATATGAACTGCTCGCTATTCTTGTGGTTGGTTTTTTCAACCGCTATTTTGCGAGCAGTTCTGAGTTAAAAAAAAACCAAGTGACGTGGTCATTGACGCTGCTATATTAATTATGCACACCCATAAAACGCCCATTTTGACCTTTAAGCACGCCTGCGTTCGGATCTCCACTCCCCGTTTTCAAGCACCTTCCCCTGTTACCACCCACATACGCCTCATTCTGTCACTCAAAATAGCAGGCACTCGCTATATTGCGTACAAATGTTTTTCGGCCGCACTGACTGGTTCGCGCATGCGTACTAAAAACCGTACGCATGCGCAGATGTGCGAACATCGCTCGGAACGAGCGTACTGCCGCTAGCGAGTGGCTCTGAATGAGGGCCTTAGTCTCTTTTGGACTCCGCAAGCTCCATTTACTTATTACATAAGGTTGAAGTAGGGATGGACATCGGAAGCCCACCATTAAATGATGGCAGTGCTTCCACCATTGAAACTTTCGATGTGATGGTAACTAACCATCACATCAAAAGAATTTGATGGTCAAAACTATCCAAATGACTAGTGGCAGGGGGTGAAGCCTCTGTGAATGGGGACGGAGCCTCGCAGTACCCCCGTTCACGTCACTGTGGGGGCATATCCAGCACTCTCCGAGAGGCTGGGGTGCCCCCAGGCTCCCCCCTATGCGCATCGGCATCTATTCTCCCACTGTTCACCCACTGTTCTGCTATGCAGAGTACTGGTGAGTGCTTTACCCCCACAGCCAGCCGGATGGGCATCGGAAAGCTGCATCCGATGGCTAGCAACCAATGAAGAGCTGGTATTCGATGTAAAAAGTACTTCCATCGAATTGGAAACATCGATGGCTGCTAAGCCTAGGTTGAAGTAAGGGGGGGTGGAGGAGTAGGGCAACCTGTGGTTATCAACATAGATTGTACTGTGCTTCCTCCAAATTATCTATACCTTCCAGCTTTCCTGCACTGCATGGAGATTATACTAGATTTTTATGTTTATAAAGTGCAACCGCTTTCTTATTCGTGATGACAGAATTCCTCATAACTTTTTTCTAAAGTTTTGGATTATTTAAGAAGAAGCTTCAGAGTTTGTGAAAACTGTGAGTGGTCTAGAGGCTGCATGTATTTGTTTGCTACTAGAAGTGTTGTGCATAGGCCACAGTAAGAAAGCAGCATTACTCCGGTCCTGGTAATTGGACAAATGTTTTGTACAAATGACCCTCTTACCCACTGCAGGCATCACTATACACCTCTTTCCAATTACACATCCCCAGAGCAAGCGAGGTGCAGGTCCTGCTGCTAATTGTCATTATCACAGTCGCCTCACGCTTCCTCTCTCCAGGCTCGCAAAGGGATAAGTTTCAGTCGCCATGGAAATTGTGTGTGTTCTTTAAGGATAAAGTTCTTAAACTGTCCCCCAAAAAAAAAAAAAAAATATATATATATATATATATATATATGTTTGTTATTAACGGTAGTGTAATTGTTTTTCTTTGTTTTAATTGTAAAAAAACTTTTGTTAATAATATAAGTAATTCAATAAGTCCTGTCATAGAAAGCTAATGAGACGCAGCAACATGAATGTATATACTGAAACTATTTTAATGCATACTTGCCGACATCTCGCTTCCTCCCTGCTAGCCAGATACAGGGACCGTGGATGGTCGGCTGTTCTGTTCAAAGAGCATTGCACTCTATGCGGCGGCATCGGTTGCCCATAGCTAGTTAGAGCCCTGATCAGAAGTATACAATAATTTAAAGCAGTGGTTCTCAAACTCTTGTTTGCCAGGTCACCTAGCAGCTGCACAGGTGTACTCATTACTCACTGACACATTTTAAAAGATTTACAGGTGAAGCTAATTTTCTACTTCAGGGTCCATAGGGTATCCACAGGATACCTTGGGGTATAGGTGATGACGAAAAGCATCGGACACCACAGAGTTAATTATCAGCCTCCCAGGATGCACCGGGGTCCCTCTCCTATACCCCGCCCCCAAGCCAAGGCAAATCAGTTTCGTGGGTGTCCGGCCAGGAGTCGGATCACATTCACAGAGGGGGGCTGTAATGGCCCCGGAAGTTTCTTCAAAGAGCAGCTGTGGCTGCACAAGATGAGCTGTACAGCATGGACAGTCAGTATGACGTCCATGCTGTCGCTCCTACACCCCGCCGGACCAGAACGCCAAGACTGATCTGGCCTTCCCTGTCTACCAGCCCCCGCCGCACAGTGCCATTCCACAGTGGTCTAAGCAGGCTGTGTCAGCGCTCCTCTCCTGGGCCCGCCTCCTCTCTGCTCCTCGGCGACCATTTTCTCACTACATGTGCAGGGAATGACAAACGCTGCTGGAAGCTGATACAGGCATCGCGGTCCGAGTCCCCCTTCATACCTCTCCTCCAGAATAAGGTCATAGTATGCTGCACTGTTCCTACCAGGCTCTGGGTCTGTGTAGTTGATTACAGTGTTAATAGTGCAGGGAGTTATTTCTGCATTGTATGTGACTTAATGCTAGCGCTGTTTGCCTGTACTTTCATTTCTGACTGTCATCCATTTTACTATCCCTGTTTTTCTTCTGCTAAAGCCCTTGCGGTCCGGTGTTGCAGGGTCTTCATTGCCTCACAGTAAAATATATTGTCTGTGAGGGGAGTCACATACACTCTGATTTTCCTCTCCAGCTAAGGTGTACCGCATGTACGGTACCAATAGTGGAGAGTGAGGGACACACTGAAGGTGTATGTCGGGCATGTTATATAATTTCACGCTCGATTACTGCCACTGCGCCTGTGCAGGAACCGCCCTGGGCCTGTTTTGCTATGGCTCTTACAACCCTGGTGGGTCAACTGGCGACACCCCCTGCGCTTCCCCAAATGGGGTTATCGCAGCAGTCATTCGGGTCATCACCCATGCAGGGGTTCCCTAGACAGTTGATGGTACTTCGGAGTCTCCCATTGTCACCCCCCCAGGTCTCCCAGGAACCTGCGTGGGTAAATTCATTGTCCAATACGGTAAAGCACCTGACGGACGTTTTACAGGGGGAGTCCTCATTGCGGCCCGCAAAGCGGCCTATAGTGTCTCAGATTGCTCATTATGAGGAGTATGACATGACATCTGATGACGGAGAGATTTTTGACTTCTCAGACCAAGAGCTCTCCCGTACTAGGGAGGTGGAGTCTAAGTCAAAAATGTATATACCTGGCCTTAGACGGGCAGTCCGTGCGGCATTGGTTATTACAGATGACGATATCCCCGTGGCCAAATCTAAATATGCCTTCTATAAGGATATTAAGGGTGATGCCACTGTATTTCCTCTATCTGGTCAGTTAGTGGATCATTTACAGAGGCGTGGAAAAATCCAGGTAAGCGGTACCAGCCTCAAAAACGTTTGGCTTTTGCATACCCCTTTGCGGATAATTATTTTTCCAAATGGGAAACCCCTCCACAGGTGGATTCTCATGCCACATGCCTTGTGAGGAGTGCTACATTGCCCATGCCCTCCATAAAGGATGTCATAGATCGTAAGGTGGAACTATGCCTGAAATCCATTTATTGCCAGACTGGCAATGGCCGTGTGCTGGGTAGCCAGAGCCATGGAGCGTTGGGGTGATAGCTTGGAGATGTCTCTAGACCCTGACTCGTCACCTGAGCAGGTGGAGTTAGTGGGTAACCTCAGAGACTCAGCTATGTATATTAATGAGGCAGCCTTGGATATAGGGCTCCTCACTTCCAGAAGTTCCTCAGCAGCAGTGGCTGCACGCCGCACCCTCTGGTTGCATTCTTGGAAAGCAGATGCAGATTCCAGAAAGGGTTAGGAATACTTGCCCTTTAATGGACAGGTCCTCTTTGGCCCTGATCTTGACAAAATTGTGGCCACTCTGGCAGCGGCTAAGTCTGCGTGTCTGCCATCGACGACAGTCCCATTAGGGTCTGGTACTTTGTCCTTTCGGCCCTATAGGGCCCAGGGTAAGTTCAAAGTGCAGTCTTTTCCGAGACAGGCAGGGGCCAAGAAACCTGCCAAGCCAAAGAAGCAGGCTTGGAGTACAAGACGTCCAACTCCTAAGTCGGACGATAAGCCCTCTGCTTGACGGGACGGGCCTCACCTTGGGGGACCCCAAAGTGGGAGGCCGACTTCTACAGTTCGCCCAGTGTTGGTATCTCACAACCGCAGACACTTGGGTAAGAGAAGTGGTCTCTCAGGGGTACGCCCTCTCCTTTCGATGGAGGCCTCCCAGTCATTTTTTCACCACTTGCCTTCAGTCACATCAAGACAAGGCCCAGGAATTCCGGAAGGTGGTCCCGTTGTCCCAGAGAGGATTGGGGTATTACTCTAATCTCTTTCTGGTACAGAAACCCAATGGGTCTTACAGGCCCATCCTCAACCTCAAATCACTCAACAAATTTTTGAGGGTTCCTCGGTTCAGGATGGAGACTCTTGCCTCTATCATTTTGGCGATGGAGCCTGGTGATTTTATGGTGTCGCTAGATATTCAGGATGCCTACCTGCATATTCCTATTGTCTCAGCACACCAGCGTTTCCTCAGATTTGCAGTAAAAGACCAACACTTCCAATTTCAGGCACTATATAAATAAAGTTACCAGCGCTAAACACTCATAAAAATATATAGAATAAAGTGGATGGTTAAATAAAAAAATCACATATTTATTAACACATAAAGACAATAAATAATAATCAAATCACCGTTAGTGAAACAATGTATGCAAATGCACACTAGGTAGGTGTCCTAAGACCTATAGCTCATGATATATAAAGTCCTAGAAAAGTCTTGAACTCTGTAATGATGTGGACTATAAATTCGCTTTATGGCAACATATAGATTTACTGGATCCAGGTGTAATGGATGTCACACAATCCCTGGGCAGCGTAATTTGCACAAAATGGGTTAATGTATACTCCACCTTCTCTCGGATGATACAGACCCTTAGCAGCGTTATAGTTGCATATGAATGGGTTCTTGTAAGATCTCCGGATGTCCGTTGTTTCTGCCAATTCCAGAGGGAAAATAGATCAAGGTCCACAGAGTAAATGTCCACAGAACTTCCAGAGCTTGGTGTCGAAGCTGAATAATCGGCTGAGACAAGATCAGTATTAAATTGAAGCGTGCGCGACGCCATCTTGCAAATGGCAGCTAGACTCCATTTTAGAAACAAGAATCTGCAAGACGCCATTTTGTGACCAGCGTCATTTCAAGTTACAACTCAGGAGCTAAGAACAGATGGCAATGTTTTTGTTAATCTACCAAGGGCAACTGGAAGAACAAGCTTTCTGAGTAAAAGTAAATAGAATAGACATGGGTATTTTTACATACAAATTGGGAATCCCTGGATGCAGATAAAGTATAGTTGTGGCAATTGTAATATAATCCAGGCATTGATCTACACAATTGGATTTGTCTAAATCCTAAACAGGTCTTAGCCCTACACACAGACAGGATGGCCTCAACTTCACAGCTTGATTCACAGTTCACACAAGAGTTTGGGAGAACAAAAGAGGTTTCTTCCTTTGAACACAGGACAGGTGGGGGCCTGCTGACAGAGGGCATGTGGAACTACAATGCTCAGCAATCCACACTGCTGGATGTTCACTTCGTGTATGAGAAATTATGCACTTAAATCTCACCCATTAATAACTAGCGTCCTTATATCAAACCCCGAATACCCACACATTACATATTCACACATAAGGTTCAATAAGCTCTAAAGTGTATGATTTAAGTTGGTTCCGTTAGTTAAATGCTGAGAAATAAAGATATTTGATAATTAAGGTATTATAAATGCTAAACAAGTCGTGTTTGGAGTTGTACTGTTGCGTATTCTTTTTACAGTATTCCGGTGTTATCAGTGAGGAGATCGCATCATGCATTCTCGAGTTATGGATCGCAGAGCCTACAAGCAACAAAATGTATATTTTAGGAACAGCTGTTAGGATGTTGCAGGGGGTGTGAAGAGGAAGATCCCCAGCTGTTAGAGGCAGGGAGAGTCTGTTTGAACCAGCCTGTTAAATGTGCTGTAACAGATGCTTCTCCCCTGGGAACCAATGATATCAGCAACAGACTTCCCTATTGTCCTGTTTATTCTGGGGGGGTATAAATATGAGTGCACAAACGCTGGTTCTCAGTCTTCATGCTGAACGCTGTATGACTAGGGGTCTCTTGCTGATGCCTATCTCCAGGTCCGGAAGCGCCTGCGTATGTATACTGTACTTGGGTCTGTATAATTTTCCTTTTGCGCCTAAATTGTGTCTTGATCAATTGCGTGTAACTGTCTGAACTTTTACCTGAATATCACTTGTGCTTTGGAACCACAGATTCCACGTCTAAGTCTTTATTTATGGTATGACTGCGTACGCAAATTAGCATCATCCTTAGAGGTTTATAGGAAGGGTTTTAGAAGGTACAGGCAGGGGTATATAGAGGTTCATTTTAATATCAACATTGGTCAGCATGAAACAGGTAGCGCTCAACGCGTTTCGCTGGATGTATTACTGTCCAGCTTCCTCAGGAGCATATGATTGAATGAGCCACCATGGCTTGTATATATACCTGATCTAATTTGATCTATTGTTAACACCCGTATTCAATTACATGCATCACACACGAAAAAAAACATCCACTTTATGATATAAAAACCATTTGTTTGTTCAAGGCAATCCCATTATATCTCTTATAAAATATATCAGGCAAAAGTATTACAAATATGGGAAACAAGAAAGACTCTCACAACATTTGGCGCTGCCTCATATAGCAGCAGAAAAAGGTCAATATATAAGTCACCAACTTACAAATACAATCATAAACATATAAAAAATTACCTTACAAATCCGCGCTAATGAGATGTTCTGGATAATGAACCTTTTTCACAGATTCCAAACGTATTTCAATGAGTCCATATGCAAAAACATTGAAAAAGAGAGAAAAACGTTCTTTTGTCATACAGTAAATGTCATAAATGTTGTGCCCCTCAGGTGTCAGAAACGGATGGAGAGGTGATATTAGTCCCAACCCAGGACAGAAGTCGATCTTGAGAAAGTATCCAAACAGTCCATTCAGATGCACCCCCACCGTGACAAGACCAAATGGTGCTTACATGTAAGCTTACATGAATAGTGTAGGATACAGGTACGTAGCAGTTTCTTTTTATGGTCCTCTTTCACAATCACAAATCCACAGGTTTCTCACATGGATCGAGTCCACAGGGCCCAAAAAAAAATAATAATGGGACCAGACAGTCACAAAGAGTAACTAATATTCCATAGGTTTATTGAGAAAATATTAAAAACACATGATAGACATACCCTATGTGCAACACACAGACCCACAGCAAAAGATGGATCCCGGGAATAACGCTGGGTAAGTATAGTGGAACACACAAGGTAAAAAACAGACACTGGGACGCGTTTCGACCCTCTGCGGCGTCTTTATCAACTTAAGTGTCTGTATAAACAAAAGCTCCAATTAAGATGCAAGGATATGCAATATAAAAATGATAAAAATTCTAAAGGAAAGTGTAGTATAACTCACCAGAAAAATGAAGCATGAGTAATCATGCGGCTGCCATCTTGATTAGAGGACTACATCTCCCATAAGTCACTCCCGGTATATATTCCATACAGATGGTGTCCAAGTAATTCATTGGACATAATAGTCACATGACCGCTTGTAGGCCTAATAGATGACGTCATCACAACATGCCGCGCATGCTCATATGACGCCGGCCGCGTGGTATCACACGCTCGCTTTTTTATTAAAAAACTAAAAATCCCATGGAGTATAGAGGATCCGGTTAAACACGAACCACCTATTGGCTTAAAACCTATATCGTCACTCGATGTCACGCAGATTCACAGTGACTGGGGTCAAAAACATCACGTGATCACTCTACCATGTGTCGAATAGCCAATACCAGTCACGTGACACACAAACAAGAAATCTACGGCAGCACGGCAACCCAAAAAAAGGGGGACCAAACATATAAATTAGAAAGTTTAAGTATTCAGACCCTACAGGTGCTGTCCATGTACCTTATTATACATACATACTCGTATGGCGCCGACCGTATGATAGCGCATGGTCGCCATTTTATTAAGGGGAACTACACATCCCATGAGGCAAAGATGATCTGGTTCAACCCGCCCACAAATTGGCTTAAAGAACCATATCAACAATAAATGCTGCACAGGTTCAAAATAACCTAGGACAAAATACATCTACTGGTCACGTGACACACAAATAAAAAACTGACAACCTAAAAAAGATTTAAATCACATAAAATAGAAAATTAAAATGTTATAGCCAGTATCCATCTTGTACATAACATAAAATACAATACTTTATAAAAACCACTTAATTTCAAAATCAGAGTTCAATCCTGTAGGTTTAAGTGTCTGAAGTTCATATATATAGCGCATCTCTGTTTTGGCGACTCTTATATCTCTATCTTTAACTCGCCAACTTTCCTTAACACAGACCATGCCACAACAGTGTTTTAAACCCTTGATTGAACTATTATGTTTTTCCCATCAAGGATTTTATTACTTGTCATACCAATTATGTAATATATGTGCTGACATGTACATGTGATCTAACATATATTGGAAAGACTAAACGTCAGTTAAAAATAAGATGGGCTGAACATGTTTACAATATTATTAGAGGTTGTGAAAACCACCCTTTGTCTATGCATTTTAAAGAAAAACATAATAGTTCAATCAAGGGTTTAAAACACTGTTGTGGCATGGTCTGTGTTAAGGAAAGTTGGCGAGTTAAAGATAGAGATATTAGACTCGCCAAAACAGAGATGCGCTATATATATGAACTTCAGACACTTAAACCTACAGGATTGAACTCTGATTTTGAAATTAAATGGTTTTTATAAAGTATTGTATTTTATGTACAAGATGGATACCAGCTATAACGTTTTAATTTTCTATTTTTTGTGGTTTAAATCTTTTTTAGGTTGTCAAACAACCGTAAGTTTTTTATTTGTGGGTCACGTGACCAGTAGATGTATTTTGTCCTAGGTTATTTTGAACCTGTGCGGCATTTATTGTTGATGTGGTTCTTTAAGCCAATTGGTTGGCGGGTTGAACCAGATCATCTTTGCCTCATGGGATGTGTAGTTCCCCTTAATAAAATGGCGACTGTGCGCTATCATACGGCCGGCGCCATACGAGTATGTACGTATAATAAGGTACATGGACAGCACCTGTAGGGTCTGAATACTTAAACTTTCTAATTTATATGTTTGGTCCCCCTTTTTTTGGGTTGCCGTGCTGCCGTAGATTTCTTGTTTGTGTGTCATGTGATTGGTGTTGGCTATTCGACACATGGTAGAGTGATCACGTGATGTTTTTGACCCCAGTCACTGTGAACCTGCGTGACATCGAGTGACGATATAGGTTTTAAGCCAATAGGTGGCTCGTGTTTAACCGGATCCTCTATACTCCATGGGATTTGTAGTTTTTTAATAAAAAAGCGAGCGTGTGATACCACGCGGCCGGCGTCATAGGAGCATGCGCGGCAAGTTGTGATGATGTCATCTATTAGGCCTACAAGCGGTCATGTGACTATTATGTCCAATGAATTACTTGGACACCATCTGTATGGTATATATACCAGGAGTGACTTATGGGAGATGTAGTCCTCTAATCAAGATGGCGGCCGCATGATTACTCATGCTTCATTTTTCTGGTGAGTTATACTACACTTTCCTTTAGAATTTTTATCATTTTTATATTGCATATCCTTGCATCTTAATTGGAACTTTTGTTTATACAGACACTTAAGTTGATAAAGACGCCGCAGAGCGTCGAAACGCGTCCCAGTGTCTGTTTTTTACCTTGTGTGTTCCACTATACTTACCCAGCGTTATTCCCGGGATCCATCTTTCGCTGTGGGTCTGTGTGTTGTACATAGGGTATGTCTATCATGTGTTTTTAATATTTTCTCAATAAACCTATGGAATATTAGTTACTCTTTGTGACTGTCTGGTCCCATTATTATTTTTTTTTGGGCCCTGTGGACTCGATCCATGTGAGAAACCTGTGGATTTGTGATTGTGAAAGAGGACCATAAAAAGAAACTGCTACGTACCTGTATCCTACACTATTCATGCAAGCTTACATGTAAGCACCATTTGGTCTTATCACAGTGGGGATGCATCTGAATGGACTGTTTGGATACTTTCTCAAGATCTACTTCTGTCCTGGGTTGGGACTAATATCACCTCTCTATCCGTTTCTGACACCTGAGGTGCACAACATTTATGACATTTACTGTACGACAAAAGAACGTTTTTCTCTCTTTTTCAATGTTTTTGCATATGGACTCATTGAAATACGTTTGGAATCTGTGAAAAAGGTTCATTATCCAGAACATCTCATTAGCGCGGATTTGTAAGGTCATTTTTTATATGTTTATAAAAGTATTACAAATAAAAAACAAACCTTTAATGATACATAATGATAGATCTGTCAGAAGTCCCGTCCACGTGATTAATTCCGATCACGTGACCCGGAACTCCATACAGATCTCTACTATAAAACCTCTCGATCATGTGTTCACTATGTCATATGTCCAATGGACCAATGGAAAAGGTACTTAGAATAACATATCAGAAAGGTCTTCTACATCACGTGGTCATTAAATATGAATCTGGACTACTCATAGGTCCAGGAACGTCATCATAATATTATGATGATACATCCGTCTGTCAGATGTCCCGTCCACGTGATTTTTTCCGATCACGTGACCCGGAACTCCGCACAGCTCTTTACTACCCAACACTGATGTTCATGTATTTACTGTGTCACATATCCAGAGGACCAATGAAAAAGATTATTAGAATAACATATCCAAAAGCTCTTCCACATCATGTGATCATTAAGGTATGAATCAAAACTATTCATTTTTCCGGGATCGTTGTCATGGAACCCAGATATAAACAATAATAGATCGCAATAGCCATTCCTCAATTATGATGAATACAATAGAGGAATCAGGATATATATGTATAGAGGGAACACAGTCTACATATTAATATATTATTATACCCTTTGTCAACATTCTATTAATCCAAATATGTACACTGTCTAAAAGACTTCATCATATCATGCGCCTCTATATTGGTGCAATTTCTTCGGAGGTGCATCAATTGCCCTTTTGGTATATTGCATTTCCAGGGAGTATAATGTGCACTATGGAAATGCAAATATGCATTAATGTTAACGGGTTTGGTGTAATTTGAGGTAATAATTTCCTCTCCTTGTGTCTCAAGGGTCACATCCAGGAAATCCACACGACTCTTGCTATACGTGAAAGTGAAAGATATATTATATAAATTTGTGTTTAAGGATTGAACAAAAGATGTGGCAGAAGAAAGGTCCCCATCCCAAATAATAAAAAGAATGCTGTAGGGAAGTCTTTTGGATGTTAAAATTTAATTCTCTTTATCCGGATGGCCTAAATGAGGCCATTGAATTGAATTCAGTTTTACAACGAAAATCTCTTTTGATACCTTAAGTGTATATATTCTCCACTCTGTTATATATATACATCTAAATTCTGGGGTGCTTTAGATGTTCTATTTCTCTTAGTCCCTAACTAAAATTGGTATTTATTTCCAATTTGGATTATGGTATATTGGAATATTTCTTAAATGGAACACTCCAGCTATTCTGAGGGATAATTCAGATGGTGGATGGGAGAGGGTTAATAAATTGATTCCCATTGTATATAGAGGATCAGAAGGATATACAATGATTTATTATTATCACTGTTTGTACCCTCCAAAACAGAATAGCATTAATAGATTTTATGATTTCTGTGTTATATTTATACTTACCTCAATTCCTTTTCTCATGTGTCCTTCGTGAGGTGCATTTTAGTTAGAATCTAGTAATGTATTATATGTCCCCTTCCCCTGTAGATATTTGGATTAATAGAATGTTGACAAAGGGTATAATAATATTTTAATATATAGACTGTGTTCCCTCTATACATATATATCCTGATTCCTCTATTGTATTCATCATAATTGAGGAATGGCTATTGCGATCTATTATTGTTTATATCCAGGTTCCATGACAACGATCCCGGACCAATGAATAGTTTTGATTCATACCTTAATGATCACATGATGTGGAAGAGCTTTTGGATATGTTATTCTAATAATCTTTTTCATTGGTCCTCTGGATATGTGACACAGTAAATACATGAACATCAGTGTTGGGTAGTAAAGAGCTGTGCGGAGTTCCGGGTCACGTGATCGGAAAAAAATCACATGGACGGAACATCTGACAGACGGATGTATCGTCATATTATTATGATGACTTTCCTGGACCTATGAGTAGTCCAGATTCATATTTAATGACCACGTGATGTAGAAGACCTTTCTAATATGTTATTCTAAGTACCTTTTCCATTGGTCCATTGGACATATGACATAGTGAACACATGATCGTTAGTGTTTCATAGTAGAGATCTGTATGGAGTTCCGAGTCACGTGATCGGAATTAATCATGTAGACGGGACTTCTGACAGATCTATCATTAAGTATCATTAAAGGTTTGTTTTTTCTTTGTAATACTTTTGCCTGATATATTTTATAAGAGATATAATGGAATTGCCTTGAACAAACAAATGGTTTTTATATCATAAAGTGGATGTTTTTTTTCTTGTATGATGCATGTAATTGAATACAGGTGTTAACAATAGATCAAATTAGATCAGGTATATATACAAGCCATGGTGGCTCATTCAATCATATGCTCCTGTGGAAGCTGGACAGTAATACATCCAGCGAAACGCGTTGAGCGCTACCTGTTTCATGCTGACCAAGCTCTGGAAGTTCTGTGGACATTTACTCTGCGGACCTTCATCTATTTTCCCTCTGGAATTGGCAGAAACAATGGACATCCGGAGACCTTATAAGAACCCACTCATATGCAACTATAACGCTACTAAGGGACTGTATCATCTGTGAGAAGGTGGAGTACACATTAACCCATTTTGTGCAAATTGCACTGCCCAGGGATTGTGCTACATCCATTACACCTGGATCCGGTAAATCTATATGTTGCCATAAAGGGAATTTATAGTTCACATCATTACAGAGTTCAAGACTTTTCTAGGACTTTATATATCATGAGCTATAGGTCTTAGGACACCTACCTAGTGTGCAATTGAATACATTGTTTCACTAACGGTGATTTTATTATTATTTCTTATCTTTATGTGTTAATAAATATGTGATTTTTTTATTTAACCATCCACTTTATCCTATATATTTTTATGAGTGTTTAGCGCTGGTAACTTTATTTATATATTTGATATTGTTTTAAGAGGTTAACACCCTCTATACCAGCTGCTCTCTGTCAGCGCTTGTGGTTCTTTTCCAATTTCAGGCACTGCCCTTTGGTCTGGCCACAGCGCCTTGAGTGTTTACCAAAGTCAAGGCAGTCATGGCAGCTCACCTGCGGACACAGGGGGTGCACCTGTTCCCTTATCTGGATGACCTTCTGCTGTTGGCAAGGTCTCCAGAGGTCCTTCAGCGCCATCTGCAACTGACAGTCTCTGTGTTGCAGGCTCACGGCTGGCTGATAAACTGGAAGAAATCATCTCCGGTACCATCACAGAGGATGCTCCATCTCGGAGCCCTGTTGGACTCCCACCATCAGAGGATCTTTGTGACGGAGGAAAAGATCTCTGCATTGCAGGCAAGAGTATGCAATTGCCTGCAGAGTCGCCGGGTGTCTATTCACTCGGCAATGAGATTACTAGGATCCATGGTGTCAATGTTCAGCATGGTGGAATTTGCCCAGTTTCACTCCAGACCTCTGCAGAAGTTGATCTTCTCCAGATGGAATGGGTTGCCCCACTGGATAAAGACTCAGACAATGGTGCTGTCCCCAGAGGTACGTCTGTTGTTAGCCTGGTGGCTGCAGACTACGTACCTGAACAGGGGGCGCCCCTTTTGCATTGCAGACTGGGTCCTTCTGATGACGAATGTCAGGCTCCGAGGTTGGGGAGCAGTCTCGGGCCCACACTTCTTCCAGGGAAGGTGGACACCAGCAGAATCTGCACTTCCAATAAATATCTTGGAACTGAGGGCAGTATTCCGAGCTCTCCAACATGCAAGGCATGTCCTCCACAGAAAGCCCATGCAGGTACAGTCAGACAATGCCACCACGGTGGCTTACATAAACCGCCAAGGAGTAACCCACAGTCAGGCAGCTCTAACAGAGGTGTCCCACTTTCTAGCATGGGCAGAAAGCAATCTCCCTGCCATCTCGGCAGTGTTCATACCAGGAGTCCTCAACTGGGAAGCAGACTTTCTCAGCCGTCAAGATGTGCATCCAGGAGAATGGCCTCTTCACCAGGAGGTGTTTCAGCTACTGGTGAACAAGTGGGCCTTCCAGAGATCTCATGGCCGTACACAGCAACAAACGATGCAAAGGCGCTTCTAGTAGATGCCCTGTCGGTCAAGTGGACCTTCCAGTATGCGTACCTCTTCCCTCCATTCTCCCTTGTACCTCGAGTGATTCGCAAATTCAAGAAAGAAGGTGGCATGCTCCTGCTGATAGCTCCAGCATGGCCCAGATGGCATTGGTACTCAGATCTCAGGAGCCTATCCATAGACGCTCCGATGCTGTTGCCTCTACATCTGGACCTGTTGTCTCAGGGTCCTTGCCACCACCCGGACCTGGGCCATCTGTCTTTGACGGCGTGGCTGTTGAGACTGCCCTCTTGAGGTCCAGGGGTATTTCCGGCTCTGTTGTTTCCACCATGCTCAGAGCTCGGAAGCCATCTTCTGCAAGAATTTACCACAGAGCGTGGCATACTTTCTTTGAATGGTGTCAACTTAGAAGATATGATCCTCAGGTTTTCAGGATATCCAGGATTTTGGCTTTCCTACAGGTGGGCTTAGATCACGGTCTTCATCTTGCTTCACTGAAGGTACAGGTTTCCGCCCTCTCAGTGTGGTTTCAGTGTAGGATTGCTACACTTCCTGATGTCCACACCTTCATGCAAGGTGTACTTCACATACAGCCTCCCTTTGTTCCACCTGTTGCTCCTTGGGACTTGGCTGTGGTCCTGAGGGCTCTCCAAGGGCCGCCATTTGAACCACTGGGCTCAGTGGATCTAAAATAGCTCACAGCTAAGACTGTCAGATTTGGGGGCTCTCTCATGTCGCCCCCCATTTCTAATTTTTCATAGGGACAGGGCAGTGCTGCGCACTCGTCCTGGGTTTCTACCTAAGGTGGTATCTAATTTCCATATCAATGTGGAAATTATAGTACCAGCCTTCAATTCCCCAGACTTATCTGCTGGTGAGGCCTCCTTGGGTATGGTACAGGCTTTAAGGATTTATGTTGACCGTACCAGTTCATTTAGGAACTCAAACTCTCTGTTTGTTTCCATAAGAAGGGTTGGCTTGCCACTAAGCAAACTTTCTGAGGCTTACATTCATGAGGGCCTGTCTGTACCATCCTCTTTTAAAGCTCACTCTACTCGGTCTGTGGGTCCTTCAAGGGCAGCTCGCCGTGGTGCCTCTGCAGATCAGCTGTGAAAGGCAGACACGTGGTCTTCTGTCCATACCTTTGTGAGGTATTATGCATTTGATACCTTTGCTTCCTTCAGGTGGTGGATTTTCCTTACAGCACAGGAGTGTCCCCACCCTTAAAGGATACTGCTTTGGGACATCCCCAAGGTATCCTTTGGATACCCTATGGACCCTGAAGTAGAAAATAAGATATTGTGAGGTTCTGATTTTGTTGTGGGGTGGTGATAGGAGCACACACAGAAGCAGACTTAAATGAAAAAGTGGAGTTTTTAATAAGTGGCTTAGAAGACATGGGAATGGCAAACGAAAAAGTCCAAGTATAGCACTAAAGTGCACTTGATAACTGTAGTGGGGGTTAATGGGAGAATGTCCAGATAGTGACAGGCAGGAACAATCCAGTAAACAGGTATGGTGAGCTGTAACAGAATGCAGGTATGGTGAGCTGTAACAGAATGCAGGCAGAGGTAATGAAGTCCAGCTGGGAGTGAATGGTGGCAAGGTGCAGGGGAACAGCAGGTTCAGGTACTCAGGCAGGTGCAGGGTAAGTCCAGCAGGTTGGAGCAGGCAAGGTCCAGGCTAGTAGCGCTTTCAAGCAGGCAGGTAAGGCACAGGTACTCTCTCTCAGCCACAGCTGAGAAACATGTTGCACTGGCAAAGGAAGGAAGGCTCTGAACCTTCCTAAATACTCAGTGCCATGCTGTAACTGGCTGGAATGAGCACATGACCTACCAGGATTGGTCAGCAGGAATCACATGGCCGCGGGCAAGATGGCAGCGCCCATGCCAACGGAATGGAAACACCGCCAGACCTCACCAGGCCTAGTGACAATGTGCCCGCACAGAACCACGCACAGCCAATACCCCTCGCCAAACACCAGCACCACTGCCAGAGACCCCCCGCCACAACGACCTCACAGGTAATACCCGGTGACCACCATGCCGAGAAACCCTGGCCGTGACAGATATATGGCAAGAACTTACCTTTGTTATCTCTATTTCTACAAAGTCCATAGGGTTCCACAGGACTCCCGCTCTGTCACACCTGTACTGCAGATGGGCTTTGTTCTGGTCACCGGTTTTTCTGTCTCCTTCTGGTGAGAATGTATTCTTGTGTGTTCCAGACTTTCTTCTCTCTCTTTGTTCTCCTCCTCCAGCCTATGGCTTGTTACAAAACTGATTTGCCTTGGCTCGGGGGTGGGGTATAGGAGAGGGACCCCAGTGCATCCTGGGAGGCTGAAAATTAACTCTGTGGTGTTCGATGCCTGACATCATCACCTATACCCCAAGATATCCTATGAAACTCTATGGACTTCGTAGAAATAGAGATAACAAAGGTAAGTTCTTACCATATCTCTTATTATTTCACTTGTGTTTTTGCGAGAAGACCTGGAAAACATGCACTACTTGGGGTCCTGAGGAGCAAGTTTGAGAACCTGTGACTTAAAGGGTCCATGTTAATGTATCACCAAGGAAAAATGGTGCATTTTATCTCGTCTTATCATACTATCCCTTTACACTGGGACACTCATGAATTACGCAGGTGAAATGCAGACTTGTAGTCAGCTAGCCACAGAACCTGTGTATTTCATGAGTGTCCTTGTTTAAAGGGATAGTATGGTATGTAGTAACAATTGTTGGAATTGGAAACAAAGGTATCATAGAAAGGGCCAGTTCAAGGAGTACTGCATTTTGAAATCCATCATCTCTACAGCCTGTGCATGGCAAACACTTAAGCTGGCTACACACTACAGCGATTTTCCTAGCGATCTGGTAAGCGGTAGAATTTGGCTCCGATATAGGCACTACACCAGAGGTTCCGAAATGCAGTCCTCAAGGCTCCCCAACAGTTCAGGTTTTAGAGATATCCATGGTTGAGCACAGGTGGCTTAATTAGTACCTCAGTCAATTTGATTTAACACCTGTGCTCAACCATGGATATCTCTAAACCTGAACTGTTGGGGAGCCTTGAGGACCGCTTTTGGGAACCTCTGAACTACACCGTTCTTCCACAGTGAGTTTTGCACATGTACACCCACAAGGATGATGGCATACACAAAACATATTGGAGGCAATAGGGTCAGATTAGCAGGGAATGCCCACACACTACATGACATTGGTACATCGTAGCCAACATAGATCAGAGGAATTCTGAACAATCAGATAATCGGAGATGAGTGTTTCTGGTTCGTTTTCTCTGCGTTTCTGCAAATCCATCATGCCTGCACATCAAGGCAAATTTTACCTAGGGGCTGCAGCCCCCCCCCCCCTGGTAAAATCCTCCACTCCAGTGAGCCAGTGTGACTGCACTGTGACTGGCAGCGGCTTTCCATTGGAAGCGCCACCTGCCAGTCAGGTTAGAGGGCAGGAGCTGCTGCTGCACACTACACAAAAATCGGATCGATCAAGGAATAATTGACTGATCGGACCAATAACTGTATAGGGTGTACCTAGCTCTAAAGCCCCGTACACACTGGATGATGTGTGTACGGTGCGACCTCATTGTGACAGACACGGCGGGGCTGCCGGCATCGGTAAATGCATACACACTTGCTGATGCCGGCAACGACGGTGCGGGGCCCTGCTGCATTGTTAACGATATCCCCAGATTGAGCTGCATGTTCAGACTACTGGGAATATCATTAATGACCCGCGGGAGTGCGCATCATCAATCGCCTAGTGCATACACACTGGACATATGAACCATGTATCGTTCAACAATATCGTTCATGTATATTGCCCAGTGTGTATGGGTCTTTAGACTGTGATCTGTGTGAAGAAATTTGTATACCTTGCTTCAAGGTAATTGCTGTTATGTGACAAGGCGTCAGCTCCAAATGATGCTGATGTTTTTTAACATGTAAAATTACAATCCAATTTGGATTATCAATAGGGATTGGCACACATCCCTACTGATAATCCCTACAGATCCAAAACCATGTTTTGGTTTTGGATCTGTATCTCCTTCAAGGTTTTGGATCTGGATTTTCAAAATAAAAATTAGATAAAAAGTTTTAAAAACAGCTAAAATCATGTAATTTATGCAATCCAAAACCTGAAATTTGGATTTAAAAACCGAACTGCAAAAAGATCAGAACCGCGACCTATATATATATTTATATTATATTTATGTGATTAGACAGAGCTGTACATAGGGACTGATTCAGAGATGAATGCAAATCCAGCTAGTTGCAGGTAATGTTCGCTAATGTGCGCATGCGTTTAGTTCGCAGTGCGCGTGCGCAAACTAGTATGAGCAATCGGAATGTGCTAGCTTGCCCTGCAAACACAGCCCAGTGGAGTGACAGGAGAGGCCGTTTGTGGGCGGTAACAGGGGCAGGCCAGTAGTAACGGGGGAGTGGAGTTCTGGACGCAGGCATGCCAGAGTGTTTCCACGCCGTTTCTGGAGCGTGCATAATTAACAGGCAGCATCATAGTGCACGTCACTTGGTTGAATAATACACTGAAGTGGTCGCAGTGCTTGCTGTAGGGTACAGTCAACCGCAAGCGCTGCAGTCAGATCCGATGGAACCCGATGTGCCAATGGTTGTATCTACTTCCTGGAGATGATGTACGCTAATGGGCGGCTAAAGACAGGCTGGTGGGCGTCTGTAAACACAAAGTGATCACTCGCCAAGACAGAGTGGGCGTGCTTATACCTTGCCGTGCGAGCGGCTGTCTTGACGTCACTTAGATGAATTTCCATACGCTGGGAGTGAGCGGCCGCATCTAGCGAGCGGGTCTGAAACAGGCCCAAAGACACAGCATCGGACTCAGGTCAGTTAATTATCGAAGTTCTGAGTAACAATATGTTACACAGAATGGCCGTCGGAAGTAAGACGCCGGGGCCAGTGGAACTGCATACAGGAACGCAGTGGCTGGCTGCAACACATCTACAAATCGGTCGTGGCACACCTGCATTTCTCTGACCATCCCCATTCCACAAATGCTGGCAATCAATCACACTGTGTGCAAATGCTTTCTGCAAGTGACGGCAGTACTCAATCGTGACACAGGTGCAGTAAGACTCATGCACAGTACTAAAAACCTCGACATTGCATCCGTCTCCAGGCCCGTAACATTTCATGGATTACTATTGCATAGTATAGCTGTGTCGTATTCCAGGAATACAAAATAAAGAAATATGCCTGATTAAATATAGACATGGTTAAAAAGCATAGAAGCATGCTATAAAGATAAAGTCAATATATATGGAAACGGTATGTACAGTATGCAGACACCATACTTTAAAAACATCTGAAGGTACACAACCTCTTTAAAGTTTATAACAGTTTCATACTTATAACAATATATTTGCAGCTAGAAAGGACTTAATGCATTTTTCTCGCCAATAAAATGTTATGATATTTGTCTCCTATGAATAAATTTACATATATTTTACAGGGTTCACTCAGAAAGTCAGTACTTCCATCATAAACCTCAATAATTTACACTACAAAATACATTAATAACTTGTCATTAAATGAATGTGTACAGTATAGGACTTTGCTTTGAAATGACTTTGCAAAGTGCTTCAGTGATGAGAGGGGTGTGCAGCCCTCCACTTACCCCTTCCTGTCAGTCATGGAACTGATAACTGCCCTTTCCGACAATGGTGTCTAAAACATGGAGAACGGGTAATTGATTTTAGGCCAGCACCTCATCTAATCTGTCTGGGAATCATTTATGTAGCAATAATGCCTCTGATCCCAAATGACCTTTGAATTAACACAACTATGAAACTTTACACTGCGTCAAGTACTTTGCTTCTGGAGAGGATATTTTTAAGCATAGGTATCTCTCCCACAGATGTGAAACTACATGTCACAGCTTGGCTCCATGGATCGGCAGCCATGTAAGTGTATTGAGGATGCTGACTAGATAGGTTGCTGTGTTATCCTATCAGTGTTCTATCATACTTGCCGGCATTGAGAGAGCCCACTTTCAATATCCCCCAGACAGGTGGGGTGTTGAACTTGAATTGAGTCATAAAGCCCCCAGACAACCCACTTCAATTTCGAAAGTGGGCATCAATGTCGGACTGGGGTACAAAGGGCCCACCAGGGAATATAATGGCTGGGGCCCGCCTAGTAACATGTACTGTTACAATGCGGCATTGGAGGAATGGTCAAGTGAAAAAGCTACATACTGTATATGGGATTAATTTACAGTGAAATATGCAATAATGCAAGTATGTTAAAAAGAGGGGAAATATATTATTATTACTATGTGTAACTGGCGAGAGTCCATGCCAGAGACGGCACACTATTGTTAATTTTTAGAGGAGAGACCATGCAGGTGGTACAGATGTATCTTCTGTTAGTGGAGTACATCTCGCCACCCCAATTATGGTTCATCTCTTTCTCTGTAAGTGGCTTGGTGCACACATATCCTTGTGGGACAGTCCAACAATCAATAAGGTTTCTTGCTATTTAATAGTAGATTGAGATTTTTGCTATTTATCAAAGTATACTGCTGTGGAAGCTAGCTATTGCCTATGTAAGAAAGACATTAGAGGTACAAGTAGGGCTACATTTCTGGAAAGATAGGTTCAATAACTGTGGGTGGACTATAGAAATACAATTATATATATATTATAATCATATATGTATATTAAATATATCTATCTATCAATCTAGAAAAAGAAGTTGCGGCGGCACTCAGCAGGACTCGTGAAAAAAGTGAGTCTTTTTTCACGAGTCCTGCTGAGTGCCGCAGCAACTTCTTTTTCTGTGTATCGAGTAGTCCACTCTACCCGGGGAGGGCACCCAGGCAAGTAATATATAATTCTTATTGATGAATGTCTCTCATTGAGTGCCAGTCTCATGGAATTCTATCTATCTATCTATCTATCTATCTATCTATCTATCTATCTATCTATCTATCTATATATATATATAGTATTTAGAAAAGAAAACACTTAAAATGGCATTTATAATAAAGCTTATCTTATGAAAAATACATTTTGTCCCATGACATTACGTCATAGTTAATGAAGGTTCAGGAACTGAGGGTCTGATTCAGACCCGCTCGCGAGCGCTGAGCGCTCACAAGCGGGTCGATGTTGCCCAAGTGCGCATGCGCACGACGGAGTCGGCTCCGTTGTGCGCATGCGCGAGACCCGAATAATGACGGCCAAGCTGTCGTTATGGGTCTCGCACCAAAGGGGGCGTGCTGTCGATGGTGATTGACAGCGCGCCCCCTTTGGTGGGCATGCTGGGGGTGTGGCTGCCCAGATGGAGGTGTTCCCATGGGAACGCCTAACAGCTGGGGCCGGCCCCACTGACATCACTAGTGATGTCAGTGGGAGTGCTTTTGGCTCTGATAGAGCCAAAAGCACTCCAGGGCTTGCGGCAGACTAGACTCTACTACAAGGGTCTCGTCGCAAGCCTGATGGTCGCAATGGTCTTGACCATCGCGACCATCATTTTGGCTGCTCGCTATAGCTGTGGGTGGTCACCCACAGCTATGCAAGTGGCCAGGAGGCCGCTCCAAAAAGTAAGAGGGACGGCCCTGATTCAGAGTGAGCGCTCTGTCAGAGCGTCCGGCTCTGAATCAGGGCCTGAGTTCCTACTTGATCCTGCTGAAATATTGCACTGGGTACAAGTACCGCTACGGCTGCTGTCCTCCAACACTATTGCCATAAAAAAAAATTATTTTTGTTATTTTTCTGGAAATTAAGCCAAAATCAGGCCTTCTAGTTGAGTTGGCGATGCTGTAAGTCTCTTCTTACTATTTAGTAAATAAACCCTCTGGTGTACACAGAAGAAACTAATCATATTATGACTAATATAAGAATAAATTAATGTATGACCCACTATCGCAAGAACAATTGTTAGCATGAAAATATATGCACATTTAAAACATAACACAAAACTAAGCACAAGTAAATGATGTAAAATAAAAATTGGACTATAAAAAAAAATCATCTACCTATATAGGGCCTGATTCAGAGATGTACGCAATGGCGATTTTTATGCAGATTGAGCTATTTTTTTCTATTGCACGTGCGTAAAAACCTGCACAGAGAACCCATGCAGTGCTTGTGACAGTGGCCGGCAGGGTTGTGTGTTGCGGGAGTGGCCTCGCCCACCTGCAAAATAGGCAGAGCTACAACTACGGGGGCCCACCGGAGATTTCCCCAACTTCCTGGCAGCCCAGTCTGAGCCTGATGGGTATCATGTAGGCGGCTGTCAGGGAGAACTCCCAAAAGATATATCAGTTTTAAGGAAGCTAATGGGATGAGTTGCTCTGCTGTCCAAGAATATACAGTCTATCATTTGAACATGAAAAATCAGAAAAAATAATCTCTACCCTCAACCACCCAAACCAACCCACATTGAAACAAACCTTTGGCGATTCAGGACTGTCGTCATACAATTGGGAGGTACGCAATAAAGGCCCTATATATATATATATATATATATATATATACACAGGTTGAGTCTCCCATATCCAAATATTCCGAAATACGGAATATTCCGAAATACGGAATATTTTTAGCATGACTGAAATAGTGAAACCTTTGATTTTTGATGGTTCAATGTACACAAACTTTGTTTAAGGCACAAAATTATTAAAAATAAAGTATAAAATTACCTATAGGCTGTGTGTATAAGGTGTATATGACATATAAATGAATTTCATGTATCTACACAAACTTTGTTTGAGCCACACAATTATTGAAAATATTGTATAAAATAACCTTCAGGATGTGTATATAAGGTGTATATGAACCATAGATGCATTCTGTGTTTAGATTTGGGTCCTATTCTTAAAACATTTCAAAATGGTATGCAATTATTCCAAAATACGGAATATTCCGATGTCCAAAATACCCTTGGTCCCTAGCATTTTGGATATGGGAGACTCAACCTGTATGTATATATATATATATATATATATATATATACATAACATATGTATCAATGAAGCTAGTTGGCTACTCGGCTTTCCAGGAGAGAAATATTACCTATATCGGCACCAAGATTCTAGGATCCAGACAAGCAACAAATGAGATAAATACAGCATCAGGAAGTGAAAGCTACCTCCTGCCTCTCTGTTGTGATGTAAGGAAAAATGGACTACCACATGGTGCTGATGAGCAAGAAGCTAGACCCTCATTCTCTGCTGCAACTAGGTAACTACGGGCCTATAGTAATCACACCTCATAACAGCTAGAATTATATGGGGTACCACACCTTCAACTTAATTAATAGGCACCTTAGGTACTTAATGTAAACATGCTCTATTCTAACAATAAAGCATTTTTTCATTTTGTTAATTGTGAACAGAATAGTTACTGTGCCATGGCAAGTACAGTACTGCTGTGATGCGTTTAAATTTTTTTTTCATGATGGTAATCCCATAGGTGTATAGGGTGTATATGGCAAATTCAGCATGTATGACTAAGCAAATTGTCCAATTACCAATAAAATGAGGCTATAAAATCAGGCTATTCTTTATAGTCTTGGTTTATTTGTCTTACTCTAGATCAGTGGTTCTCAAACTCGGTCCTCAGGACCCCACACAGTTTACGTTTTCCGGGTCACCCAGCAGGTGCACAGGTGTAGTTATTACTCACTGACATATTTTAGAAGATCCACAGGTGGAGCTAATTATTTCACTAGTGATTCTGTGAGGAGATCTGGAAAACATGCACTGTTTGGGGTCCTGAGGACCGAGTTTTAGAACCTGTGCTCTAGATCAACTGTGTATCTCCCAATTTTGGCAGTAAAGTCTACATTCGAAGGGACTCCGTCAGTTAAATTGTCCTGTCTCATAGGAAATTGTGAGGCACCTACAGGAAGTGTGTAAATTTAAGGGTGTGTTTAGTGGAGGGCTGGTTTGGCACCTCCCATAGAGTCATGGCCATGACCCATGTGATGCTGCTTCACACCGCTTTCAGAAATGTGGTCATGACACAATTTTTATATTTCAAATGTTGGAAGGTATGCAATTGGGGGTTTTGAAGATGACAATTTGAACTTCATGCAAGATGTCTTTTCTCAACCTAAAACATTTTGTGTAATATATCGCATATAATATTTTTACAAGCTTATTTTTCCTCTGATTCTTCATGATAATAGAAAAATTTAATTATAGTTATTTTAAATAATCCCAACAATTTCAGTATTTGTGCCCATTAACCAACAGTTTTTCGTGAAGCTTTTTCCAGTTGGGCATTAGGTTTTCCCTTGGACATGATGGTGTTAATGTGAAATGTATCAGAGGAAAAGGGAATCCAGCAGAGAGTAATTATAGAGCTACTGAGATGTGAAGGAAAAGGAAAAACATGTTTTAATTGTATCCTATTTGGCAGATATTAAGTCAAGCAGATGGCTTCCAAACCAAGCCAGAATCTCAAATGGACACATGAATCAATGGCTTTAAAAATTAGTTTGATATCCAAATATAAAAAAAAAATCATTTATAGATGTTAGACTAGTAACATCATCCCAGGTCCCAGGTATATGCCCATGCCTTCCCAGTGAGGTCATGCTCTGTCCTCTTCAGCAATAAAGTTATGTGTTTTTTTCCTAGGGCTTGGAGACCAGAAAGAAGGAAGGGCTTATAAGGGAACTCTTATGCAGGCCATATATCTATGACACAAATCCCCATCCTACCTATCTGATCCACCAATCGGCGTTCAACAACAATGATCGGCAAACCATTTGGCGAATCAGTGAAAAAAACATGTTAAAAATCCCTGACTCACCAATCTTCGTCATTTTTTGGTTGGGATCAGTGAATCAAGAATTTCCAAAATGCTGGATTTCCCCAGTTCCCCGATGTCAGCAGAATGGGTAATTGGGGCAATACATAGCAGATGTATGGGCCACATTGGCTGTATAAACAATCAGAGGCATTTTACCCATAAATCAGAAATATTTATATTTGTATGAATATAACCTGTTTCCATCATACACTTGTGTTTCCTCTAAATCCAATTTTTGTACTGATGTTTCCAGAAGTGGCTTCTGTGAAATGTGCTTGATTCAAACCTACATGATTTCCTATGCTATGTGTGTCATTGGCAATGACAATGCATGGGCAATTTTAGTAGAGAGGGGTATGGTGGCCTAGTGCTTGAGAAGTGCTGGTCACGCCACACCACCTTTGTGAAATGAAATGGCAACATCACCATTATGCCTGGGCCACTGCCCTTTTTGTGGCTATCTCTGATTAAATAACTATATTGATGAAACATATACCTGCTAGTCATTTTCCTTAGCAATCCTACAAATCTTTATCTCCTTTTCAAAATGTCTCTAGAAGAAAAACAAATATGGCTGCCAGACACAGATACAGTCAGCCTGGTCCACAGACACATGCTCTCTGATTCTCAGATTATTATGTGATGGCAGGGAAGATGTCACAGTGAAAACAGAACTTAGAGGGTCATTCCAAAGCATGTTCACACACCACATCATGTGCCATATAACTGTAATGTCCATGGCGGTCACAGGACACTGCAGAATAATCCAGATTAATAGAGATCTAAGGAAACATCCAAAAACAAAGGTAATTACCAAGATGCTTTTTATAGCCTGCAACAGTAATCACTGGATGGGATTGCTGCTTTAAATGGATAATGTGAATTTATTGAAAGCTCTAAAGCATCGAAAGGCAGGGGTGTTTTAAGAGAGGTGGGGGCCCGTGTTCAGCCTCCGTTTGTGCCCCCTCCTCTCTGTCAGAGCACTGAGCGCAGTAGATTGTGGCTTCAATCCAGAATCTACTGCGCATGCGCGGGTCTCTGGGAAAATGGCACCAGCCCCTTTTTCCCTGGGACACTTTTCTGCGGCTGCGCGAGTCACTGGGAAAATGGGCGCTCCCATTTACCCAGTGATTTTTTGCTGCTCTGCAGCGCCGGCCTGGCGCTGCAGAGCAGGACACCAGAATCTGCGAAAGGTCAGTATAATGTGCTATGGGTGCAGGGAGGTGCAGTGTGGACCCCCGTGGACCCTGGGGTCCGTGTGCACCGCACACCTTGCACCCATTCTAAAGACGCCCCTGTCGAAAGGAGCTGAGAATTAGTAGGTGACAACCGGCCTTCATTTGAACATCAGACATATATAATCAGTGGTATTTATATTATAGCCTTTTACATGGGACTGTCTCACTGTCCATATTATGTTTAAAAATAGTCGGATAGAGGACCCCCTGTGACATTTTCGGGTTGCTGCTATTTCCTAAATGAAGGTTATATTATTTGTGGTTTAGATATGTAAATGCTATATGATGTCGTTCTTGCATTTTTGAGACATCAGGTCATTTTATACTATATTATTGCTTTTGTTTCACTATATTCATTATAATATGTATTAGCTTGATATAGCTGACTAATATTTGAATGTTTATTTTGCACCTACTTTAAATGCCATGGTGGTAAATGAGCCCTAATGTATGGAAAGTGTTACATATACATTTGTATAAGTTAAAATATATCATTTCACATACTTTCCTACTTTTTTAAAAATTATTTCAGAGTGATTGTGAAATTAACACCCAGTCCTGCTCTGCCAAAGGGGTATGTCTAGCTTTGTCTATGGTCATATCTACTGCAGAGCTTTAAAGATAATCATTAGTCATTTAAATCAGTCCCTGCCCCAGTAAAGCTTACAATATAATATTATATTCACAATCACATGGATACGCACACGCAAGGGTAAAATCTTTGTCAGAAGTCAAGTCTACCAGTATGTTTTTGGCTGTGGGAGGAAACTGAAGCATCCACACAAACATGGGGAGACCACACAAACTCCATATAGTCTACAGATAAGGCCTCAGTTGGAATTGCACCCATGACCTCAGTGAGGTGAGATAGCAATGCTAATCACTGCAACACCCAGTGGCGTAACTATAAATTTTGCTCCCCCATGCCAAAAAAGTTTCAGGCGCCCCCTGTAGTAGTGCCCATTATGCAGGGCCCCCATAGTAGTGCCCATTAAAGTAATGCCCCTGTAGTAGTGCCCATTATGCAGGGCCCCCTGTAGTGCCCCTTCTAGTAGTTAGCCCCGTGTAGTGCCCCTTCTAGTAGTTAGCCCCCTGTAGTGCCCATTCGAGTAGTTAGCCGCCTGTAGTTAGCCCCCTGTAGTTAGCCGCCTGTAGTTAGCCGCCTGTAGTTAGCCCCCTGTAGTTAGCCCCCTGTAGTTAGCCGCCTGTAGTTAGCCGCCTGTAGTTAACCCCCTGTAGTTAACCCCCTGTAGTTAGCCCCCTGTAGTTAGCCCCCTGTAGTTGCTCCCCCCCTCCGTGCGCACACAAACACACACACACAAAAGAAAAAAACACAAACACTTATCTTTATCCCCGCTCCAGTGCTGCTGCCACCCATTCCCCGGCGTCCGCTCCTCGGCACTATGGGAGTGACGTCATTACGTCACTCCCATAGTGCTCTGTGGGACCCGGAAGACGGAGCTCACTCCTGAGCTCCGTCCCCGGCGTCCGCTCCTCGGCACTATGGGAGTGACGTCATTACGTCACTCCCATAGTGCCCTGCGGGACCCGGAAGACGAAGGGAGCTCCGTCCTCCGGCTGCCGCCGGGGGTTTCAATAGGAGCCGGGTGCCCGCTGGTAACACACTCAGCGGGTGCCCGGCAGATGGAGGGTGCAGGGGGTGCGGCTGCACCCCCTGCACCCTCCGTAGTTACTACTACTGCCCCCGTCGCCCCCAAGCTACCCAGCGCCTCCAAGCCACCGCGGGGGCTGCGGGGGCAGTAGTTACGCCACTGGCAACACCTATTCCTTTTCCTTATTTTCCCTCATTTCATGTTAGGATGGCGATAACAGATGAAAATGATTGAAAAAAAATGCTTTATTGCCTTAAATGCTTTATTGCTTTACATGCTTAATTACTTAAATAAAGCCTATTTTCAGTCATTTGTTTTTTAATAAAATCATATTTATTTTTGTATTTTAAAGTTGTCTCCCGCATGCGCATATGCACTGAGGACCTGATTCAGCAAGGATCGCTATTCTGCTAACACACACGCAACGCAGTTGCTAATATCAGTGGTGATATGCAAATTTTGCATTCGCATTGCGATCGCAGCCTAACATATGGATGCCCACTTCCCCTTACTTACATCCGTATACTTTGGCAACATAGCAAAATAATCTGTAACATCGATTAACATCGGACCCATACGCACAGTTAAGGCAGGTCAGACCTCACTCAGGAATGGCTAACTTCAGCGCACGCTTTGAGGCCTCAGGCTGTGTAAGGTATCGCACGCCTGCGTTCGGCCGACCACCCCATCACCACCCAGAAATGGTCCTTCCTGTCAATCAATCTGTGAGGGGTCTGCATAGCTTCTGCAATCGCAGTCCTGATCGCAATAGCTAGCTCACGCAGCACCCGCACTGCGTTGCATACACAGCACAGAACGCAACAATCGGATGATTGCTTGAGTATTAGCAACTGTGATCCTTGCTGAATCAGGCCGTGACACAGGCCGGGCAAAGTGGTAAATGAATGCTTATGAAAGATACTTAGCTGCCTCAACAGTATTGTTAAATCCACAGGTAAAACATGTGGAATCTATTGCCTGCAGGACCATTAACTCTATTGGCACTAGTAACCCCTATATTTATAGAGCAAAACCCTATCGCCATCGAAAAAAGGTCTTTTCACCTTTTAATAAATAAGTGTCTAAAATGACCAAACATTGTAACTAATGTTGTGTTTGCCACCTAGTGGCCACATGTGGTACTATTTAAATCTCCAAATTCCCAAGGAGTTTATTTTTTAACCAAAGAGACATGAGACGAATATTATGCCCACGTTAAATGGCACATTAAGATCACAAAGAAATATGAAACACTATAAAATCATGAATAAGAGGCAATCATTTTGGAACCTGCCCATTGCATTTTGTATATTCACATATAAAATATTACAAACGCTCTATTTAAATGCTAAACAAATACAATTACTGAAAATTAACTTTTCTTTTCAGTGGACATGTTTTTATAATGATTAATTCTTACGTGTGCACCTGGACAGGGAGAACATGGAATTAATTATACATTACATCAAGAATTTAGGAGTCTGAGAAGGTTTACTTAAAGTTTCTCTGCCAAAATAACCACTCCAACCATCTCTAATAAAATACAGCTGTCTGCATTGGCGGATACCCTTTAAAGTCTCTCTGTTCCAAATGCTGACAAGGAAAAATAAAACGTGTCAAAGCAAAAACATTGCTTCTCAAAACAAGCTTTTTTTATGAACTAAATGCTAAAATATTCTCCAAGCGTTTGAACATTCCATCAGATTCATTTAGAAGGACTTGGCTGTTAGGTAGATTCTGATGAGATGCAGCTGAAAGAGGCTCAGGTAGATCTGCCAAAAACAAGACTTGTTCCTCTGATGATATCAACATACAGCGCCCTGTGTCTAGTACATAGTTTGACTATATATATGTGTGTGTATATATTACTATATATTAATATATTTATATATTAGGTATGTGCAGGCTCGGATTAGTTCGGATTTTTCTCGCAAAAAATCAGGTCTCAGAAAGAGGCAAAACTTCATCTTTCATGGACAAAAATCATCATTCCTGGACAAAAGTCCATGAAAGATGATGTTTGTCCATGAAAGATGACGTTTTGCCTCTTTCTGAGATCCGATTTTTGGTGGGAAAAAAAATAATTTAAATTTGGCGGGAAAATCTGAACTAATCCGAGCCTGTACATCCCTAATACATATATATATATATATATATATATATATATATATAATATATATAAATATATATATATATATATATATATATGTATTTAATGCAAAAAGACCACTCGAGGGATTAAATAAGAGATGTCAACCGAAGGAATTTAGCAAGTCGACGTTTCATTACGACAGTATTTTCATCATATAGTTTCTTATATATTGCAGCATATTCCATTGCGCTTTCCAATTGGAGCAACATTAGTAGAACAAAACTGGGTAATAACAGACTGACATAGAAGTAAGAGTCCAGTCACACAGTAATGTTGGCCTACAGAGGCGTAATAAGAGAGGAGGGGGCCCATGTTCACTCCTCGTCCGGGGCCCCCTCCTCTCTCCCTGGCTGCCATCAGCGAACTGATAGCAGCAGCAGACTCCGGACACTAGTCTGTGCCTGGAGTCTACAGCACATGCACAGGTCACAGAGAAAATGGTGTGGCAGACATTTTCCTGGTGATTTCCTACTGCGCATGCGCAAAATGCCAGGAAAATGACCGCGGTGGCCATTTTCAGGGTGTTGTATAGAGCTACTCCATGGGACTTCGGAAAGATAAGTATGAAAAAAAAGGATGGATATGCAGTGTGGCCCTCCACTGGACCGAGAGGCCCATGTGCACTGCACACCCTGCACCCATTATAAATACGCCCTTGTTGACCTAGGGTTAGGAGGATGTGAAAGTGAAGGAAGAGGTTATGTGTGGACTGTAAGCAGGGATGTAATTAGATAGGGAAGCCATGAAGGTTATTTGGGTGGTTCTGGAATCTGATAAGCTTGTCTAAAGAGGTGTTTCCAGCAAGGAGTTTTCAGGGAATGCTTGAAGGTTTGGGGATTAGAGGAAAGTTTTGTTGTATGTGGGAGGGCATTCCACAGAGTAGAAGCAGCCTAAAAAAAGTCCTGTAACCGTGAATGGGAGCAAGTAATGCATGTAGATAAGAGATGTAGATCTTGTGCAGAGCAGAGAGGTCGGGATGAGAGATATTTTGAGATAAGTGAAGAGAAGAGATGTATGTTAGTGTGGTTTGGTTTATAGCCTAATGTGTAAGTAAAAGTATTTTATATTGAATACGGTAGAAAACAGGTTACCAATGGAGGGACTGACAGAGTGGATCAGCAGACAATGAACATTTGGCGAGGAAGATCAGCCTCACAACTGCATTCATAATGGATTGTAGTGGCAAGAGTCTGTTTTTTGGGAAAACCAGTAAGGAGACAATTGTAATAGACAATGTGGGAGATAATAAGTGCATGGATTAGAGATTTTGCAGTGCACTGTGTAACATATGGTCAAATTTTGGATATGTTTTTTAGAAGTATGTAACTTGATTTTGAGACCGATTGAATGTGGGCAACAAAGAACAGTTCAGATTCAAGGATGACATCTAGGCAGCGAGCTTGTGGGGTGGGGTTGATTGTCGAGTCATCAACAGTGATAAAGATATCAGGTTGGTAACTACTATTGGCTGTTGGAAATATAATTAACTCTTTTTTGGATATATTAAGTTGGCGAGATAACATTCAAGATGAAATGGCAGAAAGACATTCGGTGACATGGACCAATACAGATGGTGACAAATCTGGGGAGGATAAGTAGATTTGAGTATCATCCACATACAGATGATACTGAAACCTGAAGGAGCTGAATAGTTTGCCAAGAGAGGTGGTATAGATTGAGAAAAGCAGAGAACCTAAGACTGAACCTTGTGGTACTCCAACTGATAGAGGTATCAAAGAGGAGGTAGAATCAGAAAAACAAACAGTAAAAAGTGATTTGATAGGTAGGATGAGAACCAAGGGCTGTGTCCTGAAGACCTAAGGATTGTAGTGTTTGTATGAGAAGTGGTCAACAGTTTCACATCCATCAAAAAGATCTAGAAGACACATAGGGGTATTCAATATGGGTGCGATAACAGTTTTTTGCGTTAATATCGCACTTTTTAACGTTTTTGCGTTAATATCACTGGTTTTAGTTTTACACCGTATTCAATTTCAAAGATTTATCGCAGTTTTCAAAAGTCTTTGATAAAAAACGGGGATAACTTTTCACCATTGAATGGGTGTCGAAAAAAAGTGCAGAATTGGGGTTTAGGGGTGCAGGCTAAAAAAAAATAGCCTGCACCCCTGAGATTGACATTTAAAAAAGAACTGTGTCAAAAAAAGTAAAAAAAAAAAAATAGGGACACCCCAAAAAATAAATTTCAAAATTGGGGTGCAAAAAAAAAAATTGGGAAAAAATTGTTAAACCATAGGGAAATAGGTTCAGGGCTATTCTGCATGTATGCGGCAGGTGTTTTCTAAAATAGAATTATAGCGGCAGGTGCACAAATGCAGAATTTTTAAAAACTTACTTTAGGGACATCAAAATATGCTAGTACCCATTTTCATGTACCCCAAATTTGATGGGACCACTTAAAAAAAATAAAAAAAATAACCTAAGTGCTCTTCTGCATCACTTCTTCAATGTCGGAAAAAAAACACCTTCTGCGGCTATTTAAAGCCCCGACTTTCAATTAAAGGCTAAAACGGGGGTATCCATAGTGTTCCCCCATGTTTTTACAACTTTAGGGGGGCCTTACAATTATTTTAAGGAAAAATTCGTAACTTTACGCAAATCCAACTTCGGAGTTTCCCGTTTTCGTTAATTTGATATTGAATACGGGGATAAGCGGGAGCGCGCACCATACCTTTACGCAGAAAAAAACTCCGATATGAAACGTTAACTTCGCCAGGGAAGTTAACCTTTTATATTGAATACCCCTCTAAGAAGTGAGTAATGGCCTTTAGACTTGGCAGTGATCAGGTCATTCACTACCTTAGTCAGTATTGTCTCTGTAGAGTGTTGAGAACAAAAGCCTGACTGAAGTGGGTCCAGTAAGTTGAGTTAGTTCATAAAGTGTGTGAGTCGAGTGTAGGCAAATCTCTCAAGTAGTTTGGAGGGGCATGGGAGCTGGGATGGTAATTTGAAAGAGTTAGGAACATATAGGGAGATGTACTAAGCTCTGAAAAGTGATAAACTGGACAGTGATAAACAACCAGCCACTCAGCTCCCAACTGTCCTGTTACAGGCTGTGTTTGAAAAATGACAGTTGGGAGCTGATTGGCTGGTGGTTTACCACTCTCCAGTTCATCACTTTTCAGAGATTAGTACATCTGGCCCATAATTTTTTTTTTTTCAGAATAGGAGTAATCACTGCATGCTTGAACAGTGATGGAAAGATACCAGTTGATAGAGATTACAGATTTTAGTTAAAGTTGGGATGAGCACAGGAGACAGAGCTTTACTGTGAGGGTATAGGATCAAGAGGTGAGGTAGAGTAGGAGGATGAGAAGAGTGTAGCTACTTCATCTTCAGTTGTGTGGTCAAATGAAGAGAATGTGCCAGAGGGTTTCAGGGTAGGGAACTGAGCAATGAGCAGGTCTCTGGCTGAAAAAAGAGCATACCATTTTATTTTGGATCTTATCAATCTTTTCCTTGATATAGGAAGCAAGATCTTGTGCACTGATAGTAGCAGGTGGGTTTGGTGAGGGAGGGGTAAGCAGTGATTTAAAAGTATAAAAAAGTTGTTTGGGATTAGAGGCTTGTGTTGAGATGAGGGATTGGAAATATGTTTGTTTGGCATTGTCCAGAGCATTACGGAAAGAGTGGTATATATATATATATATATATATATAAGCAATTGCCTTTGATCCACAGCACTCAAACATCTGCAGTGCCTGTGGTATGAGACCACACAATTTAAATAAAAAAAATCATACAAACTCAGCACTCACCATTAGATTCCAAACTGTACTTCATTTAATTCCAGGGAATGTTAGTTCCAAGTAATAATTGCAATAATTTGTCAAGCTGACCAACCACATCATGGTCTTCCTATTTTGGTCAGTCCCTACACTGACTCTCAAAAATATGAGCTTTGCTCTGCATCATTTGGCTCCAGGTATCACACCTGGGGTGGCATTCCAAATGCACCAGATACCTGCAAAAGTGTTCACGAACTGCCGAGCAACAGTGGAGAAGATCATGCTCTAATGCAGATTTTCTCCATTTCAAATTTATGCTCTTATCCTACAGTGCTGCCCTTTCCCTCTCTAAACAGTTATATTTCAAGAACCTCATCTCCTCCCAGTCCTCAAATCCCTAGTGTCTCTTCACCACCTTCAACTCCCTCCTCTGCCCACCCCCTCCTCGCCTCTTCTCCTTGCTCTCTGCCCTTGACTTTGCTACCTACTTTACAGCTATAATTGACTCCATACGTCAGGACATCATATCCCACCAGTCCCCCAGCTCTCCACCTCCTTCTTTCCCGGATCACCCCTCCCCATCCATTTTACCTACTCTGACATCCTTCTCCCCTGTATCTGGAGAGCAAGTCATGGCCCTCATCCGGTCCTCCCCCACTTCCACCTTCCCCCTTGATCCTATCCCTTCACATCTCCTCCGTTACCTCTCTACCTGTGTCTGTTCCCATGATGCCCATCTCCTCAATCTCTCCCTCTCATCTGGCACTGTCCCTACTGCATTCAAACATGCCCTTGTCTCCCCCATTCTTAAAAAACCTACCATTGATCCTAACACTCTCGCCAACTACTGACCCATCTCTCTCCTCTCTTTTGCCTCCTAACTCCTCGAGCGTATTGTTTATAACTGCCTTACCGCCTTTCTTTCCTCCCACTCCCTCCTTGACCCTTTTCAGTCTGGCTTCATTCTCTCCACTCCACTGAAAATGCCCTCACAAAAGTCAGCAATGACCTCCTTGCTGCCAAATCCAAGGGCCACTACTCTCTGCTCATTCTCGTTGACCTCTCTGCTGCTTTCAACACTGTTGATAAACCTCTCCTGCTGTAAATCCTTCACTCCCTTGGTCTACGTGACACTGCCCTCTCCTGGCTGTCCTCCAACCTCTCTGACATATCCTTCTCTGTCTCCTCTCATGACTTTTCTTCCCCCCCACATACTCTTACAGTAGGTCTTCCCCAAGGGGTGACAAGGGTGGTCGTCGTGGGGCCCCCACACAAAGAGGGCCCTCACCACTAGCTCACGCTGAAAGAGCAACTTCCCCTGTTGCAACAGTGCTGCTATCGTGACCGAAGTGGGGCGGAGCCAATATGGTAAGCCTCACCCCATATGACCTGCTAATCATGACACGAGAGGGCGGAGCCTAATGAAGGGAACAGCAGCTGCATAAAATGTAAGTGTATGTGTACTGTTTTATTGTTTATATATGTGTATGTATGTGTTTATGTGTAGGTATGTGTGTGTTTATGTGTATGTATGTGTTTGTGCTAGGGGTGTGCACCGGCCACTTTTCGTGTTTTGTGTTTTGGTTTTGGATCTGGATCTTTCTTCGTGTTTTGGATCTGGATTGGTTTTGCCAAAACCACCCTTCCGTGTTTTGGGTTCTGGGTTTTGTGTTTTGGATCTGTATTTTTTTGAAAAAAAGCATAAAAACAGCTAAAATCACAGAATTTGTAGGTTTTTCTGCTCCTATGCTATTATTAACCTCAATAACCTTAATTTCCACTCATTTCCAGTCTATTCTGAACACCTCACACCTCACAATAGTGTTTTTATGTCCAAAAGGTTGCACCGAGGTAGCTGGATGACTATGCTAAGCGACACGAGTGGGCGGCACAAACACGTGACCCATCTAGGAGTGACACTGCAGTGGCAGACAGGATGGCAGTTAGAAAAACTAGGCCCCAAACTGTACATAATGCAAAGAAAAAAAGAGGTGCAAGATGGAATTGTCCTTGGGCCCTCCCACCCACCCTTATGTTGTATAAACAGGACATGCACACTTTAACAAATCAATCATTTCAGCGCCAGGGTCTGCCACACAACTGTGGCTGAAATGATTGGTTCGTTTGGGCCCCCACAAAACAAGCTGGCAATTAATGTGTCCCTGCACAAACTGGCTCTATGGAGGCAAGATGTCATCCTCATCCTCCTCATCCACCGATTCCTCACCCTCTTCAGTGTGTACATCCTCATCCTCACAAAGTATTAACTCGTCCCCACTTGAATCCACCACCACAGGTCCCTCTGTACGTTCTGGAGGCTGGTCTCCCTGGAAGAGCTGATAATTCATTTTGATGAACATCATCTTCTCCACATTCTGTGGAAGCAACCTCCTACGCCTTTCGCTGACAAGGTTCCCGGCTGCACTAAACACTCTTTCGGAGTACACACTGGAGGGGGGGCAACTCAGGTAAAATAGAGCCAGTTTGTACAGGGGCCTCCAAATTGCCTCTTTTTCCTGCCAGTACAGGTATGGACTGTCTGACATGCCTACTTGGATGCTGTCACCGATGTAATCCTCCACCATTCTGTCAATGGTGACAGTATCATATGCAGTGACAGTAGACATGTCAGAAATTGTTGCCAGGTCCTTCAGTCCGGACCAGATGTCCAAACTTGGTCCTGCCTGCCCTGCATCACCGCCAGCGGGTTGCTTAGGATACCTAAGTTTTTTCCTGGCAGCCCCAGTTGCGGGAGAAAATGAAGAAGGAGCCGTTGACGTGTCACGTTCCGCTTCAGCTGACAGTGTGTTCACCAGCAGGTCTTTGCACCTCTGCAGGCTTGTGTCGGCCGGAAAGAGAGACACCACATAGGCTTTAAACCTAGGATCGAGCACAGTGGCCAAAATGTAGTGGTCTGATTTCAACAGATTGACCACCCTGGAATCCTGGCAAAGCGAATGAAGGGCTTCATCCACAAGTCCCACATGCCGAGCGGAATCGCTCCGTCTTAGCTCCTCCTTCACTTTCTCCAGCTGCTTCTGCAAAAGCCTGATGAGGGGAATGACCTGACTCAAGCTGGCAGTGTCTGAACTGACTTCACGTGTGGCAAGTTCGAAGGGCTGAAGAACCTTGCACAACACGGAAATCATTCTCCACTGCGCTTGAGTCAGGTGCATACCCCCTCCTTTGCCTATGTCATAGGTGGATGTATAGGCTTGTATGGCCTTTTGCTGCTCCTCCATCCTCTGAAGCATATAGAGGGTTGAGTTCCACCGCGTCACAACCTCTTGCTTCAGGTGATGGCGGGGCAGGTTCAAGAGTGTTTGCTGGCGCTCCAGTCTTCGGCACGCAGTCGCTGAATGGCGAAAGTGGCCAGAAATTTTTCGGGCCACCCAAAGCGTCTCCTGCACGCCCCTGTCGCTTTTCAGAAAATTCTGCACCACCAAGTTTATTGTGTGAGCAAAACATGGGACGTGCTGGAATTTGCCCAGATGTAATGCCCGCACAATATTGGTGGCGTTGTCAGATATCACAAATCCCCAGGAGAGTCTAAGTGGGGTAAGCCACTGGGCGATGATTTCCCTCAGTTTCTCTAAGAGGTTGTCGGCGGTGTGCCTCTTACTGAAACCGGTGATACACAGCGTAGCCTGCCTTGTAACGAGCTGGCGTTTCTGAGATGCTGCTACTGGTGACGCTGCTGCTGTTGCTGCGTAAGGTGATACATCTACCCAGTGGGCTGTCACAGTCATATAGTCCTTAGTCTGCCCTGTTCCACTTGTCCACATGTCCGTGGTTAAGTGGACATTGTGTACAACGGCATTTTTCAGGACACTGAGGACACTTTTTCTGACGTTTCTGTACAGTCTCGGTATCGCCTGCCTAGTGAAGTGGAATCTAGACGGGATTTGGAACCGGGGACACACTACCTCCATCAATTGTCTAAATCCCACTGCACTAATGGCGGATACCGGACGCACGTCTAACACCAACATAGCAGTCAAGGCCTCAGTTATACGTTTTGCTTCAGGATGACTGCTGTTGTACTTCATCCTCCTCGCTAAGGACTGTTGGAGGGTCAATTGTTTAGTAAAAGTAGTGGTGTTCCTACTTCCTCTCTGGGATGATGAACGACTCCCAGCAGCAGCAGCAACAGCAGCAGCGGCAGCAGTAGGCGTAGCAATGCAGGATCCTCCGGAGGAATCCCGGATAGGAGAGTCAGTCATGCCAGTGATATGGCCTGCAGGACTACTTCCGATCCTGACTAAGGAGGAAATTGACGAGGAGGGAGTTGACGGTGTGGTTTGCAGGCGCTTGGATACAACAGGACAACGGGATTTAGGTGTCCCTGGACTGCTTACGGTCTGAGCCAAAGTTTCTGAACTTGACAGTAACTTTTTATGAACGCGCTGCAGGTGCCGTATAAGGGAGGATGTTCCTAGGTGGTTGACGTCCCTACCCCTACTTATTTCACCTTTACATATGGTACATATGGCAAGACAGTTGTTGTCCGGATTTGGATAGAAATATTGCCAGACCAAAGAGGTGGAATGTTTGGTCTTCTGCCCAGGCATGACCGTGATGGGCTTTTTCATCCCACGGACAACAACTGTCTCCCCCGGAGCCTGATTTAAACAAACCACATCACCATCAGAATCCTCCTCGCCAACTTCCTCCTCAGCGCCAGCTACACCAGTATCCTCATCCTGTTGTACTTCAACAGTGACATCTTCAATTTGCATATCAGCAAGTGGACTGTGGGTGCTCCTTTCAGCACTTGCAGGGGGCGTGCAAATGGTGGAAAGAGCCACCTCTTCCCGTCCAGTGCTGGGAAGGTCAGGCATCGCAACCACCACCACACTTGGACTCTCCTTGGGGATTTGTGATATCTTCTTAGAAAGCACAGTTCTTCGCTGTGCTTTTGCCAGCTTAACTCTTTTGATTTTTTTAGTGGGAGGAGTGCTTCCATCGTCATGTGAAGCTGAACCACTAGTCATGAACATACTAGGGATCGACCTTAGCCGTTCCTTGCCACTCCGTGTCGTAAATGGCATATTGGCAAGTTTACGTTTCTCTTCAGCTGATTTAAATGTCTTTTTCAAGGTCATTTTCCTGAACTTTGCCATTTGGGATTGTATGTGCCCTCTACTATGACATTGGGCATCGGCCTTGGCAGACGACGTTGATGGCATGTTATTGTCTATGTCATGACTAGTGGCAGCAGCTTCAGCACTAGGAGGAAGTGGTTCTTGATCTTTCTCTATTTTATTTTTATCGGAGAAAGTTTGGTCCTCCATTTATGTTATATCGATTTGATATATACGTGCGGCTAAACACAGAAAATAATTTTTTTTTTGGTTTGGACTGGAGTGTACTTTGTGGGTTACAGCACCCTTTAACGGTCAAGCCAGCCGGCCCTTTACTTATGACACAGGCGCACTCTTGGCACTACTTTGTTGATGCACGTGCGGCTACTGCGCACACATTTCACAAACACAGAAAATAATTTTTTTTTGGTTTGGACTGGAGTGTACTTTGGGGGTTACAGCACCCTTTAACGGTCAAGCCAGCCGGCCCTTTACTTATGACACAGGCGCACGCTTGGCACTACTTTGTTGATGCACGTGCGGCTACTGCGCACACAATTCACAAACACAGAAAATAATTTTTTTTTGGTTTGGACTGGAGTGTACTTTCGGGGGTTACAGCACCCTTAACGGTCAAGCCAGCCGGCCCTTTACTTATGACACAGGCGCACGCTTGGCACTACTTTGTTGATGCACGTGCGGCTACTGCGCACACAATTCACAAACACAGAAAATAATTTTTTTTTTGGTTTGGACTGGAGTGTACTTTCGGGGGTTACAGCACCCTTAACGGTCAAGCCAGCCGGCCCTTTACTTATGACACAGGCGCACGTTTGGCACTACTTTGTTGATGCACGTGCGGCTACTGCGCACACAATTCACAAACACAGAAAATAATTTTTTTTTTGGTTTGGACTGGAGTGTACTTTCGGGGGTTACAGCACCCTTAACGGTCAAGCCAGCCGGCCCTTTACTTATGACACAGGCGCACGCTTGGCACTACTTTGTTGATGCACGTGCGGCTACTGCGCACACAATTCACAAACACAGAAAATAATTTTTTTTTAGGTTTGGACTGGAGTGTACTTTCAGGGGTTACAGCACCCTTAACGGTCAAGCCAGCCGGCCCTTTACTTATGACACAGGCGCACGCTTGGCACTACTTTGTTGATGCACGTGCGGCTACTGCGCACACAATTCACAAACACAGAAAATAATTTTTTTTTGGTTTGGACTGGAGTGTACTTTCGGGGGTTACAGCACCCTTTAACGGTCAAGCCAGCTGGCCCTTTACTTATGACACAGGCGCACGCTTGGCACTACTTTGTTGATGCACGTGCGGCTACTGCGCACACAATTCACAAACACAGAAAATAATTTTTTTTTAGGTTTGGACTGGAGTGTACTTTCGGGGGTTACAGCACCCTTAACGGTCAAGCCAGCCGGCCCTTTACTTATGACACAGGCGCACGCTTGGCACTACTTTGTTGATGCACGTGCGGCTACTGCGCACACAATTCACAAACACAGAAAATAATTTTTTTTTTGGTTTGGACTGGAGTGTACTTTCGGGGGTTACAGCACCCTTAACGGTCAAGCCAGCCGGCCCTTTACTTATGACACAGGCGCACGCTTGGCACTACTTTGTTGATGCACGTGCGGCTACTGCGCACACAATTCACAAACACAGAAAATAATTTTTTTTTGGGTTTGGACTGGAGTGTACTTTCGGGGGTTACAGCACCCTTAACGGTCAAGCCAGCCGGCCCTTTACTTATGACACAGGCGCACGTTTGGCACTACTTTGTTGATGCACGTGCGGCTACTGCGCACACAATTCACAAACACAGAAAATAATTTTTTTTTTGGTTTGGACTGGAGTGTACTTTCGGGGGTTACAGCACCCTTAACGGTCAAGCCAGCCGGCCCTTTACTTATGACACAGGCGCACGTTTGGCACTACTTTGTTGATGCACGTGCGGCTACTGCGCACACAATTCACAAACACAGAAAATAATTTTTTTTTTGGTTTGGACTGGAGTGTACTTTCGGGGGTTACAGCACCCTTAACGGTCAAGCCAGCCGGCCCTTTACTTATGACACAGGCGCACGTTTGGCACTACTTTGTTGATGCACGTGCGGCTACTGCGCACACAATTCACAAACACAGAAAATAATTTTTTTTTTGGTTTGGACTGGAGTGTACTTTCGGGGGTTACAGCACCCTTAACGGTCAAGCCAGCCGGCCCTTTACTTATGACACAGGCGCACGCTTGGCACTACTTTGTTGATGCACGTGCGGCTACTGCGCACACAATTCACAAACACAGAAAATAATTTTTTTTTTGGTTTGGACTGGAGTGTACTTTCGGGGGTTACAGCACCCTTAACGGTCAAGCCAGCCGGCCCTTTACTTATGACACAGGCGCACGCTTGGCACTACTTTGTTGATGCACGTGCGGCTACTGCGCACACAATTCACAAACACAGAAAATAATTTTTTTTTAGGTTTGGACTGGAGTGTACTTTCAGGGGTTACAGCACCCTTAACGGTCAAGCCAGCCGGCCCTTTACTTATGACACAGGCGCACGCTTGGCACTACTTTGTTGATGCACGTGCGGCTACTGCGCACACAATTCACAAACACAGAAAATAATTTTTTTTTGGTTTGGACTGGAGTGTACTTTCGGGGGTTACAGCACCCTTTAACGGTCAAGCCAGCTGGCCCTTTACTTATGACACAGGCGCACGCTTGGCACTACTTTGTTGATGCACGTGCGGCTACTGCGCACACAATTCACAAACACAGAAAATAATTTTTTTTTAGGTTTGGACTGGAGTGTACTTTCGGGGGTTACAGCACCCTTAACGGTCAAGCCAGCCGGCCCTTTACTTATGACACAGGCGCACGCTTGGCACTACTTTGTTGATGCACGTGCGGCTACTGCGCACACAATTCACAAACACAGAAAATAATTTTTTTTTTGGTTTGGACTGGAGTGTACTTTCGGGGGTTACAGCACCCTTAACGGTCAAGCCAGCTGGCCCTTTACTTATGACACAGGCGCACGCTTGGCACTACTTTGTTGATGCACGTGCGGCTACTGCGCACACAATTCACAAACACAGAAAATAATTTTTTTTTGGGTTTGGACTGGAGTGTACTTTCGGGGGTTACAGCACCCTTAACGGTCAAGCCAGCCGGCCCTTTACTTATGACACAGGCGCACGTTTGGCACTACTTTGTTGATGCACGTGCGGCTACTGCGCACACAATTCACAAACACAGAAAATAATTTTTTTTTTGGTTTGGACTGGAGTGTACTTTCGGGGGTTACAGCACCCTTAACGGTCAAGCCAGCCGGCCCTTTACTTATGACACAGGCGCACGTTTGGCACTACTTTGTTGATGCACGTGCGGCTACTGCGCACACAATTCACAAACACAGAAAATAATTTTTTTTTTGGTTTGGACTGGAGTGTACTTTCGGGGGTTACAGCACCCTTAACGGTCAAGCCAGCCGGCCCTTTACTTATGACACAGGCGCACGCTTGGCACTACTTTGTTGATGCACGTGCGGCTACTGCGCACACAATTCACAAACACAGAAAATAATTTTTTTTTTGGTTTGGACTGGAGTGTACTTTCGGGGGTTACAGCACCCTTAACGGTCAAGCCAGCCGGCCCTTTACTTATGACACAGGCGCACGCTTGGCACTACTTTGTTGATGCACGTGCGGCTACTGCGCACACAATTCACAAACACAGAAAATAATTTTTTTTTAGGTTTGGACTGGAGTGTACTTTCAGGGGTTACAGCACCCTTAACGGTCAAGCCAGCCGGCCCTTTACTTATGACACAGGCGCACACTTGGCACTACTTTGTTGATGCACGTGCGGCTACTGCGCACACAATTCACAAACACAGAAAATAATTTTTTTTTGGTTTGGACTGGAGTGTACTTTCGGGGGTTACAGCACCCTTTAACGGTCAAGCCAGCTGGCCCTTTACTTATGACACAGGCGCACGCTTGGCACTACTTTGTTGATGCACGTGCGGCTACTGCGCACACAATTCACAAACACAGAAAATAATTTTTTTTTAGGTTTGGACTGGAGTGTACTTTCGGGGGTTACAGCACCCTTAACGGTCAAGCCAGCCGGCCCTTTACTTATGACACAGGCGCACGCTTGGCACTACTTTGTTGATGCACGTGCGGCTACTGCGCACACAATTCACAAACACAGAAAATAATTTTTTTTTGGGTTTGGACTGGAGTGTACTTTCGGGGGTTACAGCACCCTTAACGGTCAAGCCAGCCGGCCCTTTACTTATGACACAGGCGCACGTTTGGCACTACTTTGTTGATGCACGTGCGGCTACTGCGCACACAATTCACAAACACAGAAAATAATTTTTTTTTTGGTTTGGACTGGAGTGTACTTTCGGGGGTTACAGCACCCTTAACGGTCAAGCCAGCCGGCCCTTTACTTATGACACAGGCGCACGTTTGGCACTACTTTGTTGATGCACGTGCGGCTACTGCGCACACAATTCACAAACACAGAAAATAATTTTTTTTTTGGTTTGGACTGGAGTGTACTTTCGGGGGTTACAGCACCCTTAACGATCAAGCCAGCCGGCCCTTTACTTATGACACAGGCGCACGCTTGGCACTACTTTGTTGATGCACGTGCGGCTATGCGCACACAATTCACAAACACAGAAAATAATTTTTTTTTTGGTTTGGACTAGAGTGTATTTTCGGGGGTTACAGCACCCTTAACGGTCAAGCCAGCCGGCCCTTTACTTATGACACAGGCGCACGCTTGGCACTACTTTGTTGATGCACGTGCGGCTACTGCGCACACAATTCACAAACACAGAAAATAATTTTTTTTTGGTTTGGACTGGAGTGTACTTTCGGGGGTTACAGCACCCTTTAACGGTCAAGCCAGCCGGCCCTTTACTTATGACACAGGCGCACGCTTGGCACTACTTTGTTGATGCACGTGCGGCTACTGCGCACACAATTCACAAACACAGAAAATATATTATTTTTTTAGCACTTGGGGGGAGCACCCCTGATGGACAGAGCACCCCCTGGACAACACTACAGCACCCCTTTAGGACTGGGACACTGCACAGGACTTTGGAGTGGACACAGCCCCTATGGAGAACTGACTGCACAACACAGTCCAGCCAGCCCCTATGGACTTTGAAGTAGTGGACACAGCCCCTATTAACAACAGCAGCACAGCACAACACAGCCAGCCCCTATGGACTTTGAAGTAGTGGACAACAGCAGCACTACACTACACTACACTACACAGCACTAACTCCCACCCTCCCTCTTCACTGTCCACAGCCGAGTGAGAAAATGGCGCCGACGCGGGTACCTTATATAGGATCCAAAACCCGCGAGACTCGGAAGGCGGGATGATGACGTTTTGCCTCGATGTCAGATCCGAGTCAGGCGGGAAAAGTCGAGCCTGACTCGGATCGGACTCGGATCGGGGGGGCTCGGGGGGGTTCGGATTTCAGAAATCCGAACCCGCTCACCCCTAGTTTGTGCATATATGTGTATATATGTTGTGTATGTGTTTATGTGTATATATATTGTGTATATATGTGTTTTTGTGTATATATGTGCATGTATGTGTTTATGTGTAATATGTTGTGTATATATGTGTTTTTGTGTATATTTGTGTATGTATGTGTTTATGTGTATATACAGTATGTGTATGTGGATCCTGTTCCCGGATGGGGGCTGAGCTGCCGCTGATCTGTGTTCTGAATGCAACAGCACAGTCAGCACTGCTGCATAGAGTGCAGAGTGGCTCCCGAGTCCCCTCATCAGCATCACGTGACACATCCCGTCCGTGACGCTGATCACTGATGTCGGGCTTCAGGAGCCGCTCTGCCAGAAGGTAAGTAATCAGGAGGGTTAGCAGTAGGCTTTGTGTGGAGGGGGAGGGGGAGAGGCTCTGTGTGGCTTGGTGGGGGCCCCCACAACTTAGTTGCCACAGGGCCCCCACAAGCCTTAATCCGGCCCTGACCTCTCCTATTCTCCCTCTATGTGAACTCATGAATTCTTTTGACCTCCACTATCATCTCTATGCTGATGATACTCAGATCTACCTTTCCTCCCCTGACCTCTCCCCCTCTGTCCTCTCTCGTATCTCCAACTGTCTCTCTGCTATATCTTCCTGGATGTCCCATCGATTTCTTAAACTTAATAGTAATAAAAGACTGAGCTGATCATCTTCCCACCCTCCCACATAACCTCACTTCCCACTATTTCTTTATCAATTGATGGCACAACTATCTCCTCTAGCCCCAAAGTGCACTGTCTTGGAGTTATCCTGGACACCTCTCTCTCCTTCAAACCACATACCCAGAACCTCTTGCAGTCCTGTCATTTCTATCTCAAAAATATTTCTAGGATCAGAAATGCTACTAAGACCCTAATACACTCACTAGTCATCTCCAGATTGGACTACTGTTACCTCCTCCTATCTGGCCTCCCCAACTCCCATCTCTCTCCTCTCCAGGTGGTCCACAATGCTGCCCCTCTCCTACAAACCCTCCACTGGCTCCTCTTCCCCTTCACAACCCAATTTAAGGTTCTTACAGTCTCTTACAAAGCCCTCACTCATTCCTCTCCCATTTACATCTCTGACCTCTTCTCCCTTCACTCTCCTGCCCGCCCTCTTCATTCAACAAATGCATGCCACCTCTCCTGCCAACTGATTACTTCCTTCCACTCCCGCCTCCAAGATTTTGCCCGTGCTGCTGCCCACCTTTGGAACTCTCTCCCTCTCCCCATCAGACTCTCCACCTCTCTACAGTCCTTCAAACGGGCTCTCAAGACCCACTACTTCATCAAAGCCTTTTAGCTGTCATCCTAACTTGCTGCTACATGCTCCTTCCTCCCTGTCTACCCCATCTGTGTCACACCAGTTTGTCTGTCCCTCCCCTTTAGAATTGAAGCTCTTGCGAACATGGCCCTCTACCCTCTTGTGCTTCTCCTTACTTTAATTGCATCTACTTCTTACTCCCCACTACGGCACCTAACACTTGGTTGCTTATGCTCTGTTGCTTATTTGGGTGTTATGGTCACCAATGTAGCAATGTATGTTATTCATGTCCTTGTCCTGCATTGTACTGTAAGTCACTTATTTGTTTATGTACTTTGTAAGGCGCTGCGTAACACTTTTGGCGCCATATAAATAAACAATAATAATAATTTAGTATACTTGGGTGTGGTTCTGTCTCTTTAAGCCAGGTAAGCCAGCACTTAAACCAGGGATGGGGAACCTCAGGCCTGGGGGCCGTATAAGGCCCGCGGAATCATTTGGTCTGGCCCTCTGAGCATTTTTCTGCTGGCCTCATCTGGCTAGAAGGTGTCTAGAATGGCACCCTGCAGCCAGAATCTATGCAGCAGTGCCGTCTGGATTGTTTGTAGGACGCTTCAGATGGTCACACAGCTGCCTTTACAGCTCCCTGAGCATCCTCAGGATGCTCCGGGCATTGCTGGAATCACCCAGGTATTGTGGCCCCGCCCCGTGTGACATCATACGGGGGCGTGATCTGCACCGGGCCCGCGAATAATGTTACATATATCAAAATGGCCCTCGGCAGAAAAAAGGTTCCCCACCCGACTTAAACCCATGGAAGAAGCATAATGTGCATTTAAAACCTATGTGATACCTATATGGAGCCAAATAATGCAGCACAATGCTCATATTTTTGAGAGTCAGTGTAGGGACTGACCAGAATGGAAAGAACGACCGTGACGTGGTTAGTCAGCTTGACAAAGTATTGCAATACTCTGCAACTAACATTCCCTGTAATTAAATGAAGTACAGTTTGGATATAACGGTGAATGCTGAGTGTGTATGATAGATAGATATATACAGTATATATATATACCCTGATGACGGGTATTATACCCGAAACGTAGGAGGAATAAAGGACACGGTGCTTTGATTACCTAGACGCCGAGTGCCGCCATTTATTGATTGGAGTATATACAGTATATATATTAGGGGTGAGCGGGTTCGGATTTCTGAAATCCGAACCCCCCCGAGCCCCCCCGATCCGAGTCCGATCCGAATCAGGCTCGACTTTTCCCGCCTGACTCGGATCTGAAATCGAGGCAAAACGTCATCATCCCGCCTTCCGAGTCTCGCGGGTTTTGGATCCTATATAAGGTACCCGGGTCGGCGCCATTTTCTCACTCGGCTGTGGACAGTGAAGAGGGAGGGTGGGAGTTAGGGCTGTGTAGTGTAGTGTAGTGTAGTGTAGTGTAGTGCTGCTGTTGTCCACTACTTCAAAGTCCATAGGGGCTGGATGTGTTGTGCTGTGCTGCTGTTGTTAATAGGGGCTGTGTCCACTACTTCAAAGTCCATAGGTGCTGGCTGGACTGTGTTGTGCAGTCAGTTCTCCATAGGGGCTGTGTCCACTCCAAAGTCCTGTGCAGTGTCCCAGTCCTAAAGGAGTGCTGTAGTGTTGTCCAGGGGGTGCTCTGTCCATCAGGGGTGCTCCCCCCAAGTGCTAAAAAAATAATATATTTTCTGTGTTTGTGAATTGTGTGCGCAGTAGCCGCACGTGCATCAACAAAGTAGTGCCAAGCGTGCGCCTGTGTCATAAGTAAAGGGCCGGCTGGCTTGACCGTTAAGGGTGCTGTAACCCCCGAAAGTACACTCCAGTCCAAACCCAAAAAAAAATTATTTTCTGTGTTTGTGAATTGTGTGCGCAGTAGCCGCACGTGCATCAACAAAGTAGTGCCAAGCGTGCGCCTGTGTCATAAGTAAAGGGCCGGCTGGCTTGACCGTTAAGGGTGCTGTAACCCCCGAAAGTACACTCCAGTCCAAACCAAAAAAAAAATTATTTTCTGTGTTTGTGAATTGTGTGCGCAGTAGCCGCACGTGCATCAACAAAGTAGTGCCAAGCGTGCGCCTGTGTCATAAGTAAAGGGCCGGCTGGCTTGACCGTTAAGGGTGCTGTAACCCCCAAAAGTACACTCCAGTCCAAACCAAAAAAAAAATTATTTTCTGTGTTTGTGAATTGTGTGCGCAGTAGCCGCACGTGCATCAACAAAGTAGTGCCAAGCGTGCGCCTGTGTCATAAGTAAAGGGCCGGCTGGCTTGACCGTTAAGGGTGCTGTAACCCCCGAAAGTACACTCCAGTCCAAACCAAAAAAAAAATAATTTTCTGTGTTTGTGAATTGTGTGCGCAGTAGCCGCACGTGCATCAACAAAGTAGTGCCAAGCGTGCGCCTGTGTCATAAGTAAAGGGCCGGCTGGCTTGACCGTTAAGGGTGCTGTAACCCCCGAAAGTACACTCCAGTCCAAACCAAAAAAAAAATTATTTCCTGTGTTTGTGAATTGTGTGCGCAGTAGCCGCACGTGCATCAACAAAGTAGTGCCAAGCGTGCGCCTGTGTCATAAGTAAAGGGCCGGCTGGCTTGACCGTTAAGGGTGCTGTAACCCCCGAAAGTACACTCCAGTCCAAACCTAAAAAAAAATTATTTTCTGTGTTTGTGAATTGTGTGCGCAGTAGCCGCACGTGCATCAACAAAGTAGTGCCAAGCGTGCGCCTGTGTCATAAGTAAAGGGCCGGCTGGCTTGACCGTTAAAGGGTGCTGTAACCCCCGAAAGTACACTCCAGTCCAAACCAAAACAAAATTATTTTCTGTGTTTGTGAATTGTGTGCGCAGTAGCCGCACGTGCATCAACAAAGTAGTGCCAAGCGTGCGCCTGTGTCATAAGTAAAGGGCCGGCTGGCTTGACCGTTAAGGGTGCTGTAACCCCCGAAAGTACACTCCAGTCCAAACCAAAAAAAAAATTATTTTCTGTGTTTGTGAATTGTGTGCGCAGTAGCCGCACGTGCATCAACAAAGTAGTGCCAAGCGTGCGCCTGTGTCATAAGTAAAGGGCCGGCTGGCTTGACCGTTAAGGGTGCTGTAACCCCCGAAAGTACACTCCAGTCCAAACCTAAAAAAAAATTATTTTCTGTGTTTGTGAATTGTGTGCGCAGTAGCCGCACGTGCATCAACAAAGTAGTGCCAAGCGTGCGCCTGTGTCATAAGTAAAGGGCCGGCTGGCTTGACCGTTAATGGGTGCTGTAACCCCCGAAAGTACACTCCAGTCCAAACCAAAAAAAAATTATTTTCTGTGTTTGTGAATTGTGTGCGCAGTAGCCGCACGTGCATCAACAAAGTAGTGCCAAGCGTGCGCCTGTGTCATAAGTAAAGGGCCGGCTGGCTTGACCGTTAAGGGTGCTGTAACCCCCGAAAGTACACTCCAGTCCAAACCTAAAAAAAAATTATTTTCTGTGTTTGTGAATTGTGTGCGCAGTAGCCGCACGTGCATCAACAAAGTAGTGCCAAGCGTGCGCCTGTGTCACAAGTAAAGGGCCGGCTGGCTTGACCGTTAAAGGGTGCTGTAACCCCCGAAAGTACACTCCAGTCCAAACCAAAAAAAAATTATTTTCTGTGTTTGTGAATTGTGTGCGCAGTAGCCGCACGTGCATCAACAAAGTAGTGCCAAGCGTGCGCCTGTGTCATAAGTAAAGGGCCGGCTGGCTTGACCGTTAAGGGTGCTGTAACCCCCGAAAGTACACTCCAGTCCAAACCTAAAACAAAATTATTTTCTGTGTTTGTGAATTGTGTGCGCAGTAGCCGCACGTGCATCAACAAAGTAGTGCCAAGCGTGCGCCTGTGTCATAAGTAAAGGGCCGGCTGGCTTGACCGTTAAGGGTGCTGTAACCCCCGAAAGTACACTCCAGTCCAAACCAAAAAAAAAATTATTTTCTGTGTTTGTGAATTGTGTGCACTGTGGCTGCACGTGCATCAACAAAGGAGCAGCGCCAAGCGTGCGCCTGTGTCCCATAAGTAAAGAGCCAGCTGGCTCATTTCTTAAAGGGTGGTGTAACCCACAAAGTGCACTACTCTCCAGCAAAAATAAAATAATATTTTCTGTGTTTGTGTGCGCTTTCGCCGCACGTATATATATCAATATAACATAAATGGAGGACCAAACTTTCTCCGATAAAAATAAAATAGGGAAAGATCAAGAACCTCTTCCTCCTAGTGCTGTTGCTGCTGCTGGGAGTTGTTCATCATCCCAGAGAGGAAGTAGGAACATCACTACTTTTACTAAACAATTGACCCTCCAACAGTCCCTAGCGATGAGGATGAAGTACGACAGCAGTCATCCTGAAGCAAAACGTATAACTGAGGCCTTGACTGCTATGTTGGTGTTAGACGTGCGTCCGGTATCCGACATTAGTGCAGTGGGATTTAGACAATTGATGGAGGTAGTGTGTCCTCGGTTCCAAATCCCGTCTAGATTCCACCTGCATCCTCAAAGCAGCAGCGACAAGCGTGCGTCTGTCTGTTAAAGGGTGGTGTAACTCTCAAAGTGTTCCAAAAAATAAAAAACTATTTTTTTAATGTGTTTGTGACTTGTGTGCGATGTAGCCACACTTGCATCCTCAAAGCAGCAGCGACAAGCGTGCGTCTGTCTGTTAAAGGGTGGTGACACCCTCAAAGTGTGCTACACAAACAATTAAAATATTGTTCTTTTTTTTTTGGTCTTTGTGAAATGTGTGGGCTGTAGCCACACCTGCATCCTTAAAGCAGCAGCAACAAGCGTGCGTCTGTCTGTTAAAGGGTGGTGACACCCTCAAAGTGTGCTACACAAACAATTAAAATATTGTTCTTTTTTCTGTCTTTGTGAATTGTGTGGGCTGTAGCCGCACCTGCATCCTTAAAGCAGCAGCGACAAGCGTGCGTCTGTCTGTTAAAGGGTGGTGACACCCTCAAAGTGTGCTACACAAACAATTAAAATATTGTTCTTTTTTCTGTCTTTGTGAATTGTGTGGGCTGTAGCCGCACCTGCATCCTTAAAGCAGCAGCGACAAGCGTGCGTCTGTCTGTTAAAGGGTGGTGACACCCTCAAAGTGTGCTACACAAACAATTAAAATATTGTTCTTTTTTTTTTGGTCTTTGTGAAATGTGTGGACTGTAGCCGCACCTGCATCCTTAAAGCAGCAGCGACAAGCGTGCGTCTGTCTGTTAAAGGGTGGTGACACCCTCAAAGTGTTCTACACAAACAATTAAAATATTGTTCTTTTTTTTTTGGTCTTTGTGAAATGTGTGGGCTGTAGCCGCACCTGCATCCTTAAAGCAGCAGCGACAAGCGTGCGTCTGTCTGTTAAAGGGTGGTGTAACTCTCAAAGTGTTCCAAAAATTAAAAAACTATTTTTTTAATGTGTTTGTGACTTGTGTGCGATGTAGCCACACTTGCATCCTCAAAGCAGCAGCGACAAGCGTGCGTCTGTCTGTTAAAGGGTGGTGACACCCTCAAAGTGTGCTACAGAAACAATTAAAATATTGTTCTTTTTTTTTCTGTCTATGTGAATTGTGTGGGCTGTAGCCGCACCTGCATCCTTAAAGCAGCAGCGACAAGCGTGCGTCTGTCTGTTAAAGGGTGATGACACCTCAAAGTGTTCTACACAAACAATTAAAATATTGTTCTTTTTTTTTTCGGTCTTTGTGAAATGTGTGGGCTGTAGCCGCACCTGCATCCTTAAAGCAGCAGCGACAAGCGTGCGTCTGTCTGTTAAAGGGTGGTGACACCTCAAAGTGTTCTACACAAACAATTAAAATATTCTTCTTCTTTTTTCTGTCTTTGTGAATTGTGTGGGCTGTAGCCGCACTTGCATCCTCAAAGCAGCAGCGACAAGCGTGCGTCTGTCTGTTAAAGGGTGGTGTAACCCTCAAAGTGTGCTCCACAAACAATAAAAATATTCTTTTTTTTTTTCTGTCTTTGTGAATTGTGTGGGCTGTAGCCGCACTTGAATCCTCAAAGCAGCAGCGACAAGCGTGCGTCTGTCTGTTAAAGGATTACATCGGTGACAGCATCCAAGTAGGCATGTCAGACAGTCCGTACCTGTACTGGCAGGAAAAAGAAGCAATTTGGAGGTCCCTGTACAAACTGGCTCTATTTTACCTGAGTTGCCCCCCCTCCAGTGTGTACTCCGAAAGAGTGTTTAGTGCAGCCGGGAACCTTGTCAGCGAAAGGCGTAGGAGGTTGCTTCCACAAAATGTGGAGAAGATGATGTTCATAAAATGAATTATCAACTCTTCCAGGGAGACCAGCCTCCAGAACGTACAGAGGGACCTGTGGTTCCAGCAGGGACGAATTAATACTCTGTGAGGATGAGGATGTACACACTGAAGAGGGTGAGGAATCGGTGGATGAGGAGGATGAGGATGACATCTTGCCTCCGTAGAGCCAGTTTGTGCAGGGACACATTAATTGCCAGCTTGTTTTGTGGGGGCCCAAACGAACCAATCATTTCAGCCACAGTTGTGTGGCAGACCCTGGCGCTGAAATGATTGATTTGTTAAAGTGTGCATGTCCTGTTTATACAACATAAGGGTGGGTGGGAGGGCCCAAGGACAATTCCATCTTGCACTTCTTTTTTTTCTTTGCATTATGTACAGTTTGGGGCCTAGTTTTTCTAACTGCCATCCTGTCTGCCACTGCAGTGTCACTCCTAGATGGGTCATGTGTTTGTGCCGCCCACTCGTGTCGCTTAGCATAGTCATCCAGCTACCTCGGTGCAACCTTTTGGACATGAAAACACTATTGTGAGGTGTGAGGTGTTCAGAATAGACTGGAAATGAGTGGAAATTAAGGTTATTGAGGTTAATAATAGCATAGGAGCAGAGAAACCAACAAATTCTGTGATTTTAGCTGTTTTATGCTTTTTTAAAAAAAAAATACAGATCCAAAACACAAAACCCAGAACCCAAAACACGGAAGGGTGGTTTTGGCAAAACCAATCCAGATCCAAAACACGAAGAAAGATCCAGATCCAAAACCAAAACACAAAACACGAAAAGTGGCCGGTGCACACCCCTAATATATATATATACGGACAATATGTGTGATCAGCACTCCCACAGAAAATTACTCCTTACCTGGTGCCCTCACAATCCATCAGGATCAATAATAGCATAATGTGTGGTGCAGCGGACTATATAGACAGCTGCTGCACCAATACTTTTCCCCTGCTCTTGTATTGATGTATAAAATGCCTGGCTGGTTCAGCATTGCAGGCAGTTACCCGTGTCCGTCCTCTTTCCCCCTTTGAAAGTACACAGGTGACCTGAGGTATTTATAAACAGTTGCGGTATATTCAGCCCAAACTACAGTCAGACACTTTCTGGGGCAGCTCACACATGATGTGAAATATTATTATTATTATTATTATTATTATTACAGAAGTTGCATTGAATATTGGATGGATCATAACTTCATGTAATATTCAGTATGGCCTATGGTGTTGATGCAGTGTTGCATGTACACCTGTTTAGCACATGTTGTGTGAAATTACACTGTGTATGCTGAGAAAATGAGCATGCGCAAAAGCGGCTGTGCACTGTCATGTGCACTTTGTCCCCTTACCGCCAAAGAGGTGGAACTGGGAGTGTGGGAGGAGGGTGGGGGGAGGAAAGGGATGGGAGGGGGGTGCATGGCTGATGCTACAGATGTTTAAGTCTCAGTCCATATATAAGAAAAAGGAACAAACAGGAAAAAGGGTACTCAATATAATAAGAATCTCATTTATAAATCACCCATGGTGAGAGTTAAATCGTAGATGGTGGTAAAGTCCAATATTCAAAGAAGTTTTCACAAATTCCAAACTCCCAGGGATAGACACCCCACACGTGCCTTGATGGTGTCAATAACTGGTGCTTACATGTATGCTTACTTTAAATAGCTTGATAAATACATATAATGGTTTCTTTGTGTCCAATTTCAGCGTTTCCTCTAGTGGAACCTCATGTCCAGGTTTATAGGACCCCAGGGAGCCAAAAAATAATATATGGAAATCACCAGAGAGAAGGTAAAGTACAGTACTTCTAGGTTTTATTGTAAAACCATTAGAAACAGGCACTTACCCTATTGCGTAACAACATATACTGTGGCGGAAGATGGATCCCGGGTATACCACCTACAGTTATTGTAGATAACAATAGGTATGTATAGATCTTATATGGAGACACTACTAATGCATTTCGACGCTGCTGCGGCGTCTATGTCAAGATATGTGTCTCTGCAATCTAAGCAAGTAAACAGATAAACACTAATAAAAATATGTATAAAACATATTAAAATATTGTCCCATTCAGGGAATATAGCTTACCCAGAATGGGGAAACTCCGTTATACGGCCGCCATTTTGGATCTGAAGACTACAGATCCCATGAGGCCATAGGGGTATTTATACATCATCCGGTTTCCGGCGACTCTGCACATCAGCAGAGCCAAATAGAATAAAAATGCCCTTCAGCGTGTGTTTAGATGGTGGAGTGACGTACTTCCGCAGCCACTCGCCATCCAGCACAATGATTAGTTTAAACCTACTTCCCAGTGCACATGTGTCATGAATCTAGGTCATGTGACCTAAACTCCCGACCACATGACCCACGATTCATGAATATGAGGTGGCCTCCTTACAGCATGCATTGGATTAGCGGAGTGACGTACTTCCGCAGCCACCCACCATCCAGCGCTGCTTATTTGCCCCTTTACAGATATGCAGCACTACAAAAGGTTAGGATTACGAACTATACAGAAGATAAATAAAAATAAAAATGACCTTATAGCAAAAAAGAAAAAGAAGTTTAATAAAGATAAGGTTTTTGTGCTGAGCTCACCTATATCAAATATGCCCAAAAAACAAAAAATATCATACAGAGGCAATTTGAGTGATAAGAACAATCATAGACAAATTCCGTTTCATACTAATTCTAATATCAAAATGCACTATGGGAATAACAACAAGAGTGAATTATGGGATCAGAAGCCATATGAATATGAAAATACTTTTAATAAATATAAACGGTGGCCGCAAAAACACCAAAGGAAAGGTACCCTTAATTATGATAAGACTAATGTACATAATGGTTTTAAACCAGTAATGGAACTCATAGTACCAACTTCATCACGAAGCTATGTGCCATCCAGAAGTACCAATAGGTATGACATTTTGAGAGAGGCGGACACATATTCTGAGGACAATTTTTTAGGAAGGAGGAGGTTTCCGAGGAAATATCATTAACAAGTAATTTGAAAAAAATCAACTTACCTGTCCCCCCAAAAAAGGATATATGCAAGAGAGGGTGTAGGGCAGGTAAGAAAACAAAGATCTTTGACCAGCCCAATTGGTTTAAATCTGAAAAATCTAATACACCATCAGAAAACGATGGAGTAAAGATTTTTAATCTCAGTACATATGTGTTAGATGAGATAGAAACTAAAGAATTGGAAAAAGGTTTGAAATTTTCTTCCACCAGTGATGTAAATTATTTCGACTTATATGTAGATCTGCAAAAGTTCATACGAAAGCTCTCACTAAAGAGATTTTTTGATGAAACTTCAGAAACAGAAGATCTGAATTATAATATATTCAAGAAGAAGTCCACATTTAATCCCATTCAAGGTCGGGGGTGTTTTGTTGAAGCTTTTTATAAAAGTGTCCTTAAAGATTTTGAAATTATGAAAAATAATAGTTCCGATCATAAATTTTACAATAATCTGAATACTAAAGAACAAGAGTCTTTCAGATTATTACAGGAAAATAAAAATATTCTTATTAAGCCAGCAGATAAGGGGGGGGGGGAATCGTGATCATGGACAAGGAAGCATATATTAGGGAAGGCCATAGACAATTGCATGATGGAGTTATGTACTCGAAACTAAAAAGTGATCCGTCTAATAATATCTTTAAGGCTTATAAAGCTATGGTCACTAAATATAGAGATTTGGGTGCCATCAATAGTGAAATATTACAGTATTTTATTAATGAAAATTACACCATCCCTGTGCTATACTTGTTACCCAAAATACATAAGAGTATTATCAATCCCCTCGGCAGACCCATAGTGGCAGGGACAAATTCCATCACAGCAAACCTCTCGGCCTTGATTGACCATCACCTTCAGCCATTTGTGATTAAAGAGAAAAGTCATCTTAGAGATACAAAGGACGTTTTGAATAAATTAAAATGTGTCGAATGGAAGATGATTGTTATTTGATCACTGCAGACGTATCTTCTCTGTACACCATCAATTCCCACTCTCAGGGGATTGAAGCGATTAGAACCACTTTAACAAGACAAAATACTGATAATACGATGAGTAGTTTTTTAATTGAAGGTATAAGGTTCATATTAGAAAATAATTATTTTCAATTTGACGGGATTTTCTATAAACAAAGTATCGGTACAGCCATGGGCACCAGGTTCGTGCCCAGCTATGCCAATATTTTCATGTCTAGGTGGGAGGAGTCCCATGTTTGGTCTGGACATGGCTGGAGCGTGAACCTGGTGCACTGGTGGCAGATGACATCCTGTTTGTGTGGTGCGGTGAGGAAAAAGAGCTTATGGATTTCTGTACTTATTTGAATAATAACTTATGGAATATTTGGCCTGATTCAGAGCCGCTCATAAGCGGCCGCTGGTTCGCTCCGAGAGATGTTTGCACATCTGCGCATGTGTATGGGTCGTAATGCGCATGCACCAACCAGTCAGTGCGGTCGGAAAACGTGTGTTCGCAAAATTGCGAGTGCCTGCTAATTTGAGTGACAGGATGAGGCATTTGTGGGTGGTAACAGGGGAAGGTGCTTGAAAACGGGGAGTGGAGATCCGAACGCAGGCGTGCCAAATGGTCAAAACGGGCGTTTTAAGGGTGTACATAATTAACAAAGCAGCGTCATCGACCACGTCACTTGGTTGTTTCTTAGCCTGAACTGTTTGCATGATTGCGGTAGGAAAATCCAACCACAAGCACTGCGAGCAGTTCAGACGCCTTTTGATGTACTCGATTAATCTAATAAATAGCGGAGATGACGTATGATGCGAGCGGCCAGGGGGCATCTTTACAAAATAGCGAGCGCATGTTTCGTTCGCTCGCTCAGACATAGAGGCGTCAACAGACCACAAAGAGCGAGCGCTCAATTTAAATAGCCGGCCCCTTTTTCTGAACGAGCGAGCGCAAATAGCGTCCGGCTCTGAATCAGGCCCATAGTTCTTACCTTCAATGTTAGTAACCAATCGGTACATTTCTTGGATTTAATGGTTGAAGTTATAGATGGTGGTATAGAGACTAGTAATTATATAAAGCCCACCAACTGTAATACATACATAGACAAAAGTAGCAATCACCTTCCGCTTTGATTAGATAATGTCCCTAAGGGTCAATTATTAAGATTGAAGAGGAATTGTTCTCGAGATAAGACATACCATATTCAGGCGAAAGATATGACTAAAAAATTTCTGAATAAAGGATATAGGGCCTGATTCAGAGCCACTCGTAAGCGGCAGCTCGTTCGCTCTGAGCGATGTTTGCCCAACAGCGCATGCGTACGGATCGTTATACGCATGCGCGAACCAGTCAGTGCGGCCGAAATTCATGTGCTTGCAAAATAGCGAATGCCTGCTAATTTGAGTGACAGAAAGAGGCGTATGTGGGTGGTAACAAGGGAAGGTGCTTGAAAACGGGGAGTGGAGATCCGATCGCAGGCGTGCTTAAAGGTCAAAACGGGCGTTTTATGGGTGTGCATATTTAAAACAGCAGCGTCATTGACCACGTCACTAGGTTATTTTATAGCCAGAACTGCTCGCAAAATTGTGGTAGCAAAAACCAACCACAAGAATAGCGAGCAGTTCATACGCTGTACAATGTACTCGATTAATCTAATAAATAGCGGACATGACGTATGGTGCGAGCGGCCAGGGGGCGTTTTTATCAAATAAACGAGCGTATGTTTTGCGCTCTCGTTCAGACTTAGAGGTGGGAACAGACTGCAATTTGCGAAGGGATCATTTGAATAGCCACCCCTTGTTTTTGAACGAACGACCGCAAATAGCGAACGGCTCTGAACCAGGCCCATAGTTCATGTAAGTTAAAAAAGGATTTAGAACAAATAGATACTATTGATAGAGATATTTTGCTGGATGAGTCCAAAAAAACAGATGCAGACAAAGGTGTAAATAGTTTTAAAGTATCATTTAGTGCACAATTTAATAAAAAGTATAAACAGATTGAAAGTGTCTTTAGAAAAAATTGGGACATCTTACTTAAAAATGATATACAGGTATTGAAAAAAATCTTACCATCTAGACCCACTATTATATATAGGATGGCCCCAAATATTAAGGATAGAGTGGTGAGTAGCGCTCTCCCCATGGATGGTATACGTTTATTACCCAGGAATAAAGGGTTTTTTAGATGTGGTGACTGTAAAATGTGTAAGGCATGTAAGATCTCACAATCTAAAATAACAGAAGTCCACATTAATGGTAAAAATGTCAAAATTAGAGATTTTATCACGTGTCAGACGAATTATGTTGTGTATGTGATTATATGTACCTGTGAGTTAGCATACATTGGTAAAACTAAACGACAGGTGAAAGTCCGTTGGGCCGAACATGTACGCAACATACTTAAAGGTTGTGATAAATATCCATTCTCAGCACATTTTAAAGAGAAACATGCCAGTTCAGTAAAAGGTTTGAAATACTGTTGTGGAATTTCATGGGTGAAGGATAACTGGCGTACTAAAGACAGGGATATAAGACTGGCAAAAACTGAAATGCATCATATTTATGAATTGGGCACTTTGAAACCACATGGGCTCAATAGTGAGTTTGAAATGAAATGGTTTCACTAGCTATTTTATTTTATATATGTATTATTTGTATTATGGGTGACAATCTTTTTATTAGGGGTGTGCACCGGCCACTTTTCGTGTTTTGGTTTTGGATCTGGATCTTTCTTCGTGTTTTGGATCTGGATTGGTTTTGCCAAAACCACCCTTCCGTGTTTTGGGTTCTGGGTTTTGTGTTTTGGATCTGGATTTTTTCTTAAAAAATAAAAAAAAACGCTAAAATCACATAAAATGGGCCTTTTTTTGTTCCTACGCTATTAATAACCCCAATAACATTAATTTCCACTCATTTCCACTCTATTCTGTACACCTCACACCTCACAATATTGTTTTTAGGCCAAAAGGTTGCACCGAGGTAGCTGGATGACTATGCTAAGCGACACAAGTGGGCGGCACAAACACGTGGCCCATCTAGGAGTGGCACTGCAGTGGCAGACAGGAAGCCAATCAGCGTTATGGTGCCCATTTGCATGTAGCACGAACCCGGGAGATCCGTGCTACATGCATCTGTGTGATTGGCACAGAGCAATGACAGGTCCGTGAGACCCGTCTGTGCTGCTGTGGTAAAAAAAAAAAAAAAAACCTGTGTAAAAAAAGAAAAAAATGGCATGCACCCCCCCAAAAAAGAGCAACCAGCCCCGGGCATTAGTAACCCAGTGCTGGGTGTGCTTAAATACAGGGGACAAACGACGTAGGGGTCCCCTGTACTTAAGCACAACCAGCACCGGGCTAGTCAGAACCAGCACTGGTAGCCAAAATACGGGGGACAAACGACGTAGGGGTCCCCCGTATTCTGCGCAACCAGCTCTGGGCTCTGATCCGGTCCTGGTTCTGGAAATACAGGGGAAAAAAATTAGTAGGGTTCCCCTGTATGTTCCAGAACCAGCACTGGACTTTTTCTAGCGGGGGGCTGATGCCACAGCCAGGGGAGGCCTTTCACCGGGCCCCCCAGCCGCAGCATCAGCCCTGACCGCTAGTCAGCCCAGGCCGGGGATCCCTGGAGAGCTGGGGACCCCCCCAATAAAGGGGTCACCCTCTCCAGGGCACCCCAGGCCCAGGCTGATAGCCCGGGGCTATCCCCGCCACCCCTGGTGACGGTGGGTGGCGGGTTGATTGTGTGGTGTGGTGTAAATAAAGAATATCAAACATTGTCTTTACAAGTAGAACTGCAAGTCCCAGCAAGCCTGCCCCGCATGCTGGTACTTGGAGAACCACAAGTACCAGCATGCAGGGCATTAAGGGCCCACTAGTACCTGTAGTTCACCTGTAAAAAAAAAAAAAAAAAAACACAGGACACACACCGTGACAGTATAAGTTTATTAAACATACATACACACACACACACATGTACACATACTCACCTATGTAACCTGTAGCATCGGTCCACTTGTCCGGTAAAGTATCCATAGGGGACCTGTGAAAAAAAACATACTCACCATCTCCTATGCGAGGTTCTGTCCTCTTCGTTCCAAAGTAGGCATCCCCGGCCTTGGCAAAAAAAAAAAACGAAAACGCGATCCACGAACTTAGTACCGTTCTATAGAACGGTACTTCCCGAATGAGAGCTTAGCGGCGGGGTATCACCATGGAAACCCCGCTGCTAAGCGTTCATTGGTTGAGAGAGGTCATCTCCCGTCTCTCAGCCAATGAACGGCTCCCTCCATTGTAGTCAATGGTGGGAGCAGCAGGGTAAACTTTAATAACCTTGCGGCTCCCGCCATTGACTACAAAAAAGTCCAGTGCTGGTTCTGGAACATACAGGGGAACCCTACTAATTTTTTTCCCCTGTATTTCCAGAACCAGGACCGGATCAGAGCCCAGAGCTGATTGCGCAGAATACGGGGGACCTCTACGTCGTTTGTCCCCCGTATTTTGGCAACCAGCGCTGGTTCTGACTAGCCCGGTGCTGGTTGTGCTTAAGTACAGGGGACCCCTACGTCGTTTGTCCCCTGTATTTAAGCACACCCAGCACTGGGTCACTAATGCCCGGGGCTGGTTGCTCTTTTTTGGGGGGGGGCACGCCATTTTTTTCTTTTTTTACACAGGTTTTTTTTATTTTTTTTACCACAGCAGCACAGACGGGTCTCACGGACCCGTCAGTGCTCTGTGTCAATGACACAGATGCAAGTAGCACGGATCTCCTGGTCCGTGCGTGCATCTGTGTCATTGAAATACACAGCAGCACAGACGGGTCTCACTGACCCATCTGTGCTCTGTGTCACTGTCAATCACACAGATGCATGTAGCACGGATCTCACGAGTCCGTGCTACATGCAAATGAGCACCATAATGCTGATTGGCTGAGAGCCGTGACAGACGGCTCTGTCAGCCAATCAGCACTTTGCCCATTAAAGGCAAAGGCATTTTTTTTAAAATGGCCGCTCGAGAAAAAAACCTCGAGATCCGACAGCAGATCTCGAGGTTTTGCCTCGGGAGAGGGATCCGGGGCAGACAGGGAGATCCGAGCTTGGGCTCGGATCGCCCCGGATCCCCGAAGTTCGGGTGGGTTCGGTTCTCAGGGAACCGAACCCGCTCATCCCTAGTTTTTATATTATACCCATATTTGACATATTAATTTTATGTTGCTAGGTTATTTTAAAATTTTGTTTTTTTCATGCATTTTATATTATTGTTTATTATTTGTTGTTTTTTTGTGTCAATTTGGCAATGGGTAACATTTGTACAAGTTGGATCCACATATACCATTCTATGTTTATATATTTTGTGTCTTGTGATTGGGAGTTTAAGTCACATGACATGGATCCATGGCGCATGAGTATTTCACTATACTGTTTAAACTTGCACTGGATGGCGGGTGGCTGTGGAAGTACGTCACTCCGCTAATCCAATGCATGCTGTAAGGAGATCACCTCATTTTCATGAATCGTGGGTCATGTGGTCGGGAGTTTAGGGCACATGACCTAGATTCATGACACATGCGCACTGGGAAGTAGGTTTAAACTAATCATTGTGCTGGATGGCGAGTGGCTGTGTAAGTACATCACTCCGCCATCTAAACACACGCTGAAGGGCATTTTTATTCTATTTGGCTCTGCTGATGTGCAGAGTCGCCGGAAACCGGATGATGTATAAATACCCCTATGGCCTCATGGAATCTGTAGCCTCCAGATTCAAAATGGCTGCCGTATAACGGAGTTTCCCCGTTCTGGGTAAGCTATATTCCCTGAATGGGACAATATTTGAATATGTTTTATACATATTTTTATTAGCATTTATCCGTTTACTTGTTTAGATTGCAGAGACACGTATCTTGACAAAGACGCCGTAGCAGCGTCGAAATGCATTGGTAGTATCTCCATATAAGATCTATACATACCCATTGTGAACTACAATAACTGTAGGTGATATACCTGGGAACCATCTTCCGCCGCAGTATATGTTGTTACGCAAAAGTAGGGTATCTGCCTGTTTTTAATGTTTTTACAATAAAACCTAGAAGTACTGTACTTTACCTTCTCTCTGGTGATTTCCATATATTATTTTTTGGCTTCCTGGGGTCCTATAAATCTGGACAGGAGGTTCCACTAGAGGAAACGCTGAAATTGGACCCAAAGAAACCATTATATGTATTTCTCAAGCTTTTTAAAGTAAGCATACATGTAAGCACCAGTTATTGACACCATCAAGTCACGTGTGGGGTGTCTATCCCTGGGAGTTTGGAATTTGTGAAAACTTCTTTGAATATTGGACTTTGACACCATCTACGATTTAACCCTCACCATGGGTGATTTATAATTGAGATTCTTATTATATTGAGTCCCCTTTTTCCTGTTTGTTCCTTTTTCTTATATATGGACTGAGACTTAAACATCTGGAGCCTTTTCAATACCTATATTGGAACACAGACAACCGCGGAACTGTAAGATTATATTTTTTATGTGTATGGTATATAGACAAATCTGGTGAATTGTCCCATAATTTTATTTCTGCAGCTGTGTGAAGCAGCGCCCAGGGCGGAGATTTATTTTTCATTGGCTGAAGCTACGCCTAGGGTGCCAAGAAAACTTGCACCGGCCTTGCGAGTCAGTAGAATAAACCAACGTTTCAAAGCTTTATTTTGTCATAAGGGATGACAAAGTAAAGTTTCTGCTGCTATCTAAAGTTCTGTAGTGATTTGCACACAGATCACTGTACATGGTCCTCGGAGCTCTCTAACTGTACTGGTTTTAAGGATATTCATGCTTGAGCATACAGTAGGTGAGTTAATTGGTACCTCAGTTATTTTCATTTAACTATCTGTGCTCAAGCATGGATTTCCTTAAAATCTGAAATCCAATGGAGCTTGAAAACATAGTTTGTGAAACACTGTACTAAGCCTTGGAGAAAGATAAAGTGGACAGAGATAAAGTACCACACAATCAGCTCCTAACTGTCACTTTACAGGCTCTTTCAAAAATGACAGTTATGAGGTGATTGGTTGGTACTTTTTCTCTCTCCACTTTATCTCTATCTACTAGTTACATATGTAATGTTTAGAAATTACAAGTTGTTTGAATTTCAATAAAATGGATTAAATCTCAGGTCCAGGGCCAGACTACAGACTTTATTAGAGGGTAGGAATCCCATTGCTCTCCAACTCCGACTATTGGTTAACTACCAAGTCCCAATAATCCCTGCCAGCATTTGGGTTCAATCGTTGCTAAAGCAGTCAGTACATAATAGGATATATAGTTCAGCAGGAGTGTGAATGAGAAAGCTTGTAAATATATTCTATATATAATTACAGTCAGGGTTAACCCTTAAAGACTGACTTAGAATCTAGGCACAACTATCAATGCTAACTGCAGCCGCACTACACTGCATAATTAATCCCCTAATTTGGCACAGTGATTTAAAATTCTGAGTAGAACAATTGACTGGTACCCAAAGGGGAGAGGAAATCACAGTTAGTTAACAACTAACACGGTTCAAGACAATTAAATAGGACTCAAGGAGTGATCTGATGGAATTAGCTGTGTATTAACAGTAAATGATCAGACTTACTTGTAGGGTTGAAAACAAGATCCTATAATTAAAAATATAAGGCATTTTCTGACAGCCATCCAAGGGTCAGACTAGAAGTGACCGGGTCCCATAACAAAAAAATAATATTTTTGTAGCATCAACTATGCCTCCAAGCCACAATTACCTCTGTTCTATCTCTTCAACAATTAAACCAAGAATATAAGACAAGTGGTAGTAGGAACTTGCCTATAGCAAAAATATAACAAAACAGACATAAAAATATCAGGGTTTGGTTGAAACGCCAGCATTCAAATGCTACTTTTATACATTGCCTCTGGGAGTACGGCAAGATCAGATTTTGGTGGAATAAAATACTTGGGTTCATTGGGAATTTATGCTCGATACGTCTCCTCCCTGACATTCAAGCATGCTTATGCTCTGACTTTTCAAATCGGGATCTGAGCCCCCATAGGAGGAAAATTATCCCCTTGATAACTAGATTAACTACCTTAGCCAAGAAATTTATCTTAATCCACTGGACGAAATGTACAGTCCCCACGCTAATAGACCTGAAAACACAAGACCTACCAATTATAATACTTTGACAGGCGCACTGCGCTTTCTGAGGTAAACAAGAGTGTGGAGAAATTCTATAATAAATTTGAGCAATCTCTCTCTCTCTCTCTCTCTCTATATATATATATATATATAAGCTGGAGGCAGAAACTCAGGATCTTATCTTTAAAATCTTCGAATCCACTGATTGGTATCTCCATCACTGATTACTTTTAGATTCCTCCTAAAATTCCTCTTGTTACATGGTTATATTGTTATTTATTTTTCTTACTATTGTGGTACATCTGTTGGTCTCTTCTACGTATCATATGCCCCTGCGTCTCCTGGTCGTGTACTTCAGCAAAGATCTTCTGACCAATGGATCGCACCTCGTGCTGCCATCTCCTCTCACTTTAATTAGCACCTTTGTCCTCCTTCCCTCTCCTCCGCCCCCTTCTTGCCTTATGTGTTTCCTTGTTCCATTATTTTGGTTCTCTTTATTATTACTAACAAATACTGTTTTTGTTTAGCTACTTTTCTTATGCTGTGACGTTTCTTTATTTATGTGGCGCCACAAGGGTTCCGCAGCGCCTAACAAAGCACAAAAACAAATGATCAGAGCAAGAAAACAGTGATTTGCAGTACAAGACAATGCAGGACATGTACATGTTTTATAAACTTTGCTGCATCAGCAGTCATAACACTCAAATAAGCAGAGGGTGTCCGAAATCAATGGTTAGGTGCTGTTGTGAGGAGTATGCAGTAGATTATAGTATAAGCAAAGGAAGGAAAGCCACATTGGGAAGAGGGCCCTGCTGGTGAGAGCTTACATTTTAAAGGGGAGGGGCAGACACACTGCGGTGACACAGATGGGGTAGACAGCAGGGCCTTTATTTTATATATAAAATTCATTGGTCTGTTTGTTTGTCTGTCCGGTTATGCAGTCGGACACCCCTGCACCGATTGGGATGAAACCAATGTGAGGTGGTCCAGTTGGATCCTGGCCAGGTGTTAGGGGGGTTAGGGTCCCGGTCGGACCTTCCGTTAGTGTACGCTGGGAAGAATTTTGACCCGGGGACGCAGGCCAGAACTTTGACCTAGGGAGCCTGTTCTGGGTCTTTAACTGGATGGATTTGTATGAAAACTTTACAGAGGGACGGCAATTGGTCTAAGACGCAGAATGGAGTGGTTAGGGTACCGGTCGGACCTCATGGCAGAGTGCTCTGGGCAGAACTTTGACTCAGGGAGCCTGTTCTGGGCCGTTCCACTGGATGGATTTGGACAACATCACATAATTTGGATGAAAACTTCAGAGTGGTAACATTGGATCCCAGAAGAAATACGCACTAGGGGGTTGAGGTACCGGTTGGACCTCCCTTTGGTGTACGCTGGCCAGAACTTTGACCCAGGGAGCCTGTACTGGGCCTTCCACTGGATGGATTTAGATGAAAACTTCACAGAGAGGTGACAATAGCTCTGGGATGCCTAATGGAGTGGTTGGGGTCCCAGTCGGACCTCATAACTGAGTTCACCGGGCAGAACTTTGACCCAGGGAGCCTGTTCTGGGCCTTCCACTTGATGGATTTGGATGACATCACATAATAAAAAGTAATAACTTAAAGATTTAAACCTGGACACTTCAGCTAGTTATTCATAAGGCTGACTAGGCTGAAGCCTAGGGACCCCACAGGGAGAAGTTGCAAAACACACTTGTAGTCAGCTGAGGTTTGTTTTGAAATAATATGAGATATGGTAAGAACTTACCCTTGTTATCTCTATTTCTACGAAGTCCATAGGGTTCCACAGGATACCTTGGGGTATAGGTGTGACGTCAGTCGCAGGGCACCAAAGAGTTAAGCTTTCAGCCTCCCAGGATGCACTAGGTCCCCCTCCTATACCCCGCCCCCGGGCCAAGGCACCTCAGTTAGTTACCAAGCCATAGGCCGGAGGAGGAGAAGGAAGAGAGAGAACAAAGATCTGGACACATACAAGAATCACATTCTCACCAGAGGGAGACGGAAAACCGGTGACCAGAGCAAAGCCCATCTGCAGCACAGGTGCGACAGGGCGGGAGTCCTGTGGAACCCTATGGACTTCGTAGAAATAGAGATAACAAGGGTAAGTTCTTACCATATCTCATATTTTCTACTTCAGGGTCCATAGGGTATCCACAGGATACCTTGGGGATGTCCCAAAGCAGTATCCTTTAAGGGTGGGGACGCTCCTGTGCAGAAAGGAGAATCCGCCGCCCGAAGGAAGCATCCTGAGAGGCGAAGGTGTCAAACCTGTAATACCTCACGAAGGTATGGACAGAAGACCACGTAGCAGCCTTGCAGATCTGAACTGCCGAGGCACCACGTCGAGCTGCCCACGAAGGACCCACAGACCTAGTGGAATGAGCCTTCAGAGAAGGAGGGACCGGTAGGCCTTCATGAAGATAAGCTTCAGAAATAGCCATACGGTTCCAGGCTGCCAAAGTTTGCTTTGAAGCAGGCCAACCCTTTTTACGGAAGCCAAAGAGGACAAACAAAGCGTCCGACTTCCTAAACGAAGAAGTGCGGTCAACATAAGTCCTTAAGGCCCGCACAACATCCAAAGAGGCCTCACCCACGGAAAGACCCGGTGAGTTAAAGGCCAGAACAACTATTTCCTCGTTAATATGAAACTGGGAAACAACTTTGGGAAGAAACTCGGGCCGAGTGCGGAGCACTGCCCTGTTCCCATAAAAAACCAAGAAAGGGGGTCTACAAGAAAGAGCCCCTAACTCAGAAACACGTCTGGCCGAAGCAATGGCCAGAAGGAAAACAGTCTTAGCTGTTAGCCATTTAAGATCCACTGAGCCCAGTGGTTCAAACGGCGGTCCTTGGAGAGCCCTCAGGACCACAGCCAAATCCCAAGGCGCCACAGGTGGAACAAAGGGCGGCTGAATGCGGAGAACACCCTGTATAAAGGTGCGCACATCCGGGATTGTAGCAATCCTACGGTGAAACCAGACAGATAGGGCCGAAACCTGTACCTTCAAAGAAGCAAGGCGAAGCCCATGATCTAGTCCCGCTTGCAGGAAGGCGAGAATCCGAGACAGACGAAACTCCCGCGGTGCATAACCTCTCGGTCGACACCACTGGAAGAACGTATGCCACACGCGATGGTATATCCTCGCGGAAGACGGTTTCCGAGCTCGCAACATGGTACGCACCACAGAGCTGGAAAACCCCCGGGACCTCAGCATGGCCGTCTCAACAGCCACGCCGTCAAAGACAGCCGAGTCAGGTCCAGGTGAAGGCAAGGACCCTGAGACAGAAGGTCCGGTCGTAGCGGCAACCGCAGAGGAATGTCCACGGACAGACCCTGAAGGTCTGAGAACCAGTGCCGTCTGGGCCACGCGGGAGCTATCAACAGGAGCGTCCCTCCTTCCTGTTTGAATTTCCGGATTACCCGTGGAAGAAGGGAGACCGGAGGGAACAGGTATGCGAACCGGAACGTCCACCGGACGGACAGAGCATCCACCAGAGACGCCCCTTCGTCTCTTGTGCGAGACCCGTACACCGGCAACTTGTTGTTGTGCCGGGACGCCATGAGGTCGATTTCTGGAAGACCCCACCTGTCCACCAGTAGTTGAAAAACGTCCGGGTGCAGGGACCATTCCCCCGGATGAACGTCCTGGCGACTTAGAAAGTCCGCCTCCCAATTGAGCACTCCCGGGATGAAGACCGCTGATATGGCTGGAAGATTGCGCTCCGCCCAAACCAGGATCCGAGAGACCTCTACGAGAGCCGCCCGACTGCGAGTTCCTCCTTGCCTGTTTATGTAGGCCACGGTGGTAGCGTTGTCCGACTGGACCTGCACCGGGCGACCCTGGAGAAACCGCTGTGCCTGCTGGAGAGCATTGAAGACCGCACGGAGTTCCAAGATATTTATTGGAAGCTCCGCTTCTGTCGGCGTCCACCTGCCCTGGAACAAGTGTGGACCCGAAACTGCTCCCCAGCCCCGAAGACTGGCGTCCGTTGTCAACAGGACCCAATTTGGAACCCAGAACGGACGTCCCTTGTTGAGGTGGGTCGTCTGTAACCACCACGTAAGGGACAGGCGAACCTCCTGGGTGAGCACAATCGTCTGGGACTTCAGAGACTGAGTCAGCCCGTTCCACTTGGACAGGATCAGGTGCTGCAGAGGTCTGGAGTGAAACTGGGCGTATTCCACCATGTCGAACACCGACACCATGGAGCCCAGTAACCTCATCGCCGAGTGTAAGGACACCCGGCGGCTGTGCAGACAACTGCGCACCCTTGACTGTAAAGCAGAGATCTTGTCCTCCGTCACGAAGATCCTTTGCTGTCCCGAGTCCAATAAGGCTCCAAGATGCAGAATCCTCCGAGACGGGATTAGAGTGGACTTCTGCCAGTTGATTAGCCAGCCGTGCCGTTGCAGCAGTGCAATGGTCAGGTCCAAGTGGCGTAACAGGAGCTCTGGAGATCCTGCCACCAATAACAGGTCGTCCAAATACGGCAACATGCGGACTCCCTGCAGCCGCAGAGAAGCCGCCATGACCGCCATCACCTTGGTGAAAACACGTGGTGCTGTTGCCAGGCCAAAAGGTAACGCCCGAAACTGGAAGTGGTCGCTGCTGATTGCAAACCTGAGGAACTGTTGATGGCGCCAAAGAATAGGGACATGCAGGTAAGCGTCCTGTATGTCCAATGACACCAAGTAGTCCCCAGGTTCCAGCGCCAGAATGATGGACCGTAGGGTCTCCATCCGAAACTTCGGGACCCGCAAAGACTTGTTGAGTGCTTTGAGGTTGAGAATCGGACGATATGACCCATTGGGTTTCTGTACCAAAAATAGATTTGAATAGAAACCCTGGCCCCTCTGGGAGAATGGAACCGCCACTATAACTCCAGCCTGGAGCATAGTGTGCAATACCTTCCGCAGCTCCGTAGCCTTGTTCCGGTCTGATGGGAGACCCGTGGTGAAGAAGCGAGCCGGGGGTCTGTGCCGGAAGGAGAGGGCGTATCCGTGAGAAACCACCTCCAGAACCCAAGTGTCTGTCGTAGTGGTCGACCAACACTGGGCGAACTGTAGCAGGCGGCCTCCCACCCTGGGATCCCCCAAAGGGAGGCCCGGACCGTCAGGCCGCAGGCTTGTCATCTGGCTTGGGGGCCGGACGTCTGGTACTCCATGCCTGTTTCCGGGGCTTGACCGATTTCTTAGGGCCAGCCTGTCGAGGAAACGACTGTGGTTTGGGCCTGCCCTGGGCCCTAGATGACCGAAAGGACGATGGTCCCGAACCAGAAGGAGCAGCGGCCGACGGGAGACAGGCAGATTTGGCTGCCGCCAGCGTGGCCACAATCTTATCCAGATCCGGACCGAAGAGAACTTCTCCGGTAAACGGCAACGCTTCCAGACCTTTCTTGGAATCTGCGTCCGCCTTCCAGGATCGCAGCCACAAGGTGCGACGAGCAGCTACCGCTGCTGAAGAAATTCTAGACACCAGAGTACTAATGTCTAGAGCCGCCTCGTTGATGTAGGTGGCCGAATCACGGAGATTGCCAATCAACTCCGCCTGATCGGCCGGACAGTCGGATTCAAAAGAAGCCTCTAATGAATCCGCCCAGCGCTCCATCGCTCTGGCAACCCAGCAAATGGCCATAGCCGGCCGTGCTGCCCCCCCTGCAAGGGAATAAGCGGACTTCAGGCAGATTTCTACCTTGCGGTCCGTAGCATCCTTAAGGGAGGACATGGATGGCATCGGCAATGTGGCACTACGGACAAGACGGGTCACGTGAGAATCCACCTGTGGAGGGGATTCCCACTTCGCAAAATAATTATCCGCGAACGGATAAGCCACCGCCAGGCGTCTCTGCGGCTGGTATCTTTTGCCAGGTTGTTTCCACGCCTCCTCTAAATGGTCCACCAACTGACCCGAAAGAGGAAAGACTGTGGCATCGCCCTTCACATCTTTGAAAAAGGCATACTTAGATTTAGCCGCTGGGGGAACTTCGTCCTCAATCACCAAGGCTGTGCGGACCGCCCGAATAAGTCCAGGAATATATACTTTGGACTTAGCATCAGCGTCCTTAGTATGGAGAGGTTCCTGATCGTAAGGATCTAGAATCTCCCCATCATCAGACGTCCCTTCGTCATCCTCATAAGGAGCGGACAGAGACGCCACCGGCCTTTTATGAGACCGCATCACAGACTCCCCTTGCAACACATCCGACAAGTGCTGTACAGAACTCGTCAGGGAGTTAACCCACGCTGGCTCCTGAGAACCCGGGAGCGGGGAAATAGGGAGACTGTGGGGTACCACCAATTGTCGTGGGAACCCCTGCATGGGTGACGACACCACAGACTGCTGGGACAAACCCATCGGAGTAAACGCGGGCTGCGGAGCTAACTGGCCCACTAAGGCTGTAAGCGCCTGAGCGAAACAAGCCCAGGGCGGCTCCTGTACCGGTGCTGTAACCGTAATAGGCCGCGCCATGGACAAACACTGCCGGCAAAGGCCCTCCGCGCTACCCTCCCCCTCTGCTAACGGTACTTTGCACGTGGTACACTGTAGCCGGAGGGGAAAATCACTTTCAGACATGATGGCACCACGTATGTGACCTCTCTCACCAATTAAGTATTAAATAGGCGAGAGACCACCCTGCAGCACCGCACCGCAAGGGCTTTAGCAGAAAGAACAGGGACAGTAATAAAGCTGACAGTTTAGAGAAGAAAAGATTACAGGCAGCAGCGCTAGCACAGTCACATACAATGCAGAAAAATAACAATTCCTGCACTAACAGCGCTGATCACTCAACTACACAGACACAGGGCCTGGTAGGACACAGCGCTGCATACACAGACCTGAGCCACAGCGGAGGAGAGGTATGCGGGGGGACCTAGACCACGATGCTTCCGTCCAGCGCTTCCAGCAGCGTTCACCATGCGTTCTGGAGAAGATGGCCGCCGAGGAGCAGAGAGGAGGCTGGCCTGGGGGAGGAGCGCTGCCACAGGACCAGTCGGCAGCATGCAGAGAGGGCTGTGTGCAGCGGGGGAGGCGCCGGCTGTGAGACAGTGAAGGCGCGCTCCCCTGGCATGCATTTAACCCCTGGGACGCCGCAGCGCTACCGCTCTGCTGCGGTCCGCTGTCCCAGGGGGTAGTGGAAGCGCAGGTTGGTCGCCTGGCTCCACGCTGCAGCCAGTCCCCAGGGAGCCCCCTGCCTGGGGACTTAGGACCATGTGATCAGTGGGGACCCACCGCGGGACCCCGCTGCTTACCTCTGTCCCCCTTGAATCCGGCCATGGTCCGGAGCATCTGGGGTCACCGCTAGCTGTGACCCCAGACGCCCACCAGCATCCCCGGATCAGTACCGGCGTTCTGGTACCGGCGGGGTGTAGGGAAGACAGCATGGACGTCAGGACTGACTGTCCATGCTGTTCATCCAGTTGTGCAGCCACAGCTGCATGAAGAATAAGCTTCAGGGGCTCTTCTAGCCCCCACTCCAACAGGTGCACCCGACTCCGGCCGGGCACCAAACTAAACTGAGGTGCCTTGGCCCGGGGGCGGGGTATAGGAGGGGGACCTAGTGCATCCTGGGAGGCTGAAAGCTTAACTCTTTGGTGCCCTGCGACTGACGTCACACCTATACCCCAAGGTATCCTGTGGATACCCTATGGACCCTGAAGTAGAAAAAGTTGGTTTGGGAGGAGAGACAGCGGATCAATAGCCAAATAGCGTCACGGTTGTTACACCTCCATGAGAGGATAGGTGACCACTGCCATCACAGCTGCTGTTACACATCCCATTTCCAGTGTGAGTCTGCACTAGTAGACGCTACACTGCAGACACGCCACAGGGAGATATCACCACTGTTTGGAATATGTGCATACTGTAATGAGATTTTTAGGGAATGGGAGCCAAGACTAAACACAGAATGTTTCATAAACACCATATACACACAGCCTACAGGTAATTTTAAATATTTTAAATAATTTTGTTCACCAAACAAAGGGCCTGATTCAGAGCCGCTCGTAAGCGGCCGCTCGTTCGCTCTGAGCGATGTTTGCACATCTGCGCATGCGTACGGATCGTAATACGCATGCGCGAACCAGTCAGTGCGGCTAAATAGCGAATGCCTGCTATTTTGAGTGACAGGAGGAGGCGTATGTGGGTGGTAACAGGGGAAGGTGCTTGAAAACGGGGAGTGGAGATCCGAACGCAGGCGTGCTTAAAGGTCAAAACGGGCGTTTTATGGGTGTGCATAATTAATACAGCAGCGTCAATGACCACTGGGTTATTTTATAGTCAGAAACTGCTCGCAAGATTGCGGTAGGAAAAACCAACCACAAGAATAGCGAGCAGTTCATACGCTGGTCGATGTACTCGATTAATCTAATAAATAGCGGACATGACGTAGGATGGGAGCGGCCAGGGGGCGTAGTTTCCCAAAAAACGACCGCAAGTTTTGTTCGCTCGTTCAGACCTAGAGGCGTGAACAGACCGCAAAGCGCGAACGGTTCATTTGAATAGCCACCCCTTTTTTCTGAACGAGCAAGCGCAAATAGCGTCCGGCTCTGAATCAGGCCCAAAGGACCTTATTGAGGTTGGATCGCACCGGCCGATGTTTGCATTCTGTGCGTGCGTATGCATCTCAGTGCGCGTGCGCGAACCGGCCGCTGCGATCGGGAAGCGATCACAGTGAGCATGTAGAGTCTTCACACAGTGATTGACATGAAGTGACCGTTTGGGGGTAGAAAGGGGGGTGGTTGGCAGAACGCAGACGTGCTTGTGCGTTTGAACACCGTTACAGGGGCGTACATAATTAAGCCCCTGCGATTGTATACGCTGGCAGAGGTCTAGATAGCAACAGGAAGTTTAGCAATTTGTGAGGTAGGGTCAGGTCAACTACAACTGTGCGAATGGTTCTGATGTTACCGATGTTTTGGCTGACTTGCGGATGCATGTCATGGGAAGTGAGCAGGCTTTATACAGTGATGGGCGTCTTAGTATAGAGCTGCAGTTGCCATACGATTGCAACCATTAGCATATTTTCACAGCCAGCGGGGTGCGTGTGAAAACAGCCGTGCGATCCGTGCTAAATCAGTCCCAAAGTTTGTGTGCAAACATGAAATTTATTTATGTTTCATATACACCTTATAAACATAGCCTGAAGGTAATTTTATACAACATTATTAATAATTTTATGCCTTAAACCAGTGGTTCCCAAACTTTTTTGAATCACGGCGCCCTAGTGTATCAGCAGTGTTTTCACGGCACCCCTAAGCCAAAAGTTTAATATTGAGAAATTCAGAAAATGTTTAGTAAAGTAGTAAAGTGAAGTAAATTGTGCTTTTCTGTCAGTTATGTGGGGGTGGACAGGTTTGCGCTTCTGTTTGTCCACATATTTACATTACATTGACCAAAAAATATTTGATTTGGGGCTGGACCATCAACCTGAGACATCCCTACAAGTGTCCTGAGGCACCCCATGGTGCCACGGCGCACAGTTTGGGAACCACTGCCTTAAACAAAGTTTGTGTACTTTGAACCATCAGGAAGCAAAGGTTTCACTATGTCGGTCATGCTCAAAATATTCCGTATTTTGGAATATTTGGATATGGGAGACTCAACCTGTATATTAAAATAATTATCCATAAATTATATATTTTTTAATAAATAATAAAACATTTTATTAACTTCAAAATATTACAGAATTGAACAATTATAACCCAAAAATGTGCTTTCCTGAAAAGTTCTACTCAGGGTCAGGCTGTCAGCTGTAGTGGTCAGTAACATGAAAGTGCAGGAGGGGACCCAAAATACCTGAAAGCCTAGGGGCCTAGACATGGGTTAATATGACCCTGGTAGACAGTGAGCATGTGACAGAGGGTTAGAATGAGAGCTTTGATAAAGAAGTGGGTTTTGAGAGCCTGTTTGAAGTTTTGTAGAAAGGTGGAAGGTCTGACAGGGAGAGGGAAAGAATTCCAGAGGTAGGCACAGGGGCGTTTCTACAGAGGAGGGGACCCGTGTGCAGTCTCCAAACACGGACCCCTCCTCTCCCTCCGGCGGCCGGCAGCGCACCAGCGCCGCACTTACTCTGGGCACTAGAGTGTGCCCGGAGTCTATAGCGCACGCTCAAGTCCCCGGGAAAATAGCCGCCGCAGCCATTTTCCCTGTACTGCGCATGTGCAAACGACGGGTAAATGGCCACAGTGGCCATTTTCCAGATGTTTTTACAGCGCCGCCCCCCCCCCCCCCCGCACTGACGTGGGACTCCGGAGGGGTAAGTATACTATGGGTGCAGGGTGTGCGGTGCGGGGCCCCCCTGGACCCAGGGGCCCGTGTGCCCCGCACACCCTGCACCCATTATAGATACGCCCCTGAGTAGAGAGCAGCACATACAAAATCTTGGAGGTGGGAGTTGGCAGGAGAAGCGGCATTCATTTGTGGAGCGAAAAGGTCGGGCGGTACTTTGAAGAGAGATAAGGTCGGAGATGTAAATGGAAGAGGAATGGATGAGAGCTTTGTATGTTAGTGTGAGACGCTTCAATTGCGTTCTGAAGGGGAAGGGAATCCAGTGTATATTCTTGCCAGGACAGTGGCTCCAATAGAGGATTGCAGTAAAGTAATTGCTATTGCAATCACTTTACTGCATGAGGCTCTTCTTAATAGGCAGGTTAAATTATGCAATTTCCAGATGATTTTTAGCAGAAAATAGCTTTACAATTATTCCCCTCAGGTTTAATTCTAAGACTTCTATTTAAGTGTGAAAATTATACGTAGCGCTTAACTGAGGGCACTAAGCTGTAACCGAAAACCCAAACAGGGATTCACTGTGCAACAACTGCTCCCCTGCATGTGCAGAGGGGGCATTCAGAAGCAGATAATGTTTATAACAGACGGAATGTTATAGAAGATAAATTCTGAAAAGGGAGCAAGAATGAAACACATACAAATTAGAGATGTCCGTGGACCTCTGTGTTTTGGTTCTAATTCATCAACGTATTTTAGTTTTGGTATAACCACCTTCAAGTGTTTTGGTTCAGATTTGGTTTTGAATTCCTAAAAAATTTATAAAAATCAATAAAAAAAATCAACAAAAAAGGATTAAAAATCGATATAAAACAGCTGAACATTTTGTAATTTGGACCAGTTTACATGCAATTCAAAACCCAAGTTTGTTTTTTAAATCATAGTTCAGAACTGACTGCAGAACCGAACCGGAACATTGTCCGACTCAGAACCCTAAAGTGATTCCGAACTGGGGGCCTGATTCATTAAGGATCGCTATTGCAATCGCAGCCCTGTAATCTCACACAGGTCTGCTGCAAAGATATGCTAATGATTGCAATCACAATGCCAGCATAGAGACGCCCACTGCCTCCCACTACCGCTATCTCACATCCGTAATACCTTGCACACCTCCATAAACATTGGTTACATCGAGTACCATCGGCCCCTCGCGCAGTACTACAGTAGCCCTGACCTTACTTAGAAATTGCTAACCTCGTAGCACGCAGTAAGTACTCAAGCTGCGTATGTAGTTGCACTAGCTAATTTATGCACACCCATGCAACGGCGTTCAAACGGACAGACACGCCTGCGATTCACCGACCACTCCTCTGTCAACACCCGCAATGCTCAGTGCCTGTCAATCACTTTGTGGTCACAGTGCGATCGCAGTGGTATTTTTACGCATTGCGCTGCATACACATGCACAGTACATAACAGTCAGCCAACTACATACACTTTAGCAGTTGCCATCCATAATGAATAAGGCCATGCGACAATACACCAACTGCACCCGGGCTGATGATAAGCCGTACTTTCACACCCAAAACAATAGCTAACAGCAAACAAGGGAATCGGTATAACTTGCGTCCGGCGGTTCAAATCCCGACAGCGGCTGCCAAACATGGGTGAAAATCCCGATAGTCCCCAGGTAAGTATTTACTAACCTAACCTCCCCCCCGGGAACCCTAAACCTAACCATCCCCCCCCCCAGCGGCACCCGGCATCACTTCGATCGGGATGCCGGGCGCCGGTCTCCCGGCGTCAGTAAAATGACCGGCGTCTAGATGTAGACGTCGGTAGTTTAACCCTCAACGAGATAAAGCAGTCGGGAAGCCGGCCGTCGGGATTACGTCTGCCGGCTTCCCGACTGCATGCCGCAAACAAGCATTAGGGAAGGGTGGGCGGGCAAATTTTAAGGAAAGAGGCCTAAAGCCTGCAAACCAAAACTTAAATAAACTCTGCAGAAAACCACATGCCTAACTGTGTAAAAGGTTAACTTACTGCATGTTATCATCACCCAAGCCAGCCACCAGCCTTCTGGTTTAAGCCACTCCTGGCTCATCTGAGCACTCCGTTTTTCATAATGTGACAAATAGCATTGCTTCATCAAAACGCACAGTGACTCAAACCCCAGATAACTAAACACAGAGAATGGAGCTATAAAGATACTCAACCAGAATATGTCCTGGATGTGATAAGTCTATGAAAAAGAAAAAAATGCTCCACACAGGTAGGGCATAATAACAGTTATCTTCCAAAACAAAAGATTCAGGAAACTGATAAGTAAAAAAGAATATAAAATAGGGCAAAAACAAATCCATACCAAATGCATGAAAAAAAATAAGATTTGGGGGCCTATTCATCATACCTAAAAAAAAAATTGATGGAGGTAATTAGGTTTGCTATTCACCATCTGACAGTGGCGGATAGTAAATCCATCAAATTCCGATATACATAATTTTCGGAATTTGATGAATACCATAATTTCCATATCCCCATACTAATGTATGGGGAGTTTGGAAATTAACGCAGGGAGATTTAACCAGGAGATATCAGTGATATCTCCTGTGTTAAGTCTCTTCATGAGTACTAAAATAACGTTAATTAAGGAAATGTCCTTAAAAACGTTATTTTAGTGTTGATGAATAGGCCCCATAGAAACATAAAATCATAATCGATATATAAAAATAAGTTAAGTGCATACTGTACTTTTATGCCCACACCACACAACCACTAACCTACCTGTATTGCCTCCCAAAAGTGAACCCCAATCAAAGTTTTAACCCCTTAGCTGACAATATTTTCCCCAAAAAACGCTCTTTCCCTTTTTTTATTTTTTTTATTTAATAAGGTTTAATAGGGTTTATATATTTAAATATATATAACTATTTCATTGTCCATAGGCCCCAATTTTAAACTTACCTCCGACCTCCCATTGACAATAAACCCCCCCAGTGGCCATAGATCTCATTAACATTACCCCCTACTCCCTTAGTGGTAAAAGAGACACTGTCGTTTATCCAACCCCTGGTGCAATACGTCCCTGTTTTTTTTAAAACCCCTCATCCCCTGTGACCTGTGTATTTTTTTCCCACTATTTTACCCACCCCTTTTACCTTCTCTCCCCAAATAACCTTATTGGGACATTAACATCCACCCCCAGTGCAAGTAGCCCCTACTCCAGGTGTTACCCCCCACCACCATGGGGCATTACTACTCCCCCACCCTCACATGCAGAACATGTGTCAGGGAGGACTGATGATCAATCCTTCCTGCTGCAGCTGATCTTTGCACTTGCAGAGATAAGACAAATAGTACTTGGTGGGGAACTAAGGGTCTGATTCAGAGCAGCTCGTAAGCGGCCGCTCGTTCGCTCCGAGCGATGTTCGCACAACTGCGCATGCGTATGGGTTGTAATACGCATGCGCCAACCAGTCATTGCGGTCAGAAATTGTGTGCTCGCAAAATAGCGATTGCCTGCTAATTTGAGTGACAGAATGAGGCGGTTGTGGGTGGTAACAGGGGAAGGTGCTTGAAAACGGGGAGTGGAGATCTGAACGCAGGCGTGCAAACGGTCAAAACGGGCGTTTTAAGGGTGTGCATAATTAACAAAGCAGCGTCATCGACCACGTCACTTGGTTGTCTCTTAGCCTGAACTGCTCGCATGATTGCAGTAGGAAAATGCTACCACAAGCACTGTGAGCAGTTCATACGCCTTTCGATGTACTCGATTAATCTAATAAATAGCGGAGATGACGTAGGATACGAGCGGCCAGGGGGCGTTTTTTGAAAATATAGCGAGCGCATATTTCGTTCGCTCGTTTAGACAAAGAGGCGTCAACAGACCGCAAAGAGCGAGCGATCAATTTAAATAGCCGGCCCCTTTTTCTGAACGAGCGAGCGCAAATAGTGTCCAGCTCTGAATCAGGCCCTAAGTTCCCCTCTTTGCACTTTTGTCCTCCGCGCATGCGCTCCAGAATGCCATTCATTCTGCATTCTGAGACTTGATGCTGGCAGTGATGTTGGTGGTCATGGACTTCTGCATCGCTGCCTGGGAGTCCGAGTAGTCGGCGGAGGTCCATTCTGCCCATGTACAGAATGGAACACCTCTTTAAGAGGCAGGGGACACAGCGGGGCGGCGCGATTGCATCGAATGCGACCTTGTCAGCTGAAGCACACCTGGCTGCGGTTGCATCCCATGAGACCATGCTAGTTAAGTGGTTAGAGAAGTCTCCCATGACTGCAACGCCAATAATTTCACCACTGACTCTAAAGTTTTTTCAGTCCCCGGCCCACCTAACCCCGGCGTTGCAGGGAGGCTCTATTTGCCGGGCGCCCGGCTCCCTCCCCACAGCAGCAGCCGGAGGCTGGAGCTCACTCATGAGCTCTGGCTTCCGGATCCCGCAGTGCACTATGGGAGAGACGTCATGACGTCTCTCTCACAGTTCTGAGGAGCAGCCAGGTGGACCAGACGGCAGTGGATGCGGGAGTGAAGCTTAATGTATTAGTTTTATTTTTTTTTGTGTGCAAACTGCTTAATTATAGGGGGAACTACTACTGGGTGCAATACTCAGGAGGGCATTACTCTTGGGGGCTCTAATACTGGGGGCATTACTAGTGGGGGCACTTAAACAGGGGGCACTACTACAGAGGTGATTACTACTGGTGCATTACTATTGGGGGCACTACCTCGGGAGGCATTACTACTGGGGGCATTACTACAGGGGGCATGACTACTGGGGGCACTACTAATAGGGGCATTGCATAAGGGGCACTGCAAAAGGTTCACCCCTCCTGGGGGCACTACTACTGGGGGCACTGCATATAGGGCACCACTACTGTGGGCTCTGCAAAAGGGGCACTACCACTGTGGGCACTACTGGGGGCATTGCATAAGAGGCACTACCACTACTGGGGGCACTGCATAAGGTGCACCACTACTGGGGGCACTGCATAAGGGGCACTGCTACTACTGGGGGCACTGCACAAGGGGCACCACTACTGGGGGCATTGCATAAGGGTCACTACCACTACTGGGGGCACTGCATAAGGGTCACTACCACTACTGGGGGTACTGCATAAGGGGCACTACCACTACTAGGGGCACTGCATAAGGCACACTAACACTACAGGGGGCACTGCATAAGGGGCACTACCACTACTGGGGGCATTGCATAAGGGGCACCACTACTGGGGGCACTGCATAAGGGGCACTACCACTACTGGGGGCATTGCATAAGAGGCACCACTACTGGGGACACTGCATATGGGGCACTACCACTACTGGGGGCACTGCATAAGGGGCACCACTACTGGGGGCATTGCATGAGGGGCACTACTGCTATGGACATTGTGTAAGAGCATTACTACTGTGGGAATGTGTATTAGGGGCACTACTATTGTGTTCATTGTGTATAAGAGGCACTACTGTGGGCATTGTGTATAAGGGGCTCTACTGTGTGTCATAACATGAATAAGGGACACTACTATGTGGTGTAATGTGAATCAGGGGCACTATGTGTAGTGTAATGTGGATAAGATTGTGCAACTGGTGAGTAATAATTCATGTGGGTGCCTATATGTGTGTTATTTTTCCTGTGGGTGTACATTGTGTGTTTTTTTCTTGTGTGTGCCTGACGTTTGATTTCTCTGGGGAGACAGTGCTAAAGGGGTTATGTCACTCGCTAAATATCCTTATTTCAGTATTTAACAAACAGCTAAGCTTAGCTTATCGCTGTTTGTCAATGTACCGCTTATGAGCGATACGGTCCTCATTGCGCATACCCCCATTTTGTCCATATTTAATAATGGCCCCCACATGTTTGTTGCCCAGGGGCCCCCACAGACCTTAATCTGGCCCTGCTACCATTGATAAATAGGCCTCATAGCATTATTACAATTGCACAGTATTTCATAGCTGGAAACCACCAGGAAAAGATCTGAACCTGTGATATTTAGTTAGTACTCATATTTATATCTGTATTTACTACAGTAATATTTTTTGCTGGGATGGTGGGCAGAGGGGTGGGAAGGTCAAGTTGATAGATTTCTGGAAAATACCATCTTACATCCCACATCGCTGATACAGACTAAAAGAAGAATTCCAGGAACTAGTAAAAAGTTTAATCTGGTAAAGTCAGATCAGTCTTAAGGTGCCCATCCACTTAAAGACATGAAACGACTGCACGATTACGACATTGTAATCGTGCAGTCGTTTGTCAGTCTGTGATATGCCTACCTTTCATGAACCTACCTTATACTCTGACTTTTTCAGATTGTAGACATCTTTCTATTACTGACAATCTAAATATCTTGCACATGATACTTTATGGAACATAAAGTTATTTTTATATTATATTGATTTTAAGCACTGTTTGGCGCTGGTTATCAAGTCCACTGTTCACAAAGTAAAAGTTTTTTAACCACTTAACTGACTATTTTTTTCCAAAAACCGCTCAGAAATTGTTTTTTTTATGACTGAATTAGGTCAAGAAAATTTTTTTAAGACTAATCCTACACAATTTTATAAAAAAAAATTTTTTTTTTTAAACACTGTATACCAGAGGTTCCCAAACGCGGTACTCAAGGCTTCCCAACAGTTCAGGTTTTACTGATATCCAGGGTTGAGCACAGGTGGTTAAATCAAAGTGACTGAGATACTAATTAAGTCACCTGTGCTCAACCCTAGATATCTCTAAAACCTGAACTGTTGGGGAGCCATGAGGACCGCGTTTGGGAACCTCTGCCGTATACCATAAAAATAGCAATTTTTATAGTATAATGTAATTATGGCCATTGACAGCTGTACCATCGATGGCCGATGGGTTCAACGATCAATAGAAACCATCGATTATTTGAGGTCACAGCCACCGATGTTTACTTAAGATCGGTTTGCAAACCATCGATGGTCGGTGGCCATCCCTAGTATACTGTATAACAGTGATTTCTAACCTCGGTCCTCAAGGCACACTAACAGTCCTGGTTTTGGTGATCTCCAGGCTTGAGCACAGATGGTTAAATCAAAATAACTGAGGTACTAATTAAGTCACCTGTGCTCCAGCATGGCTATCCTCAAAACCTGGACTGCTAGTGTGTCTTGAGGACCGTGGTTGGGAACCCCTGCTGTATAGTATACCATAAAAAATAATAGGAAATATTTGCGCAATAATAGATAGGGTGCCGCTAGGTAAATGCACAAGAGTATGCACCCAAATCAATACTCAATAGTGAACACAAAGAAATAGTGCAAAATAACCTATAAGCGCTCCCCACTATACACGTACATATAGGACACCAATGTGTTTTTCACAAAGATATAGGGCCTGATTCAGAGCCGGACTCTCTGACCAGAGCGCTCGCTCTGAATCAGGGCCCTCCTCCATTAAAATGGAGCGTCCTCCTGGACGCTCGTACAGCTGTGGGTCACCACCCACAGCATATACGAGCGTCCAAAAAGATGGTTGCGATGGTCTTGACCATCGCGACCATCGGACTTGCGACGGAGACCCTGCGGTAGGGTCTCCCAGCCACAAGCCCTGGAGTGATTTTGTCTCTATCAGAGCCAAAATCACTCCCACTGACATCACTAGTGATGTCAGTGGGGCCGGCTTCAGATGGTAGGCGTTCCCATGGGAACGCCTCCGTCTGGCCGCCACGCCCCCGGCACGCCCACCAAAGGGGGCGTGCTGTCAATCAACATCAACAGCACGCCCCCTTTGGTACGAGACCCGGAGCGACAGCTTGGCTGTCGCAGTCCGGGTCTCGCGCATGCGCACGACAGAGCTCCCTCCGTCGTGCGCATGCGCAGTGGGGAACATCGACCCACTTGCGAGCGTACTGCCGCTTGCGAGGGGGTCTGAATGACCCCCATAGTCAATAGTCACCAAAATAAATTGGTCTTGAAACTTCCAATGACTGGATACCACTGATGTGTTTACTACAGAGAGGTACTGTTGAATCTCCCTCCTTGCAGCGTCATGACCATGGGGGAATACAAAAAGAATAGAATAATAGTGCAGTAGCCTTGAAAAGCGATGATTTTAATAACAGATGTATACTTACAAGAAGCAGATGACTAAAAAGCATGTAGTAAATCAAGTGGTAAGACCGCACCCAACGTCCCCGTCAACGTGTAGACATCAGTCCCAGATATAACCAGAGAATGGTAGGATCGTCACTCCGGAATGTGACAATCCACTCAGATGCAATACACATATACCGGTGTTTGATGCCGCAGTCAGTCCACGAGGTGAGCTCCGCTTAATGCGTTTCGGACAACAGCAAGGTCCTTCGTCAGAAGCGTATTTTGCTCACCCAGTTCTTCCTTTAAATACCCTATAGATAATTATCTCACCTGATCTAATCTTCTACCAGTTGGCAGATAACACAGGACACCTCAGTTTGATCAGCGCTGGAGACCGGAAGTAACTGAATCGCGTGCGTTCCACCGCACCCGGAACTCCTGCGTTCCATTCCACAGCAGGATGTCACACTCAGACCTCCATATGCTCAATTCCTTAAAACCGGAAGTAACTCATCCACATGCGTTCCACCGCACGCGGAAGTCCTGCGTTCCATCCAATAATACTAAAATCCTCTTAGATAAGGAATTCCAAGTGAATGGAATTATTCATGAGCATAGGCACTGACATAGTCCTCATAATAGGGTTTATAACAATCCATGCCACATAAAAAACAAAAACAAAATATGCATGAATAAAACATTAAACATAATAAAAAAGACCAGATGATACACGTGCAAATGGGTCAGACAGTATAAAAAAACATAGCAGCAAATGGATATATAATTATATATAGAAAAAAATAGAAAAAGATTCATATATAGCAGCAAGTATGTTAAACAACAGACACTTTTCTTATGTTAAGAAACATTTGAGTTCGAACTCCCCATTTAACCCCTTGGGTACAAGTGTCTTTAATTGGTAAATCCATCTCATTTCGGCTTGTGAAAGCCTCTTATCTACGTCTCTAAGAAAAGTGTCTGTTGTTTAACATACTTGCTGCTATATATGAATATTTTTCTATTTTTTTCTATATATATCCATTTGCTGCTATGTTTTTTTATACTGTCCTACCCATTTGCACCTGTATCATCTGGTCTTTTTTATTATATTTAATGTTTAATGTTTTATTCATGCATATTTTGTTTTTGTTTTTTATGTGGCATGGATTGTTATAAACCCTATTATGAGGACTATGTCAGTGCCTATGCTCATGAATAATTCCATTCACTTGGAATTCCTTATCTAAGAGGATTTTAGTATTATTGGATGGAACGCAGGACTTCCGCGTGCGGTGGAACGCATATGGATGAGTTACTTCCGGTTTTACGGAATTGAGCATATGGAGGTCTGAGTGTGACATCCTGCTGTCGAATGGAACGCAGGACTTCCGGGTGCGGTGGAACGCACGCGATTCAGTTACTTCCGGTCTCCAGCGCTGATCAAACGGAGGTGTCCTGTGTTATCTGCCGGCTGGTAGAAGATTAGATCAGGTGAGATAATCATCTATAGGGTATTTAAAGGAAGAACTGGGTGAGCAAAATACGCTTCTGACGAAGGACCTTGCTGTTGTCCGAAACGCGTTAAGCGGAGCTCACCTCGTGGACTGACTGCGGCATCAAACACCGGTATATGTGTATTGCATCTGAGTGGATTGTCACATTCCGGAGTGACGATCCTACCATTCTCTGGTTACATCTGGGACTGATGTCTACACGTTGACCGGGACGTTGGGTGCGGTCTTACCACTTGATTTACTACATGCTTTTTATTCATCTGCTTCTTGTAAGTGTACATCTGTTATTAAAATCATCGCTTTTCAAGGCTACTGCACTATTATTCTATTCTTTTTGTATTCCCCCATGGTCATGACGCTGCAAGGAGGGAGATTCAACAGTACCTCTCTGTATTAAACACATCAGTGGTATCCAGTCATTGGAAGTTTCAAGACCAATTTATTTTGATGACTATTGACTATATCTTTGTGAAAAACATATTGGTGTCCTATATGTACATGTATAGTGGGGAGCGCTTATAGGTTATTTTGCACTATTTCTTTGTATAGTATACCATCACAAATTGGAGGCCCAATATCGAGTCTTGATCGAACAGGACTGCCATAATAAAAATAAAATGACCTGTAATATCAATGTTAAAAATAAATAAAACCAGAATATTTTGGATGTGCCGTGATATCATGACGTGACCTGTTGTCATGACTTCACTGTGTCACTGTCCAATGACTGCCGCCGTGGGAGTGGCTTTGCAGCCATTCTCTCACCAGCTACTTCTCTTTCACCGTGCCAGAGCCCCCTGAGGAAGCAAGTGGACCCTCCCACACCCCTGCTAGACCCCACTGCACCCCACCGCTGAACCCCTTCGCACTCCGCTGCTGACGCTTCTGGACCCCTGCACCCTGCAATGGAGGCCACTGAACCCCGCAACACAAGCCGGACCCCGACGCACCCCTGCAGCTGGACCCCCAGGTATTCTAAAAACTGAAAAAAATTGCATATCCTAAATGCTCCTGGTCCCGAGCATTTTCGGATATGTGAAACTCTCTACCTGTACATATGCAGTATACATATATGCAGTCCCCTGACGAAGGATGCGAAACGGCTGCTGTCGGGACTTATCGGGTTCATGAGCATGGTTCCCCGAGCCCATTGGAGGCTATTTACATTTATTATATGCTAAGTATACACTTTTTGTGGTACATGGCTTTGTATCCCTGTTGGTGTTTTTGACATTAAATATCTTTTTACTGGATGTGCTGGATATGTTCCTATTTGGACTTTGTTGCTATTTTTGATTCTATCCGAGCACCCATGGAATACTCATAGTGATGTGTGCGTCCTCCAAATATTTTCTATGTATATGTATATACACACATACACACATTATATATATAGATATATATAAATATATATATACTAGGGGTGAGCGGGTTCGGATTTCTGAAATCCGTACCCCGACGAGCCCCCCCCGATCCGAGTCCGATCCGAGTCAGGCTCGACTTTTCCCGCCTGACTCGGATCTGAAATCGAGGCAAAACGTCATCTTCCCGCCTTCCGAGTCTCGCGGGTTTTGGATCCTATATAAGGTACCCGCGTCGGCGCCATTTTCTCACTCGGCTGTGGACAGTGAAGAGGGAGGGTGGGAGTTAGGGCTGGCTGGGCTGTGTAGTGTAGTGTAGTGCAGAGTAGTGTTGTGTTGTGCTGTGCTGTGCTGCGCTGTGCTGCTGTTGTCCACTACTTCAAAGTCCATAGGAGCTGGCTGTGTTGTGCTGTGCTGCTGTTGTTAATAGGGGCTGTGTCCACTACTTCAAAGTCCATAAGCGTGCGCCTGTGTCATAAGTAAAGGGCCAGCTGGCTTGACCATTAAAGGGTGCTGTAACCCCCAAAGTACACTCCAGTCCAAACCAAAAAAATAAATATTTTCTGTGTTTGTGAATTGTGTGCGCAGTAGCCGCACGTGCATCAACAAAGTAGTGCCAAGCGTGCGCCTGTGTCATAAGTAAAGGGCCAGCTGGCTTGACCATTAAAGGGTGCTGTAACCCGCAAAGTACACTCCAGTCCAAACCAAAAAAAAAATTATTTTCTGTGTTTGTGAATTGTGTGCGCAGTAGCCGCACGTGCATCAACAAAGTAGTGCCAAGCGTGCGCCTGTGTCATAAGTAAAGGGCCGGCTGGCTTGACCGTTAAAGGGTGCTGTAACCCCCAAAGTACACTCCAGTCCAAACCAAAAAAAAAATTATTTTCTGTGTTTGTGAATTGTGTGTGCCGTAGCCGCACGTGCATCAACAAAGTAGTGCCAAGCGTGCGCCTGTGTCATAAGTAAAGGGCCGGCTGGCTTGACCGTTAAAGGGTGCTGTAACCCCCAAAGTACACTCCAGTCCAAACCAAAAAAAAAATTATTTTCTGTGTTTGTGAATTGTGTGCGCAGTAGCCGCACGTGCATCAACAAAGTAGTGCCAAGCGTGCGCCTGTGTCATAAGTAAAGGGCCAGCTGGCTTGACCGTTAAAGGGTGCTGTAACCCCCAAAGTACACTCCAAACCAAACAAATATATATTTTCTGTGTTTGTGACTTGTGTGCACTGTGGCTGCACGTGCATCAACAAAGGAGCAGCGCCAAGCGTGCGCCTGTGTCCCTTAAGTAAAGAGCCTGCTGGCTCATTTCTTAAAGGGTGGTGTAACCCACAAAGTGCACTACTCTCCAGCAAAAATAAAAAAATATTTTCTGTGTTTGTGTGCGCTTTAGCCGCACGTATATATCAATATAACATAAATGGAGGACCAAACTTTCTCCGATAAAAATAAAATAGGGAAAGATCAAGAACCACTTCCTCCTAGTGCTATTGCTGCTGCTGGGAGTTGTTCATCATCCCAGAGAGGAAGTAGGAACATCACTACTTTTACTAAACAATTGACCCTCCAACAGTCCCTAGCGATGAGGATGAAGTACGACAGCAGTCATCCCGAAGCAAAACGTATAACTCATCTTCCCGCCTTCCGAGTCTCGCGGGTTTTGGATCCTATATAAGGTACCCGCGTCGGCGCCATTTTCTCACTCGGCTGTGGACAGTGAAGAGGGAGGGTGGGAGTTAGGGCTGGCTGGGCTGTGTAGTGTAGTGTAGTGCAGAGTAGTGTTGTGTTGTGCTGTGCTGTGCTGCGCTGTGCTGCTGTTGTCCACTACTTCAAAGTCCATAGGAGCTGGCTGTGTTGTGCTGTGCTGCTGTTGTTAATAGGGGCTGTGTCCACTACTTCAAAGTCCATAGGGGCTGGCTGGACTGTGTTGTGCAGTCAGTTGTCCATAGGGGCTATGTCCACTCCAAAGTCCTGTGCAGTGTCCCAGTCCTAAAGGGGTGCTGTAGTGTTGTCCAGGGGGTGCTCTGTCCATCAGGGGTGCTCCCCCCAAGTGCTAAAAAAATAATATTTTTTTAGTGTTTGTGAATTGTGTGCGCAGTAGCCGCACGTGCATCAACAAAGTAGTGCCAAGCGTGCGCCTGTGTCATAAGTAAAGGGCCGGCTGTCTTGACCGTTAAAGGGTGCTGTAACCCCCAAAGTACACTCCAGTCCAAACCAAAAAAAAAATTATTTTCTGTGTTTGTGAATTGTGTGCGCAGTAGCCGCACGTGCATCAACAAAGTAGTGCCAAGCGTGCGCCTGTGTCATAAGTAAAGGGCCGGCTGGCTTGACCGTTAAAGGGTGCTGTAACCCCCAAAGTACACTCCAGTCCAAACCAAAAAAAAAATTATTTTCTGTGTTTGTGAATTGTGTGCGCAGTAGCCGCACGTGCATCAACAAAGTAGTGCCAAGCATGCGCCTGTGTCATAAGTAAAGGGCCGGCTGGCTTGATCGTTAAAGGGTGCTGTAACCCCCAAAGTACACTCCAGTCCAAACCAAAAAAAAAATTATTTTCTGTGTTTGTGAATTGTGTGCGCAGTAGCCGCACGTGCATCAACAATGTAGTGCCAAGCGTGCGCCTGTGTCATAAGTAAAGGGCCGGCTGGCTTGACCGTTAAAGGGTGCTGTAACCCCCAAAGTACACTCCAGTCCAAACCAAAAAAAAAATTATTTTCTGTGTTTGTGAATTGTGTGCGCAGTAGCCGCACGTGCATCAACAAAGGAGTGCCAAGCGTGCGCCTGTGTCATAAGTAAAGGGCCGGCTGGCTTGACCGTTAAAGGGTGCTGTAACCCCCAAAGTACACTCCAGTCAAAACCAAAAAAAAAATTATTTTCTGTGTTTGTGAATTGTGTGCGCAGTAGCCGCACGTGCATCAACAAAGTAGTGCCAAGCGTGCGCCTGTGTCATAAGTAAAGGGCCAGCTGGCTTGACCGTTAAAGGGTGCTGTAACCCCCAAAGTACACTCCAGTCCAAACCAAAAAAATAAATATTTTCTGTGTTTGTGAATTGTGTGCGCAGTAGCCGCACGTGCATCAACAAAGTAGTGCCAAGCGTGCGCCTGTGTCATAAGTAAAGGGCCGGCTGGCTTGACCGTTAAAGGGTGCTGTAACCCCCAAAGTACACTCCAGTCCAAACCAAAAAAAAATTTATTTTCTGTGTTTGTGAATTGTGTGCGCAGTAGCCGCACGTGCATCAACAAAGTAGTGCCAAGCGTGCGCCTGTGTCATAAGTAAAGGGCCGGCTGGCTTGACCGTTAAAGGGTGCTGTAACCCCCAAAGTACACTCCAGTCCAAACCAAAAAAAAAATTATTTTCTGTGTTTGTGAATTGTGTGCGCAGTAGCCGCACGTGCATCAACAATGTAGTGCCAAGCGTGCGCCTGTGTCATAAGTAAAGGGCCGGCTGGCTTGACCGTTAAAGGGTGCTGTAACCCCCAAAGTACACTCCAGTCCAAACCAAAAAAAAAATTATTTTCTGTGTTTGTGAATTGTGTGCGCAGTAGCCGCACGTGCATCAACAAAGGAGTGCCAAGCGTGCGCCTGTGTCATAAGTAAAGGGCCGGCTGGCTTGACCGTTAAAGGGTGCTGTAACCCCCAAAGTACACTCCAGTCCAAATCCAAAAAAAAAAATATTTTCTGTGTTTGTGAATTGTGTGCGCAGTAGCCGCACGTGCATCAACAAAGTAGTGCCAAGCGTGCGCCTGTGTCATAAGTAAAGGGCCAGCTGGCTTGACCATTAAAGGGTGCTGTAACCCCCAAAGTACACTCCAGTCCAAACCAAAAAAATAAATATTTTCTGTGTTTGTGAATTGTGTGCGCAGTAGCCGCACGTGCATCAACAAAGTAGTGCCAAGCGTGCGCCTGTGTCATAAGTAAAGGGCCGGCTGGCTTGACCATTAAAGGGTGCTGTAACCCGCAAAGTACACTCCAGTCCAAACCAAAAAAAAAATTATTTTCTGTGTTTGTGAATTGTGTGCGCAGTAGCCGCACGTGCATCAACAAAGTAGTGCCAAGCGTGCGCCTGTGTCATAAGTAAAGGGCCGGCTGGCTTGACCGTTAAAGGGTGCTGTAACCCCCAAAGTACACTCCAGTCCAAACCAAAAAAAAAATTATTTTCTGTGTTTGTGAATTGTGTGTGCCGTAGCCGCACGTGCATCAACAAAGTAGTGCCAAGCGTGCGCCTGTGTCATAAGTAAAGGGCCGGCTGGCTTGACCGTTAAAGGGTGCTGTAACCCCCAAAGTACACTCCAGTCCAAACCAAAAAAAAAATTATTTTCTGTGTTTGTGAATTGTGTGCGCAGTAGCCGCACGTGCATCAACAAAGTAGTGCCAAGCGTGCGCCTGTGTCATAAGTAAAGGGCCAGCTGGCTTGACCGTTAAAGGGTGCTGTAACCCCCAAAGTACACTCCAAACCAAACAAATATATATTTTCTGTGTTTGTGACTTGTGTGCACTGTGGCTGCACGTGCATCAACAAAGGAGCAGCGCCAAGCGTGCGCCTGTGTCCCTTAAGTAAAGAGCCTGCTGGCTCATTTCTTAAAGGGTGGTGTAACCCACAAAGTGCACTACTCTCCAGCAAAAATAAAAAAATATTTTCTGTGTTTGTGTGCGCTTTAGCCGCACGTATATATCAATATAACATAAATGGAGGACCAAACTTTCTCCGATAAAAATAAAATAGGGAAAGATCAAGAACCACTTCCTCCTAGTGCTATTGCTGCTGCTGGGAGTTGTTCATCATCCCAGAGAGGAAGTAGGAACATCACTACTTTTACTAAACAATTGACCCTCCAACAGTCCCTAGCGATGAGGATGAAGTACGACAGCAGTCATCCCGAAGCAAAACGTATAACTGAGGCCTTGACTGCAAAGTTGGTGTTAGACGTACGTCCGGTATCCGCCATTAGTGCAGTGGGATTTAGACAATTGATGGAGGTAGTGTGTCCACGGTTCCAAATCCCATCTAGATTCCACCTGCATCCTCAAAGCAGCAGCGACAAGCGTGCGTCTGTCTGTTAAAGGGTGGTGACACCCTCAAAGTGTGCTACACAAACAATAAAAATATTGTTCTTTTTTTTCTGTCTTTGTGAATTGTGTGGGCTGTAGCCGCACTTGCATCCTCAAAGCAGCAGCGACAAGCGTGCGTCTGTCTGTTAAAGGGTGGTGTAACTCTCAAAGTGCTCCAAAAAATAAAAAACTTTTTTTTAATGTGTTTGTGACATGTGTGCGATGTAGCCGCACTTGCATCCTCAAAGCAGCAGCGACAAGCGTGCGTCTGTCTGTTAAAGGGTGGTGACACCCTCAAAGTGTGCTACACAAACAATAAAAATATTGTTCTTTTTTTTTCTGTCTTTGCGAATTGTGTGGGCTGTAGCCGCACTTGCATCCTCAAAGCAGCAGCGACAAGCGTGCGTCTGTCTGTTAAAGGGTGGTGACACCCTCAAAGTGTGCTACACAAACAATAAAAATATTCTTCTTCTTTTTTCTGTCTTTGTGAATTGTGTGGGCTATAGCCGCACCTGCATCCTTAAAGCAGCAGCGACAAGCGTGCATCTGTCTGTTAAAGGGTGGTGACACCCTCAAAGTGTGCTACACAAACAATTAAAATATTGTTCTTTTTTTTTCGGTCTTTGTGAAATGTGTGGGCTGTAGCCGCACCTGCATCCTTAAAGCAGCAGCGACAAGCGTGCGTCTGTCTGTTAAAGGGTGGTGACACCCTCAAAGTGTGCTACACAAACAATAAAAATATTGTTCTTTTTTTTCTGTCTTTGTGAATTGTGTGGGCTGTAGCCGCACTTGCATCCTCAAAGCAGCAGCGACAAGCGTGCGTCTGTCTGTTAAACGGTGGTGTAACTCTCAAAGTGCTCCAAAAAATAAAAAACTTTTTTTTTAATGTGTTTGTGACTTGTCTGCGATGTAGCCGCACTTGCATCCTCAAAGCAGCAGCGACAAGCGTGCGTCTGTCTGTTAAAGGGTGGTGACACCCTCAAAGTGTGCTACACAAACAATAAAAATAATGTTCTTTTTTTTTCTGTCTTTGTGAATTGTGTGGGCTGTAGCCGCACTTGCATCCTTAAAGCAGCAGCGACAAGCGTGCGTCTGTCTGTTAAAGGGTGGTGACACCCTCAAAGTGTGCTACACAAACAATAAAAATATTCTTCTTCTTTTTTCTGTCTTTGTGAATTGTGTGTGCTGTAGCCGCACCTGCATCCTTAAAGCAGCAGCGACAAGCGTGCGTCTGTCTGTTAAAGGGTGGTGACACCCTCAAAGTGTGCTACACAAACAATTAAAATATTGTTCTATTTTTTTCTGTCTTTGTGAATTGGGTGGGCTGTAGCCGCACTTGCATCCTCAAAGCAGCAGCGACAAGCGTGCGTCTGTCTGTTAAAGGGTGGTGTAACTCTCAAAGTGCTCCAAAAAATAAAAAACTATTTTTTTAATGTTTGTGACTTGTGTGCGATGTAGCCGCACTTGCATCCTCAAAGCAGCAGCGACAAGCGTGCATCTGTCTGTTAAAGGGTGGTGACACCCTCAAAGTGTGCTACACAAACAATAAAAATATTGTCCTTTTTTTTTCTGTCTTTGTGAATTGTGTGGGCTGTAGCCGCACTTGCATCCTCAAAGCAGCAGCGACAAGCGTGCGTCTGTCTGTTAAAGGGTGGTGTAACTCTCAAAGTGCTCCAAAAAATAAAAAACTATTTTTTTAATGTGTTTGTGACTTGTGTGCGATGTAGCCGCACTTGCATCCTCAAAGCAGCAGCGACAAGCGTGCGTCTGTCTGTTAAAGGGTGGTGACACCCTCAAAGTGTGCTACACAAACAATAAAAATATTGTTCTTTTTTTTTCTGTCTTTGTGAATTGTGTGGGCTGTAGCCGCACTTGCATCCTCAAAGCAGCAGCGACAAGCGTGCATCTGTCTGTTAAAGGGTGTTGTAACTCTCAAAGTGCTCCAAAAAATAAAAAACTATTTTTTTATTGTATTTCTGACTTGTGTGCGATGTAGCCACACTTGCATCCTCAAAGCAGCAGTGACAAGCGTGCGTCTGTCTGTTAAAGGGTGGTGACACCCTCAAAGTGTGCTACACAAACAATAAAAATATTCTTCTTCTTTTTTCTGTCTTTGTGAATTGTGTGGGCTGTAGCCGCACCTGCATCCTTAAAGCAGCAGCGACAAGCGTGCGTCTGTCTGTTAAAGGGTGGTGACATCCTCAAAGTGTGCTACACAAACAATTAAAATATTGTTCTTTTTTTACGGTCTTTGTGAAATGTGTGGGCTGTAGCCGCACCTGCATCCTTAAAGCAGCAGCGACAAGCGTGCGTCTGTCTGTTAAAGGGTGGTGACACCCTCAAAGTGTGCTACACAAACAATAAAAATATTCTTCTTCTTTTTTCTGTCTTTGTGAATTGTGTGGGCTGTAGCCACACTTGCATCCTCAAAGCAGCAGCGACAAGCGTGCGTCTGTCTGTTAAAGGGTGGTGTAACCCTCAAAGTGCGCTCCACAAACAATAAAAATATTCTTCTTTTTTTTTCTGTCTTTGTGAATTGTGTGGGCTGTAGCCGCACTTGCATCCTCAAAGCAGCAGCGACAAGCGTGCGTCTGTCTGTTAAAGGATTACATCGGTGACAGCATCCAAGTAGGCATGTCAGACAGTCCGTACCTGTACTGGCAGGAAAAAGAAGCAATTTGGAGGTCCCTGTACAAACTGGCTCTATTTTACCTGAGTTGCCCCCCCTCCAGTGTGTACTCCGAAAGAGTGTTTAGTGCAGCCGGGAACCTTGTCAGCGAAAGGCGTAGGAGGTTGCTTCCACAAAATGTGGAGAAGATGATGTTCATAAAATGAATTATCAACTCTTCCAGGGAGACCAGCCTCCAGAACGTACAGAGGGACCTGTGGTTCCAGCGGGGACGAATTAATACTCTGTGAGGATGAGGATGTACACACTGAAGAGGGTGAGGAATCGGTGGATGAGGAGGATGAGGATGACATCTTGCCTCCGCAGAGCCAGTTTGTGCAGGGACAGATTAATTGCCAGCTTGTTTTGTGTGGGCCCAAACGAACCAATCATTTCAGCCACAGTTGTGCGGCAGACCCTGGCGCTGAAATGATTGGTTTGTTAAAGTGTGCATGTCCTGTTTATACAACATAAGGGTAGGTGGGAGGGCCCAAGGACAATTCCATCTTGCACCTATTTTTTTTCTTTGCATTATGTACAGTTTGGGGCCTAGTTTTTCAAACTGCCTTCCTGTCTGCCACTGCAGTTTCACGCCTAGATGGCTCACGTGTTTGTGCCGCCCACTTGTGTCGCTTAGCATAGTCATCCAGCTACCTCGGTGGAACCTTTTGGACATAAAAACACTATTGTGAGGTGTGAGGTGTTCAGAATAGACTGGAAATGAGTGGAAATTAAGGTTATTGAGGTTAATAATAGCATAGGAGCAGAAAAACCTACAAATTCTGTGATTTTAGCTGTTTTTATGCTTTTTTTCAAAAAACTACAGATCCAAAACACAAAACCCAGAACCCAAAACACGGAAGGGTGGTTTTGGCAAAACCAATCCAGATCCAAAACACGAAGAAAGATCCAGATCCAAAACCAAAACACAAAACACGAAAAGTGGCCGGTGCACACCCCTAATATATACGCACATACATATATATATATATATATATATACGGTACATATACTTTTATATACAGGTTGAGTCTCCCATATCCAAAATGCTTGGGACCAGGGTTATTTTGTATAACGGAATATTCCGTATTTTGGAATATTTGCATATCATAATGAAGTATCTTGGGAATGGGATCCCAATATATACACAGAATGCATTTATGTGTTATATACACCTTATACACACAGCCTGCAGGTAATTTTATACAATATTTTCAATAATTTTGTGGCTCAAGCAAAGTTTGTGTACAGAAATGAAATTAATTTATGTTTCATATACACCTTGTACACAGGGGCGCCGAGAGGGGGGGGGGAGCGGGTACAGTTTACCCGGGCCCGGGCTTCCAGAGGGGCCCGGCAGGGGCCCGGCGGGGGCTCGGGTCTGGTGCCGCCCCCCCCCTCACTTCCTCCCTCCCTCCCTCTGCAGCAGCCCAGCACACAGCGTGTGCTGGACTGCAGCGGGAGATTGCTTGCGGCTGCTAAGCAGCAGCCACAGCAATCTCCTATGCCTGAAGGGGGGAGCGATCACACTGATCGCGCCCCCCACTGGATTTGAGCTGGGCTGAGGGGCTCACAGCGCCCCCTCCCCGACGCTCAGCGCCGCTTCACGGCGCTGCAAAAAAAAATTTTTTTTTCAAGGGTGCGTGGCCACGCCTCCTGAAATTAGGCCACGCCCCCTCTTTACCGGGGCCCGGCGTGGCTCTCTACGTCCCTGCTTGTACACAAAGCCTGGAGGTAAGTTTCTACAATATTCTTAATAATTTGTGCCTTAGACAAACTTTGTGTACACTGAACCATCAAAAATCAAAGGTTTTATTATCTCAGTCATGCCAAAATAATTTCGTATTTCGGAATATTCCGTATTTCGGAATAACTGGATATGGGAGACTCAACCTGTATGTGTATGTAATGTATATATATATATATATATATATATATATATACACTGTACATATATATGTATATATATTAGGGGTGAGCGGGTTCGGATTTCTGAAATCCGAACCCCCCCGAGCCCCCCCCGATCCGAGTCCGATCCGAATCAGGCTCGACTTTTCCCGCCTGACTCGGATTCTGAAATCGAGGCAAAACGTCATCTTCCCGCCTTCCGAGTCTCGCGGGTTTTGGATCCTATATAAGGTACCCACGTCGGCGCCATTTTCTCACTCGGCTGTGGACAGTGAAGAGGGAGGGTGGGAGTTAGGGCTGTGTAGTGTAGTGTAGTGTAGTGTAGTGCTGCTGTTGTCCACTACTTCAAAGTCCATAGGGGCTGGCTGTGTTGTGCTGTGCTGCTGTTGTTAATAGGGGCTGTGTCCACTACTTCAAAGTCCATAGGGGCTGGCTGGACTGTGTTGTGCAGTCAGTTCTCCATAGGGGCTGTGTCCACTCCAAAGTCCTGTGCAATGTCCCAGTCCTAAAGAGGTGCTGTAGTGTTGTCCAGGGGGTGCTCTGTCCATCAGGGGTGCTCCCCCCAAGTGCTAAAAATATAATATATTTTCTGTGTTTGTGAATTGTGTGTGCAGTAGCCACACGTGCATCAACAAAGTAGTGCCAATCGTGCGCCTGTGTCATAAGTAAAAGGCCGGCTGGCTTGACCGTTAAAGGGTGCTGTAACCCCCGAAAGTACACTCCAGTCCAAACCAAAAAAAAATTATTTTCTGTGTTTGTGAATTGTGTGCGCAGTAGCCGCACGTGCATCAACAAAGTAGTGCCAAGCGTGCGCCTGTGTCATAAGTAAAGGGCCGGCTGGCTTGACCGTTAAGGGTGCTGTAACCCCCGAAAGTACACTCCAGTCCAAACCAAAAAAAAATTTATTTTCTGTGTTTGTGAATTGTGTGCGCAGTAGCCGCACGTGCATCAACAAAGTAGTGCCAAGCATGCGCCTGTGTCATAAGTAAAGGGCCGGCTGGCTTGACCGTTAAGGGTGCTGTAACCCCCGAAAGTACACTCCAGTCCAAACCAAAAAAAAAATTATTTTCTGTGTTTGTGAATTGTGTGCGCAGTAGCCGCACGTGCATCAACAAAGTAGTGCCAAGCGTGCGCCTGTGTCATAAGTAAAGGGCCGGCTGGCTTGACCGTTAAGGGTGCTGTAACCCCCGAAAGTACACTCCAGTCCAAACCAAAAAAAAAATTATTTTCTGTGTTTGTGAATTGTGTGCGCAGTAGCCGCACGTGCATCAACAAAGTAGTGCCAAGCGTGCGCCTGTGTCATAAGTAAAGGGCCGGCTGGCTTGACCGTTAAGGGTGCTGTAACCCCCGAAAGTACACTCCAGTCCAAACCAAAAAAAAATTTATTTTCTGTGTTTGTGAATTGTGTGCGCAGTAGCCGCACGTGCATCAACAAAGTAGTGCCAAGCGTGCGCCTGTGTCATAAGTAAAGGGCCGGCTGGCTTGACCGTTAAGGGTGCTGTAACCCCCGAAAGTACACTCCAGTCCAAACCAAAAAAAAAATTATTTTCTGTGTTTGTGAATTGTGTGCGCAGTAGCCGCACGTGCATCAACAAAGTAGTGCCAAGCGTGCGCCTGTGTCATAAGTAAAGGGCCGGCTGGCTTGACCGTTAAAGGGTGCTGTAACCCCCAAAGTACACTCCAGTCCAAACCAAAAAAAAAATTATTTTCTGTGTTTGTGAATTGTGTGCGCAGTAGCCGCATGTGCATCAACAAAGTAGTGCCAAGCGTGCGCCTGTGTCATAAGTAAAGGGCCAGCTGGCTTGACCGTTAAAGGGTGCTGTAACCCCCAAAGTACACTCCAGTCCAAACCAAAAAAAAATTTATTTTCTGTGTTTGTGAATTGTGTGCGCAGTAGCCGCACGTGCATCAACAAAGTAGTGCCAAGCGTGCGCCTGTGTCATAAGTAAAGGGCCGGCTGGCTTGACCGTTAAAGGGTGCTGTAACCCCCGAAAGTACACTCCAGTCCAAACCAAAAAAAAAATTATTTTCTGTGTTTGTGAATTGTGTGCGCAGTAGCCGCACGTGCATCAACAAAGTAGTGCCAAGCGTGCGCCTGTGTCATAAGTAAAGGGCCGGCTGGCTTGACCGTTAAAGGGTGCTGTAACCCCCAAAGTACACTCCAGTCCAAACCGAAAAAAAATTATTTTCTGTGTTTGTGAATTGTGTGCGCAGTAGCCGCACGTGCATCAACAAAGTAGTGCCAAGCGTGCGCCTGTGTCATAAGTAAAGGGCTGGCTGGCTTGACCGTTAAAGGGTGCTGTAACCCCCAAAGTACACTCCAGTCCAAACCGAAAAAAAATTATTTTCTGTGTTTGTGAATTGTGTGCGCAGTAGCCGCACGTGCATCAACAAAGTAGTGCCAAGCGTGCGCCTGTGTCATAAGTAAAGGGCCGGCTGGCTTGACCGTTAAAGGGTGCTGTAGCCCCCAAAGTACACTCCAGTCCAAACCGAAAAAAAATTATTTTCTCTGTTTGTGAATTGTGTGCGCAGTAGCCGCACGTGCATCAACAAAGTAGTGCCAAGTGTGCGCCTGTGTCATAAGTAAAGGGCCGGCTGGCTTGACCGTTAAAGGGTGCTGTAACCCCCGAAAGTACACTCCAGTCCAAACCAAAAAAAAAATTATTTTCTGTGTTTGTGAATTGTGTGCGCAGTAGCCGCACGTACATCAACAAAGTAGTGCCAAGCGTGCGCCTGTGTCATAAGTAAAGGGCCGGCTGGCTTGACCGTTAAAGGGTTCTGTAACCCCCAAAGTACACTCCAAACCAAAAAAATATATATTTTCTGTGTTTGTGACTTGTGTGCACTGTGGCTGCACGTGCATCAACAAAGGAGCAGCGCCAAGCGTGCGCCTGTGTCCCATAAGTAAAGAGCCGGCTGGCTCATTTCTTAAAGGGTGGTGTAACCCACAAAGTGCACTACTCTCCAGCAAAAATAAAAAAATATTTTCTGTGTTTGTGTGCGCTTTAGCCGCACGTATATATATCAATATAACATAAATGGAGGACCAAACTTTCTCTGATAAAAATAAAATAGGGAAAGATCAAGAACCACTTCCTACTAGTGCTGTTGCTGCTGCTGGGAGTTGTTCATCATCCCAGAGAGGAAGTAGGAACATCACTACTTTTACTAAACAATTGACCCTCCAACAGTCCCTAGCGATGAGGATGAAGTACGACAGCAGTCATCCTGAAGCAAAACGTATAACTGAGGCCTTGACTGCTATGTTGGTGTTAGACGTGCGTCCGGTATCCGACATTAGTGCAGTGGGATTTAGACAATTGATGGAGGTAGTGTGTCCTCGGTTCCAAATCCCGTCTAGATTCCACCTGCATCCTCAAAGCAGCAGCGACAAGCGTGCGTCTGTCTGTTAAAGGGTGGTGACACCCTCAAAGTGTGCTACACAAACAATTAAAATATTGTTCTTTTTTTTTCTGTCTTTGTGAAATGTGTGGGCTGTAGCCGCACCTGAATCCTTAAAGCAGCAGCGACAAGCGTGCGTCTGTCTGTTAAAGGGTGGTGACACCCTCAAAGTGTGCTACACAAACAATAAAAATATTCTTCTTTTTTCTGTCTTTGTGAATTGTGTGGGCTGTAGCCGCACCTGCATCCTTAAAGCAGCAGCGACAAGCGTGCGTCTGTCTGTTAAAGGGTGGTGACACCCTCAAAGTGTGCTACACAAACAATTAAAATATTGTTCTTTTTTCTGTCTTTGTGAATTGTGTGGGCTGTAGCCGCACCTGCATCCTTAAAGCAGCTGCGACAAGCGTGCGTCTGTCTGTTAAAGGGTGGTGACACCCTCAAAGTGTGCTACACAAACAATTAAAATATTGTTCTTTTTTTTCGGTCTTTGTGAATTGTGTGGGCTGTAGCCGCACTTGCATCCTCAAAGCAGCAGCGACAAGCGTGCGTCTGTCTGTTAGAGGGTGGTGTAACCCTCAAAGTGTGCTCCACAAACAATAAAAATATTCTTTTTTTTTTCTGTCTTTGTGAATTGTGTGGGCTGTAGCCGCACTTGAATCCTCAAAGCAGCAGCGACAAGCGTGCGTCTGTCTGTTAAAGGATTACATCGGTGACAGCATCCAAGTAGGCATGTCAGACAGTCCGTACCTGTACTGGCAGGAAAAAGAAGCAATTTGGAGGTCCCTGTACAAACTGGCTCTATTTTACCTGAGTTGCCCCCCCTCCAGTGTGTACTCCGAAAGAGTGTTTAGTGCAGCCGGGAACCTTGTTAGCGAAAGGCGTAGGAGGTTGCTTCCACAAAATGTGGAGAAGATGATGTTCATAAAATGAATGATCAACTCTTCCAGGGAGACCAGCCTCCAGAACGTACAGAGGGACCTGTGGTTCCAGCAGGGACGAATTAATACTCTGTGAGGATGAGGATGTACATAACACTGAAGAGGGTGAGGAATCTGTGGATGAGGAGGATGAGGACGACTTCTTGCCTCCGTAGAGCCAGTTTGTGCAGGGACAGATTAATTGCCAGCTTGTTTTGTGGGGGCCCAAACGAACCAATCATTTCAGCCACAGTTGTGTGGCAGACCCTGGCGCTGAAATGATTGGTTTGTTAAAGTGTGTATGTCCTGTTTATACAACATAAGGGTGGGTGGGAGGGCCCAAGGACAATTCCATCTTGCACCTCTTTTTTTTCTTTGCATTATGTACAGTTTGGGGCCTAGTTTTTCAATGCCATCCTGTCTGCCACTGCAGTTTCACGCCTAGATGGGTCACGTGTTTGTGCCGCCCACTCGTGTCGCTTAGCATAGTCATCCAGCTACCTCAGTGCAACCTTTTGGACATAAAAACACTATTGTGAGGTGTGAGGTATTCAGAATAGACTGGAAATGAGTGGAAATTAAGGTTATTGAGGTTAATAATAGCATACAAATTCTGTGATTTTAGCTGTTTTTATGCTTTTTTTCAAAAAAATACAGATCCAAAACACAAAACCCAGAACCCAAAACACGGAAGGGTGGTTTTGGCAAAACCAATCCAGATCCAAAACACGAAGAAAGATCCAGATCCAAAACCAAAACACGAAAAGTGGCCGGTGCACACCCCTAATATATATACAGTATATATACTGTGTATATAATATGTATTACTAGTATGGCTCTTATAAAAACAGTGCCTGATCACTGAGGCCAGGAGTGATCGGGCATCATTGGGGAGGAGGAGGAGCCGAGGATGGAGGCAGCAGGGCTGCCGCTAGGCTGCCTGGGTACATAGAAGCAGCAGCCACAGCTTCTTCTACCGAGTGATCACTAGTTTGTTTCTGATTTATTTGTTTGTATATTTTATTCTAGGATGGAATCTTTACATTTTTGGTTGGGCATAAAAAAGCCCAGCACTCCATCCCTAGTTAAGCATGCTTAGAGAGTTCTGACTAGGGGTCATGTCTCCTCTTGGACTAAAAGGTGCAATAATTCTAGAACCATGGAAACACTATGGATTTTAATCTTTATGTGGGCCTACCAAAAAGCAGGGTGACATTATACTGGCTCACTGCCAAGTTGGTAGAGGAGCGGCAGATTGTGACTCAGCAGCCAGGACATTGCCATTAGTAACCAGTGAACATTGCTCTTTCTAGGCAGGGTTGTATACTAGGCTTAGTGCTGTGACCCGCTGGTACTTGTTCATGGAATTTGACAATAATTGACACACTAAATGCCAAGGTGATCTGTACTCAATAGAGGTATGAGGTGCGCAGGGCCAGTACTAGGGTGTTCAGCATCCTCCTGCAAACTATAAATGTTGCGCCTTCCTACCAATACAGATATGGCCACTCTCATCGTACCTGCAAGTGGCAGCATAGAGATTGCCACTAGCCTCGGCAAGCTGTGTCTTGTTCGCGGGAGTGTATGCACCATGCGATTCTATGGATCGCGGGTGCATGCACCGACATGTGTACACCCGCACGGAGAGGCAGTGGGAGACAGATGGAGGGTGATGCCAGGGAAAGGCAGTGTGTGACATTGGAGAGAGGTAGAGGGTGACAGCCAGGGAAAGGCAGTTGGAGACGGGCAAATGGTGATGCTGGGCAGAGGCACTGGGTGACAGTGTGAGGCGGAAAGTGACAGTGAGAGGTAAAGGGTGACAGGAAGGGGGTGAGAGTTAGCGGGTGACAGAGAGAGGGACACAGGAGAGAGAGGTGATGTGGAGATGGTGAGAGTCAGTGGGTGACAGGAGAGAGGTGACAGGGAGAGGGTGACGGCCGGGGAGATGCAGTGGGAGATGACAGGCAGAGGTTGGCGCTGGGGAGAGGTAGTGGGTGACAGTCAGTGGGTGACAGTCAGTGGGAAATGGCATTAAATAGAAAATAAAATAGTAACAGAACAAAAAAAAAAAATCTATGATTACCCTACAATCACTTGACTTCAATCGGACAGCGAGAGAAGGTCCTCACCATGCAACAATAACTACAATGTACAAAATAATATGTTTATAATTATATTATAATTCATGTATGCATTCTAAATTATAAGTAATCATAATTAATATATTACATTTTAGAATTAATATTTTAAATTAAATCTACACATTTACATACCCCCACCACTAACATTATCTATAATCCAAATAGTTTTACTTAATTAAATAATCCCTTATTAAATATAATATAAACATTTATGATAAAACAACTTTTTCTGCAACTGTTTGCTTCTTCTTTCTTCTCCACTCCATTTCTTGATGTCCCTTCTGTCTCTGTGTAGGCTCCTCTTAAGCTTGACAGCATTACACCCCACTCCTGTGAGGGGAGGGGAGAGAAGAATGGGAGGGGAGAGGAGGGGAGAGAGGGGGTGGTGCCAAAGACTGCAGGGTCTTCACAGACAGAGGGGAGAGAAGAGAGGGTGGCTGGCGGTGCTGCCTGTCTGTCATCCAGCTTGACAGGGCAGCAGGGAGGAGCAATGAGGAAATGGAAGGGAGAAGTAGGGATGGACATCGGCAGCCTGGCATCGAATGGTTGCCGGGCTTCTGTCCTCAAATCCTGCAATGGCAACTAGCCATCGCATCGCAACCATTAAGTGATATAACCATTGTCGAAGCTGGATTATTGGCTGAGACAAGATCAGTTTAAAATTGAATTGCAGCGACACCATCTTGTGACTGGCCGCAAGACGCCATCTTGGAAATGAGATCGCAAGACGCCATTTCGCGAATGGCCGCCTAAGTGCCATTTTTGATAAAGTCACACTTTAGTACATGTGGCGATATTACTATTAGCATCATGCGATTGCATCTGGGACCATCGCCATAAATTACGGCGATTCACCAAAAGCCCATTTCATGACTTTACGTAGTTTGGGTGCTCTGGATAAAGTGTATATTATTATAATTCCTCTAAAGAATATATTTCAGAAATGGCTTTACAGCATGTCAAAATTGGATTGCATTAGCTGAACAGAGCAAATGGCCACGTAACAACTAGCTTGTGTAGACAAGCTTCCTGGACATAATGTCTGCTCTCAATCCAGGTGGCCCTGCTCGAATCACCTTACATTAGCACGCTTCCTGCAATAAAATACCTTCAAAGCCAAGAGTGTTATCTGAGGTTTGGGTCTTGTAGCTGTGCTAATTTGCATTTACACAAGAACCTGGGAGAATAAAGGACTTTACTTTTGAGCCTGGGAAGAGTGGGGGCTGCTGAGAGAGGGGGGCGTGTGGAACTGTAAGGCTCAGCATTCTACACTGCTAGGTGTTCACTTAGTTTAAGTGAGATTTAAGTGCACCATTTCTCATACACACATTAATACGCACAATTGCGCTGGTAACTAATCGCATATTAGCGAATGCATAAGATCCTGTATGAAAACGCTGTTTATTAGCTTCATGCGCACGCATCTTCCCCAAGTTAACTAGCGTCTGACGAGGGGTTTCTTGCTGATGCCTAACATCTGGACCAGAGAGCGCTGCGTATGTATAATTGTACTTGGGTCTGTATAATCTCTTTGCGCTAAGATTATATGAGGATCATAGCGTGTAACTGCTGTACTTTTACTTGAATAATACTTTGTGCTTTGGAACCACAGATTCTAGGTCTGAAGTCTTTATTTACTGTATGACTGCGTATGCAAATTAGCGTCATCCTTAGAGGTTTATAGGTAGGATATTAGAAGGTATAGGCAGGGGTATATATAGGTTCTAATTCAATATCGTTACCATCGCGAAAAGGGGACGATGACGCACGGCACTCCTGTCCATGCATGCGCACAGCATCTATCTTCTGCTGCACACCCGCTGCTCTGCTATGCAGAGCAGTGATGTGTGCTCCCATCTCACAGCCAGCCATTGGATGGGCATAGGCAAGCTGCATCCGATGGCTAGAAACCATCGAATTCCCGGTATTTGATGAAAAAAGTACTTCCATTGAATCAGAAACATTGATGGCTGCTAGCCATCGGCTTCCGATGCCCATCTCTATGGGGGAGGGCCCTGACTTAGGAGAAGACTGAAGTCGCTCATCATGCTTCTGCGCCGCTGCCTGTCATACAGTTTGACAGGCGCACGCTGTGGCAGCCAGCAGCACAGGCATGGCACAGGCAGTTGGGCAGAGAGTGGGAGGCGGGCCGAGGGAGCTGCTCTTTATGCTGCATACAGTTTGAGAGGCGCAGGCTGCAGTAACATGCAGGGCAATGGGGCACAATCAATAATGAGGCAGAGAGGGGGGAGATGCTCTTCATGCTTCCGGTGCCGTTTCCTGTCATACAGTTTGACAGGTGCGGGCTGCTGCAACCGGCAGCAACAGGGCACATTAGCCAGGTACAATAGTAGAGCAGGCAGAGCCCCTCTACAGCCTGGCACCTCCCTGTTCTCCAGAGTGTGCTGAGAGGGTAGCGCCGGCCCTGGGGGGGGTGAGCTCCACTAGCACATGTGGCTTCACGCGGATAAACCAGCTTGCTGTAAAAAGAGATAAATATATACCCGTTAAGTTCACTTTTCACAATACCGAAATGTCCTTCATCTAAAAAAAAATGATAGTTCCGCTTTAGGCCTGAGTTTACTATGACTTCTGGGTATTTTTCCTTTCAATTTCACTAATTTCAATGTTATAGATCCTTACCCCAGCCAAGGTCTGATACTGCCCTTGCTGCCGACAATGCAGGCTCAGAAGCCAAACAAGACCATAACAAGATATGCCTTTCAGCAAGGTTGCTGACTTTGCACTTCTTTGCCCCTGACCGGTCTTGTATAGAGCAGCAGAGAAATGCAGGATCTGCAGGAGCGCTGTTCAGTCAGACAGTCACAAGCTCAGATGTACTGTAACATTTTCAATACTGTAAGTAAACACCTTTATCATACCCAATTACAGTATCCTGGTACAAATAAGTGGTTATACCGTTCTCCAGTCCCCTTTATTTATAAAGTAATCAGCCAGCCGCACTGTAAACATACACATTAAAGAAACTGTCTGTGTAAACATGAAACAGTGGGGGCTGATAATTCAGCTGGGAAAGGGCAGCATTCTGTGTGACTCACTGCCTGGCTGAACATCTCTTTGCTCTTGTCTCCTCTGGACAGTTCACCCAAGTTGCAAAATGAATAATTACTGCTTACAATTAACCAACAACAGGAGGCATTGAATTAACTAGCTCTTCCTTCTAGGGCACAACTGAAGGCCACTGAACTAAATTACAATTTTCTATATATTACAAACTCTTATCCACCCTTGTTTGTTAGTTGTAGGGTTCTTCCTGCAATTGTTAGCAAATATATTGCTACAGTATATCTATTGACATCCTTGTGTGTGTGTTTTTTTTACAGTCTTTACATTATCTAAGAGGAATTGTTAATTTGTTTGGATATGACTCAAAAATTCTCATCATGATTAATATTTATGTGTGAGTGCCACATGATTCAGCATTGCCAAACAGTCAAAGCTCTAAACCAAACAAAGAATTGCTTATAAAACAGAAATAAGTACAGATGAGGTTGACAAGATGAGGTGCAGATGTGAGACAAAGGGTAGAGCACAATGTCTGATTAAGGTGGGGGCACAGGTGACCACTGCCCACATCACCATCACTCATGAGGCCCTGCATCCAATGGTTACAGCTGTAGGTTTGGACTGACCTGCTTTTTAGGTCTCAAATTGATCTGTATTGAAGATCATACATTGATCTTGGAACTGTGTTAATTGATCTTGGAGTGGGGAAAAATGTACCTTCTGCAGGGGGACATTTTACTCTCTAAGACAGGGGTGGCCAAACTCAGTCCTCGAGAGCCACCAACAGGTCACGTTTTCCAGGTCTCCTCACAGAATCACAAGTGAAATGATTAGCTCCACCTGTGGATCTTTTAAAATGTGTCAGTGAGTAATGACTACACCTGTGCACCTGCTGGGTGACCTGGAAAACGTGAACTGTTGGTAGCTCTCGAGGACCGAGTTTGGCCACCCCTGCTCTAAGACATCAGTCCGTCCATGTGATTCATGTGATGGATGATTGCAGGGGTGTTTTCGTAATGGAATTGGTTTGGGACCCTCTTAAATATTTATCACCAGGGGATATCTTATCAAAGTTCGATTTTGCATTCAATTTGATGTCCGCTTTAGCTCACCTCAAGTTGAATCAAATCGAATGTACAAATCCCTCATCAAATCCCACATTACTAAAATTCTATTTTAGAAGCCTTTTGATGTTCGGTTTTGCATGGCTATGTACAAATCGAACACCAAATCCCACTCAAAAATGAACTTCAAATCCCCAAATGAATAGACCTGCTTCATGCTTTCAATGTTAGCATGAGCAGGTCTGATTGACACAGATGCATGCACAGATCAGTGAGATCCATGGATGCATCTGTGTTTAAAAAGCTTCTAAAGTTATAAAATTTAAAAAAAAAATAACTTACAGGAACCCTGTACTGTTAAGATTCTTATTGTCCAATAACCCTCTTAAAATGTTGATTTTAAGATACTTACTAAAATGATTGATACCAGATTGCAGTCTTTTTTTTCTTCTACACTACTGCCACATTAGTTGGGCTTCGTCAGTGGACAACACTCAGTTAAAGGTATACGTACAGCAAAACTGTGTGGCTGCGAACAGTAGACCTACTGTTCCTCGTAAGCTTTTGAGCTTAGAGGCTCGTAAAGCTTTTGACACAGTATCCTGGCCCTTCCTCTTTAATGTTTTATCTTATTGTGCATTCGGGTCAGACTTTATTCATTTGATAAAACATTTTTACGCTTCCTCCTCTAACTCTTTATTGATAAATGGTACTAGGAGTGATCCTATGGTGATGACTAGGGAACTTGTAACAGGTGCCCTCTTTCCCCTTTAGTATTCAACTTATCTCTTGACCCTTTGCTTTGGTTGATTGAATCCTGGCCTTTTTTGCAGGGTATCCGTATCAGCTATGCTGAAATTAAAGGTACAGCATTCGCTGATGATGTCCTTACCTACCTCTTTGCAGCCCCTTTTTGATATGTTATGGAATCTTGGGCCTGTCTCAGGATTTTTCATTCATCTTAAAAAATCTCTTGCTTTATACCTGAAATGTGGGTTTGTTCACCCATCTTGGGCAATGCAACTACCACTTAAATGGGCAAGAGGGCAGCTTCCATATTTGTGTATTATTCGTCCTAAAACATTCATAACCTATACAGGTTTAATATTGGAAAAATATTATCCACACTCACTGCTGAATTGGGGAAGATGGGCCATCTCCATCCATCCTATCTAGGTAAGGCTAATCTTCTGTGTATAGTTTATTTTCCAAAACTTCTCTATCCCCTCCAGGTACACCCTATCCTTTTATCTAGCACAGATACCCTGTCTATCAGTCGCCTGTTTCATAATTTTATTTGGAACAACAAACGAGCAAGGATTGGCTTGATTAAGTTATGTCAACCTAAACATAATGGTGGGAAGGCTGTAACTAGACATTTTGCCAGATAGATCATCTGCGTCCCCCCCCTCATTTTTAAGAGTGTGGTTTTTGAGGGGAAGGGAGTGTCATTACGGCACTTCCCTGTAATGCATGCCGAGATAGAAACCACAGAAATTACCACAGATGACCTCATCTCCCAGTTTTACCCAAATTTAAACACCAACACTTGTCTTTTTGACCCTCATGGCTGTATCCCCAGCACCCTCACGTCTATATCCACAGCATCTGTACCTTCATGTCTGTATCCCTAGCACTTGTACCCTTATGTTTATATCTCCAGCATCCTCATGTCTGTATTCTAAGCACCTGCACCATATGTATCCCCTGCTCCCTCATGTCTGTCTCCTCTGCACCCTCATGTCTGTCTCCCTTGCCTTTAGTTCCTGCACCCTAATGTTTGTGTTCCCCGTTCCTGCACCCTGTGTCCCCTGCACCCTCACCTCCATGTATGTGTCTCCAGTTCCTGCAACTTAATGTCTATGGCCCCTGTTTCAGCACCCTAATGTTATGTCACCAGTAACTGCACCTGTGTCCCCAAAACACTCACCTTCATATCTGTGTCCCCAGTCACACCATGACTAGGCACAGGGAGGAGGAAGAGGCATCATCAGCATAAAGAGGAGATGGTACTGTGGGAGACATGTAGTGTAATCTCTCCTCACAAACAGTGCAGGAGCCGGGACCTGGTCTGGCGGCGTGGAGCTCTGTGCAGTACTGGAGGAGAAGTAGGTGAGGCGGTAGGGGGAGGAGGAGGCACTGTGGGAGAGACATAATGATGTCTCTCCCCAAATCGGGACAGTCAGCCTGAAAGACAGAAGGACTGCCTGGGCGCACCGCTGCGTAACATACATCACAGCGGTTCACCCAGCAAATACATATCGTGGTTGACAGCTCACCAAATTTATACCAATACCTCCCTGGAATACATTTTTTTACCTCAAACTTCTCTAATTGCCTTTTTACATATGGCAGATCAAGATATTTCCCCTTGTACTTGACAATCCCCTTCTCATGACCACAAGGAAAATTTGATTGCTATTGAACCCATTCTATTCTGCACATTTACCTTTTTTGCGTAACCCAAATTTTCAAGCTGGTCAAGCTTCACATATCTTTTCTACATTGCAGAAGTTCTTCGTACAGTGGGTCAACTCCTTGATCCTGATTCTCATAAACCATTGTCTCATTTTGAAGCTGAGGTTAAATTCCCTTTCATAGGTACTTTTGTTTTTTCTTTTCTCCAGGCCCAGCTAAATCAATCCTCGCCTATCTCAGCCAATGAATGCTCAACCCAGGAACTTCTAACAGAAATGCCGCGGCTGAGCACTCTCATTCGTGATGTCCCATCCTTAGAGAACGGGACATGTCTGTGGGTCCGTGTTGACGGTTTGTTATGTTCTGAAGACGTGGATGCCTACAGGTAGGTGAGTATATTTTTTTTTTTTACAGGTGTCGTGGATGCTACATGGAGAAGAGGATGTGAATGGCTACAGGGATGGTAGGTAAGTATGTGTGTAATAAACTTGTCTTCATTATAATATTTCTTTTACAGGTAAACTAGATGTACCAGCTGGCCCTTAATGTCCCACATGCTGCTACTTGTAGTTCTCCAAGTACAAGCATGCGAGGGAGGCATGCTGAGACCTCTAGTTCTACTGTAAAAGACAATGTTATTATATCTATTTTTTACACTACACTTTCATACACAAAAAACCCACAACAACCGCCCAGGGGTGCTGGGGATAGCCCCGGGCTATCAGGCCAGGACTGGAGAGGGGGACTCCTTTATTGGGGGATCCCCACCTTCCCAGGGATCCCCGGCCTGGGCTGACTAGCTGTCAGGTTTAATGCTTTGGTTGGGGGACCCGGTGAAAGGGTTCCCCTGCCTGTGGTATTACACCCCTCGCTAGAAAGTGTATGGTACTGTTATGGAAAAGGGACCCCTACATCTTTTGTCCCTTGTATTTTCACAACCAGGACTGGCTCTGAAAAGTCCGGGGCTGGTTGTGCTTTTAGGGGGGGACCCCACGTCATTTAAAAAAATAAAAATTTTACAAGTTACAAGCATTTTTCACACAGATGCATGCACGGATCTCACTGATCTGTGCATGCATCTGTGTCATTCATATCTGCTTATGCGAAAATCGAAAGCATAAAGCAGATCTGTTATTTTGGGGATTTATATGTTGTTCTATGTAAAAGTTTATATGTTTTTCTGATCTTTGATTTTCAGTGGTATATGAGTGAAATTCGGTTTTATGTTCGATTTGACATTTTATTTTGCCTTTAGTAAATCTCCAAATGCAAAATCGAATGTAAAATCACACTAAAATCAAAAACGAACTATGTAAATTTAGCCCCTACTAGTTAAATTTTAAAACATAGAAACCCCCCCCCCACCTCCGTTTTAAATGTCCCTGGCCACCCAAAGCCTTCATGCAGCTGTGGTAGAGATGACCCTTCTTGTGAGGGCTTACAGACCATGGGGAGAGGCCGATGCTGAAACAATAGAAGCTAGTTTGGGTTACAGTTGGTAGAACATGGGAAATATATATATGTATAACACAGAGGTGATCTGTGTCTTATCCAAAGATAAAAAAAACAAGCACAACTATGTAAAGATATTAATACGGCTCTGGAATTCACAGAAGAAATCCAGACAGGTTTAGTAATGTGTTAGTAAAAGTTGCAGGAAGGCATGCATAATAAATTTAAATTATTTTAAGATTGACAACTTAAAACTGTCTCTCTAGCCTGCTCACAATCTCTTTTTAAAAAGCAATAATTTGGAAAGATGTCAAAATATTTGTTTTACAGTTGGTTATCTCCATCTCAGCATTAGCTCCCAACATTCCAACTTTTAAATAGGTCAAGCAGTCTGCAAGTGTTTAAAATGGAAAAAAAGGATAATAAAGTCTAATTATTCTATTATATTTTTGCTTTACAGTTCGTTTAGGCTGGAGGTTAAACTAGAAATAAGAAAGACACTATCGAAATAGGAATTAGGTTGTTGGTGAAATAATCCTCTATGCGATAGGCTTCCAACTTGAATCTGAAACTCCCTTTGGTCTGAGCTTTTATATGTGGTTTGTTCTGTACTGGATGAATATTTTCACGGGAGAGACTGGCTTTTAATTTGCAAAGAGAGAATCCACTTGTCTCCTCTGTTATAAAACCTCTGTTGCAGCCATTTCACGGATCTGGCAGTATGTTTTGATAAAATGTTATTAAGGGACAGTCATTTCTGCCAAATGTTATCAAGACTTTCATTATGTTGAGTAGATTGCTTAAACATTTGAGCCTCAAGTGTGGTGATTGTATTCCTGGTGGTTCTAAGTACACACTAAACTGATTAGTTTAAATTGCAAAGTGACTTTGTGCACCTCCCAATTCGTTCTTAAGGTGGGTACACACCTGACAGATATATCTGCAGATGATGGTCGTTCATACACACCAAATGGCCATCATCTGCTTGTGCCCCCGGGTCCCAGGGGGCGGGACCCGTCCGCCGTAGGCGTGTCAGGGGTGTGTCCCGCCCCCTCCTCGCAGCTGCCGCTGTGTGTGTATGGGCGGTCTGCAGACATATCTGTCCATCGGCTGTGCAGCACAGCTAATGCGATATGTTGGTGAACGGCGACATTCACCGACATATCGCGGGTACACACTGGCCTGACGGGCAGCAGATATATTGGCCGATCAATTGATCGCCCAATGTACCTGTCAGTGTGTACCCAGCTTTAGTATCAGATCATCAGCTGCATTCCTCTCCAACATTTTCTGAATAGTATGCAACTTGCCAAGGTTGCAATGCACATGAGAGTGAGCTGTTTGAAGACCTCCAGCTTAATACAGGTAGCACAGCACTCCAAGCAAGCTCCTAAGAATTGATTTGTGAATTTGCTGTAGTGTACTTAATTCTCCAATACCATGTACACTATGAAGTCTGAGAAAGGAAGCCAATTTCTTGGATTTGCTTGATTAAAAAAGAACAAAGATTTATTAGGTTATAGGTCTACAACAAACCTTGTTGAAGTCCTCTCACAGGATTACTCTACCCTCAGTTAGTAATAAGATTTTTAAATTAATCTTCAAAAATTGGCATTAGATTATTGTTGGAGGCATAAACTGTGGCTTATGTAAGGGTGTGCTGCTAATGAGTACATCCCAAAATGATATGTTTCAATTAGGATCTGCATTTAGTAGAAAACTGTTGAAGACAAGGACCACAACCTTCCCTGCACTCGCTTGGTTGCCTACCAAAAGTGGATGGAGAGCTTTGAATTGTGGGCCTGATTCAGGATGGTTCGCAAGGCTGCGTTCGCACTCAGCCGACCGATGTTTGCATTCATATGCATCACAGTGCATGTGTGCGAACCGACCACTGCGCTCAAGAATCGATCACAGTAAACATGCAGTCCCATTACACAGTGATTGACAGGAAGTGACCATTGGGGGTGGAGATGGGGGGTGGCCGGGCGAACGCAGGCATGCCTGTGTGTTTGAACGCCGTTACAGGGGCATGCATAATTAAGGCCATGCGATTGCATACGTAGCCAGAAATCCAGTTGGCGACAGGAAGTTTAGCAGTTTGTGTGGCGGGTCATGGTCAATTACAACTGTGCATATGGGTTTGATGTTACTCGATGTTACCGATGTTTTCGCTGACTTGCGGATGCATATCATGGGAAGTGGGCGTCTTTATACAGTGGTGGGTGTCTTGGTATAGTGCTGCCGTTGCCGTGCGATTGCATTAATTAGCATATTTTTGCAGCGAGCAGGTGCATGCGTGAATGCAGCCTTGCGAACCAACCTGAATCAGGCCCCGTGTTTCTTGTGGGGAGCCAATATCGGTGTTCATTTTTTTGAGCTGTGTCATAATCAATTCATGTTTTTTAAGCAGATTTAATACATTTAAGTTAAGGGAAACAAGGGACGCAAAAATGATGGTTGGTAGCAAAAAGAGTGTTAAACATTATGTGCAAGATCCCAAGCAGGAGATTAACCACTGCTGCCCAAAGAGAAGCACCGAAGAGGGAAAGGAAGGTGAGCAAGATCACATGGTCTAGAATCCTAATAATATCTTTATGTCAAGGAGTGATATGCAAAGTATAAAATTTACAATAACAAAAATGGTCAGGAAAAGAAGGAAATGGGGTGGGGTTGGCAGTGTGTGGGGGTGCTATACTAACAAAATTGGATTGCCAAGGTGTTTAAACCTGCCGTTATGCTCCAATTTTTGGATCCTTGTGTTAGTGTGTGGGGGTAATCTTTATGAAACCAATATGAAAGTATTAGTACAAAGTTTATGAACTCATTAAAGCTACCTAGGGAATCCAGGAGACTCACCAATACCATATAAAAGATTGATAATGATGACTGGGTGTTGGAGTGGGCACAGAAAAGTTAGGTGTAGATGGCACCTTACAGCTAAGATGGCAGCTTCAGCTGATCTGTCCTCCACTCTGACAACAACTCCACGAGTATTATTCACCTCAGGCTGTAGCAGAGAGGCTAGTCCCATACATACAGTAAAATTACATATTGTAACAGCCTTGATAAATGGAATTATTAAGTAGGTTTATTAAAGGGTGGTTCAGATCTAAGGAAGTTGCTGTATGAAAGAAAGTAATAATCACCATACAAATGACAGGCAATTCGGCACAAATGAATTATGGCAAATCTAAAGCAATAGTTTACAATACAATAATAAACAGGCAATGGGCATTAAACTCTCTTGCATACTGAAATAGGTTTCATTAACAACTGCTGCAGCATCTCTTTTGGCTATGAGTAGGAAAAATACAGTTTCCCAATGGTTTCACTATATTATATTATACACAATGCAAGAAGCGAGCGCTCGTTCTGAATGAGGGCGGCCGCTTCACAGCTTAATGACCGACCAGGTTAATGGTCACGATGGTGAACACCATCGCGACCATTGGGGCTTGTGACGAGACGCTAAGGTTGGGTCTCGGCAGACGCAAGCCCCAGGGAGCTTCCTGCTCTGAAAGAGCAGGAAATTCCCCACTGACATCACTGATGATGTCAGTGCGGCCGTCAGTGATGATGTCAGTGCGGCTGCCCACAAAACAGTAGGCGTTCCTTAAAGAACGCCTCCATTTTGGAAACCACCCCCCCGGCCCGCCTACAAAACGGGGCGAGCTGTCGAACAACATTGACAGCCGCCCCTTTTGTAGAGAGCTCCGGAGCAAGAGAGTTTCTCTCTCGCTCCAGGGCTTGCGCCGCGCACTGCGGCTGCTGCGCGTGCGCAGGGCTAACTATCGACCCGGTTGCGAGCACATCGGTGCTTGCGACCGGGTCTGAATGAGACCCAATATCCTTTACAAAACACAGATATAAAGTAATTGCAAAACAGATTATAAACCAGAAGAATTAGCAAAAACCTCTAACTGATCAGTCATTTTAAGATTCTCTCACAAAATGGCTTCCTCTCTTTATACTGCTATACTCAGTCACTGACTCAGTAACAGCTCAAATAAGGGTTATATCATGCTTTCAGCACACTCAGGACCTCATTCAGAGGCGCTCGCAAAATGCGAGCGCTCGCTCTGAATGAGGGCGGCCACATCTATTTTTCGGTCCCTCCTCCTGGCCACTCGCTAGGCTGTGGGTGACCACCCACAGCTTTAGCGAGCGGCCAGGTTGATGGTCGCGATGGACCATCGGGGCTTGCGACGAGACCCTTGTGGTAGGGTCTCGTCTGCCGCAAGCCCCAGTGAGCTTTCGGCTCTATTAGAGCTGGAAGCTCACTACTGACATCACTAGTTATGTCAGTGGGGCCGCCCCCAAAGGCAGGCGTTCCGTCGGGAATGCCTCCGTTTGGCAAGCCACCACCCTGGCCCGCCTACAAAACGGTGCGAGCTGTCGATCACCATCGACAGCAGCCTCTTTTGTAGTAAGCCCCAGAGCAAGAGAATTTCTCTCTCGCTCCGGGCTTGCTCACGCGCAGTGCAGCCGCTGCGTGTGTGCAGGGCCTCTACATCGACCCGCTTGCGAGCGCATCGGTGCTTGCGAGCGGGTCTGAATGAGACCCTCAGATCTTTAGTTCAGTCTCTTGCATAAGTTAGGGTTACACAGTACTTATGTTTCTTAAATATCTCTCAATATATTTCCAATAGCTCTCAAAACTTTACAATGGTTCTCTGTATCTCTCAATGATTCTCAGTATCTTTCAATAGTTTTCAGTATTTCTTAATAAGGCTTAGTATCTTTCAACAGTACTTGACAGCTCTCATTATCTCAGTAGGACAATCTCCTATTTACAGCTTTTACTCACAACCTCCACGGATCTTAGCTGTGGCTCCCAGTGCTGACACACTGTATATGGATCTCAGCCTCAGTCTTCCTGCACTCTGCAGCAGTCCCCAACACAACATTAGTGGATAATCAGTGGCACTTTTCACTCTGTAACAATTCAGCAATGTACCTTTGCCCAGTCTCTCCATTCAGACCTGCGAAGCCTCATCCCACTCTGATACTCAGCTCCTTGGAATCTATCTAACTTCAGTGAGCATGTGCAACCAGTAACTCCCTGTTCTGTTAATGGTTTGTCTCTTTTTAGCATATTGCAGCTCCAACTAGTGGCAGCCTCCTAAACTACAATGTCCATTGGCTCCTATATACCCAAGGCCAAGGGATATCAAAACTGTACTTATTAGAGAGATACCTCTGTGCAATCTGTAGCTTGACACCTCGGAGAGGAATGCACTCAGTATTTCACATCACTGTCATGGAATGTTCTATTGTAGTGTAGTAGCAGAGATGCATAATAAAGTGCCTCTTGGAGGTTGATCTGATAACCACTATGGTTGCATCAGTTAATGTCTGTTGGACTAGGTCTGCTAGATAGTAGGAGAAGGTAGCGGTGTCAATAATATTTTGGAATATTTTATGTATAAATGGTTATTCATAACCTACCACATCATTAAACTGACAGACTTCATATACCTTAGTCTCCAGAGTGTCAATATGATTGCCCAGTAAACTAATTCTGAATTAAGATTCTGCAATCGCCACAATTTTTGTCTGAAATGTTGATTTGATTTTATTCATCCAATTTAAAAGTAGCACTTTCAACCCATGTAAAACTCCAAGCTCTTTAGCAGCTGCAGGACTTGGAGGAGAGCTTGATGGGGGATAAGAGCAGTGGTGCAAGTGAGGTATGCGCCAGTACAGTGTAGCAGTAATAAAGTAGTAGCCAGTACACAGTATCCCCTACCACCTTACCACTGCTGTCATTAGCTGCGCTGCCCCAGAGGCGAGACGGACCCCCGTCTGTCAGTGACCAGGGGGAGCCCAGCAGCTCCCGGAGCGCGGGGCTTGCCTCCAGATTGATGAGATATGTGGGTGTGTCATGCGGACATGCCCCCATTTTGAGTGGCACTCCCCTCGTGACATGTGGCCATGTACCATTACTGGATTAAAACTACTTGCACCACTGGATGAAAGTTGTCTTTTTTTCCTGAAGAACTGAGAAGGATTAGTCGGTGTTGATTTCGTTCTGTCAAAAGGTCACTTCTGCGTGGATGGGTATACAGCAGAAAGGACAGTAGGACATATCTGAGCCAAAAGAGGGACAAAAGAGGTCATGGGACACCTAGGGGTGTATATTATTTAACCACTTACCTGGCATGGTCGCATGGGATGTGATCACAGCCAGCTGAGTTTTAGCTGACATCTCACTGCATCCTCCATCATTTATGGAGAAAATCATGTCTGCATGTGAGCAGAACGAATCTCTTCCTCCAGTTCCAGCCCCCTGGGTGTGATGTCATGGTCTGTGACCACCAGCATCACTCCAGAAATCGTGTCCCAGAATGCTGGGGGCGCATATGCCATATACCAAAAGTGCGAGGAGAGCACTAGTATGCTGAACCCTGCGTGTGCAGAAATGATGATCATTCCCCCCTGCCCCACACGCTGCTGCACTCTGCAATAAGTTGATGGGACTGGGCTATGCCACAGGGGAAGGGACGGGGGTAAAGGGAGTGGCATCTCTTGGCACTGGGGGGAAGTGGTTTGGCTTATGCCCAACAAAAATAGATTTTTGGCCGGGGAGGAATATATTAAAAATATACAACTATATATAAAGTGACACATGGGGAGGAAGGGTACCAATACAGTGGAGACCCACTGACACTGCGGCTGGGGGTGATACTGCTGGGGATTTTTTGACACAGGGAGGGGAGCTATTTCCACTGTGGATTGGGAAGTGATTTTTACAATGGGGCTGCAAAACACTCCCTATGTATATATTTTTTAAATAAAATATTTAAATATATTTTTATAATGACATAAACTTAATTAAAGTTTAAAAAAACTGCAATTTCTGACCTTTTTTTGGAACAAAACTTGCCTGTTAAGTGGTTAAAGAACATTCAAAGAGCAAATAATCATTGAGGGGCCCATAGTGGGAGTAATTGTGAAAATTGTGAAAATTTCAGAACAAGACATGAGATGGTGGATGACCAAACTTCACTGTCTTTTAGACTGGAATTAATTAATACAGTAAAATGTAAAACGGTAAATGTAAATTAAGCATATAGTACCGATGCAGAGTGAAAATTATGCTGAGTTCTGTACCATGTACCGCTTGTGTCTGGAGAGTGGAGACATACTAATGTAGGGATGGCCATCGGTACCCTCCCAATCTATGGTAATTCTAGACGGAACCATGGATGATCAGAAACTTTGTAACTGTCTACCATTTGACTGTAACTGTCTACCGTTTCCGCTATTGAATACCCGATCATGCTCAGAAGAGGCTTCGCCTCGATGAAATCAGAAGAAACAATCAGCGGGTAAACGTTTTCTTTTTAGCAAATTCGCAGCGTTTCTCCACCAGCAGCAGCTGGCTGCTGCTACAGCAGCTACAGGATAGATACAGTGGGCGGGTGTTCCTGCTGATTGCTGACAGACAGTGACTCTGACTGACAGCTGAGCATGTCTGCTGGTGCTACGCTCTGCCCTATCAACTGAAATGATGAAGTGAAAGCATGCAGCGGCATCATAGAGCATAGTGGTCTAGAAGAACAAATATTGTGGGCAGGTCCATTCGGTTGTCATCCACCCCCGTATCCCAAAGATCACTAGCTCACTCTGCTCTGTCATCAATATCCACCAATACTGAGGCTTTTTTTTCTGTAGTTCAGAATAAACTCCTCCCTTTACAAGCACCTGTGGAAAACCATTAAGCTGATATAAGCAACCACTCTGTAACCTCACATGCAACAACTTCTTGTGCTTAGTCTAGATGTATCACCTTTAAATTTAGGCATATCAGTGCACAGAAAGAACACTGAGGCTGAAGAACAAATTGGATGTTCACAAACATCACTGATTCCTGGGGAGCATCTAAGGGTGTCCATGAGTGCTATGGCTAATTCTGACTCTGTAATCCTAGAGAAGCCTCTTTCCACCTTATATGAACCCTCTGCAAATACGAGAATGAGTAGTAGTAAAAGTACTGATGATGATGATGGTTAAGACATAGAAATTGAGGATGCTACTGTGGAAGTTGTAAATGTGCAACAGGATGAGGGTGGTAATTGTGTAACTGAGGATGTTGATGATGAATGTGTTGAACAAGAACAAATAGATACATTTCAGGAGGATGATGTTTGTGTCGAAGAAAGTCAGCCACCAGTGGCAGCACTTTTCATGCCTGGGCAAAAGACCAAAAAAATACAAATATTTTTACCCGAAATTCTGACACCTTTTTTGAAAGGCATCTGTTGCATTTGTAGTGCCAAAGTAGGTAGAGGTATTGGCGTTAACAATCTAGGCACCTTCTACCTGTTACTTAATTTGCAGCAAGTTCATTCAAGTTGTTTCTGAAAATCTAGAAAATCTTGTATAAATAACAACAGTCCTGGTATCCACAAACAATACTGAGAGCTGTGAGGTGGTCAACATTGACTGGAAATGAGTGTTATTTATGTTAACAATACTGTAGGTACAAAAACAGGTCCAATTTACATTCTTTTAGCTGTTTTTATCAATGTTTAAAGAAATCCAAAACCAAATATTTAAGGGTGGTTTTGCCAAAATCTACCCAAAACAAGACGATGATTTGAAACAAAAACATGGCAGTCTGTGCACATTAAGCAGCTTTATAGACTAATTAATCAAAGCACCCCAAACAATAAGGGATTCCCGTTGGAGATAAAAAAAAATTAAATAAATTTCATAGATCGCCATGATATAACGAAAAAAAATCAGCCATATTGCCATATGATTAGTATAAACAGACAAATTATTTCAGACAGTTTATTTAGGGCCTGATTCAGAAATGTATGCTATAACCACCTCTGCTGCGAATTTGTACGCAGCAGCTGTGTGAAAATATTCCAATGCCACAGCTGGGATTTGTATTGAGATGCCCACCGGCAAGCGACTGAGTACAAAGACGCAGCATCGTTTGCATCTCAGTCGATAATTTGCCTTCAGAGTAACCCTATGGTCACGTAGAATGGCCACGGGTACTTAGACACCATTTTAATTGCATATATGATCGCTGTCGCAGGCAAAGACACGCCCCCCAAAATGGTTGTGACGCACCTGCATTTCAGTCAACAGTCAACAATTCCAGTTAACTCAAATTACCGTCCACAAACGGTCTCTGTCTGTCAATCACTTTGTGAATAAATTCTCACTGTGAGCATCTACAGTAATAAAAGTAATAAAAGTTGACACGTGCAGTGTGACTCAAACACATACACAGATCCCCGGTAATTGCTCAACTGCATAAACATTGACGTTGCATACTTTTCTCAATCAGGCCCTTAGTTCACTTATTCACATTCTTTCATATATGTCACATGAAAAAGTGTCTTTACTTTATTATTAAATACACCCAGTGAGCCATTTCAATATAAAGAAAAATAATCTCAAAGAAAACTGTGAATCTGAGAGATATGCACTGATGAAAACACTAAAGATAAAATACAATGGGGCCCATTTATTAATGATCGCATTTTGCAATGCGATCAGGGCATGCAGTATCGCCCCTGATTGCATTGCAAAATGCGATCCTATCTGCGGTAAGTGCCCATAGGAAATAGCGGCTAACGCTATCTTTAGATAGCGTTAGCTGCTGGGGCCAATATCGGGAATGCTTCGCATTCCTGATATTGATACATTTGGCAGCATCGCATCCCCCATAGAAACCTATGGGGGAGGCGGCTGCCGGCGGCAATGGAGGGATCGCAGCAGATATCGGAGATACCTGCTGCGGTCCCTCCTTCATACATTCGGGGGATACTAAGTATTTGAGGTAAACCCCCGAAAACAGGTGTTTTCGGGGAATTTACCTCAAATGCACTTTGATAAATGGGCCCCAATGTGTTATATAAATGGAAAATACATAATTGTTGTCTACGGCTTAAAGTATAAGACCCTGAAAATTAATGCAATATCTCAGAGGTCAGGTAGATGTATGATACAATGAACAGACAGGCGTATGAGAATCAATATGAATAAAACATTGTTCCAAAAGAAATAGCAGGTTTTGTTTTTTTTTCCACTAAATCCTTTCTCTGGTCAGAAAAGGAAGGGGCCTCTCCTTATGTGAGATTATCTCCCAGTCACAATGGAACAACAATCGGATTAGCTGTTTGCACAGTGTAAATATTCAATGTCTGCCTGCAATGTATCCTTGAACATACTGTAGGAACATTGTGCATCCTGTGCAAGACTCACAATAGGACAAATGACTTTTAAAGTACCTATTGAATAGACTGTCTATATTAAACAGAACCATCACTTGCAAAGTCGCCTCAGCAGATCTTAAAGCACTTGTATATAAGCAGGACACCTATAGGGCATTGAATACAAACATGTTCTAAATCTTCATACTACTGACAGACTGGTCTGCTGGTAGATCAACCATAAGGTTTGCCCCTGGCCTTTCCCGGTTCCAAGACATGGGTTAAATATTATATTATATATGATTATGAACACACATACACAGAGCACACAATAATAGCGGAATTGCAACAATGCCAGAGAATTCACTTCACTATGAATTGCACACACTATGAGCCTGATTCAGAGGTGCACACAAATTGCATGCAATGCCGATATTTGCACGGTTGAGGGATTATTTGCTACTGCACATGTGCAAAAAAATTGAAAACCCCTACAGAGCATGCGTTAATCTAAGTGTACGCACAAGTCTGCTTTTGAATGGAAGGTGGCCTGAAGGGAACGCAAAAAAAGCCGCAATGACAAAGGCCATGTTTAAATGGAGTTCAGATGTGGTTAGGGCTCATTGTCTACCTGCTTTTTATGAGAACACACAGCAGCAAAGTCTTCACAATTTTGTGGCTTGCAACAAATCCAACCAGAGCCCTAACCCCATGTCAGCGCTGTACTGGAGAGAGACACCATCTGCTCTGCATCTGCATCTTTTTAAACCCCTCTCACATTCTCACTTGCCAGGGGCTGCCCACGGATCACTCCCAGTTCCAGCTCACTTGTAGGCCACCTGTGGTGTGTGGCTCCAGCATATCTGTTAAAGCAGGATGTGACTCAGTTGGAAACCTGCCATCTGCCTATAGATGCAATGGCTAGGAGGCATATTACAGTGCACAAACAAAAGGAATGTTTATACAATAGTAGCAGCGTGCACAATCCCACCTGGCAAGAATTGTACAATGGACATAAATACATATATCAAAAACGAAAGTGGAAAAAATATACCAGCGCTGTCACAAACAAAAAGAAACAACACAAAGTAAAAAACAGCTGTATTGGTAAAAATATATATTCCTCCTATTGTGAGTTCTTCCCAAATTCGTGGTCCACTGCCGTTTCTTATAAGACCTGGATAGAATTCACCAAATAAAAACTATACCGGTTATGTAGCAGTTTCTTTAATCTTTTCTTCTTCTCTCTATAATTCCCACACACTTGGAGCATATGAAACAGGACTCACCTATATGTCCCTTCCCACATTCACATAAAGGTATCTTTCATAGTGAAGTGGTCTCCAGTGTATTTCACCTCCGTGTTCACAGAAGAGAGGAAAAGTTCTCCACAATAATGCCTTTTATGTTATTTTTCATTAACGCTCTTTGATGTGGAGGGCTGGTGTCACAGGCCAGGGCTCAAATCAAAGGCAGCAACAGCAGAAAGCAAGATGGGACACTATACATTTGACTCAACAATCTGAACCTGTACATAGTAATATCCGAGAGGGAAATCATTAGACAAGGCTGCGGTGCGCTTGATGCAAACAAAGAAAAATCCAAGAGGTCCCGGGCAATGAAGCTCGGCACCACCGCGGAGAATGTAAAGTGTCCTGGCTTGCTGGTAGGGTAGTCAAAGGTTCCCTTGTAGCATGTAGTCCATAACACATTTCGAATTGTGATCAATTCTTCTTTAGATCCATATCTGAAGAAGAATTGATCGCAATTCAAAACGTGTTATGGACTACACGCTACAAGGGAACCTTTGACTACCAGCAAGCCAGGAAACTTTACTTTTTCCAAAAGATTCAGGAAGGGGAGGTCTAGTAGTAAGGCTCACTGTAACATGGTGTGATTCAAGGCTTTGTGCAGTGTTTGTGTGTGTGTGTGTGTGTGTGTGTGTGGGGGGGTTGGGTAGGGGACCAGGGCCGGGCCATGATAACACAATTCATGAGGATAGCCTGTCCTCTTGAGAGGCCAAGAGTAGATAAAGTTGACAGGAAGCATTAACATATTTGAAAAAAGGGAATTGAACTAGGGGTGAGCGGGTTCGGATTTCTGAAATCCGAACCCCCCCGATCCGAGGCCGATCCGAGTCAGGCTCGACTTTTCCCGCCTGACACGGATCTGAAAATCGAGGCAAAACGTCACCATCCCGCCTTCCGGGTCTTGCGGGTTTTGGAACCTATATAAGGTACCCGCGTCGGCACCATTTTCTCACTCGGCTGTGGACAGTGAAGAGGGAGGGTGGGAGTTAGGGCTGGCTGGGCTGTGTAGTGTAGTGTGGTGTTGTAGTGTAGTGTAGTGTTGTGCAGTGTAGTGTTGTGCTGTGCTGCGCTGTGCTGCTGTTGTCCATAGGGGCTGTGTCCACTACTTCAAAGTCCATAGGGGCAGACTGGACTGTGTTGTGCAGTCAGTTGTCCATAGGGGCTGTGTCCACTCCAAAGTCCTGTGCAGTGTCCCAGTCCTAAAGGGGTGCTGTAGTGTTGTCCAGGGGGTGCTCTGTCCCTCAGGGGTGCTCCCCCCAAGTGCTAAAAAAAAAATATTTTTTCTGTGTTTATGAATTGTGTGCACTGTGGCTGCACGTGAATCAACAAAGGAGCAGCGCCAAGCGTGCGCCTGTGTCCCATAAGTAAAAGGCCGGCTGGCTTGTCCATTAAAGGGTGCTGTAACCCCCAAAGGGCACTCCAAACAAAATAAAAAAATATATTTTTTTGTGTTTGTGATTTGTGTGCGCAGTAGCCGCACGTGCATCAACAAAGTAGTGCCAAGCGTGCGCCTGTGTCCCATAAATAAAGGACCGGCTGGATTGACCGCTAAAGGGTGCTGTAACCCCCAAAGGACACTCCAAACAAAATAATTTTTTTTTTCTGTGTTTGTGAATTGTGTGCACTGTGGCTGCACGTGCATCAACGAAGGAGCAGCGCCAAGCGTGCGCCTGTGTCCCATAAGTAAAAGGCCGGCTGGCTTGACCGCTAAAGGGTGCTGTAACCCCCAAAGGGCACTCCAAACAAAATAAAAAAAAATATTTTTTTGTGTTTGTGAATTGTGTGCGCTGTAGCCGCACGTGCATCAACAAAGTAGTGCCAAGCGTGCGCCTGTGTCCCATAAATAAAGGGCCGGCTGTATTGACCGCTAAAGGGTGCTGTAACCCCCAAAGGGCACTCCAAACAAAATAAAAAAATATATTTTTTTGTGTTTGTGAATTGTGTGCGCAGGAGCCGCACGTGCATCAACAAAGTAGTGCCAAGCGTGCGCCTGTGTCCCATAAATAAAGGGCCGTCTGGATTGACCGCTAAAGGGTGCTGTAAACCCCCAAAGGGCACTCCAAACAAAATAACAGTTTTTTTTCTGTGTTTGTGAATTGTGTGCACTGTGGCTGCACGTGCATCAACGAAGGAGCAGCGCCAAGCGTGCACCTGTGTCCCATAAGTAAAAGGCCGGCTGGCTTGTCCGTTAAAGGGTGCTGTAACCCCCAAAGGGCACTCCAAACAAAATAAAAAAAAATATTTTTTTGTGTTTGCGAATTGTGTGCGCAGTAGCCGCAGGTGCATCAACAAAGTAGTGCCAAGCGTGCGCCTGTGTCATAAGTAAAGGGCCGGCTGGCTTGCCCGTTAAAGGGTGCTGTAACCCCCAAAATACACTCCAAACAAAATAAAAAAATATTTTCTGTGTTTGTGAATTGTGTGCACAGTAGCCGCACATGCATCAACAAATTAGTGCCAAGCGTGCGCCTGTGTCATAAATAAAGGGCCTGCTGGCCTGTCCGTTAAAGGGTGCTGTAACCCCCAAAGTACATTCCAAACAAAATAAAAAAATATTTTCTGTGTTTGTGAATTGTGTGCGCAGTAGCCGCACGTGCATCAACAAAGTAGTGCCAAGCGTGCGCCTGTGTCCCATAAATAAAGGGCCGGCTGGATTGACCGCTAAAGGGTGCTGTAACCCCCAAAGGGCACTCCAAACAAAATAAAAAAATATTTTCTGTGTTTGTGAATTGTGTGCACTGTAGCTGCACGTGCATCAACAAAGGAGCAGCGCCAAGCGTGCGCCTGTGTCCCATAAGTAAAGGGCCGGCTGGCTTGACCGTTAAAGGGTGCTGTAACCCCCAAAGTACACTCCAAACCAAATAACAAAATATTTTTTCTGTGTTTGTGAATTGTGTGCGCAGTAGCCGCACGTGCATCAACAAAGTAGTGCCATGCTTGTGCCTGTGTCATAAGTAAAGGGCCGGCTGGCTTGACCATTAAAGGGTGCTGTAACCACCAAAGTACACTCCAAACCAAATAACCAAATATTTTTTCTGTGTTTGTGAATTGTGTGGGCAGTAGCCGCACGTGCATCAACAAAGTAGTGCCAAGCATGCGCCTGTGTCATAAGTAAAGGGCCGGCTGGCTTGACCGTTAAAGGGTGCTGTAACCCCCAAAGTACACTCCAAACCAAGAAAAAAAATATTTTCTGTGTTTGTGAATTGTGTGCGCAGTGCATCAACAAGCGTGCGCCTGTGTCCCATAAGTAAAGAGCCGGCTGGCTCATTTCTTAAAGGGTGGTGTAACCCACAAAGTGCACTACTCTCCAGCAAAAATAAAAAAATATTTTCTGTGTTTGTGTGCGCCTTAGCCGCACGTATATATCAATATAACATAAATGGAGGACCAAACTTTCTCCGATAAAAATAAAATAGGGAAAGATCAAGAACCACTTCCTCCTAGTGCTTTTGCTGCTGCTTGGAGTTGTTCATCATCCCAGAGAGGAAGTAGGAACACCACTACTTTTACTAAACAATTGACCCTCCAACAGTCCTTAGCGAGGAGGATGAAGTACGACAGCAGTCATCCTGAAGCAAAACGTATAACTGAGGCCTTGACTGCTATGTTGGTGTTAGACGTGCGTCCGGTATCCGCCATTAGTGCAGTGGGATTTAGACAATTGATGGAGGTAGTGTGTCCCCGGTTCCAAATCCCATCTAGATTCCACCTGCATCCTCAAAGCAACAACGACAAGCGTGCGTCTGTCTGTTAAAGGGTGATGTAACCCTCAAAGTGCGCTCCACAAACAATAAAAAAATTCTTCTTTTTTTTTCTCTTTGTGAAATGTGTGGGCTGTAGCCGCACCTGCATCCTTAAAACAGCAGCGCCAAGCGTGCGTCTGTCTGTTAAAGGGTGGTGTAACCCTCAAAGTGCGCTCCACAATCAATAAAAAAATTCTTCTTTTTTTCCTGTCTTTGTGAATTGTGTGGGCTGTAGCCGCACTTGCATCCTCAAAGCAGCAGCGACAAGCGTGCGTCTGTCTGTTAAAGGGTGGTGCAACCCTCAAAGTGCTCCAAAAAATAAAAAAATTTTTTTTTAATGTGTTTGTGACTTGTGTGCGATGTAGCCGCATGTGCACCAACACAGTAGCAGCGCCAAGTGTGCGCCTGTGTCATAAGTCAAGGGCCGGTTTGGACATCTGGTCCGGACTGAAGGACGTGCCAGCAATTTCTGATAAGTCTACTGTCACTGCATATGATACTGTCCTCAAAGCAGCAGCGACAAGCGTGCATCTGTCTGTTAAAGGGTGGTGTAACCCTCAAAGTGCGCTCCACAAACAATAAAAAAAATCTTCTTTTTTTTTCTGTCTTTGTGAAATGTGTGGGCTGTAGCCGCACCTGCATCCTTAAAGCAGCAGCGACAAGCGTGCGTCTGTATGTTAAAGGGTGGTGTAACCCTCAAAGTGCGCTCCACAAACAAAAAAATTCTTCTTTTTTTTCTGTCTTTGTGAAATGTGTGGGCTGTAGCCGCACCTGCATCCTTAAAGCAGCAGCGACAAGCGTGCATCTGTCTGTTAAAGGGTGGTGTAACCCTCAAAGTGCGCTCCACAAACAATAAAAAAATTCTTCTTTTTTTTTCTCTTTGTGAAATGTGTGGGCTGTAGCCGCACCTGCATCCTTAAAGCAGCAGCGACAAGCGTGCATCTGTCTGTTAAAGGGTGGTGTAACCCACAAAGTGCGCTCCACAAACAATAAAAAAATTGTTTTTTTTCCTGTCTTTGTGAATTGTGTGGGCTGTAGCCGCACCTGCATCCTCAAAGCAGCAGCGACAAGCGTGCATCTGTCTGTTAAAGGATTACATCGGTGACAGCATCCAAGTAGGCATGTCAGACAGTCCGTACATGTACTGGCAGGAAAAAGAGGCAATTTGGAGGCCCTGTACAAACTGTCTCTATTTTACCTGAGTTGCCCCCCCTCCAGTGTGCACTCCGAAAGAGTGTTTAGTGCAGACAGGAACCTTGTCAGCAAAAGGCGTAGGAGGTTGCTTCCACAAAATGTGGAGAAGATGATGTTCATAAAATTGAATTATCAACTTTTCCAGGGAGACCAGCCTCCAGAACGTACAGAGGGACCTGTGGTGGTGGATTCCAGCGGGGACGAATTAATACTCTGTGAGGATGAGGATGTACACAACACTGAAGAGGGTGAGGAATCGGTGAATGAGGAGGATGAGGACGACATCTTGCCTCCGTAGAGCCAGTTTGTGCAGGGCCAGATTAATTGCAAGCTTTTTTTGTGGGGGCCCAAATGAACCAATCATTTCAGCCACAGTCGTGTGGCAGACCCTGGCGCTGAAATGATTGGTTTGTTAAAGTGTGCATGTCCTGTTTATACAACATAAGGGTGGGTGGGAGGGCCCAAGGACAATTCCATCTTGCACCTCTTTTTTTTCTTTGCATTATGTACTGTTTGGGGCCTAGTTTTTCAAACTGCCATCCTGTCTGCCACTGCAGTGTCACTCCTAGATGGGCCACGTGTTTGTGCTGCCCACTCGTGTCGCTTAGCATAGTCATCCATCTACCTCGGTGCAACCTTTTGGACATAAAAACACTATTGTGAGGTGTGAGGTGTTCAGAATAAACTGGAAATGAGTGGAAATTAAGGTTTTTGAGGTTAATAATAGCATAGGAGCAGAAAAATCAACAAATTCTGTGATTTTAGCTGTTTTAATGCTTTTTTTAACAAAAATACAGATCCAAAACACAAAACCCAGAACCCAAAACACCGAAGGGTGGTTTTGGCAAAACCAATCCAGATCCAAAACACAAAGAAAGATCCAGATCCAAAACCAAAACACAAAACAGACAGTCCTACTTGGATGCTGTAATCCTCCACCATTCTGTCAATGGTGACAGTATCATATGCAGTGACAGTAGGCATGTCAGAAATTGTTGCCAGGTCCATCAATTGTCTAAATCCCACTGCACTAATGGCGGATACCGGATGCACGTCTAACACCAACATAGCAGTCAAGGCCTCAGTTATACGTTTTGCTTCAGGATGACTGCTGTCGTACTTAAAGGACTGTTGGAGGGTCAATTGTTTAGTAAAAGTAGCGGTGTTCCTACTTCCTCTCTGGGATGATGAAGGACTCCCAGCAGCAGCAACAGCAGCAGCGGCAGCAGTAGGCGTAGCAATGCAGGATCCTCCGGAGGAATCCCGGATAGGAGAGTCAGTCATGCCAGTGACATGGCCTGCAGGACTACTTCCGATCCTGACTAAGGAGGAAATTGACGAGGAGGGAGTTGACGGTGTGGTTTGCAGGCGCTTGGATACAACAGGACAACGGGATTTAGGTGTCCCTGGACTGCTTACGGTCTGAGCCAAAGTTTCTGAACTTGACAGTAACTTATTATGAACGCGCTGCAGGTGCCGTATAAGGTAGGATGTTCCTAGGTGGTTAACGTCCCTACCCCTACTTATTCCACCTTTACATATGGTACATATGGCAAGACAGTTGTTGTCCGGATTTGGATAGAAATATTGCCAGACCAAAGAGGTGGAATGTTTGGCCCAGGCATGACCGTGATGGGCTTTTTCATCCCACGGACAACAACTGTCTCCCCCGGAGCCTGATTTAAACAAACCACATCACCATCAGAATCCTCCTCGCCAACTTCCTCCTCAGCGCCAGCTACACCAGTATCCTCATCCTGTTGTACTTCAACAGTGACATCTTCAATTTGCATATCAGCAAGTGGACTGTGGGTGCTCCTTTCAGCACTTGCAGGGGGCGTGCAAATGGTGGAAAGAGCCACCTCTTCCCGTCCAGTGCTGGGAAGGTCAGGCATCGCAACCGCCACCACACTTGGACTCTCCTTGGGGATTTGTGATATCTTCTTAGAACGCACAGTTCTTCACTGTGCTTTTGCCAGCTTAACTCGTTTGATTTTTTTAGTGGGAGGAGGGCTTCCATCGTCATGTGAAGCTGAACCACTAGTCATGAACATAGGGAAAGACCTTAGCCGTTCCTTGCCACTCCGTGTCATAAATGGCATATTGGCAAGTTTACGTTTCTCTTCAGATGATTTAAATGTTTTTTTTAAGGTCATTTTCCTGAACTTTGTCATTTGGGATTGCATGTGGCTTCTACTATGACATTGGGCATCGGCCTTGGCAGACGACGTTGATGGCATGTTATCGTCTATGTCATGACTAGTGGCAGCAGCTTCAGCACTAAGAGGAAGTGGTTCTTGATCTTTCTCTATTTTATTTTTATCGGAGAAAGTTTGGTCCTCCATTTATGTTATATGCTAAGGCGCACACAAACACAGAAAATATTTTTTTATTTTTGCTGGAGAGTAGTGCACTTTGTGGGTTACACCACCCTTTAAGAAATGAGCCAGCCGGCTCTTTACTTATGGGACACAGGCGCACGCTTGGCGCTGCTCCTTTGTTGATGCACGTGCGGCTACTGCGCACACAATTCACAAACACAGAAAATATTTTTTTTCTTGGTTTGGAGTGTACTTTGGGGGTTACAGCACCCTTTAATGGTCAAGCCAGCCGGCCCTTTACTTATGACACAGGCGCATGCTTGGCACTACTTTGTTGATGCACGTGCCGCTACTGCCCACACAATTCACAAACACAGAAAAAATATTTGGTTATTTGGTTTGGAGTGTACTTTGGGGGTTACAGCACCCTTTAACGGTCAAGCCAGCCAGCCCTTTACTTATGACACAGGCGCACGCTTGGCACTACTTTGTTGATGCACGTGCGGCTACTGCGCACACAATTCACAAGCACAGAAAATATTTTTTTTTTTGGTTTGGACTGGAGTATACTTTGGGGGTTACAGCACCCTTTAACGGTCAAGCCAGCCGGCCCTTTACTTATGACACAGGCGCACGCTTGGCAATACTTTGTTGATGCACGTGCGGCTACTGCGCACACAATTCACAAACACAGAAAAAATATTATTTTTTTAGCACTTGGGGGGAGCACCCCTGATGGACAGAGCACCCCCTGGACAACACTACAGCACACCTTTAGGACTGGGACACTGCACAGGACTTTGGAGTGGACACAGCCCCTATGGACAACTGACTGCACAACACAGTCCAGCCAGCCCCTATGGACTTTGAAGTAGTGGACACAGCCCCTATTAACAACAGCAGCACAGCACAGCACAACACTGCTCTGCACTACACTACACTACACAACCCAGCCAGCCCTAACTCCCACCCTCCCTCTTCACTGTCCACAGCCGAGTGAGAAAATGGCGCCGACGCGGGTACCTTATATAGGATCCAAAACCCGCGAGACCCGGAAGGCGGGATGATGACGTTTTGCCTCGATTTCAGATCCGAGTCAGGCGGGAAAAGTCGAGCCTGACCCGGATCTGCCTCGGATCGGGGGGGCTCGGGGGGGTTTGGATTTCAGAAATCCGAACCCGCTCACCCCTAATATATATATATATATATATATATATATATATACACACATATATATTTATATATATTTATATATACAGTATATATATATATGTATATATATATATATATTTATATATATATATATATATATATATATATATAAAATTTATATAAAGTATCACTATTCTGACCCTTTTCTTCTACACTTCTACTAAGAAAACATTGTTCTTTTTTTACTGGAGTGAGTTTGAATAAAAACAATTTGCATGGTGTTCTATTTTATTGTACTTGTTCTGTGTTTCTCATCATTTGTGGAGCTGTTTATTTCTGGTTTCTGACCATCTGGAGATTTTTTTTTTAGCAGAATAAGATATGCAAGTCATAATATAACAGCAGATTTTATAAACCCATAAAAAATTAGTCATCATTCAGTGTCACACCCTCATTTTTCTTTGCCGGTGGATTAAGCCAGTGAAGAGTTTCGGCTTTGTGTTACACCGCTAGCTGCCAAGAGCTTGTAGTGCAGGCAAACCCATAATGAAGCCAAGAAATTATATAACTTTTAACTGTTCACCTACCAGATGGCGATCTAGTAGAAGACAAGTTGTGTACTAGGTAGAATCAAAAGAGTTTGGACAGTTTTCGAATTTGAGGTTTCATGTGAGTCATCAAATCTGAAGAACTACTGTACATTTGAGACAGTTAAAATGTTTATTATTATTGTTTATTTGTCAGGTGCCACAAGATGTACGCAGCGCTGTGCAGGAGGTAAATCTTGGAGATTTGGTAATTAATAGGTCATTTATAGACTGCAGAAGTCTAACATCACTGCGCAAATGTGATGCTGTGCGTCTACTTTTATGCGACTACACCCAGTGTTATGAGGAGGTGCATGCTTTGCAAGTTGCCAGCATCTGTTGGGGTGCACTGGCAAATTATTATTATTATTACCAGTTATTTATATAGCGCACACATATTCCGCAGCGCTTTACAGAGAATAGTTGGCCATTCACATCAGTCCCTGCCCCAGTGGAGCTTACAATCTATGTTCCCTATCACATGCTCACACACATACACACTAGGGTTAATTTAATGTTTGGTACCAATTAACCTACCAGTATATTTTTGGAGTGTGGGAGGAAACCGGAGTACCCGGAGGAAACCCACGCAAGCACAGGGAGAATATACAAACTCCACACAGTTAGGGCCGTGGTGGGAATCAAACCCACAACCTCAGTGCTGTGAGGCAGTAACGCTAACCATTACAAAGTGTTTGGTGTATTGGGGGTAAAGTTTGAAATTAAATGCAGGGCTACATTATTTAAATGAAAATAAATAGGTGAAGGGGCATTTATTTTGCGGATGTTGTCTTTTTCTCCCTGTAAAAGCATTTGATTTTGTGCACGTGTGAATTGACTAGCCAGGTCACAAATGCATAAATCCCTAGATGCCAGAGAAATGGTATGTATTCTCTTACCACTCCTGACCTGTATCACTGGGCAGATGAGTATCACTCAGATGCCTGGGAGATATTTTATTAGTAAATCATGACGATAGGAGGTTTTCCATCCCTATTTTTTAATACTTAGGGGCCTATTCATCATAACTTAAAATTCGATTGAGGTAATTAGGTTTAGAACTCGCATGGAGTTCTATCTAATTACTGGAGGAATTCATCATTCCTCCTCTCCATAACTATCTATTTTGAAAAGCTGTCATTTTGCGATGAGAGCTTTTCGGGAAATAGATAGTTCTCCCTCTCTACACTAACTTACCGCAGCTGTAATCAGTGGTGCGCATGCGCTGTTACATCTGTAAAACCAGCGTAAGCGCAGCAGTGCCTACAGCTGCGGTAATTTTGTGTGTGTCCCCCAAGCCCCCCTCCCCCCTCCACATAAATCCCCCTTGTCCCGCACTTACCTGCCCGCTGCAGCTGCCTCCGTACCACAGTACAGTTTAGAAAAAACAGAACTTTTTTTTAATCTAAACTTTATTGTGTTCCACTGGGAGAACACAGTGTCCGAGCAGCCACCGGAGTCAGAGGAGGGACCAGAGCGCCAGAGGAAGATGCCAGGGGGCCTGGCAAGCTGAAAGCAGATACGTGTTACCTGCTATTCGTCACCTCACAGTGGCAGATAGTAACTCCATCAAATTCCAAAAATACATAATTTTCGGAATTTGATGAATACCATCATTTCCATATCCCCATACTAATGTATGGGGAGTGTGGAAATTAATGCAGGGGGACTTAACCAGGAGATATCAGTGATATCTCCTGTGTTAAGTCTCTTCATGAATACTAAAATAATGGTAATTACGGAAAATGTCCTTCAAAATTTTATTTCAGTGTTGATGAATAGGCCCCATAGTCCCCTTAAACAGTGTTAGTTTGCATTGCCTCTAAGTGCAAAACGCATAGGTAGAAGGGTATGTAGTCAGGAATTTGGTGGTCGAAATGCACTATTGTGTAAATCGAGGCATTACACTGCAAACTTAATCAATAATTGTTCATCTGTTACTGTTAACAAGTTAGCATCTGCAAAGGTTGATTTAGATTTGTGTGGGTCCCAAGGCAACTAACTTGTGAGGGCCCCTACCAATAAAATTGCACAGTGCCCCATAGGCTGGTGATGTAGCTATCTGTGGGGGCTCACCAGTGTGTGGAGGCCCCTGGGAGACCGCCCCAGCAATTTTGTTATTAATCCAGCTCTGATGAGGAGGGGGGCTACTGCTTCCTCCTGGGATACTTTTATACAGTCACAATGGTAATTCTTATATTACAGGACACACCACCCCCTTGAGTTACCTGACTAGAGGGGAGTTAGATACAGACCAAAGGTGTCCTCCCCCTTTAGCAGGGAGATTGTTATGCCTTAGCATTATTTTATGTTTGTTGGATGCACTTAGTCTGTGTTAGTTTCACCTAGTGGTCAGCCCAATATAAGCTTAGTATGAACCTCTTGAGATTCCCTCAAACTCCCCAATGCACTCCTGGTATATGATAGCACTGATCCGGTGTACGTCTGCTCAATATACCCTTCCATCCTGCATTTACCTGCATTTACCTGCATGCGGTCATCAGCAACGCTGTCCCATCTGAAGTCTGAAGTGCAGATAGGACAACGTCGCTGATGACGCATGTGAGGGTACACACTGAGCAATATGGATGATATATTTTTCAGATCCGCGTCAGAACGATATATTGTCCAATGTATCGCATGATGTGTACTCGGCCTTAGTTGTGTTTCTGTGTTAGTAGTCAGTACATTCTGTATTATGGCAAGTTAAGGGTAAGGGTGCTGTCTCATAGGGTAAACAGTTGCACTTGTCATGCAAGAGCCAAGTAGTAATACACCAGTCCAGGGCTTCGGTACAAATATTCAAAGCTAGTTTTATTAGGCGCATGAAAATAAACAAACTATAAAAGTAAATCTTGGCTTATCCGGCTCTAACTAAATAAAATGATTCCCTCTCTCAGAGTGGAGGTACCTAACATCCCTCTCGCAAAACAGAAGTCTTTAGCACAGCACTTACATTTAGTAATCATAGTGACCAGGGCCGGATTTTCTGCTATCCATCCTAGGCGCTCGCCTAGGGCCCGGCGGGACGTCATGACGTCACGCGGTCCCGCCTCCACTCCAAGAGAGTCCCGCGCAGCTGTCGGTGCTCTCTGGGAGAGAGAGTTTGTTGTGTGTCCGTGGCCGCCAGCCGCCGTGCACGGCATGAGGGAAGGTTGTGCATCGACCCGTCGCCCTGTCCCTCATCCAGCTAGCAACGACGTGACCCACCCCAGCAGCCAGGCTTTCAGGCACTCCGCTGCCCACCAGCAGCAGTGCTGCACCCAAGGCCAGGCAGGTAGGGACCTGATTTAATTACCCTGATAAGCTGCCATATACACACTAATATATATATATATATATATATATATATATACATACATGTATGCATGCATATATGTATGTGTGTATATATATATGTATGTATATATGTATGTATATATATATATATATATATTTATATGTATGTGTATATATATATATATATATATATATGCATATATATATATATATATATTAGGGATGTGCGCCGGACCATTTTTGCCGGATTTGGATTTGGTTCTAATTCATCGTCCGGCTTTGGATTTGGATTTGGATTTGCCAAACTGCGGTGACTGGCTTTGGATTTGGATTTGGATTTTTTTACAAAAATTGACAAAAAAAGCTAAAATCACATAAATTGGTCTTTTTTTTCTTCCTAGAGTATTATTAACCTCAATAACATTAATTTCCAGTCAATTTAGACCATATCACAGCTTATAATATTGTTTTCAACATTATTGGCCAAAGGTTGCAGTGAGCTGACTGGTTACTAAGCGACAAAGCAGCGGCACAACGACACAGACACCACAGTATAAAGCACATCTATGACACATTGCCACACAGCAGTGGCAGAAATGAAAAGTAGTGCACCACCCAGTGGGGTACGGCCAGCAGAGTCACAGTACTTGTTTACAAAGTGGGCTACGGCCCTAGGAGTCACAGTGCACAATCTTATTAGCATTACACCGCACATAGGGCCTGATTCACATTACACCATAAAGTAGTGTCTCTTATTTATGTTACGACACACAGTAGTGCCCCTTTTACACAATGCCCACAGTAGTGACCCTTTTACACAATGCCCACAGTAGCGGTGTCCCTTACACAATGTCCCCCAGTAGTGGTGCCCCCTATGCAGTCCCCTTAGTAGTAGGGTCCACTATGCAGTGCCCCCAGTAGAATGCCCCCCAGTAGTATGCCCCCCATTAGCAGGCCCCCCCCAGTAGTATGCCCCCCATTAGCAGGCCCCCCCCAGTAGTATGCCCCCCCAGTAGTATGGCTCCCCCAGTAGTAGGCTGCCCCAGTAGCAGGCCCCCCCAGTAGTAGGCTGCCCCAGTAGTAGCCCCCCCTGTAGTATGGGCCCCCCCTGTAGTATGGCCCCCCTGTAGTAGGCTGCCCCAGTAGCAGCCCCCCCCCAGTAGTAGTAAGCCCCCCCAGTAGTATGGCCCCCCCAGTAGCAGGCCCCTCAGTAGTATGGCCCCCCCAGTAGCAGGCCCCCCCCAGTAGCAGGTCCCTCTGTAGTATGGCCCCCCCAGTAGTATAGCCCCGCCCAGTAGCAGACCCCCCCCAGTAGTGCAGACCCCCCCAGTAGTATAGCCCCCCCCAGTAGCAGGCCCCTCTGTAGTATGGCCCCCCAATAGTGCAGATCCCCCCCAGTAGTATGGCCCCCCCAGTAGCAGACCCCCCCAGTAGTATAGCCCCTCCCCAGTAGCAGGCCCCTCTGTAGTATGGCCCCCCCAGTAGTATTGCCCCCCCCAGTAGCAGACCCCCCCAGTAGTGCAGACCCCCCCCCAGTAGTATAGCCCCCCCCAGTAGCAGGCCCCTCAGTAGTATGGCCCCCCCAGTAGTATAGCCCCCCCAGTAGCAGACCCCCCCAGTAGTGCAGACCCCCCCCCAGTAGCGCCCCCGGACCTTTGACAAGTAAAAAAATAAAACTTACCTGATTCCCCGCTCCCGCGCCGTCCGCTCTGTCACACGCTGAGGAGGGAGCCGGAAGACGGAGCTCATGTGTGAGCTCCAGCCGGCTCCCTCCGTGCAGCAGCCAATGAGAGTCTGTGTGACTCTCATTGGCTGCTGTAACAAACACACAGCTGCTGCTGGCGGCTATGTGTCTGTGTCTGTGTAGGGCAGAGCGCTATCACTGCGCTCTGCCCTACACACGAGGAGACCTGATGTCGGATTCTCTAGTGAGAATCCGACATCAGGTGTCCGCCGTTCGGCCCCGAACGGGGATCCGAGTCAGGCGGTGAACACCCGAACAGGGTTCGGGTGGACTCGGATCCCCAATGTTCGGAGCGGTTCAGATTCCACAGAATCCGAACCGCTCATCTCTAATATATATATATATATGCATAAATATATTTATGTATCTATATGTGTATATATATATATATATATTGTGATAGGATCATTGGTAAAGTGGTCTGTGGCAGGTACATTTGTCCCAGATTCCTGTCTTATGTGTTTTAAACCTCCAGGAGAAAGTCTGCAGTGTAGCAGGCTTGAGTCTCGGCTTTTTGAAAAGCCGGTTTGGGACCTGGGGGTTGTGGGTGAGAGGAGAGGGAGGGCTCCACCCACGGCCACTCCAGGTTTTGGTTCTCGCAGCCTGGTAACAGGCTTGTTAGGGTTTCCACCTGAGAGTGGCCAATATAAGCCTAGTGTGTTGAGGGCTGATTGTCTCACCTGGGAGAGCAGACAGGGAGTTTGCTCAGAGACACTTGAAAACCTAACTGTAAGTGTTGTGCTGTGCCCTTGTTGCTGGTGAGGGCATTAGGCCCTGCCAGGTTCTGGTAGTGAGGGAACTACCTGTGAAGTTAGTGCCCCGACAGGGCTAGGATTTATGTTTATGTTTTCTTTATGTTTGTTTCTGACATTGTACAATAAAGACTGGCGCCGACCAGCTTGTACTTGCATCCAGACTGGTGTGCTGCTTCCCTGCTGCTGTGTGTTTGTGTAAGGAAGGAGTCCTCTACCCAGGAGAGGGACCCCCTAACCGCTACCGAAAGAATAGCGATGGATTTGGTTGGACCCTTAATGAAGTCTGCCAGGGGACACCAGTATATTCTGGTCATAATGGATTACGCTACCAGGTACCCGGAAGCGATCCCGTTGCGCAATACGTCAACCAAGACCATTGCCAGAGAGCTAGTTCATGTCTTTAGCAGGCTGGGTATACCCAAGGAGATACTAACTGACCAGGGTACACCGTTTATGTCAAAAGTCATGAAAGAGTTATGTCGCCTGTTCAAAATTGAACAGTTAAGAACTTCGGTTTATCACCCCCAAACCGATGGGCTGGTCGAGAGGTTTAACAAGACGTTAAAACACATGCTTAGGAAAGTGGTCGACAAGGATGGTAGGGATTGGGATTACTTATTGCCGTATTTATTGTTGGCCATAAGAGAAGTTCCCCAGTCCTCCACCGGGTTTTCACCCTTTGACTTGTTGTATGGGAGACACCCAAGGGGGTTACTAGACATTGCCAAAGAGACATGGGAGGGGCAGTCTAGTCCTTACAAAACCGTGATTGAGTATGTTTCTCAAATGCAGGAGAGAATTGCTGCGGTAGTGCCGATAGTGAGAGAGCACCTGGAACAGGCTCAACAGGCACAGCAGAGGGTATACAACCGCAATGCTCGGTTACGCAGCTTTGCTCCTGAGGACAGAGTGTTAGTATTGGTTCCCACTGTGGAAAATAAACTTTTGGCTAAATGGCAAGGGCCCTTTGAAATCTTAGAAAGAGTGGGGCAGGTCAATTACAAAGTTTACCAGTCGGGGAAAAGAAAGCCGGAACAGATATACCATATAAATCTGTTAAAGCCCTGGAAAGATAGAACGGCACTGTCAGCCGTCCGAGCCCCTCCAGTAAATCCAAGGCCCTTAGTTCCCGAAGTGACAGTGGCAAAAACCCTGTCGGCAATTCAACAACAAGAGGTCAAGGAGTTTCTGATCAGAAATAGGGTGCTGTTCTCTGATGTACCTGGGAAAACCTCGGTCATTAAACATGACATCATCACTGACCCAGGGGTTAAAATTAATCTAAAGCCCTACAGGTTGCCAGAAGCACAAAGAGAATCGGTGTCGAAAGAAATTAAAAATATGCTAGAGTTAGGGGTTATTGAAGAATCACATAGTGAATGGTCAAGTCCCATTGTGTTGATTCCAAAGCCCGATGGGAGTGTGCGTTTCTGCAATGACTTCCGAAAGTTAAACAGTGTTTCAAAATTCGATGCCTACCCGATGCCAAGAGTGGATGAATTGATTGAGAGACTAGGGACGGCAAGGTATTTAACCACTCTTGACCTAACCAAAGGGTATTGGCAAGTACTGTTAACCGAGAGTGCCAAATAAAAGACAGCTTTTTCAGCGCCAGAGGGCTTGTTTCAGTACAAGATGTTGCCCTTCGGGCTACATGGGGCACCTGCTACCTTCCAAAGAATGATGGACAGGATTCTAAGGCCCCATAGACGGTATGTGGCTGCTTATCTGGATGACGTGGTCATTCATAGTCCTGAATGGCAGTCTCACTTACCCAGGGTACAAGCAGTTTTGGACTCCATCTATAAGGCAGGTTTGACAGCCAACCCAAAAAAGTGTTGTCTAGGCATGGAGGAAGTAAAATATCTGGGATACACCATTGGCAGAGGCCTGATAAAGCCTCAGCTCAATAAAGTTGATGCCATATAAAACTGGCCACGGCCTCTGAATAAGAAGCAGGTGAGAGCCTTCTTGGGAATTACAGGGTACTACAGGAGGTTTATACCCAACTTTGCCACCATGGCAGTCCCACTGACTGACCTGACCAAAGGCAAACAAAAAGTCATGGTAGAATGGAGTCCTGAGGCGGAGAAAGCTTTTCAGGAGTTGAAAGTAGCGTTGTGTTCCCAACCAGTCCTGATGACTCCTAATTTTGACAGGGAATTCATAGTACAAACCGATACATCAGAAGTAGGTATAGGAGCGGTCCTGTCCCAGAACAAGGAGGGTGAGGAACACCCTATTTTCTATCTAAGCAGAAAGTTGAATGTACATGAGAGAAACTATGCCACAGTGGAGAAGGAGGCGTTGGCCATAAAGTGGGCGTTAGAGGCTCTCAGGTACTACTTGGTTGGAAGAAAGTTCAAATTGATCACTGACCATGCCCCTTTGAAGTGGATGTCCGAAAATAAAGACAGTAATGTGAGAATTACGAGATGGTTCTTGGCGTTACAAACTTTTACATTTTCAGTGGAACACAGGCCAGGAATCCAGCTGGCCAATGCTGACGCATTGTCACGCGTTCATTGTTTGGGGGCTTCAGTTGTTCCGCCCCACAGGTCGAAACAAAGGGGGGGGGATATGTGACTCCTTCCTTACACACACACACACAGCAGCCGGGAAGCAGCACACCAGTCTGGATGCAAGTACAAGCTGGTCGGCGCCAGTCTTTATTGTACAATGTCAGAAACAAACATAAAGAAAACATAAACATAAATCCTAGCCCTGTCGGGGCACTAACTTCACAGGTAGTTCCCTCACTACCAGAACCTGGCAGGGCCTAATGCCCTCACCAGCAACAAGGGCACAGCACAACACTTACAGTTAGGTTTTCAAGTGTCTCTGAGCAAACTCCCTGTCTGCTCTCCCAGGTGAGACAATCAGCCCTCAACACACTAGGCTTATATTGGCCACTCTCAGGTGGAAACCCTAACAAGCCTGTTACCAGGCTGCGAGAACCAAAACCTGGAGTGGCCGTGGGTGGAGCCATCCCTCTCCTCTCACCCACAACCCCCAGGTCCCAAACCGGCTTTTCAAAAAGCCGAGACTCAAGCCTGCTACACTGCAGACTTACTCCTGGGGGTTTAAAACACATAAGACAGGAATCTGGGACAAATGTACCTGCCACAGACCACTTTACCAGTGATCCTATCACAATATATATATATATATATATATATATATATAACATATGTATATATATGTATGTATATATGTATATGTATGTATATATGTTTATATATACAGTCAGGTCCATAAATATTGGGACATTGACAGAATGTTCAGATTTTGGCCTCTATTCACCACCACAATGGTTTTGAAATGAAACAAACAAGATGTGCTTTAACTGCAGACTTTCAGACTTAATTTGAGGGTAATTACATCCAAATCGGGTGAACGGTGTAGGAATTACAACAGTTTCAATATGTGCCTCCCACTTTTTAAGGGGCCAAAAGTAATGGGACTATCAACTCAAAAGCTATTTCATGGACAGGTGTGGGCTATTCCCTCGTTATTTCATTATCAATTAAGCAGGTAAAAGGTCTGGAGTTGATTCTAGGTGTGACATTTGCATTTGGAATCAGTTGCTGTCATCTCTCAATATGAGATCCAAAGAGCTGTCACTATTAGTGAAGCAAGCCATCATTAGGCTGAAAAATCAAAACAAACCCATCAGAGAGATAGCAAAAACATTAGGTGTGGCCAAATCAACTGTTAGGAACATTCTTAAAAAGAAAGAACGCACCGGAGAGCTCAGCAACACCAAAAGACCCGGAAGACCACGGAAAACAACTGTGGTGGATGACAAAAGAATTATTTCTCTGGTGAAGAAAAACCCCTTCACAACAGTTGGCCAAATCAAGAACACTCTCCAGGAGGTAAATGTATATGTGTCTAAGTCAACAATCAAGAGAAGACTTCACAAGAGTGAATATAGAGGGTTCACCACAAGATGTAAACCATTGGTGAGCCACAAAAACAGGAAGACCAGATTAGAGTTTGCCAAACAACATCTAAAAAAGCCATTACAGTTCTGGAACAACATCCTATTGACAGACAAAGATCAACTTGTACCAGAGTGATGGGAAGAGAAGAGAAAGAAAGGAACTGCTCATGATCCAAAACATACCACCTCATCAGTGAAGCATGGTGGTGGTAGTGTCATGGCGTGGGCATGTATGGCTGCCAATGGAACTGGTTCCCTTGTATTTATTGATGATGTGACTGCTGACAAAAGCAGCAGAATGAATTCTGAAGTGTTTCGGGCACTATTATATGCTCATATTCAGTCAAATGCTTCAGAACTCATTGGACAGCGCTTCACAGTGCAGATGGACAATGACCCGAAGCATACTGCAAAAGCAACCAAAGAGTTTTTTAAGGCTAAAAAGTGGAATGTTATGCAATGGCCAAGTCAATCCCCTGACCTGAATCCGATTGAGCATGCATTTTACTTGATGAAGACAAAATTGAAGGGAAAATGCCCCAAGAACAAGCAGAAACTGAAGACATTTGCAGTAGAGGCCTGGCAGTGCATCACCAGGGATGAAACCCAGCGTCTGGTGATGTCTATGCGTTCCAGACTTCAGGCTGTAATTGCCTGCAAAGGATTTGCAAGAAAGTATTAAAAAGTGAAAGTTATATTTAGGATTGTTTAGTTTGTCCCATTACTTTGGCACCTGGGGATGCGAGGAGAAATCCGACCAAAGTGTTTTTCTGCTTAGCGCTGCGCTAACAGCCGTGCTCCCCGCACTTTGTTCAGAGAATGTCGTTAACGCACCTCAACACCCTTGTTGAGGAACGATAAGTGCGATAACTGGCATTCTCCGACCACACAGCGCACTGAATTGAATGGCTTAGGGAGCTCGCTCCCAGCGCTATTCAATTCACGTTGAATTTAATTCCCCCCATATAGTGCGATGGATGTTTGAGAGAGGGGGGGCCCAAACTAGTATCTTGCCTAGGGCCCCATGAGGTCTAAATCCGGCTCTGATAGTGACTCTCAACAGACCTCTGACCTGTTCCCTAGGCAGTGAGAGATTGACTAAAGACACTGACACATCCTTTAGCTGCCTCTCACATGTGGTCTGGCAATCAAGCTGCTAATCAGCTTCTGTCTACAAGACAGAAACTAAAGACCTAGGGCATGTATATCTCCCCTTGATGGGTTGGGTATGGGATGACGGCGCTCGGGATCCTGGCAGTAAAAATCCTGATGCCGGAATCCCTCCAGGGTTAGGATACTAACAGAGAAGACAGAACAGATTATTTAGCAAGAGATAAGACCCTCTTTTTCCTGGAGCCAGCAACCAAGTTTAACTCAGCCTACACCATTGTTAGTAGAGATGTGCACTGACCCCCGTGTTTTGATTTAGGATCTGGATCTCCCCTGGTTTTGGATCTGGATCTAATTTTGTATCTTTTTCCTTGGTGTTTTGGTTTGGATTTGGATCTATATTTTTTGCAAAAAAATTATATAAACAGCTAAAACTACATAATTTGGGCCTATTTTTGTACCTACAGTATTATTAACCTTAATAACAATCATTTTCAGTCTTTTCTAGGCATTTTTAACCATCTCACAGCTCACAATATTGATTTCACTATTTTTCACCAATATAGGCCAAAGGCTGCAGCCAGCTGGCTGGCTAAAGTAAGCAGCAGAGCAGAGGCACAAACCACGACAGTTTAAAAAAATATAGGACATCTATGAAACATTGCCACACAGCAGTGGCAGACAGGATGGCAGTTTAATAAACTATAATAATGTCAGTCAGCAATGCCCCAAATTGTGCCAAATGTAAAGGAAAGAGGTGCAAGATGGAATTGTCCCTCCCACCCACTCTTCTGTGGGATATTAAAAAGGACATGCACAGTTTAACAAACCAAACACTTTAGCGTCTAGGACTGACACTTTTGTGGCTGAACTCCTTGGTTTGTTTGAGCCCCCAGAAAACATTTTTTGGAATGACTACCTTCAATTAGTGGTGGAGATTGCATGTGCTGGTCCAATCTGCTGGTAGCTGACACTGGACTGTTTGTTATTAATTACAAATTATTATAATTTTGTTAAAAAGAATTGCATGAACTTGCTGCAAATTACATAACAGGGAGGAGGTGCCCATATGGTTAACGTCCCTTCCTCTGCTAACTTTGGCTTTACAAATGGAACAGATGCCTTCACAACTGTTGTCAGAATTAAGATTAATTCCACACCCAAGAAGTGGCTTTTCTGGCTTTCTTTTTATCATGAGCAAAAGCAGCCACTGGTGGCTGATTTATGCAAACCACATCCACATTAGCGTCAGATAGGACACAAATTTCCCCCTCATCCTCTTTTGCATTATCATCCTCATTTTTTATTATTTCACCATCTAATACTAGCACAGCTGTCATGGTGTCAGTGATCCGCTGTGAAACTGGGTGACAGCTCTTATACTTACTTCCTCTATTAAAGGACTCTTTAATAGTCAATTGTTTTTTAAATTACTAGTAGTAGTCTTCTTGGTCCCTTTCTGGGAAGAAGATCCACCCCCAGCAGCAGCAACAGGCGTAGCACTCAAGGATCCTTCTGAGAAATCACGGATAGGAGAGGAGTCAGTCATGCTAATGAAATTGAATGCAGGACTACTTCCGATCATGAATAAGGATGTTGATGATGATGCCGGTGTTGGTGGTGGAGATTGCAGGCTCTTGGATCCAGATAGAAGGGAGTAGCTAGGTGACAGTGGACTGATTGTTGTTCAGTTTTTTTAAACCAAAGTTTTAAAATTTTAAATACACTTTCCAATTTGATGAATGTGCTGCATGTGACATAATAGGGAGGAGGTTCCAAGATGGTTACGGTCCTTACCTCTACTCACTGTTACTTGGCAATGGTTACAAATAGCTTGGCAAAGGTTGTCCGGATGTGGGTGGAAATAATTCCACACAGTGGAAGTGGATTTTTTGGTCCTTTGCCCAGGCATAGCAACAATGGGATTGTTTCCACCATGGGCAACAACTGTTGCCTGATTTACAGTTTTTACACAAACATCCTCGCCATCAACATCCTCATCATCCTTGTTGTTATCGCCAACTAGATAAATATCCTCCTCATCCTCCTCGTGCAGTTCCACAGAAGCATCCTCGATTTCTGCGTCAGAATGGTGGAAGGAGGATCCTCCTCAAATACAGTTTTAGAAAGGTCAGGCTCACACATGGCAACAGCGGACACACTTGGACTCTCCTTGGGGATTTGAGATTTTTCCGAGCACATGTTGGTTCCGGTGTCTTACTCGTCTTAACAATTTTAATTTTTTTCGTACCTCTCCTACAAGCAGAGGGGCTTAAATTATCATTAGAACCATCAGTCATCATAAATACAGGCCAATGCCTTATCCTTTCCTTACCACTTCATGTAGTGAATGGCATATTGGCAATTTTTTGTTTTTCTATAGCTGACTTAGAATTAAAAATTTTCTGCTTCACCAGGGTAAAACTTGATTTTTTTAGCCTGACTTTTTGGCCTGACTTAAGCCCTGGTACAGCCTTCATAGATGACGTTGACGGCCTTGCATCGTCATCATGACTGCTGCCGGCAGCTACAACTTAGCGGTCTGGACTCTAGGATTAATTGATTATTGAAGCAGTATTACATGTTTAATTTTACATTGTTGCAGTTTTTTATCATAGCTACTATTTTCATTATTATTTTTGTTATGTGTCTATTTTAGTATTAAATGTTGCAATTATATTAGAACTGTTCTGAGTGATATTCTTTTTAAAACCCTCAGATACGACGGCTGCTTTTGTTGTTCATAAATCTTTTTGTGTAGTGGTGAGAGTGACTCTCTCACTCAGCTGCATCGTATCTGAAAGGGTTATTTTAACTCCTCAGCACCTGGGTCCTTTTCTGTTTTTTGCCGGCAGCTACAAGACTGGTATGTGGATCCTGCTCTCCAGTCATGTGACTGTCCTCCATACTCACTACGCACACAACCACACACGAAAAAATTGTTGTTTTATTTTTTGGGCAGCAGCCATGACAGACAGTAGCACAGCACCCTTGTGCAGCTACGCCGATGACAGTGACAGCCAGGTGTGGCTAACGCGCACACAAAAAAATTGTTGGTTTTATTTTTGGGCAGTAGCCCTTGACAGAAAGCAGCACAGCACCCCTGCGCAGCTACGCCGATGACACGTGTGGCTAACATGTATACAAAAAAAATTGTTGGTTTTATTTTTTGGACAGCAGCCCTTGACAGACAGCAGCATTGCACCCCTGCACATCTACGCCGATGACAGTGACAGCCAGGTGTAGCTAACACGCACACAAAAAAATTGTTTATTTATATTTTGGGCAGCAGCACTTGACAGACAGCAGCACAGTACCCCTGCGCACCTACGCCGATGACAGGTGTGGCTAACACGCCACACACACAATTTTTTATTTTTTAACACTGGAGTGAATCCCTGAAAAGAGGCAGCAGCACAGCACCCCTGCACTGATGACAGGTGTGGCTAACCCTAATTTATTTATTTTTTTCACACTGGGGATGGGTGAAGAGCACCCCTGAAGGACAGAGCACCCTCTGGACAACACAGCACTACAGCCAGACAGCCCCTATGGGCAGGATAACAGCCAGCCCCTATGGACAGGACAATGACAGCCAGACAGCCAGCCCCTATGGACAGGACAACGACAGCCAGCCAGCCCCTATGGGCATGACAACAGCTAGCCAGCCCCTCTATAGACAACTGCCAGCCAGCCCTTATGGACAACAGCAGCCAGCCCCTATGCACAGCATCAGGGTGCAATTAACAACAGGACAGCACAGGTCCCAGCTCCCTCCCTCTTCACTCTCCACAGCCAGAATGAAAAATGGCGGCGAAACGCAGGACCTTTATAGAATCCAAATCCCGCGAGAATCTGACAGCGGGATTATAATGTTTTGCCTCGTTTTCAGATCTGATTCAGGCGGGAAAATCCGAGTCAACTCAAATCTAACTCAGATTCCCATAGTTCGGGTGGGTTCAGTTCTCTCCAATTGTTAGTGCACATGCACAGTCATGCAGCTCAAAAGCCATCTCCCACACCGCAGTAGCATCCATCCCATTTTCATGAAGCTGGTGATTTCATATTTAATAGAACTTTATAAGGCTGATTGCATAGCAATCGCCCCAGCTATGACACTAGACTCCTCATTTCTTTCTAGCCACAACTCAAATAAAAGATATTTAAAGTGGCTTTTATCACTGGCCTTTTTCAGAGTATTCAGAATTAGTGAGCCAGTGGCCCCATTCAGGCGTGCGGTGGAATCAGGTGCAGAATTGAAAACAACCAATCAAAATGCAAGAGTCTCATGCCCAATCAAACCCCCTTGGCCTCATGCCTAGCCAAACTAGTCAAGATTTATGCTGCCACTAGGCGAGAAACAGTGCACATTTCTAAGTGCATACAGGGTCTGATTTTGAGGTGGGAGTAAGGCAAAAAAGAGCAAATGACTGTGTGTACCTGGACAAACCATGTTGCAATGCAAGGGGTGCAAATGCATTTATTTTTTTGCATGCAGTGTATATACTGGCTACTTTTCCATGTAGACCACATTTGCGTTTGGACAGCGTTTTGTATACTGCAATTTAGATATGAGTTTGGGCACACCCTTCTCAAATCTAAATTTATCTGCATGTTTTATATCTGTCCAGTGTTGGACTGGGGCATAAAGGGCTGACCAGGGGAATGCAGTTATTAGGGCCCATGTTTAGGGGTGTGGCCAATCTCCACAGAGGCTTGGCTAACCATTAGTGAGTGCATGGTCTGCGCCCCTTTAAAAATATATATAGTAAATACTGCTAGTGCATGCAAGATAATGTACCAGATTAATAACAGCAACTCACTGTAGAAAATACACTATAGTTCTATGCACTATAATGTAACATATGTATAATGTATAATTCAAGTGCACAATCTGGAACCTGATCCCTAAAGAAGGGATGGGTCCTCAGGCAGTGGGGCCAACTGGGTGTTTCCCCTGTACACCTGTGAGCTAGTCCAACCCTGTATCTGTCCCACCTGCAGTGCAGTATGGTTTGACCAAGGTTCTTTTTTTTGCTATACTCCCACCTCAGAATCAGGCCCACTGACTCATCAACCTTGTCCAAATTCCAGTTCTCAGTTGTTTTCAAGCAGTGTATCTGGATGCTAGACCTGTACTCCCAAGCATACAAAACCACTGTTTCTGGCGACTCTATGTAGCTGCTCTTTGAAGGGCATTACAAAACTAGGCAGAAATCATGCCAACTCTTACAATAAGATCAAGCACAAGTTCGGGGTCTGATCCATGAGAGCATTCCACAGGCAATGTTGGATGGAATCTTGTTTTGTCCCCCTAATGGGGCTCAATTGGCAGAAGTCCCCTGGGGAGGTTAGTGTTTCACCTTTGCCTGGATCACTCCCTCCTTGGATCCAGTTACTACCATTGGGAGGTCAGATACAATCCTATAGCTTATTAGGTCATGGCGGAGTAGTGGATGATGGTCTATAAGACCTTGCTTAGTGGTAACTCTACTACAGCAAGAGGAGCCATTGCAATTGCATCTGCACATCACACATGTGACCAACACAAGGCATTAGGTCCATATACACGGGTACCTACAGGGAAGCCTAGCAGGCTATGAATGAGGACTTGCAAAAATTGCACTCTGTTATCAGTGCGCAGTTCTGATCTGCTACTCGCAGTGCCACCAGTACCCATCCCACCTTAGGAGCAAGTTCTAATTATTATAATATTAAATAAAGGCGGTCACCTAATTTTTGCCATACGTCTACCACTATCTCTTTATTTTATGGTTGCTTTAACGAGCGAAGCCCAAAATGGAGTGGAAAATATCAGCAGTCAGGACCATATTGTCTAAGTTAATTACAAGTTTTTTTTCAATGTTTGTCAAAAATAAGTAGCAACACTATTATACCAAAGAGCTATGTGTGTCACACCAATCCACTGCATTAACCCCATACCAGAAGCCAGTATGGGCTGTAAGCCTGAATACGGGTGGGAATCTGCATTGTTAGTTTGGTTGAACATCCTGCAAGAAACTTGATTATTGCATGGACCTTATTACAGGCACCTTTTGATGCCTATGGCATAGACTGTAAAAGAGGAAGGTGGACATATTGGAATAGCTGCTAGTGAAGTTACAAAGTACGAAACAAAAATATAGATGTCATTTTCTGTAACAAACCTTATTTGCCATCGTCTCTCTTGGCATTTTCAGGATGCAGCTTTGTATGCAAGCAAGACTTTCCACCTTGTTCATTGCTATATACTTTTGTTTTCCCATCCCTTAATTTATCTATCAGATAGCAGTTGTCATTGCTTTCACTCAGCTTATTAATAGATTGGCCTGACTGTAAAGGAAAAAAAAAAACAGCTGACGGAAGATGTGTCGATCTCGCAGGTATCTCAGATGCTCTTAAGGTCAGCAAACTCACACACTAGGAAATGAGATTGGTAGATTGCTTTGACAGTGAGTGAGATGTCACTTAAACACCACGCGCCAGGTGCTGGCTTTGAGGAAATGGTGCGTGATGAGCTGACATCATCACATCGTTCATTTCCGACAGGAATTACCTGTAATAACAGCTTCATAACACTTAGTGGTAGCAGAGCTTGATTCACCTATCTACCAGTCGTTCTTTTAAAGGGCATGCTGATATATGTCTGTGCATGACAGCCACACCGTTATTAGACACAGCCCCAGGCTAGCAAACCAGGATTTCCACGCGTACGGAAAGCAGCAAAGAGATGAAATCGCTCCTCACTTTTATTGCTGGAGAGATGACATTTTAAAGTTAGTACAAATACATTTCCAGCTGTGTAAACTTTACATAGGGGTCATTACTGGATAAATAAGTTTAAAACTCAACAAGCAAGAGCGTAGAGGCTATAACAACTATTCAGTTGGAGTTGTTATTGAAAATCTTGTACAAAATGTGCGATAAAGTCATAACATAATATATATTATATATGTTTCTTTAAAAAACTGGAATCAAGAAACTTGTGAAAAAAAGAGAAAGTGAAATCGCGTTCAACTTTAGATAAAGGAAATCAAATAAATGGGGAGATGGAGTGTAGGTCAGTTGAGGAATGCAATACATTACTGAAACAGTAGTGAATACAAGGCATGGATACCTAGTAGGCAGAGGCCAACAATACCAAGGAAATGAAAACATTCCTGAGATAGACATAAGGAATCCTGAATATAAATGAAGCCCAGAGAACAAATAAACTGTTTCTGATGCAATATCTGGAGAATTAAACAATTTTTGCCCCCATGGCAATTTTCAGGAACATTAAACATACAGCGAATAACAATGCAAATAAACATATCTCTAAAACAAGAGGTATACTTAATAACAGAGTACAATGGGCCTGATTCATATGTGGACTGTATTGCACAGCCCCAGGGAAACAGCTGTGCAACAACGTCCACATACAGTATATGCGATTGCAAATGCAACAGTAGGTGTCTGTAGGAAATAGACGGGTTGGGTATGAAATCTGGCTGTCGGGATGCCGCTTGTCAGAATACCGACAACGGCATCCCAACAGCCAGAATCCCGACACCCATAGGAAGTCACGGTAAGTATTTTTCTAACCCCTACCGTAACCCACCCTCCCCGGTGCCTAACCCTAACCTCCCCCCTAGTGCCTAAACCTAAACGCCCCCTCCTTGCACCCTAAACTTCTAACCCCTACCCTAACACCCCCTTCCCAATGCCTAAACCTAACCTCCCCCCTAGTGCCTAAACCTAACCTCCCCTTCCCCACACCCTAATCCTAGCACTCCCTACCCAGTGCCTAACCCTAACCCTCCCCCTAATGCCTAACCCTAACCCCACTACATAACCCTAACCTCCTCCTAACACACTGATACTTACCGTCGGGTTGCCGGCGGTCAGGATACTGGTGCCGGGATCCCGACTACATCCCGAAATAGACACCTCCTGCATGCATCAACGATCCAAGTGCAGCGTCCATAGACGATGTTCCGAATCACCACTGGTCGTGATGCTTGCTGCCCTCGGTCAGGCTGCGTAAGCCAAAGCTTACTCAGCCTGGCAGACTCCTGGCTGATATGAAGCCAGGAAATCTGTGCCCAACGACGCAGACCATGCACTCAGCATTCCCAGGAAATGGGTGACACCAGGGCTGGTGCAATGTGCTCAGCCGGCCCTGCACTGCAGGGAGGCACCAGGCTAGAGATGCACCGCCGCTGCCTACTTCATTTGCCGGGTGCCCGCTGAGATTTTGTTACCAGCGGGATCCCGGCAGCTCCTTCCCTGCAGCAGCAGCCTGATGTTGGAGCTCACTCCTGAGCACCGTCTTCCAGCTCCCGCAGTGGGTGAAGGGAGAGACATCATGATGTCTTTCCCATAGTGCTGAGTGCAACGAGCAGTCGGATGGCATCGGGAGCAGGAGAAGGGATTCAGGTAAGTATAGTGTTGTGTGTGCCTTTATCTGTAAGGGGCACTACTGCACCCCACCGTTTCAAGGAATGCAGTCTGGCGCGAACCCTTCCACGCCCCCAAACGGCAGCAGACTAACAATCAGATTATCACTCACCTGACGACTGCAGCTGTATTGTGGGCTTGATTCAGCAAGGAACGCACGAATGAAAACACATGAATCCGTTTGCTGCGAGAATATGCTAATCAATGCATACACACGTAGAACGCAGCATACGTTCCAGATGCCCAGCTCCATACTAAGCCGCCGCTCTCCCTTTACTCACAGCCTGATCAGCACGCAAGATAGCGTAAAGATCGGTAACATCAAGAACCATCAGACCCATTAGCATAATAGTGGTTGACCTGACCTTCCGCAGGATTTTGTCCGCTTCCTGTGTACAGTTTACTGTATGGCTGCATATGCCGCCGCACTGCTTAACTTATGCACACCTCTATAACGGCGTTATAACGCCTGCGTTCACCTGATCACCCCCTGTTACCACCCACAAAAGGCACTTCCTGTCAATCAATATCGGAAGGGGTATTTCAACATAGACCATGCATACTGTAGTAAGGTGTTTCATCATGAGATTTGTGCATCATGCAGAGGTGTAAGCATGAACGCCTGTCAGGATACAGCAGGCGTATCTGGTGCAAGATACGTGCTAATAATGATGATCATCTTCAGTATGGACCTTAGAAATTAGTATGTTCCTCCACCCCTAAATTTGCTACTAGCAATAGCGCTCATAGCCTAGGCTGATAGCAGAAAAATCAGAAAAGGGGGGTGGGGTGAAGTGTGGGGTCCCTCTGAATAAGATGCTACCAGCACTAGGATGGTGTCCCTGTAGCATAGAAACCTGCAGTATGGGGCCTGTATGCTATAATACCAAACAGACCAGCCTGTTCAGTACAGAGCTTGTGCCCACAAAAATCATCTGTGCCTCTGTGGAAGGCTGTGCTGGGATCACGTGTTTGATCCCAGCATCAGCAGAGGTGCAGGGGCAGGCAGAGGGGATGTGTCTTCTGCGGGACACATCCATTGCCGGCGCTGGGACAGTGATGTCCCTAGCGTCGGTGCAGACGCCGCGGACACCTGGTGAAGGGACCGCCTGGTCCCTTTCACCAGTGCCGGCAGTACTTTGGCGCCGGGAGAAGCTTGGCTCCAGGCGCAAGCTCAGCCAAGAAGCGGCGGGTAGCCGGCGCTGGGACAGAGTACCTGCTCCCAGCGCCGGACAGGCATTGGGCGCAGTGTTCCTTGCGGCGGGTGTTGGCAAACCTGGCTCGCGGGCCAGCAGCCAATCAGAGGCGGACGCGACAAGCCAATCGCGGCTCGCCTCGTCATAGCCCCGCCCACTTGCGACGTCTTGTATTAGACGGCGCCGAGCGGGAAAAGTCAGTTCGGCGGCGGAGAGGGAGGAGAGAAGCCCTCCCAAAAAGCAGAAGATCGGCGCGTCAACAGGGGCGGTGGCCACAGAAGAGGCCAGAAGACGCCGTTGTCAAGAAAGAAGACAGGCGGCGCCGGCTGGAAGAAGAAAGGAAGAGGCGGCGCCGCTGGCCAGGACGGGCCAGCGGCCGAAGAATGCGGCTGAGGACTGCAGAGGACTGCGGGGGTGGGAAGTAAAGAGCTACACGAAGTTCCCCCCCGCAGCCTCTTCCAACGTAGCAGGTAGGCCCTCCGTGAGGCCCACCATATACCCCCCTCCCTAGACCGCCAGGGTTGTCGGGCGCTAGGCCCGTGGAGCATTGTCGGGCACTAGGCCTGTGGGTAATTAGTCGGGCACAAGGCCCGGGGCACAGTAGCGGGCATTAGGCCCCATAAAAGGAATTCCCCTTAAGTAGGTGTAAGTGGCCTGGGTACTAGGCCCAGGTCACTATTCAATAAAATAGGTGGGCAGCTGCCCGAGCCACCCACCATATAAAGTGGTCTGGGCATTAGGCTCAGGCCACTACCAGAGCCCACCGTTAGGCAGACCCCTAGGCCTGAGTTGCAAAATAGAGACGGGACTCTGGGCAGTAGGCCCAAGTCCCTTGAGTACCCTGCAGTAGGCAGGCATAAGCCCTGAGCCGCTGGTAAGACCCTGGGCGTTAGGCCCAGGGCCCTGAGCCCATTAGGTAGCCCCGCATAGATGATCAGAGGTGTGAGCAGTGGTGGAGAGCTGTACGGCTCCCACCAATAAGGTAGAGTTTCTCCAGTCACTGGGAAGAGGAGCTGGCCAGCTCTGGATAGGTAGCAGACATTTAAAGGGACAGCACCGTGTTTTGCTCTTGTATATTTAGTCTGTGATTGGTGTTCCGTGCAGGGCAAAAGTTTAGTTGTTGTTATATCTGTTGCACTACACACACTATAGGTTGAGGGTGATGCCGTTTTAGTATGTGTAGTTGCTTGACATAGGTTTAGGCCCTGCACGGCTGTCTTGTGTATCTCCTTACAGGGACCTGTAGGCAAGTGAGCGGATGAAGAGCAAGAGTGGACACGGTGAGGAATATCTGTGTGTACTGGCTCTCCCTGTTTGTCACTATCTATCTCTCCTTCCTTCTGGGCGGACGGTGAACCTTGCAACCCAGTTCAAGGACGGATCTTCACCTGGTGCGTGAGTACCGATAGGTGAAAATTCGGGATCTGAGGCCAAAAGTGCCAGTGATGATCTTCACTTAAAACCAGAATTTATCCCCCGGTTCGGTAGGGCGCGTCGGTCGACGTGATAAAGGACGGTACTCACCTCGTCTCCTTCCCCTTATAAGGGTCATCGTGTCCGTGTTCTATTTGGAGGTTCCAGGACGGTCTGCTCAACACATGGCCTGAAGATGAGAGGGTGCGACGCAAGGTAAGGAACAGACGTACACCTGCACGGCAGCAGGCACTGCACTGCACCCACCCCTCACATTTTGGCAAAGTCAGCAGGATCACGGACACGATATGGACCACCGGCAAGAGGACCCCCCTACGGACAGCTCCGGAGTGGAACCATCCCCGGGCGTATGAGGACAAGAGTGACTGGATTACGGTGTCGGGAGAAGACATCATGAAGATGGTGCAGCGGTCGGTACAGCGCGGCAAAGAAGAGCGCCGGGAGAAGGGGCGCAAGAAATCCGCTGTGACCCCCTGCAAGACGTGTCAGCGGCTGGGACATGATGCCAGCGAATGTCCCTGGCGTGAATTTAGGGCGACAGAAGTGGAAGAAATGTCCCCGTTGGAGATCACACAGATGGCCCAGCAAGCGGTCCAAAGATGTGGTCAGAAGAACTTTGTGAAGAAGAGACTCTGGTGTATGCTCTGCGGAACCTATGGGCATGAGCATAATAGCTGCCCACGTGATGAAGAGTGGCACCAGGAGGACGAAGAATTCCGGTGTGCAGGATGTGGAGATCCAGAGCATGAGCTTCGAGATTGTCCGTGGGACGAAAACCGGATGATCTTGGATGGCCGAGCCCAGAAGTGGATAGAAGAAGCCAGGGAAGTGGAGCAGAAGAGCCTGCTGGAAGTACGTTCGCAGGTGCCCATTGTTCCTGAGCAGGAGCCGAAGGGTAGAGAACCCTTTGTGATGAAGATGGCAACAGCACCCCCGTGCTGGAAGTGTCGGCGGCAGGGACACTTGGCCCATGAGTGTCCCTGGGAAGATGCAGTGGCACTGTTATGCCCCGAAGAGGTCCCAGTGAAGAAGAATCCTTGCCCGCAGAGGACGGATGTGGATGACTGGGAGGTGAAGATGCCGCGCTATGAGGAAGAGCGTGAAGACCCAGTGGCAAAGAAGTCTAGGATCTCCCCATGCTGGAAGAGTCCACGACCTGGATACCCGGAGATGTCAGCAGAAGAGATGGAGTACGCTGAAGAAGGAAATTGTCGACTGCTGCAGGAGTCTGTGGAGAAGAGTCCAGATTCTTGTAAAATGTCGGCAGAGACCCGGGAAGAAGAGGATTCCCTGGAGGAATCGACTATTGGGTGGTGGTTAGTGCCACACCCTGAATGCAGAGAACATGCCCCAGACCAGTTGGAAGAAGAGTGGGTGGCTGCGGCACCCTAAGAAGAAAATTCCCCATGGTGGCCCATCGTGAGTGCCACTTCCGAGTTGCCACTCCCACAGAGGATCCGCAGACTGAAGTCAGGAGGTACGAAGATGGAGAGCCCGGAGCCAGTGGAGAAGGAATGTGGGGTCATGGTCGGTCCCGGCTGGGCCCTTGAACAGATCCTCACTGGAGGGACCAAAGAATACCCTGACCCACGGACGATAGAGATGGAAGAAGACTTTGTAGGGACTACAAAGGAAAAAGGGGGGGGAAATGTGGAAGGCTGTGCTGGGATCACGTGTTTGATCCCAGCATCAGCAGAGGTGCAGGGGCAGGCAGAGGGGATGTGTCCTCTGCGGGACATATCCATTGCCGGTGCTGGGACAGTGATGTACCTAGCGTCGGTGCAGACGCCGCGGACACCTGGTGAAGGGACCGCCTTGTACCCTTTCACCAGTGCCAGCGGTACTTTGGCGCTGGGAGAAGCTTGGCTCCGGGCGCAAGCTCAGCGGAGCTTGGCGGCCGGCAGCCAAGAAGCGGCGGGTAGCTGGCGCTGGGACAGAGTACCTGCTCCCAGCGCCGGTCAGGCGTTGGGTGCAGCGTTCCTTGCGGCGGGTGTTTGGCTCTGGCCGCGAGCCAAACCTGGCTCGCGGGCCAGCAGCCAATCAGAGGCGGACGTGCCGCATCATAGCCCCGCCCACTTGCGCCATCTTGTATTAGACGGCGCCGAGCGGGAAAAGTCAGTTCGGTGGCAGAGAGGGAGGAGAGAAGACCTCCCGAAGAGCAGAAGATCGGCGCGTCAACAGGGGCGGCAGCCGCGGAAGAGGCCAGAAGATGCCGCTGTCAAGAAAGAAGACAGGCGGTGCCGGCTGGAAGAAGAAAGGATGAGGCGGCGCCGCTGGCCAGGACGGGCCAGCGGCCGAAGAATGCGGCTGAGGACCGGAGAGGACTGCGGGGGTGGGAAGTAAAGAGCTACACGAAGTTCCCCCCCGTAGCCTCTTCCAACGTAGCAGGTAGGCCCTCCGTGAGGCCCACCATATACCCCCCAGGGTTGTCGGGCGCTAGGCCCGTGGAGCATTATCGGACACTAGGCCTGTGGGTAATTAGTCGGGCACAAGGCCCGGGGCACAGTAGCGGGCATTACACCCCATAAAAGGAATTCCCTTTAAGTAGGTGTAAGTGGCCTGGGTACTAGGCCCAGGTCACTATTCAATAAAATAGGCGGGCAGCTGCCCGAGCCACCCACCATGTAAAGTGGTCTGGGCATTAGGCCCAGGCCACTACCAGAGCCCATCGTTAGGCAGGCCCCTAGGCCTGAGCTGGAAAATAGAGACGGGACTCTGGGCAGTAGGCCCAAGTCCCTTGAGTACGCTGCAGTAGGCAGGCATAAGCCCTGAGCCACTGGTAAGACCCTGGGCGTTAGGCCCAGGGCCCTGAGCCCATTAGGTAGCCCTGCATAGATGATCAGAGGTGTGAGCAGTGGTGGAGAGCTGTACGGCTCCCAAAAATAAGGTAGAGTTTCTCCAGTCACTGGGAAGAGGAGCTGGCCAGCTCTGGATAGGTAGCAGACATTTAAAGGGACAGCACCGTGTTTTACTCTTGTATATTTAGTCTGTGATTGGTGTTCCGTGCAGGGCAAAAGTTTAGTTGTTGTTATATCTGTCGCACTACACACACTGTAGGTTGAGGGTGATGCCATTTTAGTATGTGTAGTTGCTTGACATAGGTTTAGGCCCTGCACGGCTGTGTTGTGTATCTCCTTACAGGGACCTGTAGGCGAGTGAGCGGACGAAGAGCAAGAGTGGACACGGTGAGGAATATCTGTGTGTACTGGCTCTCCCTGTTTGTCACTATCTATCTCTCCTTCCTTCTGGGCGGACAGTGAACCTTGCAACCCGGGGCAAGGACGGATCTTCACCTGGTGCGTGAGTACCGATAGGTGAAAATTCGGGATCTGAGGCCAAAAGTGCCGATAATGATCTTCACTTAAAACCTGAATTTATCCCCCGGTTCGGTAGGGCGCGTCGGTCGACGTGAGGAAGGACGGTACTCACCTCGTCTCCTTCCCCTTAGGTCATTGTGTCCGTGTTCTATTTGGAGGTTCCAGGACCGTCTGCTCAACACACGGCCTGAAGGTGAGAGGGTGCGACGCAAGGTAAGGAACAGACGTACACCTGCACGGCAGCAGGCACTGCACCACACCCTCCCCTCACACCTCCACTATGAAAAAACAGTCTAAGGCTTTTCTCAACGCTTTGGTGGGTGTGTGGTAATGAAATAGTTTAAATAATAGAGCAAAGCATTTTTTTTTTATTTCTTTTTTGCTGAATGACTGCAGGTCCAAGAAAGCCCTTTCATGCATAAACTGTTACGGTAGAACTACAAGCTAGGAATGTATGGCAGAAGGACCCCACGCTGCTTGGTATCACCAGTCTTAGCTGTCATAACCTAGTGCTGGTTGCAGCCTGTTCCGTGGAATCCCCATCTGTTTGTCCTGCTGATTTTGCAGTTACCAACTTGGAGGATCTGAATTAAGAAGCCCTGATAGGCGTACTGCTTCGCTCACCAATAAAATTAGATGTGAAAGTGTAGAGATTAAAGTTACCATTATGGGACTTCACATCTAATTACTTTGGGTAAAAGAATGGGTAGCATGTTGCGCAGAGACCAGCCCTTGCTTGGGCACCGATGCACACAGATTTGCATATCAGGGACTACTTTGTGACAACCAATTTCATTAGTAGAACATTCAACAGAGAGGAAATGGGTCCCAGTAAAACTACTACCCAGATAAGAAGCCTTATATTTGAAAATTGGGATGGGGTAACTTGAATGCAGTGTTTGTAAATCTGCATCAGTTATAACACAATGGGGAAAATATCGTTTTCCTATAAGTCACCCATTTGTTTTATTATTCCCTTTTGTTAACTTAACTTAAACCTAGAAATAACACACTGACACATGTATATGGAATTAAAAGAGGTCACAGCCAGAATTTATTGATCAAATTGAAATTTTAGAATAGGTGGCAAGAAGAAAGCAGTGCTCCGAGGCCACAGCCCAAAGGATACCAATACTAATAAAAGGGGCGGATCCCCGCCCTGCACAGACTGACCTGGGGCAGTACCATCCTCCCCTAATTGGCGCAGCATTGGTCCCTCCCTTGGAACAATGACCGTGTCCCCCCTTTAGGCGGTGACAAACTGGCCGCTCTCAAAGGAAGAATGCTACCACAGGCACTCCTGCGCTAATAATAGGCCGCCCATGAGCACTGCTTCCCGCCAGGCTGCACCTCTACCTGTTGGAAGCAAACACAGACAAATACACAATCCAACAACAGAAAAATTTACACAAACCATCTTACACGGGTGGGTGGGTGGGGTTGAAATAAAACTGGAGAGGAAGATGGCTCCCTTCACCAGGCTATTTATATGGGACCTCTAAGCCCTCCCCTAAATCCTACCATAGGCTTATACTCCTCAAATGACCAATAACTAACCGCACCCCCCCTCCAGCTTTTTCCCCTTAACTTACCTAACAAAATTACATAGCAAACAGGATGCTTATCTATCCTCAAACTTATTCAAGTATTCGGATGCATAAAATGCAGCAGGCAGCCTATTACCAGGCACATTTTTAATGCACCCAACTTTGCTCAGAATAAACTCTATCCTTGTTACAATTGTTTGCTGCACTTCAAAATTACGCAAAATGACAACTCCACCTTTACAGGAGTTGATATAATTATCATATTTAGGGGTCTATTTACTAAGCCATGTTAGGAGACAGAGGGCCTGATTCAGACCCGGTCGCAAGCGCTGAGCGCTCGCAACCAGGTCGATGGTGGCCCAGAGTGCATGCGCACGACGGAGCCGGCTCCGTCATGCGCATGCGCGAGACCCGGATAGCGATGGGCAAACCATCGCTCCGGGTCTCGCACCAAAGGGGGCATGCTGTCACTCAACATCGACAGCACGCCCCCTTTGGTGGGCGGGCCGGGGGGGGTGACTGCCCAAACGGAGGCGTTTCCATGTGAACGCCTACCGTTTGGGGCCGGCCCCACTGACATCACAAGTGATGTCAGTGGAGAGATTCCGGCTCTGTTAGAGCCGAAATCTCTCTGGGGCTTGTGGCAACGAGACCCTACCACAAGGGTCTCGTCGCAAGCCCGATGGTCGCGATGGTCTTGACCATCGCGACCATCTTCCTGGCCGCTCGCTATAGCTGTGGGTGGTCACCCACAGCTATGCGAGTGGCCAGGAGGCCGTTCTAAAAAAAAAAAAAAAGCCGGCCCTGATTCAGAGCGACTGGCTCTGAATCAGGGCCAGAGTGAAAAGTGATAATACAGTGTAATGGTGCCAGGCAATCAGCTCCCAACTGTCATTTTTCAAACACAGCCTGTGAGAAGACAGTTGGGAGCTGATTGGCTGGCACCTTATCACTTATCACTTTTCACCCTGTCTCCTAACACTGCTTAGTAAATAGACCCCTTAGACTGTAATGGCAATTTTTGCAAATACATTACTTGGTCCAATAGGAACCAGCAAAGTACGGACATTATGCTGCCATTGAATATTCATCAAGAAGAGTTTTTTTTTGCCATGTTAGCCTGGCATGATAATTTTCGGTACATCATTAGGCAGCAATGCATAATGATAGATACCATTGGCCCACTGCTACCAATGATAAATTGCCCCTAAATCTCCAATTCAAATGAGGCATTACCCTGTATATGGAAGGTGTGAAGAGTTGTCGGATTTGGCTCTGAATGATGGCAGCTAGAAGTACAGTAGATTGAAGCTCACAGTTATCATGAACCTGTGCATATCTATGTCTTTCTGCAGACACCAGGGCTAATTGGTGTTGATATGTGTGTGCGATTTAGTGGTGCTATGCAGCGTTATATAGCAACACCAGCAGGATTCCAGATACACTAAACAGTCCAGGTGCTTAATCAGGTGTCAGGTTAAAGTGTAGTCGTAGTTAGAGGAACAACCGTACTGACAGTTAGGGGTGGTGCAGCCAGTGCCATCGCACAGAACACGTGCCGCCCACCTCATTTTCTCTGTCTCTGCTGGCTCTGGGCGGCCGCTACTTAAAGTGTGATGTGCAGCTGCGGCACCCAGCAATGTACAGGAGCTGAGGACAGTCAGCCAAAGCCTCCCCCACGTGACACTGTGACTCCCAAGTCCCAGTGCCAGCAACCTAAAGCCCTGGCTGCATCTATTGGGACGGGAGAGAGACGTCATGACCTCTCCGCGCCCAAGGCTTCCTCAGTTCCTTCAGTGAAGTCACTCTGAGGAGCTGCTGCCATTGGGTGGGTCGGGCAGAGAGCGTTGTGCTGCGCAGCACTGTGTGGCACTGGACTGAACCTGCCAGGTGATGTCACCCTCTACCCTAATGTGTAAGTGGAGGCTGGGCTGAGTTTTGTACTGTTTGGCATAATGTGTAAGGGGGAGCTGGGCTTTGTACTGTGTGGCATAATGTATAGGGGGGCTGGGCTGGGCTTTGTACTGTGTGGCATAATGTGTAAGGGGGGCTAGGCTGGGCTTTGTACTGTGTGGCATAATTTGTAAGATTGGGCTGAGCTTTGTACTGTGTGGCATAATGTGTAAGTGGGGAGCTGGGCTTTGTACTGTGTGGCATAATGTGTAAGAGGGAGCTGGGCTTTGTACTGTGTGGCATAATGTGTACAGGGGCTGGGCTGAGCTTTGTACTGTGTGGCATAATGTGTAAGTGGGGAGCTGGGCTTTGTACTGTGTGGCATAATGAGTAAGTGAGGGCTCGGCTGGGCTTTGTACTGTGTGGCATAATGTGTAAAGGGGAGGCTGGGCTTTGTACTGTGTAGCATAATGTGTAAGGGGGGGCTGGGTTTGTACTGTGTGGCATAATGTGTAAGAGGAGGCTGGGCTGGGCTTTGTACTGTGTGGCATAATGTGTAAGGGAGGGCTGGGCTTTGTTTTGTGTGGCATAATGTGTAAGGGGAGCTTGGCTTTGTACTGTGTGGCATAATGTGTAAGGGAGGGCTGGGCTTTGTACTGTGTGGCATAATGTGTAAGTGGGGGCTGGGCTGGGCTTTGTACTGTGTGGCATAATGTGTAAGGGGAGGGCTGGGATTTGTACTGTGTGGCATAATGTTTAAGGGGGGGCTGGGCTTTGTACTGTGTTGCATAATGTGTGTGAAGGTCTGGGTTTGTTGTGGACCCAGTGTGGTGACAGGAGCAGACAAAGAAGCAGATTTAAATAAAAAGGTGGAGTTTTTAATAAGTGATTTAGCAGACATGGGAATGGCAAAAGAAAAAGTCCAGGCTTAGCACTAAAGTGCACTTGATAACCGTGGTGAAGCAAATGGGAGAATGTCCAGATAGTGACAGGCAGGAAATGTCCATTATGCAGGTTTGGTGAGCTGTAATGAAGTGCAGGCAGATGTAATGAAGTCCAGCTGGGAGTTAGAGTGTGAGGCAAGGTGCAGGGAAACAGCAGATTCAGGTACTCAGGCAGGGGAAAGGTAAATGGAGGGTGTAGGGCAGTGTTGGCTAACCTTGACACTCCAGCTGTTATGGAACTACATAACCCAGCATGCACTGCTACAGTTTTACTATTAGGGCATGCTAAAACTGTGGCAGGGCATGCTGGGATATATAGTTCCACAACAGCTGGAGTGTCAAGGTTAGCCAACACTGGTGTAGGGTGAGTCCAGCAGGTTTGGAGCAGGCAAGGTAACAGGCTAGTAGCGCTTCCAGGCAGACAAGTAAGGCACAGGTACTCTCAGCCGCAGCTGAGAAACATGTTGCACTGGCAATGAATGAAGGCTCTGGACCTTCCTAAATAATACCAGGTGCCGCGCTGTAACTGGCTGGAAAGAGCACATGACCCATCAGGATTGGACAGCTTGAACCACATGACCTGAGGCAAGATGGCGGCGCCCATGCCAAATGGAATGAAAACACCACCAGGCCTCAGTGACAATGTGCCCACACATAAGCACGCGCAGCCAATGCCCCTCGCCAAACACCAGCACTGCTGCCAGAGACCCCTCGCCACAATGACCTCACAGGTAATGCCCGGTGACCACCATGCCGAGAAACCCTGGCCATGACAGTACCACCCCCCCCCTTATGGGTGTCCTCAGGACACTCACCAGGTTTCTCCGGATGGGCATCATTGATCCTTTTGATGAGTGCAGGAGCATGGATATCACGGGCATCAGTACAACAACGCTCCTCTGGAACGTAACCCCTCCAATCCAAGAGGTACTGCAGATGTCCTCTGCGGATACGAGAGTCCAAGACTTGGGAAACCTCAAACTAAACGCCTCTTTCAGTCTGGACATGGGGAGAAGCAGGCAGGACACTGTGGAACTTATTCAACACTAGGACTTTAAGCAGGGAGATATGAAAGGAGTTGGGAATTTTCAGGTAAGGGGGCAACTGAAGGCAATAAGCCACGGGGTTAATAATTTCTATAATGGAGAAGGGCCCGAAGCGTGGAGCAAATTTCATAGATGGTACTCTGAGCCATAGGTTCCGGGTGGACAACCAGACTTGGTCTCTAACTTGCATACGTGGTACTATCCTACTCTTCTTGTCAGCTTGAAATTTGTAACGGGAGGACGCCTTCTCCAGGTCAGCACGAACTTGAGTCCAAATTGATGCAAATCTCTTTACAGTGTCTTCCACAGCTGGTACATCAAAGACGGGCAGGCTTTGAAATTGAGGAACCCGAGGATGAAGACCATAGACCACTTGGAATGGGGTTTGGTTCATGGAAGAGTGGTAGGAGGCATTATGCACAAATTCAGTCGATGGCAGCAATACAGACCAATTGTCTTGGGAAGATGTCATGAAAATCCTCAGGAAGGTCTCAAGGTCTTGATTAACCCTCTCAGTGGAACCATTGCTTTGTGGGTGATAAGCCGTAGAAAAATTTAGCTTTACTTGCAATACTGAACATAAGGCTCTCCAAAATTTTGCTGTAAACTGAACACCACGGTCAGAGACTATCTCGGCAGGAAGACCATGGAGACGGAATATATGTTGTACAAACAAATGAGCTAGGTCAGGAGCAGAAGGCAATTTCTTTAGTGGTATGTAATAGACCATTTTTGAGAATCGGTCTACTATGACCCAGATGGTAGTGAACCCTTGAGAATTCGGCAGATCCGTGACGAAGTCCATGGAGAGATGCGTCCATGGATGTGATGGAATAGGTAGAGGCAACAACTCACCGAAGCCTGACGTGAAGACTTATGCTGAGCACACAAGGAGCATGAAGAAATAAAATACGACACGTCCGCTTTCATGGATGGCCACCAATAGCCTCTCTTCAGAAATTCCAGGGTCTTCCAGGTACCTGAGTGACCTGCAAAGCGAGAGGAATGAGCCCAAGTGAGGAGCTGCTTCCTTAACTCTGGGGCCACAAAGGACTTCCCAGTGGGAAGCTGTACTTGTAGGGTGGTGAATACTCTTGATTCTCCGCTTTTTGTCATCACAGAGGAGAGATCTGGACAGAGCATTTGCCTTTTGATTAAGGTCTCCAGACTGGAAGGTCAGGGTGAACTGGAACCGAGCAAAAAATATTGCCCACGCACTGGAGATTCTTGAGGAATAGGAGGTTTCTATGATCTGTGAAAACAGTGAAGGGGAACTTAGCCCCTTCCAGTAGGTATCTCCATTCTTTTAATGCCAATTTCACTGCCAGGAGTTCTTGTTCACCTATGGCATAATTCGTTTCGGCAGGCGAGAATTTCTTGTAGAAAAACCCACCAGGATGAACTCGATTATCCTCATAATGCTGGGAAAGAACTGCACCCACGGCCTCTGAAGACGCATCCTCTTCCAATAGAAAAGGCCTCTCCAAATCTGGTTGACGTAAGACTGGAGCAGAAATAAACGCCTGTTTTGAAAGCTGGAAGGCAGTCTCTGCCTCAGGTGACCATAGGGCAGGATTAGCGTCTTTACGGGTCAGAGTGGTGATGGGTGCCAATAATGAGGAGAATCCTTTAATAAAACTTCTATAGTAGTTGGTGAACCTAAGCACTCTCTGGATGGCTTTCAAGGTTTGAAGTCGGGACCAATCCAAAATTGCCTGCACCTTCTTGGGATCCATTTCAAGACTGGAGCCGGAAATTACATAACCAAGGAATGGCACACTGGGTACTCCAAAGACACATTTCTCCAATTTGCAGTAAAGGTGGTTCTTTTTTAGACGGGATAATACTTCCTTTACATGTTTATGATGTTTCTCTATAGAAGACGAAAAAATCAGTATATCATCCAGGTAAACTACAACCGAGATATAGAACAAGTCCCGGAAAATTTCATTAACAAAGCCCTGAAACACGGCAGGGGCATTGCACAACCCAAAGGGCATCACAAGGTATTCAAAATGTCCATCTCTAGTATTAAAGGCGGTCTTCCATTCATCACCAGCACGAATACAGATGAGATTATACGCCCCTCTTAGATCCAATTTTGAGAATATGATGGACCCCTTAACTCTTTCGAACAACTCTGTGATCAGTGGAAGAGGATATCGATTCTTGACCGTTATATCATTAAGGCCCCTGTAGTCTATACAAGGCCTCAGGCCACCAAAGAAGCCAGCTCCAGCAGGAGAGGTGGAAGGACGAATAAATTATTTCGCTAGGTTGTCCTGGATGTATTCAGACATGAGTCTCAGGCAAGGATAGAGGATAGGTGCGACCACGAGGTGGCATCTTGTCAGGCATCAGCTCCATTGGACAATCCCATTCTCTGTGGGGAGGTAAGACATTCGCCTGTTGTTTGGAAAAAACATCAGAGAACATCTGGTACTCATTGGGAATAGCTGGACACATTGATGAAACTGTCTTTCTTACAGGTCGTATCCTGGGAAGACAGGATTTCTGACAGTCAGTTCCCCATGAAAGAATCTGCATAGAACACCAGTCTATCCTGGGATTATGCTGGCATAACGAGGGTAGTCCTAAAATGATTTCTTGGGAAGCCTCAGGTATCACTAAGAACTTTAAAGACTCAGAGTGGAGTGCCCCCACATGGACTAATACTAGTTGAGTCTCCTTGATGACTACTCCTTTAGCTAGAGGCCGTCCATCTACAGAGGTCAGGGAAATTGCGTGTTTGAGAGATGAAAAGGAATCTGTAGTTTATCAACTAGACTAGAAGTCATGAAGTTTCCGGCTGCTCCAGAATCCAACAGGGAAGAAACGAAAACAGGCTTAGGCTTAAGATCCAAAGCTTGGGAAATTTTTAAATCTTTAGTATTAGGGGACGGACTCATAACTCCTAACTTGATGTCCCCAGGGTCAGCTAGGAATGAGCGTTTCCCGATTTACGGGAGCAGGAGGCCACCAAGTGACCCGAATCTCTACAGTATAGACAGAGGTTCTTTAGCATCCTTCTCTGACGTTCCTCCTTGGAGAGATGGGTTTGGTTCACCTACATAGGCTCCTCATCTATGGGAGGATGGGGTGGACGGGTAGGCAAGGGAGGAGAAAATGACTTTGCCGGTCAGTTCTGTGCTTTTCAGCCTGACGTTCTCTGAAGCGTAAGCGAATTTTATTGCAGAGTGAGATCAACTCATTTAAATTAGTGGGAAGCTCACGGGTGATCAGATCATCTTTTAGCCGGTCCGAAAGGCCATGCCAAAAGGCTGAGGTGAGGGCCTCCTCATTCCATTTAAGCTCTGATGCCAAAATTTGAAACTGTACGGCATATTGGCTGACAGGACGGGTTCCTTGTCTCAGGGTCATGATGCTGGACGATGCTGACACAGTGCGTCCAGGTTCGGCGAAAATCCTCCTGATTGATGACACAAAGTCTGCATAGTTATCCAGCAGCGAGTCTGAATGCTCCCAGAGTGGGGAGGCCCAATCCAAAGCTGGGCCGGACAACAAAGACACAATGTATGCCACTTTAGTTCTAGCAGTGGGAAAGTTATCAGGCTGTAAGTTAAAGTGTATGTCACACTGATTTAAGAAACCACAACAGTGCTTAGGATTGCCGTCAAATTTGCTTGGCATAGGTAGGTGTAAACGAGGGGATACCCTGGTCCCTGTATTGCAAGGTACAGGAGGAGGTGTAGTTGCTGATACCCATAGCATACCCATAGCATAGCAGAGCAGTGGGTGTGCAGGAGGAGAACTGATGCCTTCCGCATGTGCACAGTATCTGTTCTCTGGTGTACTGACAGCCTGGGGGCTGCCCAGCATCTCGGAGAATGATAGGCATGCCCCCAAAATGACAGAAACGTGGAAAGCTGCGAGGCTCCGCCCCGTTTTCAGTTTACCTCGGCCCTTTTCTGGAAGCCACGCCTTTTTCATCTTTGCAATGTTGGGAGGTATGCATAATGTGTAAGGGGCATTACTACTGTGTGGCGTAATGTGAGGTTTACTACTACAATTTAGCATAACGTGCATAAGGACACTACTATGTAGTGAAATGTGATTAAGAGGCATTACTTGTGGCATAGGGGTCTATTTACTAAGCAGTGTTAGGAGACAGAGTGAAAAGTGATAAGAAAGTGATAAGGTGCTAGCCACTCAGCTCCCAACTGTCATTTTTTAAACACAGCCTGTAAGATGACAGTTGGGAGCTGATTCGCTGGCACCTTATCACTTTCTTATCAATTTTCACTCTGTCTCCTAACACTGCTTAGTAAATAGATCCCATAATGTGAATTGGGGGTACTATAGTGTGGCCATGCCCTTTCCCTTACAAGGCAATGCCCCTTTTTTGGCCGTTGTGCCTGCAGCATGCACTGTCCCTGTTAAGATTGGGGGGGGGGGCACCAAAATGGCACAGGGCACCAAAATGTCTCGTTACGGCTCTGCTCAGTTACACACCTGTTAATCTGGATGGAGCAGAGCTTGAGTAGAACATATAGAGCACCGTTTGGTGATGTATGAAGGTAGTGGTGCAGGTATATTCAGGATACACAGGCCATATACAGGATAGACGGGTCTATTTACTAAGCCTTAGATGGAGATAAAGTAAATGGAGATAAGGTGCCAGTCAACCGGCTCCTAACTGTAATTTTTCAAACAGCCTGTGACATGGCAGTTAGGGGCTGATTGGCTAGTACCTTATCTCCATTGACCCCAATGTGACAGGGTCTCTGGAGCTAAGTGGAATATGTCCGTGTCCCACTGTGGTGCTCATACACAGTGATAAGATGGTGCCACGCATGCAGAGATAAAATGGCAGCTACCTTGGTAAAGTCGAATGTTTCATGTAAGGGGCATTCATGGAGGCAGTGCAGTATCGCACTCCGTAGTTCAACAATTGATAAGAAATAAAGAACCAATGCCACACTTGCGCCAATCTGCCAGCCGGTACTATGCTCATATTCTAGATGTACTGTTGACTAAGAGATGACCATGAATTACAAATCCTGACTCCTGACTGAGAAAACTTACCAATGGTCCTTCGTAGCTATGGGATATTGCAAAAATGTGTCTGAAATCGAATCTTTCTAGGAAACCTTAACACATGCACTATTTTCTTTTGCAACTTTTCCTTTGGTTTATATAATGGACAAACTATACCCTCTGGACTATTTCTCTAAAAATATGCCACTTCCAAACTGCACAGTAGCCCTGCCCTTGGTAATGTCATTAGTTCTAAGCACACGTGCTAACTTTTTATATACCTTCTCCGGGAGAGTCCTGGAGCAAGCAAGCTTTGTCTGATGGGTGTAAGGGCGTGGCACTGCATTCTCTTCAATGTGACCCCTTCCCCTGCTGTTCAAAGCCCTAGATCATGACATTTTACAGCAGGGGGAGAATCACATCACCCAACTTCCAAGCTGCCCACTTTAGTTTCGAAGTTGGCGGCATTGGGAAACTGGTCAACTCTGTTTGGAGGCCATTAGGGCCACACCTCTCCAAGTTTGGAACTCTTCTGCCCCTTCCCGGAGAATTGACAAGTATGGTTCCAGTCAAGGCTATAAAAGGCCTAGTTGACAAGCCAGCCCTTATATAGATGTTACCCTCTGTATCTGAGAGGTAAGTGCATTTAACTACAATTTAAAGGTGTGTTGGGCACATATGCTAATGTAGGACTTGCAGAGAATTCAGATACCTTGACAACAGGCTGCAAGCTTAAATGTCTTGATCAAGATATGAATCAATGCTTTTATTTGCTATATACACATAGATTGACAGTATATTATCAATCATTGTTAGCACAGATAGCTAAAGTCTTTCTGTTTTGCATACATATATGGCAATAATACTGCCACGCAGCTGGTACCATGTACAATAGGGTTTAAACCGATCTCGGGCATATTTCTATTCTGTCAAGTATGGCTCTAAGCTGCATTTTTTTGGTTCAGTCTACAAAATGGATGGTGATGTTAAAGTATATATATATATATACATATATATATATATATATATATATATATATATACACAAGTGGTACAACAGGTACAGGCACATATCTCCCACCCACAGAGCCCCACTCTGCTGTGAAAAGTGCAGAGTAAAGACCTCTTCAGAGCAGCACCGTGGGCAAATGCTTCTGCCACGCATGATCAGAAGAGGAGTTTAGGAGACAGACATGATAGGGTCCCTACCATCTGTAAACCCAGCAGCAACCTTGACACAACACTGCAGCTCTACTGGGTCAGATCAACAGAGGCAAAGTAGGAGAATGTAACAGATGTCATCATTTGCAGAAAGAAATACAGTAGATAAAGTACAGATGCTAATAATTTTAGAACATTCTCAACATTGTACAAATAGCATTTTTGAAATGGGAAAAACTGGTTGATGTTAAAGGTCAGAATCAAGTCGGCTCTCCTTACAGTAATTCCATTTTGATTAAACAAACACAGTTACAGTATTGCTTTTACCTCATTCTCCTGTTAAACATGTGAGCTCTGCACTGCTCTGACACTAAGGGCCATATTCAGTTAGAAGCAAAAAGTCGGTTGCCAGACTTTTCGCTGTCATCGCTGGTTTCAGGTGCGAAAAAGTATCGTGCACGTGGCCGCGTATGCCCGTATTCAATTGCAAATGTGCGTAAATGGGACCCGGCGAAACTGAAATCGGTGAAAAGTTTTGTCAGTTTTGGGGAAATCAGGCTGACACCCCCCTAAAGATGCTCTGACATGGGGGTTCACTATTGGTATCCCTGAATAGGTCTGCTAAAGATATTTGGGGTTTTTAAATGGTCTCAATAGGTGCTATTTAGCGTCTTTGAGCAAGTGGTGAAGAATAGCATTTTGCTACTTTTTTTGGGGGGAAATAAGTAGTCCCATCAAATTTGGGGTACATGAAAATGAGTGCAAGCATATTTTAAAGTTGCTAAAGACAAGCATTAAAAAGCGCCAAAAAAGCACCTTCAGCTAACATCTGCAATCCAAAAAAACCTCCCCCATACTTCCAGACCCCCCCACTAAAGGCTATTTCGCTTGTTTTTTTATTTTGTACCCCCACTTTGATTTTTTTTGCCTACTTTTTCAAAGTGCTTTTTTAGGGATATCTTTTGTGTTTTTTAGCGTCAAGGGGTGTAAATAGGGTTTAGGGGGGTTGCCACAATTTTGCACCCCAAAACCCCGATTCTGCACTTTTTTCCGACAGGTATCCACTGGTGAAACTATTCCGCTGGCTACAATGTGGAAACTTTTCACACCGGTGAAAAGTCGGAACAATTGAATACGGTGATAAGTTGAAACTGGTGAAAATGACGTCATCGGCGAAAAAGTATCGCGGAAACTGACTTTTCGCTTCTAATTGAATACGGCCCTTTCAATGAAGTTGGGTTATGAATGAGGCGAATGGGAGACGCATGGTCTCAGAAATGGGCGAGGAGTGGAGGTGGCTTAGCACATCTATAGAGATGATTCATCTTATGAGCGTGTTATGGTAGTGTCATGGGTGTGCTTATACAGGCGCACAACCGCTCTTATAGTCGGACAGAATAACTACACCTACCATAGGGCTGGGGCAAGTTTCGATGGTGCATCTAAAGACGCAGCAATTGATATTGTACGGATGCCGACAGTGGGCGTCTCAGTCCTTGTACATTCAAATACATGGATGTACACCAGGGAAGTGCTTTGTAGCAGCATCTGCATAAAGTCATGGGTGACAGCCAATAGACGTGAAGATGGAAGCACCTGCATCTGACTCAGAATCAGTCTCGTTATCTCCCGCATTGACTATTACAATTGTTAGATGAGGAGCGCTCAGCTCACAACATTCCAACTGTGCTAAACTCTCTTTCCGAGTACACACTGGAGGATTGGCAGCTTCTGAAAACCAAAGATAGTTTGCACAAGGGGCTCCAAATTGCCTACATTTCTACTAGTTTTCAAAGAGACTTTGCTAAAAGCTAATTTGTACATTATCATTAAAATAATTATCCATCATTCTATTAATGCTTACTATATCAGCATTAGTCATGGTGGAGGTGTCAATAATTGTGGGTAATTCTTTTTAGCCTGATGTCATAATGTTTCACTATGGTGGCCTAAGTTAACTCATCCTCCTTACCAGTGGGTCTCTTGAAAAGGTCAGTTTTTTTCCTGGCAGCAGCATTTGCAGGAGAAACTGAAGTAGGTGACATCTTGTCATGTGCTACTGGAACTGACATCTTGCTCACAAGGAGCTCTTTGAATCTCTTAAGATCTATATCAGTTGGAAAGTCATTACATATGACTTAAACTTAGGATGAAGCAAGGTTGCCAAAATGTGCCAATCCAATTGCAATATGTTGCAAATCCTTTGCTCCTGGCAAAGCAAAAAAGAATGATCTTACTAGTCTTACGCTCATACTAGTTTCATCTCCTCCTTCAGCTTCTCTAGCTGCTTTTCCAGAAGTTTAATTTAAGAGTATGACCTGACTCAGACTAGCAATGTCTGAACTCACATCATTGGTTACAATTTTAAATAGTTTTAGCTTGCATAAATCGAAGAGTGTTCTCTACTGTGCTGGACTAAGGTAACATGCCCTCCTCCTCCCTATCACATGGCTTGATATGTATGCTTGAATGGCTTGTTGCTGTTCCTCCAGTCGCTGATGCATATAAATGGTATAATTCTACCTGTTAAAATTTACAGTAAAATTACACTGATACTTTTCAGGATGTGTTTGTGTATTACTCACAAGTGGTTCCATATAAGTGGCCATGAGAAACCTTATATGAAAATGGATTTTGTCCATAGGGATCACTGTGCCTTATAACCAATGCAGGGAAATGGAACTAAAGATACCATATGAATAACCCATCTTTTGGGGAAGGTTTCCACTTTTTGAGTATTGCCAGCCCAGGGCTGACCAGTTTGGGGCTGGAGAATGCTTTGGCAGGAAGACACGATGCTGTATCTCACTGCTATGACATTACCACACCAGCTGTTTCAACCCAGTGCTGGTTATAGGAAAATAGGAGTCCCTACATAGGTTTTTCTCAGATTTTCCTGAACCAGAACGGACTCAGTGGTCCTGAGCTGGTTATTATTTTGGGGGAAGTTCGGGAGCTTTTGAGGTTCACATTGTTTTGCCAATTTTTTTTACAATTTTTACCCTTTTATGAAAACCTATAGCACAGAGGCACTGCACAGATCACACTGATATGTGCAGTACTTCTGCTGAACATGATGCTAATGAGGGAGTCTATTTAAAACTTCTATTTTTACCTGAGTTTGCTCCATATACAATCGTATTTGCAAACACAATTCTTGCAAAAAGGTGTGTAATAAATGTGTTTCTGGAAGAATGATTGGTGATTGGTGATTTTCATGCTGCTCTTTTTTCATTGCTGCTAAAATATATTTGTTGCACAGATATATGCTGCTAAAAATTGATGCTGCTATATTTTGTGTTGTTACTTCTTATTTGTGTCGTAGTTTAATGTTGTTATTTATGAATCCATGTAATTGTGTTTTTAAACTAGTCGAATAAATATTTATCCTCTCACTGACTTCATGTCTTATTGGATATGCTGAAAGGTGTATGATCATTCATCTTGATAAGACCTAGTGCCATTCACTATACACACCTTTTTATTTAAATTCTTTAGCTGGAGTAGGTGTTACTCCTAAATGTATATGTGAGGCAGCAGGTTTTATTTTTACTGTGCAAAATAGGGTGTTTATCAATTTACTTTTTTGTCATAAACACAATTCTTGGTAAATCCCTGTGTTGTATTGCTGTCTATGGAAGTTCTTGTGAGTAGGTTTGATAGTGTATTGATTTCTATTTGTGTGTTCAGACATGTTTTGCAGATATAATCATTTTTTACACCCATGTTTACCTTTAGTAAATCTCAGTGATTGAAAATCAGGGGAAACTCTCATGCAATCTTGGCCAGACAAGAATTTTAGTAAATATACACACTATACTGTACAGGGAGTCAGAGATATTGCTACTATTTCAGGGAGTCTCTCTGACATTTAGGGAGAGTTGGCAAGCATCACTGTATGAGTGCAAAGGCATTTGAAAGCAAGGACCACATTTACTAGGTAACAAAAGTAGGGTGGCAAATTCCATATTAAAATGATAATCTTCTCTGCAGCAAGTGTACGGGCGTTCATCTGACTGTCCGTACATACAGCAAGATGCACCAATATATCTGCAGCATTTGCAGGAGAAATGGAAGCATTAGACATAATGTCATGTGTCACTGGAGCTGACAACTTGCTCACAAGGAGCTCTTTGAATCTCTTAAGATCTATATCAGTTGGAAAGTCATTAGATATAACTAAAAAATAGGATCAAGCGGTTGCCAAAATGTACTGATCCAATTGCAAGATAATTCAAATACTTAGCCCTGGCAAAGCGAAAAAAGAACTTGATCTAGTCCAACATACCTAGTGGAATCCCTTAGTTTCATCTCTCCCTTCATCTTCTCTAGCTGTTTTTCCAGAAGTTTAATTAAGGGTATGACCTGACTCAGAGTGGCAGTGTCTGAACTCACTTCATTGCTTACTATTTTAAATAGTTTCAGTAGCTTGCATAAAACAAAGAGTGTTCTCCACTGTGCTGGACTAAGGTAAAATGCCCTCCCTCTCCCTATCACATGGCTTGATAAGTATGTTTGGATGACTTTTTTGCTGTCTCTCCTGTCGCTAAAGCATATAAATGGTAGAATTCCACCTTGTTACTACCTCTTGCATCTGTAGGTGGCATGGCAAATTATACTGTTGTTGCAGCTGCTGCAATCTTCTACCTGCCGTTGCTGAATGCTGAAAATGCCTAGAAATTTTACAGGCCACAGTCAGCATGTACTGTACTCACCTGTCAGTTGTTAAGATATTCTGAACGACCAAGTTTATTGTGTGCACAAAACATGATACGTATTCAAAATCACCCAGTTGTAATGCTCATACAATGTTACTTGCATTATCGGAAATGACAAATCCTAAGGAGAGTTTTAGCAGGAAAAGCCATTTTGCTATACCATCCCCGAGTTTTTCCAACAGATTGACACCGATATGTCTCATTATGAATCCAGTGATACAGAGAATCGCCTGCCTGTGAATGCTGGCGTTGTGTGTTACATACTGCTGCTGAAGGTGATGCACCCAACCAGTGGACTGTCACTGCATCTTAAGTTTGTTCAGTACTGCTCGTCCACATACCTGTATTTAAGTTAATAGTTAGTACAATGGCATTTTCTAGGCAAAGAATCACTTTTTGTTTAACGTCCAGGTACAGGTGAAGAATTGCTGTTCTGGTAAAATGGAATCGAGATGGAAATGGTAGTGGGGACACATGACCTCAACTAATTGAGGTGATAAAACCAGATGCATTAATGGAGGATCCTGGATGCAGAAATACTGCTAATGTACAGATGTGTCCTCATAAATTGTTGCTGCAGTCATGCCAAACAGCCCGTCTTGGCGCGCCAGGTCCTGTATGAGTCTGCTTGTGCAAAGTGTCTTTTTTGCATCTTTTTCACCTGAAAATGTGTCTTAATCACAATGAGATGCAGCCAAGATGGACCACCAGGATTCTGCACTGATTATTATGATATGTGACACTTGTTTATCTGTGTGTGACTGAATCTGAGTCTGTATTCTCCACTCCACTCCTTTTTCCATTGTTCATAGCTGCAAACCCTCTCACAACCTCATCGAGAGAGCCGCAGCACGCATCATTGCCCTCCGGGGTCTCTGAGTCAGACAGAGGGACAGCACTTCAGGGAGAGGCCCTTGTGACAGGACGCACTGGACTAGAACGAGCCACCGCCGCGTCTTCATAGCTGGAGAGACTGTGCACAAAATGGTCTGGTGGGCGCACAGAATGGTTTGGACAGGATATTATAAACAAAAGGGGGGGCAGAATAACAGCAACAGTAGGATGGAAGGACAGGGAAGATACCAAAGAATATAGAGATAAGGAAAGGGAAATAGACAAAGGAATAAAATAGAGCAAAGACACAGGCAGGATAAACCAATTAAACAATGGATTACAAACGAATAAAAGCAGAGAGAATAAGGAGAGGTGAGAAGAGGACAGAAATGGAGGTTTAACCAAAGCAAAGTACAAAAAATACACAGCCAATTTAGAACACCACTTCCCTGGTCCAATGCCAAACGAAAACGAGATCCAGAAATTTCCAGAAACTGCCTATACAGCAAAAACACACCCACAAAACATCATATGACCCAGGGAATATCACTACTAAAATTATAACCCCTGTTTTGCCAGTGTAAACTGATCCACCTTCGGGGTTTATTTCCAGCCTGACATATAAAATGTCTTCTGTCACTCCTCTCCTGTCCACAGACAGATCTTCAAACTCGTTACTGCAGTCCGCATCTGACAAAGAAAAAAAAGTAAAAACACTCCTGGTGTAGTGCCTTCCTCACCAACCAATGCTTGCGCCACGCGGTAAGGGGTCAGGGTACCCAGTGGCTGTTACACTCGACTCCATGGAATTCACAGCTGATTGCCCTTTACTTCCATGTGGTACGGGATACAGTCTGGTCACGTGACTCGGTTGAGTGAATGAGCGCTAGGTACTTAGTGTGTTTGTTAGGGTCTGGATAGCATGCAGTATGTCACAACACGCTTCAACCTTTGACATTTGACTTTTCTCTCATCACCTATGACGCTACTAATTAAGTACATCTGCATGAATATTAATGTATGTATATTACTAGACCGCTAGTGCCTATTTACCAATTGCTAGGCATTCGATCCATCTGCTATCAATTTTATTTGCAATTGTGTTACCATCCAGGCATCTTAATCATGAGCTATTCGCATGTACATGTTTTTTACTCTATTAATATATTAAATTGATTTATTACTAATTGGAATTCAGTATTGTGAGATGAATAACAGGTTATCATAATTAGACCATACAGATTAACATCGTATTCTTAGGACTGACTACACCCAGAACACTTTAGGGGTGAGCGCAGTTATTTTGTATTATTGCCTTTATACCTATAAGAAGTAGTGGGCACTTCTTAATTACTTGCGGCTCACCCCATTATCTCTGGTGCGCCAGATTATTTTCATAATCTGATATGAATAATAGCCTAATTTCATGACGTTTAGTGAGAAAACCTTTGTGTATGTCTGTGTATTCTGCTCCCATATGGTGGCTGTCTAACATTGACTATTTTTTTAAACTACTATAAAATAATATTAAAATCATTTGCTAAGTCTCAGGATATAATTAATTCTTTGTTTAGTCTATGCGCTTTGTCCTTGCATTCCGTTAGCAAGAACTAGTATGAAAGAAATGTATGTAAGTCACTAATGCAGATTCTATGTTGTTTCACTTGCAGCAGGACCGATAAAATAAAAAGGTTGTCTGTATTCATAAAGCTGGAATTCGTGTGGTAAAGGAACATTAAAATATTATGTTTTCAGTATCCTTGCAAATTGATTTTTAGATAACACAGTAGCACAGTCAGAGATGCTTCTCTTTCAATCCAAGCAGGGCCATAACTAGGGGTTGGGCAGGATGGCACTGGTTCAGGGGGGACATCACCTTGCTCAGCCTGCCAACCCCAGGGGGTCCTGCATGACCAGGTCATGGAGGAATATGACCAGTGTTTTAGAACATTCCATTTCCTTCCAAATATTGGGCACAGGACCTTGGTGCCGCACTGGCTTCATGTTGCTTGGAGCTGTTGGATTCCACAAAGTAATAACCCCTCTTTATTGATTCAGCTTCAGGTCATGTCCCTCTCTCTACACTCTAACTCAAGTCATGCCCTACTTGCATTCTCTATACTGTCCCCCATGTTTGCATATATCCTAACAGGTCTTGCCCTTGAACCTCCTCTTCATCCTATCCTTTTACACCTCTCCTGTCCCCCCTCTTTACCATCCTTTCTGCCCAACACCCTTATCCTCCTGCCACTGTTACTGCACAGTCTTATCCCCCTCAGTTTCCCCTAAGGACCATTGTCCCACCTCCCCATTTTTAGGCAGGATCTTCAGTAATTTGCTCAATGTGACAAAACCAGTTGAATATGTACTTTTTATCCCCATGTCGCCCTAAAGTGCCTGCCCTAGCACACATTATAACTATCCATGTTCAATATGTTTGTTTTGTGAGCATGTCTCTGCTCACCCCCATACTGTGTTTGATTCAGACTTAATATTGGAATTTTAATGTTTTTTTTTTCATTTCCTACTGTTTACTTTTGCCAAAGTCTATATGTATTCTAGATTGTCAAATTATGTAGACCAGACTATTGTTTAACAGAAGCTATCTTTGTTTACCTAAACCACAGGAGATCTAGCTAGGTGTTCCACATCTAACCAGACAGGGTGACTCGCTGTTTCTGATTTAATCACTTTAATTAGGAAATGTGTATTTTATTTCTATGCCTTAACATCCTTAAGATGGGTACACACTAGGACGACGGATCGGCCGTCCTATCTGACGATTGGTAAGTGCATACACAATTAGCAATCATTGGCAAGATGTGCCATGACTGATGTCACAATTGGGCAGGCATTCACAAGTGCCCACCCATTTGAGTTGTCAGTCACCGGCGGTCTCTGCAGCAAGTGTACAGGTGGTACACACAGCATGATGCACAAATATATCTGCAGATATATTGGGCATCGGCAGTGCTGCACAGCCAACGCGATATGTTTGTGAACGACGTTGTTCACAGACATTTCGTCTGTACACACTGGCCAGAGCACACACAATAGCAAAACACACACCTACAGTCTGAGGCTATTCTGGGGGTATAAAGAGGAGCAATTCAGTGTTCAAGGGAGAACAGAGATGAGGATGGTGTAGGAAGTGATTGTTCTGCCAACTACCCGAGGGAGAAGGACTGCGAAGACCCTTGTTCCTCTTTATTTGGATAAGTTAACCCAGCTCTTGTGAATGTGTGCTTGCCAGTGATGGTGAAGCAGGGCCGCTGCCTTGCTAAGAGTCACTGATCCTTGGCTTAGAGGCTGGATGAATGTGTGTTCTGCAAACCCATATTATCTACACACTCTAAACAGCATGGAGGGCCAAGTTATAAGCAAAAATGATTATATGGATGATAGGGGGGAAGGGTGTCAAGTCCTTCACTTTGCCAGTGGAGCCAAGACCCCAAATTACGGCCCTGTTGGCCGGGTACCACCTTAATCCACCCTCATATGCTGCAAACACCTCTCATGGTGGAGTGTTTATGTCTTTGCTAGTGTAAAAATCTGGTTCAATAATAATCAATACAGATGTGTCCTTCCTCGTCTATCCTTCGTGCATTACAGTCGCGTTACACAGGGCTCAGGAGAGCTGCCAGCTCCTGAGCAACTCGGCCTGCGCCGGGTGTCTTTTTTACCACAAATGTGTCTTATTCACAATGTCATGCAAATACGATGAACAATCAGTAGACATGGGACTAGGGCTGTTTAACATAACTGCAGCAACAACGACGGAGGACACATCTGTATGTAAGCTACTTCAACTAAGCTCTATCACTTTGTATCTGTCATTTTGTAACTTCAACACTGGTGGCACTCGGAAAGGATGAGACATACACAAGTATGTAAACCAATGTTTCAATGCTCTATTTTGGCAGTTTTGGCAGGGTGCAAGTGATATATATTATATGTGTGTGTGTGTGTGTATATATATATATATATATATATATATGTATATATGTATACATATTAGAGATGTGCGCCGACCCCCGTGTTTTGGTTTTGGATCTGGATCTCCCCTGGTTTTGGATCTGGATTGGTTATGCCAAAACCTCACCTCCGTGTTTTGTTTTTCGGGTTTTGGATCTGGATTTTTTCTTACAAAATCAAAAAAACTGCTAAAATCACTTAAAAATGGGCCTTTTTTGATCCTACAGTATTAATAACCTCAATAACATTTATTTCCACTCATTTCCAGTCAATTTTTACCACCTCACAGCTCACAATATTGATTTGTTCATCTAGTTAAAGGGCCAAAAGGTTGCATTCAGCTTGCTGGCTCAAAATTGATTGATATAATTATTAATAGAGTTGAGGACTGTGCAAAGATGATGGTTGGGATACCATTGAGGATTGAAGAATTGATAGTTCATAGTTGGTGCAGCCCTTGGCTGTAAAATTGATAATAAATTAATAATAAAAAAATTCATTGGGTGCAGCCCCTGGCTGAATAATTAATAAAAAGAAATGCATTGGTGCAGCCCCTGGCTGTAAAATTGATAATAAATTAATTTAAAAACAAATCATTGGTTCCTAAACCAACCATAACATTAATTTAAAATGTCAGGCAGCAATGCCCCAACCAGCACATAATGGAAAGGAAAAAGGTGCAAGATGGAATAGTCCTTGGGCCCTCCCACCCAACCTTATGTTGTATACGAAACAGGACATTCACAGTTTAACAAACCAATCATTTCAGCGACAAGGACTGCCAATTGTGGCTGAAATTATTGATTTGTTTGAACCCCCATAACACAAGCTGCCAATGTGCATTGGACATGGAAATGAAAATGATCCCATACACAAATTGGCTTTACATTACAAGTTCTTGTCATCCTCATTCTCATCATCCCCATAAGTATGTACATCCTCTTCTTCACACAATATTAAATCATCTCCGCTGGAATCCACCATAGGCGCCTCTGTAATTTTTTTATGTAATTGTTGGTAGAGGTCTTCCTAGTGCAGTTTGTAATTAATTTTAATGAACATCATCTTTTCCACATTTTGAGGAAGTAATCTCCTACACCAATCACTGACAAGGTTGCCAGCTGCACTGAAAACTCTTTCGGAGTACACACTGGAGGGTGGGCAACTTAAGTAATGCAAAGCCAGTTTGTGTATGGGTCTCCAAATTGCTTCTTTTTCCTGCCAGTACTGAAAAGGTCTGTCTGACATGCCTATTAGGATGTTATCTCTAAAATAGTCCTCCACCATTCTGTAAATGGAGACCGTATCACACAAGGTAGAAGACATGTCACTAGTAGGCAGTTCTCTCAGGCCCGACCAGATGTAATTTTTTGGTGAACGATCTGCATGACCAGCAGGTATTCTGTAATGAAAATTTAGTTTTTTCCTGGCAGCTGCAGAAACTGAAGGAGGAGATGATGGCGTTGACGTGCGGCTGTAACTGACAATTTTTTGACCAACAGCTCTTTGCATAGTTTTAGATTTCGGTCTGTTGGAAAAAACTCACAAGGTAGGACTTAAACCTAGGATCCAGAATGGTCGCCAAAATATATTTTTCAGATTTCAATAGATTGACGACTCTTGGATCCTGGTGAAGTGAATCAGGAGCTTGATCCACCAGTCCAACATACCTTGCGCAATTGCTCAGTTTCAGTTCCTCCTTCAGTTTCTCCACCTGTTTTTGCAAAAGTCTGATGAGGGGAATGACCTGACTCATGCTGGCAGTGTCTGAACTAACTTCACGTGTGGCAAGTTCAAAGGGTTTGAGAACCTTGCACAACATGGAAATTATTCTCCACTGCACTTGAGTAAGGTGCATTCCTATGTCATAGGCCGTTGTATAGCCCTGGATGGCCTTTTGCTGTTCCTCCATCCACTGAAGTATATAGAGGGTAGATTTCCACCGAGTTACTACCTCTTGCTTCAGCTGATGGCAGGGCAAATTTAACAGTACCTGCTGGTCATGCAATCTTCGACAAGCATTTGCCGAATGTCTAAAATGTCCGGATATTTTGCGGGCCACCGAGAGCATCTCCTGCACGTCCCTGTCATTTTTTAAGAAATGTTGCACCCCAAAATTAATTGTGTGAGCAAAACATGGGATGTTTTGGAATTCGCCCACATGTAATGCTCTCACAATATTGGTGGCATTGTCCAAAATCACAAATCCTGAGGAGTGTCCAAGTGGGGTAAGCCATTTAGCAATGATTTCCCTGAGTTTTTCTAAGAGGTTCTCAGTGGTATGCCTCTTAGTGAAACCAGTTATACAAAGAGTAGCCTGCCTCTGTATCAGCTGTCTTTTGGTAGATGTTGCTGCTGCTGTTGCTGTTGTAGGCAATACGCCTACCCAATGGACTGTCATAGTCATGTAATCCTTAATTTGCCCTGTCCCACTTGTCCACATATCAGTGGTCAAGTGGACAGTGGGTACAACAGCATTTCTGGGGACATTAATAAGGTTTTTTTTATGTCTTTGTACAGACTTGGAATTGCTGTTCTAGTGAAGTGGAATCTAGAAGTGATCTGGTAGCGAGGACACAGGACCTCAAGTAACTGTTGAAAATCTACTGCAGTAATGGCGGATACTGGATGCACATTTAATTAATACCAGCATAGCTGTTATGGCGTCAGTAATCCGCTGTGCAACTGGGTGATTGCTGTCATACTTGTTTGCCCTTGCAAACGATTGTTTGACAGTTAATTGTTTTTTGGAGGATACTCTACAAGTAGTCTTCCTCCTGGTCCCCCTCTAGGATGAAGATCCACTCACAGCAACAGCAGCAGCAACAGGCGTAGTCATCAAGGATCCTTCTGAAGAATCACGTATAGGAGAGGAGTCAATCATGCTTCGAATAACAACATTGGATGCAGCAAGACTACTCCCGATTATGAATGAGGATTTGATGATGCAGGTTTTGGTGGTGGAGATCGAAGGCACTTGGATCCCATAGAGAGGGAGCAGGTAGGTGACACTGGACTTGTTACGTTTTGAGTTTTGGAACTTGGCAATATACACTTTGATATTTGATGAATGCGCTCCAAGTGACGTAACAAGGAGGAGGTTCCTAGGAGGATTAGGTCACTCCCTCTAATCACTCTTGCTTGGCAACGGTTACATATGGCTTGACAACTGTTGTCCGGATTGGGGTGGAAATAATTCCACACGTGAGAAGTGAATTTTTTTGTCTTTTGCCCCGGCATGACAACAATGGGCTTTGGCTTTTTCAATCCATGGGCAACAGCTTTTGCCTTACTTACACAAAGGACATCCTCGGAATCAACAACCTCATCACCAACATCTTCATTATCAACATCCTCATCATCCTCAGCACCTTCAACTACCAAAATATCCTTCTCCTCCATGTGCAATTCCACAGAAGGATCCTCAATGACTACGTCTGCAAGATGTTTACTGCCCTCCACCACATTTACAGAGGGCACACAAATGTTGGAACTTGGAGGATCCTCCAGTACACTAGTATTTAGGTCTGGCTCACACATGGCAACCCGAGGACACACTTGCACTCTCCTCTGGGATTTGTGATTTCGAGGGCACACAGTTGGTTTTTCCGGAGCTGTCTTACTCTTCTTAACTTTCAATTTTTTAATTGTACCACCACCACTACTACTACAAGCAGAAGGGCTATCAGAACCAGCAGTCAACATAAATAAAGGCCTTTCCTTGCCATTTCGTGTAGTGAATTGCATATTGCCATTTTTTTGTTTATCTAAAGGCAACTTGCCTTTCGATTTTTTTTCTTTACTACAGTAAAAGTAGCTTTACCATATCCTTGGCGTGACTTAAGCCCTGGGGCATGGGCCTTCATAGAGGACGAGGAAGTTGACTGCCTTGCATTATCATGATGACTGCTGGTGGAAGCTACAACATGTGGTTCTTGGCCTTGCTCTCCTGTCATGTGACAGCCCACCATATTTTCTGCGGTCTTGAAGCAGTGTCACAAGCACCAATAGTGTAGCCAAGGTGCTTTTACAAAAATTACACATGTGCAGTCGTGCGCACACATAAAAAAAGTAAACAAAAGACAGTATTTTTTTGTTTGCTTTTTTTCGGGTCCAGAGCTTGGACCCAGAGCACAGATTGATGACGACTGGAGTCGGCCAGCACTAGGTTGCATTGCTGTGTTTTGTATGGCTAAGCCTAACACGCACACACACACGCAGAAAAAAATTAGACAAAAAATACATTATTTGTTTTATTTTTTTTTCGGGTCCAGAACTTGGGCCCAGGGCACAGATTGATGACGACTGGAGTCGGGCAGCACTAGGTTGCGTTACTGTATCTTGTGTGGCTGAGTTTAACACGCACACACACACAGAAAAAAATGAGACAAGAGAAGACACTATTTGTTTTATTTTTTTTTCGGGTCCAGAACTTGGGTCCAGAGCACAGATTGATGACGACTGGAGTCGGGCAGCACTAGGTTGTGTTGCTGTATCTTGTGCGGCTAAGCCTAACACGCACACATAGAAAAAAAATAAAAAGACAATTTTTTTTCCCTGGTCCAGAACTTGGGCCCAGAAGGACGCAGCAGACAGCACAGCACCAGCCCAGATGGACCAGCACCAGCCAAGATGGACGCAGCTGACAGCACAGCTCCAGCCCAAATGGATCATCAAAATCAGCAGTCCAGCCAACATGGACAGAGTAGACAGCACAACAGTGACAGCAGCAGATGGATCAGCAGTGCACCAGCCCAGGACACAGCAGACAGCACAGCACCAGCACAGGTAAGTAGTACTACCAGCACAGGTAAGTAGCAGTACTTCTCCCAGCCCTACACTTCCCACCCTCCCTGTTAAGTCTCCACAGCCGGAGTAATATGGCGGCCGCCGCTGGATCCCTTATATACATAGAGACGAAAGCTCGCGAGCCGTGAGATTTCGTCCCTATGGTTTTGCCTCGGTTTGAGATCCGGGCTGGCGGGGGAACCGAACGCATATTCGGTTCTCGGCCCAGATCTCAAAATTTGGGTGGATCCGAACTGGCTCATAAAAATATATATATATATATATATATATATATACATTCCAAAGGTCCGGCACTCAAAATAGTATAGTTACTTAGCTGGTTGCCCCCACTGAACTGATGAGATATACGACTTTGTAAAGTGTGGCACTCCACGCAATGAACACACAGGAAACGGCTTGTAGAAAACGGTTAACGTTTCAATGCATCAGCAGCATTGAAATGCATCAGCAGCAGTTCTGACGAAAATGCTGATGCATTGAAACGTTAACCGTTTTCTACAGGTCGTTTTCTGTGTGTTCATTGCGTGGAGTGCAAAGTCGTATATATATATATATATATATATATATACTGTATATACATACATTCACCCCACCATCCATATGCTGCCATCATCTGAAGGTGGAAAATATTCATAATTCATAATAATATCAATATACTATTTAACCATTTATACCAACAAACTATCATATTACCAAATGGGAACAATTATTTCTCAGTTGTTCTTTATTTGTGTGGCATTATATTTTAATGAGGCATTATCTCAACTTGTAGCACAGTGTACATGGAAAGGGTTAAATGACAAGATGTGGTTTAGATCAGCTGGAGCTGAGGTCATTTCATTGTGAAATGCACTTGGTTTAGAAATGAGAGCTCTCCAGGTTTCCAGTTATGCCTTTGGGACAAATCACCGGGACATCTGGGCAAGCTTGTACAAGCCAAATGAAGTCTCAGAGTTCTATGGCCATGGTACCCTTCTCATGTACCGTATTAGAGAGAATCTGGACGTTCTCAAATAATATGTACTGTACATGTTATTCTTCGGGAGATGTTCGGATCATCATCTTTGGAAGGCGGTTTAGGTGCTCCACCCAAATAGAAGTGATAGGCAAATGCCAGAAGGATACAGTGAGAGCATATGTAGAAGAGATTAAGGGAGGGAGTCATGGATAGTGTGTCAACGAGAACTATTTTGGCAGCGTCCTATTCAATGAATAAATGCTTTCCAATTTCCCTTATGTAATATCTGGATTTTTCCTTTGTCACCTCATCTGTAAGGGCTGAGTTGGCACAAGTTGGACAAGTTATTGAAAGTTATTTTATAGCAAGCTTATGCAAGTTAACTAGGGTTAATCTCCAGCCTTTCAGATGAATCTGTGCTGATGGATATTTAGGAATCAGAATAGGATACATTTTCCATTTGGTTTTAACTATTTCATGTAAGAGAACAATGAAGAGGTAAATATTTCAATATTTCAATTAAGGAAAACTATTAAAAACATACCAGTAGATCAACGATGGAGGTGATAAGGCTGATATTTTTTTCACTGCAGTGATAAAAAAACCCTGCGCAGTGTAATTTATCAATAGAATGTCTGGCGCTCCGGCGGTGCTGGGTTAACTTACTGCTTTGTGGGGTCAGTATTTAGAGATATGCACATTTTCACTTACAATTTAAATAAAAGTTTAAACATAGATCAAAATGATTTAAAAAATGTAATAAAAATATTACAAACCTTAGACATGAAAAAAATGCTTTAGTCAAATAAAAGGCATTCTTTATGATTTAACTGCATGGACTATGTGGAAGCACCATACTTTTTGCACATAGCGAGGGCCACAGAAATGACACAAGGAAAAATGGACAGATGCTTTGCGTGTTAGTTCAGCAATTAACACTCCAATAAAAATATTACCAAAGGAATTGGTTTTGTCTATAATCATAAAATTCTAACAAAAAACATTAGTATTCTGTGTTTCCATAGGACAAGCTGGAGGAATATTTGGTTTAATGATGCAAATCTCAAGATGCATCCGAATTGGAGATCAGCAACATCCTGTTAGAACTGGAATCACTCAAAAACCACCAGTAGTATGTGGAGAACCCAGTGCCGGATTAAGGGCTACATGGGCCTGGGGCTGAAAATGTTCAAGGTCCTATAATGAGAAGGGGAGGAGCTGTGACCAGTGCTCTGTGGGTGTGGCCAGTGCCATGTGGGTGAGTACACCCCTACACTATCAGCCCCAAAGTCTCCTCAAATACATAAAAATATAAAAATTGCAACATTTTGTAAGGAAACTAGACATACGATAATATGTGTTATTTATGACTGTCTCTGTTCCCAGCTAGGCAGCGGTTCATTATTAGGCTGCCATGATGATGGGCCTATATTTATGTGGAGGCCTGGAGCTGGAGCTCCATCCATCTCATCATTAATCTGGCCCTGGGAGAACCACATGAGAAGGAACAACATGCAAATTAATAATAATAATAATAATCATTTTATTTATATAGGACTTTTCTCCTAAAGGACTCAAAGTGCTTTACATTTACAGTATAAAATACAAAATAAGCTTAAACAAGGGACATTAGTGAAATGCTTGGGTGAATAGGTGAGTCTTGAGTCTATTTTTGAAGGATTCTAGAGTGGAGGCCTCTCGAACTGTGCGGGGAAGTGAGTTCAAAAAGGTTGGAGCCACAAAATTGAAAGCTCGACCCCCAGACGAATTCCATGAGATTCTAGGTACCATTAATAGTCCTTCGTCAACGGATCGCAGTAATCGAGTGGGACAGTAGGGAATCAGAAGCTGCTTCAGGTACCCTGGGCCATGGTCATGAAGGGCTTTGTAAGTTATTAATCCACTCTTGAAAGCAATTCGCCATCTGACAGGCAGCCAGTGAAGGGAGTAGAGAATGGGTGTTATGTGGCTGGAACGGGGCTGTTTGGTTAATAGCCTGGCAGCTGTGTTTTGTACCATCTGCAAGCAGTGTAATTGTTTTGCAGGGAGACCAAGGTAGAGGGCGTTGCAGTAGTCTACGCGTGATTATATAAATGCATGTATGACTTTAGGCAGATCTTCTGAGGGAATTAAGTGCTTGATTCTGGCTATGTTCCTCAGATGAAATAATGAGGATTTGATTGTGGCTGATACCTGATGTTTAAGTGTCAAGCCACTATCCAGGACAACACCAAGATTCGCACATGTTTAGTGTTTTATAATTCTGAACCCCAAAGCATAAGTCCTGTTGGCTGGCTATGCTGTAGCCCTGTCCTGTGACCTATCATAAGAACCTCTGTTTTATCAGGGTTCAGTCACAGCCAACCGGCACTCATCCACTCCTGAAGCTCAGCTAGGCAGCCATTTAGGGTTGTTTTTGGATCCTTTGTACCTGGAGCAAAGGACAGGTACAGTTGTGTATCATCTGCATAACAGTGGTAGACCAGGCCATGACGTCTGATTATTTCACCCAATGGTAGCATGTATACTGCAAAAAGTATGGTAGTTAGTATAGAACCCTGTGGGACACCGCATGGAAGTGACACTGGTGATGAAGAGTTTACTCCAGAAGAAACTCTCTGGGACCTGCCAGTGAGAAATGATTTGAACCATCTAAGCACTGTGCCATCCAGTCCACAGAATTTTTTCAGGCGCTCAATTAGAATCCCATGGTCCACAGGAAGCAACTGGATATAGCAATGGCCAAATTAAATTAGTCTGCTCATGAATCCCATTAGAACTTCTGGATAATACACAGAGTTGAGAAAACAGAAAAATAAAAACTACTTGATCTTCTCTCATCATCAAATGCAATTCATGCTCTCTCATTGATGACCCCATGTATTTTTTTTTTACACCTCCAGCTTTATGCTTTCACTCCGCCCACCACGAGCATCAGTTTCTATTGATCCAGCACAGGCTTCCATTCGTAAATCCCTTGGCAAAAAAACTGAACGGGGCAGTCGTGGGAAGCGAGGACGAAAATCTCTTATCCGCCGTAACCACGTAAGTTCCTTGCCTTTAGGTTCACCAGTTTCATATAGGAGATAAATAGAAGTGGTACCTATCAAACGGCCCTGTGCTTGGAAGAACAGATCATTAAACTCCTGCTCTGTGACTGACATCCCCAGAGCTCCAACACTCAATATAAAGAAAACTACAGGCACTCCGGTATGCCCAATCAGGTCTGTCCTTTGTAATGCCAGATCTATAAGAAACAAGACTGCCGCAATTGCTGACCTTATTGAATCTGCAGATCTTGCCTGTATTACAGAGACTTGGCTAGATGAAAATGCAGCACCTATCTTGGAAGCTGCAGTTCCAACAAATTATTCTGTCATTCACAACTCAAGACTTAACCACAGGGGAGGGGGAGTGGCCATCTGCTTTAGAAAAGCACTTAAACTTGGGGTCCACCCAATGAAAATTACTCACTCATTTGAGTGCATGGCTGCTCGGAGTTCTACAGAATTAGGATTCAGAGTACTTCTCATTTACCACCCCCCTGCAGATGGAAAGATATTTCTACAAGAATTTGCAGATATTGTTGCTGGACTAGTTCTGAAGCACCAAAGATGGCTGATTCTTGAGGATTTCAATGCATGGGTTGATGATGAGCTCTCACACCTTGGCCAAGATCTCCTGTGCACAATGAATGCTCTGGGCCTCACACAAGTCATTCCTTCGGCTACTCCTATAAGTGGTCACACTCTTGATCTTGTCTTCCAGATTGGATTAGATGTCTCTGACCTAAATATAAACCCAGTCACGTGGTCAGACCACCACTCAATTCACTTCTCAGTTGCAACCCCTCAAAATAGAACTTTACCCATGGAGCTGACAAGGTATCGTCCAAGGAGGGGCATGACTCCCCAGGCTCTTGCAGCAAACCTGGATATTTCTGCGGTAATGGGAGCCTGTGAAGATCCTTGTTCCCTTGTCCATTACTATAACAGGGATGTGACAGCTGCAATGGATATTATTGCCCCTGTGCGTATATGACCCCTCATCCCACACCGTCAAGCCCCTTGGTTTGACAATAGTGTTAGTGAACTCAAGAAAAGGGGGCGTAGACTTGAAAGATGATGGAGGAAGACGAACCTGGTAGAGGATAAGTTAACACTAATCAAACATATAAGAGAAAATTAAACAATGTTCTAGAAACTTGTAGCCCCTAACCCTCTGTTAGCTTACTGTGAAGTCTTCTTTAAACATATGTGCAGAGATCTTTGGTTGGATTCAGTGTTTTAGGATTGTGCTTATTAGGCTTTGAGACCAAACCTCCATCTTTATCAACTTCCAGCTTTATATGGTGATATGGTTCCATTATTTAACAGCAAAGATGTGATCATGAGAGTTGCCAGAAAGACCTGTACTATAAAAAATGTGAGTCTGATCTCCCATGCTGCTCGGCTTATTTGATTATATCCTTCAAAAGGGATGATATCGTTGTAATTCTACAACCAGGGCATGATCCAAGTGCTTGTGGTAGCTAAAGACTATTCTCCCTCCTCATGTAGATCTCAAACTATTTGGCAAGTTCCTAGCCACCAGATTGTGTTCATTGCTAAGATTCCAGGTTCACCAAACTCAAATGGGCTTTATACCAGCTTGTGATTGAACTCATGTGATCTGCAAACAGACATTCCTGGCCATGGTCTTGGCTTCAGCAGCAAACCCTATGCCATATGGAAACCTGAGGTGCATTCTGCCAGGAATAAGTGCCTTATATACTATGTAGACAAAAGTGATTGGACACCCTCGCCAACCGAAATGCATACCATGAATACCATTGCACACAAGTTCCAAATTGTCACTAATGTGGCAGTTTCGACAAGAACACTTCATAGGGAGGCCCAAGCACTTGCAGTTCTACAGAAATAACAAATGTTTTCATCAGGATGACAATGTTTCCAGGGCGACGCTGGATTGTTATACAGAAAATTCAGCAACCCGGATGGACTGGCCAGCTCAGAGTCCAGATCTTAACATCATTGAGAACCTCTGGGATGAATTGGAGCAATGGGTACTTTCTAGGCTGACTACACCTTCTTCAGTATCACTGTTGGTCACTGTTCTTAAGGCGGAATAGCAAAACATACCGCCTGCTGTTGTCCAGGAACTTGGGGACAGTTTGCCAAGAAGGGTGTCTGCAGTAATCACTGTACATTGTGGACCTACAAAGTACTGACATCAATAATATCTTGTTGATCTATTTGCTGTCAGTGTCTAATAAGTTTTGTCTACATAGTGTATAATAGCTGCATAGACTTAATACTTGCAATTTAATTTTGTCCATCTGCCGTTAAAATAAAAAATGTAACCAGGAAGGGCTGTCCCCTATTTCTTTTGATATTTTATTTGGACATAGAGCCCTTATAGACTCCAGGATCAGAAACAATTAAATTAATTTTAAGAGTCAGAGTTGGCTCACAAGAACATTAAATAAAGTCATATGCAGATGATATTTTACTAACTATTGCCAATTCACACATCACAGTCCCAAACCTCCTGCAAGAATTTCGGGAATACAGTGAAATATCCATCTTCAAAATTAATGTGGAAAAACAGACATCTTAGTCTTCAACATGCAACAGACTTTTAAAAACATCCTCTAATTTCACTGGCAAACACTAAACATGAAGTACCTCGGTGTACATCTGACCAGAGAATACTCACGCATTTATTTGGCCTAAATGACCTTTAGAAATGGGAGGAATAAATTAGATCCTGGCTAGGCAGAAAGGCAGCTGTTCTGCTCCTTCCTCACTGTCTACCCCATCTGTGTCACCCCTGTCTATCTGCCCCTCCCCTTTAGAATGTAAGCTCTCACGAGCAGGGCCCTCTTCCCTCACGTGCTTCTCCTTCCCGTAGTTATACCATCATTTTCTCCTAACTCCCCACAATGGTACCTAACACTTGGTTGCTGATACCCTGCTGATTATTTAAGTGGTATGCAGCAATGTTTATAAACCATGTCCTTGTCCTGCATTGTTTTGTACTGTTAATAAATGTTTTTCTTGTGTGCTCATTTGGCCGGTTTAAGGAGGGGGGGGGGGCGACAGTGGCGGCAGCCCCGGGGCTCACACAAACAGAGGCCCCCCCCTAACAGGGTGTGACCCTGCCGAGAACAGGTGCCCAGTGGCACCTGTTCCTGGATGGGGGCTTAGCTGCCACAGCTGTTTTCTACTGCATGCAGCAGCACTGTCAGTGTTGCTGCATACAGCACAGAGCATCTCCGTCCCGACAGAGTCCCTCGTCGGCGTCACATCACGTCAGTGACACTGATGAGGGGACTAGGGAGCAGCTCTGCCGGAATCTGTAGGATGACAGGTAAGTAATCAGGGACGAGGATAGAGGCAGTAGGTTTGGGGGCTGGAGAGGGGGAGGGGTGATTGGTGGGCTCTGTGTGGCTGGGGGGGGGGGGTAGGCTCTGTGTGGCCACAAGCTTTAATCCGGCTCTGATCTTTACAAAGTCTTATGACTGGAATTCATTCCACATTCACATTATTTTGGATTAACCTCCAGGAAAGGCCTGCGATAACCAAACTGCTCCCCACACAATTATTAACTCCAGTTTTAAACAACCCAATTTTCCAGCTGGCACTTATTGCAAAACAATGTTTAATCTGAACTAAGGGCCTGATTCATCAGTGTGCAGGACCCATTCTGGGCGAGTGCAGAACGGCTCGTGCGTGATTGCTCGCATTCTCCTGATTGACAGCCAAAGGCATTTACGGGGCAGTGCATGGGTGGGGACAGCCTGCGTTCCCAGAAACGGGGCACATCGTCCCCATTTTCTGGGAGTAGCAAGGCCAGGATCTGCGACCATGGACGCAGACACCATGGCCTTGCATGCCGGCCAGCCGGCGTAAGTGACCGATGATCGCGATGGTGATCCCAGACTACGACCTTGGTCACAGCGTTGCAGATGGAGATGCAGCAGGATGTGTCAGACATTTGCAGTTTAACAAGGACGGAATTGCAAACCTGCTTGTGTGCAGCTTTGCAATTCCGTCCTCTGCTGAATCATCTGAGTACAGTATCCAATTTCTACTGATATTATTCAACTGCAACTCCAGTATTTTCCAGCATTTTATGAGTTTTGCAAACACTGGGCCTGATTCAGCAGTGCACGCTAGTGCACAGCTGAATGCAGATTCACGATGTTTGGGAATCTGCGCAGGCGCCAGACCCGTTGTGCAGAACGGGTCTGCGAGGCCGCATGCAAACTGGCAGCAGACTGTCAGTGACTGACAATCTGCTGCCCAGGGGTGTTTTAAGAGAGGAGGGGGCCCGTGTGCAGCCTCCGTTTGGGCCCCCTCCTCTCTGACAGCGGCTCAGCGGCACTGAGCACTGTAGATCCTGGCTTCATGCCAGAATCTACAGCATAAGCGCGGGTCTCCAAAAAAATGGCGTTCGCACCTACTTTCACAGGGACATCTTTTCTATGCATATGCAGATCACTGTGAAAATGGGCGCTGCCATTTTCCCAGTGAGTGTTTGCTGCTCTACAGCGTCGGTCCAGCGCTGCAGAGCAGCACTTCGGGAATCGTTGGAGAGGTAAGTATAATTACCTATGGATGCAGGGTGTGCGGTGTGGCCCCCCTGGGCCCGGGAGCCCGTGTGCCCCGCACACCCTGCATCCATTTGTGGGTGTGAGGGGCCGGCGATGCCCTCCGTTTCCTGAAATGGAGGCATGTCGCCGTCGTTGGGGGAAGGGAAGAAGCCAGGATCTCCGTTGGCTGACGAAGATTTCCTGGCCTCTTCCCCTAAACTGCGGCGTCCGGCAACATATATAATATAATTAGTTTGATTATGTGTTTGGATGTATTATGGTTTTGGATGTATTATGGTTCTATGAAGGATCCAATAAATTAATCATTGAAAGTGTAAAGCAGCATTTCTGTGCAGATTTTGGTGGTTTAGCATAGTTGGAATGAGAGAGAGCTTAAGAAAGTCATACCCCTTTTACACCAGAGCTAAAACCCGGGTTATTGTAGGGTTAACCTGGGTAGCTCCTTGGTGTAAAAGGGGAAAGGGTTGGATTGCCAGGTTGAGTGACCTGGGACATGTAACATGGGAATGACCTGTGAAACCCTGCAGTGTAAACGGCGCGATCCGGGTCACACTGACCTGGATCTTGCTGCATGCCTGCCGATTGGCTGGCTTCAGTGGCGCTTGGAGATGACGTCATCTCCAAGCATCCACTTCAACCCCGGAAAAGCCAGGTCTCTTTCAGCGGGTCTGATCTGGATTGGAAACCTTTTCCAACCTCCGGGTCAGACATAGAATTTCGGTATAAAAGCAGTATCAGTTGCTGACACCAGACTCCTACCCTCCAACATGACCCCTTCCACCAGGTACAAAATGCTCTGCTCCTGTGGACTTCCCACCGAATTTATGATTGCAGTCACCTGTGTTGAACTAGATAATTGATTATGCAAGTGTTTTAACTAGGGATGTGCGCCGGACCATTTTTGCCGGATTTGGATTTGGATTTGGTTCTAATTCGTCGTCCGGCTTTGGATTTGGATTTGGATTTGCCAAACTGCGGTGACTGGCTTTGGATTTGGATTTGGATTTGGATTTGGATTTTTTTACAAAAATTGACAAAAAAAGCTAAAATCACATAAATTGGTCTTTTTTTTCTTCCTAGAGTATTATTAACCTCAATAACATAAATTTCCAGTCAATTTAGACCATATCACAGCTTATAATATTGTTTTCAACATTATTGGCCAAAGGTTGCAGTGAGCTGACTGGTTACTAAGCGACAAAGCAGCGGCACAACGACACAGAAACCACAGTATAAAGCACATCTATGACACATTGCCACACAGCAGTGGCAGAAATGAAAAGTAGTGCACCCACCCAGTGGGGTACGGCCAGCAGAGTCACAGTACTTGTTTACAAAGTGGGCTACGGCCCTAGGAGTCACAGTGCACAATCTTATTCGCATTACACCGCACATAGGGCCTGATTCACATTACACCATAAAGTAGTGTCTCTTATTTATGTTACGACACACAGTAGTGCCCCTTTTACACAATGCCCACAGTAGCGGTGTCTCTTACACAATGTCCCCCAGCAGTGGTGCCCCCTATGCAGTCCCCTTAGTAGTAGGGTCCACTATGCAGTGCCCCCAGTAGAATGCCCCCCAGTAGTATGCCCCCCATTAGCAGGCCCCCCCAGTAGTATGCCCCCCATTAGCATGCCACCCAGTAGTATGCCCCCCATTAGCAGGCCCCCCCAGTAGTATGCCCCCCATTAGCATGCCACCCAGTAGTATGCCCCCCCAGTAGTATGGCCCCCCCAGTAGTATGGCCCCCCCAGTAGCAGGCCCCCCCCAGTAGTAGGCTGCCCCAGTAGTAGCCCCCCCTGTAGTATGGGCCCCCCCTGTAATATGGCCCCCCCTGTAGTAGGCTGCCCCAGTAGCAGCCCCCCCCAGTAGTAGTAAGCCCCCCCAGTAGTATGGCCCCCCCCAGTAGCAGGCCCCTCAGTAGTATGGCCCCCCCAGTAGCAGACCCCCCCCCAGTAGTATAGCCCCCCCAGTAGCAGGCCCCTCTGTAGTATGGCCCCCCCAGTAGTATAGCCCCCCCCCAGTAGCAGACCCCCCCCAGTAGCGCCCCCGGCCCTTGCATAAATAAAAAAATAAAAACTTACCTGTATCCCCGCTCCCGCGCCGTCCGCTCTGTCACACGCTGAGGAGGGAGCCGGAAGACGGAGCTCATGTGTGAGCTCCAGCCGGCTCCCTCCGTGCAGCAGCCAATGAGAGTCTGTGTGAGTCTCATTGGCTGCTGTAACAAACACACAGCTGCCGCTGGCGGCTGTGTGTCTGTGTCTGTGTAGGGCAGAGCGCTATCACAGCGCTCTGCCCTACACGCGAGGAGACCTGATGTCGGATTCTCTAGTGAGAATCCGACATCAGGCGGCCGCCGTTCGGCCCCGAACGGGGATCCGAGTCAGGCGGTGAACACCCGAACAGGGTTCGGGTGGACTCGGATCCCCAATGTTCGGAGCGATTCGGATTCCACAGAATCCGAACCGCTCATCTCTAGTTTTAACACAGGTGGCTACAATCATAAATAAAGAGGGAAGTCCAGGAACAGAGCATTTTGTACCTGGTGGAATTGGTCATGTTGGAGGGCCTGCGAGACTGTCCTTCACCATCTATATTACTCAAACCTCCTACTTCTTTTAATTCAGGAGAAATATTTAAATTCTGATTGCATGAGCACCTGATTTATGTCCTAGGTTAAAGGCATGAATGCCATTAGCCCTACCTTCACCCATATTCTTCTTCAATCTGTATGTAAAATGGTGAGTGTTACATGGTCATCATGAGTCTCTGAACACTTGGGCTTGTTAATGCATAGTGACTGTTTAACAAAAACCTGGAAAGCTGGAAGTGTTATGCTACTAAACTCTAGCACAGTGGTCAGAGGTGTTTCTAGAGAGGAGGGGGCCCGTGTGCAGTCTCAACATGGGCCCCCATCTCTCCGCCCAGCGGCCGGCAGCGCGCTGAGCTGTGCGAGACCAGCGCGGGAGTTATAGACTCTGGGCACTAGGGTGTGTCCAGAGTCTATAGTGTATGTACAGGGCACCGGGAAAATGGCCGCGGCGGACATTTTCCATGTACTGCGCATTCGCAAATGATGGGAAAATGACCGCTGCGGCCATTTTCCAGTGATTTTACAGCGCCGGACTTCCGCGCTGATGTGGGATTCAGGAGAGGTAAGTTATATTATGGGTACAGGGTGTGCGGTGCGGGTCCCCCTTGGACCCAGGGGCCCGTGTTCCCCATACACCCTGCACTCATTATAGATACGCCCCTGACAGTGGTTCTCAAACTTAAGGTGCATACACACGTAACGATTTTGTAACCAAAGATTTTCTGTTAGATTTTCTGTCAGATTTTCCCTTGAAAAAGTGAATGAGTTTTTGAAGTGTAATGAATGACTTTTACAACGATGAAAGAAAAATGTTCCTTCCCTTAATGAAAATCGTTATGTTGGACAGTCTGAAATGGACAATGAACTACAAACTGCAAACAGCAATGTGCTTGAACGATTATCGTTCATTGTTATAACTCAGATACTGAACGATTTTTTAAACGATAACGACGTTGTTAACGACAAATCGTTCAAAAAATCGTTACGTGTATGCACCGTAAGGGCTCTATTTATTAAAATTATTTTTACTAAAATAATGTGAAAAGGGGTGTTGTCACACCCTCTTCACATTATTTTAGTATCACCTATAGTTATTACAGGGCAATTGGAGTAGAATTCGTAAAATTCTACTCCAACCCCTAAGTATCACTTATTTTTAGTAAGCAGATCGCATTTCCCATTGTAATGGGAAATGTGATCTGACCAAAGTTACTAAAAATGAAATGTGAAAAAATACCTGGCAAAGCCCTGTGATAATAACGCCACCTGGAGGTGGCATTATCCAGGGTCTCCACCGGTTACTGGACTCCTGCTCTGCTCTAATGTGCAGAGCAGAGCCCGGAGCCGGCCCCAGTAATCAGCTGTGTGGTCTAAAAGTAAAAGAAGATCAAACTTACCTAAGTCCAGGGACCAGAGTTCGGGGCTCCAGTGCTGTCCTTTCTCCGGTCAGCTGGTCTCCCATGCTGCACTGGGGCCCGGTCATCACCTGACAGGGTCCCAGTGCAGTATGGAATGTCAACTGACCGGAGCGATAGAGGACATAACCGGAGGCACGATAATTAAGGGAGGGGGGGTCGCGACTGGGGGGAGGGGGGGTCCGCGATCGCGGAGCTTAGCGATGGGGTGGGGCTTGGCGACGGGGGATAGCAGCGGCGGTCGGTTGGCACATGCGCGGGGCACTTGTCACGGTATTTTTTGCGGCACCGGAGGGGATTCGCAGGGACAGAGCTTTCTCGCAAGCTCTGTCCCTGCAAGGGATTTGTACTAAATCCCTTTGATATTGCCTGAATTCACAATGCGAATTCAGTCAGTAATATCATACAACAATCTGCATTACAAATGCGGATTGTAGTAAATAGAGCCCTAAGGGCCTGATTCAGAGCCGGACGCTCTGACCAGAGCGCTCGCTCTGAATCAGGGCCCTCCTCCATTAAAATGGAGCGTCCTCCTGGACGCTCGTATAGCTGTGGGTGACCACCCACAGCATTCGAGCATCCAAAAAGATGGTCGCGATGGTCTTGACCATCGCGACCATCGGACTTGCGACGGAGACCCTGCGGTAGGGTCTCCCTGCCACAAGCCCTGGAGTGATTTTGGCTCTATCAGAGCCAAAATCACTCCCACTGACATCACTAGTGATGTCAGTGGGGCCGGCTTCAGACGGTGGGCGTTCCCATGGGAACGCATCCGTCTGGCAGGCACGCCCCCGGCACGCCCACCAAAGGGGGCGTGCTGTCAGTCACCATCGACAGCACGCCCCCTTTGGTGCGAGACCCGGAGCGACAGCTTGGCTGTCGCAGTCCGGGTCTCGCGCATGCGCACGATGGAGCTCCCTCCATCGTGCGCAGGCGCAGTGGGGAACATCAACCCACTTGCGAGCATACTGCCGCTTGCGAGTGGGTTTGAATGACCCCCTTAGTCCTCAGGACCAGGGGCAGAGATTGGGATGGAAAAACAGCCAGGGAAATTTATGGAAGCAGCCCAAATGTGGGATGCAGGAGCGTATTTATACTGGGTGCAAGGTGTGCAGTGTACATGGGTCCAGGGTGGCCCACGCACCACACACCACACACCCTGCACCCATTCAAAGTATACTTACCTCTCTGTTGGCCCGGCGCTGTCTGCTGAGCTGCAGTAATCACCGACAAAATGGCCACCAGGACATTTTCTGGAGTAGAGATGTCCAGGGAACGTGGTGCGGCGCCATGTTTTCGGAGACCTGTGCATGCGCAGTAGACTGCCAGAGTCTATTGCACCGCCGGAGAGGAGGGGGGCCCGATCTGAACCTGCACACGGGCCCATTCCTCTATTATAGTGCCTCTGGTGGGAGGGGCCTGTTGAGGGGGTGGGGTCTGTTGAGGGGGAGGAATCCCTCCTCATAGGGCCTGATTCTGAGTTGGATGCAGTTGCAGACTTCCTTGCACCTTTTGCTGCAGTTGCATCTGCGACTTTATGCTAATGACGCTACAATGCCCTTCCATAGTGTGCAACTGTACATACAGGCTTTTGAATATGCAAGGACTGAATTGCCCACTTTTAGTATCTACAGATGCTGCAATAATGCTTTGTGCATCTCTAGACACCACCATCGGTCACACCATTTAAACTTTCCCCAGCCCTGTGCTAGGTGCAGATCATCTGTCTGAGTATGGCCTCCAATGTGAGAAATTCACATCTCTATAGCTAACCCCCTGTAACCACCTGGGAACACTCAACACATTCCTTATACACTTCTTGGTGCATGCATCTGAGTCCGCCCTGCAACTCTGTACGTGCACCATCGGGATGCATAAATTGTGTAAAGCAAACAATTAAAAACAATGCATAATAAATAAATAAAACACATTGGCCCCTACAGGAAAAAACACACAATGGCCCCCCACAGAAAAAAAACAAACACATTGGCCCCTACAGAAAGCAATAAAACACATTGGACCCCACAAGAAAAAACAAACATACCATTGGCCTCCACAAGAATACAATAAAACACATTGGCCCCAACAAGAAAAGAATAAAACACATTTGCCACCACAGAAAAAAACACACACATTGGCCCCTACAGGAAACAATAAAACACATTGCCCAACACAGGAAAAAAAACAAACACACTGACACTCGACAGGAAAAGAAAAACATATTAGCCCCCACAGGAAAAAAGAAAAACACATTGGCCCCCAACTGAAAAAATAAAACACATTGACCCCCGACTGGAAAAAAAGAAACACATTAGCCCCCACAGGAAAAAAATAAAAACACATTGACCTCCACAAGAAAAAAATAAAAACACATTGGCCTCCACGTAGTAGAGTAGTGAGGAGCAGGGGGCAGGATGGGAGTGGTAGTGGGAATGAGCTAGCAGGAATGGAGTGGAAGGGACTCGCTTGGAAGAAGTATTCTGAACATGAATCACCTCCACTCCGGGGTCACCTTCTATCTGCATGAGTCCCGACCACCATCCCTCTCTCACACTGACAGCAGCCAGTTAGCACAGCCAGGGTGAAAAGCTCCTCCCACAAGTGTCCCGCACCTCCGGCTCCAACTCCGTCCTAGCTATGCAGCTGCAGCCTGCACAATCCCCTTTCATCACTGCTTTGTCACCTCGCTTCCCACAGCCCCAGGAGATGGCCCGGCCTCAACCATCCCACAGAGACAGGGGGGCTGATGGTGGGCGGCAGAGGCTGAGGACACCGCACAGTGATGGTGGAACGCAAATCCCGGAAGAGCGGCAGCCAGCAGGCAGTGTCGGCCAGGCCCGACAGACAGTGTCGGCCAGCCCAGCAGAGGAGATCAAGGGACCAACCCAGCGGGAACTTTCCCGTTTTCCCAGCAGCCCATCTACCCCTGCTCAGGACCCCAAACAGGTCACATTTTCCAGGTCACCCAGTAGGTGTACAGGTGTAGTCATTATTCACTGACAAATTTTTAAAAGATCCACAAGAGGAGATAACTATTTTATTTCACTAGTGATTCTGTGAGGAGACCTGTAAAACATGCACTGTTTGGGGTCCTGAGGACCGAGTTTGATAACCTGTGCTCTAACATCATATTCATTACCTAATGAAAAAAGTTATCCTGCACTTTGCAAACTTTATGTTAATGAAGTAGCAGTTTTCAGGTTGCAGGAGTCTGTCAGAGATATAATAATGAAGACTACTTCAATGTGCCGAATCCTGGTTATTGCTTTAACAATTCAATAATGTCAAAGACAAATAACTATTAAATCCTTGGCCTCTGCTTTTTTTTTTTTGTTAAAATCATGAACAATATGTAAAATATCTATGTAAAAACTTGAAACAATGATTGAAGGCTACCTCGCCGAGGAGAAATTCAGAAAAGGAACATTTCACTTCTGTCCTAGACCTCCCTAACATCCTCCGGTAAAGAATTCTGTTTGAATGTTTTAAAGCCTCATTTACAGCTTTGAGTTAGAAAATGATAAACTCTGCAGCCAGGATTAGATGTATTTATTAGATTAGGCGAAACTCTCTTCTCCTACGCTCTGTGGGCAATGTATAATATTGTTATGCTTTACTTGTAAAGTGCCAGCATATTACACACAGTTCTGCATTGAGGGGATCATAATACAAAGTACATACAATGACATTGAACAGAATATAAAGACGGTCCCATCCAACTGAGCATTATGGGGAACAATTGTTACATAAGGCATTGGAATGACAATTCTGTTGGTGGGGAGTGTGTATGTGGCTCCTGCCAGGCAGAGGCATTATCAGCCACCAATAATGAAACAGCTAGTGGTGACTGGCCTTTCTGTGCAGTACCGGGGGAGCAGAATGGTTGTAATGTGGACAGACAGTGGAAGCATGAAATAAGTCACCGTCATTGTAGACATTTTAAGATAGCTCCTGAAAAACCACTCAAATGTCCCGATTTAAGTGTGACAGTTCTGATTGTACACACTGTCTTCCTGTACCTTCAGCCTAAACATTTGTCCATACTTTATGGGGATTTTGGAAGGTACTGGGGCAGATGTATTAAGCTCTGAAAAGTGATACATTGGAGAGTGATAAAGTACCAACCAATCAGCTCCTAACTGTGATTTTTCAAACACAGCCTGTAACATCTAAATAATATTAAAATATAACTTTTATTAACCTTTCTATTAAGATCACAGACAAAAATGAAAAATGCATATAGTAAAGAAAGTGCTGTAAGAATAGAAATTGTGTATTATTAACACACAATTTGTATTCTTACAGCATTTTCTTTACTATCTGCGTTCTTAATTTTTGTCTGTGATCTTAATAGAAAGGTTAATAAAAGTTATATTTTAATATTATTTAGGAGTAACAATTTCCAAGGAGCCCTGGAGTGCACCTTTGAAGTCTCACACTACACATACTTTCTTTTTTGATTCCAATAGTAATCAGTGAGCTAGGTAACACCATTCCCTTTACAGTGGTTTTGAATAAATTATGGAACATATACCATATCTCAAATATAACACAATTTAGAATACCAAGGGAAAAGGGGACAACAATAAATGTGATAATACAACAGTCTGTAACATGACAGAAGTGGATTGGCTGGTAGTTTATCACTTTCCAATTTATCACTTTCCGGAGCTTAATACATCTCCCCCACTATGTCCCGGTTCCTCTCCTCTGAGAGTAGTGATGGATAGGTGGTCTCCAAGTGAGGGGAGAAATGTTTGGGCAGCCTAGAGCTTCATAAGCCCTAGACAAGTTCCCAGGGGGTGTTTTCATGTCCATCACCATGAAATCACATCTCCTAATGTAAGAGGATTTGGGGCCTATTCATCATACCTAAAAATTCGATGGAGGTAATTAGGTTTAGAACTCGCATGGAGTTCTACCTAATTACCGGAGGAATTCATCATTCCTCCTCTCCATAACGATCTACTGTATTTCGAAAAGCTATCATTTTTGCGATGACAGCTTTTCGGGAAATAGATACTTTTTCCTCTCTACACTAACTTACCGCAGCTGGAATCCGTGCTGCACATGCGCTGTTACAGCTGTAAAACCAGCGCATCTGCAGCACTGCCTACAGCTGCGGTAAGTTTGTGTCCCCCTCACCCCTCCGCTCACCTCCCCCTGTCCCCGCACTTACCTGCCCGCTGCAGCACCTCCGGCTCTGGTGGCTGTGCTGACACGTGGTCTCCCAGCAGCACACTGAACAGTTAAATTAAAAAAACTTTTTTTTTTCTAAACTTTATTGTGTTCTGGTGGGAGAACACGTCTCAGAACAGCCACCTGAGCCAGAGGAGGGACCAGAGCGGAGGAGGAAGACAACGGGGTACCTGCCCACGCTGACACAGGTAAGTGTCACCTACTATACGTCACTTCATATTGGCAAATAGTAATACTATCAAATTCCGAAAAATACATAAATTTCGGAATTTGATGAATACCATAATTTCAACATCCCCATACTAATGTATGGGGAGTGTGGAAATGAATGCAGGGGGACTTAACCAGGAGATCTCAGTGATAGCTTTTGTGTTTAGTCTCTTCATGAATACTAAAATAACGTTAATTAATGAAAATGTCCTTAAAAACGTTATTTTAGTGTTGATGAATAGGCCCCTAAGTCACTCCCATGGATGAATACACACTTCCAAAAGTACTGACCCACTCAGTGATGTGTGGAAGGTGTACCCATCAGCAGCAAACACCGCTCAACTTTCCCGCAATCAGGTCAAAAGTTCTGAACCACTGGACAGTGCTCTCAAATTAGAATGGTGATGCCTAAATCAGCACAGGTGGGAGATTTGCAGTTGAGTGATACCCAGATACAATGGTGATATTGACCTAGAGCTGTAAAGGATAACTTACTGTTCTATTGCTCAAGTCTCTTGCAAGTTTTGCACATTTGTAATAGAACTGAAAGTCTACATTTAGGTTTCTATTTCAAAAATGGGGATCAAATTTTTCACTTTTTTTGTTTTAAATAGATGTTTTATTATATTTTTCAAGATAATAAATCATACATCATACATACGTATAAGATACAATACTAAGAGAATAGAATAGAACAATAAGTATTACATGAATGAATCTTCATACCTGAACGCCAGTAGTAAAAAGAGCAATAGCCAGGAATTTAGATGTACAATTTGATTTAGCCAAAAGATAAGATATGATGAGACGATGGGCGGGGGGGGAAGAGAAGGGGAGGACGAGGTAAGAGAACACATAAGGAAAGAGAGGGGGATGATCAGTAGCTTTGCAATTAAGGTTGAAAATCATGCAACATATGGAGTGATCATGAGTGGATACGATATGAGGTATTTGGAGGATATAATTCACCCAACAGGAAATTACGATACCAAGGAACTGTCAATCTGCAGATAAGCATTATAGGATTAACCAATCAGTATCTTCAAATACTTTAGAGATGTGATTTTGAACTGAGGCATCTAAAGTGTCTATATACATTTCCCATTTTATATAAAAAATTCTAACATTTTTGTTAACATCTGGGAGTGTGGAGCGTCTGTCAAAATAGATCAAAAGCAATATTTTCTGTTTGAGTTCACACAAGGATGGAGTAGATTTTGATGTCCAATGGATCAATATTATCTTTTTTGCTAAAGTAACTAGTATCGTGAGGAGTGGTAAGATGTCTTTCCTACAGGCTCCTAAGTTCCAGTTTTTAAAGTTTGAACATAAGCAAGCTAGCGAATCTGGATGTACATTAATTGAAAATGTGGAATTAATTAAATTAACAACCTTGCTCCAGTATTTTTTGATTTTGCCACAATGTCACATACAATGCATGAAATTAGCTGAAAGCACTTTACACTTTAAACAGGAACCAGTTTCTTCCGGTGACATATATTTACGCTGTCCAGGGGATATATATGCTCTGTGGATAGTGCGTATGTGTACTATCTGTAAATATGCAGATTGTAGTTGTCTAAGAGTGCCATCATAGTGTGAGGTCAAATCTGATATTGAGGTTAATTGAGGAATATCATTCTTCCACCTATCTCCCAATTGATCCCATTGCTTATGGGGTGGATGTGCTAAAAGGTGAGGATAGAAGTATTTAGTCCTATAGGAATTACTTCTGAGGGCCTGCAATAGAGATATTAGAAGGTCTCTGTTGGTCAAAGAGGGAGTAGAAATAGAGAGGGAGGAGATGTAATGCCTTACTTGCAAGTACACTTAGAAATGTTGATTTGGGATTTGATAGATTTGTTGAAGGTCACTGAAGGAGATCAGATTGCCTCCAGGATCAAATACCTTAAGGCATATTAGAGACCCCTGTTTCTCCAAAGCAGAAAGTTAGAATTGGATAAGGAGGGAGTAAATGCAAGGTTGCCCCAAAGTTGGACATATGGAGAGGAGAGGTGAAGTCTGTTAAGCTTTTTGTTAATAGAAATCCAGGCTAAATAAGTGTCACGAAATATAATGTGTTGTAGAATATTGGTTTGGGATGTCTGATTTTTTGGTGTGTAATAGGGAGCTTGGTGAGAAAGGGGTAAAAAGATTTCCGTCCAATTGTCGATCTGTATATGTATTTTTTTCCAATAGCCAGTCACTGATGTATCTGAAAAAAATTGATAGGGAATAGGATGCTAGATCTGGAGCGCCTAAACCACCATTAGAGCGAGTTGCTGTTAGTTTTCTAAATGCAATTCTGGGGCATTTGTTCTGCCAAATAAAGCAGGAAATTAGATTATGGAGTTTGGAAATGTCTGTCTTTGTTAGAGAAATAGGCAGCATTTGTATAACATAGAAGATTTTGGGAAATATTACGCTTTTTATAACAGCTAAGCCGCCCAGGAGTGACAACGGGAGAGATCTCCAGTTGTCCAACAGGGTAGTTAGTTTGGACATTATAGGCGCAAAGTTTGCCTTGTAAAGGATTGACAAATTTGAGGGTATGTCAACTCCTAAATATCGGAACTGCGATTGAGTCATTTTAAAGGGGAGCATATTTAAAATAGAAGTTGAAAGAGAATGGGGGCCATTAATAAAGAGTAGTTCGGATTTGGTGACATTAATCTTGTATCCGTAAATACAGCCAAATGATGTAATTATTTCCATGACTGCTGGAAGAGAATGCTCAGGATTAGTCAAAAAGAGCAGCATATCATCTGCAAAAAGGTATATACGAAGATCACTATCACCAATTGAAATTCCCCTAATTGTCTGATGAGCAGGTTGCAATTGCTAAAGGCTCTGTAGCTAAGTCAAATAAGAAAGGGGACAAGGGACATCCCTGTCTAATACCTCGAAATATCTGAAAAGGGGGGGAGATAAAGCCATTGCAGGAGACTTGGGAGTGAGAGGAGTTATATAGAGTATAGAGAAGGTCAATAAAAAGGGATGGGAATCCAAATTTTCGCAGTGTTGTAAAAAGATGAGGCCACAGTATAAGGTTGAAAGTCTTTTTGGCATCTAGGGAAATTATAGCACTAGGTTCAGATTCAGGGCGGGAATTAATATGTTGAATTGCCGATAATACTCTCCTGACGTTGACCACTGAGTGTCTACCCCGTATGAATCCCGTTTGATCAGGGTGAATAATATGTGGTAGAATAATTTTCAATCGCTCAGATAGAATTTTTGTTAATAGTTTGTAATCATTGTTAGGAGAGATATGGGTCTGTATGAGCTGGGTGATGAGAGGTCTCTTCCTGGTTTGGGGAGAACTTTTATTATTGCTGAGTTGAAATATAAAGGGAGAGTATTGGACTGCATAATATTAAAGAATAAATAGATTAAAGGAAGAACTATTTTAGGAGCCAATAATTTATAGAATTCTCCTGATAGGCCATCTGGGCCTGGTGCTTTTGTTGGTTTAAGTTGTTGGATTTCTTTAGTGACCTCCTCTTCAGTGATTGGAAGTAGCAGGAGGTCTAAATCAGTGGGAATTTGTGGGAGGGATATATCACTCCATGGGAATCCTGTGGTTTGCATTATGGGTGCAGAGGAGTCATTTCCTCAGTAGGAAGAGGTGGAGTCGGAGAGGGGGTGCAAGAGGTAGTAGTGGAAATATTGTAAGTAGGTGAAAGTGGTTTTGAAGAGTAAATAGATTGGTAAAATGATTTCATAACATCAGTGACCTGGCCATTGGATTGTGTGAGGGTGTCATCTGGAAGTTTTAGAGGGTGAACCACTATTGGAGGACAGGTACCAGTGAGGAGATTAGTGAGCAATTTTCCAGTTTGTTACCGTATTTATGAAATTTCTAATTGACGTTATAGACATACCTATCACCTTTTGTTTTGAGAAATTCATCGAAATGAACCTTAGCAGTATGGTAGTCTTGTTTCGTGGTAGTGTTAGGGAGCATCTTGAATTGTTGATAGGCCATTTTAAGCTCCTGCTGGAGCTTCAGGAATGTGGCTGTTTGATGCTTGTGTAGGGATGAGACATAAGAGATAATATTACCACGAAGGACAGCTTTGGCGATTTGCCAGTAGAGTGCAGGGTTAGACTCAGCACAGGACAGATTATACAGCCTGTATTCTTCCCATGAAGTCTCTAGTGCTTTGCAGAATTTCACAGACTGTGCTAAATGCGAGGGAAAGTGCCAGGACTTGTACGTACTCTTGTCCACTGACAATTGCAATACAAACCAGACCAAAGCATGGTCTGAGTTAGATAATTAACTTTAATGAAATAATAAAACACATTTTATAATTTTAATCTGTTATTGCCATCCTGTTATCCCACTTTATTCAATGAACTTGGGGTTGTAGCTTTATTTTAACTTTTTGGACCTAGGGGTCTATTCATCTATTCATTATGTTAATTATGGGTGACCCCACTAATTAACATTCCTACTCGCAGTGAGCGCTGGAGTAATTCATCATTGCTCCAGCGCAGAGACAGCTGATCCAAAAATCAGCTGTCTCCCTGAATGTTTCCTTTCGGAGCACTGTAGAGTCTGACTCAGCAGTGCTAGTGTGCCTGCGTGAACTAGAGTTCATGCAGGTGCACAAAGCCCCGGCATCCAGTGGAAAGAACCAGACAGGGGCAGAGGGATTCAAAAGGATCCCTCTTCGCAACCCGGGACTGGTTGCAAGCGGGAGCATATGCCAATGGCTAATGCTTCCGCAGTCAAAATATTGTATTTTCGGAGCTTGATAAATTTAGGTCCCCATACTAGTGTTTGGGGACTGCAGGACAGATCGGGACTGAAAGGTAAGCAGGAGATATCTATGATACTATTGCACTTGAGAATAATAATGATTAGGTAAGGATTATTCTTGGTGCTGCAATCGATGAGGGAGTGTATGTGGGAGGCTTCCTATGCTGCCACACAGTGGGTTTGTTATGCTTTATTAGTCTCCCTTAATTGGCTGATTCTCGAGTGGCTCGCATCACCTCACAGAATGCCATTCATCTAGTTTCAAACTGTATAACATCAATCTTATTAACTATGTTCTGTGGCCACCTCATTGACTGCACATGTGCTAAACTTGTACAGGGAATAATAATTATCAACAGAGAGACATAGTGGACCTTCTGAAAACGCCAATGCGCACGTTTCACTGTGAAACCAGCTTTATCAAGCAGCACCAAGAATAATCCTTAACTAATCATTATTATTCTCAAGTGCAATAGTATACATTCTCATGACAACATATACAGTATGTGGACATTTGAGTCTTGAATAAATATTACAGTATTACCAGCTATTGTCTAATGTAACATATACTCATACTCAGGGCCAGCTCTAGGAGTGTTCGAACTGAGCGGTCGCACAGGGGCGCTACCCACAGAGGGTGCACCCCTCTCCAACATCCCAATTTCAGCGGGAAATTACTGTCCCGCTGTTCCACCCATGGGCCGAAGTGGCCCGCGGGTGGTGAAATCGAGAGGTTGGGGACCCCACCAGCGCAGCTGTGCGGCGGTGCCGAACCCCGAAGACTCCGAATGGATGCTGCGTGCATGCGCGCGGCATCCATTCAGTGACGGGAGAGGGCTGGGGGAAGCCCAGCTAGTGAGGCTACCCCCAGCCTGATGTTATTTGCAGGCGGACACGCCTCCGAATAACATCGTGTAGGGGGCATGGCCTGTGGTAATTAGGCCACACCCCCATTTTCGGTAGCTAGGGCTCTCTGGATGGGGCCGGCACAGGGTGCTCCGACCCCTGGAGCCAGCCCTGCTCATACTATAGCCTTTCAGGTGGTTACTTTGACAGAAGGAATTAGACACTGCCAGAAGCAGCAATTAAGATAACATTGGGCTCGATTCAATCAAACGCGAATTGAATAGCGCCGGGAATGAGCTCTCGGAGCTATTCAATTCAGCGCGCTGCTGAGCCCGCCTAAGAATTTCTTCTTGCATCCCTCCTGGGATGCGAGCAGAAATCCGACCAAAGTACAGGCGAGATGCTGTTTTCTGCCCTTAGAGCGGCAGATACAGCATCGCGCCGGGAATTTTAGTCGAAGAATGCACGTTCTCGCAACTAAACACCCTGTTTAAGGCGTGATGGGCGGGAAAACAGGCATTCCCCGACCTAATAGCACGCAGAATTTAATAGCTCCAGGAGCTCATTACCAGCGCTATTCAATTCACGTTGAATTGAATCGAGCCCATTGTTGCCAATTGCGATTAGCAACTATTCTGAGATTGCTATCAATTTGGTACACTCAGGAATATTGTGCAGCGATGACAACATTTTGCATTGCAACATCATGACACAATAATTCCATCATTATGAATGGTATAGAAAGGTATTAAAGAAAATATCGATCCCTTATAGACGAGATATCAGCCACTTGAGAATCAGCTAGCAGAGTATAGCATGGTCATTCTAATATAAGGGTCTCTACATATTTGTGTTTTAATGATTATTATAGCATTAACAGTCCTCAATTGAACACAATCATTTTGAAGTAGTCTGACTATATGATGCTGCTATAATAATTGTATAAGTACATCGTGCTAATATATGTGAGGAACGTTGGATCCTGTTCTAACACTATATTAATACCAATAAATGTAATTGATGAATGTTGTGATCTTACGTCCGTAATTGATAACAAATATCTGATATATTATTGTCTCTGCAGCCAAGGATTACTTTTTGGATGACTTCTCTAGGAATGCACTTGTAATTAGTGGGAGTTCTGGGGATTAATATAAATAAAACTTTCTCTACCTCAGATATGGACAGGAGCTATAAGTCAATGACAGGGAAATTATAGCCAGCATTTTAGTTGATTAATGTCCTTTCTATACTGAGGTGTCCAAATATATATTTTTAATATACATCTACACTTCCACTTTGCCTAACTACAGGACAGTCTTTTATTTCACCTCAAACCTATTAGTGGATCCCACTTTTTATAAAAGTGTCTATTCACATTATTTCTCTATATTTCAATGTACAATTCCCTTGGATTGGGATAATTTTAGCTTAATACTAATAAAAGTTATATTTTATTGTAAGCTATACTCTTTTTGTTCACCCACTAGATACAACCTCATACTCTCTCTTTATAATTTATGAATCAGGAAGGTGCACAATATTATTATTATTATCTTTTATATCTAGTTGTCTAGACTTGGAGGTGGAGCAGGGGCTCTGTGACAAAAATATACCATGTTGAATTGTTTTAATCCATCATCAGTGCACCCACGGTGGAAGCAGCCATTTTGTGGCCAGAATCCATATATTCATTCACCTTATCAGTTCAGTAGAAACTAGTGATATTAATGAGACATGAGACATTTTGCAATGTCAGTTGTTCCTATTGAGTTGATGGGCTGCATATTAGTAAAGCTCACAAAATAGCTGCATGTAGCTGACAGAAATACTTTAATCATCATTCTAGAGCAATCATAGGCTGAAAGTGAAATAGCAATAGCATCCTATTTTTGCCTTTTTGTGATGTGATCCTGCCTGCCCTCTCTTCTTGGTGCAACACAAGGCGTTCTTACAATTTTGGCATTTGCAAGGCAGACTACAAATATTTAGCAAACTGCTGATGTGACGGAGACTGCAGTGTGTGAAAGAGGCTTGAAAATGAGTCTAGCACATTTATAAGTGTTTCCAACATCTGTTCATGAGGAGAGAAGATTTTGGCTTCAATATAAGCTTACAAGTTCTGTTCCCTATAATAAAATAAGCATTGGTCATGATAGTTATAATATTTTTCTATTGTGTCATACAGTATAATATAATAAATAATAAAGAACCTGTTAGTGTACTTGTTTTGCCTCACACCATGTTTTAGCATCTAGTACTGTAGGTGTTATTTGTGTTTGCTAAGAATATTTATGGGTACTTCAGAGCAGTCAAATAATATGGCAGCCTATAGTTATATTTATTAATATTGAGATACTGCCCATAATAAACAATGGGTTTTATTATACAATTTCAGTGTAAAGGACATAAACTTCCCATCGTCTGAGGATTGACCTGCGTGTGAATCAGTGACAATAACATACTTAATTGAAATAAAGACACGGAGACTTGTATTTGGCAGAATTTGTTAGCTATTTATTTAAAAACATATAATGAATTAGTTACTATATTAATTAAATTAATTTAAATATGGTGGCAAAGAAAGAACGGCTAACAACCGCCCAAGCCTAACACTATAAACACTCCAACCACAACACAATACGCTCAAGCCTTCTATCTTGACTACCCACCCGGTAAGGTGATGATGCTGCCCCCGGCAGGGTGGTCCAGCAGACTTTATGAGTCAACGAAGGTGAGCAAAACAATGAGTAAACAAATATTCACAGTGCTAATAGGTAACCTGCCGTTCTTTCCCGCCTAAAATAGCCAACGAAACAATCACCAAACCCAAATCAAAAAGAGCCCATAAAATAAACTTTAGGGAGGGAGGGTGGGAAGACAGGAACAAAAGAGGCTGACTCCGCCTCCAACAATCTCTAATATCCCTGCTATAACCTACAACCCTAAAAACCCATTGGCCCTAATTATCACATGATTCCTCACACTGGTCTGCCCCCAGCCTAGGAAGTTTAACCCTCTCCACTCCTATACAGTCATTTCGTTTATCTAAACTTCCCATCGTCTGAGGATTGACCTGCGTGTGAATCAGTGACAATAACATACTTAATTGAAATAAAGACACGGAGACTTGTATTTGGCAGAATTTGTTAGCTATTTATTTAAAAACATATAATGAATTAGTTACTATATTAATTAAATTAATTTAAATATGGTGGCAAAGAAAGAACGGCTAACAACCGCCCAAGCCTAACACTATAAACACTCCAACCACAACACAATACGCTCAAGCCTTCTATCTTGACTACCCACCCGGTAAGGTGATGATGCTGCCCCCGGCAGGGTGGTCCAGCAGACTTTATGAGTCAACGAAGGTGAGCAAAACAATGAGTAAACAAATATTCACAGTGCTAATAGGTAACCTGCCGTTCTTTCCCGCCAAAAGCAAGGTTCTGCCAAAAGAAACCTTGCACCGCCACCATAGAACTAACGCACAGAAACCACAACCTCAAACAGATCCTCAAGAAAAATAAACATACCTTCCTCCGCTAAATGAACCCCGTCAGACCGAAAAAGGTAAGTATACCGAAATTTTATCCTAGGATGTCTGACCACTGCCCCACCATTTTCCAACACAAATTTTGAAACCGTAAAGTTCACTTTCTTCCGGGCTTCATCAATGGCTCTGCCGTCAACCACACCACTCCAACACAATCTAGGGACCATGAAAGACCAAACTATTGTGCAAGCTGGCCATGCCATTATAATCTGACCCAACTCCTCCACCACCGCATGCCTTAAATCCAGAGATGTCCTCTTGCCCAAATCATTCCCGCCTAGATGAATAACCACGACTCTCGGTAAGCCATACCGCTGAACCTGCTGCAAGAGTTTAGGCTTAAGGCTCTCCCACAACATACCTCTGACCCCTATCCATCTAACTCCACTAGCCCCCGGAAACAACGGCGCGTCCTGCGCCTGCATGAACCTAGCCGCCCAAAAAACAAATGAATGGCCAATTATCCATACAGTACAATCATCAAAAGCCATTCCTATAATGAGGGAAAAACAAAGAAAACATTAAAGTTATTGTAAAATTTTAGCATATTTAATCATGTATATCTAACGGGGAACATATTACTGAGGATCTGCCAAAAAGAAAATTTTGATTTGAATCTTTAAAGATCAACAAGCTTCTGTGCCAATTTGAAGCAACATGAAGACACAAGAGGATAAGTTAAAATAAAAAAGAAGGGGGGGAGGAGAGCGGGGGGGGGGGGGGGGTTGGGAGAGATATCGGATAACACAAGTGAACTCGACCAGAGAGAAAACGTAAAACCTGCTGAGGGACATATAATTGTAATTATAAACCAAATAGCCGAATTAAATCCGTCAGATCAGGTAAAAAAATCGTCAAAACTCTCCAGACTCCCACTGAAATCAATGGCGAGTAGCTAGTCCCCGAGTAGGAAAGACAGGGGAAAACAAACAAGACCAGGACCAATGACATTTCGTAAAACATAACAAACCATATGTAACGTGCATGCACAACATTAACCTCAATGATTCGGTCGAATGTAACGCTTATAACTGGCTGATTTCCATCGGCCCAGAGCTTGAATCTGTGACTCTGGAAATCCCGCAGCAGCGGCGGAAGTGGCAGCACCAATTCGAAACGAATGCGTGCCGAACTCCCCTGGTGAGAGGCCCACGCTGCAAAGACATCGCCGCAGCATCCAACTAAACTGAAATTTTGTCAGCGGAAGCCCATCGCCATGCATCAGCCATGAGCCCTCCGCTGAGGGTCTGACAGATGCATAACGAGTGGCCAAGCCGACCGGACAAATTCGACAATCCGCCGAGGGGACCAATGTTATCCAGCGACCCCTGCCTAACTGATCGGTCTTAGAACGACGCAATCTGCACAGCAAGGACCTCTCACCCACCTTCACATCCGAACGCAGCATAGTTGAATCCCTCCACTTGGAGGGAGCAACCAATTCCGACACCCGGAAAGCACCATGAAAAGCCATGGAAAAAGCTAACTTAAACAAAAGCGTTTCGAAACCGGAGGCCGCCACGTCCGCAACCGCTCCTAGAATGGACGGTAACAGATAAATGTCTATAGGCCGTCTTTTATCGGGGTTAACCGGCTCAGCGCGCGCCCAACCTTTCAAGGCCTTTGTGATGACAAAACTCCTTGTAAGGTCAGGGATTCCCTTCAATTTGGAGAAAAACGAAATACCTGCCAGGTACCGTGAAACTACCGCTCTCGATTTGCCAGATACATACAGCTGCCAAATAAAAGCAAGCATCAATTGATGCTGACCCTTACCTCCAAGGCCTTGGCTACGGGAAAAAACTTCCCATTCTTCCCAAGACCGACGGTAAGCCTTGAGGGTACTTGGTGCAATGGACAGCTCCGCTAACCCCTCCAGTCCGGCTTGATAACCTGCCAAACATAAGAGGGGCACAGCACACCATCAGTCTCTGCATCAGGAGCCAATGTACGGAACCGACCCCATTGACATCTGGACAGCGCATCGGCAATCCCGTTGTCAACTCCGGGTACGTGTTGAGCTCGAAACAGCACATTATGGCGCAAACAGGCAAGCACCAGCTGCGCTAGCACACGCAAAACCAGCAACGACTTTGCTCGCTGCCCGTTTACCGCATGCACCACGCCCAGATTGTCACATCTGAACAGAATGCTGCGATTGCAGATGCGCTCGCCCCAGACCTCCAAGGCGACCATTATTGGGAACAGTTCTAAGAGCAGCATATCTCTTGTCAAACCTGCACGAATCCACTCCTCTGGCCAAGTTGCGACGCACCAGGATCCCCTCAGGTAGCAACCGAACCCCGAAGATCCTGCTGCATCGGTGAAAAGCTGCAAATCGACATTGCCCACCAGAGGGGATAACCATATCCTGATCCCATTAAAATCTGCCAAAAAGGAAACCCAAACTTCCAGGTCTCTCTTTATTTCTGACGATAAACGGATCAAATGGTGAGGTTTGGAAACCCCCGCTGTGGCCCTCTCTAGCTTTCTGCAAAATACCCTCCCCATCGGTATAACTCTACAGGCAAAGTTCATACAACCCAACAGTGATTGGGCCTGCCTGAGCGAAATTTTGCGCGCAACCAAACACTCTGAAATGGAATCTCGCAATTTGTCAATTTTATCGCGCGGCAGCCGACAGGATCCAGCCAAGGTATCAATCTCGATACCTAAAAATGACAAACACGAGAGGGGTCCCTCTGTCTTTTCGTCTGCCACAGGTACTCCAAAATGAAAAAACAGCGCTCTCATGGAACCAAGTAACTCGTTACAACGCTCTGACCCAGCGGGCCCCACGCAGAGGAAGTCATCGAGATAGTGCGCTATCCCATGACCCCCACAAGAAAACTCTACGCACCAATGAAGGAAAGTGCTAAATTTTTCAAAGTATGCGCAGGAAATCGAACACCCCATAGGCAAGCACTTGTCTATGAAGTATTCCCCCCCAATGCGAAAACCCATGAACCTAAACGATTCGGGGTGCAAAGGAAGCAAACGAAAAGCTGACTCCACATCCATCTTAGCCATGAGGGCCCCGCGTCCATATGCCCTAACGATACTGAGAGCATCATCAAAAGACTGATACCTCACTGAACAGAATTCAGGAGGTATAGCGTCATTAACGGAGGACCCCAATGGATAAGACAGATGCTGGATCAGCCGAAATTTTCCTGGAGTTTTCTTAGGCACCACCCCCACTGGGGAAAGAATCAGATTCCCCATTGGAGGATGCGCAAATGGACCCACCATACGTCCTAACTGAACCTCTTTCTCGACTTTTAACTGAAGAACGTCAGGAAAAAGTCGAGCTGATTGTAAATTTCTCGGGGAACCGACTCGAACTTCCCCTATAACTGGTAAACGAAAACCCAACTTGAACCCGAAAAACAAAAACTTAGCGTCCTGCCTATTAGGGTACCACCCTAGCCACCTGGACATAGCATCCAAACGGATAGGGGTTGGTGCCCTATTTAGCGCCTGCGCTACCTCCCGCTTTGGGAATAGCTCCTCCTCCCGACTTGGATCCCTGTTGGGCTGACAACCTGAAACAATTAGAGGCGGGGTGCGATCCGTTGCAACGCAAGCAAAGGTGTCGAAAACGGCACCGTTGGCCCTGGGAACAGGAGGCATTATTAAAGGCAAAACATTTACCTTTAAAAGGTGTCTGCGCAGAAAGCCGACCGGGGCCCGTCTGTCGACGCCCCGGGGAGGGATCAGAACTCGGGCGCCACGCCCCAGACCCCCCCTTATGAGTATCCCCGCCTACCCGAGAATCCTCCACTCCACCTTTTGGTGGTTGCGTGACGTCAAGCCACACTTCCACGTCCTTGCACCCAAAATCTAAGCGCTTGGATCCGTCCTGCTTGCGCCTAAATTCCTCATCATATGTTCTCCAGGCGCTGCCCCTGGATTTACGCTGCATCCCATGAATCAGGTGGATATACCTTATTACGTTCAGGTGCTCCCCTGGGCGATCTTTCAAGTAGCATGCTGCGAATACGCAAAACCCAGCAAGCCAGTTATCATAGGAACGAAAAGCTTCCAACCCCACCCCGCCTTTAAGCTTAGCTGCCTTGAAATCTTTTTTGGCTTGCTCAGTTAAAATGAACATGTCCACATAATCGCCCTTCCTGATTTTTTTCTTGCAACAATCGCGCAGACCCCGCAATACTGCTGTATTGTCGCAATGCACCACACCTGGTTGATGCTGACGCTTCTTGGACTTCCGCGCGCTACTACTCTGACGCTGCTGCTTAGCCCGCTTATCCCGCCTATCCGCCTCCTTGCGCGCATATTTTGCAGCCCTCTTCCGCGCCTTTTTCGCGCTGCTGACAGAAGAAGCCAGAGAAGAAGAGGTCGACGACAAGTCAGAGACAGAGGAAGAAGAGGAGGCAGAGTCAGCAACATCATCATCTTCTGAGATCTCACCTGACGATCCGGACTGCTCCCTCCCGGACACGACCGATGATGAAGCCTCCTCGACGCTGAAATCCTGTTCCATAGCTTCGCCCTCAGCAGTATCTGAAACAGACGATGAAGCCGCCCCCTGGGCCGAAACCCTGGGCACGGTCGACACAGCAGGAGAAGACACAGCCGCACCAGCCCCAGACGCCTCTGGTCTTGCCAACTGAGCCGCAGCGGAGCCCATAGCCTTGCAAGCCTGCATGAACTGATCTACCGCTGGCCCTAGAGTAGCAGAAATTGAACGCTGCCTCTGATCCACCCTTTCACTATCTGCTTGGCTAGGAGCCAATGCCGCAACCATGGGAGCAAAAGCAGATGTCATTGATGACATCATGGCCGCAAAAGCTGCAGGGTCAAAGGACTGACTTGCACCCCCACTAGGGACCTGAGTATCCACATAGCCAGAAGCTGCTGCCCCAGACATGGCCCTGTCTGCTGATTGCTGACTAGCCTGCCAATCATCCTCCATCAGCTCTCCCTGTCCTAAAATGGCTGCCTCCCTGACTGACAAAGCCCCTAATGTGCTGCCAGGGCTGTCCATCTCCCCCACCTCGACATTCCCCACTTCATTAACTGTGGGGGAGTCCCCCCTGCCCCTCCGGGCACTAACAGGGCTATTAGCAGCCCTCCTTGCGGTGCGCGTGTGCGCCTGTGACCTTTGAACCCGCGGGGGGCGAGCGCTCACCGCCCTAATCGCGGCAGCTCTGCCCTCCCGCGGGCTCACTAACTGCCTCTCGCGGCTGCTCAGAGCAGCCGCGCCTTCCCCCCGCCGGCGGCTGTGTCCAGCCGCCCTGACAGCACCTGCTTGACGGCCGCGGGTAAGCGCGGCCGCGCCCGGCCGCCCATGACGCCGCGGGGCTGCGCGACTCGCGCTAGCCCCTTCAGCTCCCTCTTGAGAGGCAGGAGCCTCCCCAGAACTCCCTGGACCTTCTTCCTGTGCCCGGTAACGGGCGGGGATCCGCGATGAGCGGTGCGGGCGGGGCATGCTACCAATTTGGGGGGGGTCACAGTCCTTATAAGGGTTAGGAGGATTGTTAGAAAATGCAGAGCGCAAAGGTGGGGGAGGGCAGAGAGAGAGAGGGATAGATGAAGAAGGTGAAGAACAAAGATAAGAAGAGGAAAGAAAAACAGAAGGATGGCTATGAAGAAAATATAACAGAGCTCAGGTAAGAGCACTTACCCACTCCAAGACAGGAACAAAAGAGGCTGACTCCGCCTCCAACAATCTCTAATATCCCTGCTATAACCTACAACCCTAAAAACCCATTGGCCCTAATTATCACATGATTCCTCACACTGGTCTGCCCCCAGCCTAGGAAGTTTAACCCTCTCCACTCCTATACAGTCATTTCGTTTATCTTCTGATATTTTTCTCTCTTTAAAGTATACAATAGTGTCAGACTGGCCCTCTTGGGTACCGGTCAGATCCCGATGGGCCACACTGCTTATAGGTCACCTCTCTACCTTAGGGAGGTAGGCTGCTCACCACATGCTTCCAATTGTTCCTGTCAACTTGTCGACCGCCAACATACTGACTGCATACTGTTCAAACTCCAAAGTGTTTATTAAGTATAAAGCAGGTGTTGGAGCCATACCTGGAGGAGCTGTTCTTATGAACAATCTCACTTATTGTTTTCTGGCACCTTACCTTCATTTTTAATAAACACTTTATGTACTTAGGGCCTGATTCAGACCCGCTCCCTAGGCTGCGTTCGCATGCAGCCTGACAATGTTTGCATTCTGCGCATGCGTATGCATAGCAGTGCGCGTGTGCGTGAACTAGTCCATGAGATCAGGGAAGCGTTCGCTCGCTGCGCATAGATAGCTCGCTAGATTGAGTGACAAGAGAAGCCATTTGTGGGTGGTGGCAGGGGATGGTCGATGAAAATGGGGGAGTGGTGGTGCGACCGCAGGCGTGCCTGAGAATTTTAACGTCGTTTCAGAGGTGTGCATTATTAAGAAGTGCTGCCTTCGCTTCCGATGGTACTCGATGTTACCGATGGTTGCATACACATCCTGCAAATGACGTGCATAAGTGGGCGTCTTAAGAAAGGCTGGTGGGCGTCTGCATACACACTGCGATTGCACGTCAAGACATAGTGGGCGTGCTAATGCTTTGCCGTGTGATCGCGAATTTGCATACTTTCACTGCGTGCAGACGCATCTAGCGAGTGGGTCTGAATTGAGCCCTTAGTTCCTCTGGTAAGACCTGTGTCACAACCATTACTGTTACCTGTTAACTCTGTGCATACTGCTACTGTGTATACTGCTGTCACCACTGTTAAATCTGTCTACACCGATGTTACTATAATATACCCAGCAGCTCGGTTAAGGACTTCTTTGTAGACTAACCTGCATTTCACATTCTGCTGAAACCTATTGTAACTAAGCAAGTTACACTAATAGGTTATACCAATCGTCCTACTGATTCATACTAGGGGTGAGCTGGTTCGGATTTCAGAAATCCGAACCCCCCGAGCCGCCCGATCCGAGGCCGATCTGAGTCAGGCTCGACTTTTCCTGCCTGACTCGGATCTGAAATCGAGGCAAAACGTCATCATCCCGCCTTCCGGGTCTCGCAGGTTTTGGATCCTATATCAGGTACCCGCGTCGGCGACATTTTCTCACTCGGCTGTGGACAGTGAAGAGGGAGGGTGGGAGTTAGGGCGGGCTGGGCTGTGTAGTGTAGTGTAGTGTAGTGCTGTGCTGCGCTGTGCTGCTGTTGTCCATAGGGGCTGTGTCCACTCCTTCAAAGTCCATAGGGGCTGGCTGGACTGTGTTGTGCAGTCAGTTGTCCATAGGGGCTGTGTCCACTCCAAAGTCCTGTGCAGTGTCCCAGTCCTAAAGGGGTGCTGTAGTGTTGTCCAGGGGGTGCTCTGTCCATCAGGGGTGCTCCCCCCAAGTGCAAAAAAAATAATATTTTTTCTGTGTTTGTGAATTGTGTGCACTGTGGCTGCACGTGCATCAACAAAGGAGCAGCGCCAAGCGTGCGCCTGTGTCCCATAGGTAAAGGGCCGGCTGGCTTGACCACTAAAGGGTGCTTTAACCCCCAAAGGGCACTCCAAACAAAATAAAAAAATATTTTCTGTGTTTGTGAATTGTGTGCACTGTGGCTGCACGTGCATCAACAAAGGAGCAGCGCCAAGTGTGCGCCTGTGTCCCATAAGTAAAAGGCTGGCTGGCTTGTCCGTTAAAGGGTGCTGTAACCCCCAAAGGGCACTCCAAACAAAATAAAAAAATATATTTTTTTGCGTTTGTGAATTGTGTGTGCAGTAGCCGCACGTGCATCAACAAAGTAGTGCCAAGCGTGCGCCTGTGTCCCATAAATAAAGGGACGGCTGGATTGACCGCTAAAGGGTGCTGTAACCCCCAAAGGGCACTCCAAACAAAATAAAATAATTTTTTCTGTGTTTGTGAATTGTGTGCACTGTGGCTGCACGTGCATCAACAAAGGAGCAGCACCAAGCGTGCGCCTGTGTCCCATAAGTAAAAGGCCGGCTGGCTTGTCCGTTAAAGGGTGCTGTAACCCCCAAAGGGCACTCCAAACAAAATAAAAAAATATATTTTTTTGCGTTTGTGAATTGTGTGTGCAGTAGCCGCACGTGCATCAACAAAGTAGTGCCAAGCGTGCGCCTGTGTCCCATAAATAAAGGGACGGCTGGATTGACCGCTAAAGGGTGCTGTAACCCCCAAAGGGCACTCCAAACAAAATAAAAAAATATATTTTTTTGTGTTTGTGAATTGTGTGCGCAGTAGAAGCACGTGCATCAACAAAGTAGTGCCAAGCATGCGCCTGTGTCATAAGTAAAGGGCCGGCTGGCTTGTCCATTAAAAGGTGCTGTAACCCCCAAAGGGCACTCCAAACAAAATAAAAAAATATTTTTTTATGTGTTTGTGAATTGTGTGCGCAGTAGCCGCACGTGCATCAACAAAGTAGTGCCAAGCGTTCGCCTGTGTCATAAGTAAAGGGCCGGCTGGCTTGTCCGTTAAAGGGTGCTGTAACCCCCAAAGGGCACTCCAAACAAAATAAAAAAATATTTTCTGTGTTTGTGAATTGTGTGCACTGTGGCTGCACGTGCATCAACAATGGAGCAGCGCCAAGCGTGCGCCTGTGTCCCATAAGTAAAAGGCTGGCTGGCACATTTCTTAAAGGGTGGTGTAACCTACAAAGTGCACTAGTGTCCAACAAAAATAAAAAATTATTTTCTGTGTTTGTGTGTGCCTTAGCCGCACGTATATATCAATACAACATAAATGGAGGACCAAACTTTCTCCGATAAAAATAAAATAGGGAAAGATCAAGAACCACTTCCTCCTAGTGCTGTTGCTGCTGCTGGAGTTGTTCATCATCCCAGAGAGGAAGTAGGAACACCACTTCTTTTACTAAACAATTGACCCTACAACAGTCCCTAGCGAGGAGGATGAAGTACGACAGCAGTCATCCTGAAGCAAAACGTATGCACCTGCATCCTCAAAGCAGCAGCGACAAGCGTGCGTCTGTCTGTTAAAGGGTGGTGTAACCCTCAAAGTACGCTCCACAAACAATAAAAAAATTCTTCTTTTTTTTTCTGTCTTTGTGAATTGTGTGGGCTGTAGCCGCACTTGCATCCTCAAAGCAGCAGCGACAAGCGTGCGTCTGTCTGTTAAAGGGTGGTGTAACCCTCAAAGTGCTCCAAAAAATAAAAAACTATTTTTAATGTGTTTGTGACTTGTGTGCGATGTAGCCGCACGTGCATCAACACAGTAGCAGCGCCAAGCGTGTGCCTGTGTCATAAGTCAAGGGCCGGTTTGGACATCTGGTCTGGACTGAAGGACGTGCCAACAATTTTTGACAAGTCTACTGTCACTGCATATGATACTGTCCTCAAAGCAGCAGCGACAACCGTGCGTCTGTCTGTTAAAGGGTGGTGTTACCCCCAAAGTGCGCTCAAACAAAATAAAATAATCTTCTTTTTTTCTGTGTTTGTGTGTGAAATGTATGCACAGTAGCCGCACCTGCATCCTCAAAGCAGCAGCGACAAGCATGCGTCTGTCTGTTAAAGGGTGGTGTAACCCTCAAAGTGCGCTCCACAAAAAATAAAAAAATATTTTTTTTCTGTCTTTGTGAATTGTGTGGGCTGTAGCCACACCTGCATCCTCAAAGCAGCAGCGACAAGCATGCGTCTGTCTGTTAAAGGATTACATCGGTGACAGTATCCAAGTAGGCATGTCAGATGGTCCGTACATGTACTGGCAGGAAAAAGAGGCAATTTGGAGGCCCCTGTACAAACTGGCTCTATTTTACCTGAGTTGCCCCCCCTCCAGTGTGTACTCCGAAAGAGTGTTTAGTGCAGCCTGGAACCTTGTCAGCAAAAGGCGTAGGAGGTTGCTTCCACAAAATGTGGAGAAGATGATGTTCATAAAAATGAATTATCAACTCTTCCAGGGAGACCAGCCTCCAGAACATATAGAGGGACCTGTGGTGGTGGATTCCAGCGGGGACGATGTAATAGTCTGTGAGGATGAGGATGTACACAACACAACACTGAAGAGGGTGAGGAATCGGTGGATGAGGAGGATGAGGACGACATCTTGCCTCCGTAGAGCCAGTTTGTGCAGGGACAGATGAATTGCCAGCTTGTTTTGTGGGGGCCCAAACGAACCAATCATTTCAGCCACAGTCGTGTGGCAGACCCTGGCGCTGAAATGATTGGTTTGCTAAAGTGTGCATGTCCTGTTTATACAACATAAGGGTGGGTGGGAGGGCCCAAGGACAATTCCATCTTGCACCTCTTTTTTTTCTTTGCATTATGTACTGTTTGGGGCCTAGTTTTTCAAACTGCCATCATGTCTGCCACTGCAGTGCCACTCCTAGATGGGCCACGTGTTTGTGCCGCCCACTCGTGTCGCTAAGCTTAGCCTTTTGGACATAAAAACATTATTGTGAGGTGTGAGATGTTCAGAATAGACTGGAAATTAGTGGAAATTAAGGTTATTGAGGTTAATAATAGCATAGGAAAAACCAACACATTCTGTGATTTTAGCTGTTTTTATTCTTTTTTTTAAAAAAAAATACAGATCCAAAACACAAAACCCAGAACCCAAAACTCGGAAGGGTAGTTTTTGCAAAACCAATCCAGATCCAAAACACGAAGAAAGATCCAGATCCAAAACCAAAACACAAAACACGAAAAGTGGCCGGTGCACACCCCTAATTCATACACTTCATTCACATGCACAATCTAGCTAGGCGTTTTATAATGTATACACATAATTCAATTGAGGGGGCCTCAATGATATTAGGGCCTGAATCAGGGATTTACGAAATGCTGATATTTATGCAGATTGAACGATTTTTAGCTATTGTGCATGCGTGAAAGCCGTACTGCGCATACGCAGCGATTGGTTTGCGATTACTCTCGTACAGAGAATTCACTTGCAAAGAGAGTAAAAGGTAGTCAAAGTTTGGGCGTGCATAAATTAGCCATTGTAAACTTCTTTCCGGCATGAGAGCACTCAGCGTGCCAGAAGAGATGCAGTTTTTGAAACAGGTCAGGGCGAAAGTTTCCAGTTGCGCCCCCACCCCCCCCCCCCCCCCACTCAAAAAAAATACTTTTTTTAGATGGTGTTCCTCTGCGCTTCCGGAGAGGGGGCATGTCCTTGTGGAACACCCCCAATTCAACACACTGCGGGGCGTGAACAGCACTTACGAAGGTGCTGGCCTTCTCCCAAGCTCTCCCCTCATGTCGAATAATTGCCATGTACATTGTGCAGTAATGCACCTTACGTAGTATGTCTTACACAGTAATGCCCTTTATAACACATTATACCATATGTAGTAATGCCCTGTATAACACATTAAGCCACATGTAGTAATGCCCTTTATAACACATTATGCCACATGTAGTAATGCCCTGTATAACACATTAAGCCACATGTAGTAATGCCCTTTATAACACATTATGCCACATGCAGTAATGCCCTGTATAACATTATGCCACACTCAGTAATGCCCATTATAACACATTATGCCACACACAGTAATGCCCTGTATAACACATTATGCCACATGTAGTAATGCCCTGTATAACACATTATGCCACACGCAGTAATGCCCTTTATAACATTATGCCACATGCAGTAATGCCCATTATAACACATTATGCCACACACAGTAATGCCCTGTATAACACATATGCCACATGCAGTAATTCCCTGTATAACACATTATACCACATGCAGTAATGCCCTGTATAACACATTATGCCACATGCAGTAATGCCCTGTATAACACATTATGTCACACGCAGTAATGCCCTTTATAACACATTATGCCACATGCAGTAATTCCCTGTATAACACATTATGCCACATGCAGTAATGCCCTTTATAGCACATTATGCCACATGCAGTAATGCCCTGTATAACACATTATGCCACATGCAGTAATGCCCTGTATAATACATTATCTCCAATTCAAATTACGCCACACAGAAGTCCCTTATTCATGTTATGATACACAGTGGTGCCCTTTTTACACAATGCCCAAATGAGTGCCCCTTAAACACTAGGCCCACAGTAGTAGTGCCCCTAATACAATGCCCACAGTAGTAGTGCCCCTTACACAATGACCCCAGTAGTGGTGCCCCCCATTGCTGTGCCCTCGTTAGTAGTGCCCGCAGTGGTAATGCCCCCAGTGTTAGTGCCCCCATTGGTAATGTCCCCTATAATAGTGCCCCCCTTATAGATGTTCCTCCAGTAGTAATGCCCCCTGTTGTAATGCCCCCAGTAGTAATGTCCCCCTATAGTCGTGCCCCCAGTAGTAATGCCCCCTTTAGCCATGCCCCCAGTAGTAATGCCCCCTATAGCCATGCCCCCAGTAGTAATGCCCCTCTATAGCCATGCCCCCTGTAGTAATGCTCCCCTGTAGTCATGCCCCTTATATGCCCCCCTATAGCCATGCCCCCAGTAGTAATGCCCCTTATGGCCATGCCCCCTATAGCCATTCCCCCAGTAGTAATTCCCCTTATAGCCATGCCCCCCTAGAGCCATGCCCCCAGTAGTAATGCCCCTTATAGCCATGCCCCCAGTAGTAATGCCCCCTATAGCCATGCCCCCAGTAGTAATGCCCCACTATAGCCATGCCCCCTATAGCCATGCCCCCAGTCCTGGTGCTTCTCTAAAAAAAAAAAACAATTAAAATATAAACACAATACCTACCTTAAGCCCCGTTCCTGCATCTGCTGTCCTACCGCGGCTCCACCACGTATCTATGGGAGAGACGTCATTACGTCATGACGTCCCTCCCACAGTGCTCTCTGCCGGAAGCCGGAGCTCAGAAGTGAGCTCTGGCTTTCGGCTGCCGCTGGGAGGGAGCCGGGTGCCTGCTAATAACAAATATCAGCGGGCGCCCGGCAAATGCAGCCTCCCTGCGGCGGCTAGCGGGGGGGGGGGGGGAGCGGCGCTGGTTTTTGATTTTTTTTTCTTCAGAGATTTATTTTTGCCTCTCCTGGAGACTCAGTGGCGCCCTCTAGGGGCCGGCGCTCCGGGCGATGGCCCTGTTAGCCCGCCCCTAGAACCGCCACTCTATGCAGCATTAGACTTCTCTGAAGCTAGGGAGTACACTTTTACCCAGACCTCCTTTGTAGCTGTCACTTCCCTGCACTTGGTAGTAGTGGTTTCCAGTGAGTGTACTTACACTACATTGATGGTGGGAAAGTGTAGAGGAGACTGTAAGGGTGGGTACACACCAAAGCGTCCGGGAATCGTGCCAATGTTCAGGGCAATTTGCCTTCACCCTGGACACTGCATGATTACCGGTACACACTTAAAAGATTTAATGAAAGACGGAACGATCACTAAGCCTGATTCAGATCCGCTCGCGAGTGCTGAGCGCTCGCAAGCGGGTCGATGTTGCCCAAGTGCGCATGCCGTCATTATGGGTCTCGCACCAAAGGGGCCGTGCTGTCGATGGTGATTGACAGCACGCCCCCTTTGGTGGGCGTGCCGGGGGCGTGGCTGCCCAGACGGAGGCGTTCTACCATCTGGGGCCGGCCCCACTGACATCACTAGTGATGTCAGTGGGAGTGCTTTTGGCTCTGATAGAACAAAAAGCACTCCAGGGCTTGCGGCAGCGAGACCCTACCGCAAGGATCTCGTCGCAAGCCCAATGGTCGCGATGGTCTTGACCATCGTGACCATCATTTTGGCCGCTTGCTATAGCTGTGGGTGGTCACCCACAGCTATGCGAGCGGCCAGGAGGCCGCTCCAAAAAAGGAGCAGGGACAGCCCTGATTCAGAGCAAGCGCTCTGTCAGAGCGTCCGGCTCTGAATCAGGGCCTCTGTTCCATCCTTTATTAATATGTACAGCCTCACATGCAATATCGTGTGATTGGCTGTGCAGTACGGCCAATCACACGATATAGCATTCGACTGAGGGAGCGCGCAAATTGTGCGTACACACACTGCACGATATGCCCAATTTGTCCAAATCGTGCTAATATCGTCCTGGTGTGTATGCACCCTAAGTGTGGGGGATGCAGGGTTCTTTGTGTAATGTGGCTGGGGTGCATGGGCTATAAATTGATGAACAGTATGAGAAATTAATTTATTGATTACATGATGGGGAGGGCAATTTATTTGGAGGTGGGTTTTGATTAAATTAAAAGTGGTGCAATAGATGTACCCATTAAGTTTAGGTAATGTGATGGCACTATTTGCTATCCACTATTTCTGGGTACCATTACATATTATGGGGGGTGAGGGCAGGCAGCAGTTGGGACAGTGCTGGGGGCAGGTAGCAGTTGGGGTAGAGCTTGGGGTAAAGGCAGGGAGAAGTTAGGGTAATGCTGGGGTAGAGGGGAGTAAGAGCAGACAGTGCTGGGAATAGGGAGGGGGTAAGTGTAGATACCAGCTGGTGCAGTACTGGGTGCAAGGAGGGGGTTACGGCCAGGCAGTGCTGGTGGTAGGGAAGGGGTAAGGATAGACACCAGCTGGTGCAGTACTGGGGGCCAGAGCTGGCCCTAACCAATTATGTGCCCTAGGCAAGAGTTTGGCTGGTGCCCCCAGCAGATGATCCCAACCTCTCCCCTCACAGCACACTGCTATAACTAAAGAAAAAAGAGACAGGTGTTGGGGGAAATTTCCTTATACCCCCACCAGAGAAGGCATTCTATAGGGCACATTCTCCCCTCACAGCACTCTTCTCCACTCACAGCACAGATTACAGCACAGCACCCCTCACCCAGTATAGCACAACTCTCCCTGCACAGCACCCCTCACACAGCACAGATCACAACACCCATCACCCCTCACCTAATACCCCTATCTCAGCACAGCAACCCTCACCCAGTACAACACCCCTCTCCCAGAAAAGAACAGATCACAGCAAATCTTCCATCACACTCACCCAACACCCCTCTCCCAGTACAGTACCCCTCACAGTACAGCACCCATCACCCCTCAGCCAGCACAGCATCCATCACACAGCACAGTCAAGACCCATCACTCACAGTACAAGACCCCACATCACAACCGCTGCATATAATTTTGCAGGAAACCCATGTAGGCTGTTGTAGCACATCAGTAGAATGGTAGCCGATGATTGCAGCTTGCTGTTACCCCCTACCTCTTTCTATCTTGGTAACCATCATCATCACTAGTCCACACACTGGGTTCCTTCTTAGCAATGTGGATGATGGGAGTCCACCCATGCCCATGCGCCCTGGGCCCTCCCCTCCAAATATGTCTCCCCCTCCCCCCTCCCATAGCAGTGTCATAAATGCCCTGAGCCCCCACTCGATATATGTCTCTGCCTTCTACCCTCCCAGAATAGCAATGTCATCAGTCCTGAGCTCCCACACCCCCATTGTCTCTGCCTCCCCTTGCCCCATAAGTGTTATCAGCTCCCTGAGCCCCCACTTCCCATATAAATCTGCCTCCCTCTCCCACAGCAGTGTCATCAGACCCACTCCCCATACAGTATGTATCTGCCTCTCCTCATCCAGCTCTTACCTTTATTCTGTGTGGCTGGGGCAGGGTCCTGCAGCTCCGCGAATGTTGTATGTCTTCCTCTGCAGCTGCTCAGTGCTCAGCCTCGGCTCAGGCAGAAAGTGAAAGTAAACACATTTCCTGCCTGTCTGAGACTGAACTCCGGCTCTGTGTTCATCTGCTGCAGCCTCTTGACCTCTCCTCCTGTTTGGCTCGGAACGCTGAGATAGCAAACGGTACCGTAACTAGCTCAAAGAAAAAAATTATATGGCTGGCCCTAGGCTTGTGAAGCCCCTAGGCATTCCAGGTACCCCTAGACATTTGCCTAAAATGCCTATGCCTAGCTGCCGGCCCTGCTGGGGGCAAGGGGGTGTTAGGGGCAGGCAGTGCTGGGTCTAGGAAGGAGGTAAGGGTAGATAGAAGGGCACCTTAAAGTAGTAGTAATAGTAGCAGCTGCCCTCCCCAACCCCCACAGCAGCAAACAGTTACATTTTCTTTTGTGCCGGGGCCTTCCTCACGCCTGGTTCCGGGGCTGTCCTGCCACTAGGTGCGGGGACTGACGCTGGTTGCCGGGGCCATCCTGCCGCCATGTTTCGGGGCCTGCGTCCTGCCTGGGCCTTCCTGCCGCAGGGTGCGGGGGCCAGCCTGCCACCAGGTGTCAGGGCAGTGTGCCGGGTCCGTCCTGCTGCACGGTGCTGGGGAAGCGGCCGCTTGCCCCTGTAGTGCCGGATGCAGGGGAAGCGGCCGCTTGTCAATGTGTAGTGCCGGGTGCTTGTGCTGCAGCATCAAAGGAGGCTAAACTTGGGCTAGCTGGCTCCACCTCCACTTTTTACTGGCCGGGCCAGGGAGCATCAATCATTTTATCAGTAGCCAGGAGATTGGCCGTAGCAGCACCGACGACAACCCCGTAGTTTCACCTGGGTGCAGGGGGTTGCTTACTGGGCCAGCGGGCCCCCTAAGACGCTGGGCCCCATAGCAAGCACACCCCCTCCACCCTCTATAGTTACGCCACTGTCTGAGGACTAAAAATACTGTCTTTATTTTAATTGTATGTGAATACATTAGACCCAGATATGTGTGTTTTATCCCTCATGAATTAATCTTTATATATGTGCATAACAAATAGGAATGTTACATGTTAATAGGATACATTTATAACACTAGTTATTTTGCTTGGTAGGTTATTGTAACTGTCCACAAACAATTTTAAGACAACAAAACAAGCTGTTTTTAGTATAATTGTGCAATTGCCCATACATAGAAAATGAGAACTGACATTAAAGGTGGATATGTAGCAAAGGGCAATTTGCAGAAATCACCAATTAAATTGCTCTTTTTTTTATTCAAACCTCCTAAAATTAATAAAAATGTTCAGACATCTCCCAATCACTGAAATCACCGACTTCTGCAGTGTAAGCTACAGAACAGCAGGACTCTAGTAAAGATCAATTGTGGAAAGTTCCACAAATAAATAGCTGGCAGAATACTTTTAAGATTGCTGAAAATCTGTAATATGAGTGAGGAATAACAATTTCTGTATACATGTACTGTGCTTTCCCATTCATTTCAATAGGCATATGGGGGCAGGGTTAGCAGTAGACATTATGGGGTGCAGTACAAATTAAACAATTTTTTCCAAGCCTGGTACATTCTATAAAATAATAGCTATAATCTTTTTTGTTGCTATAGGCAATACCTCGACTTAGAAACCATAGAAGGTTTGATAAATCTCCCCCTTAGTCTTTGCAATATGGTAAAACCATATTATTAATCTTGAAATGATAAAAAAACTAACTAATGTTCCCTATGGTTATATCCCAGGGATCTCCCCTCACAATCCAGCTGCTCTTAGGAAACAGGTATTGTGTTAGAAGCACTGTGAGTGGTGTAATCGTGTGAAATAAATCACTGCAGTCTAATTATCAAACTTCTCCCTTCAGCATCAATAGCGCTGATGTGCCAGTAATGCTAGCCCAAAACTTTATTATTGTGTTTTTATTTTTTATTAATAAATCAGGGTTTAACAGTACTGCATTAAAAAAAAATCACAATAAATTTTTAAATGACATGATGGTGTTAGGAGTCGCGTCAGCGGATCATCTTGGTGGCAGGTCCCAACTATAGTTGTCACTGGGATACTGCATCTTGTCCTGATCCATGTTCCGGCTATTGCAGGCAGCCGGATTCTTGTGTTGTCTGTATACAGCTCTAGCTGTTTGTCTGTGTGCTGTATTCAGCTGCACACTAATTAATAATGTCTTGTCTGTGTGCACAGCACAGGTGCACACTAGCAGTCATTAGGAGGGGCTATCTGCAGGCCTTTGATTGGATCCTGCATCGCATAAGTTACAGCCAGCCCTTCACTCCATGCCGGCTATAGCATTTGATGTGGCTTCCAGTTCTAGTGAGAGGTTAACAAAAAGTATGGTGGTCGCTCATATCAGCTTAATGACTTTGCACAGGTGCTTGTAAAGGGCGGGGTTTACACTGAACCACAGAAAAAAAAGATTCCCTCCAGCTCACTGCAGCAATATCAACAAAAAATACTTAAATCCTACATGATAATAGAGATTCAGAGGTATTAGTTACATACATTTGCAAATATATGAATAAGCGCCAGGCCATCTCTATACTGGCATCCCTAACATTAAGGGGTTCATGTCCGAGAAGCAAGGTACCCAAAAAAATTCCAGCAAAGTACCATCCCCAGGGCATCACACGAAAATGGGAAAAAAGGTGATAGTGAAGTGTAAGGAATAGATGTGTAAAGATAAATCAAAAAGTGTTAATGAAATGAGAAAGAATTAAAATTACATAAATAATAAACAATTAGAAAGGTGATAAAAAAATTATCTACGTGAATTAAGTGGTGATGCCCTGAAAAAGGTCCAGCCAGAACAACTCTGGGGGCCCCACTCCCAAACACCCACCCCAAAATAATTATTGCTACATAATACGGCACCCACTCTGGGTCATATAATTACAAATTAGTGTACTGAATAATAACAGCACATGTATAAGCTGAGAGCTGACTCACCTAGTGAGAGGTTATTCTCCTGTGTGTTCCAGCTCCTTGTGTCCAGTTTCTGTGATCTCCATGCAAGTTATATCTAAAGGTGCATACACACGTAACGATTTTTTGGACGATTTGTCGTTAACAAAGTCGTTATCATTAAGTCGTTCAAAAATTCCTCCAGTTTCAGGGGCAAAACTATGAACGATAACTACCAATGCACGCTCCCGTTTGTAGTTGGTAGTTAGCGTTCATCACCCATTCTGACTGCCCTACATGACGATTTCAGCTAAGCACAGCCATCATCGTTGATGAAATCATTGTGAAAATCGTTCATTTCATTACATAAATTAGTTTTATTTTTCAAGGGAAAATCTGAAGGGAAATCGTTACCGAAAATCGTTAACTACACAAATTGTTACGTGTGTACGCACCTTAAGCCGTGGCTGCCACTTCCTACTGCGTGTGTGATCGGGATGCAGTCAGGATACCGGCGGTTGCTATCCCGTCCACCGATATCCCAACACTTACATCCTGACATGGGACTAAAGATAGGCGTCAAAATCCCGACGCCTATCATTAGCCCCACTATGGAATCCCGATACTCGGCATACCGAACGAAGGTTAAGTTTTCAACTTAAACATTTTCAAAAGCAGCAAATTTGTCGTTTTCATTGTTCCTACATTAGCACTAATATTAACAGTAATTTTCAATCAATTATCTATTGACCACCTTTCATCTTTCAAATTGTTCACCAATATTTTCCAAAGACTACAGCAAGTTGGCTGGCTAAAATTAGTGACTCAAACACACAGCAGTTTAACACAACATATGAAAAATAGTGATTGATTAATTGAGAAAGATTATTGCTTTGAGAAGGCAAGTAATTGATTCATTAATTTGGATTGTGATTGATTGTCAGATTGTTTTGAAAGCCCTTAAGTCTAATGGTTTGAGAGAGAGGATTGATTTGAAAAGAAGATTCATTAATTCATTTTGATTGTTGATTAGATATTGATGAAATTATTTGATTAAAATCATGAAGGAAGAAGTTAGAATGGTAGATGACCTAAGTGAGGAGGAATTACAATATGACAGTAGGAAACTACAGCATCCTGGAGAGATAGAATATGTGGGTGATGTGTAATTAAATCACAGGCAGTCAGATCTAAGAAAAAAGAACCTTTTTGATTTGTTGATTTGAAACTGATTATTTTATTTAATTAGACACATTTGATTACATTTGATTAGAATTAGATCTGAAGGTAGAGCGGTTCATAGAAAAAGTGGAGACAGTGGGACGTTATAGGATTTTATATCGTGTTTTACAGATGTCTTTATACGTTGTGGCTCAGGTCGCTTCATACAGGCATCCTAGCTGTGGCATGAAAATACTGTAGGAAGGCGCAGCGAGACAGTGTACATGGCATGAAATACAGAGCTTAACTGCTGGGTGGCCAGTCGTCCACTGATGAAAACTACAGAACTGAATACAATAGCAGTGGATGGAGATGGCACTGGCACTACAGTACAGTAAGCCCTGACAGACGGGCCAATCACGTACTATACAGAGTAAACAGATCAGCTGCCTGTGGAAGAAGACGCTATAAAGTCATAGATGTACAGCACGGCATAACATTGGAGCGGCAGGGATTTTCTTTCCAGTGTAAAGTCGCAATTGTGACTTCTAATATGACGCATGCACGGTATTCAATACAATTAGATATTTTCATGATGAGACTTGTACTATACTTATATGCTGACATATCATCTAACAGCTGACAGTGACAATTTTGCCCTGTAAAGGGTGAGTGCAATACGTAAGATTTTTAGGATATCATTTTCTCCTGTTTTACTGTATTACACTATATTTTGTTTTCTTTTCCATGTATTTATAAGAATTGTATGATGTAAGTAAAATGTTTTTAATAGGTTGTTATATGTTTCCTTGGATACCTCATCCTCCGACACATTTGTGTGCACCTTGCATGGAATGACACAGTGGTGGTACATACGGAAATTTACGGTCATTATTATATGGTATTAACTTCTTGTTTCTTTTGGGTTTTTTTCCCCTCCCATTTATGACTACATGGTTGTGTGAGAAGGACACAGAGTATCACATTTTGTTTTAATTAACATTGTATAACAGCATAGAAGTCTATTAGTGGCTAAAAGCAAAACATTTGGGGCTCTTAAAAAGATAATTTTTTTAATAACAGTGAATTTTTTTTAGAAAGTAAGTGTTTTTCAGCTATTTCAATGCTTTAGATGAAGTTTGGGTGCATAAAAATGCCTGTAAGTTGATTTTTGTGTTATTTTAAGCCCCTTTTAAAAATACCTTTCCCATCAAAACAGCATTCCAATATATCCTACATTATTTAACCCATTATGCTGCATTTAGCAGATATATATATATATTCCCAGGGAGTCTTTAAGTTTTATAATTTGTTCATTGGCACCACCTAAAGGGTGTCCAAACCAATAACGTTTTTTATCTTTTTCCTTTTTGGTGATGGTTCAAGGTTAGTGTGGCTAAAGATATTCTTCTGAAAAGAAACCCTCGCACCAAGAATTCACCCGATAAAAAAGTAATCAGCCTTTTCCACTTTAAAATTCAACCAATATATTTATTAATTGACAATGTTAAAATGTATTATTGACAATGTTAAAATTCCATCCTTACATGACAGAACATTGGTGTGACCTCTCTTTACAGCTACATAGTAGGAGCTTCTTCTAGTAGCGATGTAATCTTTTCTTTTTCTGATTTTCAGCTAACGGAAGATTATCCCTGGGAAGCAGTTATTTTGTTTGTGATTGCATACTCAGTTCAAACAAAATTGTTATTTCTGTTAAACATAGCGCAAACTTAGGCTATTTTAATATATATATATATATATATATACATACATATATACAGTTTATGTATATATATATATATATATATATATATATATATATATATTTATATATAACAGATGAGCGTGTGGAATCCGGACCGCTCCGAACACCGGGGATCCGAGTCCACCTGAGTTCGGGTGTTCCCGCCTGCCTCGGATCCATATTTGCCAACTCTCCCTCATTGTCAGGGAGACTCCTTGAAATAGTAGCAATCTCCCTGTCTTCCTGAAGAGTCCAGCAATCTCCCTGATTCCACCTTACCCCAATTATGAAGCTGTTATACAGTATTTTAAAAAATAAACAGAGATGTATACATTTAAATTAGGGGTGTGCACCGGCCACTTTTCGTGTTTTGTGTTTTGATTTTGGATCTGGATCTTTCTTCGTGTTTTGGATCTGGATTGGTTTTGCCAAAACCACCCTTCCGTGTTTTGGGTTCTGGGTTTTGTGTTTTGGATCTGTATATTTTTGAAAAAAAGCATAAAAACAGCTAAAATCACAGAATTTGTAGGTTTTTCTGTTCCTATGCTATTATTAACCTCAATAACCTTAATTTCCACTCATTTCCAGTCTATTCTGAACACCTCACACCTCACAATAGTGTTTTTATGTCCAAAAGGTTGCACCGAGGTAGCTGGATGACTATGCTAAGCGACACGAGTGGGCGGCACAAACACGTGACCCATCTAGGAGTGACACTGCAGTGGCAGACAGGATGGCAGTTAGAAAAACTAGGCCCCAAACTGTACATAATGCAAAGAAAAAAAAGAGGTGCAAGATGGAATTGTCCTTGGGCCCTCCCACCCACCCTTATGTTGTATAAACAGGACATGCACACTTTAACAAATCAATCATTTCAGCGCCAGGGTCTGCCACACAACTGTGGCTGAAATGATTGGTTCGTTTGGGCCCCCACAAAACAAGCTGGCAATTAATGTGTCCCTGCACAAACTGGCTCTACGGAGGCAAGATGTCATCCTCATCCTCCTCATCCACCGATTCCTCACCCTCTTCAGTGTGTACATCCTCATCCTCACAAAGTATTAACTCGTCCCCACTTGAATCCACCACCACAGGTCCCTCTGTACCTTCTGGAGGCTGGTCTCCCTGGAAGAGCTGATAATTCATTTTGATGAACATCATCTTCTCCACATTCTGTGGAAGCAACCTCCTACGCCTTTCGCTGACAAGGTTCCCGGCTGCACTAAACACTCTTTCGGAGTACACACTGGAGGGGGGGCAACTCAGGTAAAATAGAGCCAGTTTGTACAGGGGCCTCCAAATTGCCTCTTTTTCCTGCCAGTACAGGTATGGACTGTCTGACATGCCTACTTGGATGCTGTCACCGATGTAATCCTCCACCATTCTGTCAATGGTGACAGTATCATATGCAGTGACAGTAGACATGTCAGAAATTGTTGCCAGGTCCTTCAGTCCGGACCAGATGTCCAAACTTGGTTCTTCCTGCCCTGCATCACCGCCAGCGGGTTGCTTAGGATACCTAAGTTTTTTCCTGGCAGCCCCAGTTGTGGGAGAAAATGAAGAAGGAGCCGTTGACGTGTCACGTTCCGCTTCAGCTGACAGTGTGTTTACCAGCAGGTCTTTGCACCTCTGCAGGCTTGTGACGGCCGGAAAGAGAGACACCACATAGGCTTTAAACCTAGGATCGAGCACGGTGGCCAAAATGTAGTGGTCTGATTTCAACAGATTGACCACCCTGGAATCCTGGCAAAGCGAATGAAGGGCTTCATCCACAAGTCCCACATGCCGAGTGGAATCGCTCCATCTTAGCTCCTCCTTCACTTTTTCCAGCTGTTTCTGCAAAAGCCTGATGAGGGGAATGACGTGACTCAAGCTGGCAGTGTCTGAACTGACTTCACGTGTGGCAAGTTTGAAGGGCTTGCACAATACGGAAATCATTCTCCACTGCGCTTGAGTCAGGTGCATACCCCCTCCTTTGCCTATGTCATAGGTGGATGTATAGGCTTGAATGTCCTTTTGCTGCTCCTCCATCCTCTGAAGCATATAGAGGGTTGAGTTCCACCGCGTCACAACCTCTTGCTTCAGGTGATGGTGGGACAGGTTCAAGAGTGTTTGCTGGCGCTCCAGTCTTCGGCACGCAGTCGCTGAATGGCGAAAGTGGTCAGAAATTTTTCGGGCCACCCAAAGCGTCTCCTGCACGCCCCTGTCACTTTTCAGAACATTCTGCACCACCAAGTTTATTGTGTGAGCAAAACATGGGACGTGCTGGAATTTGCCCAGATGTAATGCCCGCACAATATTGGTGGCGTTGTCAGATATCACAAATCCCCAGGAGAGTCTAAGTGGGGTAAGCCACTGGGTGATGATTTCCCTCAGTTTCTCTAAGAGGTTGTCGGCGGTGTGCCTCTTACTGAAACCGGTGATACACAGCGTAGCCTGCCTTGGAACGAGCTGGCGTTTCTGAGATGCTGCTACTGGTGACGCTGCTGTTGTTGCTGCGTAAGGTGATACATCTACCCAGTGGGCTGTCACAGTCATATAGTCCTTAGTCTGCCCTGTTCCACTTGTCCACTTGTCCGTGGTTAAGTGGACATTGGGTACAACTGCATTTTTCAGGACACTGAGGACACTTTTTCTGACGTTTCTGTACAGTCTCGGTATCGCCTGCCTAGTGAAGTGGAATCTAGACGGGATTTGGAACCGGGGACACACTACCTCCATCAATTGTCTAAATCCCACTGCACTAATGGCGGATACCGGACGCACGTCTAACACCAACATAGCAGTCAAGGCCTCAGTTATACGTTTTGCTTCAGGATGACTGCTGTCGTACTTCATCCTCCTCGCTAAGGACTGTTGGAGGGTCAATTGTTTAGTAAAAGTAGTGGTGTTCCTACTTCCTCTCTGGGATGATGAACGACTCCCAGCAGCAGCAACAGCAGCAGCGGCAGCAGTAGGCGTAGCAATGCAGGATCCTCCGGAGGAATCCCGGATAGGAGAGTCAGTCATGCCAGTGACATGGCCTGCAGGACTACTTCCGATCCTGACTAAGGAGGAAATTGACGAGGAGGGAGTTGACGGTGTGGTTTGCAGGCGCTTGGATACAACAGGACAACGGGATTTAGGTGTCCATGGACTGCTTACGGTCTTAGCCAAAGTTTCTGAACTTGACAGTAACTTTTTATGAACGCGCTGCAGGTGCCGTATAAGGGAGGATGTTCCTAGGTGGTTGACGTCCCTACCCCTACTTATTTCACCTTTACATATGGTACATATGGCAAGACAGTTGTTGTCCGGATTTGGATAGAAATATTGCCAGACCAAAGAGGTGGAATGTTTGGTCTTCTGCCCAGGCATGACCGTGATGGGCTTTTTCATCCCACGGACAACATCTGTCTCCCCCGGAGCCTGATTTAAACAAACCACATCACCATCAGAATCCTCCTCGTCAACTTCCTCCTCAGCACCAGCTACACCAGTATCCTCATCCTGTTGTACTTCAACAGTGACATCTTCAATTTGCATATCAGCAAGTGGACTGTGGGTGCTCCTTTCAGCACTTGCAGGGGGCGTGCAAATGGTGGAAAGAGCCACCTCTTCCCGTCCAGTGCTGGGAAGGTCAGGCATCGCAACCACCACCACACTTGGACTCTCCTTGGGGATTTGTGATATCTTCTTAGAAAGCACAGTTCTTCGCTGTGCTTTTGCCAGCTTAACTCTTTTGATTTTTTTAGTGGGAGGAGGGCTTCCATCGTCATGTGAAGCTGAACCACTAGTCATGAACATACTAGGGATTGACCTTAGCCGTTCCTTGCCACCTCCGTGTCGTAAATGGCATATTGGCAAGTTTACGTTTCTCTTCAGCTGATTTAAATGTCTTTTTCAAGGTCATTTTCCTGAACTTTGCCATTTGGGATTGTATGTGCCCTCTACTATGACATTGGGCATCGGCCTTGGCAGACGACGTTGATGGCATGTTATTGTCTATGTCATGACTAGTGGCAGCAGCTTCAGCACTAGGAGGAAGTGGTTCTTGATCTTTCTCTATTTTATTTTTATCGGAGAAAGTTTGGTCCTTCATTTATGTTATATTAATTTGATATATACGTGCGGCTAAACACAGAAAATAATTTTTTCTTTGGTTTGGACTAGAGTGTACTTTCGGGGGTTACAGCACCCTTAACGGTCAAGCCAGCCGGCCCTTTACTTATGACACAGGCGCACGCTTGGCACTACTTTGTTGATGCACGTGCGGCTACTGCGCACACAATTCACAAACACAGAAAATAATTTTTTTTTTGGTTTGGACTGGAGTGTACTTTCGGAGGTTACAGCACCCTTTAACGGTCAAGCCAGCCGGCCCTTTACTTATGACACAGGCGCACGCTTGGCACTACTTTGTTGATGCACGTGCGGCTACTGCGCACACAATTCACAAACACAGAAAATAATTTTTTTTTCGGTTTGGACTGGAGTGTACTTTCGGGGGTTACAGCACCCTTACCGGTCAAGCCAGCCGGCCCTTTACTTATGACACAGGCGCACGCTTGGCACTACTTTGTTGATGCACGTGCGGCTACTGCGCACACAATTCACAAACACAGAAAATAATTTTTTTTTTGGTTTGGACTGGAGTGTACTTTCGGGGGTTACAGCACCCTTAACGGTCAAGCCAGCCGGCCCTTTACTTATGACACAGGCGCACGCTTGGCACTACTTTGTTGATGCACGTGCGGCTACTGCGCACACAATTCACAAACACAGAAAATAATTTTTTTTTTGGTTTGGACTGGAGTGTACTTTGGGGGTTACAGCACCCTTTAACGGTCAAGCCAGCCGGCCCTTTACTTTTGACACAGGCGCACGCTTGGCACTACTTTGTTGATGCACGTACGGCTACTGCGTACACAATTCACAAACACAGAAAATCATTTTTTTTTGGTTTGGACTGGAGTGTACTTTGGGGGTTACAGCACCCTTTAACGGTCAAGCCAGCCGGCCCTTTACTTATGACACAGGCGCACGCTTGGCACTACTTTGTTGATGCACGTGCGGCTACTGCGCACACAATTCACAAACACAGAAAATAATATTTTTTTTTTGTTTGGACTGGAGTGTACTTTCGGGGGTTACAGCACCCTTAACGGTCAAGCCAGCCGGCCCTTTACTTATGACACAGGCGCACGCTTGGCACTACTTTGTTGATGCACGTGCGGCTACTGCGCACACAATTCACAAACAGAAAATTATTTTTTTTTTGGTTTGGACTGGAGTGTACTTTCGGGGGTTACAGCACCCTTTAACGGTCAAGCCAGCCGGCCCTTTACTTATGACACAGGCGCACGCTTGGCACTACTTTGTTGATGCACGTGCGGCTACTGCGCACACAATTTACAAACACAGAAAATATATTATTTTTTTAGCACTTGGGGGGAGCACCCCTGATGGACAGTGCACCCCCTGGACAACACTACAGCACCCCTTTAGGACTGGGACACTGCACAGGACTTTGGAGTGGACACAGCCCCTATGGAGAACTGACTGCACAACACAGTCCAGCCAGCCCCTATGGACTTTGAAGTAGTGGACACAGCCCCTATTAACAACAGCAGCACAGCCCAACACAGCCAGCCCCTATGGACTTTGAAGTAGTGGACAACAGCAGCACTACACTACACTACACTACACAGCCCTAACTCCCACCCTCCCTCTTCACTGTCCACAGCCGAGTGAGAAAATGGCGCCGACGCGGGTACCTTATATAGGATCCAAAACCCGCGAGACTCGGAAGGCGGGATGATGACGTTTTGCCTCGATTTCAGATCCGAGTCAGGCGGGAAAAGTCGAGCCTGACTCGGATCGGACTCGGATCGGGGGGCTCGGGGGGGTTCGGATTTCAGAAATCCGAACCTGCTCACCCCTAATTTAAATGGGATCATTAGTATAATGTCCCTGCATTGGTTAAAGGGCACAATGGGGTAGATGTATTATAGCGGCACTTACCGTGCCACTATAACGCTTCCCGCTTCGCCTCTTTACCGAGGCGAAGCAGGAAGCACTACCGATGAGATGTATAAACATCTAATCGGCCGGAGAGGGGGAGCGTTAACTTCCCCCTCCGGCGCTACCCGCTAGAGACAGCAGCGCATCAGCCTAGTGCTGATGCGCTGTGTCTCTTCCTGGCCGGCTCCACTGAGCATGCGCGAGATCCCCGCGTGCATCCTGGAGCCAACAGAACAGCAGGGACAGCGCTGTCCCTGCTGTGGAGATAGGGCAGCGCCTGGTTGTAGCTACAGCCGGCCGAACGGTCATACGTTATGACCATTCATACATAGCCCTGCCGTCGGCGCTGCTATCTTGTAGCGCCCCTGTCATTTACCGCCCAGACCCCCAATCATACATCGGGGAGAAGCGGTATCAGCGCACATAACGTGCGCTGATACCGCTTCTGGACTTCGTACATCTCCCCCAGTGATTGCTATGGCTACATGCATTTTCTGAAAAGTATTAGTGTGTTTTCATCAACACATAGATCTTACTAACTGCTTTGGGGCTCATTTACAATTGGATAAAAGTCAATTTTATGACACGCCTCTCAGATGTAGCAGTACACGCCCACTTTACTGCCGCGCTCATAGGTGCTGTTTTCACAATCTCCCTGAAATGCTTTTTTAAAAGTAGGCAAGTGTGCTTGGATCCCACTTTGAGGCCAAAGGTCATCTTCCCGACGTCTGATTCTCGCGACAGTTGGCTTCTATATAAGGCGCTGCGATTGGGACTCAGTGCCATTTCACTCGCACGCTGCTGAATGCTGTGCACTGCTCTGCTGCATTGTTTGTGCAGCTGCTGTGTCCAGACTCACAATAAGTGACTGGCTGTGCTGTTAAAGTGACTGTGTATGGGGCACGCTGCTGTATGCTGCGCTATACTCTGTTGTATTGGCTGGCTGTGCTGTGTCCAGAGTCACAAGTGGCTGTGCTGTTAAAGTGACTGTGTATAGGGGGCACACTGCACGCTGATGTATGCTGCGCTGTACTCTGCTGACTAAAGTGGCTGTGTCCAGTCTCACAAGTGGCTGTGGTATTAAAGTGACTGTGTAAAAGGGGCACACTGCACGCTGATGTATGCTGCACTATACTCTGCTGATTAAAGATGCTTTGTCCAGACGCACAAGTGGCTGTGTGTGCAAGGCATGCTGATGTATGTTGCGTTGTACTCATGCCCATCTGCTCCAGTGTAAAATAATATTTTTTTAAAAAGTTGAAAAAAGTAACAATAAAATAAAAAAAAAGTAACAAAAAACTTTCTAGAAAGTTTAAAGTTTAAACAGTAAAAAAAAAATATTTTTTTTGGTGCTGTACCCCACTGTGTATACAAGCACCGTGACTCCTTGGGCCGTAGCTCACTGTGTATACAAGCACTGTGACTCCTTGGGTCATAGCCCACTGTGTATACAAGCACTTTGACTCCTTGGGCCTTACCCCACTGTGTATGCAAGTACTGTGATTCCTTGGGCCATAGCCCACTGTGTATACAAGCACTGTGACTCGTTTGGCCATACCCCACTGTATATACAAGCACTGTGACTCCTTGAGTCATAGCCCACTAGGTATACAAGTACTGTGACTCTGTTGGCCATAGCCCACTGTGTGTATACATTACTGTGACTCCTTGGGCCATAGCCTACTGTGTAAACAATCACTGGGACTCGTTGGGCCATACCTCACTGTGTATACCAGCACTGTGACTCTTTGGGCAGTAGCCCACTGTGTATACAAGTACAGGGACTCTGTTGGCCATAGCCCACTGTGTATACAATTACTGTGACTCTGTTGGCCGTAGCCAACTGTGCATGCAAGTACTGTGACTCAGTGAGGCATCTTCTGCCTCTCATGACAATGAAAGAAAGACCTTTTCACTCAGACTTTAGAAGTGTAAAAAAACTAAAAACCACTAAGGCAGTAGATCAAACTGTGCGTTCAGAAACACAAATGTCACAAAACCCTGTATAGTCCACGAGTGCTATGTGTGAGTCTGACCTTTCAAATAAGCCGCCTTCCACAGTTTCTGCTCCCTCTGTATTTGTGAGGATAAGCAGCATAAGTATAGCTGATGACATAGCAATTGGGGATGCCAATGTGGAATTGCAAAAGGATGAGGGGGATATTTGTGTAGCTGATGCTGGCACTAATGAAGATGTTGAGGGTGAGGATGTTGTTTGTGTAAGTCAGGTTCCAGTGGAAGCAGCTCTTGGCCAGGATAAGAAGAAGGCCATTGTCATGCCTGAGCATAGGACCAACAAATCCACCTCTTATGTGTAGAATTATTTTTACCCAAATCCTGACAACATTTGTCAAGCCATCTGTAGCCGCTGTGGAACCACGTAAGTAGAGGTAGGGAAGTTAAGCATCTCGGAACCTTCACACTATTGTGTCATCTGCAGTGAGCTCATGACAAGTATTTGATAACATCAAAAACTGGTTTTAAAAAATAAAATCAAGCAGTACAGCATCAGCTAGCTCCCTTCTCTCTACTAGATCCCAGCATTTGCAATCTACACTGCCAACACCTTCATCCTCACTATCCTCAGTAATGATCAGAGGTTGTCCGGCATCTAATTTGTTATTGCTAGGTGACTCCTCCCCTTTTTAGGACTCCTCAGAAGAATCCTTGAGCGCTAGACCTGCTGCTGCTGGGGGTAGATATTCATCTCAGAAGTGGACCAAGAAGACTACTAGTAACAGTTTGACAAAACAATTGACTGTTAAACAATCCTTTGCAAGGGGAATCAAGTATGACAGCTCTCACCCAGTCGCACAGCGGATCACTGACGCCATGATGCCTATGCTAGTATTAGATCTGCCTACAATATCCGCAATTAATGTAGTGGGTTTTCCACAGTTAATTGAGGTCCTGTGTCCCCTGTACCAAATTTCATCTCAGTTTCATTTTACCCAAAAAGCAATTCCTTGGCTGTACTAGGACGTAATAAAAACCTATTTATTGGCCTACAAAATGCCATTGTACCCACTGAACCACAAATACGTGGACAAGCGGTAGAGGGCAAACTAAAGATTACATGACTATGACAGCCCATTGGGTGGGTGAATCGCCTTCAGCAGCAGAAGCAGTATCTAACAAACAATGCCAGCTCATTCAGAGGCAGGCTACTCTGTGTATCACCGGAATCAATAAGAGGCATACCACTGACAACCTACTAGAAGAGATGTCATAGAAACATGGCTTACCCCACTTGGACTTTCCTCAGGATTTGTGATTTCTGATATCGCCACAAATATTGTGAAAGCATTACAGCTGGGTGAATTTCAACACATCCCATTTTGCTCTCATGATCAACTTAGTGGTGCAGGGTTTTTTAAAAAATGACAGCGGTATGCAGGAGATGCTGTCTATGGTTTGAGAAATATTGGGACATTTTCAGCATTCAACAACAGCATGCAGGAGATAGCAGCACCCGTAAGAACAGTTTAATTTGTCCTGCCATCAACTGAAGCAAGAGGTGGTAAGAATGTGGAACTCCACCCTTTATATGCTTCAGCGGATGGATGAACAGCAAAAAGCCATCCATAGCTATACAACAAGCCATGACATTGGGAGAGGAGGGGGCATGTACATTAGCCCGGCACAGTGGAGAGTACTTTCTGTCTTGTTCAAAGTGCTCAAACCATTTGAAGTAGCCACATGTGAAGTGAGTGCTGACACTGCTAGCTTGAGTAAGGTTTTTCCCCTAATTAGGCTTTTGGAAAATCATCTGGAGAAATTGAAGGAGGAGATTAAACAAAGTGAATCCGCAAAGTATGCCAGACTTGTAGATCAAGTCCTTTATTCGCTTCGCCAGGATCCACAGGTGGCCAATATCTTGAAGTCTGATCACTATATTTTAGCAGCCTTGCTTGAGGTTTAAGTCATATGCTGTGTCTTCCTTTCCAACTGACCCAGATCTTAATAGATGCAAAGAGCTCCAGGTGAGCAAGTTGGCAGCTCTAGTGACACATGTCACTACGACGTCTACTCATTCAGTTTCTTTAGCAGCAGCCAGAAAAAAATTCAGCTTTCCCAAAAGACCCAGTGGTGAGGCAGATAAGTCAACCCAACATTTTGACATCTGGTCGGGTCTAAAAGACTTGCCCAACATTAATGACACCTCTACCGTAACTCCTTCTGATATGATCACCATCCAAAGAATGGTGGAGGATTATTTTCATGACACCGTACAAATAGACATGTCAAAGAGACCCTTCGAGTACTGGAAGGAAAAAAAGGCAGTTTGAAGGCCCTTGTGAAAACTGGCTTTGCATTACTTAAGCTGCCTACCCTCCAGTGTGTCCTCAGAGTTTTCAGCACAGTCGGGAACCTTTTGAGCGAACGGCGTAGGAGCCTACTTCCTCAAAATGTGGAAAAGATGATGTTCATCAAAATGAACTGGACATTCCATGAGGAAGACCTTTCCCAGCAATTACGTCACAGTACAGACACTTCTGTAATGGTGGTTTCCAGCAGGGATGAATTAATATTGTGTGAGGTTGATGTACACACTGATGAGGGTGAGGATGGCAATGATGTGACATCTTGCCACTGTAGAGCTGTTTCCTTAAGCTGATTGGGGCCCAAACAAACCAAGCACTTCAGCCACAAAAGTGGCAGTCCCTGTCGCTGAAGTGCTTGGTTTATTAAAGTGTACATGTCCTTTTTAATATCCAACATAAGGGTGGGTGGGAGGGCCCAAGGACAATTCCATCTTGTACTACCTTTCATTTCTGCCACTACTGTGTGGCAATGTTTCATAGATGTGCTTTAAACTGTGGTGTCGGTGCTGCTGCTTTGTCGCTTAGTAACTATCCAGCCTTTGGCCAATAATGGTGAAAACAACATTGTGAGCTCTTAGGTGGTCTAAATTGACTGTAAATGACTGTAAATTAGGGGTGTGGACCGGCCACTTTTCGTGTTTTGTGTTTTGGTTTTGGATCTGGATCTTTCTTCGTGTTTTGGATCTGGATTGATTTTGCCAAAACCACCCAGCTAAAATCACAGAATTTGTGGGTCTTTCTGCTCCTATGCTATTATTAACCTCAATAACCTTAATTTCCACTCATTTCCAGTCTATTCTGAACACCTCACACCTCACAATAGTGTTTTTATGTCCAAAAGGTTGCACCGAGGTAGCTGGATGACTATGCTAAGCGACACGAGTGGGCGGCACAAACACGTGGCCCATCTAGGAGTGACACTGCAGTGGCAGACAGGATGGCAGTTAGAAAAACTAGGCCCCAAACAGTACATAATGCAAAGAAAAAAAAGAGGTGCAAGATGGAATTGTCTTTGCGCCCTCCCACCCACCCTTATGTTGTATAAACAGGACATGCACACTTTAACAAACCAATCATTTCAGCGCCAGGGTCTGCCACACAACTGTGGCTGAAATTATTGGCTCGTTTGGGCCCCCACAAAACAAGCTAGCAATTAATCTGTCCCTGCACAAACTGGCTCTACGGAGGCAAGATGTCATCCTCATCCTCCTCATCCACCGATTCCTCACCCTCTTCAGTGTTGTGTACATCCTCATCCTCACAGAGTATTAACTCGTCCCCGCTGGAATCCACCACCACAGGTCCCTCTGTACGTTCTGGAGGCTGGTCTCCCTGGAAGAGTTGATAATTCGTTTTTATGAACATCATCGCCTCCACATTTTGTGGAAGCAACCTCCTACGCCTTTCGCTGACAAGGTTCCCGGCTGAACTAAACACTCTTTCGGAGTACACACTGGAGGGGGGGCAACTCAGGTAAAATAGAGCCAGTTTGTACTGGGGCCTCCAAATTGCCTCTTTTTCCTGCCAGTACAGGTATGGACTGTCTGACATGCCTACTTGGATGCTGTCACCGATGTAATCCTCCACCATTCTGTCAATGGTGACAGTATCATATGCAGTGACAGTAGACATGTCAGAAATTGTTGCCAGGTCCTTCAGTCCGGACCAGATGTCCAAACTTGGTCCTGCCTGCCCTGCATCACCGCCAGCGGGTTGCTTAGGATACCTAAGTTTTTTCCTGGCAGCCCCAGTTGCGGGATAAAATGAAGAAGGAGCTGTTGATGTGTCACGTTCCACTTCAGCTGACAGTGTTTTCACCAGTAGGTCTTTTCACCTCTGCAGGCTTGTGCCGGCCGGAAAGAGAGACACCACATAGGCTTTAAACCTAGGATCGAGCACGGTGGCCAAAATGTAGTGGTCTGATTTCAACAGATTGACCACCCTGGAATCCTGGCAAAGCGAATGAAGGGCTTCATCCACAAGTCCCACATGCCGAGTGGAATCGCTCCATCTTAGCTCCTCCTTCACTTTTTCCAGCTGTTTCTGCAAAAGCCTGATGAGGGGAATGACGTGACTCAAGCTGGCAGTGTCTGAACTGACTTCACGTGTGGCAAGTTTGAAGGGCTTGCACAATATGGAAATCATTCGCCACTGCGCTTGAGTCAGGTGCATACCCCCTCCTTTGCCTATGTCATAGGTGGATGTATAGGCTTGAATGTCCTTTTGCTGCTCCTCCATCCTCTGAAGAATATAGAGGGTTGAGTTCCACCGCGTCACAACCTCTTGCTTCAGGTGATGGTGGGACAGGTTCAAGAGTGTTTGCTGGCGCTCCAGTCTTCGGCACGCAGTCGCTGAATGGCGAAAGTGGTCAGAAATTTTTCGGGCCACCCAAAGCGTCTCCTGCACGCCCCTGTCACTTTTCAGAACATTCTGCACCACCAAGTTTATTGTGTGAGCAAAACATGGGACGTGCTGGAATTTGCCCAGATGTAATGCCCGCACAATATTGGTGGCGTTGTCAGATATCACAAATCCCCAGGAGAGTCTAAGTGGGGTAAGCCACTGGGTGATGATTTCCCTCAGTTTCTCTAAGAGGTTGTCGGCGGTGTGCCTCTTACTGAAACCGGTGATACACAGCGTAGCCTGCCTTGGAACGAGCTGGCGTTTCTGAGATGCTGCTACTGGTGACGCTGCTGTTGTTGCTGCGTAAGGTGATACATCTACCCAGTGGGCTGTCACAGTCATATAGTCCTTAGTCTGCCCTGTTCCACTTGTCCACTTGTCCGTGGTTAAGTGGACATTGGGTACAACTGCATTTTTCAGGACACTGAGGACACTTTTTCTGACGTTTCTGTACAGTCTCGGTATTGCCTGCCTAGTGAAGTGAAATCTAGATGGGATTTGGAACCTGGGACACACTACTTCCATCAATTGTCTAAATCCCACTGCACTAATGGCGGATACCGGACGCACGTCTAACACCAACATAGCAGTCAAGGCCTCAGTTATACGTTTTGCTTCAGGATGACTGCTGTCGTACTTCATCCTCCTCGCTAAGGACTGTTGGAGGGTCAATTGTTTAGTAAAAGTAGTGGTTTTCCTACTTCCTCTCTGGGATGATGAACGACTCCCAGCAGCAGCAACAGCAGCAGCGGCAGCAGGAGGCGTAGCAATGCAGGATCCTCCAGAGGAATCTCGGATAGGAGAGTCAGTCATGCCAGTGACATGGCCTGCAGGACTACTTCCAATCCTGACTAAGGAGGAAATTGACGAGGAGGGAGTTGACGATGTGGTTTGCAGGCACTTGGATACAACAGGACAACGGGATTTAGGTGTCCCTGGACTGCTTATGGTCAAGTTTCTGAACTTGACAGTAACTTTTTATGAACGCGCTGCAGGTGCTGTATACGGGAGGATTTGGATAGAAATATTGCCAGACCAAAGAGGTGGAATGTTTGGTCTTCTGCCCAGGCATGACTGTGGTGGGCTTTTTCATCCCACGGATAAAAACTGTCTCCCCCGGAGCCTGATTTAAACAAACCACATCACCATCAGAATCCTCCTCGCCAACTTCCTCCTCAGCGCCAGCTACACCAGTATCCTCATCCTGTTGTACTTCAACAGTGACATCTTCAATTTGCATATCAGCAAGTGGACTGTGGGTGCTCCTTTCAGCACTTGCAGGGGGCATGCAAATGGTGGAAAGAGCCACCTCTTCCCGTCCAGTGCTGGGAAGGTCAGGCGTCGCAACCGCCACCACACTTGGACTCTCCTTGGGGATTTGTGATATCTTCTTAGAACACACAGTTCTTCGCAGTGCTTTTGCCAGCTTAACTCATTTGATTTTTTTAGTGGGAGGAGGGCTTCCATCGTCATGTGAAGCTGAACCACTAGTCATGAACATAGGGAAAGACCTTAGCCGTTCCTTGCCACTCCATGTCGTAAATGGCATATTGGCAAGTTTACGTTTCTCTTCAGATGATTTAAATGTTTTTTTCAAGGTCATTTTCCTGAACTTTGTCATTTGGGATTGTATGTGCCCTCTACTATGACATTGGGCATCGGCCTTGGCAAACGAAGTTGATGGCATGTTATCGTTTATGTCATGACTAGTGGCAGCAGCTTCAGCACTAGGAGGAAGTGGTTCTTGATCTTTCCCTATTTTCTTTTTATCGGAGAAAGTTTGGTCCTCCATTTATGTTATATTGATATATACGTGCGGCTAAGGCGCACACAAACACAGAAAATATTTTTTTATTTTTGTTGGAGACTAGTGCACTTTGTGGGTTACACCACACTTTAAGAAATGAGCCAGCCGGCTCTTTACTTATGGGACACAGGCGCACGCTTGGCGCTGCTCCTTTGTTGATGCACGTGCAGCTACATCCCACACAATTCACAAAGACAGAAAAAAAAGAAGAAATTTTTATTCTTTGTGGAGCGCACTTTGGGGGTTACACCACCCTTTAACAGACAGACGCACGCTTGGCGCTGATGCTTTGAGGATGCACGTACAGTGAAGACACTTCACAAACACAGAAGAAAATGTTTTATATTTGTTGGAGTGCACTTTGGGGGTTACACCACCCTTTAACAGACAGACGCACGCTTGGCGTTGCTCCTTTGTTGATGCACGTGCAGCCACAGTGTACACAGTTCACAAACACAGAAAATATTTTTTTATTTTGTTTGGAGTGCCCTTTGGTGGTTACAGTACCCTTTAACAGACAAGCCAGCCGGCCCTTTACTTATGGGACACAGGCGCACGCTTGGCGCTGCTCCTTTGTTGATGCACGTGCAGCCACAGTGCACACAATTCACAAACACAGAAAATATTTTTTTATTTTGTTTGGAGTGCCCTTTGGGGGTTACAGCACCCTATAACAGACAAGCCAGCCGGCCCTTTACTTATGGGACACAGGCGCACGCTTGGCGCTGCTCCTTTGTTGATGCACGTGCAGCCATAGTGCACACAATTCAGAAACACAGAAAATATTTTTTTATTTGGTTTGGTGTGCACTTTGGGGGTTACAGCACCCTTTAACGGTCAAGCCAGCCGGCCCTTTACTTATGGGACACAGGCGCACGCTTGGCGCTGCTCCTTTGTTGATGCACGTGCGGCTACTGCGCACACAATTCACAAACACAGAAAAAATATATTTTTTTTGCACTTGGGGGGAGTACCCCTGATGGACAGAGCACCCCCTGGACAACACTACAGCACCCCTTTAGGACTGGGACACTGCACAGGACTTTGGAGTGGACACAGCCCCTATGGACAACAGACTGCACAACACAGTCCAGCCAGCCCCTATGGAGTTTGGAGGGGTGGACACAGCCCCTATGGACAACAGCAGCACAGCACAACACAGCCAGCCCCTATGGACTTTGGAGGAGTGGACACAGCCCCTATGGACAACAGCAGCACAGCACAACACAGCCAGCCCCTATGGACTTTGGAGGAGTGGACACAGCCCCTATGGACAACAGCAGCACAGCGCAGCACAACACTACACTACACTACACAGCCCAGCCAGCCCTAACTCCCACCCTCCCTCTTCACTGTCCACAGCCGAGTGAGAAAATGGCGCCGACGCGGGTACCTTACATAGAATCCAAAACCCGCGAGACCCGGAAGGCGGGATGATGACGTTTTGCCTCGATTTCAGATCCGAGTCAGGCGGGAAAAGTCGAGCCTGACTCGGATCGGCCTCGGATCGGGGGGGCTCGGGTGGGTTCGGATTTCTGAAATCCGAACCAGCTCACCCCTACTGTAAACTGTCACGGCGGTTTGGCTAATCCAAAGCCAGACGATGAATCCGAGCCAAATCCAAACCAGCAAAAATGGTCTGGTGCACATCTCTGATATATAAATATATATACAGTATATATATATATATATATATATATATATATATATATACAATGCATGGATTAGCACTCCAAATCACCCAAACAGCTTCTGCCGGTACCTTCTCAGATATAAAGTAGTAGGATACAGATGGTGCGGCACTCGTAGCATGTATAATAATAGACAGGACGCGGAGATGATAGATCAACGTTTCAGTTCATTTAAAACTTTTCTCAAGATAAAAATTTGAACAAACAACGTACCTTATATACATGCATCTCACCCAAAGTGGAGCCGATCCCCTGGAGCTGGGACTGTGCACCCGCCCGGCGGCGCTAAGGGATGACATCATCACGCTGTCGGCGTGAGTAAGACGAAAATCCCTAGTGACACCATCACCATGGTAACCGGGAAATACTAAACAAATACAAAAAGTACACATAAACACCTTTATTATATATGCTATAGCTATTGCACTGAGATTCACATAGAGAAGCTGAATAGATAACAAAGCTTATATATCCTTTTAAGCATCATCTGTTGTCAGACAAAATATTAACTATTTTATAATTATATTACCACAAATACAACTACCGTATTATGTTACATATTATATGATGCCCTATCAATAAAATCGACAAAAGTAATTAAAGAAAACATGAATAAGAGATGCTCTCATTGAGGCCCCTAGGATGTATCACATCTAGACGGGCTATCCAGCGGGCTTCGCATTGTAGTAATTTAGCAACTCTATCACCCCCTCGCAAAAGGGATGGGACATAGTCAAACATGCGATATCTAATACTAGCCAAGGGATGCTTAAAGATGGCAAAGTGCCGGCAACAGTCTGAGTGGGGGATTGTCTCCCGAATCCCAACACTCATTGCTGGGTCATTAATGGTTCCTGTGTTGGACTTGTGTTCTTCTGACATTAGTGTTATGTTCTGGTGCCTATTTAGATGGGTTATTGTTTGTCTCATGCTACCTCTTGCTTCAGTTGCGGCATGGTAAATTTAATTTTTCTTGCAGCTGCTGCAATGTTATACAGGCAGTTACTGAATGGTAAAAATGCCTAGAAATTTTACTGGCCACAGCCAGCATCTACTGCACTCACCTGTCAGAATTAAGAAATTCTGAACCACCAAGTTTATCGTGTGTGCAAAACATGGTACGTGTTGAAATGTACCCGGTCGAAATGCTTATATAATGTTAGTTCTGTTATCGGAAATGACACATCTTGAGGAGAGTCTTAGCGGGGTAAGCCATTTTGCTTTCACATCCTTGAGTTTTCCAACAGATTGACACCTGTATGCTTGTTAGTGAGAGTAGCCTGTCTGTGAATGAGATACACCCTGACACTGGACTATCACTTTGGGAAACTTGCCTGTACCTTTGGGACATTATCCAAAAATTGGGTTAACCAGCCTTCGATCTCCGGAACTGTGACTAAGGACACCATACTTATGTGTTGGATCCCTATGCTGACTTGGACCATCGCTAATCGTGATACTCATTCATTGTTGCCACAAGCCGGTAAAAAGCACTTTGATTAGCTGGACTACTGTTACCCATTGGACACTACCTGGTATGCAAGAACTGTTCTATTCTTCCCCAGTGCCAAGGTTGCTTTTACATATTTCCACACCACCTCTATTAATGTTTTTATTTTTTGTATCAAATTGTCCTATGATGATGCACTGTGCTCACAAAAATGCTTATGAACACATAACTATTTCGGAAAGCCTCTCTTTTTCTTCCTTTCTTCCACTTCTCTTAAATCCAAACTCAAAAAAAGAAACAAAGAGAAAAACTTTCATAGGATAATAACGTAATCACTAATAAGAGATTCAGGGTATTTTCATATGTTTATAATTATATTGTGAAATAAGTGACCATTCCTGATCATTATTACTTTTCTTGTATATATTTGTTTTACAGGTCCTTACAATCTACATTATTGAATTTAGTTTTAGCCCTTATTTTCAAACCTTTTTCCAAGTTCATCTATTTGTTCAGCAAATATGTTATTTTAGTACAGTTTCCTTTAATTAGTAATAATTGGACATAAGGGATATTTTGATGCTCACTATTGATGTATCATTTGGCTTTCTAATATATTTAGTAATACTATTACTGTTGGATACTTGATATTGATTTCTAAAATTAAAAAAATTGACCTTCCCCTTGCTATATCTGAAGACTTTCCTTTGCGTGTCGTGAAGGTATGTTGGCAATTTTAAGTTTTTCTGCTGTTACCTTTCCCTTCATAGCTAGAGGTGATGTTTTGTTACAGATTGTCAAACATTGACTATATTAGGAGCAGGGGCGGATTGGGCCGCCAGGATGCCATGCCTTTTCCCGCTGGGCCGGCCCCTTTATATACCTTTAGGGGCCCCACCACCTCTATGATCAGCCGGGCCAGCCCCAGCTGCCGCTATTGGCCATATTACAACTTCTGTGCATGCGCAGAAGCTTACTCACCAAAGTAAAAGGCCGGCACTGGGCAGCGCTGCAGTTGTCTCTCCCGTGTGCTCCGCCCCCTTCCTGGCCCGTCTTCTTCATTCTTCAGGGACTGGGAGAGACGTAATGACGGAAGTCTCTCCCATCCTGGCCCACACTTCCCTGCGCCACCGAGCAATACCACGGTGCTCGGCGGTGTGTCAGCTCCTCCCATCTCCAGGACCGCCGGGAGCCGGAGCACGACATCACCACACAGAGGGGAGGACCATGAACGCTGCAGATGGAGCAAGCCGGTAAGAAAGCACCCGGGGGGGAGAGATACAGAGTGGGCAAGAGGCTGCATATAGAGAGGGGAGACAGGAGGCTGCATATACAGAGGGGAGACAGGAGGCTGGATATACAGAGGGGAGACAGGAGGCTGCATATACAGAGGGGGGACAGGAGGCTGCATATAGAGAGGGGAGACAGGAGGCTGCATATAGAGAGGGGAGACAGGAGGCTGCATATACAGAGGGGTGACAGGAGGCTGGATATACAGAGGGGAGACAGGAGGCAGCATATACAGAGGGAGGACAGGAGGCTGCATATAGAGAGGGGAGACAGGAGGCTGCATATACAGAGGGGTGACAGGAGGCTGCATAGACAGAGGGGAGACAGGAGGCTGCATAGACAGAGGGGAGACAGGAGGCTGCATATACAGAGAGGGGAGACAGGAGGCTGCATATACAGAGAGGGGAGACAGGAGGCTGCATAGACAGAGGGGAGACAGGAGGCTGCATAGACAGAGGGGAGACAGGAGGGTGCATATACAGAGAGGGGGCATATACAGAGAGGGGAGACAGGAGACTGCATATAGAGAGGGGAGGCAGGAGGCTGCATATAGAGAGGGTAGACAGGAGGCTGCATATACAGAAGGGTGACAGGAGGCTGGATATACAGAGGGGGGACAGGAGGCTGCATAAACAGAAGGGAGACAGGAGGCTGGATATACAAAGGGGAGACAGGAGGCTGCATATAGAGAGGGGAGACAGGAGGCTGCATATACAGAGGGGGGACTGGAGGCTGCATATACAGAGGGGAGACAGGAGGCTGCATATACAGAGGGGAGACAGGAGGCTGCATATACAGAGGGGAGACAGGAGGCTGCATATACAGAGGGGAGACAGGAGGCTGGATATACAGAGCGGGCAAGAGGCTGGATATACAGAGGGGAGACAGGAGGCTGCATATACAGAGGGGCGCAGGAGGCTGGATATACAGAGCAGGCAAGAGGCTGGATATACAGAGGGGAGACAGGAGGCTGCATATACAGAGGGGTGCAGGAGGCTGGATATACAGAGGGGGCAGGAGGCTGGATATACAGAGGGGAGACAGGAGGCTGGAAATACAAAGGGGAGACAGGAGGCTGGAAATGCACAGGGGAGTCTGGAAATACAGATGGGAGAAAGGATGCTCTCAATGCAGAGGGGGCAGGAGGCTGGAAATACAGAGCGGAGACAGGAGGCTGGGTATACAGAGGGGGCAGGAGGTTGGATATACAGAGGGGAGACAGAAGGCTGGAAATACAAAGGGGAGGCTGGAAATACAGAGGGGAGAAAGGAGGCTGGAAATACAGAGGGGAGACAGGATGCTTGAAAAACGGGGCAGAGGCTTGCAAGACAGGTGGCAGGGGCAGGAAAGACAGTAGGAACTGGTCTTGAAATAACAGAGGGAGCAGGAGTCTTGAAAGACAGGTAGCAGAGGAAGGAAAGACAGTGGGACAGGAAGCTCAAGTGACATGGGACAAGAGGTGACACAGGGAGCAGGAGGCTGGAATGTCACAGTGAGCTGGAGGCAAAATTAAGTAGGAGGCTGTGGGGGTCATGGTGCAGAACATGATACTGAGAGCAGGAGGCTGGAGATGACTCAGGAAGCTGGAAGGGACATGGGGAAGGAGGTTGGAAATGACACGGAGCTGGAGGCGACATTGGGCAGGAGGTTGGGGAGACACAGAAGGTTGGTGGGGACTTGGAGCAGGAGGTAACACAGGGAGAAGGAGGCTGGAGGCGACATGGGGCACAATACTTGAGAGACACGAGGCATATAGCTTGAAAGACACATGGATGATTGGACATGGAGCTGGAGGCTGGAGTGACACAGGTAGGAGGCTGGAGGGGACATGAGGCACGAGTTTGGATGAACCTCTGTTATATGATAATGACATTGGTTATATTCCTACACAAACAGGCATCTTCCGGTAAATGGGATTTCCTACATGAATAGTCAATACCGACTGTCTGCCAAAAGAGCATCAATTTCTTCAGAGGTTCCCCATCGCACAGAAACCACCATATAGGTAAGGTGTATTTTTATTTAGTACACACATACACACTGTGTCTGTGCCAAATACATAGTATATGTGTAATATATAGTACACGTGTAATACATAGTATATGTGTAATACATAGTACATGTGTAATACATAGTATATGTGTAATATATAGTACATGTGTAATACATAGTACATGTGCTGGGGTTTTGGAATTGAATTGCAGAAAGAGAGTACAATGAGCTGCAAAACAAAAATGTGGAAAAGCAATTCCACAGATGACATCTTCTGTGTTGCAGCTCATTGCGCTGCTCTCTCTACAAGTCCTACACCCCAGCACATCTACTATGTGCAATTATATTTGGCACAGGTACTATGCAAACAGCCCAGTCACAGTGATCCTACACCTTCTTTTTGCCCCCTTCCCATCCTGACCAGTGCCCCCATTCACAAAGTATCCCCCCATCCAGCTCACCATCTCATGCCCCCATACCAGTGTCTCCCACCCTGCCAGCCTAGTGTCTACCTCCTTCCCTAACCCAACCAGCCCAATGCCCCTCAGCAAGACCCACCAGCAAGTCCAGTCAGTGTCCCCCCATCATTTATCCCAGTGAACCCCCTTCTCCAGCCTAGTGTTCCCTCCCAGCACCATCTTACTGCCCCATTCCCATCCAGCCCAATGCCTCCCTATATATCACCCACTGCCTCTCTGTATCCCACTATTTCTCCCCGTCACCTATGTCTCCTGTTACCCTCTCTCCCTGACACCCACTGCCTCTCCCTATCGTCCTCTACGTTACCCACTACCTCCCCATGGCATCACCCACTGCCTCCCTTTGTCATCCATTCCCAGGCATAACACACTGCCTCTCCAATGAGGGCATAGCTCGTGGATATGACATACCTTTGAGACCATGCCTCATTGATGCGAAGTCACTCCCACTTTTCCATGAGCGTGCACACACAGCATTTGTACTGTGTGGCATAATGTGTAAATGGGAGGGGATTACTACTGTGGGCATGATATGTATGGAGCATTACAACTGTGGGCGTAATGTGTAAGGGGCATTACAACTGTGGGCGTAATGTGTAAGGGGCATTACAACTGTGGGCGTAATGTGTAAGTGGCATTACAACTGTGGGCATAATGTGTAAGGGGAATTATTACTATCTCTCGTAATGTGAATTGGGGGGTACTATAGTGTGGCCATGACCTTTCCCTACAAGACCGCAACATTTTTTGAGCCGCACGCGTGAGGCGCACACTGCCCCTGTTTAGACTATGTGTGAGGGCACCAATGCTGTTTCTGGCACAGGGCACCAAAATATCTAGTTGCGGCTCTGGTCTTAGTCCTTGCACATTCAGATGCACGGCTGTGCACCATGCAAGGAGTTTGCAGCAACATTAGTATAAGGTTGCAGATGCGACTGCGACAAAGGACGCACAGATGGACGCTGCAGCATCCCACTCAGAATCAGGCCCTATGATAAAATAAGGTGCTGTTCATTTCTTTATTTCTGCAAAGCAATATCAATATTTTAAATGTGTTGGGCGATCCTGGGAGGTTACAGGTGGTAACTAATGAGATGTAGATGTAGCATAGTATGGGCATGTTATTGGTAGGTTGCGATTGTTTGCTGAAAGTAGTTGCATACACATTCAGGCCATACAGATGGATGAAATGCAACTTGCATATTGCTGGTGCAACCGATGGTGGCATCTAAAAGCGCACCAAGCGGTATTGCGGCATCTATAGACGCTAAACATAGGCGTCTCAGTCCTTGCACATTCTGACACTGCTGTGCACCATGCAAGGGGTTAGAAGTAGCCGTGACTGCATCCAATTAAAATCAGGCCTTATAACAATGGAGTATCCCATTCCATCATTAGGGCTGCTTTAAAAAATTTCCCGGGCTGGTTTACCACCCCAATCCGCCCCTGATTAGGAGTGCCATTTCTGACACCATCTTCTTACCCCTTGACCTTTTTTAAAAGTAGATGTTGAAGAGGTATTATAACCAGTGGCAGTTTCAGAGGTGGTGTGGCAGCGCAGTCCAAAATTCATATAGGGGAGCATGATTGATTTACACCAGTACAGGAGTAAAGCTACTATAACTTGAACTTGTAACTGCCACCACACCACAAGTGAATGTACAATGAGATATGGAAATTGAGGGACTGTTAACCTTACCAAGCACTTTTATTAAAAGACTTTTAATAAATAATTTTTTTTAATCAGAAAAACTGTCTTCTCTCAACTCTTATTTAGGGGTGCAGCTGACAGAGCCACAACACCCAGTAAGTACAGTATTTGATTACTTGCCTCTCAGACACAATCATCGCTTGAAATATCTAAATTGCATTAAAAGTCTTGAGGTTTTTTTTTTAACCAGGAAAAAATGTCTTCCTTGGAAATATATAGATTATAGAGTTTAATTAGACTTCAAAATTTGTATTATACCAGAAAAATATGTCTTCTTTGTCGTGAAGCTCAGTCAGACACAGCACAGTATTTTTAGGTAATCTAAGCTTGCAATTACAGTACTGTCTCTGCCTCTAATGCACAAGATAAACCTTTAAATGTGTGCATAGTGGGCAGTGGAGTAATTTCATCCCAGACACCCAGAGGTAAGTTATAATTTGGAGCTCCGCTGACACTGTAATGTAGCATTTCACATGCAGATACACCTGCAGTTGCACACACTCTATGCTCACATGTTATAGATGTATGTGGACACATCTGTATGCATTAGTCACAGATAAGATAGTGACCTATATGGTGTAATTAGCATGAGGCTCAGATTCCTCCTTATGGAGCCAAGCCACCTGATGTGGGGTGAGGAGCCCTCCTGATACCCCTAATGGAGGGGAGAACAACCTGATGTGGTGGCTTTGAGGACTGAGTTTAAGTCAAGATACTGTAAGACTGCCACTGTGGTGGAACTGCAAATCACAAAATGCCTAGTCTACTGGCAACTGCATCACTTTCCAGGGAGTTGCTCCACCAAAGATCTGCCCCCCAGACTCAGTCGATGGTGCCCCGGGCCTCTGCCTTCCATGCCTTTTTACGCAGCTCCATTCGATGCATCCTTGTTGACATCCAGCTCCTGGAAGAAGATCTGCAGCCGCACTTATCCTCGGGCCAGCCACTCAGGACTCTGCTGCAGCTAGGGTTGCCACCAGGGAGAAGTGGGACGGAGAGTTTAGGGTGTGGTGGGCACCGAGACTGCTGCATAGGTCCAAGACTAGGGCTGTCTCCAGGGAGGAGTGGGACATAGAGTTGTTGGTGAGTGGAAGCGCTGGGACCACTGCACGGGTCCAAGCATCTAGGGTTGCCAACAGGGAGAAGTAAGACAGAGAGTTTTGGGTGAGGGGGTCACTGGACGTGTCACACTGACATAAGAAGCTGCTGAGGGGTAGTGACACCAATGAGTAGAGACATGGCTATAGATAGACGTAGGTGGCAGCTGATGGTCAGACACAGAGTTCTCCATTAGTGTATGGTGGCTTCTCAGGTGTCGGGAAGAGGTGCCATGTTTTGGGCAGCAATGGCGGTACACTCCAACTACACATTTATAGCCCTAAGTGGGGTGAATATTTTGTGGGCAATGGAGGAGGTGCCCCTTCAGAGCTGGAGCGCAGCGGCAGGTGCCTCCATTGTCTCCCATAGTTCTGCCCCTATTAGTGGGTGCAGCTCAGACTCAAATACAAGCAGGAGGAGCCTGTGCAGATTGCTAGCTATAGTGTATGTCCCTTTATCTCCCCTTGACATGTAAAGTTTAAAAGACTGTGATTTTTTTATCCATCAAGACACAACATTGAGCAAACCAAACCAGGTCAAATAAGCTTGAAATCACAGTATTGTGTCTGTCTTCATTCTCAATATACAGTATACTGTAGATAGATACCCTTGTGAAAGAAGTTCTAAATGCAGCTCCCTTTCAAACACACACACAGGAGGAGCCTGTATTGCAGGTTGCTTGTTATAGTGTCTGACCCTCACATACACACAGAGGGCCTGATTCAGAGCCGGACGCAATCAGCCGTTCGCTCGTACGCATTTGATTGTTTTAAACCACGCATGCGTCCGGTTATCATTGCGCATGTGCGGCCGGATCATTGCGGTCATTTTTCGTTCGCTCATATACACAGCGAACAGGAAGTGACCTATGTAATTTGATTGACAGAATGTAGCGTTTATGGGTGGTAACGGGGGTGGAGATAAGAAAACGCAGGCGTGTCAAGCCGTTTTTTGGGCGTACATGTATTATCTTGTGCGAACGTCCAATATGGACGTTCTTTAGGATGCGTCACTGTGTGATCCAGTTTCCATTATGACTGCTCGTTCAGCTTGTGGTAGGGTATTGGATCTCGCAAAGACGATAGTCTCTTCGTAGCTCCCTTAGCGAATCGATGTTTTGCTATTCTCCTTTACAAGGCACAACACCAATCACCTAATAATTGGTTCACTTGCGAGAAGGTGATTTGCAATGGCCATGATTTATTAGCTAAATTTGGAACGCATGTTGTGTTCCTATTTGTTTGTGTTTTGAAATCAAAGCAATCACAAAATAAATGTTTAAATAAAGGTAAAAATGCTTGATGTTTTTGCTATATTCCGTACGCATGTTGTTGTCAGATTTATTTTGTTTTAAAAAGCCCAACACCTTTTGTTTTTGTTTTAATTTTTTTTAACATTTTGGTTACAATACAGAAAGACAATCAGCTACTAATTGCTCTGCTTGTGTTTACTTATCTGTTACCTTATGTTTTTTTAGATTAAACATTTGTTTACATATATGACCTTTGTTATGTATTTAAGTATGTTTGTTCCAGTCCCTTTTAGCCATTTGCTAATGAATTTGACACCTTTTTTTTTTAAGGATTTTTATTTTTCAAAAAATAAATTTTTACATTTTGGTAGAAATGTGGATTTTTTGCCGCCAACTTTTTTTATTTTTTTTAGATCCCAAAAATAAAGTATTGTTTAAAAATAAAACAATTCACAAGAAAGGAGAGGGAGGTTTTGTGGTGCAAAAATATGGGGCAAACACAGAGATGGAATTTGGGGAAATTAGCCAGTGCTGTCAACGCCTTCTCCCCCGCTTGGCTTGATGTTGGAGGGAGCATGACTTTGTCTGTCTTGTCGTAGTGTTTCCTCTGGCCTAGGCATAGGGCTAGGCGCATTTGGAGGGATGGCCGATGTTGCGCCAGAGGTGGAGGGCCCTGATGTTCCGGCAGGAAGGGAGGCCGGCTCCAACATGCGCAGGCAGACGTGCTGCTCCAGGGCATTAGCTATTCTGACATTGGCCGCAGCGTTTTCCTCCAGGGCGTCTGCCACCCGTAGCAGATTGGCGTCCATCCTCATCAGAATCTCTGTGTTTTTATCCGTTTTATCATTGAGATCTGAGAGAAGGGCCACTGCCTGCGAGGGGGAAGGCCCTGGACTGTCCGTCACAGGGTCCCCAGCCGGAAACACTGCTTCCTCCCCTGCGGAGCCAGCAGATCTACTGCGGCCAAACCTCAGTTCTGGAGCAGACTCGTCCTCTTCTGTGCCTGTGTGAAAAAGAGAGATCAGACAAATATTAGTACATTTGTAAACTTACTTAAACAAGTTTTTCAATCATTTTTAACTAAATTACCGGCAGCAACATGTGGCGCCGCAAAGTCTGGCATGTCTGTGTCCATGTTGGACACGCCAAACACCTCCTCTTCCTGCACGCACCCCTGTGCCAGCTCCTCCAAATCTGTTAGCTCCAATGACACAGGGGTTGGCCCACCACCTGCCCCTTGCATGCCCAGCCCCATCAGCAATTTTTTGTTTTAGACGATATATGAAGTCGCTCCATCTGTTGTTTAAAAAGTATGGTTAGATTTTTTCAAAATGTATTAAAAATTTGGAAATAGGTTACAGCATTTACGTACTGGCGTTTGACCTCTTTGGTTGAACGGACAAAATCACCAACCCCATTGACAGCACTGACTATTTCCTCCCACAGTTTCCATCACTGGGTTGCACCCATATTTCGGGGTGCCTGTGCAAGGTTATCAATGCACTTTTGCACCAAAGCCTCCATCTCCTTTCTTGTGAATTGCGGCTGCCTTTTGCGTTTGGCCCTGGCCTGGGTACTAGGCCCCGCAGCCTCCTCATTGTCAGTTTCAACACCTTACAAAAAAATGACATAAACATTTTTTAAATATTTTTGTTTTGTTTTGGGTGGTAACTTTAATTTTGGAGCTACTTACTGTGAGGTCCTGGATTTTGGCTTTGCTGCTGTTCAGTGGACATGATTAAACCCTTGAATTCAGCAGACCCATTGTGGGCTCTCATGACGTTTCTATAGATGCGTGTGCATTATACGGGCGCATCTATTGTGCGTCATTGATTTGAGCAGGAAAGTTCGGTCTATTTAAGGCTTTTTTGTGGCCTTGTTTCGGGGTGGGTTGTTTGAAGTGGTTGGATTTTGAGATTGATTTGGAGTAGTGGTTGGTTGCGGAGTTTTTGGGATTTTGTGAGAGTTTTCTGTTGTTTGTTTATTTTCTTTCGCATTTTTGCATTTTTTTTATATCATATTTGTTTTGTTTTTTGTTGAGGTAAGTTTTTTGGGGCATTTTTTGGGTCGATTTAAACTTGCAAATATTTTATTCTTTATTAATGTTAATACATGTTTCCTGATCGTCTTTGTGCGGTAAGTGTTTTTTGTCATACATTAGACCCTGTTATTTTTATTAATTTTTCATGTTTATTTAACGGGTCACACTATGCAGATAGGTGTACGTTTTTATGTTTTTGTTTTTTCCAAATGGTTTTTTTGCAATAATAAAAGCGAAATGTATTGCGTATATTTTGCTCATCTCCTGTCTGTGGCTTTAGCGTACCATTTAGCGTTATTTTATCACCTCTATTGCATATATTTTGCTCATCTCCTGTCTGTGGCTTTAGCATACCATTTAGCGTTATTTTGTCACCTCTATTGTGTATATTTTGCTCATCTCCTGTCTGTGGCTTTAGCGTACATTTTAATTTTCTTGTAAAAACCTAGAATAACAACATCATCTGTGTAGTGCATGCATTCTTTATATTTTAGACTTAGCCTGTCTTTATTTTGTGTTAATTTTTCCTTTTTTTTTAATTGAAAATCTAATTCATAGGTTTACTTCAAGATGTCACTGCCTAACCCTGTAAGAGTCTTCTTAATGTGTAAAAAAGATAAGTATATTTTTTCATTGTTAAATGTTTGAAAAATAACTACATTGTCTAACATTTCAGATTGATGTTGGGCGAATTATAGTGGCGATGGTCCACGACCCCAACCAACCTGAACATCCTCCTAGGCATAGGCATCATAGGCATGCAAGGCCCCAGATATTTAGAACACGTGTCACCCTTTTTGGAATGCCTGATGATGTGGTTTTAAGGTGTTATCGCCTACCACCCCCAAATCATCCTAGACACTCTTTCATTAATAGAGAGTGATCTTGAAAGGCAAATTAACAATCCAACAGCAATACCACCACTTACGCAGTTAATGTCGGTGTTACATTTTTGCGCCTCAGGATCCTTCCAGACCACAGTTGGCATCGTTGCGGGCATTTTCCAATCCTCCTTTTCAAGGATCCTGATGGTGGTAATGGATGCACTCTTTAAGCACCTCCATCATTTTATTAATATGCCATTGGATATGGTGTCCCTTAATGTGGTTAAGCAGACATTTTTCGAAATTGCAGGCTTCCCACACATTATAGGGGTTGTGACGGTACTCACATACCACTTCAGCCTCCAGCAGTGCTGGAGGCAATATTTAGGAACCATAAACATTTCCATTCAATGAATGTAATGGTGGTATGTGATATAATTCCGCACTTACTGCCACCAGGCAGGTGGTGGAGTGTTGCATTGGCCTTTTAAAAGGCCAATATCGATGCCTCCACCACTCTGGTGGCGACCTCATGTATTTGCCGGCTATGGTTTCCAAAATTGTGGTCCTGTGTGGGATATTTCACAACATCGCCATATGGAGTGGTGTCCCAATGCAGCCAGAGGATGCCTTGCTTGAGGATGGCCCCTCCGAGGTTGGTCAGAGGAAAGTGTCAGGGGGGGCCATACGTGATGAGGTAGTTACATGCTTTTTCAGGTATTTGATTTTCCTTTTTTTTTCATTTGTTGAAATTGGGAATAAGGAAAATTATGTGTGTTGATTTATAACCTATTTTTTTTTTTGTTGCAAAATCCAAAAAACAACCTGCTTACTTCCTGAAATTGATCGCCTGTGACAATAATGACTCACAAATGACCTTTACAACTGGACAAATGTGTTTCTTACCTGATTTTAGACAACATGTTGCCATGCACCATCTTCAACCAGTTCTTGATTTGTATTTTAAAAAATTTGTGTGCATATTTTTTTGTTTGTAACCTAATTTATATTAAACAATTTTGATTTTAAATTTAATGTTGTTTGACATGAAAAAACCACAAAAGCCTTGCACAAATGGACAGTACCTTTGAATTTAATTTCAAAGTGTTTTTTTTATTTGGGTTTGGTATTTTTGTATTTGTAACCTAAAAAATAACAACATGTTGGCATAGTTTGCCCAACCTTTTTTCCTCTTTATTTTCATATTTTTGGAGTGGCATTTATACATTTAAAAAAATAAAATAACTACATTATGGAGTTAATGTCAATTTACCCAATTTTTAGACTGACAAAATATGTCTACAATTTCTGGTAAACCACTCATTTTTGTATTTTTTAAATAATTTTGAAATTTTTTTTAGTGTGGAACATTGTTTGCATTTTCATATGCAAAATCAACCCCCCCCAAAAAAAATAATAAAAACTAACACATTGATTGACCTTGTGAGCTAATGTTTGAGACAATAAATAAGATTTTTGGAAAACAAGAATTTTTATTAACAAAAACAAAAAAGAAAAACATATTAATGCCTTAAAAAATAAATTAAATGGTCCATTGTCACAAGTAGCTGCACCAAATGGCCCCTCATGGCTAAAATATGGCCCAAAATTTGATGCTCCCACCTCCTTGGGTCTGTTGAAAGTAAAATCTGTGTTTTACTAAAAATTATTAATCAAATAATAAAAAAAAAAATAACAACAGTATGATTTTCCACGAAAATTAGTTAACATACCATGCTAAAGTTTAAACACAAATATAGTGGTTACATGAACTTGCCTAAATTACCAATTGGTACTAACAACTTACAACAACATGAACATGAGAATAGTGGATTGAACAATCACTTTGGCATATGAAATAATCCTTGCACAATTTTTATTTTGATTTTAGACCAAAAATTTAAAAAAGACAATGAAACTTGTATTTTGCTCTGGCATATGTGGATTTTTAATACATTATTTGGTGATGAAAAATGCAGACAATCGGCAAAATTGAATAACACCAAAAAAAAAAAAAAAATATGGACTGGCCTTAGATTGAATTCAGGGATACCACAGTGTATGCATATAGGGCACCTTTTCACACATTAATTGCACACATGAAAAACAAAATACCTGCAGCATCAGGGCCAGGTTGGCCCAGATCCTCATCATCAGATGAAGTGGGCCAGTGGAGAGCTGAATCAGGTGGGCTCATTTCCAGGGGGGATAAAGGGGAGGGAGTATACACTAGAGTGGGTGCATCAGGGGAGGGTGTGGGAATTTGGATGGGTAGGACAGGGGAGGGAGATGTTATTTGGAATTGGGGAGCAGGAGAGAGAGGGGAAATAGGGATGTCCAGGTCAGGGGAGGGTGGAGAAATTTGTGAGGAGTGGGCAGGGGAGGAGAAGGTGGGAGTTGGGGAGAGGGGTCGTGCAGGCCTCCGACTCCGTCTCTGGATCCGCTCCTCACCTAAATGATGTATAGTTTGGAATATTAGCAATTATGTATTCCAAAAAACAATTAAAATGTAAAACATTAATTCAAAAGAAAAAAAAAAACACAAATTAAACCACATTAACAAGGTCTCATTTAGGCAAAAAAAAAAAATGCATACTGCACACATGCACACGCATTAATGCAAATTTAAATTAGCAAAGACAAAAATTAAAGCAAGATTGTCATAGATATATAAACATTCAAATAACCACTTACGCCGACGGATCCTCATCCGAAGATGCGCAAGCAGGTGTGGGGACCGGCGCCGTAAATCTGACCAACGGCGCTCCAATTGCCCGATAGTCCGCCGATACCCCATAGTACGCAGCCTCCGCCGCACCTCCGCGTACGCCCGTCGCTTTAGCATGTTCGTGATGGGGGGCGGCCTATCCGTTATATGGCGATCAATGATTTCGGTGAGCACCTGCAGCTCACGTCTTGTAAAAGCACTGGCTCTCATGATGGCAATGGTTTTTTTTAAGACAAATCAGTTTTATTACAGGGACCCCTAAATTTTGATTGGCTAATGTACTTTCATAAATAACATGAACAATTCTTTTGGTTAATGTGTGAGTCATGTGAACAACCCATAAAAATATATTGTGACTTAGGATTGGCTTGCTGCATTTTGATGCGTTAGCAACAATCCGGAAAAAAAAATTATATTTGCAATATTAGAAACCTAAATAAAACCCCCCAAAAAACACACAAACAGCGTTTGGATTTATAAAAAAAAACAAGTTTGCCGTTAAAAGTGGACGGAAACTACGGACCAAAATGAACACAAAACAAACAATAAAGTTTATTGACATTCAAAATAGAAACAAGATTGAAAACATTCGACCAACAATTAAGTAAATTAAGGTAATGATTGCACCAATCGAATCATGGATGTTTGCCGAATGAGAAACAAGGCAATCGACAAATGACAGGCCTACTTCCGGTCGTACTTGTGCGAGTGAACACTTCAACAACAAACAAGTAGTGCGCTCGCTATTTCGGACGCTCGTTAGCTAGAGGAGGGGTTGGGGAAATATGGGGCGGAAGACTCGCTACGAGCGACCACACGTGCGAGCGCTTGGTTTGACATTTGGACGGTCGTACCTACTGCGGGTGAACGGCTGATTGCGTCCGGCTCTGAATCAGGCCCATAGTTTAAGATGCCTTCTTTTCCACCCACTGCAACCACATACAACGTTTTCCAATGGCCACTATTGCACCACAGTTATAGCCAACAACCTTTTCCATGCACTCTTCTATCTAAACTGGCACCTGAAATCTCAAGGGAGGGACTAATAAAAAAAATCCAAATCACGCAAGATCCAACATCTCCGGAAAAATGGTGGTTTGTTTTGAGAACTGAATTTGGTGGGAGGAATCATGTCATGCCTTGGTTTCACTCAGGACCCAAAAATTCAGTTCTGCCAAACTTCTCCGACTTAGAACTAGCTTATCTCTAATTATATATATGTATATACATAATTACATATACAGTATATATATATATATATATATATATATATACAGTATATGTATATATATATATATATATATATATATATATATATATATATATAGTTTATGTTAATATATAAAATTATATATAGAATTATTAATTATCTTAGAGCATGCATCATTTACATTTATCCTCTGTTTATAATTAGGTATAAAACTTTGTTTGCACAGTATAGTATTGTGTACATAAATGACACTGCTGCCAACTTCCTGCTGTTTGCGGTACCGGCTTCTGTAGCTATGCTCCGAAGTGCGTTGCTAATGTTCTCTTTATCTGCCAGATGATCAGTCTCATGTGTAGAACGATGCCGGGGTTATGCAAGGCTTCAGGGACCATTTCTGTGGGGACGGGAACACGTTGTTAGCAGATACAAATATTTCAAACAACAAAAGTTGTTCGAGCGTTTGCTTAAGGTTAACGGATCACATTGTTACAGAAAAACAAAAGAGCTATGAACAAATTCACAAATGAAATGGTGGTACTGTAGTTTATCTAATTTCAAAAATATATTTCTTTATTGTATATCTGTATCAAACCTCGTGCATTCACATATTTGGTAAATATATAAATATTTGGTATCTCTAGAAATGGGACTGGTATATGGTAAATGTTGGTGACACCTTCTAGCTCCAATATACGTATTTAAAAATAACCATTGATCAAAAGATCTGTCTAAAATTAACTTCAGTTACACAAAAAATAAACGGGTGTAAGTAAAAAGCATAACAGCAAAGGTTGGATTCCAGAATAGTACAGTTAAAATCTACCCCTCTGGCAAGAAAGGCATCTACCTACCTAAACATAAGTCCTTCCCACATTCCCTGTATTAGTAGGTCATGGATCTGTCCACTTTCACCCAGGTACATATTAAAAATTCACAGACTTCCCCTGCTCATTATCCTAAGGGCAAACCCTCCTCAGGCCACCCTACTGTAGATGAGCAGACACACCTTATGGAATCCAATGATTTCCACTGCCTTACAGGCTTATCATCTCCACTCCCCCTACTGTAAGTGAGCATAATCCTTCACTAAGCAACATGTGAGCCTTTCCCGTTTACCCTGCTTTAATGGAACGGAAGACCTTTCAGAGCCCTCTCATCGACTCAACCATACAGATGAACCCTTTACCCTCCTCCTCCTACTGTAATTAAGCAGAAGGACTTTTCAGAGTCCTAGACTCTCCATTACAGTACAAACAAACTCTTACCCTTCTCCTTGCTGCAAGTTAGCAGAACGTCCTTCTAGAGATTTTCTCTCTCTATTACCTTAGAGGGAATTAATAGACCCATACCCCCTATTATGCATAATAGCCTTCCCAGAGCCCTGCACAGTATCCTGCAGTGGAGCCCTTTTCACTACCCCTGCTGTAAGTGAGCACATAAATGTTCTAGATTTCTCCCCTCACTACTACACTATAGGTGAGCCCCTCATACTCCATCTACTGCAAGTTAGTAGTCAAACTTACTAGTACCCTCCCATCTCCATTACCCTAATGACTAGCCCACCACATTCAAGTAGGCATAGAAACCTTCAAGAGCCCATTACTTTACATTTTTCAAAAGACCCTTATGAAATTCATCAGTTATACACTACTGTAGTCTTAGAGATAGAGACACACTTCATTTCACTGCTCTCTACAGTCTGTACTGTATAGGAATCTATTTCGATTTATCACTTAGGGCTCTATTTACTACAATCCACATATTGAATGCAGATTGTAGTGTGATATTAATGACTGAATTCGCATTCCGAATCCCGCAATATCACAGGGATTTACTACAAATCCCTTGCAGGGACAGAGCTTGCGATAAAGCTCTGTCCCTGCGAATCCCCTTCGGAGCCTTATCACGGCATTTGCGCAAAAAATACTGTGACTAAGTGCCGTGCATGTGCCGACCGCTGCTACCCCCCGGTGCTAAGCTCCACCCCCCACGATTGCGGACCCCCCGTGACAGCCCCTCCCCCCCCGCGACCCCCCTCTCCCTTAATTACACTTACCTGCATTCTTCGGGCCTCCGGTGATGTTCTCCATTCCTCCGGTCAGGTGATCTCACATACTGCACTGGGACCCGATCACCTGATGACATGGCAGCAGTGCACTATGGGAGACCAGCTGACCAGAGGGGAGTCATCACCGGAGGCCCGATCACCGGTCCCTGGAGTCAGGTAAGTAAATTTTTTTTTTTATATATTTTTTCTTTTTTTTACAGTAATCAGCTTGCGATCTGTTTAGACCACACAGCTGATTACTGGGACCGACTCCCAGCTCTGCTCTCCCCGTTAGAGTGGAGAAGGAGTCCGGTAACCGGGGGAGACCCCGGATAATGCTACCTCCAGGTGGCGTTATTATCACAGGGCTTTCCCCGATATTTTTTCACATTTTATTTTTAGTAACTCTGGTCGGTTCACATTTCCCATTACAATTATGGGAAATGCGATCTGCTTTACTAAAAATAAGTGATACTTAGGGTTTGGGGTTGAATTTTACGAATTCTACTCCAATTGCCCTGTAATAACTATAGGTGATACTAAAATAATGTGAAAAGGGTGTGAAAACACCCTTTTCACTTTATTTTAGTCAAAATAATGTTAATAAATAGAGCCCTTAGCCACCTCGAGTACAATACATCTGATTTCTATTGTAATAGTGGTAAACAGATAAGCTTTCTAGATCCCTCCACTCTCTATTACCTTACAGGTAAGCACTTCCAACTCTACCTGCGATAAGTTATCAGATGAATGTTATAGGGCTTTCTCATCTCCATTACCCTAGAAATGGGTACTTGCCACTGCCAATGCTGCAAATGAACATAACCTATCAGAACCCTCTATACTACCCCACAGGAGAAACGCCCCTGCCACTCTCCTTACTGCAAGAGAGTAGAAGGATAAACTAGAGTCAACTCCACTATCCTATATGTGAGGCCTGCCCATGCAGGCTTCTACAAATGAGCAATCAAAACTCTCTCCATTAAACACCAGTGAACCCTACGCACTTCGCTGACTGCAAATGAACAGAAGGAATTTCCAGAACTCTCAATTCCATTACCCCACAGGTGAATCCACTCAATTCTCCTTACTGTAAATAAGCAGAAAAATCTTCCAAAGCTAATTAATCTCCACTGCCCTACACTGGGAATCTTTCTCCTCCCCTGCTGCAAGTGAGCAGTTAAAGGGGCCAAAGTAGAGTTGGTCTCTTTGCAGATATATCCTGCATGTTTTCACACTGTGTATACACATGTACTCAGCCACATTTCCACTTGCGTTATTGGATGGTAATGTGGCGTTTACGCTTAGACTAAGTTTAATGAGGGTGTGTCAATGGAATTGTGGGATATGCACAGATGTGCCAATGCATAATTACGCCTGTTTTCAGACAGAACCCTCACCTCTCCACCCTACAGATGGGCCCTTGAGCATCCCCTGAGTGAGCAGGAGAAATCTTTATATTCCTCCTTTTCCCATTCACTACCAGACAGACATTCCCACACCATGTACTCTAAGTGAGTAGGCATACCCTCCAGAGCTCTCACCTCTCATTACCCTAACCACAAGAGAGACCTTTCCACTCTCTCTGAGCTCCCTGTGCCACCTTCGCCCCCTTTGTGCATGGTATCATGCAGAGGAGGGGAGGGCTGCCGGCACCCAGAACTGCAGCATTGCCCGGATATCTTGCAGACGCTCCTGGCAGGGTGACTGCCTGTAGTGTCCAAAGTGATACTGGTTGCAGGGTGCCATTCCAGACACCCTGCTCGTATGAAGCAAGGGCCGTGGGGTGACGATGGTGCTGCTCACAGAACTCCATGCTCTGTGTGGTCACACCAGACGAATACCCCTAGTTACGGCCCTGGTTGCAATAAAGCAGATAAACTTCCCAGAGGCCACCTGTCTCCAGTACCCGTTACTAACAAGCCTTATCCTTCAGTCCTGTATGGACCACCCAGCTGGCTTTTTGGATATGTGCACAGGGCCATTCTGCATTTGTGACCTGTCCAAGCACAAGAAAAACATTAAAAATAATAAAATGTTATTAATTGCTTAAATTTACATATTACTGAAATACTGTAAGCAGACTGGAAAGGACACAAATCAATTCTCACCATTATAGAGTTAATCAACTTATGCTGTCAAAACTTTTTTAAAGGAGAGAGGTGGGATTTAAAAAAAAAATGTCTTCAAACTTTGAGAGAAGTGCTGTAACTTTTCTTCACAGATAAGCCGAGATCTGGTAATTTTGTTTGACACCAGCTGAGGGAAGGAATCATTACGGTGCAGAATATGTCATTCCTATTAAAAAATAGTCACCAGCCGCATCAAGCCTTGAATAGAAGGCTCTTGCAGAGGATGTCATTACACATTAGTGCGGCTGCCTTTGTTTTTGGCATAGATTGTCACGGAGGTGGCTGGAGTCACAACCTCTGCAGACGCCAGTCAGGAGAAGCCGGTTTTCTTTTCTCTGTAGAATTAAGGCAGTTTATTGCTGCACCAGTCTTCTACTATGAACATGCAGTTTCTATAGGAAAGCCCTTCTAATCTGCAAGCAGATGTAAAGCCGGGCTGTGGCAGCCTTTCTTTTCAGCTCATGAACTTCAGAACCAATCTGATTCTTAGTAGAGTTTACATTTTAATGCGGCTCTCAATTGTTTCTACGATATACACTGCAGAACCTGCTAGCTGTCTCACAATGGTATGCAAACAGCTGCAGTGAATGCATGTAATATATGTCTATGAGCTAGTCTTTGTAAAGAGCATGATTTGTAGGTGTATGTATGTGGAGGGTTTCCGAACGTATAATGGGAATGGTTACTGATTTCAAGTGAGCTCTGAAACCCTTACTAGTGTATATGAATCTTGCCTACTATAATCTACAAACTACAATATTACTGGGTTGGACTAGAAGTGCTAAGCATCACCATCTGCTGGTTATAATTGGTACTGTTTTTTTTTCCTTGCTCAGTATTTTTTTAGACAATATACAGTAACTTGTGGTGACTCTATAATAAGAAACCAGATCACAGTGTGCTAGTAAGAAATGCAGCTGTAATGAGCACTGGATCCAGTGAATGTGAGAGAATAAGCAGCGTAAGAGGTAGCGTCACCTGGATGCAGGGAGTTAGTGGCACATGGGCTGCGGTACTGGCTATTACACTGCCATTATGCTGCTATTACACTGCCACTGAAAAGGTACCTGTTGTGTCCTAGGGGGATATTTATCACATCTTGGAGAGAGATAAAGTACCAACCAATCAGCTCCTGTCATTTTACAGACTGCGTTTGAAAAATGACAGTTAGGAGCTGATTGGTTGGTACTTTATCTCTTTCCTCTTTGTCTTTCTCCAAGCTTTGCTAAATCTCTCCTATAATGCTGTATGCAAAGGTTTGGGACCCCTGGTAAAATTGTTTAACAACATTTCTTAGTGAAAAAAGTTAACAACCTCGGCAGGATGTACATTTATTTGATGTAATTTTGCACATTTTAATGTCAATCACGATTTATAAATTCCCTATTGGCAGATGCCTGATTGCTGCATACCCAGGTAGAGCATAAAAACTTAAGCTTAACTCATCTAAAAATAACTGACATGACAACTGAGTGGTGTTTTAAAAAATGGTCAATCCAACTTTGACCCGATGTAAAAACCTGTAAAAACCTGCCCAGAGTACTAATCCAATCAGTCTCCCGGTACAGGGCAAAAAATAAGGTTCCCACCACTAACGATAATGAGCATCATATGGTCCCAAGATAAATAAATGTAATGTTAAAGAAAACAGCCAATCATTAGAAAGGAATGATAGCGCGGACCACCAAAAAATACACTACTGCCGTATGTATCTTATGTGTGTTTGACTTCCAGTGTCCAAGAACTTGTATCTCGGAAAATGAAAATCCCAATGATACCGCAGTAGAAGTGGCCCCAATCCAAAATGAATGGGTGCCATAATCACTAGGAGACAATCTCAGCACCAGAGTACACAACTGAAAAACCCATTTAAATTGGCACAGCATCAACGGAGACCAGTCGAGGTGCATCAACCATGAGCCACGCACTAGTGGCTGTAAAGACAAATAATCTTGCGCAAAGGCAACTTGTCAGATACTAGTGTAAGAAGTGGGGGCCAACTGCACCCATCTACCCTGTCCTAACTGGACAGTTTTTGATTGGCGAATCCTGCATCCTGAAAACATGTAAATCTAACAATGGTTGGGGGGGCAGCTGATCTGGAAGCTGAGACCAAGGCCAGCCCGAATAACTCTGTTTCAAAGGGGAAATTACTAATCGCGGCCAAAACAAACATTAAAATGGCTAACAAATCCATCAAAATCGGGTGCCTGCTATAGTCGGGCACAGGGGCCAAATGGACCCAGCCTTTAAGGGCTCTCTGCATCAGATAACTCTAGACTATCAGCAGGCACAGAATCAACAAGATGCTGGCGAGCTTAGACGTTTCTACCGCCAGCGATACAACCTCCAAATTAATGACAAACGCAACTGGGAAAATGCCTTACCTCTATCCTGCTTTTACAAAATAAAGGCCTGCCACTGGTTCCACAATGATTTATATGCTCAAAGCATTCCCGGGGCCAGGGAATAGGGCACTAACCCCTCCATTCCGGCCAAAAAACCTGCTAACAATGAGAGGGGCAAACATCACCAACCATAGAAGCATAAGAAGCCAGCTGATGGAACCTGCTCCATTGAAAATCCATCAGGGCGTCCGCAATGGAGTTGTTCAGCCCCAGTAAATGACGCACCGTGACAAAGGTGTTACACTCCCGGCAACACAAGACCAGCTGTGCAAACAGGTGCAAAACCCAGAGGGATGAGGAACACTGATTATTAATGGCATGGACAAACCCCAGGTTGTCACAGCAAAAACTTATGTGCTAGTCCCTCAAGCATTGACCCCACTATTCCAGGGCCACCACAAAAGGAATCAGCTTGAGCAATCGAAGATTTCTAGTCAGAACATTGGAGACCCAACTGGCCAGCCATGGTTGTGGCAACCAGGAACCCTCAAGATAAGCGTCAAACCCAGTTGAACTCATCTCATCCGTGAACAACAGGAGTTGCACAATAGCACAACAACTGGTTGCACAATCTGGGAGGTTTTATTGTCCGAGTTTAATGGTGTGGCTATCACCTCCCATTGCTGGGGAGATAGCCACACCATTAAACTCGGACAATAAAACCTCCCAGATCAGATCTCGTCGGATTTCCACAGAAAGTCGAATGCAATGGTGTGGCTTGCGCATCCCCGTGGTGGAATGATCAAGCTTGCGACAAAAAATTGTGTCCATGGGTATAATTCAGCAAGTAAAATTGAAAAGGCCAAGGAGCGACTGACATTGTCTCAGGGTAACCTTACCTCCAGGCACTGAATTGGTTTACACAGTTTCGCAACCGTCTCTGATGGCAATCAACAGGAGCAGGCGACTGTGTTGATTTTGATGCCAAGGTATGATAAACAAGTGCAAAGACCCTCACACTTATCCATCGTGACCAGCACACCGAATATGCAAAACAAGGCCCACAAAGAGAAAAGTAGATGGGCGCAATGCTCCAAACCAGCCGGCCCCACACAGAGGAAATCATCAAGGTAGTGAACCACCCGGACTCAACCGTGCCAGCCAAAACACACCAATGCAAATAAAGGACTAAAAGATTCAAATCGAGCAACCCATGGACAGACATTTGTCAATGTAAAACCCGTCCTTCAACCTGAAACCCATGAACCAGAATAAGTCCAGCTGCAAAGGCAACAAGTGAAAGGTGGATTCCACGTCAACTTTACCTAGCCACGCATTCTGGGCCACTGCTTCAATGATTTCCAAGGCTTCATCAAAATATTAAAGGATTGATAATGGATCCTGGACATCTAGTATAGCATCATTAATCAAAAAACAGGACTGAAACTTCCCCTGCACTATTTTTGGGATCATGTCTACAAGGGAAAGGATCAAGTGCGGTGGTCAGGAGTGAGGAGTTTCAGTAAAAGGTCCAATCATACGCCCCTACTGAACCTCCTTCATCAACTGCTCCTTAACTATTTGGGCAAATCAGTCGCCGACCACGAGTTCCTGGGGAAATCCATGGAGACATCACCAACAATCGGGAGTCTTGGCTGTGGGGAAAGGGCCAACAGATTTAGTGCACTCTTTGGATGGGTGTGGGGCTCCACACTGCAAGCAAAGGTGCCAAAACCTACAACTAGATCCCGAAGTACAGTTGCCATTGTTAAAGGAATAAAAACGGCCCCTGTCCCCATTAGCCCCAGGTGAGTGAAATAGAGTCTGTGAGGAGAGAATTGAATGCTAAGGTTTGGACAACTCAGGGACCACATGGACAGAATAAGTGATGTCCAACCAGACCTTAATGTCTTTACATCCCAGCGCCATGATTGGAACACCGGTATGCTCATCATAGCACCTCCAGATTGCACCCCTGGACAAACAGTAAAGACCATGGACAAGGTGCAAATAACGCACCATTCATGGCCTCCGCAGGTCTGGTTATTTTCACCCATGTCGGGCAGCCGCTGTAGGGATTCTAACCAGCGGACTTGCGTCTGGCGGTAAATCATACCAATTCCTTTTACAGTACATTACAGTATGGCTTAGCTAATATTATAATATAATCACACATTAACAACCCCCTTCTCCTACACACAATGCATTCAATTGGGCTACCCTCGGTGATTTGATCAGTTCCTTTGGATGTCACTACCATCTCTATGCTGACAATACCCAGTTACCCTCCTGCACCTTGTTAAAACCCTTGATATATATGAAAGTTTCTATCATGTTTCCCCTTTCCCTTCTCTGCTCCAAACTATACTTCACGTGAGAGTGTTGTTGATTGGGTGTTGGAGGAGGAGTTTACCCCCTCTTCCTCTACTAGTGCTAGCTCTTGTGGTGCTAGGTGGCTAAAAGGGCATGTTTCTATAGGTGCTTGCATCGTAGTGGTCATCGACAATGCTCTAGTAGCAGCGATAGTGAGTCACCCAATCCCTGTGAGGTCAATCGCTGTGCTAATGCAGCCTGTTGAGTGGCCGCGTCCACATTTGCACTAATGCATTAAAAAGCTCAAATACGATGATGAATTGGCTCTAACTTCCAAAATGTGTAAGTAGTTGGTCATGGCCAAAAAGAAGGATGGTTTTGGCAAGGACATTCATCGCTCTTATGCCGATCGTCCCTAAGGTAAGTATTCACTAACCTAATTCCCCCCATAACACTCCTTAGGGGTGTCTAACCCTAACCTTCCCCCAGTGCCTAACCCTAATCTCCCCTCTAAGTGCCTAAACCTAACCCCCCCTTCCCCGCTGCCTAACCCTAAGTCCCCCCCGGGGGTGCCTAACCATAACCCTCCCTCCCCCTAGCCCCACCCTCCCTCCCGGGGAGGTGCCTAACCCTAGGTCCCCCCCGGGAGCCCTAAACCTAACCCTCCCCCCGCTCGGCGCCCGGCATCACGTCGATCGGGATGCCGGGCGCCGGTCCCCCGGCGTCTGTAAAATGACAGGCATCTAGATTTAGACGCCTGTCATTTAACCCTCGCCGAGATAAAGCAGTCGGGAAGCCGCCGTCGGGATTATGTCCGCCGGCTTCGTGACTGCATACTATGTAAAATACTAACCAATAGTTAGAATTAAGCTGCCCATCCACTAGAAGACAGGCAAAAGACTGCACGATTATGACATTGTACTCATGCAGTCGTTTGTCAGTCTGTGATGAACAAGCAGTCATTCAGTGTAGGAACATCAATCATCTGCTAAGATGCTCAACCTGACACTATCGTCAGGTTGTCCAGCATGTTTGCCCGATGATAGATGTCTAAAATGACCAGCGGGAGCGCGCATCACTAGTGATGTCAGTGGGAGTGCTTTTGGCTCTGATAGAGCCAAAAGCACTCCTGGGCTTGCGGCAGCAAGACCCTACCGCAGGGTCTCGTCGCAAGCCCGATGGTCGCGATGTTCATGACCATCGCGACCATCTTTTTGGCCGCTCGCATAAGCTGTGGGTGGTTACCCACAGCTATGCGAGCGGCCAGGAGGCCGCTCCATTTTTAGGTAGGAGGGCCCTGATTCAGAGCTAACGCTCTGGTCAGAGCGTCCAGCTCTGAATAAGGGTCTGAGTGTGCAGCTGCTTATATGATGACATGCATGTGTAACACATGTAATAAGATGGGAAAACAAAATGAGATTCAAAACACTCAACAGGGTGTGGAGACAGCTGCCTATATGATGACCAGCCTGTGGTGGCTGTGGGAGACATCAGAATCATGGACATTTAGATCTTGATTTTTTTTTCTTTTGCTAGGATCTCACGCCCTGGCTCCTCATTCTTCATGGAGAGGGGCGCCACCACCTGTCCTGAGTGCCGCCTAGCACTCCTCGGCCATCTTTTCCTTCTCTTTCATCTTTATGTCAAAGAATCACTTCCTACAGTGATCAAGACTGCACTAGAAATGTCCAACAGCATTAACAGCCTGTACCACAGAGGCCCATAACTGGCCTTCCTTCTGACAGGGGTCTTAGCTGCCCAACTGCCAAAAATGATCTCATAGTTGGGAACAAGAGCAGATACATGGGCACATCATCATCAAAAGAGAACCTCACATTATGGCCAGATTTAGTTCAGGCCTCTTTCTTCCTCTGGCTCCAGCTTGGATGGGGCGGGGCCGGCAGCACTGGTAAGTGCAGTGCTAACGTGGAGCATCCTGACTATACTCCAGATCAGCTGAACACACTGCAGGGTGCCTGTCTGGAGCGGCTAAAGGATCATGGCTGCAGGATGCTGTTCCAGGCACCCTGCTAGACAGTAGCAAGGGCCGTAGGATGGCGATGGTGGCGCCCACAGAGCCCTGCACACCCCTAGCTACAGCCCTGCAAAGAAGACTACAATAATAAAGAGACAGCACAATCTTTTAAACTACTGAAAACTACATAAAAAAGTACAATTTTCAGCACCAATCAAAACTCCCTTTAGAAACAATAAGAAACTTCTGCAAACAATGGCCCTCATTCAGAGCCGTTCGCTATTTGCGGTCGTTCGTTCAAAAACAAGGGGTGGCTATTCAAATGATCCGTTCGCAAATTGCAGTCTGTTCACACCTCTAAGTCTGAACGAGCGAGCAAAACATACGCTCGTTTATTTGTTAAAAACGCCCCCTGGCCGCTCGCACCATACATCATGTCCGCTATTTATTAGATTAATCGAGTACATCGACCAGCGTATGAACTGCTCGCTATTCTTGTGGTTGGTGTTTGCTACCACAAATTTGCGAGCAGTTCTGGCTATAAAATAACCCAGTGACGTGGTCAATGACGCTGCTGTATTAATTATGCACACCCATAATACGCCCGTTTTGACCTTTAAGCACGCCTGCGTTCGGATCTCCACTCCCCATTTTCAAGCACCTTCCCCTGTTACCACCCACATACGCCTCATTCTGTCACTCCAAATAGCAGGCACTCGCTATATAGCGTACAAACGATTTTTGGCCGCACTGACTGGTTCGCGCATGCGTACTAAAAACCGTATGCATGTGCAGATGTGCAAACATCGCTCGGAACGAGCGTACTGCCGCTAACGAGCGGCTCTGAATGAGGGCCTATGTTCTCCTACTACCACCAGCCTACTCACTGCACCCTATCACCATACCTTTGTCGGATTCAGTCAGATCTATTGGTCCATTTAAAGGCAGCTTCTATTCGAAAACAGTAAACATTTTAGACTATAAAAACTGATGAACATCATAACTGATTTTCTATTGACTGTCAAAAATGACAATTAGTAAATACAATTTGTTTACATACTAATTGCTCTATTTACTACAATCCGCATTTTGAATGCAGATTGTAATGTGATATTTTCGACTGAATACGCATTGTGAATTCAGGCAATATCACAGGGCTTTACTAGGGATGAATCTCTGTCCCTGCGAATCCCCTCCGCACACTAATCACGGTATTTTTGCAAAAAATACCGTGACATGTGCCCGCGCATGCGCCGACTAGCCGCCATTAAGCTCCACCCCCATCGCTAAGCCCTGCCCCGCGATCGCGACTCCCCTTCACTTAATTGCACTTACCTGCAGTGATCGGGGCTCCGGTGATGTCCTCCATGGCTCCGGTCAGCTGACATCCCATCCTGCACTGGGACCTGGCCACCTGATGACCGGGTCCCAGTGCATGATGAGAGACCAGCTGACCGGAGGGAGGACATCACCGAAGGGCCGATCTCTGGTCCATGGACTCAGGTAAGTTTTTTTTTTAGCAGTGATCAGCGTGTGGTTTGTTTAGACCACACAGTTGATTACTGGGGCCGGCTCCGGGCTCTGCCTGTTAGAGCGGAGCAGAAGCCCGGTAACCGAGGGAGACCCTGGATAACGCCACCTCCAGGTGGCGTTATTATCACAGGGTTTCCCCTGGTATTTTTTTCACAAATTATTTTTAGAAACTACCAGGCAAATCGCATTTCCCATTACAATGATGATAAATGCAATCTGATTACTGAAAATAAGTGTTAATTAGGGGTTGGAGTAGGGGTTTAGTAACTTTAGGTGAAACTAAAATAAAGTGAAAAGGGTGTGAAAACACCCTTTTTCACTTTATTTTAGTAAAAATAATAAGAATAAATAGAGCCCTATACCACTGTAAATTTACTCATTACTGTCCTGCCTTTTTTGTTAAATTTTATAGTCAGTGTAAGCATAACTGTAAATTAACTAATTATTGTACCCAATAGTCAATCAATTAATAAGTCATGGAAAATTACTAGTGAGTTACTGAAATACTATCAGTGACTTGTCAGTTTTACTAGTCAGAGACAGTATGGGCTCTATTAACTACAATCCGCATCTGGGAATGCAGATTGTAGTGTGATATTACCGACTGAATTTGCATTGTGAATTCAGGCAATATCGCAGGGATTTACTAAAAATCCCTTGCAGGGACAGAGCTTGTGATAAAGCTCTGTTCATGCGAATCCCCTCCGCACCCTTATCACAGTATTTTCGCCAAAATTACCATGACAAGTGCCCGCGCATGTGTCGACTGGCCACCGCTGCTACCCCCCCTGTGCTAAGCCCTTCCCCCCGCATCCCACCCCCCCCTCCCTTAATTGCACTTACCTGCATGATCCGGGCTCCGGTGATGTCCTCCATGGCTCCGGTCAGCTGACATCCCATACTGCACTGGGACCCGGTCACCTGATGACCAGGCTGCAGTGCAGTATGGGAGACCAGCTGAGGAAGGACATCACCAGAGCCCTGAACTCCAGTCCCTGGACTCAGGTAAGTTAATTTTTTTTGGACTATTTTTTTTGTGTAGTGTATCAGCGTGTGGTCTGTTTAGACCACACAGCTGATCACTGGGGCCGGCTCCGGGCTCTGCTCTGCCTGTTAGAGGGGAGCAGGAGTCCGGTAACCGGGGGAGACCCTGGATAACGCCACCTCCAGGTGGCGTTATTATCACAGGGCCACCCCAGGTATTTTTTTCACAATTTATTTTTAGTAACTTGCACACAAATCGCATTTCCCATTACAATTATGACCTGTAGTAACTTTAGGTGAAACTAAAATAATGTGAAAAGGGTGTGAAAACACCCTTATTCACTTTATTTTAGTAAAAATAATGATAATAAATAGAGTGGCTGTAGGAGACTCCAATAAGCCTATTGATCTCTGCCTCTTAAAGGCCTTGGTCAATGTGGTTGCACAGGTTGCGGTGGAGAGTTACAAGGCATCGCTCTTTCATTTAACATTCTCAGTGGCTTTCTACGGGGCTTTTAAGATAGGGGATTGGTGGCAGTTAACTAGAGTTCAGTTGGTTCAGGTTTACTTTTGGTTAATGTAATAATTAAATCCGATATCATGCTCTGTAAGATCCATAGATCAAAGACAGACCATTTGTGTAGACGGTATTGGGTGTCAGTTCAGGTGCAAGCTGATAAGCAGATTTTTCCTGTTGCGTTAACTGTTATAGCACTCACTGGGCTACTTGCCCATCTGCTTCTGTGTATTCCATCCATGACATTAAGAAGTTACTGTACATTGCTGGAAGTCCGGGGCGTATAAGGTTTATTTAAGGGGGCGATAAATTACCTGGTTATAGTAAGCTTCCTGCAAGTTTTTGGGAAACCCAAGGCCGTTACTGCAGCCTTAAAGAGATTCTTGTGGTTTCACCTTCATAGGCTTTATTTATCTGTGAGGTTTTATCTGTGAGGTTGTTATGCCTTACGTTAATCACTCTAGGAATTTTCCTGTTAGATTTATCTGGAAAGTGTCACAGTGCAGCCGAACCAAATGCTCACTTACTGGGTCCGGCGGCACTGGGGTCCAGGCTGGCAAAGGACAGCGGGTGGGAGATCCCCGGTGCCCGCTGTCAGCTGCTCTCTCTCCTCTGGCGGCTCTGTGTGCAGGCGGCCACGGCTCCCAATCTGTTAAAGATTTAAAGAGACAAGCGCGAGATTAGGGAATAGCTGATTGGGGATGGTTTGAACCCAGTGCCAGAGTATAGGCTCCATTACCTTACTCCAGCGTTCCTGTGTATATCTCTTTATTTGTTCCTGACCTTGGCTTGTTTGTGACTACGATTTTGTCTGATCCCTGGTACTGCATTGAATATCTGGTATTGACCTTGGCTATCCTCCGTGACCTGCATACGTTTGCTCCCTGGTACCGACCTGTCCATTTGGTTCTGAACTGGCCTGTCGACTAAGTTGAAAGTATTAATCACTCCATCAAGAGTTCACCAGCATCTGTATAGGGGGGAATGGGATTGAAATTCCGGCGGCTCTTGAAATCCTGACAGTGACAGGCCGACAGGTGAAGATTCCGATGCCCGGTGGTAAGTATGCTAAACCTCCCCTCTCCCTCCCTAACCCTCCCTTAGGGGTGCCTAACCTAAACTCCCCTCCCCTCACCGTAAACCTAAGTCTCCCGGGGGGGTGCCTAACCCTAACCTCCCCCCCTAGTGCCTAACCCTAAACCCCTCTTTCTCTAGCCTAATCCTAACCTTCCCAGGGGTGTGCCTAACCCTAAGTCCCCCCGGGGGTCCCTAAACCTAAAACCCCCATTCCCCAGGCTAAGTGTATACTTACCCGGCAGAGAGGACATTGGTCCGGCGTCCTCGGCGTTCCGGCATCGGGATTAACATAGGCATCTGTATTTCGATGCCTATGTCAAATCCCTTGCCGGGATTACGCTGTCGGGATTGAGACCGGCGGCTATGCAGCCGCTGGTCTCAAAACTACATTCCGTATAGGGGAACCTATCCTGAGGGCTGTAACCTGTGTATTGAATGCAGCCAAGTCTATTCCTTTTTGCGAGGGTACCTGGTAAATACCATCGACACATTAGACTCTGCGCCTCAGAAATAGGTCTTGCCAATTCCCAAATACGGACTGCATCCATTATCCACCCGTGAGTTGTGACAGAATACTCTGAAATGGCTGCTGCTGGTAACCCCTTGCCACGTGACCTATTGGAGAATTTGATCGGTCAAGTGGAAAAGCAAGAACGAGACCAGTGTCTCCACCTGCACAACCTACGTCGCCTCCTACGGAGTCTCTTCCAGCTGCTGGGGCATCCTCACCATTGCGGATTTTAAATCCTTCCAAATATGAAGAGGATTCCAAGAGTTGTCAGGTTTTTCTGAATCCAATTCGAGATCCAAGCAGCAAATTTTTCATTCAAGAGAACCAAGGTGGCCTACATTATTTCCTTATTGTCCTGACAGACTCTTGCCTGGGCTTCTCCACTATGAGAAAGGAATGATCACTTGGTCCACGACAGCTTTACATTATTAGAAGCACATCTGTGAGGTCTTATCCCGACTTTGAGCTCATCAGCTCTACTGCAAATTAGAGAAATTCTCCTTTGACCAAACAGAATTGAAGTTTCTGGGTTATTTAATTTCGGGTTTGAGTCTAGATCCAGAGAAAATTTCGGCCATCATCAGTTGGCCTCGTCCGACGGGGCTAAAGGTGATACAACGTTTTCTTGGTTTCTGCAATTTTTATCGTCAATTTATTAGAAACTATTCATCTATCACAGCTCCTATCACTGCACTCACCAAGAAGGGACAGGATACCAGGGTTTGGCCTCAGGACGCAGAGGAAGCGTTTGCCAAATTAAAGCAATGTTTCATTTCAGCCCCCATTTCAAGTCAACCCAATTGTGATCAACCTTTCTTCCTAGAGGTGGACGCCTCTACAGTTGGTGTTGGGGCGGTCTTGTCCCAGAAGGATGAAGGGGGTAAATGGTACTCTTGTGGTTTTTTTTCCCGTAAATTTTCGGCACCAGACAAGAACTATGCGGTCGGGGATAAGGAGTTACTAGCCATTAATCAGGTTTTGCAAGAGTGGAGATATCTGCTGGAGGGGGCAAAATTTCCACTGACGGTTTACACAGATCACAAGAACCTCACTTATCTACAGCATATACACAGCATTCCTGTGTATATCTCTTTATTTGTTTGATTTTGTCTGATCCCTTGTACTGCATTGAATATCTGATATTGACCTTGGCTATCCTCTGTATGACCTGCATATGTTTGCTCCCTGGTACCGTCCTGTCTGTTTGGTTCTGACCTGGCCTGTCGACTACATTGAAAGTATTTACTGCTCCATCCAGAGTTCACCAGCACCTGTATTGAGGAACCTATCCTGAGGGCCGCGACCTGTGTGTCAGACGCAACCAAGTCCACACCTTCTTTTGAGGGTCCCTGGAGAATAACGCCGGCACATTAGACTCCACGCCTCAGAAATAGGTCTTGCCAATTCTCAAATATGGGCTGCATTCATTATCCACCCGTAAGTTGTGACAGAAAGACTTATTTGGTGTGGTTTGTGCAGCACTCGTACATTTACTGGGCCAGCAGGCATCAGTTAGCTGGTAGAGCTTCCCAGTTCAGCAGGTTAGGTGGGTTGGAATTAGGTGTATGAGGTGGAATACATAGGGGGTGGGGCCCTAGATTGCACACCCCAAGCACAATGTGAGGTGCTACCTGCTGAGACTTGTAGTGCTGCAAGCAGAAAAAGAGAGACAAATGCAAGTGCACACTCTAACCATGCTGAACTTAATAATAATACTGCTAAAGAGGTTCTTAGCATAATAATGGCCATAATTATAGGCCTGCCCACCGTGTCCAGGTGACCTCTCAGCAGGTAGCACCTCACTATGTATTCTTTACTGTGTGCATGTATGTATACTGGAAGGATGAGACTCCTTCCACCTTGATTAGCACCCCTCCCACCTGTTCTTGGGTGTTTTTAATTAGCAAGGAGTCCTTGCACTCCAAGACTGCATATCTAATGAGGCACACTGAGGGTAAGACCTATTATATATATGCTGTGTGTCAGTTTTGGGACTGGTATTGGGGTGCGGGGCTGTCTGGGCTGGTGTGGCTGGACTGCTTCATGGAATCATAATGTACACCTTTTCACTTCTTTAGTTTTATTTTTCTAAGTAGCACTTATACACTTTTTATTATAACCTCCTACTTATGTAGGACTTAACACATAGGCTTTCTTCTTTATAATTCTTTAACCCTCACTTCAAATCTCACACTAGTGTGATGCCATGGGGTGGTTCTGCTGGACTGGCCTGGGGGGTCCCGTGCCATGTATTTGTTCCATAGGAGTGTTAGGGACCTGCTTGATACAGGTCACCTGGGCGCGGTGAGAAGGCCCATAATTATAGCCATTATTATGCTAAGAACCTCTTGGATGCAGTTAAGCAGTATTATTATTAGGTTTAGCATGGTTAGAATGTGCACGTGCATTTGTCTCTCTTTTTCTACTTGGGGTATGAGGTGGAGTAAGTTACTTGAATGTCTGTTTAAGGCTGAGGAGACATTTTGGACAACGAATTGGGTGGTGGTGCACTTGGGAAAGAATAACTTGGACAGAAGTGGGTATACTGTAGTTTGTTCAGAAATCTTCTTCCAGTGGTTTTGGAGGAGGTGTAGCCTTAGACAGGGTTAGTAGGAAAATGACCATGGCCATCTTCAGGTTTGTAGTGAAGTTAGTTGGTAAGGAGAGGTTATGTTTTTGCATTGAGGATCTGTGGGTTGGTCAAAGGGGGTGGCTGGTCGTGTTTCTTTGAATCAGGCTCTGGCAGAAAGAAGTGTTCTTCGGCAGCCTTTAGTAACACATTATCAGTTGAGTGGCATTCCCCCTTTGAGAACAGCAAGTTTGTCTCTACCTCAGGGGAGGACCTGGTCTCCATCTCAGGGAGGGGCCAGTGCTTGGCCAATGAAGGGGAGTGGTTCCATTCAATCCTTTGTGCGGGATGGTTTTATACACCCCATTTATTTAAATATCAATATTGAGATGTTGCCTAGGTTTGCATTGCTTTTCTCAACAACCTTCTTCTTAATTACCAAATTCATAATGAATCAATCAATACATTTTAATAAATACATTTGTTGTGTCTTTATTTCTAGTTAGTTGTTAAGTTAGCTTTTCAAGGAATAATAAAATCACTGGGTGACTTACTTCTCTTGGGGAGAGTACTATCTAAACCCTAAAACAAAAATGATTTCTTCTGACTTGTAACTAAATTGCTCTTTTAAGAGAAAAAGAGCTTGGTTAGGATCTAAAATTGAATCTGTGTGTTTACTACCCAGGCATCTGTGCAAAATGTACAGTATAACATTTTCATATTTTAGGCAGGCAATGAGGCAAGTGATTCATCCAGTCTAGACGCTGAAATGATTTTCAGACACAAAATTATTTGAAATGCTGGAGCAAATAAAACAGGCTTTACCTCGCTTCTCTAGCAGATTAGGGGATGTCATTTACTTAAAATTTGCAGCGAGAAATCACATAACCGGGGAGATTGGCTGCAAGAAAAATGGCCTGGCAACTTATCGCATGATTCCAGGGGGAGAGACAAGGGACGTCGGCTGTCTCTCACACTCCTTGACAATTGAGTTTTCTGCCAATCAATAACCAGAAGCTTTTCATGCCTCAGCTTTCTTTATCATTGTCCCCGTGGCTGGTGGGGGATCATTATAGCGGCTGTCTTTCTGTCATAGATGAAAGCTGATTACAAGAACAAAAAACTTTTTGACGGATTCCAGAGAAGTTAATTTCTTAGCAAGAATGTTATGTATATGTGACTATTTCAGTTTTTAAGTGTTCTTGTTCCCAGATACAGCGGATTGACAATTTGTGTGGGCTTCTTTAATCTTCATTCAATTGTTACTTGCTGGTGATATCATTGAGGCATGAGGCACAAAGTGTTTAGTGAGGTTGACAGGGTAAATAATGATTCAGCATGTATATATATATATATATATATATTTATATAGGCACAGGGACCAGTCAACTCAAGTCTTTTCTTATCTATATGGTAACAGGGAACCTCTAAAGAATTTGAGCCTCACTGGGCAGCATCTTCACTCGGTATTCAATATTCATGTAGGAGTGTCTCTCAGTCTCTGACTACAGTCTGCCTGTGTCACTCTAGCCCCCCCTTGTGTCTCTCCAGGTCCAGGCCCCATGTATCTTCAGGTCCCCCTGCGTCTCTCCAGGCCCCCTGTGTATTTTCATTTCCAGACCCCCTTGTGTCTCTCCAGGCCTCTCTGCATATCTCCAGGCCCTCCTGCATCTCTCCAGGCCCCCTGTGTCTCTACATCTCACCCGTTGTGTCTCTCCTGGCACTCCTGTGTCTCTCTATCCAGACCACTCTGTGTCTCTCTATCCAGACCACCCTCTCTTCATCATGATCACCCCTGTCTCTCCAGGCCCCCTGTGCCTCTCTAGGCCTCCCTGTGTCTGACCATCTCCAGGACCCTTGTGTCTCTTCAGGCCCCCTTGTGTCTCTCCAGGCTCCTCTGTGTCTCTCCATCCAAGCTGCCATATGTCTCTCCATCTCCAGCCCCCTGTTTCTCTCCAGGGTCCCTGTGTCTCTCCATCTCCAGGCCTCCTTGTGTCTCCATGCTCTCAAGTGTCTCTTCATGTCCAGACCTCCTTTTGTCTCTCCAGGCCCACTGTGTTTCTTCATCTCCAGCCCTCCTTTGTCTTTCTGACTTCAGCATCCTGTGTCTCTTGACTTAAGTTCCCATGTCTCTACAGCCTGCCTGTGTCTCTCTGGCTCCACTTACCTTTATCTGTCTGTCTTCTGTTCTGGCTACAGTGCTCATCTTCACAGCTACTCTATTCTGCTCAGTGATGCAGCATGACATCATGACGCTGCACGCACTGCGTAAAAATAGCTTTATTGTGTCGGGCTGGCTGGCCACCCTGCCCCGGGAGCAAGAACTGTAAGGTGTGACACAGGAGCTCTGCAAAGGCACATGGAAGGAGCTGCTGAGGCTGGGAGCTTGGGACCGGTCCAACATTCCGATGTACACATGTACACAGAACATAGGTAGAATTTCACATTTTTACATTGTAACTGCAGTTCTTTCATTAAGCACTGAGAAAAACATAGTGAAAACTATATTTTATATAATTTATAATGAACAGTTAGTCATGTCTAAAAGATAGGTACATTTCCAAAATCAATCTTTAAAGCCTGGGTCTGCCCCTGAAAATGTGCTAGAATGCATAATTTACATATATGTATTATATGCAACAAATTTACATAACGGTTAGCTGCCAAGTATTTCCCCTACTTCTAAACAATTATACTAGGAAGGTTATATTCCTGTCCATAATAAGGTAATAATGGTGTGTGTGGGGGGGGGGAGGGGGTAATTGAAGGCGGAAAGTGGTTGCAGGGGGATTGGGGGAGGAAGTAAATAGGTCTGTGGGTGATATACAATGTTCCACCAGTAGCATCAATCTCATTGTTATTAGCATATCAACAGTAGTATCAGTCTTATTGCTATTAGCATATCAACAGCAGTATAATGAGTTGCTTTAAATTTTGTTAGAAGGTTCCAGGAACAAGAAATCCATGTTTACTTTATTTGATTAAAGTAAAATATCATACCATTAACATTTTACATTTAGGCCAAGACCTATACTGTTTACCGCCTATTACATTTTGTTTGTGGAACCAGTCTGATGGTTAACTTCTTTGTTGCCACTTTTTACTGCGGCCCCATGTGCTTGATAGCATGGCTACACCTTACAGTGAAATTGTTTTTGCGCCTTCCCAGGTTCCTGATGTAGTACTGCCTCTTATGCTATGGGAACAGCTGCAGCTTGTCCTTGGTTGAGATTGGGTGCTTCCCTCCTTGCTGCAACCACAAGTGCCTCGAGCTCCTCATCCTGTGATTACTTCTGGGTACTGAGTCTTGCGATCCTGTGTGGTGCTGGTTAGCTCAATCATGGGAGAAAGAAATTGTCTTGACAAGGTAGGTATGTGTAGGGGTGAATCAAATGTACCCCAATGCATTTAATCTGTAATGCCTATCTCTGGGAGTGGTTGTGAGAGACTCCCAGAGAAAGACTTCATGTATATAAATATAAATAAATTGTATAACTTCCATAGATTGTTAAGGTTAAAATATTTTTTTGCGAGGAAGGGTAATCAGGATCACACCTATAGTCCATTTAAGGTTAAGAGTACCTTTGATCCACCCTCACCCAATGCATCAATAGAAACATTCAAAGGCTGGTAAAGTCAGACTCCCTACCACATGTATAAAAGGCCAGGATTCATCGTTCTAATCTGTCTAAAACAGAAATGAAGGCAGTTAATTCATTGCATGACAATCCTAATTGTAAACCACCCCACCAATAAGGGCTGGGGGCATAGTGGTCTTCAATCACACAGATTATGTAAATGAGGTCATGCAGCAGCTGTCTGATAGCAAAATTGGGCTATGCCAATGGTTGGATCAATGACCATATGGTATGGTTTCTCACGCAAAATTTTCCTAGAGTGCCTTTACTGTATATAGTCCATGAAGGTGCACAAGTCACTAACACAGCCCCCCCGGAAGATCAATTATAAGTTCTAGAGGGTAGCTTAGTCACAGTCTATCAGTTTGTCAACTATTACTTGCAGCCAGTTGTGTAGAGTACATCCTATTTTCTAAAGTATACGTCTGACTTTTTGAGAAAATGATCATCCATTGACCAACCACCAGATGACTGTTTACTGGTGATGCTTGACATTGCCAGTCTATATACCAATATTGAGAATACTGAAGGGATGCAGGCAGTGAGAGAGATATTGTGCTCCAATCCACAGTATGTAGGTCCACCAATTGAGTTTATTTTGTTGCTTATGGAGGTTAATAATTATTTTTGTTTAATAATGCTTTTTATTTACAGCTTAAAGGGACCGTCAAGGGGTCTAACATGGCCCCATCTTATGCAAATTTATTTATGTATTTTTTTGAAAGTTGCATATTATGGATGATCCACAAATTTCATGATTTATTTTATTTTATGCAAGATTCATAGATGATCTCTTCATGCTGTGGACTGGAGGTGAAGAAGCTCACAAAGAATTTGTAGAGGGCTTGAACCAATTGCCAGGATCAATTAGATTTATGTGCTCTTAAAGTGCTTTCTTTGAAGTTTCTTGATTTCTTGGAAGTTTGTGTTAAATTTGAACGTTTTTCTACAGAAATTTTCAGGAAGCTCACAGATAAAAATACGCTGATGACAGCTACAAGTTTTCAGCCATAATCCCTGAAGAGGGGTCTACCTTTTTCACAATTGATTAAAGTAGTGCAGACTATTTAAGATGTGAGATGCATCCTGGCAGCATTTGAAGCTATGGGACACAAATTTGTTGAAAGGGGCTATAACCCCAGATAGGTCCAGGGTGCTATACAAAGATGTTTGACACTTAATAGAGATGATTTGCTTAAGCCACGACCCAAAGATGCTGATGATATGCGATTGGTGTTTTCCAGCACTTATTCCATTACCTCAGGGATTATAAAAAAGCCGTTTTAGGACCTGGCACATAGTCCAAACAGACCCAATTCTGAAAGACATTTGTAGAAACAGGCCATTGCTCTGCTATAAGAGGAGCAAAAATGTAAAAGAAATGATCTCATGTTCGGACATTAGTCCAAGAGTTGGTCCCAACAGCAACTGGCTAAGTCTACAGAATGAGGCATTCAAGTGCATGGGCTGTGTTAATTGCTGACATATGAGGACTGGCAGTACTTTGGTGCATCCAAATAATGGGACTGTCTATCATTTGAAACATTGGATGTGTTGTGAAACCAAATTCATTATGTATATAATTATGTGTCCATGCAATAAATTATAAGTGGGAAAAACTATTTGGATGCTAAAAGAGAGGAAAGCAATGCACTGATCCTCAATTAAGCAAGTATTCATCAAATTGGAGCCAAATACACCACCAGTGGCCAAGCATTTTGTATCACATGGTCATGCATTGAAGTACTTCTTTTTCATGCCTACAGACAATGTGCTTCCATTGCCTAGGGGTGGCAATAGGCACAGGTCATTACTCAAACAGGAGTGTTGGTGGATCTATCAGCTAGTGACCTTGGTTCCCCATGGACTAAATGAGGAATTCACCTTTCCTCCATATGTGGGTGACTACATTTTTTGGATCCCAAAAATTGGTTCAGCCCCAGTGTTTAATGGGTGTAATTTCTGATATGTATTAATGTCCCCCTCATTGGGTATAATTTCTGCTATGTTTTAATGTTCCTCTTTTCTTATATGAGGAATTTGTCATCATCATCATCATCATTAGCAGGGGCTGGCTGGTAACTTTTAGCCTGGGGGGCAAATGCATGCAGGTGGCCCTGGCAGAGGAGTAGCTTGTAGCCAGGGTGCCCAGAGCACGTGCGTGAAATGGCACCCCCCCCAAGTGTTCCAGGGAGGAGGCGGATCCATATGGAATTAATGTAAAGTAAAAATAAAGATTAGGGGCAGCCCCCTGTAGTGGTGCCCATATGCAGTGCCTCCTGTGCCCCAGGAGAGGACCCCCTTATGCAGGTCTCCAGTAGTGCCCCCACTAGTGATCCTCCTATGCAGTGCCCCTTATACAGTGCCCCAGTAGTGGTCCCCCCTGTGCAGTGCAGGGCAAATGAAATAGCTGTTGGGACATGCTGGGTTTCAGAGCATGGCTTTCCAGTCTCTTTTCACTGGATGTTGTTCACACTGGATGCTCCATACCAAGTACTGTGCTATGTGATCTGTAAGCTGGCATGTTTACCATAATTTATAGCTATTAAATATGTGGCTTTTTTCAAATGGTATGCTGGGCACAATGTTGAAGTTGCTATACAAATATATATGAAATTAATAGTGGGTGAACAACCTCATTGAAAGAGAGGAGTCCTCTTTTTCAAACTATGTGCCCAAATTGAAATTACTGACTGGTGATGACCAGTGGCAGATTTTACCTAGGGGTTGCAGCAGTAAAATCCGTCACCTTAGTGAGCCAGTTGCAGTCTGTGACTGCACTGGCTACACTGTGACTGGCAGTGGCTTCCCATTGGAAGTGCTACCTGCCAATCAGTCTGTCTGACTCTTATTTGCAGTGCTAAAACAAATACACCACCGGCAGCGTGTTAGTTTAATGTGTAGTGCCGCAGACCGCACATGGACTGCTGGTGGTGGCGCCCCCTGCATCGCCAGGTATGAAGGCGCCCAGGGTACATGCCCTGCTCGACCCCTCCACATTAAGACACTGCCTCCTGCAGCCTAACCCTAACCCTCCCCATAGTGCCGAACCCTGACCCTAAAAATAACCCTAACTCTAAACTTACTGTCGGGATGCCGGCAGTCAGGATTCTGGAACCGGAATTCGACCGCTGTCGGGATTCTGACACCATATTCTGAGCGCCAGCATCCCGACCGCCGGGATGCCGACTACATCCTCTTTTGGGTACTGCATAAAAAAATGAGTGTGCTGCAATGTGAAGCACAAATGGCAAAAAATGGACTTGGAATAAGACTGAGAAAACTCTCAGTAGTGATGGAGGAATTGGTTGGTTGGCCTAATTTTGGCAAAGGCTTTAAGGGCTTTATTGTAGCAAAAGTATCAACAACACTGTGCATCCAAATTTTATTCTGTCACACCCATTCAGGATGAGTCACAAAATCATACTGTGTGTGGCAAACCCAGCAACAATCATAATGCCTGATTCAGACCCACTCGCAAGTGCACAGCGCTTGCAAGCGGGTCAATGGTACCCCACTGCCAGAGCCGAATTTAGACCTCATGGGGCCCTAAGCAAGATATCAGTTTGGGGTCCCACTTCTTAAACTGCATGAAATTTTACACACACACTGCCCCATAGCCGCACACACACACGGCCCTCATAGCCACACACACACACACTAGCCCCATAGCCGCATACACACACCCTGCCCCCATAGCTGCATACACACACAAATTGCCCCATAGCCACACACAAACACTTCCCCATAGCCACACACACACACTGTCCCCACACACTAGCTGCACGCACACACACACAAATTGCCTTACTAACACGGACACTTCTTACTGACAGATACCAATTTCTGACACAGATCCCTTACTGACACTGATACAGACACTTACTGACACAGACACAATTAATGACACACCTTACTGACACAAACACTTACTGACATTTTCTAACAGACACACTTACCTACACAGACACAACTTACTGACACAAACACACTTACTGACAAGCACCACTTACTGATCGATGCCCCTTACTGGCAGACACACTTACCAACACTGACACCACTTACTGACACACACACTGTCATTGACAAGACTTACTGACACAGACTTAATTATTTATTATACAGTCACACAGCACAAGAAGACACACAACACCCCCCTTCCCCACACACAGCCCCCCTTCCCCACACAGACTATAGCAGGTGGGTCCTGGAAATATCAACCAACACGCGCCCCCCTCCAGCGGAAGCCCGGGTCCGGTGCCGCTCCCCCTCCCTCACAGCAGCCCAGCACACAGCGTGTGCTGAGCTGCAGTGGAGACTGCTCGTGGCTGCTGAGCAGCAGCCACAGCAGTCTCCTATGCCTGTGGGGGGGAGCGATCACACTGATCGCGCCCCCCTGGCTTTGAGCAGGGCTGAGGGGGCCCTGAGCGCCCCCCTCCCCAGCGCGCAGCGCCGCTTCGCCGCGCTGCACATCTTCTTTTTTTTTCTCGGTAAGGGGGTGTAGCCACGCCTCCCGCAACTAGGCCACGCCCCCTATTACCAGGCCCCGCCGTGGCTCTCTGCGGGCCTGCCCGCGGGGTGCCTACTTTGTATGTGTGCTCACATGTCTGCTCCTCGCACTGGTGAGCACTGTCACCATGTGCAGGCAGCGTCTGTCCTCTTACTTGCTCCCCTCCGCAGCAGTGCTGGGACCTCCTGCTCTCCCGACTAGTCCCGCCTCCTCCTACTTCCACTTCCTCCTCCTCCTTCTCTGTCCTGGCCTCGGCGCGAGTTGCGCCTATGACTATGATCAGGCGGCAGGTGGGTGCAGGGGCTGGCTGGAGCTGGGCAGCCACTCCCCTCCCTCTCCCTCCAATGCACAGCAGCTACAGTGCAAACACAGCGGGTCCGTGTGACATCATACGTGGTGCGCACTGTGCACTGCTCCTCTGGGAAATGTTTACAGAGGTAAGGGTTTCCGGCCATCTATTTTTGTGGGGCCTGGCCACGTGCCCCTTGGGACCCACCGGGTCCTAGGCGGCTTCTTATGTTGCCTTGTGGCAAATCCGCCTCTGACCACTGCGCATGCGCCACCTACGGCGTGCGCATGCTCAAGACTCGTTCAGCGATGGCCGCTCCATCGCTACGGATCTCGCTACGAGACAGGGCGGCTGTCGATGGTGAGTGACAGCTCGCCCCGTTTTGTAGGCAGGGAAGGGGGGTGGCTGCACAAATGTAGGTGTTCCCTTAGGAACGCCTGGCATTTGTGGGCGGCCCTACTGACATCACTAGTGATATCAGTAGTGGACTTCCTGCTCTATTAGAGCAGAAAGTCCACTCGGGCTTGCGGGAGCCGAGACCCTACCACAGGGTCTCGTCGCAAGCCCGATGGTCGCGATAATCGTGACGGACTCCAGGCCGCTCGCACAAGCTGTGGGTGGTCACCCTCAGCTTTGCGAGCGGGCTGGAGGGTAAATAAAAAAAACACCCATCAGACCTGCGAGCTGCCTCCTGCGAGCGGGTCTGAATCCGGCCCATTGTCCTATGATAAACGCAAGATTTTTCCCACATCATTTACACCTCCACATACCTGTCCCACGTCATTTATACCTCCACATACACATCATTTATACCTCCACATACCTGTCCCACATCATGTACACCTCCACAAACCTGTCCCATATCATATACATCTCTACATACCTGTCCCACATAATTTACACCTCCACATACCTGTCCCACATCATTTACACCACCACATACCTGTCCTATATAATATACACCACATACCTGTCCCATATAATATTCACCACATACCTGTACCGCATCATTTACACCTCCACATACCTGTCCCACATCATTTACACCTCCACATACATGTCCCACATCATTTACACCTCCACATACATGTCCCACATCATTTACACCTCCACATACCTGCCCTACATCACTTACACCTCCACATACTGTACGTGTCGCGCATCATTTACACCTCCACATGCCTGTCCTACATCATTTACACCTCCACATACCTGCCCTACATCACTTACACCTCCACATACTGTACCTGTCCCGCATCATTTACACCTCCACATGCTTGTCCTACATCATTTACACCTCCACATACCTGTCCCGCATCAATTACACCTCCACATATCTGTCCCGCATCCTTTACACCTTCACATACATGTCCCACATCATTTACACCTCCACATACCTGCCCTACATCACTTACACCTCCACATACTGTACGTGTCGCGCATCATTTACACCTCCACATGCCTGTCCTACATCATTTACACCTCCACATACCTGCCCTACATCACTTACACCTCCACATACTGTACCTGTCCCGCATCATTTACACCTCCACATGCTTGTCCTACATCATTTACACCTCCACATACCTGTCCCGCATCAATTACACCTCCACATATCTGTCCCGCATCCTTTACACCTTCACATAGCTTTCCCACATCATTTACACCACCACATACATGTCCCACATCATTTACAACTCCACATACCTGCCCCACATAATTTACACCTCCACATGCCTGTCCCATATAATTTATACCTCCACATACCTGTCCCACATCATTTACTCCTCCTCGTACCTGTCCCACATCATTTAGACCTCCACATATCTGTCCCACATTATTTATACTCCCACATACCTGTTCCACATCATTTACACTCCCACATACCTGTCCCACATCATTTACACCTCCACATACCTGTCCCACATTAGTTACACTCCCACATACCTGTTCCACATTATTTACACCTCCACATATCTGTCCCACATCATTTACACTCCCACATACCTGTCCCACATCATTTAACCAATAATAGAGCTGTTTAGAGAAATTCACTTGAAAACTGACGTGTATTGGGCAATTTATGCTATTTAAACCTTTCCAAATGCATGATTATTCATTGGGAGGGGTGTACCATAGGTTTTGCACTGTGGGCTTGATTCATTAAGGATCGCTATTGCTAAAGCGTACGCAGACGGGCGATTGTTGCATACTGTGCATGCGTATGTATTGCAGTGCGCAAAGTCAACACTGCGATCTCACTTTAATCATGGAACCAACGCAGAACCATCGTAGAGTGATTGACAGGCACTGAGTGTTTGGGTGTGGTGATGGGGTGGGTGGTCAGAGAAACACAAGCATGTCTGACTGTTTGAACGCCGTTGCATGGGAGTGCATAAATTAACCATTGCGATTGCATACTAGAGGTGAGCGGGTTCGGATTTCTGGAATCCGAACCCCCCCGAGCCCCACCGATCCGAGGCCGATCCGAGTCAGGCTCGACTTTTCCCGCCTGACTCGGATCTGAAATCGAGGCAAAACGTCATCATCCCGCCTTCCGGGTCTCGCGGGTTTTGGATCCTATATAAGGTACCCGCGTCGCGCCATTTTCTCACTCGGCTGTGGACAGTGAAGAGGGAGGGTGGGAGTTAGGGCTGGCTGGGCTGTGTAGTGTAGTGTAGTGTAGTGCAGAGTAGTGTTGTGCTGTGCTGTGCTGCGCTGTGCTGCTGTTGTCCTCTACTTCAAAGTCCATAGGGGCTGGCTGTGTTGTGCTGTGCTGCTGTTGTTAATAGGGGCTGTGTCCACTACTTCAAAGTCCATAGGGGCTGGCTGGACTGTGTTGTGCAGTCAGTTCTCCATAGGGGCTGTGTCCACTCCAAACTCCTGTGCAGTGTCCCAGTCCTAAAGGGGTGCTGTAGTGTTGTCCAGGGGGTGCTCTGTCCATCAGGGGTGCTCCCCCCAACTGCTAAAAAAATAATATTTTTTCTGTGTTTGTGAATTGTGTGCGCAGTAGCCGCACGTGCATCAACAAAGTAGTGCCAAGCGTGCGCCTGTGTCATAAGTAAAGGGCCGGCTGGCTTGACCGCTAAAGGGTGCTGTAACCCCCAAAGTACACTCCAGTCCAAACCAAAAAAAAAATAATTTTCTGTGTTTGTGAATTGTGTGCGCAGTAGACGCACGTGCATCAACAAAGTAGTGCCAAGCGTGCGCCTATGTCATAAGTAAAGGGCCGGCTGGCTTGACCGTTAAAGGGTGCTGTAACCCCCAAAGTACACTCCAGTCCAAACCAAAAAAAAAATTTTTTTCTGTGTTTGTGAATTGTGTGCGCAGTAGCCGCACGTGCATCAACAAAGTAATGCCAAGCGTGTGCCTGTGTCATAAGTAAAGGGCAGGCTGGCTTGACCGTTAAAGGGTGCTGTAACCCCCAAAGTACACTCCAAACCAAAAAAATATATATTTTCTGTGTTTGTGAATTGTGTGCACAGTAGCCGCACGTGCATCAACAAAGTAGTGCCAAGCGTGCGCCTGTGTCATAAGTAAAGGGCCGGCTGGCTTGACCGTTAAAGGGTGCTGTAACCCCCAAAGTACACTCCTAACCAAAAAAATATATATTTTCTGTGTTTGTGAATTTTGTGCGCAGTAGCCGCACGTGCATCAACAAAGTAGTGCCAAGCGTGCGCCTGTGTCATAAGTAAAGAGCCAGCTGGCTTGAACATTAAAGGGTGCTGTAACCCCCAAAGTACACTCCAGTCCAAACCAAAAAAAAAATTATTTTCTGTGTTTGTGAATTGTGTGCGCAGTAGCCGCACGTGCATCAACAAAGTAGTGCCAAGCGTGCGCCTGTGTCATAATTAAAGGGCCGGCTGGCTTGACCGTTAAAGGGTGCTGTAACCCCCAAAGTACACTCCAAACCAAAAAAATATATATTTTCTGTGTTTGTGAATTGTGTGCACAGTAGCCGCACGTGCATCAACAAAGTAGTGCCAAGCGTGCGCCTGTGTCATAAGTAAAGGGCCCGCTGGCTTGACCGTTAAAGGGTGCTGTAACCCCCAAAGTACACTCCTAACCAAAAAAATATATATTTTCTGTGTTTGTGAATTTTGTGCGCAGTAGCCGCACGTGCATCAACAAAGTAGTGCCAAGCGTGCGCCTGTGTCATAAGTAAAGGGCCAGCTGGCTTGACCATTAAAGGGTGCTGTAACCCCCAAAGTACACTCCAGTCCAAACCAAAAAAAAAATTATTTTCTGTGTTTGTGAATTGTGTGCGCAGTAGCCGCGCGTGCATCAACAAAGTAGTGCCAAGCGTGCGCCTGTGTCATAATTAAAGGGCTGGCAGGCTTGACCGTTAAAGGGTGCTGTAACCCCCAAAGTACACTCCAAACCCCCAAAAAAATATTTTCTGTATTTGTGAATTGTGTGCGCAGTAGCCGCACGTGCATCAACAAAGTAGTGCCAAGCGTGCGCCTGTGTCATAAGTAAAGGGCCAGCTGGCATGACCGTTAAAGGGTGCTGTAACCCCCAAAGTACACTCCAGTCCAAACCAAAAAAAAAAATTTTTTCTGTGTTTGTGAATTGTGTGCGCAGTAGCCGCACGTGCATCAACAAAGTAGTGCCAAGCGTGCGCCTGTGTCATAAGTAAAGGGTCGGTTGGCTTGACCGTTAAAGGGTGCTGTAACCCCCAAAATACACTCCAGTCCAAACCCCCAAAAAATTTATTTTCTGTGTTTGTGAATTGTGTGCGCAGTAGCCGCACGTGCATCAACAAAGTAGTGCCAAGCGTGCGCCTGTGTCATAAGTAAAGGGCCGGCTGGCTTGACCGTTAAAGGGTGCTGTAACCCCCAAAGTACACTCCAAACCAAATAACAAAATATTTTTTCTGTGTTTGTGAATTGTGTGCGCAGTAGCTGCACGTGCATCAACAAAGTAGTGCCAAGCGTGCGCCTGTGTCATAAGTAAAGGGCCGGCTGGCTTGACCGTTAAAGGGTGCTGTAACCCCCAAAGTACACTCCAGTCCAAACCAAAAAAAAAAATATTTTCTCTGTTTGTGAATTGTGTGCGCAGTAGCCGCACGTGCATCAACAATGTAGTGCCAAGCGTGCGCCTGTGTCATAAGTAAAGGGCCGGCTGGCTTGACCATTAAAGAGTGCTGTAACCCCCAAAGTACACTCCAGTCCAAACCAAAAAAATATATATTTTCTGTGTTTGTGAATTGTGTGCGCAGTAGCCGCACGTGCATCAACAAAGTAGTGCCAAGCGTGCGCCTGTGTCATAAGTAAAGGGCCGGCTGGCTTGACCGTTAAAGGGTGCTGTAACTCCCAAAGTACACTCCAGTCCAAACCAAAAAAAAAATTATTTTCTGTGTTTGTGAATTGTGTGCGCAGTAGCCGCACGTGCATCAACAAAGTAGTGCCAAGCGTGCGCCTGTGTCATAAGTAAAGAGCCGGCTGGCTTGACCGTTAAAAGGTGCTGTAACCCCCAAAGTACACTCCAGTACAAACCAAAAAAAAAATTATTTTCTGTGTTTGTGAATTGTGTGCGCAGTAGCCGCACGTGCATCAACAAAGTAGTGCCAAGCGTGCGCCTGTGTCATAAGTAAAGGGCCGGCTGGCTTGACCGTTAAAGGGTGCTTTAACCCCCAAAGTACCCTCCAAATCAAATAACAAAATATTTTTTCTGTGTTTGTGAATTGTGTGCGCAGTAGCCGCACGTGCATCAACAAAGTAGTGCCAAGCGTGCGCCTGTGTCATAAGTAAAGGCCCGGCTGGCTTGACCGTTAAAGGGTGCTGTAACCCCCAAAGTACACTCCAGTCCAAACCAAAAAAAAAAATATTTTCTGTGTTTGTGAATTGTGTGCGCAGTAGACGCACGTGCATCAACAAAGTAGTGCCAAGCGTGCGCCTATGTCATTAGTAAAGGGCCGGCTGGCTTGACCGTTAAAGGGTGCTGTAACCCCCAAAGTACACTCCAGTCCAAACCAAATAAAAAATTTTTTTCTGTGTTTGTGAATTGTGTGCGCAGTAGCCGCACGTGCATCAACAAAGTAGTGCCAAGCGTGCGCCTGTGTCATAAGTAAAGGGCCGGCTGGCTTGACCGTTAAAGGGTGCTTTAACCCCCAAAGTACCCTCCAAATCAAATAATAAAATATTTTTTCTGTGTTTGTGAATTGTGTGCGCAGTAGCCGCACGTGCATCAACAAAGTAGTGCCAAGCGTGCGCCTGTGTCATAATTAAAGGGCCGGCTGGCTTGACCGTTAAAGGGTGCTGTAACCTCCAAAGTACACTCCAAACCAAAAAAATATATATTTTCTGTGTTTGTGAATTGTGTGCACAGTAGCCGCACGTGCATCAACAAAGTAGTGCCAAGCGTGCGCCTGTGTCATAAGTAAAGGGCCCGCTGGCTTGACCGTTAAAGGGTGCTGTAACCCCCAAAGTACACTCCTAACCAAAAAAATATATATTTTCTGTGTTTGTGAATTTTGTGCGCAGTAGCCGCACGTGCATCAACAAAGTAGTGCCAAGCGTGCGCCTGTGTCATAAGTAAAGGGCCAGCTGGCTTGACCATTAAAGGGTGCTGTAACCCCCAAAGTACACTCCAGTCCAAACCAAAAAAAAAAATATTTTCTGTGTTTGTGAATTGTGTGCGCAGTAGCCGCACGTGCATCAACAAAGTAGTGCCAAGCGTGCGCCTGTGTCATAATTAAAGGGCCGGCAGGCTTGACCGTTAAAGGGTGCTGTAACCCCCAAAGTACACTCCAAACCCACAAAAAAATATTTTCTGTATTTGTGAATTGTGTGCGCAGTAGCCGCACGTGCATCAACAAAGTAGTGCCAAGCGTGCGCCTGTGTCATAAGTAAAGGGCCGGCTGGCATGACCGTTAAAGGGTGCTGTAACCCCCAAAGTACACTCCAGTCCAAACCAAAAAAAAAAAATTTTTCTGTGTTTGTGAATTGTGTGCGCAGTAGCCGCACGTGCATCAACAAAGTAGTGCCAAGCGTGCGCCTGTGTCATAAGTAAAGGGTCGGCTGGCTTGACCGTTAAAGGGTGCTGTAACCCCCAAAATACACTCCAGTCCAAACCCCAAAAAAATTTATTTTCTGTGTTTGTGAATTGTGTGCGCAGTAGCCGCACGTGCATCAACAAAGTAGTGCCAAGCGTGCGCCTGTGTCATAAGTAAAGGGCCGGCTGGCTTGACCGTTATAGGGTGCTGTAACCCCCAAAGTACACTCCAAACCAAATAACAAAATATTTTTTCTGTGTTTGTGAATTGTGTGCGCAGTAGCTGCACGTGCATCAACAAAGTAGTGCCAAGCGTGCACCTGTGTCATAAGTAAAGGGCCGGCTGGCTTGACCGTTAAAGGGTGCTGTAACCCCCAAAGTACACTCCAGTCCAAACCAAAAAAATATATATTTTCTGTGTTTGTGAATTGTGTGCGCAGTAGCCGCACGTGCATCAACAAAGTAGTGCCAAGCGTGCGCCTGTGTCATAAGTAAAGGGCCGGCTGGCTTGACCGTTAAAGGGTGCTGTAACTCCCAAAGTACACTCCAGTCCAAACCAAAAAAAAAATTATTTTCTGTGTTTGTGAATTGTGTGCGCAGTAGCCGCACGTGCATCAACAAAGTAGTGCCAAGCGTGCGCCTGTGTCATAAGTAAAGGGTCGGCTGGCTTGACCGTTAAAGGGTGCTGTAACCCCCAAAATACACTCCAGTCCAAACCCCAAAAAAATTTATTTTCTGTGTTTGTGAATTGTGTGCGCAGTAGCCGCACGTGCATCAACAAAGTAGTGCCAAGCGTGCGCCTGTGTCATAAGTAAAGGGCCGGCTGGCTTGACCGTTATAGGGTGCTGTAACCCCCAAAGTACACTCCAAACCAAATAACAAAATATTTTTTCTGTGTTTGTGAATTGTGTGCGCAGTAGCTGCACGTGCATCAACAAAGTAGTGCCAAGCGTGCGCCTGTGTCATAAGTAAAGGGCCGGCTGGCTTGACCGTTAAAGGGTGCTGTAACCCCCAAAGTACACTCCAGTCCAAACCAAAAAAATATATATTTTCTGTGTTTGTGAATTGTGTGCGCAGTAGCCGCACGTGCATCAACAAAGTAGTGCCAAGCGTGCGCCTGTGTCATAAGTAAAGGGCCGGCTGGCTTGACCGTTAAAGGGTGCTGTAACTCCCAAAGTACACTCCAGTCCAAACCAAAAAAAAAATTATTTTCTGTGTTTGTGAATTGTGTGCGCAGTAGCCGCACGTGCATCAACAAAGTAGTGCCAAGCGTGCGCCTGTGTCATAAGTAAAGAGCCGGCTGGCTTGATCGTTAAAAGGTGCTGTAACCCCCAAAGTACACTCCAGTACAAACCAAAAAAAAAATTATTTTCTGTGTTTGTGAATTGTGTGCGCAGTAGCCGCACGTGCATCAACAAAGTAGTGCCAAGCGTGCGCCTGTGTCATAAGTAAAGGGCCGGCTGGCTTGACCGTTAAAGGGTGCTTTAACCCCCAAAGTACCCTCCAAATCAAATAACAAAATATTTTTTCTGTGTTTGTGAATTGTGTGCGCAGTAGCCGCACGTGCATCAACAAAGTAGTGCCAAGCGTGCGCCTGTGTCATAAGTAAAGGCCCGGCTGGCTTGACCGTTAAAGGGTGCTGTAACCCCCAAAGTACACTCCAGTCCAAACCAAAAAAAAAATATTTTCTGTGTTTGTGAATTGTGTGCGCAGTAGACGCACGTGCATCAACAAAGTAGTGCCAAGCGTGCGCCTATGTCATTAGTAAAGGGCCGGCTGGCTTGACCGTTAAAGGGTGCTGTAACCCCCAAAGTACACTCCAGTCCAAACCAAAAAAAAAATTATTTTCTGTGTTTGTGAATTGTGTGCGCAGTAGCCGCGCGTGCATCAACAAAGTAGTGCCAAGCGTGCGCCTGTGTCATAAGTAAAGGGCCGGCTGGCTTGACCGTTAAAGGGTGCTGTAACTCCCAAAGTACACTCCAGTCCAAACCAAAAAAAAAATTATTTTCTGTGTTTGTGAATTGTGTGCGCAGTAGCCGCACGTGCATCAACAAAGTAGTGCCAAGCGTGCGCCTGTGTCATAAGTAAAGGGTCGGCTGGCTTGACCGTTAAAGGGTGCTGTAACCCCCAAAATACACTCCAGTCCAAACCCCAAAAAAATTTATTTTCTGTGTTTGTGAATTGTGTGCGCAGTAGCCGCACGTGCATCAACAAAGTAGTGCCAAGCGTGCGCCTGTGTCATAAGTAAAGGGCCGGCTGGCTTGACCGTTATAGGGTGCTGTAACCCCCAAAGTACACTCCAAACCAAATAACAAAATATTTTTTCTGTGTTTGTGAATTGTGTGCGCAGTAGCTGCACGTGCATCAACAAAGTAGTGCCAAGCGTGCGCCTGTGTCATAAGTAAAGGGCCGGCTGGCTTGACCGTTAAAGGGTGCTGTAACCCCCAAAGTACACTCCAGTCCAAACCAAAAAAATATATATTTTCTGTGTTTGTGAATTGTGTGCGCAGTAGCCGCACGTGCATCAACAAAGTAGTGCCAAGCGTGCGCCTGTGTCATAAGTAAAGGGCCGGCTGGCTTGACCGTTAAAGGGTGCTGTAACTCCCAAAGTACACTCCAGTCCAAACCAAAAAAAAAATTATTTTCTGTGTTTGTGAATTGTGTGCGCAGTAGCCGCACGTGCATCAACAAAGTAGTGCCAAGCGTGCGCCTGTGTCATAAGTAAAGAGCCGGCTGGCTTGATCGTTAAAAGGTGCTGTAACCCCCAAAGTACACTCCAGTACAAACCAAAAAAAAAATTATTTTCTGTGTTTGTGAATTGTGTGCGCAGTAGCCGCACGTGCATCAACAAAGTAGTGCCAAGCGTGCGCCTGTGTCATAAGTAAAGGGCCGGCTGGCTTGACCGTTAAAGGGTGCTTTAACCCCCAAAGTACCCTCCAAATCAAATAACAAAATATTTTTTCTGTGTTTGTGAATTGTGTGCGCAGTAGCCGCACGTGCATCAACAAAGTAGTGCCAAGCGTGCGCCTGTGTCATAAGTAAAGGCCCGGCTGGCTTGACCGTTAAAGGGTGCTGTAACCCCCAAAGTACACTCCAGTCCAAACCAAAAAAAAAATATTTTCTGTGTTTGTGAATTGTGTGCGCAGTAGACGCACGTGCATCAACAAAGTAGTGCCAAGCGTGCGCCTATGTCATTAGTAAAGGGCCGGCTGGCTTGACCGTTAAAGGGTGCTGTAACCCCCAAAGTACACTCCAGTCCAAACCAAAAAAAAAATTATTTTCTGTGTTTGTGAATTGTGTGCGCAGTAGCCGCGCGTGCATCAACAAAGTAGTGCCAAGCGTGCGCCTGTGTCATAAGTAAAGGGCCGGCTGGCATGACCGTTAAAGGGTGCTGTAACCCCCAAAGTACACTCCAGTCCAAACCAAAAAAAAAAAAATTTTCTGTGTTTGTGAATTGTGTGCGCAGTAGCCGCACGTGCATCAACAAAGTAGTGCCAAGCGTGCGCCTGTGTCATAAGTAAAGGGTCTGCTGGCTTGACCGTTAAAGGGTGCTGTAACCCCCAAAATACACTCCAGTCCAAACCCCAAAAAAATTTATTTTCTGTGTTTGTGAATTGTGTGCGCAGTAGCCGCACGTGCATCAACAAAGTAGTGCCAAGCGTGCGCCTGTGTCATAAGTAAAGGGCCGGCTGGCTTGACCGTTAAAGGGTGCTGTAACCCCCAAAGTACACTCCAAACCAAATAACAAAATATTTTTTCTGTGTTTGTGAATTGTGTGCGCAGTAGCTGCACGTGCATCAACAAAGTAGTGCCAAGCGTGCGCCTGTGTCATAAGTAAAGGGCCGGCTGGCTTGACCGTTAAAGGGTGCTGTAACCCCCAAAGTACACTCCAGTCCAAACCAAAAAAAAAAATATTTTCTCTGTTTGTGAATTGTGTGCGCAGTAGCCGCACGTGCATCAACAATGTAGTGCCAAGCGTGCGCCTGTGTCATAAGTAAAGGGCCGGCTGGCTTGACCATTAAAGAGTGCTGTAACCCCCAAAGTACACTCCAGTCCAAACCAAAAAAATATATATTTTCTGTGTTTGTGAATTGTGTGCGCAGTAGCCGCACGTGCATCAACAAAGTAGTGCCAAGCGTGCGCCTGTGTCATAAGTAAAGGGCCGGCTGGCTTGACCGTTAAAGGGTGCTGTAACTCCCAAAGTACACTCCAGTCCAAACCAAAAAAAAAATTATTTTCTGTGTTTGTGAATTGTGTGCGCAGTAGCCGCACGTGCATCAACAAAGTAGTGCCAAGCGTGCGCCTGTGTCATAAGTAAAGAGCCGGCTGGCTTGACCGATAAAAGGTGCTGTAACCCCCAAAGTACACTCCAGTACAAACCAAAAAAAAAATTATTTTCTGTGTTTGTGAATTGTGTGCGCAGTAGCCGCACGTGCATCAACAAAGTAGTGCCAAGCGTGCGCCTGTGTCATAAGTAAAGGGCCGGCTGGCTTGACCGTTAAAGGGTGCTTTAACCCCCAAAGTACCCTCCAAATCAAATAACAAAATATTTTTTCTGTGTTTGTGAATTGTGTGCGCAGTAGCCGCACGTGCATCAACAAAGTAGTGCCAAGCGTGCGCCTGTGTCATAAGTAAAGGCCCGGCTGGCTTGACCGTTAAAGGGTGCTGTAACCCCCAAAGTACACTCCAGTCCAAACCAAAAAAAAAAATATTTTCTGTGTTTGTGAATTGTGTGCGCAGTAGACGCACGTGCATCAACAAAGTAGTGCCAAGCGTGCGCCTATGTCATTAGTAAAGGGCCGGCTGGCTTGACCGTTAAAGGGTGCTGTAACCCCCAAAGTACACTCCAGTCCAAACCAAATAAAAAATTTTTTTCTGTGTTTGTGAATTGTGTGCGCAGTAGCCGCACGTGCATCAACAAAGTAGTGCCAAGCATGCGCCTGTATCATAAGTAAAGGGCCGGCTGGCTTGACGGTTAAAGGGTGCTTTAACCCCCAAAGTACCCTCCAAATCAAATAACAAAATATTTTTTCTGTGTTTGTGAATTGTGTGCGCAGTAGCCGCACGTGCATCAACAAAGTAGTGCCAAGCGTGCGCCTGTGTCATAATTAAAGGGCCGGCTGGCTTGACCGTTAAAGGGTGCTGTAACCCCCAAAGTACACTCCAAACCAAAAAAATATATATTTTCTGTGTTTGTGAATTGTGTGCACAGTAGCCGCACGTGCATCAACAAAGTAGTGCCAAGCGTGCGCCTGTGTCATAAGTAAAGGGCCCGCTGGCTTGACCGTTAAAGGGTGCTGTAACCCCCAAAGTACACTCCTAACCAAAAAAATATATATTTTCTGTGTTTGTGAATTTTGTGCGCAGTAGCCGCACGTGCATCAACAAAGTAGTGCCAAGCGTGCGCCTGTGTCATAAGTAAAGGGCCAGCTGGCTTGACCATTAAAGGGTGCTGTAACCCCCAAAGTACACTCCAGTCCAAACCAAAAAAAAAATTATTTTCTGTGTTTGTGAATTGTGTGCGCAGTAGCCGCACGTGCATCAACAAAGTAGTGCCAAGCGTGCGCCTGTGTCATAATTAAAGGGCCGGCAGGCTTGACCGTTAAAGGGTGCTGTAACCCCCAAAGTACACTCCAAACCCCCAAAAAAATATTTTCTGTATTTGTGAATTGTGTGCGCAGTAGCCGCAGGTGCATCAACAAAGTAGTGCCAAGCGTGCGCCTGTGTCATAAGTAAAGGGCCGGCTGGCATGACCGTTAAAGGGTGCTGTAACCCCCAAAGTACACTCCAGTCCAAACCAAAAAAAAAAAATTTTCTGTGTTTGTGAATTGTGTGCGCAGTAGCCGCACGTGCATCAACAAAGTAGTGCCAAGCGTGCGCCTGTGTCATAAGTAAAGGGTCGGCTGGCTTGACCGTTAAAGGGTGCTGTAACCCCCAAAATACACTCCAGTCCAAACCCCTAAAAAATTTAGTTTCTGTGTTTGTGAATTGTGTGCGCAGTAGCCGCACGTGCATCAACAAAGTAGTGCCAAGCGTGCGCCTGTGTCATAAGTAAAGGGCCGGCTGGGTTGACCGTTATAGGGTGCTGTAACCCCCAAAGTACACTCCAAACCAAATAACAAAATATTTTTTCTGTGTTTGTGAATTGTGTGCGCAGTAGCTGCACGTGCATCAACAAAGTAGTGCCAAGCGTGCGCCTGTGTCATAAGTAAAGGGCCGGCTGGCTTGACCGTTAAAGGGTGCTGTAACTCCCAAAGTACACTCCAGTCCAAACCAAAAAAAAAATTATTTTCTGTGTTTGTGAATTGTGTGCGCAGTAGCCGCACGTGCATCAACAAAGTAGTGCCAAGCGTGCGCCTGTGTCATAAGTAAAGGGTCGGCTGGCTTGACCGTTAAAGGGTGCTGTAACCCCCAAAATACACTCCAGTCCAAACCCCAAAAAAATTAATTTTCTGTGTTTGTGAATTGTGTGCGCAGTAGCCGCACGTGCATCAACAAAGTAGTGCCAAGCGTGCGCCTGTGTCATAAGTAAAGGGCCGGCTGGCTTGACCGTTATAGGGTGCTGTAACCCCCAAAGTACACTCCAAACCAAATAACAAAATATTTTTTCTGTGTTTGTGAATTGTGTGCGCAGTAGCTGCACGTGCATCAACAAAGTAGTGCCAAGCGTGCGCCTGTGTCATAAGTAAAGGGCCGGCTGGCTTGACCGTTAAAGGGTGCTGTAACCCCCAAAGTACACTCCAGTCCAAACCAAAAAAATATATATTTTCTGTGTTTGTGAATTGTGTGCGCAGTAGCCGCACGTGCATCAACAAAGTAGTGCCAAGCGTGCGCCTGTGTCATAAGTAAAGGGCCGGCTGGCTTGACCGTTAAAGGGTGCTGTAACTCCCAAAGTACACTCCAGTCCAAACCAAAAAAAAAATTATTTTCTGTGTTTGTGAATTGTGTGCGCAGTAGCCGCACGTGCATCAACAAAGTAGTGCCAAGTGTGCGCCTGTGTCATAAGTAAAGAGCCGGCTGGCTTGATCGTTAAAAGGTGCTGTAACCCCCAAAGTACACTCCAGTACAAACCAAAAAAAAAATTATTTTCTGTGTTTGTGAATTGTGTGCGCAGTAGCCGCACGTGCATCAAAAAAGTAGTGCCAAGCGTGCGCCTGTGTCATAAGTAAAGGGCCGGCTGGCTTGACCGTTAAAGGGTGCTTTAATCCCCAAAGTACCCTCCAAATCAAATAACAAAATATTTTTTCTGTGTTTGTGAATTGTGTGCGCAGTAGCCGCACGTGCATCAACAAAGTAGTGCCAAGCGTGCGCCTGTGTCATAAGTAAAGGGTCGGCTGGCTTGACCGTTAAAGGGTGCTGTAACCCCCAAAATACACTCCAGTCCAAACCCCTAAAAAATTTAGTTTCTGTGTTTGTGAATTGTGTGCGCAGTAGCCGCACGTGCATCAACAAAGTAGTGCCAAGCGTGCGCCTGTGTCATAAGTAAAGGGCCGGCTGGGTTGACCGTTATAGGGTGCTGTAACCCCCAAAGTACACTCCAAACCAAATAACAAAATATTTTTTCTGTGTTTGTGAATTGTGTGCGCAGTAGCTGCACGTGCATCAACAAAGTAGTGCCAAGCGTGCGCCTGTGTCATAAGTAAAGGGCCGGCTGGCTTGACCGTTAAAGGGTGCTGTAACCCCCAAAGTACACTCCAGTCCAAACCAAAAAAATATATATTTTCTGTGTTTGTGAATTGTGTGCGCAGTAGCCGCACGTGCATCAACAAAGTAGTGCCAAGCGTGCGCATGTGTCATAAGTAAAGGGCCGGCTGGCTTGACCGTTAAAGGGTGCTGTAACTCCCAAAGTACACTCCAGTCCAAACCAAAAAAAAAATTATTTTCTGTGTTTGTGAATTGTGTGCGCAGTAGCCGCACGTGCATCAACAAAGTAGTGCCAAGCGTGCGCCTGTGTCATAAGTAAAGGGTCGGCTGGCTTGACCGTTAAAGGGTGCTGTAACCCCCAAAATACACTCCAGTCCAAACCCCAAAAAAATTTATTTTCTGTGTTTGTGAATTGTGTGCGCAGTAGCCGCACGTGCATCAACAAAGTAGTGCCAAGCGTGCGCCTGTGTTATAAGTAAAGGGCCGGCTGGCTTGACCGTTATAGGGTGCTGTAACTCCCAAAGTACACTCCAAACCAAATAACAAAATATTTTTTCTGTGTTTGTGAATTGTGTGCGCAGTAGCTGCACGTGCATCAACAAAGTAGTGCCAAGCGTGCGCCTGTGTCATAAGTAAAGGGCCGGCTGGCTTGACCGTTAAAGGGTGCTGTAACCCCCAAAGTACACTCCAGTCCAAACCAAAAAAATATATATTTTCTGTGTTTGTGAATTGTGTGCGCAGTAGCCGCACGTGCATCAACAAAGTAGTGCCAAGCGTGCGCCTGTGTCATAAGTAAAGGGCCGGCTGGCTTGACCGTTAAAGGGTGCTGTAACTCCCAAAGTACACTCCAGTCCAAACCAAAAAAAAAATTATTTTCTGTGTTTGTGAATTGTGTGCGCAGTAGCCGCACGTGCATCAACAAAGTAGTGCCAAGCGTGCGCCTGTGTCATAAGTAAAGGGTCGGCTGGCTTGACCGTTAAAGGGTGCTGTAACCCCCAAAATACACTCCAGTCCAAACCCCAAAAAAATTAATTTTCTGTGTTTGTGAATTGTGTGCGCAGTAGCCGCACGTGCATCAACAAAGTAGTGCCAAGCGTGCGCCTGTGTCATAAGTAAAGGGCCGGCTGGCTTGACCGTTATAGGGTGCTGTAACCCCCAAAGTACACTCCAAACCAAATAACAAAATATTTTTTCTGTGTTTGTGAATTGTGTGCGCAGTAGCTGCACGTGCATCAACAAAGTAGTGCCAAGCGTGCGCCTGTGTCATAAGTAAAGGGCCGGCTGGCTTGACCGTTAAAGGGTGCTGTAACCCCCAAAGTACACTCCAGTCCAAACCAAAAAAATATATATTTTCTGTGTTTGTGAATTGTGTGCGCAGTAGCCGCACGTGCATCAACAAAGTAGTGCCAAGCGTGCGCCTGTGTCATAAGTAAAGGGCCGGCTGGCTTGACCGTTAAAGGGTGCTGTAACTCCCAAAGTACACTCCAGTCCAAACCAAAAAAAAAATTATTTTCTGTGTTTGTGAATTGTGTGCGCAGTAGCCGCACGTGCATCAACAAAGTAGTGCCAAGTGTGCGCCTGTGTCATAAGTAAAGAGCCGGCTGGCTTGATCGTTAAAAGGTGCTGTAACCCCCAAAGTACACTCCAGTACAAACCAAAAAAAAAATTATTTTCTGTGTTTGTGAATTGTGTGCGCAGTAGCCGCACGTGCATCAAAAAAGTAGTGCCAAGCGTGCGCCTGTGTCATAAGTAAAGGGCCGGCTGGCTTGACCGTTAAAGGGTGCTTTAACCCCCAAAGTACCCTCCAAATCAAATAACAAAATATTTTTTCTGTGTTTGTGAATTGTGTGCGCAGTAGCCGCACGTGCATCAACAAAGTAGTGCCAAGCGTGCGCCTGTGTCATAAGTAAAGGCCCGGCTGGCTTGACCGTTAAAGGGTGCTGTAACCCCCAAAGTACACTCCAGTCCAAACCAAAAAAAAAAATATTTTCTGTGTTTGTGAATTGTGTGCGCAGTAGATGCACGTGCATCAACAAAGTAGTGCCAAGCGTGCGCCTATGTCATTAGTAAAGGGCCGGCTGGCTTGACCGTTAAAGGGTGCTGTAACCCCCAAAGTACACTCCAGTCCAAACCAAAAAAAAAATTATTTTCTGTGTTTGTGAATTGTGTGCGCAGTAGCCGCGCGTGCATCAACAAAGTAGTGCCAAGCGTGCGCCTGTGTCATAATTAAAGGGCCGGCAGGCTTGACCGTTAAAGGGTGCTGTAACCCCCAAAGTACACTCCAAACCCCCCAAAAAAAATTTTCTGTATTTGTGAATTGTGTGCGCAGTAGCCGCACGTGCATCAACAAAGTAGTGCCAAGCGTGCGCCTGTGTCATAAGTAAAGGGCCGGCTGGCATGACCGTTAAAGGGTGCTGTAACCCCCAAAGTACACTCCAGTCCAAACCAAAAAAAAAAAAATTTTCTGTGTTTGTGAATTGTGTGCGCAGTAGCCGCACGTGCATCAACAAAGTAGTGCCAAGCGTGCGCCTGTGTCATAAGTAAAGGGTCGGCTGGCTTGACCGTTAAAGGGTGCTGTAACCCCCAAAATAAACTCCAGTCCAAACCCCAAAAAAATTTATTTTCTGTGTTTGTGAATTGTGTGCGCAGTAGCCGCACGTGCATCAACAAAGTAGTGCCAAGCGTGCGCCTGTGTCATAAGTAAAGGGCCGGCTGGCTTGACCGTTAAAGGGTGCTGTAACCCCCAAAGTACACTCCAAACCAAATAACAAAATATTTTTTCTGTGTTTGTGAATTGTGTGCGCAGTAGCTGCACGTGCATCAACAAAGTAGTGCCAATCGTGCGCCTGTGTCATAAGTAAAGGGCCGGCTGGCTTGACCGTTAAAGGGTGCTGTAACCCCCAAAGTACACTCCAGTCCAAACCAAAAAAAAAATATTTTCTCTGTTTGTGAATTGTGTGCGCAGTAGCCGCACGTGCATCAACAATGTAGTGCCAAGCGTGCGCCTGTGTCATAAGTAAAGGGCCGGCTGGCTTGACCATTAAAGAGTGCTGTAACCCCCAAAGTACACTCCAGTCCAAACCAAAAAAATATATATTTTCTGTGTTTGTGAATTGTGTGCGCAGTAGCCGCACGTGCATCAACAAAGTAGTGCCAAGCGTGTGCCTGTGTCATAAGTAAAGGGCCGGCTGGCTTGACCGTTAAAGGGTGCTGTAACTCCCAAAGTACACTCCAGTCCAAACCAAAAAAAAAATTATTTTCTGTGTTTGTGAATTGTGTGCGCAGTAGCCGCACGTGCATCAACAAAGTAGTGCCAAGCGTGCGCCTGTGTCATAAGTAAAGAGCCGGCTGGCTTGACCGTTAAAAGGTGCTGTAACCCCCAAAGTACACTCCAGTACAAACCAAAAAAAAAATTATTTTCTGTGTTTGTGAATTGTGTGCGCAGTAGCCGCACGTGCATCAACAAAGTAGTGCCAAGCGTGCGCCTGTGTCATAAGTAAAGGGCCGGCTGGCTTGACCGTTAAAGGGTGCTTTAACCCCCAAAGTACCCTCCAAATCAAATAACAAAATATTTTTTCTGTGTTTGTGAATTGTGTGCGCAGTAGCCGCACGTGCATCAACAAAGTAGTGCCAAGCGTGCGCCTGTGTCATAAGTAAAGGCCCGGCTGGCTTGACCGTTAAAGGGTGCTGTAACCCCCAAAGTACACTCCAGTCCAAACCAAAAAAAAAAATATTTTCTGTGTTTGTGAATTGTGTGCGCAGTAGACGCACGTGCATCAACAAAGTAGTGCCAAGCGTGCGCCTATGTCATTAGTAAAGGGCCGGCTGGCTTGACCGTTAAAGGGTGCTGTAACCCCCAAAGTACACTCCAGTCCAAACCAAATAAAATTTTTTTTTCTGTGTTTGTGAATTGTGTGCGCAGTAGCCGCACGTGCATCAACAAAGTAGTGCCAAGCGTGCGCCTGTGTCATAAGTAAAGGGCCGGCTGGCTTGACCGTTAAAGGGTGCTTTAACCCCCAAAGTACCCTCCAAATCAAATAACAAAATATTTTTTCTGTGTTTGTGAATTGTGTGCGCAGTAGCCGCACGTGCATCAACAAAGTAGTGCCAAGCGTGCGCCTGTGTCATAATTAAAGGGCCGGCTGGCTTGACCGTTAAAGGGTGCTGTAACCCCCAAAGTACACTCCAAACCAAAAAAATATATATTTTCTGTGTTTGTGAATTGTGTGCACAGTAGCCGCACGTGCATCAACAAAGTAGTGCCAAGCGTGCGCCTGTGTCATAAGTAAAGGGCCCGCTGGCTTGACCGTTAAAGGGTGCTGTAACCCCCAAAGTACACTCCTAACCAAAAAAATATATATTTTCTGTGTTTGTGAATTTTGTGCGCAGTAGCCGCACGTGCATCAACAAAGTAGTGCCAAGCGTGCGCCTGTGTCATAAGTAAAGGGCCAGCTGGCTTGACCATTAAAGGGTGCTGTAACCCCCAAAGTACACTCCAGTCCAAACCAAAAAAAAAATTATTTTCTGTGTTTGTGAATTGTGTGCGCAGTAGCCGCACGTGCATCAACAAAGTAGTGCCAAGCGTGCGCCTGTGTCATAATTAAAGGGCCGGCAGGCTTGACCGTTAAAGGGTGCTGTAACCCCCAAAGTACACTCCAAACCCCCAAAAAAATATTTTCTGTATTTGTGAATTGTGTGCGCAGTAGCCGCACGTGCATCAACAAAGTAGTGCCAAGCGTGCGCCTGTGTCATAAGTAAAGGGCCGGCTGGCATGACCGTTAAAGGGTGCTGTAACCCCCAAAGTACACTCCAGTCCAAACCAAAAAAAAAAAAATTTTCTGTGTTTGTGAATTGTGTGCGCAGTAGCCGCACGTGCATCAACAAAGTAGTGCCAAGCGTGCGCCTGTGTCATAAGTAAAGGGTCGGCTGGCTTGACCGTTAAAGGGTGCTGTAACCCCCAAAATACACTCCAGTCCAAACCCCCAAAAAAATTATTTTCTGTGTTTGTGAATTGTGTGCGCAGTAGCCGCACGTGCATCAACAAAGTAGTGCCAAGCGTGCGCCTGTGTCATAAGTAAAGGGCCGGCTGGCTTGACCGTTATAGGGTGCTGTAACCCCCAAAGTACACTCCAAACCAAATAACAAAATATTTTTTCTGTGTTTGTGAATTGTGTGCGCAGTAGCTGCACGTGCATCAACAAAGTAGTGCCAAGCGTGCGCCTGTGTCATAAGTAAAGGGCCGGCTGGCTTGACTGTTAAAGGGTGCTGTAACCCCCAAAGTACACTCCAGTCCAAACCAAAAAAATATATATTTTCTGTGTTTGTGAATTGTGTGCGCAGTAGCCGCACGTGCATCAACAAAGTAGTGCCAAGCGTGCGCCTGTGTCATAAGTAAAGGGCCGGCTGGCTTGACCGTTAAAGGGTGCTGTAACTCCCAAAGTACACTCCAGTCCAAACCAAAAAAAAAATTATTTTCTGTGTTTGTGAATTGTGTGCGCAGTAGCCGCACGTGCATCAACAAAGTAGTGCCAAGCGTGCGCCTGTGTCATAAGTAAAGGGTCGGCTGGCTTGACCGTTAAAGGGTGCTGTAACCCCCAAAATACACTCCAGTCCAAACCCCCCAAAAATTTATTTTCTGTGTTTGTGAATTGTGTGCGCAGTAGCCGCACGTTCATCAACAAAGTAGTGCCAAGCGTGCGCCTGTGTCATAAGTAAAGGGCCGGCTGGCTTGACCGTTATAGGGTGCTGTAACCCCCAAAGTACACTCCAAACCAAATAACAAAATATTTTTTCTGTGTTTGTGAATTGTGTGCGCAGTAGCTGCACGTGCATCAACAAAGTAGTGCCAAGCGTGCGCCTGTGTCATAAGTAAAGGGCCGGCTGGCTTGACCATTAAAGGGTGCTGTAACCCCCAAAGTACACTCCAGTCCAAACCAAAAAAATATATATTTTCTGTGTTTGTGAATTGTGTGCGCAGTAGCCGCACGTGCATCAACAAAGTAGTGCCAAGCGTGCGCCTGTGTCATAAGTAAAGGGCCGGCTGGCTTGACCGTTAAAGGGTGCTGTAACTCCCAAAGTACACTCCAGTCCAAACCAAAAAAAAAATTATTTTCTGTGTTTGTGAATTGTGTGCGCAGTAGCCGCACGTGCATCAACAAAGTAGTGCCAAGCGTGCGCCTGTGTCATAAGTAAAGAGCCGGCTGGCTTGATCGTTAAAAGGTGCTGTAACCCCCAAAGTACACTCCAGTACAAACCAAAAAAAAAATTATTTTCTGTGTTTGTGAATTGTGTGCGCAGTAGCCGCACGTGCATCAACAAAGTAGTGCCAAGCGTGCGCCTGTGTCATAAGTAAAGGGCCGGCTGGCTTGACCGTTAAAGGGTGCTTTAACCCCCAAAGTACCCTCCAAATCAAATAACAAAATATTTTTTCTGTGTTTGTGAATTGTGTGCGCAGTAGCCGCACGTGCATCAACAAAGTAGTGCCAAGCGTGCGCCTGTGTCATAAGTAAAGGCCCGGCTGGCTTGACCGTTAAAGGGTGCTGTAACCCCCAAAGTACACTCCAGTCCAAACCAAAAAAAAAAATATTTTCTGTGTTTGTGAATTGTGTGCGCAGTAGACGCACGTGCATCAACAAAGTAGTGCCAAGCGTGCGCCTATGTCATTAGTAAAGGGCCGGCTGGCTTGACCGTTAAAGGGTGCTGTAACCCCCAAAGTACACTCCAGTCCAAACCAAATAAAAAAATTTTTTCTGTGTTTGTGAATTGTGTGCGCAGTAGCCGCACGTGCATCAACAAAGTAATGCCAAGCGTGCGCCTGTGTCATAAGTAAAGGGCAGGCTGGCTTGACCGTTAAAGGGTGCTGTAACCCCCAAAGTACACTCCAAACCAAAAAAATATATATTTTCTGTGTTTGTGAATTGTGTGCACAGTAGCCGCACGTGCATCAACAAAGTAGTGCCAAGCGTGCGCCTGTGTCATAAGTAAAGGGCCGGCTGGCTTGACCGTTAAAGGGTGCTGTAACCCCCAAAGTACACTCCTAACCAAAAAAATATATATTTTCTGTGTTTGTGAATTTAGTGCGCAGTAGCCGCACGTGCATCAACAAAGTAGTGCCAAGCGTGCGCCTGTGTCATAAGTAAAGGGCAAGCTGGCTTGACCATTAAAGGGTGCTGTAACCCCCAAAGTACACTCCAGTCCAAACCAAAAAAAAAAATATTTTCTGTGTTTGTGAATTGTGTGCGCAGTAGCCGGACATGCATCAACAAAGTAGTGCTAAGCATGCGCCTGTGTCATAATTAAAGGGCCGGCTGGCTTGACCGTTAAAGGGTGCTGTAACCCCCAAAGTACACTCCAAACCCCCCAAAAAATATTTTCTGTGTTTGTGAATTGTGTGCGCAGTAGCCGCACGTGCATCAACAAAGTAGTGCCAAGCGTGCGCCTGTGTCATAAGTAAAGGGCCGGCTGGCTTGACCGTTAAAGGGTGCTGTAACCCCCAAAGTACACTCCAGTCCAAACCAAAAAAAAAATAAATTTCTGTGTTTGTGAATTGTGTGCGCAGTAGCCGCACGTGCATCAACAAAGTAGTGCCAAGCGTGCGCCTGTGTCATAAGTAAAGGGCCGGCTGGCTTGACCGTTAAAGGGTGCTGTAACCCCCAAAGTACACTCCAGTCCAAACCCAAAAAAAAATTATTTTCTGTGTTTGTGAATTGTGTGCGCAGTAGCCGCACGTGCATCAACAAAGTAGTGCCAAGCGTGCGCCTGTGTCATAAGTAAAGGGCCGGCTGGCTTGACCGTTAAAGGGTGCTGTAACCCCCAAAGTACACTCCAAACCAAATAACAAAATATTTTTTCTGTGTTTGTGAATTGTGTGCGCAGTAGCTGCACGTGCATCAACAAAGTAGTGCCAAGCGTGCGCCTGTGTCATAAGTAAAGGGCCGGCTGGCTTGACCGTTAAAGGGTGCTGTAACCCCCAAAGTACACTCCAGTCCAAACCAAAAAAAAAAATATTTTCTCTGTTTGTGAATTGTGTGCGCAGTAGCCGCACGTGCATCAACAATGTAGTGCCAAGCGTGCGCCTGTGTCATAAGTAAAGGGCCGGCTGGCTTGACCATTAAAGAGTGCTGTAACCCCCAAAGTACACTCCAGTCCAAACCAAAAAAATATATATTTTCTGTGTTTGTGAATTGTGTGCGCAGTAGCCGCACGTGCATCAACAAAGTAGTGCCAAGCGTGCGCCTGTGTCATAAGTAAAGGGCCGGCTGGCTTGACCGTTAAAGGGTGCTGTAACCCCCAAAGTACACTCCAGTCCAAACCATAAAAAAAAATTATTTTCTCTGTTTGTGAATTGTGTGCGCAGTAGCCGCACGTGCATCAACAATGTAGTGCCAAGCGTGCGCCTGTGTCATAAGTAAAGTGCCGGCTGGCTTGACCATTAAAGATTGCTGTAACCCCCAAAGTACACTCCAGTCCAAACCAAAAAAATATATATTTTCTGTGTTTGTGAATTGTGTGCGCAGTAGCCGCACGTGCATCAACAAAGTAGTGCCAAGCGTGCGCCTGTGTCATAAGTAAAGGGCCGGCTGGCTTAACCGTTAAAGGGTGCTGTAACCCCCAAAGTACACTCCAGTCCAAACCAAAAAATAAATTATTTTCTGTGTTTGTGAATTGTGTGCGCAGTAGCCGCACGTGCATCAACAAAGTAGTGCCAAGCGTGCGCCTGTGTCATAAGTAAAGGGTCGGCTGGCTTGACCGTTAAAGGGTGCTGTAACCCCCAAAGTACACTCCAGTCCAAACCAAAAAAAAAATTATTTTCTGTGTTTGTGAATTGTGTGCGCAGTAGCCGCACGTGCATCAACAAAGTAGTGCCAAGCGTGCGCCTGTGTCATAAGTAAAGAGCTGGCTGGCTTGACCGTTAAAGGGTGCTGTAACCCCCAAAGTACACTCCAGTCCTAACCAAAAAAAAAATTATTTTCTGTGTTTGTGAATTGTGTGCGCAGTAGCCGCACGTGCATCAACAAAGTAGTGCCAAGCGTGCGCCTGTGTCATAAGTAAAGGGCCGGCTGGCTTGACTGTTAAAGGGTGCTTTAACCCCCAAAGTACCCTCCAAATCAAATAACAAAATATTTTTTCTGTGTTTGTGAATTGTGTGCGCAGTAGCCGCACGTGCATCAACAAAGTAGTGCCAAGCGTGCGCCTGTGTCATAAGTAAAGGGCCGGCTGGCTTGACCGTTAAAGGGTGCTGTAACCCCCAAAGTACACTCCAGTCCAAACCAAAAAAAAAAATATTTTCTGTGTTTGTGAATTGTGTGCGCAGTAGCCGCACGTGCATCAACAAAGTAGTGTCAAGCGTGCGCCTGTGTCATAAGTAAAGGGCCGGCTGGCTTGACCGTTAAAGGGTGCTGTAACCCCCAAAGTACACTCCAGTCCAAACCAAAAAAAAATTATTTTCTGTGTTTGTGAATTGTGTGCGCAGTAGCTGCACGTGCATCATCAAAGTAGTGCCAAGCGTGCGCCTGTGTCATAAGTAAAGGGCCGGCTGGCTTGACCGTTAAAGGGTGCTGTTACCCCCAAAGTACACTCCAAACCAAATAACAAAATATTTTTTCTGTGTTTGTGAATTGTGTGCGCAGTAGCCGCACGTGCATCAACAAAGTAGTGCCAAGCGTGTGCCTGTGTCATAAGTAAAGGGCCAGCTGGCTTGACCGTTAAAGGGTGCTGTAACCCCCAAAGTACACTCCAAACCAAAAAAATATATATTTTCTGTGTTTGTGAATTGTGTGCGCAGTAGCCGCACGTGCATCAACAAAGGAGCAGCGCCAAGCGTGCGCCTGTGTCCCATAAGTAAAGAGCCGGCTGGCTCATTTCTTAAAGGCTGGTGTAACCCACAAAGTGCACTACTCTCCAGCAAAAATAAAAAAATATTTTCTATGTTTAGCCGCATCTATATATCAAATCGATATAACATAAATGGAGGACCATACTTTCTCCGATAAAAATAAAATAGAGAAAGATCAAGAACCACTTCCTCCTAGTGCTGAAGCTGCTGCCACTAGTCATGACATAGACGATAACATGCCATCAATGTCGTCTGCCAAGGCCGATGCCCAATGTCATAATAGAGGGCACATACAATCCCAAATGACAAACTTCAGGAAAATGACCTTGAAAAAAACATTTAAATCAGCTGAAGAGAAACGTAAACTTGCCAATATGCCATTTACGACACGGAGTGGCAAGGAACGGCTAAGGTCGATCCCTAGTATGTTCATGACTAGTGGTTCAGCTTCACATGACGATGGAAGCCCTCCTCCCACTAAAAAAATCAAAAGAGTTAAGCTGGCAAAATCACAGCGAAGAACTGTGCTTTCTAAGAAGATATCACAAATCCCCAAGGAGAGTCCAAGTGTGGTGGCGGTTGCGACGCCTGACCTTCCCAGCACTGGACGGGAAGAGGTGGCTCTTTCCACCATTTGCACGCCCCCTGCAAGTGCTGAAAGGAGCACCCACAGTCCACTTGCTGATATGCAAATTGAAGATGTCACTGTTGAAGTACAACAGGATGAGGATACTGGTGTAGCTGGCGCTGAGGAGGAAGTTGGCGAGCAGGATTCTGATGGTGATGTGGTTTGTTTAAATCAGGCTCCGGGGGAGACAGTTGTTGTCCGTGGGATGAAAAAGCCCATCACGGTCATGCCTGGGCAGAAGACCAAACATTCCACCTCTTTGGTCTGTCAATATTTCTATTCAAATCCGGACAACAACTGTCTTGCCATATGTACCATATGTAAAGGTGAAATAAGTAGGGGTAGGGATGTCAACCACCTAGGAACATCCTCCCTTATACGACACCTGCAGCGCGTTCATAATAAGTTACTGTCAAGTTCAGAAACTTTGGCTAAGACCGTAAGCAGTCCAGGGACACCTAAATCCCGTTGTCCTGTTGTATCCAAGCGCCTGCAAACCACACCGTCAACTCCCTCCTTGTCAATTTCCTCCTTAGTCAGGATTGGAAGTAGTCCTGCAGGCCATGTCACTGGTATGACTGACTCTCCTATCCGAGATTCCTCCGGATGATCCTGCATTGCTACGCCTACTGCTGCCGCTGCTGCTGTTGCTGCTGCTGGGAGTCGTTCATCATCCCAGAGAGGAAGTAGGAACACTTCTACTTTTACTAAACAATTGACCCTCCAACAGTCCTTAGCGAGGAGTATGAAGGACGACAGCAGTCATCCTGAAGCAAAACGTATAACTGAGGCCTTGACTGCTATGTTGGTGTTAGACGTGCGTCCGGTATCCGCCATTAGTGCAGTGGGAATTAGACAATTGATGGAGGTAGTGTGTCCCCGGTTCCAAATCCCGTCTAGATTCCACTTCACTAGGCAGGCGATACCGAGACTGTACAGAAACGTCAGAAAAAGTGTCCTCAGTGTCCTGAAAAATGCCATTGTACACAATGTCCACTTAACCACGGACATGTGGACAAGTGGAACAGGGCAGACTAAGGACTATATGACTGTGACAGCCCACTGGGTAGATGTATCACCTTACGCAGCAACAGCAGCAGCGTCACCAGTAGCAGCATCTCAGAAACACCAGCTCGTTTAAAGGCAGGCTACGCTGTGTATCACCGGTTTCAGTAAGAGGCACACCGCCGACAACCTCTTAGAGAAACTGAGGGAAATCATCGCCCAGTGGCTTACCCCACTTAGACTCTCCTGGGGATTTGTGATATCTGACAATGCCACCAATATTGTGCGGGCATTACATCTGGGCAAATTCCAGCACGTCCCATGTTTTGCTCACACAATAAACTTGGTGGTGCAGAATTTTCTGAAAAGCGACAGGGGCGTGCAGGAGACGCTTTGGGTGGCCCGAAAAATTTCTGGCCACTTTCGCCATTCAGCGACTGCGTGCCGAAGACTGGAGCGCCAGCAAACACTCTTGAACCTGCCCCGCCATCACCTGAAGCAAGAGGTTGTGACGCGGTGGAACTCAACCCTCTATATGCTTCAGAGGATGGAGGAGCAGCAAATGGCCATACAAGCCTATACATCCACCTATGACATAGGCAAAGGAGGGGGTATGCACCTGACTCAAGCGCAGTGGAGAATGATTTCCGTGTTGTGCAAGGTTCTCCAGCCCTTCGAACTTGCCACACGTGAAGTCAGTTCAGACACTGCCAGCTTGAGTCACGTCATTCCCCTCATCAGGCTTTTGCAGAAGCAGCTGGAGAAAGTGAAGGAGGAGCTAAGAAGGAGCGATTCCGCTTGGCATGTGGGACTTGTGGATGAAGCCCTTCATTCGCTTTGCCAGGATTCCAGGGTGGTCAATCTGTTGAAATCAGACCACTACATTTTGGCCACCGTGCTCGATCCTAGGTTTAAAGCCTATGTGGTGTCTCTCTTTCCGGCCGACACAAGCCTGCAGAGGTGCAAAGACCTGCTGGTGAACACACTGTCAGCTGAAGCGGAACGTGACACGTCAACAGCTCCTTCTTCATTTTCTCCGGCAACTGGGGCTGCCAGGAAAAAACTTAGGTATCCTAAGGAACCCGCTGGCGGTGATGCAGGGCAGGCAGGACCAAGTTTGGACATCTGGTCCGGACTGAAGGACCTGGCAACAATTTCTGACATGTCTACTGTCACTGCATATGATACTGTCACCATTGACAGAATGGTGGAGGATTACATCGGTGACAGCATCCAAGTAGGCATGTCAGACAGTCCATACCTGTACTGGCAGGAAAAAGAGGCAATTTGGAGGCCCCTGTACAAACTGGCTCTATTTTACCTGAGTTGCCCCCCCTCCAGTGTGTACTCCGAAAGAGTGTTTAGTGCAGCCGGGAACCTTGTCAGCGAAAGGCGTAGGAGGTTGCTTCCACAGAATGTGGAGAAGATGATGTTCATCAAAATGAATTATCAGCTCTTCCAGGGAGACCAGCCTCCAGAACGTACAGAGGGACCTGTGGTGGTGGATTCAAGTGGGGACGAGTTAATACTTTGTGAGGATGAGGATGTACACACTGAAGAGGGTGAGGAATCGGTGGATGAGGAGGATGAGGATGACATCTTGCCTCCGTAGAGCCAGTTTGTGCAGGGACAGATTAATTGCCAGCTTGTTTTGTGGGGGCCCAAACGAACAAATCATTTCAGCCACAGTTGTGTGGCAGACCCTGGCGCTGAAATGATTGGTTTGTTAAAGTGTGCATGTCCTGTTTATACAACATAAGGGTGGGTGGGAGGACAATTCCATCTTGCACCTCTTTTTTTCCTTTGCATTATGTACTGTTTGGGGCCTAGTTTTTCAAACTGCCATCCTGTCTGCCACTGCAGTGTCACTCCTAGATGGGCCACGTGTTTGTGCCGCCCACTCGTGTCGCTTAGCATAGTCATCCAGCTACCTCGGTGCAACCTTTTGGACATAAAAACACTATTGTGAGGTGTGAGGTGTTCAGAATAGACTGGAAATGAGTGGAAATTAAGGTTATTGAGGTTAATAATAGCATAGGAGCAGAAAAACACACAAATTCTGTGATTTTAGCTGTTTTTATGCTTTTTTTCAAAAAAATACAGATCCAAAACACAAAACCCAGAACCCAAAACACGGAAGGGTGGTTTTGGCAAAACCAATCCAGATCCAAAACACGAAGAAAGATCCAGATCCAAAACCAAAACACGAAAAGTGTCCGGTGCACACCCCTCTTGCATACATAGCTTGAGTACTTATTGCGTGCAACGAGGTTAGCAAGTAAGGTCAGGGCCAGGCCCGGCGCCAGGGGGGTACTAGGGGGACACTTGTACCAGGCCCAGAGACTCCGAGGGGCCCCTTCCATGCCCTCCCCAACCCTTACCTCTGCCGCTGGCCTGCTGCTCTAAACGCCGGGCATAAGCAGAGAGCAGAGAAGTCGGGGCAGGCAGCCTGGCACAGCGCATGTGACGCCTCGCTAGAACAGAGAGAGGAGCCAGACCAGGCCAGAGCTAACTGCCCGGGAAGAACAGCACAGCAAGTAAGTGTTGGCTGGGCTGGACTAGTGAGACACGGGTGGATGGTGCAGGGCTGCAGATGAAGGGGGGGGCTGGGGTGGAGCTGAAGGAATGAGGCTGAGGTGGAGCTGAAGGAATGAGGAACTGGGAAATGAGAGAGGAGACATAGAGGGGCTGGGTACAGAAAGGCTGGGGGATAATTAGGCTGAGGAGATACACAGAGGCTGGAGAATGATTAAACTGACAAAAAAAAGGGCTGGGGGATGATTAAGGTGAGAGATACATAGGAGATGGGAGATGATTAAGCAGGGGGACAGAGGGGAGATGAGTGGATGACGGGAGATGGAGAGACGCGGATGAGGCTGGAGACACGCTGACTAGGATGAGGCTGGTGCAACACAGGTGAGGATAAGGCTGAAAGACACAGGGGTAAGCCAATGGCCGACCTGCATATATGTTCTAGGAGGGCATAAATGAGTGTGCTGGGCCCCAGGATTTCTGCTGCCGGCCCTGGTCAGGGCTATTGTAATTCTGTGTGAGGGGCTGATTGTACTCGATGTTACCGATGTTTATGGAGATTTGCAAGTTATTAATGTTGTGATACAGCGGTAGTGGGAGGCAGTGGCCATCTCTATGCTGGCAGTGCGACGGCATTGCGATAGCATTCACTAGCATATTTTCGCAGCATACCTGCATGCGATTACGGAGCTGTGATCGCAATAGCAATCCTTAATGAATCAGGCCCTGTGACCGGTCATATTTACCTTTTATAATAAGGAATTTCCTACCTTTTCACGTGCTCAGAGGTCTGCGCACTAAAAATATAAATTTGGAGTTTGGAATTGAATTACAAACGTAATTCGCGGTGCAAGTTCGCAAGACCCAATTTGCAGACCTAATTGAATTTTCCAAAAATTATATTTAATTATTATTCGTCATTTGCAGTCTACACAGAGTAAATAATATACAGATAATTACATAAAGCACTATTGATCCGGACAACTGGATCATACAGTACCAAGTGTACTTTAGGCTTTAGTGTAAAGAATTGTCTTATTAGTTGTGGATCTTCAGATAGGAAAATACATTATACGCTCTTGTTTGTCAAAAAAAACAACAAGCAAACATATATCAGAAATGCAAACCGTATGCTTTATGCAAGCTATTTATCAGATGCCTGCTCAGACCAAAGATAAGAATACTAGACATGCTGCATATAGTCACTGTCTCTGTAGAATGCTGCTTCCTACAGAGACCAAGGGCTCTATTTATTATAGGGGTGAGCGGGTTCGGATTTCTGAAATCCGAACCCCCACGAGCCCCCCCGATCCGAGGTCGATCCGAGTCAGGCTCGACTTTTCCCGCCTGACTCGGATCTGAAATCGAGGCAAAACGTCATCATCACGCCTTCCGGGTCTCGCGGGTTTTGGATCCTATATAAGGTACCCGCGTCGGCGCCATTTTCTCACTCGGCTGTGGACAGTGAAGAGGGAGGGTGGGAGTTAGGGCTGGCTGGGCTGTGTAGTGTAGTGTAGTGTAGTGCAGAGTAGTGTTGTGCTGTGCTGTGCTGTGCTGCTGTTGTCCACTACTTCAAAGTCCATAGGGGCTGGCTGTGTTGTGCTGTGCTGCTGTTGTTAATAGGGGCTGTGTCCACTACTTCAAAGTCCATAGGGGCTGGCTGGACTGTGTTGTGCAGTCAGTTCTCCATAGGGGCTGTGTCCACTCCAAAGTCCCGTGCAGTGTCCCAGTCCTAAAGGGGTGCAGTAGTGTTGTCCAGGGGGTACTCTGTCCATCAGGGGTGCTCCCCCCAAGTGCTAAAAAAATAATATTTTTTCTGTGTTTGTGAATTGCGTGCGCAGTAGCCGCACGTGCATCAACAAAGTAGTGCCAAGCGTGCGCCTGTGTCATAAGTAAAGGGCCGGCTGGCTTGACCGTTAAAGGGTGCTGTAACACCCAAAGTACACTCCAGTCCAAACCCCAAAAAAAAATATTTTCTGTGTTTGTGAATTGTGTGCGCAGTAGCCGCACGTGCATCAACAAAGTAGTGCCAAGCGTGTGCCTGTGTCATAAGTAAAGGGCCGGCTGGCTTGACCGTTAAAGGGTGCTGTAACCCCCAAAGTACACTCCAGTCCAAACCAAAAAAAAAAATATTATCAGTGTTTGTGAATTGTGTGCGCAGTAGCCGCACGTGCATCAACAAAGTAGTGCCAAGCGTGCGCCTGTGTCATAAGTAAAGGGCCGGCTGGCTTGAAAGTTAAAGGGTGCTGTAACCCCCAAAGTACACTCCAAACCAAATAACAAAATATTTTTTCTGTGTTTGTGAATTGTGTGCGCAGTAGCTGCACGTGCATCAACAAAGTAGTGCCAAACGTGCGCCTGTGTCATAAGTAAAGGGCCGGCTGGCTTGACCGTTAAAGGGTGCTGTAACCCCCAAAGCACACTCCAATCCAAACCCCCCCAAAAAATATTTTCTGTGTTTGTGAATTGTGTGCGCAGTAGCCGCACGTGCATCAACAAAGCAGTGCCAAGCGTGTGCCTGTGTCATAAGTAAAGGGCCGGCTGGCTTGACCTTTAAAGGGTGCTGTAACCCCCAAAGTACACTCCAGTCCAAACCCCAAAAAAAATTATTTTCTGTGTTTGTGAATTGTGTGCGCAGTAGCCGCACGTGCATCAACAAAGTAGTGCCAAGCGTGCGCCTGTGTCATAAGTAAAGGGCCGGCTGGCTTGACCGTTAAAGGGTGCTGTAACCCCCAAAGTACACTCCAGTCCAAACCAAAAAAAATTTTTTTTCTGTGTTTGTGAATTGTGTGCGCAGTAGCCGCACGTGCATCAACAAAGTAGTGCCAAGCGTGTGCCTGTGTCATAAGTAAAGGGCCGGCTGGCTTGACCGTTAAAGGGTGCTGTAACCCCCAAAGTACACTCCAGTCCAAACCAAAAAAAAAATATTTTCAGTGTTTGGGAATTGTGTGCGCAGTAGCCGCACGTGCATCAACAAAGTAGTGCCAAGCGTGCGCCTGTGTCATAAGTAAAGGGCCGGCTGGCTTGAAAGTTAAAGGGTGCTGTAACCCCCAAAGTACACTCCAAACCAAATAACAAAATATTTTTTCTGTGTTTGTGAATTGTGTGCTCAGTAGCTGCACGTGCATCAACAAAGTAGTGCCAAACGTGCGCCTGTGTCATTAGTAAAGGGCCGGCTGGCTTGACCGTTAAAGGGTGCTGTAACCCCCAAAGTACACTCCAATCCAAACCCCCCCAAAAAATATTTTCTGTGTTTGTGAATTGTGTGCGCAGTAGCCGCACGTGCATCAACAAAGTAGTGCCAAGCGTGTGCCTGTATCATAAGTAAAGGGCCGGCTGGCTTGACCGTTAAAGGGTGCTGTAACCCCCAAAGTACACTCCAGTCCAAACCCCCAAAAAAAATATTTTCTGTGTTTGTGAATTGTGTGCGCAGTAGCCGCACGTGCATCAACAAAGTAGTGCCAAACGTGTGCCTTTGTCATAAGTAAAGGGCCGGCTGGCTTGACCGTTAAAGGGTGCTGTAACCCCCAAAGTACACTCCAGTCCAAACCAAAAAAAAAATATTTTCTGTGTTTGTGAATTGTGTGCGCAGTAGCCGCACGTGCATCAACAAAGTAGTGCCAAGCGTACGCCTGTGTCATAAGTAAAGGGCCGGCTGGCTTGACCGTTCAAGGGTGCTGTAACCCCCAAAGTACACAACAGTCCAAACCCCCAAAAAAAATATTTTCTGTGTTTGTGAATTGTGTGCGCAGTAGCCGCACGTGCATCAACAAAGTAGTGCCAAGCGTGTGCCTGTGTCATAAGTAAAGGGCCGGCTGGCTTGACCGTTAAAGGGTGCTGTATCCCCCAAAGTACACTCCAGTGCAAACCAAAAAAAAAATTATTTTCTGTTTGTGAATTGTGTGCGCAGTAGCCGCACGTGCATCAACAAAGTAGTGCCAAGCGTGCGCCTGTGTCATAAGTAAAGGGCCAGCTGGCTTGAAAGTTAAAGGGTGCTGTAACCCCCAAAGTACACTACAAACCAAATAACAAAATATTTTTTCTGTGTTTGTGAATTGTGTGCGCAGTAGCCGCACGTGCATCAACAAAGTAGTGCCAAGCGTGCGCCTGTGTCATAAGTAAAGGGCCGGCTGGCTTGACCGTTAAAGGGTGCTGTAACCCCCAAAGTACACTCCAGTCCAAACCAAAAAAAATATTATTTTCTGTGTTTGTGAATTGTGTGCGCAGTAGCCGCACGTGCATCAACAAAGTAGTGCCAAGCGTGCGCCTGTGTCATAAGTAAAGGGCCGGCTGGCTTGACCGTTAAAGGGTGCTGTTACCCCCAAAGTACACTCCAAACCAAATAACAAAATATTTTTTCTGTGTTTGTGAATTGTGTGCGCAGTAGCCCCACGTGCATCAACAAATTAGTGCCAAGCGTGCGCCTGTGTCATAAGTAAAGGGCCGGCTGGCTTGACTGTTAAAGGGTGCTGTAACCCCCAAAGTACACTCCAAAGCAAAAAAATATATATTTTCTGTGTTTGTGAATTGTGTGCGCAGTAGCCGCACGTGCATCAACAAAGTAGTGCCAAGCGTGTGCCTGTGTCATAAGTAAAGGGCCGGCTGGCTTGACCGTTAAAGGGTGCTGTAACCCCCAAAGTACACTCCAGTCCAAACCAAAAAAAAAATTATTTTCTGTGTTTGTGAATTGTGTGCGTTGTAGCCGCACGTGCATCAACAAAGTAGTGCCAAGCGTGCGCCTGTGTCATAAGTAAAGGGCCGGCTGGCTTGAAAGTTAAAGGGTGCTGTAACCCCCAATGTACACTCCAAACCAAATAACAAAATATTTTTTCTGTGTTTGTGAATTGTGTGCGCAGTAGCCGCACGTGCATCAACAAAGTAGTGCCAAGCGTGCGCCTGTGTCATAAGTAAAGGGCCGGCTGGCTTGACCGTTAAAGGGTGCTGTAACCCCCAAAGTACACTCCAGTCCAAACCAAAAAAAAAATTATTTTCTGTGTTTGTGAATTGTGTGCGCAGTAGCCGCACGTGCATCAATAAAGTAGTGCCAAGCGTGCGCCTGTGTCATAAGTAAAGGGCCGGCTGGCTTGAAAGTTAAAGGGTGCTGTAACCCCCAAAGTACACTCCAAACCAAATAACAAAATATTTTTTCTGTGTTTGTGAATTGTGTGCGCAGTAGCCGCACGTGCATCAACAAAGTAGTGCCAAGCGTGTGCCTGTGTCATAAGTAAAGGGCCGGCTGGCTTGACCGTTAAAGGGTGCTGTAACCCCCAAAGTACACTCCAGTCCAAACCAAAAAAAAAATTATTTTCTGTGTTTGTGAATTGTGTGTGCAGTAGCCGCACGTGCATCAACAAAGTAGTGCCAAGCGTGCGCCTGTGTCATAAGTAAAGGGCCGGCTGGCTTGACCGTTAAAGGGTGCTGTTACCCCCAAAGTACACTCCAAACAAAATAACAAAATATTTTTTCTGTGTTTGTGAATTGTGTGCGCAGTAGCCGCACGTGCATCAACAAAGTAGTGCCAAGCGTGCGCCTGTGTCATAAGTAAAGGGCCGGCTGGCTTGAAAGTTAAAGGGTGCTGTAACCCCCAAAGTACACTCCAACCAATAAAATATATATTTTCTGTGTTTGTGAATTGTGTGCGCAGTAGCCGCACGTGCAACAACAAAGTAGTGCCAAGCGTGTGCCTGTGTCATAAGTAAAGGGCCGGCTGGCTTGACCATTAAAGGGTGCTGTAACCCCCAAAGTACACTCCAGTCCAAACCCCCCAAAAAAATATTTTCTGTGTTTGTGAATTGTGTGCGCAGTAGCCGCACGTGCATCAACAAAGTAGTGCCAAGCGTGTGCCTGTGTTATAAGTAAAGGGCCAGCTGGCTTGACCGTTAAAGGGTGCTGTAACCCCCAAAGTACACTCCAGTCCAAACCCCCAAAAAAAATATTTTCTGTGTTTGTGAATTGTGTGCGCAGTAGCCGCACGTGCATCAACAAAGTAGTGCCAAGCGTGTGCCTGTGTCATAAGTAAAGGACCAGCTGGCTTGACCGTTAAAGGGTGCTGTATCTCCTAAAGTACACTCAAGTCCAAACCCAAAAAAAATTATTTTCTGTGTTTGTGAATTGTGTGCGCAGTAGCCGCACGTGCATCAACAAAGTAGTGCCAAGCGTGCGCCTGTGTCATAAGTAAAGGGCCGGCTGGCTTGAAAGTTAAAGGGTGCTGTAACCCCCAAAGTACACTACAAACCAAATAACAAAATATTTTTTCTGTGTTTGTGAATTGTGTGCGCAGTAGCCGCACGTGCATCAACAAAGTAGTGCCAAGCGTGCGCCTGTGTCATAAGTAAAGGGCCGGCTGGCTTGACCGTTAAAGGGTGCTGTAACCCCCAAAGTACACTCCAGTCCAAACCAAAAAAAAAAATTATTTTCTGTGTTTGTGAATTGTGTGCGCAGTAGCCGCACGTGCATCAACAAAGTAGTGCCAAGCGTGCGCCTGTGTCATAAGTAAAGGGCAGGCTGGCTTGACCATTAAAGGGTGCTGTTACCCCCAAAGTACACTCCAAACCAAATAACAAAATATTTTTTCTGTGTTTGTGAATTGTGTGCGCAGTAGCCGCACGTGCATCAACAAAGTAGTGCCAAGCGTGTGCCTGTGTCATAAGTAAAGGGCCGGCTGGCTTGACCGTTAAAGGGTGCTGTAACCCCCAAAGTACACTCCAGTCCAAACCAAAAAAAAAATTATTTTCTGTGTTTGTGAATTGTGTGCGTTGTAGCTGCACGTGCATCAACAAAGTAGTGCCAAGCGTGCGCCTGTGTCATAAGTAAAGGGCCGGCTGGCTTGAAAGTTAAAGGGTGCTGTAACCCCCAATGTACACTCCAAACCAAATAACAAAATATTTTTTCTGTGTTTGTGAATTGTGTGCGCAGTAGCCGCACGTGCATCAACAAAGTAGTGCCAAGCGTGCGCCTGTGTCATAAGTAAAGGGCCGGCTGGCTTGACCGTTAAAGGGTGCTGTAACCCCCAAAGTACACTCCAGTCCAAACCAAAAAAAAAATTATTTTCTGTGTTTGTGAATTGTGTGTGCAGTAGCCGCACGTGCATCAACAAAGTAGTGCCAAGCGTGCGCCTGTGTCATAAGTAAAGGGCCGGCTGGCTTGACCGTTAAAGGGTGCTGTTACCCGCAAAGTACACTCCAAACAAAATAACAAAATATTTTTTCTGTGTTTGTGAATTGTGTGCGCAGTAGCCGCACGTGCATCAACAAAGTAGTGCCAAGCGTGCGCCTGTGTCATAAGTAAAGGGCCGGCTGGCTTGAAAGTTAAAGGGTGCTGTAACCCCCAAAGTACACTCCAAACCAAAAAAATATATATTTTCTGTGTTTGTGAATTGTGTGCGCAGTAGCCGCACGTGCAACAACAAAGTAGTGCCAAGCGTGTCCCTGTGTCATAAGTAAAGGGCCGGCTGGCTTGATCATTAAAGGGTGCTGTAACCGCCAAAGTACACTCCAGTCCAAACCCCCCAAAAAAATATTTTCTGTGTTTGTGAATTGTGTGCGCAGTAGCCGCACGTGCATCAACAAAGTAGTGCCAAACGTGTGCCTGTGTCATAAGTAAAGGCCCGGCTGGCTTGACCGTTAAAGGGTGCTGTAACCCCCAAAGTACACTCCAGTCCAAACCCCCAAAAAAAATATTTTCTGTGTTTGTGAATTGTGTGCGCAGTAGCCGCACGTGCATCAACAAAGTAGTGCCAAGCGTGCGCCTGTGTCATAAGTAAAGGGCCGGCTGGCTTGACCGTTAAAGGGTGCTGTAACCCCCAAAGTACACTCCAATCCAAACCAAAAAAAATATTATTTTCTGTGTTTGTGAATTGTGTGCGCAGTAGCCGCACGTGCATCAACAAAGTAGTGCCAAGCGTGCGCCTGTGTCATAAGTAAAGGGCCGGCTGGCTTGACCGTTAAAGGGTGCTGTTACCCCCAAAGTACACTCCAAACCAAATAACAAAATATTTTTTCTGTGTTTGTGAATTGTGTGCGCAGTAGCCCCACGTGCATCAACAAATTAGTGCCAAGCGTGCGCCTGTGTCATAAGTAAAGGGCCGGCTGGCTTGACTGTTAAAGGGTGCTGTAACCCCCAAAGTACACTCCAAAGCAAAAAAATATATATTTTCTGTGTTTGTGAATTGTGTGCGCAGTAGCCGCACGTGCATCAACAAAGTAGTGCCAAGCGTGTGCCTGTGTCATAAGTAAAGGGCCGGCTGGCTTGACCGTTAAAGGGTGCTGTAACCCCCAAAGTACACTCCAGTCCAAACCAAAAAAAAAATTATTTTCTGTGTTTGTGAATTGTGTGCGTTGTAGCCGCACGTGCATCAACAAAGTAGTGCCAAGCGTGCGCCTGTGTCATAAGTAAAGGGCCGGCTGGCTTGAAAGTTAAAGGGTGCTGTAACCCCCAATGTACACTCCAAACCAAATAACAAAATATTTTTTCTGTGTTTGTGAATTGTGTGCGCAGTAGCCGCACGTGCATCAACAAAGTAGTGCCAAGCGTGCGCCTGTGTCATAAGTAAAGGGCCGGCTGGCTTGACCGTTAAAGGGTGCTGTAACCCCCAAAGTACACTCCAGTCCAAACCAAAAAAAAAATTATTTTCTGTGTTTGTGAATTGTGTGCGCAGTAGCCGCACGTGCATCAATAAAGTAGTGCCAAGCGTGCGCCTGTGTCATAAGTAAAGGGCCGGCTGGCTTGAAAGTTAAAGGGTGCTGTAACCCCCAAAGTACACTCCAAACCAAATAACAAAATATTTTTTCTGTGTTTGTGAATTGTGTGCGCAGTAGCCGCACGTGCATCAACAAAGTAGTGCCAAGCGTGTGCCTGTGTCATAAGTAAAGGGCCGGCTGGCTTGACCGTTAAAGGGTGCTGTAACCCCCAAAGTACACTCCAGTCCAAACCAAAAAAAAAATTATTTTCTGTGTTTGTGAATTGTGTGTGCAGTAGCCGCACGTGCATCAACAAAGTAGTGCCAAGCGTGCGCCTGTGTCATAAGTAAAGGGCCGGCTGGCTTGACCGTTAAAGGGTGCTGTTACCCCCAAAGTACACTCCAAACAAAATAACAAAATATTTTTTCTGTTTGTGAATTGTGTGCGCAGTAGCCGCACGTGCATCAACAAAGTAGTGCCAAGCGTGCGCCTGTGTCATAAGTAAAGGGCCGGCTGGCTTGAAAGTTAAAGGGTGCTGTAACCCCCAAAGTACACTCCAACCAAAAAAATATATATTTTCTGTGTTTGTGAATTGTGTGCGCAGTAGCCGCACGTGCAACAACAAAGTAGTGCCAAGCGTGTGCCTGTGTCATAAGTAAAGGGCCGGCTGGCTTGACCATTAAAGGGTGCTGTAACCCCCAAAGTACACTCCAGTCCAAACCCCCAAAAAAAATATTTTCTGTGTTTGTGAATTGTGTGCGCAGTAGCCGCACGTGCATCAACAAAGTAGTGCCAAGCGTGTGCCTGTGTTATAAGTAAAGGGCCAGCTGGCTTGACCGTTAAAGGGTGCTGTAACCCCCAAAGTACACTCCAGTCCAAACCCCCAAAAAAAATATTTTCTGTGTTTGTGAATTGTGTGCGCAGTAGCCGCACGTGCATCAACAAAGTAGTGCCAAGCGTGTGCCTGTGTCATAAGTAAAGGGCCAGCTGGCTTGACCGTTAAAGGGTGCTGTATCTCCTAAAGAACACTCAAGTCCAAACCCAAAAAAAATTATTTTCTGTGTTTGTGAATTGTGTGCGCAGTAGCCGCACGTGCATCAACAAAGTAGTGCCAAGCGTGCGCCTGTGTCATAAGTAAAGGGCCGGCTGGCTTGAAAGTTAAAGGGTGCTGTAACCCCCAAAGTACACTACAAACCAAATAACAAAATATTTTTTCTGTGTTTGTGAATTGTGTGCGCAGTAGCCGCACGTGCATCAACAAAGTAGTGCCAAGCGTGCGCCTGTGTCATAAGTAAAGGGCCGGCTGGCTTGACCGTTAAAGGGTGCTGTAACCCCCAAAGTACACTCCAGTCCAAACCAAAAAAAAAATTATTTTCTGTGTTTGTGAATTGTGTGCGCAGTAGCCCCACGTGCATCAACAAAGTAGTGCCAAGCGTGCGCCTGTGTCATAAGTAAAGGGCAGGCTAGCTTGACCATTAAAGGGTGCTGTTACCCCCAAAGTACACTCCAAACCAAATAACAAAATATTTTTTCTGTGTTTGTGAATTGTGTGCGCAGTAGCCGCACGTGCATCAACAAAGTAGTGCCAAGCGTGTGCCTGTGTCATAAGTAAAGGGCCGGCTGGCTTGACCGTTAAAGGGTGCTGTAACCCCCAAAGTACACTCCAGTCCAAACCAAAAAAAAAATTATTTTCTGTGTTTGTGAATTGTGTGCGTTGTAGCCGCACGTGCATCAACAAAGTAGTGCCAAGCGTGCGCCTGTGTCATAAGTAAAGGGCCGGCTGGCTTGAAAGTTAAAGGGTGCTGTAACCCCCAATGTACACTCCAAACCAAATAACAAAATATTTTTTCTGTGTTTGTGAATTGTGTGCGCAGTAGCCGCACGTGCATCAACAAAGTAGTGCCAAGCGTGCGCCTGTGTCATAAGTAAAGGGCCGGCTGGCTTGACCTTTAAAGGGTGCTGTAACCCCCAAAGTACACTCCAGTCCAAACCAAAAAAAAAATTATTTTCTGTGTTTGTGAATTGTGTGTGCAGTAGCCGCACGTGCATCAACAAAGTAGTGCCAAGCGTGCGCCTGTGTCATAAGTAAAGGGCCGGCTGGCTTGACCGTTAAAGGGTGCTGTTACCCCCAAAGTACACTCCAAACAAAATAACAAAATATTTTTTCTGTGTTTGTGAATTGTGTGCGCAGTAGCCGCACGTGCATCAACAAAGTAGTGCCAAGCGTGCGCCTGTGTCATAAGTAAAGGGCCGGCTGGCTTGAAAGTTAAAGGGTGCTGTAACCCCCAAAGTACACTCCAAACCAAAAAAATATATATTTTCTGTGTTTGTGAATTGTGTGCGCAGTAGCCGCACGTGCAACAACAAAGTAGTGCCAAGCGTGTGCCTGTGTCATAAGTAAAGGGCCGGCTGGCTTGATCATTAAAGGGTGCTGTAACCGCCAAAGTACACTCCAGTCCAAACCCCCAAAAAAAATATTTTCTGTGTTTGTGAATTGTGTGCGCAGTAGCCGCACGTGCATCAACAAAGTAGTGCCAAACGTGTGCCTGTGTCATAAGTAAAGGCCCGGCTGGCTTGACCGTTAAAGGGTGCTGTAACCCCCAAAGTACACTCCAGTCCAAACCCCCCAAAAAAATATTTTCTGTGTTTGTGAATTGTGTGCGCAGTAGCCGCACGTGCATCAACAAAGTAGTGCCAAGCGTGTGCCTGTGTCATAAGTAAAGGGCCAGCTGGCTTGACCGTTAAAGGGTGCTGTATCTCCTAAAGTACACTCAAGTCCAAACCCAAAAAAAATTATTTTCTGTGTTTGTGAATTGTGTGCGCAGTAGCCGCACGTGCATCAACAAAGTAGTGCCAAGCGTGCGCCTGTGTCATAAGTAAAGGGCCGGCTGGCTTGAAAGTTAAAGGGTGCTGTAACCGCCAAAGTACACTACAAACCAAATAACAAAATATTTTTTCTGTGTTTGTGAATTGTGTGCGCAGTAGCCGCACGTGCATCAACAAAGTAGTGCCAAGCGTGCGCCTGTGTCATAAGTAAAGGGCCGGCTGGCTTGACCGTTAAAGGGTGCTGTAACCCCCAAAGTACACTCCAGTCCAAACCAAAAAAAAAATTATTTTCTGTGTTTGTGAATTGTGTGCGCAGTAGCCGCACGTGCATCAACAAAGTAGTGCCAAGCGTGCGCCTGTGTCATAAGTAAAGGGCAGGCTGGCTTGACCGTTAAAGGGTGCTGTTACCCCCAAAGTACACTCCAAACCAAATAACAAAATATTTTTTCTGTGTTTGTGAATTGTGTGCGCAGTAGCCGCACGTGCATCAACAAAGTAGTGCCAAGCGTGTGCCTGTGTCATAAGTAAAGGGCCGGCTGGCTTGACCGTTAAAGGGTGCTGTAACCCCCAAAGTACACTCCAGTCCAAACCAAAAAAAAAATTATTTTCTGTGTTTGTGAATTGTGTGCGCAGTAGCCGCACGTGCATCAACAAAGTAGTGCCAAGCGTGCGCCTGTGTCATAAGTAAAGGGCCGGCTGGCTTGAAAGTTAAAGGATGCTGTAACCCCCAAAGTACACTCCAAACCAAATAACAAAATATTTTTTCTGTGTTTGTGAATTGTGTGCGCAGTAGCCGCACGTGCATCAACAAAGTAGTGCCAAGCGTGCGCCTGTGTCATAAGTAAAGGGCCGGCTGGCTTGACCGTTAAAGGGTGCTGTAACCCCCAAAGTACACTCCAGTCCAAACCAAAAAAAATATTATTTTCTGTGTTTGTGAATTGTGTGCGCAGTAGCCGCACGTGCATCAACAAAGTAGTGCCAAGCGTGCGCCTGTGTCATAAGTAAAGGGCCGGCTGGCTTGACCGTTAAAGGGTGCTGTTACCCCCAAAGTACACTCCAAACCAAATAACAAAATATTTTTTCTGTGTTTGTGAATTGTGTGCGCAGTAGCCCCACGTGCATCAACAAATTAGTGCCAAGCGTGCGCCTGTGTCATAAGTAAAGGGCCGGCTGGCTTGACTGTTAAAGGGTGCTGTAACCCCCAAAGTACACTCCAAAGCAAAAAAATATATATTTTCTGTGTTTGTGAATTGTGTGCGCAGTAGCCGCACGTGCATCAACAAAGTAGTGCCAAGCGTGTGCCTGTGTCATAAGTAAAGGGCCGGCTGGCTTGACCGTTAAAGGGTGCTGTAACCCCCAAAGTACACTCCAGTCCAAACCAAAAAAAAAATTATTTTCTGTGTTTGTGAATTGTGTGCGTTGTAGCCGCACGTGCATCAACAAAGTAGTGCCAAGCGTGCGCCTGTGTCATAAGTAAAGGGCCGGCTGGCTTGAAAGTTAAAGGGTGCTGTAACCCCCAATGTACACTCCAAACCAAATAACAAAATATTTTTTCTGTGTTTGTGAATTGTGTGCGCAGTAGCCGCACGTGCATCAACAAAGTAGTGCCAAGCGTGCGCCTGTGTCATAAGTAAAGGGCCGGCTGGCTTGACCGTTAAAGGGTGCTGTAACCCCCAAAGTACACTCCAGTCCAAACCAAAAAAAAAATTATTTTCTGTGTTTGTGAATTGTGTGCGCAGTAGCCGCACGTGCATCAATAAAGTAGTGCCAAGCGTGCGCCTGTGTCATAAGTAAAGGGCCGGCTGGCTTGAAAGTTAAAGGGTGCTGTAACCCCCAAAGTACACTCCAAACCAAATAACAAAATATTTTTTCTGTGTTTGTGAATTGTGTGCGCAGTAGCCGCACGTGCATCAACAAAGTAGTGCCAAGCGTGTGCCTGTGTCATAAGTAAAGGGCCGGCTGGCTTGACCGTTAAAGGGTGCTGTAACCCCCAAAGTACACTCCAGTCCAAACCAAAAAAAAAATTATTTTCTGTGTTTGTGAATTGTGTGTGCAGTAGCCGCACGTGCATCAACAAAGTAGTGCCAAGCGTGCGCCTGTGTCATAAGTAAAGGGCCGGCTGGCTTGACCGTTAAAGGGTGCTGTTACCCCCAAAGTACACTCCAAACAAAATAACAAAATATTTTTTCTGTGTTTGTGAATTGTGTGCGCAGTAGCCGCACGTGCATCAACAAAGTAGTGCCAAGCGTGCGCCTGTGTCATAAGTAAAGGGCCGGCTGGCTTGAAAGTTAAAGGGTGCTGTAACCCCCAAAGTACACTCCAACCAATAAAATATATATTTTCTGTGTTTGTGAATTGTGTGCGCAGTAGCCGCACGTGCAACAACAAAGTAGTGCCAAGCGTGTGCCTGTGTCATAAGTAAAGGGCCGGCTGGCTTGACCATTAAAGGGTGCTGTAACCCCCAAAGTACACTCCAGTCCAAACCCCCAAAAAAAATATTTTCTGTGTTTGTGAATTGTGTGCGCAGTAGCCGCACGTGCATCAACAAAGTAGTGCCAAGCGTGTGCCTGTGTTATAAGTAAAGGGCCAGCTGGCTTGACCGTTAAAGGGTGCTGTAACCCCCAAAGTACACTCCAGTCCAAACCCCCAAAAAAAATATTTTCTGTGTTTGTGAATTGTGTGCGCAGTAGCCGCACGTGCATCAACAAAGTAGTGCCAAGCGTGTGCCTGTGTCATAAGTAAAGGGCCAGCTGGCTTGACCGTTAAAGGGTGCTGTATCTCCTAAAGTACACTCAAGTCCAAACCCAAAAAAAATTATTTTCTGTGTTTGTGAATTGTGTGCGCAGTAGCCGCACGTGCATCAACAAAGTAGTGCCAAGCGTGCGCCTGTGTCATAAGTAAAGGGCCGGCTGGCTTGAAAGTTAAAGGGTGCTGTAACCCCCAAAGTACACTACAAACCAAATAACAAAATATTTTTTCTGTGTTTGTGAATTGTGTGCGCAGTAGCCGCACGTGCATCAACAAAGTAGTGCCAAGCGTGCGCCTGTGTCATAAGTAAAGGGCCGGCTGGCTTGACCGTTAAAGGGTGCTGTAACCCCCAAAGTACACTCCAGTCCAAACCAAAAAAAAAAATTATTTTCTGTGTTTGTGAATTGTGTGCGCAGTAGCCGCACGTGCATCAACAAAGTAGTGCCAAGCGTGCGCCTGTGTCATAAGTAAAGGGCAGGCTGGCTTGACCATTAAAGGGTGCTGTTACCCCCAAAGTACACTCCAAACCAAATAACAAAATATTTTTTCTGTGTTTGTGAATTGTGTGCGCAGTAGCCGCACGTGCATCAACAAAGTAGTGCCAAGCGTGTGCCTGTGTCATAAGTAAAGGGCCGGCTGGCTTGACCGTTAAAGGGTGCTGTAACCCCCAAAGTACACTCCAGTCCAAACCAAAAAAAAAATTATTTTCTGTGTTTGTGAATTGTGTGCGTTGTAGCTGCACGTGCATCAACAAAGTAGTGCCAAGCGTGCGCCTGTGTCATAAGTAAAGGGCCGGCTGGCTTGAAAGTTAAAGGGTGCTGTAACCCCCAATGTACACTCCAAACCAAATAACAAAATATTTTTTCTGTGTTTGTGAATTGTGTGCGCAGTAGCCGCACGTGCATCAACAAAGTAGTGCCAAGCGTGCGCCTGTGTCATAAGTAAAGGGCCGGCTGGCTTGACCGTTAAAGGGTGCTGTAACCCCCAAAGTACACTCCAGTCCAAACCAAAAAAAAAATTATTTTCTGTGTTTGTGAATTGTGTGTGCAGTAGCCGCACGTGCATCAACAAAGTAGTGCCAAGCGTGCGCCTGTGTCATAAGTAAAGGGCCGGCTGGCTTGACCGTTAAAGGGTGCTGTTACCCGCAAAGTACACTCCAAACAAAATAACAAAATATTTTTTCTGTGTTTGTGAATTGTGTGCGCAGTAGCCGCACGTGCATCAACAAAGTAGTGCCAAGCGTGCGCCTGTGTCATAAGTAAAGGGCCGGCTGGCTTGAAAGTTAAAGGGTGCTGTAACCCCCAAAGTACACTCCAAACCAAAAAAATATATATTTTCTGTGTTTGTGAATTGTGTGCGCAGTAGCCGCACGTGCAACAACAAAGTAGTGCCAAGCGTGTCCCTGTGTCATAAGTAAAGGGCCGGCTGGCTTGATCATTAAAGGGTGCTGTAACCGCCAAAGTACACTCCAGTCCAAACCCCCCAAAAAAATATTTTCTGTGTTTGTGAATTGTGTGCGCAGTAGCCGCACGTGCATCAACAAAGTAGTGCCAAACGTGTGCCTGTGTCATAAGTAAAGGCCCGGCTGGCTTGACCGTTAAAGGGTGCTGTAACCCCCAAAGTACACTCCAGTCCAAACCCCCAAAAAAAATATTTTCTGTGTTTGTGAATTGTGTGCGCAGTAGCCGCACGTGCATCAACAAAGTAGTGCCAAGCGTGCGCCTGTGTCATAAGTAAAGGGCCGGCTGGCTTGACCGTTAAAGGGTGCTGTAACCCCCAAAGTACACTCCAGTCCAAACCAAAAAAAATATTATTTTCTGTGTTTGTGAATTGTGTGCGCAGTAGCCGCACGTGCATCAACAAAGTAGTGCCAAGCGTGCGCCTGTGTCATAAGTAAAGGGCCGGCTGGCTTGACCGTTAAAGGGTGCTGTTACCCCCAAAGTACACTCCAAACCAAATAACAAAATATTTTTTCTGTGTTTGTGAATTGTGTGCGCAGTAGCCCCACGTGCATCAACAAATTAGTGCCAAGCGTGCGCCTGTGTCATAAGTAAAGGGCCGGCTGGCTTGACTGTTAAAGGGTGCTGTAACCCCCAAAGTACACTCCAAAGCAAAAAAATATATATTTTCTGTGTTTGTGAATTGTGTGCGCAGTAGCCGCACGTGCATCAACAAAGTAGTGCCAAGCGTGTGCCTGTGTCATAAGTAAAGGGCCGGCTGGCTTGACCGTTAAAGGGTGCTGTAACCCCCAAAGTACACTCCAGTCCAAACCAAAAAAAAAATTATTTTCTGTGTTTGTGAATTGTGTGCGTTGTAGCCGCACGTGCATCAACAAAGTAGTGCCAAGCGTGCGCCTGTGTCATAAGTAAAGGGCCGGCTGGCTTGAAAGTTAAAGGGTGCTGTAACCCCCAATGTACACTCCAAACCAAATAACAAAATATTTTTTCTGTGTTTGTGAATTGTGTGCGCAGTAGCCGCACGTGCATCAACAAAGTAGTGCCAAGCGTGCGCCTGTGTCATAAGTAAAGGGCCGGCTGGCTTGACCGTTAAAGGGTGCTGTAACCCCCAAAGTACACTCCAGTCCAAACCAAAAAAAAAATTATTTTCTGTGTTTGTGAATTGTGTGCGCAGTAGCCGCACGTGCATCAATAAAGTAGTGCCAAGCGTGCGCCTGTGTCATAAGTAAAGGGCCGGCTGGCTTGAAAGTTAAAGGGTGCTGTAACCCCCAAAGTACACTCCAAACCAAATAACAAAATATTTTTTCTGTGTTTGTGAATTGTGTGCGCAGTAGCCGCACGTGCATCAACAAAGTAGTGCCAAGCGTGTGCCTGTGTCATAAGTAAAGGGCCGGCTGGCTTGACCGTTAAAGGGTGCTGTAACCCCCAAAGTACACTCCAGTCCAAACCAAAAAAAAAATTATTTTCTGTGTTTGTGAATTGTGTGTGCAGTAGCCGCACGTGCATCAACAAAGTAGTGCCAAGCGTGCGCCTGTGTCATAAGTAAAGGGCCGGCTGGCTTGACCGTTAAAGGGTGCTGTTACCCCCAAAGTACACTCCAAACAAAATAACAAAATATTTTTTCTGTTTGTGAATTGTGTGCGCAGTAGCCGCACGTGCATCAACAAAGTAGTGCCAAGCGTGCGCCTGTGTCATAAGTAAAGGGCCGGCTGGCTTGAAAGTTAAAGGGTGCTGTAACCCCCAAAGTACACTCCAACCAAAAAAATATATATTTTCTGTGTTTGTGAATTGTGTGCGCAGTAGCCGCACGTGCAACAACAAAGTAGTGCCAAGCGTGTGCCTGTGTCATAAGTAAAGGGCCGGCTGGCTTGACCATTAAAGGGTGCTGTAACCCCCAAAGTACACTCCAGTCCAAACCCCCAAAAAAAATATTTTCTGTGTTTGTGAATTGTGTGCGCAGTAGCCGCACGTGCATCAACAAAGTAGTGCCAAGCGTGTGCCTGTGTTATAAGTAAAGGGCCAGCTGGCTTGACCGTTAAAGGGTGCTGTAACCCCCAAAGTACACTCCAGTCCAAACCCCCAAAAAAAATATTTTCTGTGTTTGTGAATTGTGTGCGCAGTAGCCGCACGTGCATCAACAAAGTAGTGCCAAGCGTGTGCCTGTGTCATAAGTAAAGGGCCAGCTGGCTTGACCGTTAAAGGGTGCTGTATCTCCTAAAGAACACTCAAGTCCAAACCCAAAAAAAATTATTTTCTGTGTTTGTGAATTGTGTGCGCAGTAGCCGCACGTGCATCAACAAAGTAGTGCCAAGCGTGCGCCTGTGTCATAAGTAAAGGGCCGGCTGGCTTGAAAGTTAAAGGGTGCTGTAACCCCCAAAGTACACTACAAACCAAATAACAAAATATTTTTTCTGTGTTTGTGAATTGTGTGCGCAGTAGCCGCACGTGCATCAACAAAGTAGTGCCAAGCGTGCGCCTGTGTCATAAGTAAAGGGCCGGCTGGCTTGACCGTTAAAGGGTGCTGTAACCCCCAAAGTACACTCCAGTCCAAACCAAAAAAAAAATTATTTTCTGTGTTTGTGAATTGTGTGCGCAGTAGCCCCACGTGCATCAACAAAGTAGTGCCAAGCGTGCGCCTGTGTCATAAGTAAAGGGCAGGCTAGCTTGACCATTAAAGGGTGCTGTTACCCCCAAAGTACACTCCAAACCAAATAACAAAATATTTTTTCTGTGTTTGTGAATTGTGTGCGCAGTAGCCGCACGTGCATCAACAAAGTAGTGCCAAGCGTGTGCCTGTGTCATAAGTAAAGGGCCGGCTGGCTTGACCGTTAAAGGGTGCTGTAACCCCCAAAGTACACTCCAGTCCAAACCAAAAAAAAAATTATTTTCTGTGTTTGTGAATTGTGTGCGTTGTAGCCGCACGTGCATCAACAAAGTAGTGCCAAGCGTGCGCCTGTGTCATAAGTAAAGGGCCGGCTGGCTTGAAAGTTAAAGGGTGCTGTAACCCCCAATGTACACTCCAAACCAAATAACAAAATATTTTCTGTGTTTGTGAATTGTGTGCGCAGTAGCCGCACGTGCAACAACAAAGTAGTGCCAAGCGTGTGCCTGTGTCATAAGTAAAGGGCCGGCTGGCTTGATCATTAAAGGGTGCTGTAACCGCCAAAGTACACTCCAGTCCAAACCCCCAAAAAAAATATTTTCTGTGTTTGTGAATTGTGTGCGCAGTAGCCGCACGTGCATCAACAAAGTAGTGCCAAACGTGTGCCTGTGTCATAAGTAAAGGCCCGGCTGGCTTGACCGTTAAAGGGTGCTGTAACCCCCAAAGTACACTCCAGTCCAAACCCCCCAAAAAAATATTTTCTGTGTTTGTGAATTGTGTGCGCAGTAGCCGCACGTGCATCAACAAAGTAGTGCCAAGCGTGTGCCTGTGTCATAAGTAAAGGGCCAGCTGGCTTGACCGTTAAAGGGTGCTGTATCTCCTAAAGTACACTCAAGTCCAAACCCAAAAAAAATTATTTTCTGTGTTTGTGAATTGTGTGCGCAGTAGCCGCACGTGCATCAACAAAGTAGTGCCAAGCGTGCGCCTGTGTCATAAGTAAAGGGCCAGCTGGCTTGAAAGTTAAAGGGTGCTGTAACCGCCAAAGTACACTACAAACCAAATAACAAAATATTTTTTCTGTGTTTGTGAATTGTGTGCGCAGTAGCCGCACGTGCATCAACAAAGTAGTGCCAAGCGTGCGCCTGTGTCATAAGTAAAGGGCCGGCTGGCTTGACCGTTAAAGGGTGCTGTAACCCCCAAAGTACACTCCAGTCCAAACCAAAAAAAAAATTATTTTCTGTGTTTGTGAATTGTGTGCGCAGTAGCCGCACGTGCATCAACAAAGTAGTGCCAAGCGTGCGCCTGTGTCATAAGTAAAGGGCAGGCTGGCTTGACCGTTAAAGGGTGCTGTTACCCCCAAAGTACACTCCAAACCAAATAACAAAATATTTTTTCTGTGTTTGTGAATTGTGTGCGCAGTAGCCGCACGTGCATCAACAAAGTAGTGCCAAGCGTGTGCCTGTGTCATAAGTAAAGGGCCGGCTGGCTTGACCGTTAAAGGGTGCTGTAACCCCCAAAGTACACTCCAGTCCAAACCAAAAAAAAAATTATTTTCTGTGTTTGTGAATTGTGTGCGCAGTAGCCGCACGTGCATCAACAAAGTAGTGCCAAGCGTGCGCCTGTGTCATAAGTAAAGGGCCGGCTGGCTTGAAAGTTAAAGGATGCTGTAACCCCCAAAGTACACTCCAAACCAAATAACAAAATATTTTTTCTGTGTTTGTGAATTGTGTGCGCAGTAGCCGCACGTGCATCAACAAAGTAGTGCCAAGCGTGCGCCTGTGTCATAAGTAAAGGGCCGGCTGGCTTGACCGTTAAAGGGTGCTGTAACCCCCAAAGTACACTCCAGTCCACACCAAAAAAAAAATTATTTTCTGTGTTTGTGAATTGTGTGCGCAGTAGCCGCACGTGCATCAACAAAGTAGTGCCAAGCGTGCGCCTGTGTCATAAGTAAAGGGCCGGCTGGCTTGACCGTTAAAGGGTGCTGTTACCCCCAAAGTACACTCCAAACCAAAAAAATATATATTTTCTGTGTTTGTGAATTGTGTGCGCAGTAGCCGCACGTGCATCAACAAAGTAGTGCCAAGCGTGTGCCTGTGTCATAAGTAAAGGGCCGGCTGGCTTGACCGTTAAAGGGTGCTGTAACCCCCAAAGTACACTCCAGTCCAAACCTAAAAAAAAAATATTTTCTGTGTTTGTGAATTGTGTGCGCAGTAGCCGCACGTGCATCAACAAAGTAGTGCCAAGCGTGTGCCTGTGTCATAAGTAAAGGACCAGCTGGCTTGGCCGTTAAAGGGTGCTGTAACCCCCAAAGTACACTCCGGTCCAAACCAAAAAAAAAAATATTTTCTGTGTTTGTGAATTGTGTGCACTGTGGCTGCACGTGCATCAACAAAGGAGCAGCACCAAGCGTGCGCCTGTGTCCCATAAGTAAAGAGCCGGCTGGCTCATTTCTTAAAGGGTGGTGTACCCCACAAAGTGCACTACTCTCCAGCAAAAATAAAAAAATATTTTCTGTGTTTGTGTGCGCTTTTGCCGCACGTATATATCAATATAACATAAATGGAGGACCAAACTTTCTCCGATAAAAATAAAATAGGGAAAGATCAAGAACCACTTCCTCCTAGTGCTGTTGCTGCTGCTGGGAGTTGTTCATCATCCCAGAGAGGAAGTAGGAACACCACCACTTTTACTAAACAATTGACCCTCCAACAGTCCCTAGCGATGAGGATGAAGTACGACAGCAGTCATCCTGAAGCAAAACGTATAACTGAGGCCTTGACTGCTATGTTGGTGTTAGACGTGGGTCCGGTATCCGCCATTAGTGCAGTGGGATTTAGACAATTGATGGAGGTAGTGTGTCCCCGGATCCAAATCCCGTTGGGATTCCACCTGCATCCTCAAAGCAGCAGCGACAAAGTGCGCTCCACAAACAATAAAAAAATTCTTCTTTTTTTTTCTGTCTTTGTGAAATGTGTGGGCTGTAGCCGCACCTGCATCCTTAAAGCAGCAGTGACAAGCGTGCGTCTGTCTGTTAAAGGGTGGTGCAACCCTCAAAGTGCGCTCCACAAAAAATAAAAATATTCTTTTTTTTTCTGTCTTTGTGAATTGTGTGGGCTGTAGCCGCACCTGCATCCTCAAAGCAGCAGCGACAAGCGTGCGTCTGTCTATTAAAGGGTGGTGTACCCCTCAAAGTGCGCTCCACAAACAATTAAAAAATTCTTATTTTTTTTTCTGTCTTTGTGAAATGTGTGGGCTGTAGCCGCACCTGCATCCTTAAAGCAGCAGCGACAAGCGTGCGTCTGTCTGTTAAAGGGTGGTGTAACCCTCAAAGTGCATTCCACAAACAATAAAAATATTCTTTTTTTTTCTGTCTTTGTGAATTGTGTGGGCTGTAGCCGCACTTGCATCCTCAAAGCAGCAGTGACAAGCGTGCGTCTGTCTGTTAAAGGGTGGTGTAACCCTCAAAGTGTGCTCCACAAACAATAAAAATATTCTTCTTTTTTTATCTGTCTTTGTGAAATGTGTGGGCTGTAGCCGCACCTGCATCCTCAAAGCAGCAGCGACAAGCGTGCGTCTGTCTGTTAAAGGGTGGTGTAACCCTCAAAGTGCGCTCCACAAACAATAAAAATATTCTTCTTTTTTCTGTCTTTGTGAATTGTGTGGGCTGTAGCCGCACTTGCATCCTCAAAGTAGCAGCGACAAGCGTGCGTCTGTCTGTTAAAGGGTGGTGTAACCCTCAAAGTGTGCTCCACAAACAATAAAAATATTCTTCTTTTTTTTCTGTCTTTGTGAAATGTGTGGGCTGTAGCCGCACCTGCATCCTTAAAGCAGCAGCGACAAGCGTGCATCTGTCTTTTAAAGAATTACATCGGTGACAGCATCCAAGTAGGCATGTCAGACAGTCCGTACCTGTGATGGCAGGCAAAAGAAGCAATTTGGAGGTCCCTGTACAAACTGGCTCTATTTTACCAGAGTTGCCCCCCCTCCAGTGTGTACTCCGAAAGAGTGTTTAGTGCAGCCGGGAACCTTGTCAGCAAAAGGCGTAGGAGGTTGCTTTCACAAAATGTGGAGAAGATGATGTTCATAAAATGAATTATCAACTCTTCCAGGGAGACCAGCCTCCAGAACGTACAGAGGGACCTGTGGTTGTGGATTCCAGCGGGGACGAATTAATACTCTGAGGATGAGGATGTACACAACACTGCAGAGGGTGAGGAATCGGAGGATGAGGACGACATCTTGCCTCCGTAGAGCCAGTTTGTGCAGGGACAGATTAATTGCCAGCTTGTTTTGTGGGAGCCCAAACGAACCAATCATTTCAGCCACAGTCGTGTGGCAGACCTGGCGCTGAAATGATTGGTTTGTTAAAGTGTGCATGTCCTGTTTATACAACATAAGGGTGGGTGGGAGGACAATTCCATCTTGCACCTCTTTTTTTCCTTTGCATTATGTACTGTTTGGGGCCTAGTTTTTCAAACTGCCATCCTGTCTGCCACTGCAGTGTCACTCCTAGATGGGCCACGTGTTTGTGCCGCCCACTCGTGTCGCTTAGCATAGTCATCCAGCTACCTCGGTGCAACCTTTTGGACATAAAAACACTATTGTGAGGTGTGAGGTGTTCAGAATAGACTGGAAATGAGTGGAAATTAAGGTTATTGAGGTTAATAATAGCATAGGAGCAGAAAAACACACAAATTCTGTGATTTTAGCTGTTTTTATGCTTTTTTTCAAAAAAATACAGATCCAAAACACAAAACCCAGAACCCAAAACACGGAAGGGTGGTTTTGGCAAAACCAATCCAGATCCAAAACACGAAGAAAGATCCAGATCCAAAACCAAAACACAAAACACGAAAAGTGGCCGGTGCACACCTCTAATTTATTAACATTATTTTTACTAAAATAAAGTGAAAAAGGGTGTTTTCACACCCTTTTCACATTATTTTAGTTTCACCTGTAGTTATTACAGGGCAATTGGAGTAGAATTAGTCAAATTCTACTCCAACCCCCAGTATCACTTATTTTTAGTAAAGCAGATCGCATTTCCCATAATTGTAATGGGAAATGTGATCTGTGTGCAAGTTACTAAAAATAAATTGTAAAAAAATACCGGGGGAAGCCCTGTGAGAATAACGTCACCTGGAGGTGGCGTTATCCAGGGTCTCCCCCGGTTACCGGGCTCCCACTCTGCTCTAACGGGGAGAGCAGAGCCGGGAGCCGGTACCAGTAATCAGCTATGTGGTCTAAGCAGACTGCAAGCTGATTGCTGTAAATAAAAGAAAAAAAAAGAAAAATTTTTTTTTTACTTACCTGAATCCAGGGACTGGTGATCGGGCCTCCGGTGAAGGCTCCTCTCCGGTCAGCTGGTCTCCCACAGTGCACTGGGGCCCGGTCATCAGGTGATCGGGCCCCAGTGCAGTATGGGAGATCACCTGATCGGGAAGCCCGGAGAAGACCACCGGAGGCCAGGAGGATGCAGGTAAGTGTAATGAAGGGAGGGGGGGTCGCGGGGGTCCGCGATCGCGGGGGGCGGGGCTTAGCGTCGGTGGGGGGGTAGTAGCGGTGGTCGGTCGGCGCATGCGCGGGCTCTTTTTTACGAAAATACCGCAACTAGAGTGCGGATGGGATCCGCAGGGACAGAGCTTTATCGCAAGCTCTGTCCCTGCAAGGGATTTATAGTAAATCCCTGTGAAATTGCCTGAATTCGCAATGCAAATTCACTCGGTAATATCACACTACAATCCGCATTCAATATGCGGATTGTAGTAAATAGAGCCCCAAATCACTAAACTTTCCCCAGAGTCTGAGGTCAAAAGGGCTAAATTTGAGAGGATTGACTGGAACAGAAAAAGGTTTATATGTGGTGTACACATTATCTGTCTCACTGCAAGTTCTCTTTGCAGGGGCAAACGCAGGATTTTTAGGGGGGTTTCCATATATATCTTCTATGTTGTCTTGAGAAAGAGGATACGGTCCCCGAAATGTTGACCTGTATGTCACATTAAAGTTACCCCGGAGAGGGTCTTTTTTCACCACATTCCTAAGTCTCTGAGTACCGCCTCTTTTGACTGTAGACTATCTGTGAGGGAGCAATACTCTCCAGGAGGGCACTGGAGCCCGTTTAACGCTTTGGACTGGTGAGTGCCGGGTTTTTCTGGATATATATATATCATACATGCCTACCCTCCCGCATCTTGCGGGATACTCCTGGATCACTGTGGAGTCTCCTGCTACCCCGCATTGTAAATAGAAAGTCCCAGATTCCCGTCAAGTCCAAATTTGACGGGGCGGGGCCTGAATGAGAGGACGAGTCAGCCCCAACCCTGGGCCTGCTGCTCCCTCCACCCACCCCTGTCGCGCACCACCTGACCAGGAAGCAGCTAAGACAGGAGCCAGCAAGGAGGACCCCCCCATTCTCGATCAGAGCTGCAACAATGATTGCTGCTAATCACATGTAGCTCGAGGCACTGCACTCCTGGTAGCCTTGCTGGGTGCCCCAGATGGTGCCTTCCCCCTGCTGTATGCACACGGACTTCTCCCACCCCCAGACTGTTCTCCTGGGCTGCTTCAGCCTTGTCACATGACCGGGTCCTGGCTGCGGAGCTCTGCGCTGCTGATGTCTGCTGCTGAGTGATCCTGTGTAATGCTCTGCTGACCACTGCCAAGGCGACTAGAGTCACACTCAGGTCAGTATGCAGAGCCTCTGCAATCTGCATGTGTCTTCAATATGGTAAGCTAAACCAAGGGTGAGGGGGCTGGGGGGTTCTGATTGCAAATTAAGGAGGGGGTTGTACCTAAGTAGTCTCTTATTTAATAGACAAACACAGTTCACAACATCCGGATCCTACAGCTTACCAGTAGTTTTATTGCACTGCATACTCAGGAGCCATTCCACTGAATACAATCTGATCTGCTGATTTTCCAATATCAAATAACGGGAATTTGTGGTTTTTATGGGTCCATTTGTATAATTCTATATTTATTGTATGAAAAATTAAACAATTTGAGACACATGCCCTTTAATTCTTAGCAATTTAATAATTTGTGTGTGTATATATTTTATATATGTCTGTCTGGGAATCTGAAAATAAAAGGGTGGTAACCCTAACCATGATCCATAATTGGTAAATCAGCTGGATGATGTCATGGAGGTGACGCAGCTGCACAGTGCACACTGAGCAGTGTTCCAAGGCTGAGGGCGAAGGAGGGGACTCAGAGGAGGTACATTCAGTACAGGTAGAGTGTAGCCAGTACTATACTTTAGTTTTCACTGGACACAGGATACACCCCTGAGCGGCAATAGATACTCCCATAACTGGAGATAGACACACCCTTTGGGTGGAGCATGACACGCTCACGCTGGCGCATTCTCCTACAAGCTATAATCTCCCTGAAATTACTTTTCAAAAGTAGGCAAGTATGATATATATATATATGCCCCAGATGTGCCAGCCCCAAACAGCCAGTCCCAGCCAGCCCCTGCACCACTCAGCCTCTGTTCCAAACAGATAGCCACCCCACACAGCCAGTCTCTGTTCCAGACAGTGAGCCTGCCAGCCCCTGCCCCAGACAGACAGCCCTAACCCCACACTTACCTGGTGCTTGTAGCTCCTCAGCTCAGTCAAAATCTGTGGTCCTGAATCCTCCTCTGCTCTCAGTGGGGCTGCGTGGCATCATACACGCCAGCCGGGTCTCACTCTCTCTCCACTGCAGCATAGCGGGTGCAGGGGTCCATGGCAGCAGTGCTGGGCGAGCGGGCCCCCCTCTCTGTCCGGGCCTCCAGTCCAGTCCCTGATGGCGGCCCTAGTGATCGCTGTGCGCTGCTCGCCCACTGTCAATTCAGCTGTCAGCGCTTCCGTGTCAGGTGGCATGAAAGTCACCTGACGCAGAAGCGCTGACAGCTGAACAGGCAGCGGCTAGGCAGTTCTGAGGGTGGCCGACTGATTGTGCAGAGATGGAGACAAAGTTGTCTCTGAATATAAAAAAAAATAGCTGGTATGGGGGGGGGGTTGGGTACTCAGAACCCCCCCTGCATGCGCTAGTGTCTTTAAATTTTATTATTTTATTGGTCGTATATAAAGCGTCACCACATTATGTAGCAGAGGGAATATTTATTTTTTCACATCAGTACCTGCCTCACTGGAGCTTACAGTCTAAGGAGTATATTAAGATAGTGAGAGTTTTTAGAAGTGGAGATGTTGCCCATAGCAACCAATCAGATTCTATTTAACATTTAACTAGCACTTTTTAGAAGATAATAGCTAGAATCTGATTGGTTGCTATGGGCAACATCTCCACTTCTAAAAACTCTCACTTTAGTAAATGTACCCCTAATTCTCTAACACACAGCTGCAACTTATTCCGCAAGGAGTCCCCGTGGACTCCGAGGAGAGTAGGTCACCCTCCCACATGCCGTTCACTTCCTTGTGAAATTGGTGGAACCCGGGGTTGCTGTGATGCAATTCTTACCATGGCCTTGCCACTTCTGCTGGAATCCCTGAGGAAGTTGGCTGACATTGGAGAGTACTGTGGATGTGGAGCTCTCTGCACTACCTCATATCCATAGGTCAGCAGAGCCTGCAGTGTCCCACAAAGCAGCAGGAGGCCTGACCTCTGACATGCCATTCCACCCAACTGTCACGCATTCAGCGGGCGAGTCCCATTTTTCTGGAACTGTACCGCTATCCCACCCGCAGGCCGTAGTGTCCCACGGTGGGGGGGAAGTTGGGGCAGCACATACCGCTGCTCTGCATGGGGGCTGCTCAGCATTTTGGAGAGTGTTGGGTGCGCCTCCATAGTGATGTAAACAGGGGAGCTATGAGGTTCTGCCCCTTTTCCCTGAAGCCCCTCCCCCTTTTTGGACGCGTGCGCCTACGGTGCGCGAAGTGTCCCTCTTCAAGGAACCTAAAAGTTGGGAGGTATGTCTACGGCGCATGCAATCCCTTTTAGAGCGTCTCCACTCCTCCGCTTTCCACAGGGGCGTATCTATAATGGGTGCAGGGTGTGCAGTGCACATGGGCCCCTGGGTCCAGGGGAGGCCACACTGCACATCCTGTACCCATATCATTTTTTACTCACCCGTCCGTAGTCACTGGCATGCTGCTTTGCAGCACCTGGGCCAGCACTGCAGACCAGCAAAAATCACTGGGAAAATGGTGGCGGCTATTTGCCCCGTGACTCTGCGTATGCGCATTACTGCTGTCCCCGGGAAAACGGTGCATGCGCCTTTTTCCCAGAGACCCACACATGAGCAGTAGATTCTGGCACTAAGCTAGAATCTACTGCTGCACCACTCATCGCGGCACAACCAGAGAGAGGGGGCCCGCATTGAGTCTGCACACAGGCCCCCTCCTCTCTTAAAATGCCCCTGGCTTTCCGTGATACTGGTCATGCCCTCTAAGACTCCTAGCCATAAGAGCCATACAGAACCCTACAGAGTACTGTAAGTACGCTATACCACAACCGCACTTACTAAGGGGCCTAACCACCGGGGCATATACCATCATGCTGCCCGATCTGATCTTAAATATAATATTATTACCTGCCTTAATAAAGCAGTGAATATAGGAGAGTTACGTGACAAATAAGCACTGACTTCTGGGCATGCCATTTAGATTGTGCCCTTTTGAGTTAATATTTTTCCCACTGGGCATTCAGAGCGTGAAAGGCCAGGCCTGAGACTGTATTCTGCTACAGACAGACTGATTCCTTCTTGCTGTTTTTTTAATGGTAGATACATTTAGTCCACATTCACATTAATCAATATATGTCTCTATTTTCAGCTTTTTTGGTTTTACAGCATTTTATAAAATTTTAAAGAGTTCAGTCGTTCTTAATTTTTGTGGAAAAAGTTCTCTAAGTGTTAACTCCACAGCCTCGACAAAAGCTCCATCTCTCTCTAATTATTATTTCATTTAGTGGCCCTGTTAACTGTTATTAAAATGTCACTCTGTGCATCTCATTAATTTATTGCTCTATTCGCAGGCTGAAAAACCGACAGAGCGCTGTGAGAGGAGGTGACTTTTTAAGTTGAGGTGACAGATAAACACCCTTAATCACCCTCAGTGTATAAATGCCCTGAAATGCCTTCATTAAAAGAGCTGCCAGATTTAGGGATCTGCCCTAGAACATTAACATCAGTCAGGTTCTAAATAGTGGCAAGAAACAAAAAGTAAAAAAAAGCAAATAAATTACGAGTATGATGCAATATATGAGTGTATGCCCCCACCAAATATATACATGTGTCTGCATGTACATGTGGTAGGGAACACAGGGGTCTATGTAATAAGCCTTGGAGAGAGATAAATTGGACAGAGATAAAGTACCAACCAAGCAGCTCCTAACTGTCACTTTACAGGCTGTGTTTGAAAAATTAAAGTTATGGGCTGATTGGTTGGTACTTTATCGCCGTCCACTTTATCTCTCTCCAATGCTTAGATAGATAGATAGATAGATATTTTTTCATTACCTGAGCTTCTCAAGCCATGGACAGTCAGTGTAGTCAGTATAAATAAAGTAGTAAAAATTACCAAATTTCTTGGGGCACTTTATCGGCTTAAAATTCTGGATTTTTTAAGCTTCCAAATAAGTTAAGCATACCATGGAACCAAGAAAAGGGAACCAATGATTTGTTTTCCTTTTATCCACCAACGTACTTTGGTATAATTATCTTGTGAAGACTTTCAAAGCTAGAAATCTGGATTCATGTGAATATGCAGAGCATAATTACGCGAATTACACAGTACAGAGATAAGGGAACATAATTTAAAATTGAGTTAACTATTTGCAGAATACATTCATATAATATGTTGACAGTTAACTGTGTATCTGCAGAATTACTGTATAACATGGAATGGTGCACTCCCTACTGTAAATTATATGACATTATTATTATTATATGCCTTGGATTGGTAATCGGTATGTCGGGATTCCGGCGTCGGCCTGCCGGCTGTAGGTATAATGGCTGCATCCCTTGGATTGAGTACTGGAAAAGTACAGTAGTTGCAAACAATATTTTATAGTAAACTATCTATAGTTTGTACTTATTTAATGTTTTATAATTATGGCAGGTTGTCTTAAGGGCCAGTTATAAAGTTCACAGTTATATTGGTGCCCAACACTCATGAGATTGATGTCAGCAGGGCTGTCTTAATAGCAGTGTGGGCCCTGGGCAAAGCAATGCACAAAAAAATTTAAATAGTCAATAAAATGAAACAGGAGTCTATGCGGCAGAGGCTCTGCGGCCGCGGGTCATTCATTGTCTCGTCAGATCTTTCCTGCTGCAGGAAAGATCTGTCGGTATCTTCCACGATCTGGCGGCATATGGTTCAGTGTGTATGTCTGAATTATATGTAGTTCAGATCTGCATGATGCTGCATGCACGGATCAGGGATATCTGTGTGCGCACAGACCGGTGAGATCCGTGCGGCAAGCACCTGTGATGAAAGACACAGATAAGGGACAGATTAGTGAAATCCGTCAATGCATCTGTAATCAAAGTGAAAAAACATACGGAAAAAAAAATGGCTCGCCCCCCCCTTCCCCAAAGCACAAGCAGACCCGGGCTTTTCACAGCTGGTCCTGGTTGTGTTAAATACAAAGGACAAACGACGTAGGGGTCCTCTGTATTATGCACAACCAGAACCAGGCTTTTCCAAGCCAGTCCTGGTTGTCAAAATACAGGGGACAAAAGACGTTGCGGTCCCCTGTCTTAAGCGCACCCAGCACTGGGCTCAGCTGAGCCGGTCCTGGGTTTGGAAATACAGGGGACAAAAAGCATAGGGGTCCCCTGTACTATCCATAACCAGCACCAGACCCTTTCTAGCGGGGGGAGTAATGCCACAGCCAGGGGAACCCTTTCACTGGGTCCCTCAGCCAAAGCATTACCCCTGACCGCTGGTCAGCCCAAGCTGGGAATACCTGGGGAGTTGAAGACCCCCCCAATAAAGGAGTCCCCCTCTCCAGGGCATGATGTCAGTCTTACCCAACTGATCAAGTTGGTTTGCGAGGTATCCCACATATCAATATATATGTATTGCAGTTTGAATTGATTAATCAGTGATGTTGTATATGTATGAGGAACATGTCTATCAAGTGCATACAATCTGATTGACTGAAAAAGCGCAACAGTCAACATCCCTGAGATTTGAAGGATTGAGCTTCTAAAAACAAATGGCAATAAACAATAATAGCTTGTGTCACAATGCTTTCTAAATTACTAGTTATAGGTATTAAGGTCTACCGTACTCAGCATTGTAGATGCCGCCACACACAAGAGTTAAATTCAACCTGTCTGCATTCAGCAAACAATAAAATAAAAACCTCACAAAAGCAATAACATTAAATAAAAAAAAATCTGCAGTATACCTTTATTCTCTTTCTCTCTTGCTATCTAAACTTTGATTGTGTTAACTTTGTATCAAATCTCACACAGAGAAGCCAACTACATCTGTAATTAGGAGTTTGCTTTTTAGACTATGGTTACATAATCACTTTCAATTATAATGAGAAACGTCTCGGGTCTCAGCAGTACAGAAGCGGTTGCTCGGCGCAGAGTCAGAGCCTGGGAGTTTTAAGGCATAATTTTGAAAATGTTTTGTTTACACAGTAGTACATCTACAGAACATTGGATAGGGAACAGTGCCTTCCAACTAAGTACTTTCAATTGCTCGTCAGAAACATACAGTACATCTATCGTGGGTCAAGGCCTTTCCCACTTTCACTTATTAGCTAATGTATGCCGCCTGTAACTTTTACTGTGTAAATTGCTTTAATCCGGCTCTGTTAGACAATAAGTTTGGAAGATATTTGTGTGTTTCTGTGGGTTTCCCTGAATACTCTAGTTTCCTTCCACAGTCATAATTCATTATATATTCTTTGTGCGGTGCTGCATAATAGGATTGACGCTATTTAAAGAAAGAAAAAACATCAATAAGGATGCAATGCATCAGTAGCCAACATTTTTGCATTTTACAGGAACGGATGACGGCCCTTATGTAATTGCTGGTTAGTTGCAGGAACTGGCATAACACCGGCAATTTAGCCTATAGATTTAAAACAGCAATAATTTATATTGCAAAACCAACCTGGCTCAACAGTTTGTTTCTGTAGAACTATCGGACCTAATATGATCAATGATGCATAAACATATCTTCAATATTGCATAAATGTTTTGTATAATGTTTCCTGTTTCAACCCACTATCTTCACTGCTTCATCAGAAGGAACAAATCACTATTCCTTGTTCAGGTGTTTATTAGTCTTATATCAATGAGGCCTCATCAGCATTCCTGCATCAGTGGGTCATATCCTATGGTACTTTAATTGAGTTTATCTTTGCTAAGTATTATGGGAACAATGGCTACAATTCTTCTTCGACATGTTGATTAATTTCTTCAACTCCATGTCAATTTGTCACATCGTCACTCATATAATCATATCTTGACCCCTGAATTAAAAGATTATACCATCCATCCATCAACATCAAGTTGATGGTAATATATGTTGGAGAGTAGCCTCGCACTGGCTAAAATGATACCTCCAGATCTTACACTGAGCAAGAAGAATCACTCATCTATGGTTACTATGGCAGTTACTCTAGTTTCCTTCTGCCCATCTGGCAACTGGCCATATCTCTTCAGTGCTTAGTTCATGTAGCTGGATCACTGACACCTTAAGTAATAAAGACAGAGGGCCTGATTTAGACCCGCTCGCGAGCGCTGAGCGCTCGCAAGGGGGTCGATGTTGGGCCAGTGCCCATGCGCATGACGGACCCGGGTCCGTCGTGCGCATGCGCGAGACCCGGATAGCGACGGGCAAGCCGTCGCTATGGGTCTCGCTACAAAGGGGACGTGCTGTCGATGGTGAGTGACAGCACGCCCCCTTTGGTGGGCGTGCCGCGGTCATGGCTGGCCAGACGGAGGCGTTCCCATGAGAACGCCTACCGTCTGGGGCCGGCTCCACTGACATCACAAGTGATGTCACCCATTTGGCTCTGATAGAGCCAAAAGCACTCCAGGGCTTGCAGCAGATGAGATCCTACCAAAAGGGTCTCGCCGCAAGCCCGATGGTCGCGATGGTCTTGACCATCGTGACCATGTTTTTGGCCGCTCGCTATAGCTGTGGGTGGTCACCCACAGCTATGCGAGCGACCAGGAGGCCGCTCTAAAATCAGGAAGGACGGCCCTGATTCAGAGCGAGCACTCTGTCAGAGCATCCGGCTCTGAATCAGGGCCAGAGCTGCTTAACCCAGTATAATTATCAAGTTAAGATATGAATTAATAAAGCCATTAATACATGAACTTTATGATTATTTTCCGATAAGCAGCGCTGTCTTTTTTCAATGAGTTATTTATAAAATAATGTTCTGCAAATGATGGCAGCAGCAGACTGATAGTGATTTCAATGCCAGAGCTGTTGCTTTTCTTTTCCACTACAACTGGGACCTGTTATGAGGGCCAGCACTTTCATTAGGTAGATTTAAGAAGCGACATAGAACACCGGGATCTGGGGGGACGCCCCGCTGAGACTGCCTGGGACAAAATGCAGGACATCCTTCTAATTTTTTCTACTGGTGACGGCCATGGATCTTATAAGCCATGGCCACCACTGCCCTATTCTTTATTTATACCTGCACTGCAGCAGCCTGTTCCTCTGGCCATCAATATAATCAGCCTGGTACATCACGCAGGCAGAAAAGTAGAAACTTACCCTCCTCCCCTTCACTCTCATACAACCAATTATGCAAGCTCTGCCTCCCAGACTATAGAAGAAGAATAATGAGGAGTTGAAAATCAGACAGTCAAGTGAATTTTTTAAAGACTTCTTGGTGTTTGATTGGGTTAATGGGTGCTCATGGGAGGGATGAATTGTGTAATGGATACTGAGGAGGAATTAATTAATTGGTGCTGGGTACAAGGGTTAATGGATGCATGTATTAATAGGTGCAGAGGGGCGTTAATGGGTGCTGGGAATTAATGTATTAATAGGTACTAGGTGGCGGGAGTGTTAATGGCAGCTGAAAAATAATGATTAATAGGTTCTAGATGAAGGAGGATAATGGGTGCTGAGAGTGAATGGATTAATAGGTGCTGGGTGTGTGTGTGTGGGGGGGGTTAGTGGGTGCTGTGAGGCAGGTTAGTGGGTGCTGAGAGTGAATGGATTAATAGGTGTTGGGTGGGAGGAGGCTAATGGGTGCTGAGAGGGTGAATGGAGGCTAATGAGTGCAGGGGTGAATGGATTAATGGGTAATGGGGGGATTGGGTGCTGACAGGGTGGACAAATTTGTTAATGGGTGCTGTGAGTGTGAATTGATAATTGGATTCTTAGGGGGCAATTCAATTAGCCGTGGGACTTTCCACAGGGTTTTAGGTCCTTGGTTAAGTGCCCAGAGTTATTTGATTACTGCCCATAGTATGGCTGCGAAGGGTGCACTTAACACAGATTTCTGTTCACACCCTCCTGAGAAATCTGTGTCGACTAGTGTCTACGGGACTAGTCGTGATGTTACCACGGGTGGAAATTGTATATCTCCTGGCACTTAAATCGGGAACTATGGCTTACCGTGCCTTTATTTTGAAGATAGAATTGAATACAGCACAGCACACTTTCAATAAGTGAAGGGAAGAGTCAGATAAAACAGCAGAGCTAGGCACGGACTGCGGACACATCCCCAAGATGTCCGCAGATTGATGTACAAGTCCTCAAACAATACAGGGTCCTAGACGAATAACCTGGCTCAATGAACCCAATTAATCAAATACAATGGGTTCCATAGCAAACCCCTGGAAGAGCATCCCCTCTTAAGATGGGTACACACTTGTCCAATCCTCAGGAGACCAGACTCCAGATCAGACTTTTTATACAATCCTTCAGCTGCTCGCAGATTCTCCATCCAATCCATGTGCCCAATTTTTCAGCAGACCTCCAATCTGCATCTGCTGAAAGGATATATTTGGGTTATGGGGAAGGGGGGTTTATTAATGATAATGTAGAGGGGGAGGAGGAGAAATATATTAATGACAATGTTGAGAGTGGGAGAGGATTTTTGAATAATGGTGCTTCATTAAAAACACAATAAAAAAAATATATGGGGTGCCCCCCAATCAATAACCAGCCCTGGAACTCTGTCTGGTATAGGAAAATAGGGGGAAAAAATGGCGTGGGGTTCCCACTGTTTTCATTTAACCAGCACCGGGATGAACCCACTGGGGGGATAATTCCACAGCAGGGGAACACACAGTAGCAATGCCTGCCAACATGAGGACAGGAGAGATGGGGTCGCATGTGTGATAGACAAGAAGGTGCAAGGGCACATGGGGAAAGATAAAAATAAGGTTAAAGAGAGCTATTAAAGTCAGTTGCGAGAGTAGTGGAAAAAATAGCGCTGCTTCACTTGCAGGCTGGGGAATAAAGCCGCGCCTGTGAAATTGGATGGAGCAGGACTGGACATGGCTTTTCAGGGATGACAGTGTCCTCCTGTGTGTTACTGCCACCCCCCGCCCCCCTACCAGTGAACTCTTCCTTCAAAGCCACCCCCTTCGGTGTTCCTCTGCCGAGCTGTACTTACTGCTGGTCCTCCTCCAGAACTTCTCCCTTCCAGTAAACTTCTTCTCTCTGATCTGTCCTGCAGTGTCCTCCTTATTCACCGCCCCTTCAGTGTGCTGCCCTGGATCTGGCCATATGACTTGACTGTAGCCACTGCTGCAGAACTGGGTGGTTCAGGGCTAGGCTTCTATAGTGAGGCAGTGACTTCCTCTGGAGCAGCAACTTGGATGCCACCTTTGGATGAGCCCATCTGCAATGACCGGAGGGGAACTAAAAATAGAGAGAGAGGAGAAACCATGGTGAGAAGCTGTCTCAGTTGCAGGTGGTGCTGACAGCTTCTTCTAGCTGGCGATGATAAGGTGGGTCCAGTGGTGTAACTAGGGGGGGTCGAGCAGGGCACGTGCCCAGGGCATCATAGCAGGCCCGGCAGAGAGGCGCACCATGGCCAGTGCAGCATATCCTGAAGTTGCCATTATACAAGAAATGTTCCTCGGCAATGTAGCTTCCTGCTTTGTGAATCAGTCATATTCACATTTTAAAATGCAGTCATTCTGCTTTGCAGCCACAGCTATTGCAGTCAGAGCTATCTGCTATTACAAGGGAAGCCTGTGAATTCTAATTATATCAAGCTACTTTACATTCTCCTTAATCTAAAAAACAGTCATAGTTGGGAATAAAACTTAGCACCTTCATGCTTTGCGCCAGTCACCTTACCAATGATGCCACCTGCTAGTACAGTGAACAGTGAAAGGCTATGAGTTATAACTATATCAAGCTACTGCACATTCTTATTAATCTAAAATACAGTCAGGTAGTAGGTGGCAATGCCCATTTTTGAAGCGCATGCCTAACCGGGTGTGCAATTTTTCATCTTGCCCTGGGTGTTAAATACCCTAGTTATGCCTCTGGGTGGGTCAAAACACATACCACCTGAGCCCCTCTAAATTAACATATTTCAGCACTCTCAGCTTCATTAGATTCCCTCTCTCTGTTTCAACAACTACCTGTGTAGTTTTTAAAGGAGGCACTCAGACTCTCGCCTCCACTGCAGGGTACTCCATATCTTCAGTAACTTATAAAGACTGAATGTATAACCCATTAGAAGTGTGCAGGTACTAACTAATAACTCATATTGGTGAAAGATTAATGACCAATTTTACTAAATTCAATCCCTAATAGTTACACATTTAATGCTGCAAGCCAGCAGGAGTTTGGAAGTAACATCTACCCCATTGGTACTAGCTGCATAATGCCTGTTTCTCCACAGCTTGACTATTGAGCAAAGTTGACAGCGGTGGGAAGTACACTAAAGCCGCATACACATAGGACGATGTGCTGTATGAACGATGGTGAAAGATTTCCCTTGAACTTTCTGTACTGCAGGACAAACGATATTGGGTGTACACACATAGAAACATAGAATTTGACGGCAGATCTAGTCTGCCCCATTTTTAAACATATTGTTACCTCAACCCTTATTGATCCTTACTATTTCTGAAGGATATCCTTATTTCTATAACATGCATGTTTAAACTGCTCTACTGTCTTAACCTCTACCCCCTCTGATGGGAGGCTATTCCGCTTATCCACTACCCTTTCTGCAAAGTACTACCCTTTCTTTGAAAGATATCTTTCAGTGAAGTCATCCTGCCACATCTCTGAACAGGCAATTCTTGATGATATCGTCCAAATTGGCCTGAATGTTCGTACGACCAAAGATATTGTTATCATCCAGCGGGAGCGCGCATTGTTGGTCGTTCATTGCATACACACGGAACGATATGAATTATATATCATTGAATGATATCGTTATTGTTCATATAGTTCAAAGATATCATCTCGAGATTTCATCTCGTGTGTTCATGATATCGTTATTGTTCATATAGTTCAAAGATATTAATATCAATAACTATGCCTTAAGTGGCATTTTATTAACTTTTAACAAATTACAAGGCCCAGCAAAGCCCAGCTAGGAGATACTGGATTGAAAGTTTCTATGGAACCAGGGACTTTTCAGAGTCTTAACACAATCAAACACGGGTTTGTTTCTCTGCAAATAAGTGCACCAACAATGGCCTTGTCTTTAAAGCTCTGGAGGTTCGGCCAATATATACTAGTCCACAGCTGCATTCAATCAAATAAATAATGTTGGTTGTGTGGCAAGTGATGAAGTAAATGATGGGGTGATCCTTTCCTTTGATCGTGAATTTCGTGAATTTTGTTTCTTTTTGTTTAACTATTTTGCACATACCACATGTTCCGCATCGATGGAAACCTTTAGTTCATATTGGATTACTAATTTTTTGTTTTAAGGAACTTTTAACCAACTTATTCTTCAAATTGTCCGCTTTGTTATAAATAAAAACTGGTTTCTGAGGTAGAATAGAAGATAAAATTAAATCCTTCTTTAAAACATGCCAGTGCTTTCTAAAAATGTTTTCTAATAATTTGTGGTGGGATCCAAATTGTGTAATAAAAGCTAAATTCTTCCCATCTTCTTTTTCATTGTTGTTGTTAGATATAAGTAGGGTATCTCAATCTAGATTCAGGATTTCCTCTTTAGTCTTATGAATTTTGTCTTTATTGTAGCCTCTGGACAGGAAATTATCTTCCATTTCAATCATTTGTTGTTTACATATTTCATTGTCCGTGCAATTTCTTCTCACCCTAAGAAATTGGCTTTTTGATACCCCCTCTAGCCAACGGTCCAGATGTTTGTTGTTTCGATGTATGTAGCTATTGCTGTCAGTGGGTTTCTGATAACATTTGGTCTTTAGTACATTATTCTCGGGATATATAGTCAGATCTAAAAAGTTAATGGATTCCTTACTGATGTTATAAGTGAGTTTTATATTGAGAGTATTCTTATTAAGATGGTTATAAAATAATTTCAAATCATCCATAGATACTAAAAGAAAAGTATATCATCAATATATCTGTGCCAGAATACCAGGTTCGACACCCAGGATGGATGATGCCAAATTACATCCTCTTCCCACTTGGCAAGGAAGAGGTTGGCATAACTGGGTGCGAACCTGGTGCCCATGGCTGTTCCCACCTGTTGGATAAAACAGTCCCCATTAAAATAAGTATTAAAAAGGATGAATTTTATACTTTCTATGATTAATTATTTTTTCTCCATATTTATGTTCTCCGAGTACCAATTAACTGCTTCAACACCTTTAGTATGGTCAATGGTGGTGTATAAAGAAGTAATGTCTGCCGACACCATGATTATCTCTTTGTCCCATGTAATCTTTTTAATTTTTTGTATGGTATCTGTGGTATCTTTGATTGCAGGTGATGGTCTACATATGCCGATAAGTTGTTTGTTAAACTGTTTGTTCCTGTTATTATGGGTCATCACAGTGGATTAGTTTCACTTTTGTGTATCTTTGGCAAAATGTAAATCATGGGAGTCACAGGGTTGGGGATTTCTAAAAATTCCTTTTTCTCTTTGGTAATGGATTGTTTTGTTGCATGGTCCTCCAAAAGTTTGGTGAAGCTTTTTCTGATTCTTATGGTGGGATCATTCTTTAGTTACGGTAGGATTCACTTTCCAGTTGACGCATAATTTCTTTTTCATACCATGTTCGATTCATCATCATTATGCCACCTCCTTTGTCTGAAGGTTTAATAATGGTATTTTATCATCCCAGAGGTTTTTTATTGCCATCCTTTCTTTGTGGGTCATATTCCATCACTTTATGTATTTCTTCTCCACCAGGTTTTCTATGTCGTCTAGGATCAATCTAGTAAAGCTTTTGATGAAGTGTCCTTTAATGTGAGTGGGGTAAAAGGTGAATCTTTTTTCTGAATGGTGGTATATCTGTTGTTGGTTGATTGTCTTGGATTTTGAAAAATTTCTTTAAAGTAATTTTCCGCATAAATTTTTGAGCATCTACGAAAGCTAGAAATTAGTTAATCCCTCTCATTGGGGCAAATTTTAAGTCTCTTTGAAGGGCTTTTTCTTCTTCCTTGTTAAGTACTCTGTCACTTAAGTTAAAGATTCTGGGTGGGATGTACTAACCTTGCAAAAAGCTGGCATTACCCTCCACATCAGAGACCCGGCAGCCAGCTGATGATACATGCAGTAAAACCCAAGAAAAGGGGTTTTTACCACATTTTCCATTTAGTATATCCCGCCCTCTATATGGTTGCTCTTCAACTGCCTTGTCTTTGGTTGTGACCTTTTTAGTCTTTTTCTTATTCTTACATCCTTTAGCCCCCCTCTTTTCCCTCTTTTTCTTTTATCTTACATTCTCCAACTTGTCTTCTGTCTTCCTTTTCATAAAAAATATCTAGATGTCGGTGCTTCCTCCTCTAATGGTGTGAATCTATTTCTGGTGTGATTGACTTGTTCATTTCTTTGCACATATGGTTTTCTGAATGACCTCTTTGGTGTAAGCCATTCAGTCCGGTTGGGTCTTCTATTGCTTTCAAATCTTCTTTGGTGCATGGGGGAATGCCAATTTTGTTGTTGATTATCCTGTAATTTGCTTCTGAATGGATATTCTTTGTGATAGTATTGTCTTTTTCTTGGTTAAGCAAAAGTTTGTATTTCTCTTCTTCTTTCTTCTTGTTTCTCTTGTTTTTTTAAAAAAAATCAAAGTCCCTCTGGAATTTCTTCCACTTCTTCTTTATCAATTTTTTTGTATTTCTTTCTATTTTATCTTCTATTTTTTTCCCTAATTCTATACATTCTTTGAGATCTTCAAAAGGCCTAATGAGTCCTTGTAGGATTTCTATACTTTCCTGGAGGGTTTTTAAAGCTTGTCTCCTTTCTTTTAAGATTAAATCAATAAGTTGAAAGGAGCACGTGTTAAGAATGTTTGTCCACTCCTTTATGAATTCATCCTCTGAGTTTCCAAATGTAGGTAGCTTTTTATTTTGTAGGTCTTTAGGGATTATTTTTTTTGGCTTTATATATTTTTCAAGTGCCACAATCTCCCACCAGAGTTGGTTCTCCCTTATTAAACTCTTGCTTAAAGCTGCCATAGCGGTTTCGATATTACCATCAGTAACGTCTTGGTCATTAAAAAATTATGAAAATCCAAATAAAATGCTGTTTTGACAGTATTTTCACGTTCAGAAAGATGTGGAAACATAGTGCTGCTGGGGATTTACTGCTGGGATAAAATGCTGAATGAAGAGTCAGGATAGTAAGTCCCTTAGCGCACTTCACCTACTGAAGCAGCTGATGGTCACTATCTTGGGTATCCCTTTACCCAAACAGTAATAAAATAATAAAAAGTAATGTAGTGCTATCAGCGCTGGTGGTGTGGTAATGGAAAACATATATGAAAGATTAAAAATCAAATTTAATATCTCATCAATCACATATACAGTGCAAAAAAGGCATAAAATTCTTACACATGGTATGTGTAAAACAGGTAACTACAATTAGCTCCACATGGAAGCAATAAAAACATATGGAGGCAATGAAAACAAACACAAGTGTACAGAAAAGTTACTGCAAATAATTCCTACCATCAGGTAGTGGTGAGTGTTACTTCAGGTTTTTGGTAAACAGGGGTTCTGGATTCACCCTGTTTTGGACACTCACGTGCAAGTTCCTTTGAAGTCCTAGATAAGATATGGTACTGCACATCCAGACTTCCGACACGTTTCAAGCTTTAGCTGCTCTTTATCAAGGTTGTAGTGCAGAAGATCCTCTTGATGCTCCTTTTATCTGTGCTGCTGATCGAGTCACCGAATATAAGGTAAGTTTGTTATTCACCATTCTTCTTATGTCTTCCTGATCATGGGTCGTGCAAGCCCTGAAACGTTGAAGTAGACTCATTTGAACTTACAAAACCCTGCAGTGCCATGTTCTCTAAACATTTTAGCATGTTGTGGACTAATTCATGATAGTTGTCTGCCATGTGATTGCCTAAAAAATTTTGAATGTCAGACACATAACTCAGCCATGCTTCAGATTCGGTTTCAGTCATATATGTGGTAACATTTGGATTCTTCACCAGTTTCCATATCTGTAGGCCATCAAAAATTCCTGCCTTTAATTTTTCAATAATAATAGATGGATATGTTTGATAAATATACGTGAAACAATCGCCTGACTTGTCCAATGCTTTTACAAATTGTTTCATTAAACCCGGTTTGATATGGAGAGGCGGCAGTATGATTTTTTTCCTGTCAATTAAGGGCTCATGAATGATGTTGGCTTCTCCTACAGTTAGAACTTCTCTTGGAGGCCATACAGTTTGCTGCCAGTGCTTTTGGTTTTGCACGACTATCCCATATGCATATGTGACAAGAATACTTAGTATACCCACTTTGCTGCCCAAAAAGAAAGTTTATCATTTTTAAATCGACACAAACAGACCACTGATGTGGAGAAGTAGTAATGGTTTCTAAAACTAACTTGATATTTTAATACTGTTCTTTAAGTTTTGTTGAATGACGATAGGATTCGACACAAATGTATTCCCATTGTGCAGTGATACGCATTTTAAGCTCCTTTTAGAACTATGCAAAAAGAGCCGCCAGTCTTCTGCTCGATATTCTGGTAAGTCCATCATCTGGAGAAGTTCCAGAATATTGTTGCAATACACAAGATTGTTATCTTGGCTAAAGAACGGCAGTATGGCTTTCTCTCTATTTCGATGTGACGTTATAGTAACATCCGGCTCAATACAGTGCTTTTCTTGAAGTCTGGATGCTAAAAGCTCAGCTCCTTTTCTCGATAAATTCAAGTCACAAATTAAATCGTTTAGTTCCTTTTGAGAAAATTTGTTTGGAGTAGAGGAACTTTCTTCAAACTCACTTTCATCTGTGTTGTCACTTGCATTGGATGAAATGCACATTTCCACATCATCACATTCAACTTTGCACAAAGAACTGAATGATGGTACAGGTTGAGTCTCCCATATCCAAAATGCTTGGGACCAGGGGTATTTTGGATAACGGAATATTCCGTATTTTGGAATATTTGCATACCATAATGAAATGGGAATGGGATTCAAATCTAAACACAGAATGCATTTATGTTTTGTATACACCTTATACACACAGCCTGCAGGTCATTTTATACAATATTTTCAATAATTTTATTGCTCAAACAAAGTTTGTGTACATATATGAAATTAATTTATGTTTCATATAACACCTTATACACAGACCCTGAAGATAATTTTATACAATATTTTTAATAATTCTGCTCCTTAAACAAAGTTTGTGTACATTGAACCATCAAAAAGCAAACATTTCACTATCTCAGTCATGCTAAAAATACACTGTAGTTCGGAATATTCCGTATTTTGGAATATTTGGATATGGGAGACTCAATCTGTACAGGTAAATCTTGTCTAAGTGGTATCGGTTGTTTTGAAGCATTCATACTTGGTCATTCCCATTTGTGTTTCTTAAATCGATTCATAACCTTCACATTTACAGCACAAAAATAGCAGTCACTCAAGTGATGTTTTGGCTCACACTACATCATAGACAGGGCGGTAACTAGGGTAGTGCGACCTGTGCCACCGCACAGGGCACCACAGGGCAGGGGACGCTGTTCAAGCCTTTCAATTTTCTGTTTATAATCATTCTCACTTATAGCTTCCTCTTATTTTATCCCCAGCATCTCCTGGCCTCCCCTATTTCTTCCCATGCCCTTCCCCATGAGGCCATGCCCCTTTTTCAGGTGTGATTTGTCCCCATTTGAAAAATAGGGGGGCGCCAATGCTCTTACTGGCACAGGGCACCAAAAACTCTAGTAACGGCTCTGATCATATGGTATGCCGATATTAAGTTCTTTTCGATCACCTTTAGTCCAATTGCAGAGTGATTCCACGCAGGTTTTACAAACTTTGTGAGGCACCCAAATGACGTCCAAAATAAGCGTGATATGCTTGTTTTATGAATACAGTTATATTTTTTCTTTCTTTTGCTGCACCATTTTTGCCACAAATATAACAAAAAACATCAGGGTTGTTAACACCGTCTCCGAGAAGAACTAATTTTTACGGCGAAAACATTTTGTTTCACACATTCAGTGCTAACTCCCAACAAAAGCCGAGGACGTACTGAACAAAACAAGCCCAAACGGTGGGAAATTGGTTGTGGAGGGACAGAGAGAGGGCCGAACAAAGGCACAGGAGGTGTGCTAACTGCGTCACTCGGTCCTCTCCGTTGCTCTTCTCTGTATGCTGGGAGGAGGCGTGGCTGTGGTCTGAGGATGTCCCAGCAGTGCACTGCCACGCCTCCTCCCAGCGTTAGTGAGGAGATTTGAATGTGTTATGCAGTGGTGTAAATTCATCCCAGACGCCCGGAGGCAAGTTATAATTTGGTGCCCCCACTAAAAACTGGGAAAATAAATATGATGCATATCTATCTATTTATCTAATCTATCTATCTATCTATACATACACACAAAAACACTAATATAGAATATGTGAATTTGTTTCTATTAGGCCTATTTACAAAAGTAAATTTGCAGAACACCCACCCTTTTTTCGGGTATATACAGCTATGCGTTAGTCACAGATAAGATAGTGACCTTTATAGTGCAATTAGCATGAGTCTCAGAGTCCTCCTGATTGCCGACTACTTCACATTCCGGGAAGTTACTCCACCAAAGATCTGCCCCAAGACTCAGTTGCTGGTGCCCCAGGTCCTTGCCTCCCATGCCCTTTTACCCGCAGCTCCATCTTAGTTGACATCTAGCTCCTGGAAGATCTGCAGCTGCATTTATGCTCGGGCCTGCCACACAGGTCCACGGCTAGAGCTGCCACCAGGGAGCAGTGGGATGGGGAGTTTGTGGGTGAGGGAGGCACCTGAGTCATACTGGCGGGAACAGGCTATAGATAGACAGAAGCGGCATCTGATGGTCTGACACGATGTCCTCCACTAGTATATGGTTATGGTAGCTTCTCAGGTGCCGGGAAGAGGTGCCATGTATTGGGCGGCTGTGACGGTACACTCCGGGCACATATTTAATGCCCTAAGTGGGGTGAATATATTGTGGGCAATGGAGGAGGTGCCCCTTCAGTGCTGGTGCCCAGCGGCAGGTGCCTCCATTGTCTCCCATAGTTCTGCCCCTAGTGTTATGTGTCTCAAACGCGACTACCAGCTACGTTATCACAAATAAAAAAAATTCTTGTTATTGTTGAAAGAGGGTAGTTGTTAAAAAAGCAAAACTAGTCGATTCTGTTAAGTAAAGCAGGCCTAGACTGGTAAGGTACTTCAAATTGAGAAAGTAATAGAATTTTATAAATTTTCATTAATTTGAAAACTGAAGCCAATTCAGCTATAGCGAAGATGTAATGCGAAAATAGGACCTGAGAGTACACTCAAACCGATCTTAAATCCTTGGTAAGAAAAAAAAGATTTTTTTTGTTCCCCAGTGTAATAGGGATGCCTAACCAACCTTTACATATAATATATATATATATATATATATATATATATATATATTCCGTAATGTTGATTTATTATGAAAGAGAATTAGTGTAGAAGTTCTACTTGTTACTTTAATTGTACTAGGAATTTAGATAAGCTAGGTGTAAAAAGAGTTCTCATATTTAAGTTAAGTTGGAGAGTCCAACCATTGAAAAGGACAATAGAAGTTGTTTTAGAATTGATGGTTCGGGTAAGCATATATGTTTGCTGTGTTACAATTGTTGTGAGGATTTAAATATGTTGCTATCTAATAAGAGACAATGGCCCTGATTCAGCAGTGAGCGCAGCAGAGATTTCACACGGAACGCAGCGGTGAAAATATGTCAGCCGACATAAAGACGCCCACTACTGCTTTTTGCATTTGTCCGATGACGCTCTTCTGCCTTAACATCAGTACCATCGACGCACATTGCGCAGGTACTGTATGCAGCATTTACACCAGATCTGACCTGCCGCAGAAACTGCAAGTCTCCTCACACGCAGTGGGCTCTCAAGCTGTGTATGCAATCGCTGTGACTAATTTATGCACACCCAAGCAACGCCGTTCAAATGGACGGACATGCCTGCATTTTTCCAACCACACCACCGTCGCCAGCCCCAACCACTGTCACTCAACCTGTGATGGATTCCTCTGTGCATACGTAATTGCAGTGTGATCGCAGTGCAGACACAGTGCGGATTATACACGTGCGCAATGACTAACAATCGCTCGATATGCATGCGTAGCTGCAGTGCGATCGCTGCTCAATCGGGCCCAATATCCAATTAAACAAAACAAATGTGCTTAAAAGAGTGTGTTAATATTATGTGAGAAAAAAAGGTATCCTTACCCCTCTGCCCATCTGCCCAGCAGAAGGATATGTAAGACTTCTAGGGATTCGTCCCAATTCTGGTTCCCATAACGGAGCCAGAACTGGATTCCTGAAAGACCTACAACACAACATACAGCTACTTCTCTAATGATACCTGTCGGGGTATTACATATTGATGACATTTATAGACCATTAATGGAGATCTGTGGTCATCTGGTGACAGCATATACTAATACCTAATAATGATCCTAGAAATTGCCATCTGAGATATTGGGCCTGATTCACTACCGTACGCAATTGCTATTACGCACGCAATTGGGCAATAGATGCGTACTGCGCATGCGTGAACCGCCCACTGCGATCAGGACTGCAGTCACAATGACTACGCAGACCAATCGCAGAGTGATTGACAGGAAGTGGCATTTGTGGGTGGTAACGGGGGGTGGTTGGCCAAACGCAGGCATGCCAGTGCGTTTCAACTAGAGATGAGTGGGTTTGGTTTCCAGAGATCCGCACCCACACGAATTTAGTAGAACCGAGTAAGATCCAAGCAGGCTCGGATGTTCCCGCCTTACTCGGGTCTCTCAAATCGAGGCAAAACCATAGAGACGAAATCTCGCGGTTTCCAAGCTTTCATCTCTATGATCAATGTAGTATATAAGGGACCACGCAACGGACGCCATTTCACTCCGGCTGTGGAGACTGAACAGGGAGGGTGGGTAGTGTAGGGCTGGGAGAGGTGCTGGTGCTGTCTGCTGTGTCCTGGACTGGTGACTGCTGAACCATTCTGGGCTGGTGCCTGTGACAACTGTCACTGTGCTGTCTGCTGTGTCCACCTGGGCTGTTGCTGATCCATCTGGGCTGTCTGTGCTGTCTGCTGTGTCCTGGGCTGGTGTTTTTCATGTCTGCTTTGTCCATCTGGGCTGGTGCAGAACTGTAGATACACATGGGCTGGTGCTGTGTCCATCTGGGCCCAAGTTCTATACTAAAAAAAATAAATAAAAAAAAACATATATAGTCCAAAAAAAAATCAAAGTGTCTTTGATATTTTTGTGTGTGTGTGTGTGTGTGTCTGTGTGCGTGTTAGGCTTAACCACAGTACCGCACAAGATCCAGCCAGCAACGCAAGTTGCAAGCTAGTGCTGCCTGACTCCAGTCGTGCTAAAAAAAAAAAAAATCAAAGTGTCTTTTATTTTTTTCTGTGTATGTGTGTGCGTGCGTGTTAGGCTTACCCGTAGTACTGCACAAGATCCAGCCAGCAACGCAAGTTGCAAGCTAGTGCTACCCGACTCCAGTCGTGCTAAAAAAAAAAAAAAAATCAAAGTGTCTTTTATATTTTTCTGTGTGTGTGTGTGCGTGCGTGTTAGGCTTAACCGCAGTACCGCACAAGATCCAGCCAGCAGTGCAAGTTGCAAGCTAGTGCTGCCCGACTCCAGTCGTGGTCAATCTGTGCTCTGGGCCCAAGTTCTGGAGCATAACATTTTTTTTTATCAAATCTCTAATAATTGTCTGTGTGTCTGTGCGTGTTAAGCTTAGCCGCACAAGATCTAGCAAGTCGGCAACGCAACCTAGTGCAGCCCGACTCCAGTCGTCATCAATCTGTGCTCTGGGCCCAAGTTCTGGACCCCAAAACCCCCCACCCCATATATCAACTAATCGTGCAGTGTGTACTTGCTGCAGAGGCCGCCGGTGACTGACATCACAACTGGACGGGCCCATGTAAATGCCCGCCCAGTTGTGATGTCAGGCACAACACAACTGGCCGACGATTGGTAAGTATGTATGCACTTACCTTTCGTCAGCTAGGATGGCATCGTCCTAGTGTGTACCCACCTTAAGACAAAGGTGATTTTCTGTTCTGAACTCTGTATGACCCCTCTTACTAATCAAGACAAAGGGTTATGCACAACCACAGATAAAATAGAGAGATGGTCAAAAATGTTGCAGACCATCAGTGATGTATTTTGAACAAAAGAAATACATTTGTAGCCTTTCTTTAGTAAATGTCTGAGTGATGCATTTGACATTACTTAGAATTGCTTTCTGTAAAACACAGGGATTAAACATTTTACATGTCTTGAAAAAAAGACATAGTACATATAAACTATAAGGTTCTTCCTCATTTCAACAGAATACATCCATTGTGGAATACGTTGTGGAAAAAATGGCTGTACACTTTTACCAATACCCACAATAACATCAAAGGTGACTTCTACTGAAATCCTGTGTTCGTTTAATATGTATCTATCTGTCACATACAAAAATACTGCTCAGCAAGCACTTGATAGTTGGGGGGGAGCAAGATGTGCATATGTTGAGTTAAATGTGCATTTTAGATAGAGGAGGAGGCACCAGCTGGGAACATTGCGTTTAATGAAGACTACAAAATGACCCTGAATCTTCATTTAAGTTATCAGCGAGGTGACAGTATCTATCGAGCATCCACACAGTGATTCTGCAGCTACCCGCTCGCTAATTTATCTGTTTTCTGACTGTCTAGACATTGTTTGGGTCAGAAAGTGCAGTCTCTTCCCTGCCGTGGGCCTGCTGTTCACTTGTATGCTGCAGAGACCCTATGTGGCGAGGAGAGTTCAGTGTATAGTAGTTTGTCTGGCCTGTCTGTGTCTTCCTATTAAGAGTCTAAATTATTCCATTTTCTCCAGACGGGAGTCACACAGAATCAGCTTGAGAGGAAAGAGAAAGGACAAAGTGGCAGCTGAGGAAAACAGGTCAAACGCTTCATTTCTCTCCATGTTCACAATGCTCAGTGGCCTGGCTGTGTACAGTAAAGGGACTGCTGGCACTGTACGTGATGAGCCCCAGACCAATAAAAGCAGCATACTAGGCTGGATAGGAATGTGATTTAGGAGCCTACAGTATATTAATATTCATTCCACCTCGGTGATAAAAAGAAATCACTTATCACCCTAATCTGTGATAGGAATACAGCTGTACAACTCTGTTTCTCTGTGTCTCCGCCGTACTGCAATGACATTGAAGGCCTAGATTTGGGTTTTCTATTCCATTTGTTGAAAAAAAATTAATTACTATTTATAAAAATAGACCCTTGACAATTACAGTTAATATACTGTATGTTCACCAGAAGTTGTTTTTAACGGTAGACTGCTGCCTCTCCTTATCACGAGTTCGAACCAGCGACGAACGCCACACAATATATAAATATGACAAGAGGGAGCACATAGTGTAATAAAGTTAAAACTAGAGATGTGCACCGGACCGTTTTTGCTGGTTTTGGTTCTAATTCATCTTCCGATTTTGGTTTTGGCAAAATGCTGTGACTGGTTTTGTTTTTTTTTCCAAAAATTTACAAAAAAAAGCTAAATTCACATAATTTGAGCCTTTTTTTTTGTTCCTAGAGTATTATTAACCTCAATAACATTCATTTCCACTCATTTAAAGTCAATTTCGACCACCTTGCAGTTCACAATATTGTTTTCATCCAGGCTACGCCAAAAGGTTGCACCGAGCTAGCTGGCTGACTAAGCTAAGCAACAGCAGTGGGTGTCACAAACATGTGGCAGTTCAAACATGGCACATTTAGGAAACAGAGTGGCACTGCAGTGGCAGACAGTATGGCAGTTGAATAACCTATACGACCCCATGGAAAGAAACCAAGAATGTTTGAAGACAGGGAAAGGAAGGAAGGATTGGTTAGTGTGTAAATTTATTTACATTTTTTGATTGTGAAGAAAATTTATGAGGGAGGATCAATGTAGGATCAAGTTCTTCAGTTCCTTTGATCTGGAGGAGGTTCGCTATTTGAGCGTGGAGAATTTGTCAGAAGATATTATGCAGTGTCTACGTCATCGCACAGAGTTACTTGGGGCATACGTATATGTGATCTGGCCCACTGAAATCCGCTTGTGTCTAATCCTATGTTAACCAACCACCTAAAACCTGATCAACTGAGTATCACCTATAGAGCACCCGTCACTAACACACAGTAAAGGCAGCCATTTTGTGACATATCCTGATTGAATATTGATTTAGCCCATGTACGCTGTAAATATATATTTTTTTATACATCTAATAGTGTGCGGTGGCCTTGCTTGTGGAGGTGCTAAATAGTACTCACTGTAAACAAATGTTTACTTTGTGCTCAGGGAGGTTGTTGGGGATAATAGGACCAAGACTTGCTATTTACATCAGAGGAAAGCAGCCTGTGGCTTTCTGGCTGAACTACAACTCCTAGGATCAGTGGCCGAGGGAGGCAGAGTATGTATGTAGTGGAAGGCAGGGAAATGAAGATTGATTCGTTGGTAAATTTAATTAAATTTATGAGGGAGGAGGGGGATCCGATGGGATCTGAGTCCTGGCTCGGGTTTTGCCGCCAGGCTAGGATTCAAAATCTAGGCAAAATGTCATCATCCTGGCGTTGGATTTCATGGGTTTTGGATTTGATATAAGTTCCTCTTGCAGTCTTTCGTGTGCCATTTCACACAGGACCACTGGAAGGAGAGCTCACACTAGGGCTGTGACGAAGGCCGCACTAATTTCAGCAGGTGAAACGCGTTGGCCACACCCCCTTCTACAATCTGGAACTGCAGTATGGACCCCAGTAACCACCATACCGGCAATGAGGTACAGTGCACACTCACCGTCGGAGCGCCGCAAGCAGCAGCCGCCACCACCCATTCCAGGCAGGGGCAGCACCATGGACAGGGTCCCGGTACACAGACTGTAGAAGGAGGCCTCCTTCACATCATGGCACACGTTTGTGCCACACCAGCAGCAAACTACCAAACGGCACTACAGGATTAGGTAGGGGGTGCATGCACCCACGTACAGACACTTGCAATACTGCACCATATGCAGCGTCTAGTAGCCACCGCTACCAACTTTAAACAACAATTATAGCACCCTATGCAGCATTGCATCAGGACTTTGCTCTACCAGACAAGACATTCCAAAATGAATTGTTACAATTGTCTCTATTTACACATGCATTGTCTGTACTAGAATCAGCTGTATCCACTATTGGTTACATTGTAGTACCATTTTAATATACTGTATTGTTTTTTCATACGCCATTTTTTATCATATTTGTAATCCAATTTTATTTGCATTTTATTTTCATACATTTATTCATGCCATTATTTGATCCATGTTTTAATTAAGAATAAATTGTCCAATTTTACATACTTATACCTTGTTGTGCTGTCAATAAGACACAACATCATATCTAATTGACTGGTCAATCGATACCTATGGAAGAAATGCCTCCAGTGCACATCCTGTGATTACATATGCACACAAGGTGCCTGTCTGCCCTCTTGGGTTCCCTCTCAAACGTATACTGCGAAATTGCCTCACTACTAGGTCAGAGATGCCCTTTTGCAAGTGATATCTCCTAAGGACCCCATTGAGAAACACAACCAGGGCATTTTTGCATTTCCTGATTATACTTATGTGATCCAAAAGTGTTGTGTGCACTTCATTCCTATAAAGTGGTATCTGGGCCCGATGAGCCTGATGGCGGGACGGTTTGCCAAGATAGAGGAGAGAGGTTGGCTGTTTAGAAATTCTACGGTATTCCACAGTTGGGTATAGGTATACAGGGTGGGGGGTTGGTTTAGTTCAGTTGTTTTTTTCTATATTGGGTTGTTTATGGTGCAGCATTTATACTGCGTGTATTAGGTTTTAGGTTGTTATATGTAGTGTACCCTGAGGTTGCATGTTTGTCTCAAATATTGTTTCCCTTCTTGGGGTGGGTTATTAGACCTTTCCCACATGTTCCCGGAGTTACTTTGGGGTATAATTTCTAGTTCTGATGTGACCCTCCTGTGTGCTACTAGTATTTTAGGATGTATCCTGGACCCAGGTTGAGTGGCGTGGGCTAGAATGGCGCCTTCGGGCCCTCGCTTTATTACTCATAATTCTCTGCTTTGTTAGTGCCATGGGTTTGCTCACTTTTTCAAATATATTTTTCTATTTTTATTTTATATCTCATATTATTGGATTCATTCCTTGTATGTTGTTATTATTTTTAGCTAGATGCATGTTGGTCTCAGTATTAGCCATGAGATCTCCCAACATTGTGTAGCATATTCTTTCAATGTATGTTGACAACATCACTGTTTATTGCTATTCTAATATTTTTATTTTTGTTTTTCTATATTATGTGATTCTATACTGTTGTAAGTGATGTGCTTTCTTATAATTTAGTATGTATGTGTTGTGTGTAAAATTAGAAAATTCAATAAATAACCCTCAATTAAAAAAATATCATGGCTGTTATAATCAAGGGAAAAAAAGCCAATCTGTTGTTACACATTGGAATGAAAGTTTAAGAAAAAAGTCAACCAGATTGGTATCTATAATTCAAGGTTGAAAAAAGCATAAGAGTATTTTGCAAGTATATCTATTTGTGATTTTAGTTTAAATAAATACAGTATGGAGCTAAAAAATTTAAAAAGTAAGCATCAGAGCAGCGGCATAAATGTACAGCAGTTTAAAAGAATATGGAACATGTATGAGACATTGATAAATTAATGGTGCCTCGCACCCTCTAATGGGTCTCATGTTTGGGCAGCAAATTTGTCGCAAAGGGTACCCAATCCCTTTAGACAACGTATGAGATTATAATAAAAGACAAATTGTGCCTGTCGATGGATGAACTAGTTGTCGTTACAACTTTCCAGTAAAGTACCTCAATTCCTAATAAATTAATCTAGTAGACTTCTGTATATATTTACTAATATATAATTATGAAAACAACATCACAAATGTACACAATTAAATATCTCCTTCCCAACAGCGAAGGAGGGTAAAGTAAATTAAATAAACAATGTTAAAAGCGAAAAGGAACAAGAATTCCTACATATATAATTACAATGAAAATATTTATAACAATTGATAGCTGGAGTAAAATAGGATGTAGTTAATGCTGTGTTATAACATACAGTCTCCTTGTTATGGCAAGGTAAAAAATAGTCTGAGTACAGCACAGTCTTAGACTTGTGTAGATAAACTAAACGTTTGTAATATATCCTTGTAAAAGGGTATTTGCTGAGTCCGGATGAATGGTTATCATTAATCCAATGAATGGGGCAGGGGGGAGAGAGAAAAAAGCATGCAACGTTGGTGTAAAAAGATCTTGTTAGGTTGTGACAGTGAGGTACCTCTACGGGTGTGAATGAGGGCGGCCCGTGCAAGTGGATATCTTTTTTCATTGTAATTATGGGATCGGTATGAAATACCGTCGGACCTATGTCCGGCGGGTCAAATCCCGGCGCCGGAAGACCGGCAGCAGTGAAGATCCCGACAGCTCCAAAGGTAAGTATTTACTAACCCTACTCCTCCCCCTAATCCTAACCCTCATTGAGGGGTGCCTAACCCTAACCTCCCTCCCTAGTGCCTAATCCTAACTCCCCTCTAAGTGCCTAAACGTAACCCCCCCTTCCACTCAACCTAAGTCTCACGGGGGGGTGCCTTACCCTAACCTCCCCCCGGGGGTGCCTAACCATAACCCCCCTTCCCCTAGCCTAAACCTAACCCTCCCAGGAGGTGCCTGACCCTGTCCCCCCGGGAACCCTAAAACCTGTTTAACCTAAAAACTGTTTTCTCTTTTTATTTGCATTGTATATCACTGTTTACTGCTCTTTTTATTTCCATTGTATACCACTGATTTCTCCTCTTTTCATTTGCATTGTATGCCACTGCTTTCTCTTTTTATTTGCATTGTATACCACTGTTTGCTCCTCTTTTCATTTACATTGTATACCACTGTTTTCTCCTCTTTTCATTTGCATTGTATACCACTGCTTTCTCCTCTTTTCATTTGCATTGTATACCACTGCTTTCTCCTCTTTTCATTTGCATTGTATACCACTGCTTTCTCATTTTATTTGCATTGTATACCACTGTTTGCTCCTCTTTTCATTTACATTGTATACCACTGTTTTCTCCTCTTTTCATTTGCATTATATACCACTGTTTTCTCCTCTTTTCATTAACATTGTATACCACTGTTTTCTCCTCTTTTCATTTGCATTATATACCACTGTTTTCTCCTCTTTTCATTAACATTGTATACCACTGTTTTCTCCTCTTTTCATTTGCATTGTATACCACTGTTTTCTCCTCTTTTCATTTGCATTGTATACCACTGTTTTCTCCTCTTTTTTTCCTTCTTTTGTACCGTTTATATTTGTCACTGTTGATATTTGCTAAGTGACTCTATGCACAATAATAAAAGATCTTATTTTTAAATCTATATATTGCAAATGGAAAATATGGAGGTTTGAGGTGAGTTGGATGCAGTCGCACTTCTTTGCTGATAGTCATCTGTATTTTACTGTAAAAAAAACCTCATGAATTAGGGACATTTTTTAAACAACCCACATGAATAAATGATGAAATCATGTGGTTGCAATTGTGGGAAATCATCATTTATATATTTTTATACACAGTTTGGGAATCCCAAGTATTTTATTCTTATTAGTAATTGTCAGTGGCGGTGGCTTGGGGGCGCGGAGGCTTGAGGGGCGAGGTGGCTGCCTGCAGATTCCATGCGGACTGGCCGTTCGCATGAAATCTGCAGAAAACAGCCCTCCCAAAATGGCCGCCGCCTAGGAGGAGACATATGCTAGAGGTTCTACTGGACCTCTAGCATCTGTTAGTCACCCAGGCAGGGCGGTAGTGTGGACGGCACATAAGTGCCGTCCGCACTACATTACTAGCAACAAACACACAGCCGCCGGCGTCGGCAGCTGTGTGTTTGTTTTAGCAGCCGATAAGAGTCTGTCATACTCTCATCGGCTGCTGCGCCCACTGCAGGAGCTGGGCTTCAAGCTCCTGCAGTGCGTTATGGGACAGATGTCATGACGTCTCTCCCATCATGCAGAGCGGGCCGGTCCGGAAGGACGCTGCACGGAGGAGCATGCCGGAGGGGGGATCAAGGTAAGCAGAGTTTTATTTTCTTTGTGTGTGTGTGTGTTTCTGGCCAGGCGGGGGGCACTGCTGGGGGGACTACCACTAAGGGCACTGCTGGGGGGGAGGACGGACTACTACTAAGGGCACTGGGGGGGACTACTACCACTAAGGGCACTGCTGGGGGGAAAGACGGACTACTACCACTAAGGGCACTAGGGGGGGCTACTACTACTACTAAGGGCAGTGCTGGGGGGGGGAGGACTACTACTAAGGGTACTGCTGGGGGGGACTACTACTACTAAGGGCAGTGCTGGGGGGGACTACTACTAAGGGCACTGCTGGGTAGGACTACTACTAAGGGCACTGCTGGGGGGGACTACTACTAAGGGCACTGCTGGGAATACTACTAGGAGCACTGCACACTGGTGGGACCACTACTGGGGGACACTGCATAGAGGTAGATTACTACTAGGGGCACTGCTGCGGGGACTACTACTGGGGGCACTGCTGGGTGGGACTACTACTGGGGGCACTGCTGGGGGGCTATTACTGGGGGCGTTACTGTGGGGGGACTACTACTGGAGGCATTTCTGGGGGGGACTACTACTGGAGGCATTGCTGGGGGGGGCTACTACTGGGGGCACTGCACTGGTGGGACCACTACTGGGGGAATTGCACTGGTGGGACCACAACTGAGGGCATTGCATAGGTGGGGATTACTGCTGGGGGCACTGCATAGGTGAGGATTGCTGGTGGGGGACTACTACTGGGGGCATTGCTGGGGGAGGACTACTACTGGAGGCTCTGCTGGGAGGGACTACTACTGGGGGCACTGCTGGGGGGTTAGGCCTGGGGGCACTATATAAGTGGGTCTACTACTGGGGGCATTATGTAAGGGGCACTGCTTATGGGGACCACTACCAGGGGCCCTGCATGGGGGGGGCGTCAGAAATTTTTTTTGGCAGGGGGGAGCAAAATTTATAGTTACGCCACTGGTAATTGTAATATGGTTGTTGCCTTTTTTTTGTCCCAAACCCATTAATGTTTCATTGTTATATCAAGGCAGTTACTTGTATTGTGCTTATTTTGTGATACAAATTACACCTTTATATACATGCACTGCAGTGCCGTACAACAGTGGCGTCCTCACCTTTAGTTGCACCCGGTGCGGGTGTACAAGCAGGAGCGCGGCGTAGCCGCGCGCGCCGGGGGAAAGGGGCGGGGCCGCGCACCCGAACCCTGGTTTTAGTGACTCCGGGGGTTCCAGGAGGTGCGGGCTGCCCCCGGAGACCAGTGTGTTTGTAGTGCTGGCTCCTTCACTGTGACAGGAGCCGAGTGCTGCACGTAATTCTACAGTGCAGCACCCGGCTCCTGTCACCAGAGGGGGAGTCTGCACTTTGGTGTCACCCCTCGGTGGGTGACACCCGGGTGCGGCCCGCACCCCCCTTGTGACGCCACTGCCGTACAACTAGCTTATTGAAATTGAAAGCAGTGATAATAACAAAAGAATTATAGCTATTAGTGGTGCCAGTTTCGGGGTAAAGCAGAGAGTTTGCTTTCATTCCACGCTTTGTAAGATCCTACTGCACCATTATTTGCCCTGTTGTAATTAAAGATGTTCAGGTCCAGTTCTCAGAGAACTCCCAATAAATAGGCTTAGGCAGCTCCGTCATGCAAAAGAGGAGGCATATAGGAGTGGTGATAAGATGCGGTATAACCAGGCTAGAAATGTGTTAACTAAAGAGATCAGAGCTGCGAAAAAGGGGTTTTCAGGAAAATTGATCAAGAAATTTTCAACAAATTATTCTGTGTCGGTGTGGAAGGGTATACTGGCTATTACTAATTATAAGTTAGCTCCTTCTCTCACCGTCGTGAGTCGGAAATTGGTCGATGACCTGAATGTCTTTTATTGCAGGTTTGGAAGAACAGACTCTGCCTCTAACGTTAGTTTTGACTTTTCTGCTAAAGCTGAGGAACCACTTCGTTCTGCATTACCTGGACCCAGGGGTAGTTTCCCAGGGTTGCAGGTTAGCCAGGATGAAGTGGTCGGGTTGTTCAAAGCGTTGAGGCCCAGGAAGGCCCCAGGTCCACACAGAGTGTCCTGAAAATTTGTGTGGAACAACTGGCTCCAGTCTTCACAGGTATCTTTAACAGATCCCTGGAAGAATGTGTGGCACCTTCTTGCTTTAAGAGTTCAAAAATTGTGCCGAACTCTAAAAAGTCATTAATTACTGGCTTAAATGACTACAGACCAATTGCTCTTATGTCTGTGGTCATGAAGACTTTTGAACGATTGGTGTTGAACCATCTGAAGAAAATGACGGGTTCCCTCCTAGACCCATTGCAGTTTGCCTATAGAGCAAACAGACCGGTGGAGGATGCAATAAATATGGGGTTGCATTATATTTTGCAGCACCTTGAGTTGTCCTGTTCATGGGCTTCAGTTCTGCGTTCAACACAATCATCCCTGAAATGCTGTTACCCAAAATTATTAAATTGGGGGTTCCTGTATCTACCTGCCGCTGGATTATAGATTCCCTGTCAGGCAGGACACAGTACGCAGAAATGGGAGAATTTGCCTCAAGTGTATGGAGGATTAGCATTGGGGTTCCTCAAGGTTGTGTTCATCCGATGACACCACGATCATCGAATTGACAAAAGGTGGGGATGAGTCTGCCTACAGAAGAGAGGTGGATCGGTTGGCACAGTGGTGCAGCCAAAATAACTTAGAGTTAAATCCTTCTAAGACAGTTGAGATGAAAGCAGTCTGTCAGAGTATTTCCTCTGATCTTAGCCGATGCTGCTGTGTCGGTGGTGGGCTCTATTATTCTTGATTATTCTATTATTCTAAATTCTTGGGCTCCATTATTTCCAGAGACTTAAAATGGGAAAAGAACATTGACGCTATCATTAAGAGGGCGCATCAGCGGCTATATTTCCTACGACAGCTCAGGAAATTTGACCTCCCAAGGGAATTGATGATTCTCTTCTATTCAGCAATAATTGAGTCTGTCCTATGTACCTCAATAATTGTGTGGTTTGGTGCAGCTAGCGAACGGGACAAGGCTAGACTACAGAGAGTGGTCAGGATTGCAGAAAGAATTATAGGAGTTGATCTTCCTCCTATTCAAGAATTATACCTGTCTAGGGTTAGGAAACGGTCCGGAAATATTGTGGCGGACGAAGCCCATCTTGGTCATGGTCTGTTTCGGCTGCTCCTATCAGGCAGGTGGTACAGATCATGCCTGGTTAAGACCTCCAGACATCTAAAGTGTTTCTTCCTGCAGGCAATTTTGTTGCTTAGCTCCTAACTAGATGTAGCTCATTATAGTGCAATTGTTTTATCTTATATGTTTTATGTCTAAATCTTTTATTATGGTTCTTGTATATTGTGAATGTATGATTGAAGTGTTCAACTAAGTACTTTGCCAGCAGTTACCGGAGTCAAATTCCTTGTATATGTGTTTATACTTGGCAATAAAGGTGATTCTGATTCTGATACTGACTCCAGCCTAGTTCTGGACTCTCCTTTATAACACTTGTACCTTATACAAGAATTCAAGTGTGCCAGACATTGGCTGGTTGACATTTCTTAGTGATTGCTATTTGCTACCACATATCTATCATGTCAGTAACCAGCTCAGGGGAGCACAACCTGCATAATGGTGCAGCAAAGTCCAAACCTCCTTGCGGGGGTTCCTTGCAAAAACCACCAACTGTGTTAAACTCTGCACCCTTGCTACTGGTTGTGCTAATAATGGCTGATCGCTCCAAATCCAGCAATACTTTTAGGTCTGTGACAGTGGCCTAGTGTCTAAACTCCAATGGCTGGAGGGTCTACAATGCTCAACCTATATGGCCATTGTGAAGCTTGGGCTCCATGGGGTGTGGCCGTGGCTGGCCTATAGGGGTTCTGCCCTGGTGACCTAATGGTTGCTCAAAGTAATAAGAAAGCTATTTTCCTGCTCCATGCAGGATAAGGGACAGTGGTAGAATAGTGTCAGGTATTTTACCATACCCACTGTTTGCTTACTGGATCTTTTTATGTTTTTCTTGATTCATCTTCTCCTTTTAGAGTCTTATCTCCAGTTACTTGTGCCATTCTATTTTTTGAGGCTGGCATCTCTTTGCCTCTTGAACATGGATCTCCTCCTCTCTTGTGCACAGTCTGTTCTTTATTCTCTATGGGGCCTCTTCTTCTCTTCCTGGCAGTGGCTTTTCTCTTCTTTCTGAAGGTGTCTGTTTTCTTTCTTAGGGAACTCTTCTCTCTCTCCATCAATGAACTAGGGAGTGGGTGGACATATGATTTGACGAGCAGCAACTCGCTCTCCCAAGCAAGCTGTAATTAGCCTGCCTATGGCAAACTCTAGTTGGATTGCTGTGGTGGCTTCTCCTTGGACAAATTTGAATCTTCACATATACAAACATTGCAACCTCACCTCTCTGGGCTGCAGTTATAGGACACCTCTGGGTGTTCCAGTGGCAACAGTTTCCACATTGAATAACAACACTCTGTGGCCCAGACAGATTGTTCTGATAGAAGTTAAGTGTACATTATTCTGCAGTATAAACAAGGTGAGTGTTCAATACCAGACCTGCTTCTTAGATTTCTTTTTACCCTGCTCAAACCTAGATATAATGTGCAAGATGCCTGCAAAAATTCACAGAAACATTCAAATTAAATAGTTACATGAGACTCTTTTAAGTTGTTATTTCATTGTTAATTAATATGCTGTATTATCATGATTACTGTCAACAAAAATGGATGCCTCTACTGTGAGTAGACACATTTAGAGGTTAGCTAGTCACTGATACCATAAGTAGTAAAACACTGGTCTTATTAGCTAACAAAACTGTGAAATTTGTTATTTCCTCAAAATTTTCCAAATACAATTGAAAAAAAGAAGGACATCACTCTACCCTGTGCCGACCCCGCCCCCTGAACACGTGACAACATAGGACTTTGGATGCTCTAGGTGGCTGTACAGGCTACAGGATCCGTGCCCGGAGCATCTTTTGGACGCTCCTTGCAACTCTGCAGTAATGCTTTAGTGGTTCCAGGAAATCTGCAAGCCTAATGCAGGTGCTGTGAGGCTGCTATGGTGCCACCCAAGACCCCTTCATCCTGGGCAATTGCACCATTCGCACACCCCTAATTATGGCTCTTCACTGCCCCACAGGGCATCTATCACCGGTAAACAGACAAGCTGCAGGCCAGTCACTTAGTCCTGCTTCCATAAATTTCTCCAAAAACAATACAACAAAATCACTTCCTCCATAGGAAATAAATGAATGCCAGTTATAATCAGAACAGACAGTAAGGAAATATGCTGTGCCATTACCCAGATAGGCATTTCTAATTCCTCTCTATCTGCCAAAAGATTTCTTGTTAAATGAAACCACTTGCATTGGAAACCAACTGTATTTTGCTTTTAGAGATTTCAGATATTATCTTAAATATCTACATATTGCCTGAAATTCCTTTCCAGATCGGACGCCTTCCCTATTCATTGAGTATTTTGTACTGTACAGTATATTAAATGTTAAATTTTCTTTGATAGAATGATATCACTTGTTTGTGTACATCATTCCTGAGTCATTACTGTTAACACGTGTCCTAAACATCAGCATCCTAAACAATCAATATTCTATTTTACTCAAATTCATGTACCTATAAAGCCACATAATTCTAACAGCAATAATATATTGTGTACAATAGAAGTTGGCAACCTGTTGATATTCAGCTATTGTAGAACTACAAGTTGAAACAAACTGGTGTAGCTAACTGAGTGGTTAAACCAAAATGGAACATTATGGCCTGATTCTGAGTTTGACACAGCTACATCTATTGCCGCAGCGCCTTCTGTATCTTTATGCTAATGCAATGGCAGCTTGTGACTGTCAGTAATACATGCTGTCTGCCTAGCAACCCCCTGTTACCTCCCAGGGAGGCCCACTAAAATCCAGACTCCCTGCATCCAAATTCAGATTGCGTCTCCGTGCAGCAACCATTGAGACACATGCGCTGTGCACCTCGGACGCAAGTACTTACAACATTAGCCAACTACGTGCATATCGCCACTGCGTGCGGTTAAAGTCCTCTTAGCACTTCCACAATGCCTCCTAATCCATCTCTTCATTTTCAGGCTTTAAGGAAAAGTCATTTGTTATTGGGAAACAGAGACCAGTAAGCACTAGATGAAAGTGCTATAACAGTGGCAAAGATGAAGATTATAGTGCACTCTGTAGGAACAGTATAGCTACAAATGTAGAAATCAGTAGGTGTGGCTTAATTAAAAGTGTAACTATCTGGGCAGAGTGAGGATAATCATGTAGAATGCCTTGAAAAGTGATAAAGTGGAGAGTTATAAGGTACCAACCAATCAGCTCCTGTCACTTTACAGGCTGTGTTTGAAAAATGACAGGTAGGAGTTGATTGGTTGGTACTTTATCTCTCTCCACTTTACACTTTATCACTTTTCAAGGCTTAGTACATCTTCTTCATAAACACAGTTGAGAGATTGTACTGACACAGATGATATGAGAGAAGCATAAAAGAACTAGAAAGTTGATTTTATATATACTGTATATATTAAAATATATATATTAAAATATGTATATATATATATATATATATATATATATATATATAAACAGAGTTCTTTCTCTCTTCTCAGTTATCTTATCCATGGCAGCCATTTTGGATTTGCTCCCCCCCCACTGAGGCTACATTAAGAACCATAGTGATGAAGCATGACACTCATGCCCATCTTAGTCTGTTTCACCACTTGGACACTGTAAATAGAGCGAGAGACCAACCTCTGAATATGACGCATCATACTGCCTCCTGCCTTCCCTCTTCAGAACACAAGGATAATACAATGGGTAATGGAGTCCAGAAGCTTACAGTGTTGTGTGATAGAAATGGAAGTGGTAAATGTCCAAAATAACTGCTGCTGGTGTGCTAAGTGACCAGGACGATATATTATATTTCAGTGGTTAGATTTTAACATCATCTGTCTGTAGCTTTAATAGACAGAATGTCACCAAATTTAGTAAGTATACTATTCAAGGCATGATGAGAAGGAATTTAGGCCCTCATTCAGAGCCGCTCGTTAGCGGCAGTACGCTCGTTCCGAGCGATGTTCGCACATCTGCGCATGCGTACGGTTTTTAGTACACATGCGCGAACCAGTCAGTGCGGCCGAAAATCGTTTGTACGCTATATAGCGAGTGCCTGCTATTTTGAGTGACAGAATGAGGCGTATGTGGGTGGTAACAGGGGAAGGTGCTTGAAAACGGGGGAGTGTAATTCGAACGCTGGCGTGCTTAAAGGTCAAAACGGGCGTTTTAAGGGTGTGCATAATTAATCCAGCAGCGTCATTGACCACGACACTTGGTTTTTTTAAACTCAGAACTGCTCGCAAAATAGCGGTTGAAAAAACCAACCACAAGAATAGCGAGCAGTTCATACGCTGTACGATGTACTCGATTAATCAAATAAATAGCGGACATGACGTATGGTGCGAGCGGCCAGGGGGCGTTTTTATCAAATAAACGAGCGTATGTTTTGCTCGCTCGTTCAGACTTAGAGGTGTGAACAGACTGCAATTTGCGAACGGATCATTTGAATAGCCACCCCTTGTTTTTGAACGAACGACCGCAAATAGCGAACGGCTCTGAATGAGGGCCTTAATTCCAAAATCTGCCAATAGGGAAAGGTATGTAAAAGGTAAAATACATGAAAAAGTACCAATAAATGTATAACTACAGTAAGAGAAACCTAAAATTAAATTTCACATTATTATTTTGCCCCTATCTAAAAACTACAAAAAAAGAATCTGAACTAACGTGCCAAAGGAATTGCTCTCACAGCTCCAAGCTCACTCAGGGCCTGATTCAGAGCCGGACGCTCTGACCAGAGCGCTCGCTCTGAATCAGGGCCCTCCTACATGAAAATGGAGCGGCCTTATGGACGCTCGCATAGCTGTGGGTTACCACCCACAGCTTATGCGAGCGTCCATGATGATGGTTGCGATGGTCAAGACCATCGCGACCATCGAGCTTGCGACGGAGACCCTGTGGTAGGGTCTCGCTGCCGCAAGCCCTGGAGTGATTTTGGCTCTATCAGAGCCAAAATCACTCCCACTGACATCACTAGTGATGTCAGTGGGGCCGGCTTCAGACGGTAGGCGTTCCCATGGGAACGCCTCCGTCTGGCAGCCACGCCCCCGGCACGCATGCACACGACGGAGGGAGCTCCGTCGCTCTGGGTCTCGCACCAAAGGGGGCGTGCTGTTAATCAACATCGACAGCACGCCCCCTTTGGTGCGAGACCCAGAGCGACGGAGCTCCCTCCGTCGTGTGCATGCGCAGTGGGGCAACATCGACCCGCTTGCGAGCATCCTGCGCTCACGAGCGGGTCTGAATGACCCCCTCAGTTCACTCAAGATGTTTGATTGTATTGCTGATGCAGAAATTATGCTAATTTTCTGCTCTCTTAAGTGTAGTGCAAACTTTTTTTTTATTTTGGAATGAGCATTTATGGTCCCTTCAGTTTCTTTTTTAGTTTTTATAAAGTGTAAAAATAAAAATGTGAAATTTAATTTTAAGTTTCTCTTAGTTATTAATTTTTGGTACTGTATTTTTTCATGCATTATATAAAAAAAATTTACAACAAAAGTTTTGTTTTCACGTTTTCCTTCTTAGCATGCCTTGAATAGTATAAATTTGGTGGCTTTCTGCCTATTAGAGTTGCAGAAAGATACATATGTATATGTATAGGGAAATTTTTATAATAGCCACATTGTACATAGAAAGTTAATTATGTGGAGGATTAAAAGACGATATGAGAGGGTACACAGACATAACCAAATAGACTACACAATAATAAAGTTCCCCCTGCTCTCCATCCAATTATAGCTTCCAAACGATGATTACTCTTGTAGCTGGTGCCATACACCAAAGTAGGGGAGTATCTATAATGGGTGCAGGGCAGTGTACATGAGCTGCTGGATACAGGGGGGCCCACACAGCACACTCTGTACTCATATAGTCTTATACTTACCTGGCTGTAGTGCTGCTCTGCAGCGCCGAGATAGCGCTGTGCTGAACGCTTCCTGGACCATCACCTTTACCGCACCATGCCCGGTGCCACCCTCTGCTTTGCAGCTAGAAAGTTGGCAACTATGGACTTGATTCACTACAGATCGCAACTGCGATTACGCACACAGACGGACGATTGTTGAGTACTGTGCATGCGTATGCTTTACAGTGTGTGTGCGCAAAGGCTCCACTGCGATCACATTGCGATCGCAGTGTCCATGCAGGCCTGTGGCAGATTGATTGACAGGAAGTGAGCATTTGGGGGTGGTGACAGGGGGTAGTCGGCGAAACACAGGCGTATCAGTGCGTTTGAACGCTGTTACAGGGGCGTGCTTAAATTAGCCACTGCGATGGTATATGCAGGTTGAGCTCCCACTTCTTGCGACGAGGTTAGCAATTTCTGAGTAAGGTCTATTCTTGTGCAATTGTGCGTAAGGCTACGATGGTACTCCATGTTACCGATGGTTTTGCTATTTTGCTAAGTATTACGGATGTGAGTAAGGGGAAGTGGGTGTCCTTATGTTAGGCTGCGACGGCATAGCGATTGTAAACAGGATATTTTCGCAGTGGACCTGCTTGCATAATTGCAGCTGCAATCGCAATAGCGATGTGTAGTGAATCAAGCCCTACGCCCTGTTACCACTAAGTCACCGCCCTGGAATGCCCCATACATTTCCAATACACTTCTGCTACAATGCATCCATATCTGTACGGCAATTCTGTGTGGATAAAATCAGGATGCATTCGTGGTGCAACATCGTTGCTGCGCCCAACTCAGAACCAGGCCCTGTCAGAGCAATACTGGAATGACTTACAATAAAGAAAATGTCCTTCAGTGGCCCCCGTAAGAGTCCTGACATCATTCTGAGAATCTCATCTAAAACCTGTAATTAGACCTCACGCTTGCTCTCCTGGGCCATTCCCCAACCTAACATGAACAATTAGGAAGCAGGAATGTGCAAATATTTCTTCATCTCTATGCTGAAAGCTTATAGAGACTTCTACAGAAAAAAAGACTCTTTGCTAACAAAGCTGCCAGAGAGGAAGCCAAAGGGAAGATGAATACTTATTGAATTATATTTAAAATTATATGAATAATTCAATATTCATTCACTTATGATATTTCATTAAATTTTATTAGTTTACTATTATACTTCCTTATTGGGCGGGGGCACTTTGAAAATAAATTGTGTTATTCACAAATAAAAACTGCCGTAACAAGGGCTCTGAGTGTCCTGAGTGCCCCAATGGATGCTACAGGCAGCGCTGCGATATTGGCTGCAGGGTGCAGTTCCAGGCACCCTGCAGCCAGAAACGGGGGCCTGATTTACTATTGCAGCCGCTGTTGTGTCTGTTGCCGCAGCAAAAATGCATCTATATGCTAATACGATAGTCATTATACAGAGAAGCTGACTGCGGCACTAATCTGCCGCTGTGCGCATTAATTTAATTTACGCACCATCAGTCGCACAATTTCCCTCTGAACATGACCCCAAAAGATCTAGTCGTTGACACGCTTGCGTCTGGCTAACCAACTGGCTTGCGTCTGCGTCTGGCTAATCAACCCCCCTGTTACTAGCCAGAGGACACTCACTGAAAATGCCTTTCCCTGCATCCAAATTCTTTTTGCAGCACCTGGCGGCAACCATTGGGACGTATACCCAGTGCGGCACGGACACGAGAGGAAATTATTATCTGACACTGAATCCACCTCTGAATCAGGCACTTAATGTCCATCACTGGTTTAGTGAGAGCGTATCAGAGGCGTGTAGATAGAGCTGTGGACTATGACAAGTTGTGCGAACACAGAAATCAGCTGGGTCTCTGGCATTAGCTATGGGGCTGGTGCATGTGCACACTGATAATATTTCCAATGGGGCAATGTTGTCCAATAGATGTGTACAACATACGAGCGAGTATTCATGTGCACAGTGCTATTGTGATCGACTTGTGTACAACTCTGAATCAGCCCCACTGTATAGTATTTTGCATCTCTACACTAGTGAGTACTAGCTGATTATAAATTATAATGTGGGATACATATTTTGAAGCAGCTGTGTAAAACTGTGTAAAAGTAACTAGGGTTTTTTGGATGTGGTATGATATGTTGAAAGCCATAATATCGACATTGATCCTGTCAACATTATTCATGTATATAGTGATGAAATGTCGACTTGTTAGAATGATGACATATCGTCCCTGGTGGCTTAGCGGTTACTTACCTTCTCACAGCTGAAGTGGCTCCAGCACAGTTTCCAGGTTCCGACAGTCATGTAAGTGATTCTCCCCTATCTCTAACCCTTATCCCTAACCCTCCCTCTAGTGCCTAACCCTAACCTTACTGCCTGTAGCCTAACCCTAAACCGGGCTTGCCTACCCTCCCCGGAAAGGCAGGCAAGCCTCCCGGCTGCAGCCTGCCCCTATCTACCTCATAGAAACCCCCGCAGCAGGGAAGGGGGGGCAGTGACGCAATTTGCGCTGAATCGCGTCATAATGGCCACGCCCCCTTCTTCACAATGCCAATTTTTGCGGCATTGTGAAGAGGGGGCGGAGCCCCGGCTCTGTCCCCAATGCCTCGTAAATACCCAGCCACGCCCCCCGCTGCACGCAGACATTTAGCTCCCTCCTGGGAGGAGGGAGCTGCATGTCGGCAAGAATGCCCTAAACTCCCCTCGCAGCCTATCCCGAACCCTACTGCCCGCAGCCTAACCCTAACCACCCCCCACAGCCTATCCCAAAACCCTACTTCCCGCAGCCTAACCCTAGCCTCCCCCCGCAGGCTATCCTGAACCCTACTGCCCACAGCCTAACCCTAACCTCCCACCACAGCCTATCCTGAACCCTACTGCCCGCAGCCTAACCCTAACCTCCCCCAGCAGCCTATCCCAAACCTTATTGCCTGCAGCCTAACCCTAACCTTCCCCCTCAGCCTATCCCAAGCCCTACAGCCTGCAGCCTAACCCTAACCTCCCCCCGCAGCCTATCCCGAACCCTACTGCCCGCAGCCTAACCCTAACCTCCCCCTGCAGCCTATCCCGAACCCTACTGCCCGCAGCCTAACCCTAACCTCCCCCTGCAGCCTATCCTGAACCCTACTGCCACAGGCTAACCATAACGTCGATATTCCGACAATGTCGACACATAAATGTTGCCCCTGTGGTGTCCACATTATGAATGTTGACGTTGTGATTGTCGATCCTTTTACTAGTTTTTTTTTATTTTTTTTATTTCCCATTTTTCTTTCCTTATTGCTAAAACATTAAAGTAACAATGCATGAAGAGTTTGGAATTTATAGATAAACTTGTCTGATTACTTTGTTAGAACAGACTATTAAGAGTCCGAGTATTGCTGAGATGATGACTCGCTGTGGAAGAGCAGGGGACATGTCCCTGCATATTCCTGGTTACTCAGTGAATCATAAGCAGTGTGTAATTCACAGGTGTTATGTCTGGAAGAAGCACGGATGCGTCCTGGGGCCCAGCATTCTCATTTCTTTATTTGCCCAGGAAGTTGTTTTATTGCGGTTATTGTTTAACCACACTGACATTGCACAGTTATTAATAGTGAAATAAGTGCTGTCTGCTGGGTCAGGGAATAATAGTCACTGCTGGTGAGACATTCTAAAAGTAGCTGTGAGGTGCAGCCCCACCGGGAAACACTATGCATTGCCTGAAATGAAAGTGCTTAGTCATACAACGCCTTTGTTACCGTACTGTCATGTACTGTGATGACCTTTGCTCTATTTATTGTAAAGTATAATAATAAGTGTCTGCAATGGGATATTGTACTAACTACATGTGATTTTGTAAAAATGCAATTGGTTAAGTCTCCACACCTATGTAGACACTAGGGAGTATATTTACTAAAGTGCGGGTTTTTAGAACAAACCAATCAGATTCTACTTAATATTTATCTAGCACCTTCTAGAAGATAATAGTTAGAATCTGATTGGTTGCTATGTACAACATCTCCACTTCTAAAAACCTGCACTTTAGTAAATATACCCCTTGGGCTGATGCAGAGTAACACACAGTTTTATAACTCAGTTGTATAGAAGAGAATTGGAAGGAGTCTGCCATTAATTACTTAAAGCTGTGGGTCCTGGGTTCAGCCGCAGGTGATGGACGGGGTATACATACAGGATGGGATCCCATATTTGTTACATGTGGGAGGAGGATCAAAGGGAAAATAGAGTTGGATGCAAGTGGAATATCCTATAAATGTTAGTTGGTGATGATCATTAATCACCTTTAGCTACTTCGTACACCTTAAATACAGCATAGATTTAATTTTTATTGTCAGACACTGATGGGTTAACAGAACTTTTTTTTCCCCTTTCTGTGCAGAAACTTTTATTCTTATTATTTAATTGTCTTAATGGAAGAGCTTCAAAAGCAGAGAGAAAAAAAATCTGCCATAAGCAGCTTTTTTGGAAGAGAAAAAATTAAGATAGTTACGGCTGACTTTGAAATCACTTTAGACTGGTTCTGAGGAAGGTGTATGCTGACTAGATGATCTGAATGCTAAGAGAAAATGGGTTTAATTTGTATTCACAGGGTATGAATTTCATCCACTCACATGAGACGAAGCTGTTTAATTAGGTCTGGTAGTTAACTCTACTGCTGGGCGTTTTTTGGAACAGTATTCCAGCCTCTTGGGAGACAACGGACTTCAGACAAAAAAAAATATCAAAAGCTAGTGGTTTCAGGAGCTGGGAAAAAAATATGGCTCCCAGCTATAGGTTACAGCTCTGAATGAAACAAGCAACGGCTTCCATTTTGCACTGCTTGTTAGATTTAATGAAGCTGGTAAAACATCCCTTTGTCATGCACAAACAGTATATAGCTATATACATTGATTCTACCAGGTCGTACTATTTAGTTAAAAAAGGGTAAGGATAAAAGTTTAATACAAAGAATGGCATTAATACGGGGAAAAGATAATTCTAGCTTTATTAAGCTAATATTTGTACAAGAACTAGGGGTGTGCACCGGCCACTTTTCGTGTTTTGTGTTTTGGTTTTGGATCTGGATCTTTCTTCGTGTTTTGGATCTGGATTGGTTTTGCCAAAACCACCCTTCCGTGTTTTGGGTTCTGGGTTTTGTGTTTTGGATCTGTATTTTTTTGAAAAAAAGCATAAAAACAGCTAAAATCACAGAATTTGTTGGTTTCTCTGCTCCTATGCTATTATTAACCTCAATAACCTTAATTTCCACTCATTTCCAGTCTATTCTGAACACCTCACACCTCACAATAGTGTTTTCATGTCCAAAAGGTTGCACCGAGGTAGCTGGATGACTATGCTAAGCGACACGAGTGGGCGGCACAAACACGTGACCCATCTAGGAGTGACACTGCAGTGGCAGACAGGATGGCAGTTAGAAAAACTAGGCCCCAAACTGTACATAATGCAAAGAAAAAAAAGAAGTGCAAGATGGAATTGTCCTTGGGCCCTCCCACCCACCCACCCTTATGTTGTATAAACAGGACATGCACACTTTAACAAATCAATCATTTCAGCGCCAGGGTCTGCCACACAACTGTGGCTGAAATGATTGGTTCGTTTGGGCCCCCACAAAACAAGCTGGCAATTAATGTGTCCCTGCACAAACTGGCTCTACGGAGGCAAGATGTCATCCTCATCCTCCTCATCCACCGATTCCTCACCCTCTTCAGTGTGTACATCCTCATCCTCACAGAGTATTAATTCGTCCCTGCTGGAACCACAGGTCCCTCTGTACGTTCTGGAGGCTGGTCTCCCTGGAAGAGTTGATAATTCATTTTATGAACATCATCTTCTCCACATTTTGTGGAAGCAACCTCCTACGCCTTTCGCTGACAAGGTTCCCGGCTGCACTAAACACTCTTTCGGAGTACACACTGGAGGGGGGGCAACTCAGGTAAAATAGAGCCAGTTTGTACAGGGACCTCCAAATTGCTTCTTTTTCCTGCCAGTACAGGTACGGACTGTCTGACATGCCTACTTGGATGCTGTCACCGATGTAATCCTTTAACAGACAGACGCACGCTTGTCGCTGCTGCTTTGAGGATTCAAGTGCGGCTACAGCCCACACAATTCACAAAGACAGAAAAAAAAAAAGAATATTTTTATTGTTTGTGGAGCACACTTTGAGGGTTACACCACCCTTTAACAGACAGACGCACGCTTGTCGCTGCTGCTTTGAGGATGCAAGTGCGGCTACAGCCCACACAATTCACAAAGACAGAAAAAAGAAGAAGAATATTTTAATTGTTTGTGTAGAACACTTTGAGGTGTCACCACCCTTTAACAGACAGACGCACGCTTGTCGCTGCTGCTTTAAGGATGCAGGTGCGGCTACAGCCCACACATTTCACAAAGACCGAAAAAAAAAGAACAATATTTTAATTGTTTGTGTAGAACACTTTGAGGTGTCACCACCCTTTAACAGACAGACGCACGCTTGTCGCTGCTGCTTTAAGGATGCAGGTGCGGCTACAGACCACACAATTCACATAGACAGAAAAAAAAAGAACAATATTTTAATTGTTTCTGTAGCACACTTTGAGGGTGTCACCACCCTTTAACAGACAGACGCACGCTTGTCGCTGCTGCTTTAAGGATGCAGGTGCGGCTACATCGCACACAAGTCACAAACACATTAAAAAAATAGTTTTTTATTTTTTGGAGCACTTTGAGAGTTACACCACCCTTTAACAGACAGACGCACGCTTGTCGCTGCTGCTTTAAGGATGCAGGTGCGGCTACAGCCCACACATTTCACAAAGACCAAAAAAAAAAGAACAATATTTTAATTGTTTGTGTAGCACACTTTGAGGGTGTCACCACCCTTTAACAGACAGACGCACGCTTGTCGCTGCTGCTTTGAGGATGCAAGTGTGGCTACATCGCACACAAGTCACAAACACATTAAAAAAATAGTTTTTTAGTTTTTGGAACACTTTGAGAGTTACACCACCCTTTAACAGACAGACGCACGCTTGTCGCTGCTGCTTTAAGGATGCAGGTGCGGCTACAGCCCACACATTTCACAAAGACCGAAAAAAAAAGAACAATATTTTAATTGTTTGTGTAGAACACTTTGAGGGTGTCACCACCCTTTAACAGACAGACGCACGCTTGTCGCTGCTGCTTTAAGGATGCAGGTGCGGCTACAGCCCACACATTTCACAAAGACCAAAAAAAAAAGAACAATATTTTAATTGTTTGTGTAGCACACTTTGAGGGTGTCACCACCCTTTAACAGACAGACGCACGCTTGTCGCTGCTGCTTTAAGGATGCAGGTGCGGCTACAGCCCACACAATTCACAAAGACAGAAAAAAGAACAATATTTTAATTGTTTGTGTAGCACACTTTGAGGGTGTCACCACCCTTTAACAGACAGACGCACGCTTGTCGCTGCTGCTTTAAGGATGCAGGTGCGGCTACAGCCCACACAATTCACAAAGACAGAAAAAAGAACAATATTTTAATTGTTTGTGTAGCACACTTTGAGGGTGTCACCACCCTTTAACAGACAGACGCACGCTTGTCGCTGCTGCTTTAAGGATGCAGGTGCGGCTACAGCCCACACAATTCACAAAGACAGAAAAAAAAAGAACAATATTTTAATTGTTTGTGTAGCACACTTTGAGGGTGTCACCACCCTTTAAAAGACAGACGCACGCTTGTCGCTGCTGCTTTGAGGATGCAGGTGGAATCTAGACGGGATTTGGAACCGAGGACACACTACCTCCATCAATTGTCTAAATCTCACTGCACTAATGTCGGATACTGGACGCACGTCTAACACCAACATAGCAGTCAAGGCCTCAGTTATACGTTTTGCTTCAGGATCACTGCTGTCGTACTTCATCCTCATCGCTAGGGACTGTTGGAGTGTCAATTGTTTAGTAAAAGTAGTGATGTTCCTACTTCCTCTCTGGGATGATGAACAACTCCCAGCAGCAGCAACAGCACTAGGAGGAAGAGGTTCTTGATCTTTCCCTATTTTATTTTTATCGGAGAAAGTTTGGTCCTCCATTTATGTTATATTGATATATATACGTGCGGCTAAAGCGCACACAAACACAGAAAATATTATTTTATTTTTGCTGGAGAGTAGTGCACTTTGTGGGTTACACCACCCTTTAAGAAATGAGCCAGCCGGCTCTTTACTTATGGGACACAGGCGCACGCTTGGCGCTGCTCCTTTGTTGATGCACGTGCAGCCACAGTGCACACAATTCACAAACACAGAAAATAATTTTTTTTTTGGTTTGGACTGGAGTGTACTTTCGGGGGTTACAGCACCCTTAACGGTCAAGCCAGCCGGCCCTTTACTTATGACACAGGCGCACGCTTGGCACTACTTTGTTGATGCACGTGCGGCTACTGCGCACACAATTCACAAACACAGAAAATAATTTTTTTTTGGTTTGGACTGGAGTGTACTTTCGGGGGTTACAGCACCCTTTAACGGTCAAGCCAGCCGGCCCTGTACTTATGACACAGGCGCACGCTTGGCACTACTTTGTTGATGCACGTGCGGCTACTGCGCACACAATTCACAAACACAGAAAATAATTTTTTTTTGGTTTGGACTGGAGTGTACTTTCGGGGGTTACAGCACCCTTTAACGGTCAAGCCAGCCGGCCCTTTACTTATGACACAGGCGCACGCTTGGCACTACTTTGTTGATGCACGTGCGGCTACTGCGCACACAATTCACAAACACAGAAAATAATTTTTTTTTGGTTTGGACTGGAGTGTACTTTCGGGGGTTACAGCACCCTTTAATGGTCAAGCCAGCCGGCCCTTTACTTATGACACAGGCGCACGCTTGGCACTACTTTGTTGATGCACGTGCGGCTACTGCGCACACAATTCACAAACACAGAAAATAATTTTTTTTTTGGTTTGGACTGGAGTGTACTTTGGGGGTTACAGCACCCTTTAACGGTCAAGCCAGCCGGCCCTTTACTTATGACACAGGCGCACGCTTGGCACTACTTTGTTGATGCACGTGCGGCTACTGCGCACACAATTCACAAACACAGAAAATAATTTTTTTTGGGTTTGGACTGGAGTGTACTTTCGGGGGTTACAGCACCCTTTAACGGTCAAGCCAGCCGGCCCTTTACTTATGACACAGGCGCACGCTTGGCACTACTTTGTTGATGCACGTGCGGCTACTGCGCACACAATTCACAAACACAGAAAATAATTTTTTTTTTGGTTTGGACTGGAGTGTACTTTGGGGGTTACAGCACCCTTTAACGGTCAAGCCAGCCGGCCCTTTACTTATGACACAGGCGCACGCTTGGCACTACTTTGTTGATGCACGTGCGGCTACTGCGCACACAATTCACAAACACAGAAAATAATTTTTTTTTTGGTTTGGACTGGAGTGTACTTTCAGGGGTTACAGCACCCTTAACGGTCAAGCCAGCCGGCCCTTTACTTATGACACAGGTGCACGCTTGGCACTACTTTGTTGATGCACGTGCGGCTACTGCGCACACAATTCACAAACACAGAAAATAATTTTTTTTTTGGTTTGGACTGGAGTGTACTTTCGGGGGTTACAGCACCCTTAACGGTCAAGCCAGCCGGCCCTTTACTTATGACACAGGCGCACGCTTGGCACTACTTTGTTGATGCACGTGCGGCTACTGCGCACACAATTCACAAACACAGAAAATAATTTTTTTTTTGGTTTGGACTGGAGTGTACTTTCGGGGGTTACAGCACCCTTAACGGTCAAGCCAGCCGGCCCTTTACTTATGACACAGGCGCACGTTTGGCACTACTTTGTTGATGCACGTGCGGCTACTGCGCACACAATTCACAAACACAGAAAATAATTTTTTTTTTGGTTTGGACTGGAGTGTACTTTGGGGGTTACAGCACCCTTTAACGGTCAAGCCAGCCGGCCCTTTACTTATGACACAGGCGCACGCTTGGCACTACTTTGTTGATGCACGTGCGGCTACTGCGCACACAATTCACAAACACAGAAAATAATTTTTTTTTTGGTTTGGACTGGAGTGTACTTTCGGGGGTTACAGCCCCCTTAACGGTCAAGCCAGCCGGCCCTTTACTTATGACACAGGCGCACGCTTGGCACTACTTTGTTGATGCACGTGCGGCTACTGCGCACACAATTCACAAACACAGAAAATAATTTTTTTTTTGGTTTGGACTGGAGTGTACTTTCGGGGGTTACAGCACCCTTAACGGTCAAGCCAGCCGGCCCTTTACTTATGACACAGGCGCACGCTTGGCACTACTTTGTTGATGCACGTGCGGCTACTGCGCACACAATTCACAAACACAGAAAATAATTTTTTTTTGGTTTGGACTGGAGTGTACTTTCGGGGGTTACAGCACCCTTTAACGGTCAAGCCAGCCGGCCCTTTACTTATGACACAGGCGCACGCTTGGCACTACTTTGTTGATGCACGTGCGGCTACTGCGCACACAATTCACAAACACAGAAAATAATTTTTTTTTGGTTTGGACTGGAGTGTACTTTGGGGGTTACAGCACCCTTTAACGGTCAAGCCAGCCGGCCCTTTACTTATGACACAGGCGCACGCTTGGCACTACTTTGTTGATGCACGTGCGGCTACTGCGCACACAATTCACAAACACAGAAAATAATTTTTTTTTTGGTTTGGACTGGAGTGTACTTTCGGGGGTTACAGCACCCTTAACGGTCAAGCCAGCCGGCCCTTTACTTATGACACAGGTGCACGCTTGGCACTACTTTGTTGATGCACGTGCGGCTACTGCGCACACAATTCACAAACACAGAAAATAATTTTTTTTTTGGTTTGGACTGGAGTGTACTTTCGGGGGTTACAGCACCCTTAACGGTCAAGCCAGCCGGCCCTTTACTTATGACACAGGCGCACGCTTGGCACTACTTTGTTGATGCACGTGCGGCTACTGCGCACACAATTCACAAACACAGAAAATAATTTTTTTTTTGGTTTGGACTGGAGTGTACTTTCGGGGGTTACAGCACCCTTAACGGTCAAGCCAGCCGGCCCTTTACTTATGACACAGGCGCACGTTTGGCACTACTTTGTTGATGCACGTGCGGCTACTGCGCACACAATTCACAAACACAGAAAATAATTTTTTTTTTGGTTTGGACTGGAGTGTACTTTGGGGGTTACAGCACCCTTTAACGGTCAAGCCAGCCGGCCCTTTACTTATGACACAGGCGCACGCTTGGCACTACTTTGTTGATGCACGTGCGGCTACTGCGCACACAATTCACAAACACAGAAAATAATTTTTTTTTGGTTTGGACTGGAGTGTACTTTGGGGGTTACAGCACCCTTTAACGGTCAAGCCAGCCGGCCCTTTACTTATGACACAGGCGCACGCTTGGCACTACTTTGTTGATGCACGTGCGGCTACTGCGCACACAATTCACAAACACAGAAAATAATTTTTTTTTTGGTTTGGACTGGAGTGTACTTTCGGGGGTTACAGCACCCTTAACGGTCAAGCCAGCCGGCCCTTTACTTATGACACAGGTGCACGCTTGGCACTACTTTGTTGATGCACGTGCGGCTACTGCGCACACAATTCACAAACACAGAAGATAATTTTTTTTTTGGTTTGGACTGGAGTGTACTTTCGGGGGTTACAGCACCCTTAACGGTCAAGCCAGCCGGCCCTTTACTTATGACACAGGCGCACGCTTGGCACTACTTTGTTGATGCACGTGCGGCTACTGCGCACACAATTCACAAACACAGAAAATAATTTTTTTTTTGGTTTGGACTGGAGTGTACTTTCGGGGGTTACAGCACCCTTAACGGTCAAGCCAGCCGGCCCTTTACTTATGACACAGGCGCACGTTTGGCACTACTTTGTTGATGCACGTGCGGCTACTGCGCACACAATTCACAAACACAGAAAATAATTTTTTTTTTGGTTTGGACTGGAGTGTACTTTGGGGGTTACAGCACCCTTTAACGGTCAAGCCAGCCGGCCCTTTACTTATGACACAGGCGCACGCTTGGCACTACTTTGTTGATGCACGTGCGGCTACTGCGCACACAATTCACAAACACAGAAAATAATTTTTTTTTGGTTTGGACTGGAGTGTACTTTCGGGGGTTACAGCACCCTTTAACGGTCAAGCCAGCCGGCCCTTTACTTATGACACAGGCGCACGCTTGGCACTACTTTGTTGATGCACGTGCGGCTACTGCGCACACAATTCACAAACACAGAAAATAATTTTTTTTTTGGTTTGGACTGGAGTGTACTTTCGGGGGTTACAGCACCCTTAACGGTCAAGCCAGCCGGCCCTTTACTTATGACACAGGCGCACGTTTGGCACTACTTTGTTGATGCACGTGCGGCTACTGCGCACACAATTCACAAACACAGAAAATAATTTTTTTTATGGTTTGGACTGGAGTGTACTTTGGGGGTTACAGCACCCTTTAACGGTCAAGCCAGCCGGACCTTTACTTATGACACAGGCGCACGCTTGGCACTACTTTGTTGATGCACGTGCGGCTACTGCGCACACAATTCACAAACACAGAAAATAATTTTTTTTTTGGTTTGGACTGGAGTGTACTTTGGGGGTTACAGCACCCTTTAACGGTCAAGCCAGCCGGCCCTTTACTTATGACACAGGCGCACGCTTGGCACTACTTTGTTGATGCACGTGCGGCTACTGCGCACACAATTCACAAACACAGAAAATAATTTTTTTTTTGGTTTGGACTGGAGTGTACTTTCGGGGGTTACAGCACCCTTAACGGTCAAGCCAGCCGGCCCTTTACTTATGACACAGGTGCACGCTTGGCACTACTTTGTTGATGCACGTGCGGCTACTGCGCACACAATTCACAAACACAGAAAATAATTTTTTTTTTGGTTTGGACTGGAGTGTACTTTCGGGGGTTACAGCACCCTTAACGGTCAAGCCAGCCGGCCCTTTACTTATGACACAGGCGCACGCTTGGCACTACTTTGTTGATGCACGTGCGGCTACTGCGCACACAATTCACAAACACAGAAAATAATTTTTTTTTTGGTTTGGACTGGAGTGTACTTTCGGGGGTTACAGCACCCTTAACGGTCAAGCCAGCCGGCCCTTTACTTATGACACAGGCGCACGCTTGGCACTACTTTGTTGATGCACGTGCGGCTACTGCGCACACAATTCACAAACACAGAAAATAATTTTTTTTTGGTTTGGACTGGAGTGTACTTTCGGGGGTTACAGCACCCTTTAACGGTCAAGCCAGCCGGCCCTTTACTTATGACACAGGCGCACGCTTGGCACTACTTTGTTGATGCACGTGCGGCTACTGCGCACACAATTCACAAACACAGAAAATAATTTTTTTTTGGTTTGGACTGGAGTGTACTTTGGGGGTTACAGCACCCTTTAACGGTCAAGCCAGCCGGCCCTTTACTTATGACACAGGCGCACGCTTGGCACTACTTTGTTGATGCACGTGCGGCTACTGCGCACACAATTCACAAACACAGAAAATAATTTTTTTTTTGGTTTGGACTGGAGTGTACTTTCGGGGGTTACAGCACCCTTAACGGTCAAGCCAGCCGGCCCTTTACTTATGACACAGGTGCACGCTTGGCACTACTTTGTTGATGCACGTGCGGCTACTGCGCACACAATTCACAAACACAGAAAATAATTTTTTTTTTGGTTTGGACTGGAGTGTACTTTCGGGGGTTACAGCACCCTTAACGGTCAAGCCAGCCGGCCCTTTACTTATGACACAGGCGCACGCTTGGCACTACTTTGTTGATGCACGTGCGGCTACTGCGCACACAATTCACAAACACAGAAAATAATTTTTTTTTTGGTTTGGACTGGAGTGTACTTTCGGGGGTTACAGCACCCTTAACGGTCAAGCCAGCCGGCCCTTTACTTATGACACAGGCGCACGTTTGGCACTACTTTGTTGATGCACGTGCGGCTACTGCGCACACAATTCACAAACACAGAAAATAATTTTTTTTTTGGTTTGGACTGGAGTGTACTTTGGGGGTTACAGCACCCTTTAACGGTCAAGCCAGCCGGCCCTTTACTTATGACACAGGCGCACGCTTGGCACTACTTTGTTGATGCACGTGCGGCTACTGCGCACACAATTCACAAACACAGAAAATAATTTTTTTTTTGGTTTGGACTGGAGTGTACTTTCGGGGGTTACAGCCCCCTTAACGGTCAAGCCAGCCGGCCCTTTACTTATGACACAGGCGCACGCTTGGCACTACTTTGTTGATGCACGTGCGGCTACTGCGCACACAATTCACAAACACAGAAAATAATTTTTTTTTGGGTTTGGACTGGAGTGTACTTTCGGGGGTTACAGCACCCTTAACGGTCAAGCCAGCCGGCCCTTTACTTATGACACAGGCGCACGCTTGGCACTACTTTGTTGATGCACGTGCGGCTACTGCGCACACAATTCACAAACACAGAAAATAATTTTTTTTTGGTTTGGACTGGAGTGTACTTTCGGGGGTTACAGCACCCTTTAACGGTCAAGCCAGCCGGCCCTTTACTTATGACACAGGCGCACGCTTGCCACTACTTTGTTGATGCACGTGCGGCTACTGCGCACACAATTCACAAACACAGAAAATATATTATTTTTTTAGCACTTGGGGGGAGCACCCCTGATGGACAGAGCACCCCCTGGACAACACTACAGCACTCCTTTAGGACTGGGACACTGCACAGGACTTTGGAGTGGACACAGCCCCTATGGAGAACTGACTGCACAACACAGTCCAGCCAGCCCCTATGGACTTTGAAGTAGTGGACACAGCCCCTATTAACAACAGCAGCACAGCACAACACAGCCAGCCCCTATGGACTTTGAAGTAGTGGACAACAGCAGCACTACACTACACTACACTACACAGCCCTAACTCCCACCCTCCCTCTTCACTGTCCACAGCCGAGTGAGAAAATGGCGCCGACGCGGGTACCTTATATAGGATCCAAAACCCGCGAGACTCGGAAGGCGGGATGATGACGTTTTGCCTCGATTTCAGATCCGAGTCAGGCGGGAAAAGTCGAGCCTGACTCGGATCGGACTCGGATCGGGGGGGCTCGGGGGGGTTCGGATTTCAGAAATCCGAACCCGCTCACCCCTAACAAGAACAGCATCTGTCTTTTAGATTTTTTTTTATATTGATTCCCTAGAAATACCCTTTGTATGAGCACTTGTGGAACTGAGTAAAGGTAGTCTGGCTTTGTATCCTGTTCAAAATGTTACTGAGTCAGTGGCAGCTTGCAGAGAAAGTAACACAAAGAGGAGTTTGAAACGGAAGATGTTGGGCCAGTCAGTCCAACGAGATGCGGTCAAGATCCCGACCGCGGGGATTCCGGCGCTCAAAATGCCGGAGCCGTAATCCCAACATTTGTCAGAATCTCGGCGCCGGCATCCCGACTTCAGGAATCCCGAAGGTAAGTAGCGGGGTTGGGGGGAGTTTTAATGTTAGGGTTAGACCCTAGGGGGAGGGTTAGGCACTAAGGGGGGAGGGGAAGGTTAGGTTTTGGCACTTGGGAGGAGGTCAGAGTCGGGCACCTGGGAGGGAGGTTTAGGGTAAGGAGAGGGGAAGGGTTAGAATATTGACCGACAAGCAGGGCAGATTGGTCATTGGGAGTTTTCCTGGTGGGCTGGACCATTTTGGGGGCCAGGGCCACTTAAACATGTTTCTTTATTTCTTTATTGAGAGCTTCAGGTGTGTGAGCGGCGCTGCTGGGGCAGTGTCAGTGTGAGACAGAGGAGAGAGGCACTGGGGGCACTGTGAGGCAGAGTAGAGATTGGCGGCTGCGGTGTGAGGACCAAAGACACCTCGCAAATATGAAGTTTAAATTAAGAAGAAAGAGGCATGACCACCAGAGGGAGAAGATCAAGCAGGACCTGTTTGTTTTCAATAAGGTATGGGACCCTTTAAGGTTGTGTGCTTGGTGGAGTCCCTGTTATTGTGGTGCAGAGGGAGTCCTAAGATCAGTTTGCATATGCTTGGTGCCACCCCTGGATGGGGTGTGGTGTAGTTGTATGGGGTTGTATGCCTTTTGTATAAGAGAGCAGGGCTAGGGGTGGAATGCCCTCTATGGTCCCCAGTATAGTGAAGCAGTGGAATTGGCATGGTGCTGTGTGGAGGGTCAGTGTAGGAGGCAGTGGGGTGTCAGTGAGTGGTGAGGTGGGCAGTAAAGGATTCAGTGTATGCTGAGGGGCTCAATGTGCTGTAGGGGGGCACAAAGGAGATGGTGTTGGAGAGACGCAGGGTTGGCGCTGGGGAGATACATGGGGTTGGCGCTATGGAGGCACACTTGTTTGGTACTGGAGACAACCCTGGAGAGACATAGTGGAATAGTGCTGGAGACACACAGGAGTAGAAGAAAAGGCTGGGGCACAGTAATCTTTAGTAAGACACCAATTCTAAAGAAAAGAGATTATTGATATATATGGTACCAATATAAGCAAATATATTTTATAAATATAAAATTGTTTGATCAGGGAAACTCACATTTTGCCCAGCACCAACACTTTTGTTACTATGTATTATCTGATTGAAGCTCTGTTGCATGATGATGATATTGGGTTTATTCATACACAAACAGGGGGCCTCCAGACCATGTGATCTGAATAGCGAATATCGACTGAAGACACAGTCTGTCAAGTGAGGAACAGTTTCTTCAGAGGTTCCCCACAGAAAAACCATCATATAGGTAAGATGTATTTTTATGTAGTGCACACAAAAACAGTGTAGATTTATTTATTTATTTTTAAATAGGGGAGGCCCTCCTCTCAACCTGCTGCACTGTCTATGCACTGGAGAGAGGGACTAGGGGCATGCCCAGCAGCTATTGGAGCACTGGGCATGCCCCCAAGGTGACGAATATTGGGGAATTAGCTGGTGGGCATGGCATTTCATGCAAGGCACACCCCTTTCCTCAAGGCCACACCCACTTTTCTGGGGGGGGGCGCCTGCAGCACGGGCAAAATTCCTATTGCATGCTTCTAGAAAGCCGACCTAGGGCCACTTTTAGAAAATTTTCCATTGCCACTTTACATTCCCAATCCGCCCCTGCCGACAAATATCGGTATTCTAACCCTGTCACGATGCTGGTTTCTGGATTCTGACTACCGGGATACCGAGCTCCAGCATCCCATTCCCCTCCTAGTCCAATGGCTAAACAGTATTACTGCACAGGCCAGGCTGCTGTATATTCATAATTAAAGCAGAAAATAATCTTAGGCATTTGTCCTTAGCCAACTAGGACGCATTTTACACTTAAGGGCCCCATACATGAGGCAGCCATTTCAGTGATTTCCTGGTCCGTCCGGAACCGCCAATCCGCCGGTCAGATATGTCAATCGACAATCCTTTGATGGGAAATTGTTCATGTTAAAAATCCAAGTTTTGCTGATCACAATCATAATTTTTCGTAATCAGCGAATCAGGTAAATCCAGCATAGATTTCACTGATGCCCCGACCAGGCATCTGAGGATCAGGTAATTGGCCCAATACATCGCAGATGTATGGGGCCTTTAGAGAGGCAGAATGGAGACTTGGACAAAGTAAAGTTAGGTCATCCCATGCTGACCACAACAACGATGCTTATTGTCCTGTGAGGATGCGGACTGATGATGAAGACTATAGCTGGCCATCTCTGAGTTTTCCAGGTATCATTGTCATTATTTGTGTGGCTTCTGTGATCTATTTGCATTATTTATTACATGACATTTGCAATCGTTCTAAATGCATGAAAGCAGATTACCATTAGATTTTATTTATGGAAAGGTAACTTTATTTGTATTTTCTTTTAATTTAATACTTTCACTTCTATTTGCATCTGGGTTTAATTTACTTTAATTTTGCAAGTAAATATGCCTTGATTATATCTTAATAACACATACAAAAACTATAATGTATTTAAACAGTATAGCGTTTATAGCTAACACTGTCAAGCGACAGATCCTGTAGTAAACCGGGCACATATACTATTATTTCATCCAGGTGCATAAGGCAAATTTCCTTCCAACTCTACATGAGTCCCTAATTGTACCCCCTAATATATTAGCTTCTACATGAAGAAACATTTGTAAAGAATAAGACCAATTATGTAGTTGTATATAAAGGGGCTGAAGCAAAATTGAACACACAGTAGGCACACTTGCGTGTTAATTTTGCCTGAATTCGCACTGCTCATAATGGTCATGCACAGGTGATGCAGAGTCATACGATTTTTGATGACATCAACACATAAGAAGGGCCGCAACTAGTTTTTAATAGAAATGCAGGCTATGCAGAGCCAGACGTAAGAGAAATTCTGCCTGGCAAGGCATAGCTTTTGTTCCTAGTATATGCAGGGCTGCCATCAAGGTGGTAAGGTGGTATGTACAGTACAGAACCCAGAAATCTTGGACTTAGGCTGTTTATTATTCACCGGTAGATGATTGATCGTGAAGCAGTTTGCAGTGGCGATCATCAGTGAAACAAACCCCCCTTTCAGTCCAGTGATCATCGGTGCCAGCAGATTAGGGGTTGCTGGGAGGGAACTACCAATACTTCCTGGCGGGATGTACTAACCTTGTGGAGCACATACCACCAGACATCGCATTCGTACTGATCGCATATGTACTCCCTTGTCTTCAGCATACCTCCCAACTTCTGAAGTCTGGGAAGAGGGACCCTTCGTGCGCCATAGGGCTTCATGAAAAGGGGCTGGTTGTCGAGAAAACGGGGCGGAGCTTCGCAGCAACCCCCGTTTTCGTCACTCTCCGAGATGCTGGGCAGCCCCCAGGCTCTCCCCACACTAGTGAATAGATGACGTGCGCATGCGCACGGTATCTGTTCACCTTCTGCTCTCCCTAACTTCTCCCCCACCGCAGGACACTGTGGCCCGCAGGTGGGACAGCGGGACAGTCCCAGAAAAACGGGACTGTCCTGCTGAATGCAGGACAGTTGGGAGGTATGCTTCAGGGCCCGTCCTCAGCTCTCATCCTCCCTTCTCCTTCTCCTCCCATTGGCCATGCTAATGTAAGTAGCTGCAGTGCACAGTGGCAGAGACATTCAGGAGTTCCCCAGTAATGCCACTGCTGTGCTTGATGATGACTTGTAGTAAACCAGGACTAGGATCACATGCAGAGGCAATAGCATTTTGAGATGTGTATAACTCTACATATGGGAAAATATACACATTATTTTCTATGCACTCTTCTTTTGAGCAATGTACACTAGGGGTGAGCGGGTTCGGATTTCTGAAATCCGAACCCCCCCGATCCGAGTCCGATCCGAGTCAGGCTCGACTTTTCCCGCCTGACTCGGATCTGAAATCGAGGCAAAACGTCATCATCCCGCCTTCCGAGTCTCGCGGGTTTTGGATCCTATATAAGGTACCCGCGTCGGCGCCATTTTCTCACTCGGCTGTGGACAGTGAAGAGGGAGGGTGGGAGTTAGGGCTGGCTGGGCTGTGTAGTGTAGTGTAGTGTAGTGCTGCTGTTGTCCACTACTTCAAAGTCCATAGGGGCTGGCTGTGTTGTGCTGTGCTGCTGTTGTTAATAGGGGCTGTGTCCACTACTTCAAAGTCCATAGGGGCTGGCTGGACTGTGTTGTGCAGTCAGTTCTCCATAGGGGCTGTGTCCACCCCAAAGTCCTGTGCAGTGTCCCAGTCCTAAAGGGGTGCTGTAGTGTTGTCCAGGGGGTGCTCTGTCCATCAGGGGTGCTCCCCCCAAGTGCTAAAAAAATAATATATTTTCTGTGTTTGTGAATTGTGTGCGCAGTAGCCGCACGTGCATCAACAAAGTAGTGCCAAGCGTGCGCCTGTGTCATAAGTAAAGGGCCGGCTGGCTTGACCGTTAAAGGGTGCTGTAACCCCCAAACTACACTCCAGTCCAAACCAAAAAAAAAATAGTTTTCTGTGTTTGTGAATTGTGTGCGCAGTAGCCGCACGTGCATCAACAAAGTAGTGCCAAGCGTGCGCCTGTGCCATAAGTAAAGGGCCGGCTGGCTTGACCGTTAAAGGGTGCTGTAACCCCCAAAGTACACTCCAAACCAAAAAATATATATTTTCTGTGTTTGTGAATTGTGTGCGCAGAAGCCGCACGTGCATGAACAAAGTAGTGCCAAGCGTGCGCCTGTGTCATAAGTAAAGGGCCGGCTGGCTTGACCGTTAAAGGGTGCTGTAACCCCCAAAGTACACTCCGGTCCAAACCAAAAAAATATATATTTTCTGTGTTTGTGAATTGTGTGCGCAGTAGCCGCACGTGCATCAACAAAGTAGTGCCAAGCGTGCGCCTGTGTCATAAGTAAAGGGCCGGCTGGCTTGACCGTTAAAGGGTGCTGTAACCCCCAAAGTACACTCCAGTCCAAACCAAAAAAAAAATAGTTTTCTGTGTTTGTGAATTGTGTGCGCAGTAGCCGCACGTGCATCAACAAAGTAGTGCCAAGCGTGCGCCTGTGCCATAAGTAAAGGGCCGGCTGGCTTGACCGTTAAAGGGTGCTGTAACCCCCAAAGTACACTCCAAACCAAAAAATATATATTTTCTGTGTTTGTGAATTGTGTGCGCAGAAGCCGCACGTGCATGAACAAAGTAGTGCCAAGCGTGCGCCTGTGTCATAAGTAAAGGGCCGGCTGGCTTGACCGTTAAAGGGTGCTGTAACCCCCAAAGTACACTCCAGTCCAAACCAAAAAAATTAATATTTTCTGTGTTTGTGAATTGTGTGCGCAGTAGCCGCACGTGCATCAACAAAGTAGTGCCAAGCGTGCGCCTGTGTCATAAGTAAAGGGCCGGCTGGCTTGACCATTAAAGGGTGCTGTAACCCCCAAAGTACACTCCAGTCCAAACCAAAAAAAAAATTATTTTCTGTGTTTGTGAATTGTGTGCGCAGTAGCCGCACGTGCATCAACAAAGTAGTGCCAAGCGTGCGCCTGTGTCATAAGTAAAGGGCCGGCTGGCTTGACCGTTAAAGGGTGCTGTAACCCCCAAAGTACACTCCAGTCCAAACCAAAAAAAAAAATATTTTCTGTGTTTGTGAATTGTGTGCGCAGTAGCCGCACGTGCATCAACAAAGTAGTGCCAAGCGTGCGCCTGTGTCATAAGTAAAGGGCCGGCTGGCTTGACCATTAAAGGGTGCTGTAACCCCCAAAGTACACTCCAAACCTAAAAATATATATTTTCTGTGTTTGTGAATTGTGTGCGCAGTAGCCGCACGTGCATGAACAAAGTAGTGCCAAGCGTGCGCCTGTGTCATAAGTAAAGGGCCGGCTGGCTTGACCGTTAAAGGGTGCTGTAACCCCCAAAGTACACTCCAGTCCAAACCAAAAAAATATATATTTTCTGTGTTTGTGAATTGTGTGCGCAGTAGCCGCACGTGCATCAACAAAGTAGTGCCAAGCGTGTGCCTGTGTCATAAGTAAAGGGCCGGCTGGCTTGACCGTTAAAGGGTGCTGTAACCCCCAAAGTACACTCCAGTCCAAACCAAAAAAATATATATTTTCTGTGTTTGTGAATTGTGTGCGCAGTAGCCGCACGTGCATCAACAAAGTAGTGCCAAGCGTGCGCCTGTGTCATAAGTAAAGGGCCGGCTGGCTTGACCATTAAAGGGTGCTGTAACCCCCAAAGTACACTCCAGTCCAAACCAAAAAAAAATTTATTTTCTGTGTTTGTGAATTGTGTGCGCAGTAGCCGCACGTGCATCAACAAAGTAGTGCCAAGCGTGCGCCTGTGTCATAAGTAAAGGGCCGGCTGGCTTGACCGTTAAAGGGTGCTGTAACCCCCAAAGTACACTCCAGTCCAAACCAAAAAAAAAATTATTTTCTGTGTTTGTGAATTGTGTGCGCAGTAGCCGCACGTGCATCAACAAAGTAGTGCCAAGCGTGCGCCTGTGTCATAAGTAAAGGGCCGGCTGGCTTGACCGTTAAAGGGTGCTGTAACCCCCAAAGTACACTCCAAACCAAAAAATATATATTTTCTGTGTTTGTGACTTGTGTGCACTGTGGCTGCACGTGCATCAACAAAGGAGCAGTGCCAAGCGTGCGCCTGTGGACCATAAGTAAAGAGCCGGCTGGCTCATTTCTTAAAGGGTGGTGTAACCCACAAAGTGCACTACTCTCCAGCAAAAATAAAAAAATATTTTCTGTGTTTGTGTGCGCTTTAGCTGCACGTATATATCAATATAACATAAATGGAGGACCAAACTGTCTCCGATAAAAATAAAATAGGGAAAGATCAAGAACCACTTCCTCCTAGTGCTATTGCTGCTGCTGGGAGTTGTTCATTATCCCAGAGAGGAAGTAGGAACATCACAACATTTTACTAAACAATTGACCCTCCAACAGTCCCTAGCGATGAGGATGAAGTACGACAGCAGTCATCCTGAAGCAAAACGTATAACTGAGGCCTTGACTGCTATGTTGGTGTTAGACGTGCGTCCGGTATCCGCCATTAGTGCAGTGGGATTTAGACAATTGATGGAGGTAGTGTGTCCCCGGTTCCAAATCCCATCTAGATTCCACCTGCATCCTCAAAGCAGCAGCGACAAGCGTGCGTCTGTCTGTTAAAGGATGGTGTAACCCTCAAAGTGCGCTCCACAAACAACAAAAATATTCTTCTTTTTTCTGTCTTTGTGAATTGTGTGGGCTGTAGCCGCACTTGCATCCTCAAAGCAGCAGCGACAAGCGTGCGTCTGTCTGTTAAAGGGTAGTGTAACCCTCAAAGTGCGCTCCACAAACAATAAAAATATTCTTTTTTTTTCTGTCTTTGTGAAATGTGTGGGCTGTAGCCGCACCTGCATCCTTAAAGCAGCAGCGACAAGCGTGCGTCTGTCTGTTAAAGGGTGGTGACACCCTCAAAGTGTGCTACACAAACAATAAAAATATTGTTCTTTTTTTTTCTGTCTTTGTGAAATGTGTGGGCTGTAGCCGCACCTGCATCCTTAAAGCAGCAGCGACAAGCGTGCGTCTGTCTGTTAAAGGGTGGTGACACCCTCAAAGTGTGCTGCACAAACAATAAAAATATTCTTCTTTTTTTTCTGTCTTTGTGAATTGTGTGGGCTGTAGCTGCACTTGCATCCTCAAAGCAGCAGCGACAAGCGTGCATCTGTCTGTTAAAGGGTGGTGACACCCTCAAAGTGTGCTACACAAACAATAAAAATATTCTTCTTCTTTTTTCTGTCTTTGTGAATTGTGTGGGCTGTAGCCGCACTTGCATCCTCAAAGCAGCAGCGACAAGCCTGCGTCTGTCTGTTAAAGGATTACATCGGTGACAGCATCCAAGTAGGCATGTCAGACAGTCCGCACCTGTACTGGCAGGAAAAAGAAGCAATTTGGAGGTCCCTGTACAAACTTGCTCTATTTTACCTGAGTTGCCCCCCCTCCAGTGTGTACTCCGAAAGAGTGTTTAGTGCAGCCGGGAACCTTGTCAGCGAAAGGCATAGGAGGTTGCTTCTACAAAATGTGGAGAAGATGATGTTCATAAAATGAATTATCAACTCTTCCAGGGAGACCAGCCTCCAGAACGTACAGAGGGACCTGTGGTTGTGGATTCCAGCGGGGACGAATTAATACTCTGTGAGGATGAGGATGTACACAACACTGAAGAGGGTGAGGAATCGGTGGATGAGGAGGATGAGGACGACATCTTGCCTCCGTAGAGCCAGTTTGTGCAGGGACTGATTAATTGCCAGCTTGTTTTGTGGGGGCCCAAACGAACCAATCATTTCAGCCACAGTCATGTGGCAGACCCTGGCGCTGAAATGTTTGGTTTGTTAAAGTGTGCATGTCCTGTTTATACAACATAAGGGTGGGTGGGAGGGCCCAAGGACAATTCCATCTTGCACCTCTTTTTTTTCTTTGCATTATGTATAGTTTGGGGCCTAGTTTTTCAAACTGCCATCCTGTCTGCCACTGCAGTGCCACTCCTAGATAGACCACGTGTTTGTGCCGCCCACTCGTATCTCTTAGCATAGTCATCCAGCTACCTCGGTGCAACCTTTTGGACATAAAAACACTATTGTGAGGTGTGAGGTGTTCAGAATAGACTGGAAATGAGTGGAAATTAAGGTTATTGAGGTTAATAATAGCATAGGAGCAGAAAAAACCACAAATTCTGTGATTTTAGCTGTTTTTATGCTTTTTTTCAAAAAAATACAGATCCAAAACACAAAACCCAGAACCCAAAACACGGAAGGGTGGTTTTGGCAAAACCAATCCAGATCCAAAACACGAAGAAAGATCCAGATCCAAAACCAAAACACAAAACACGAAAAGTGGCCGGTGCACACCCCTAATGTACACCCGATTTAACCTGCATCAGGCCTAAAGAGGGATGACAGACATTTCTTTACAAATAATTCATAAACACTTAACACAGGAGATATCACTGACACACAATTACCGCAGTTGTAGGTAGTGCTGCGCATGCGCTGGTTTTACGAATGTAACAGCACATGCGCAGCACAAATTACAGCTGCGGTAAGTTAGAGTTTATAGGGAAAAGTATCTATTTCCTGAAAAGCAGTTATCTAAAAAATGACAGCTTTTCGGAATAGATAGTTATGGAGAGGAGGAATGATAAATTCCTCCAGTAATTAGGTAGAACTTCATGCGAGTTCTAAACCTAATTACCTCCATCAAGTTTTTAGTAGGGGTGTGCACCGGCCACTTTTCGTGTTTTGTGTTTTGGTTTTGGATCTGGATCTTTCTTCGTGTTTTGGATCTGGATTGGTTTTGCCAAAACCACCCTTGCGTGTTTTGGGTTCTGGGTTTTGTGTTTTGGATCTGTATTTTTTTTTAAAAAAGCATAAAAACAGCTAAAATCACAGAATTTGTAGGTTTTTCTGCTCCTATGCTATTATTAACCTCAATAACCTTAATTTCCACTCATTTCCAGTCTATTCTGAATACCTCACACCTCACAATAGTGTTTTTATGTCCAAAAGGTTGCACCGAGGTAGCTGGATGACTATGCTAAGCGACACAAGTGGGCGGCACAAACACGTGACCCATCTAGGCGTGAAACTGCAGTGGCAGACAGGATGGCATTGAAAAACTAGGCCCCAAACTGTACATAATGCAAAGAAAAAAAAGAGGTGCAAGATGGAATTGTCCTTGGGCCCTCCCACCCACCCTTATGTTGTATAAACAGGACATGCACACTTTAACAAACCAATCATTTCAGCGCCAGGGTCTGCCACACAACTGTGGCTGAAATGATTGGTTCGTTTGGGCCCCCACAAAACAAGCTGGCAATTTATCTGTCCCTGCACAAACTGGCTCTACGGAGGCAAGATGTCATCCTCATCCTCCTCATCCACCGATTCCTCACCCTCTTCAGTGTGTACATCCTCATCCTCACAGAGTATTAATTCGTCCCTGCTGGAACCACAGGTCCCTCTGTACGTTCTGGAGGCTGGTCTCCCTGGAAGAGTTGATAATTCATTTTATGAACATCATCTTCTCCACATTTTGTGGAAGCAACCTCCTACGCCTTTCGCTGACAAGGTTCCCGGCTGCACTAAACACTCTTTCGGAGTACACACTGGAGGGGGGGCAACTCAGGTAAAATAGAGCCAGTTTGTACAGGGACCTCCAAATTGCTTCTTTTTCCTGCCAGTACAGGTACGGACTGTCTGACATGCCTACTTGGATGCTGTCACCGATGTAATCCTTTAACAGACAGACGCACGCTTGTCGCTGCTGCTTTGAGGATTCAAGTGCGGCTACAGCCCACACAATTCACAAAGACAGAAAAAAAAAAGAATATTTTTATTGTTTGTGGAGCACACTTTGAGGGTTACACCACCCTTTAACAGACAGACGCACGCTTGTCGCTGCTGCTTTGAGGATGCAAGTGCGGCTACAGCCCACACAATTCACAAAGACAGAAAAAAGAAGAAGAATATTTTAATTGTTTGTGTAGAACACTTTGAGGTGTCACCACCCTTTAACAGACAGACGCACGCTTGTCGCTGCTGCTTTAAGGATGCAGGTGCGGCTACAGCCCACACATTTCACAAAGACCAAAAAAAAAAGAACAATATTTTAATTGTTTGTGTAGAATACTTTGAGGTGTCACCACCCTTTAACAGACAGACGCACGCTTGTCGCTGCTGCTTTAAGGATGCAGGTGCGGCTACAGCCCACACAATTCACATAGACAGAAAAAAAAAGAACAATATTTTAATTGTTTGTGTAGCACACTTTGAGGGTGTCACCACCCTTTAACAGACAGACGCACGCTTGTCGCTGCTGCTTTGAGGATGCAAGTGTGGCTACATCGCACACAAGTGACAAACACATTAAAAAAATAGTTTTTTATTTTTTGGAACACTTTGAGAGTTACACCACCCTTTAACAGACAGACGCACGCTTGTCGCTGCTGCTTTAAGGATGCAGGTGCGGCTACAGCCCACACATTTCACAAAGACCGAAAAAAAAGAACAATATTTTAATTGTTTGTGTAGAACACTTTGAGGGTGTCACCACCCTTTAACAGACAGACGCACGCTTGTCGCTGCTGCTTTAAGGATGCAGGTGCGGCTACAGCCCACACAATTCACATAGACAGAAAAAAGAAGAATATTTTTATTGTTTGTGTAGCACACTTTGAGGGTGTCACCACCCTTTAACAGACAGACGCACGCTTGTCGCTGCTGCTTTAAGGATGCAGGTGCGGCTACATCGCACACAAGTCACAAACACATTAAAAAAATAGTTTTTTATTTTTTGGAGCACTTTGAGAGTTACACCACCCTTTAACAGACAGACGCACGCTTGTCGCTGCTGCTTTAAGGATGCAGGTGCGGCTACAGCCCACACATTTCACAAAGACCGAAAAAAAAAGAACAATATTTTAATTGTTTGTGTAGAACACTTTGAGGGTGTCACCACCCTTTAACAGACAGACGCACGCTTGTCGCTGCTGCTTTAAGGATGCAGGTGCGGCTACAGCCCACACATTTCACAAAGACCAAAAAAAAAAGAACAATATTTTAATTGTTTGTGTAGCACACTTTGAGGGTGTCACCACCCTTTAACAGACAGATGCACGCTTGTCGCTGCTGCTTTAAGGATGCAGGTGCGGCTACAGCCCACACAATTCACAAAGACAGAAAAAAAAGAACAATATTTTAATTGTTTGTGTAGCACACTTTGAGGGTGTCACCACCCTTTAACAGACAGACGCACGCTTGTCGCTGCTGCTTTAAGGATGCAGGTGCGGCTACAGCCCACACATTTCACAAAGACCAAAAAAAAAAGAACAATATTTTAATTGTTTGTGTAGCACACTTTGAGGGTGTCACCACCCTTTAACAGACAGACGCACGCTTGTCGCTGCTGCTTTAAGGATGCAGGTGCGGCTACAGCCCACACAATTCACAAAGACAGAAAAAAAAAGAACAATATTTTAATTGTTTGTGTAGCACACTTTGAGGGTGTCACCACCCTTTAACAGACAGACGCACGCTTGTCGCTGCTGCTTTAAGGATGCAGGTGCGGCTACAGCCCACACAATTCACAAAGACAGAAAAAAAAAGAACAATATTTTAATTGTTTGTGTAGCACACTTTGAGGGTGTCACCACCCTTTAACAGACAGACGCACGCTTGTCGCTGCTGCTTTGAGGATGCAGGTGGAATCTAGACGGGATTTGGAACCGAGGACACACTACCTCCATCAATTGTCTAAATCCCACTGCACTAATGTCGGATACCGGACGCATGTCTAACACCAACATAGCAGTCAAGGCCTCAGTTATACGTTTTGCTTCAGGATGACTGCTGTCGTACTTCATCCTCATCGCTAGGGACTGTTGGAGGGTCAATTGTTTAGTAAAAGTAGTGATGTTCCTACTTCCTCTCTGGGATGATGAACAACTCCCAGCAGCAGCAACAGCACTAGGAGGAAGTGGTTCTTGATCTTTCCCTATTTTATTTTTATCGGAGAAAGTTTGGTCCTCCATTTATGTTATATTGATATATATACGTGCGGCTAAAGCGCACACAAACACAGAAAATAATATTTTATTTTTGCTGGAGAGTAGTGCACTTTGTGGGTTACACCACCCTTTAAGAAATGAGCCAGCCGGCTCTTTACTTATGGGACACAGGCGCACGCTTGGCGCTGCTCCTTTGTTGATGCACGTGCAGCCACAGTGCACACAATTCACAAACACAGAAAATAATTTTTTTTTTGGTTTGGACTGGAGTGTACTTTCAGGGGTTACAGCACCCTTAACGGTCAAGCCAGCCGGCCCTTTACTTATGATACAGGTGCACGCTTGGCACTACTTTGTTGATGCACGTGCGGCTACTGCGCACACAATTCACAAACACAGAAAATAATTTTTTTTTGGTTTGGACTGGAGTGTACTTTCGGGGGTTACAGCACCCTTTAACGGTCAAGCCAGCTGGCCCTTTACTTATGACACAGGCGCACGCTTGGCACTACTTTGTTGATGCACGTGCGGCTACTGCGCACACAATTCACAAACACAGAAAATAATTTTTTTTTTGGTTTGGACTGGAGTGTACTTTCGGGGGTTACAGCACCCTTAACGGTCAAGCCAGCCAGCCCTTTACTTATGACACAGGCGCACGCTTGGCACTACTTTGTTGATGCACGTGCGGCTACTGCGCACACAATTCACAAACACAGAAAATAATTTTTTTTTTGGTTTGGACTGGAGTGTACTTTCGGGGGTTACAGCACCCTTAACGGTCAAGCCAGCCGGCCCTTTACTTATGACACAGGCGCACGCTTGGCACTACTTTGTTGATGCACGTGCGGCTACTGCGCACACAATTCACAAACACAGAAAATAATTTTTTTTTTGGTTTGGACTGGAGTGTACTTTCGGGGGTTACAGCACCCTTAACGGTCAAGCCAGCCGGCCCTTTACTTATGACACAGGCGCACGCTTGGCACTACTTTGTTGATGCACGTGCGGCTACTGCGCACACAATTCACAAACACAGAAAATTATTTTTTTTTTGGTTTGGACTGGAGTGTACTTTCGGGGGTTACAGCACCCTTAACGGTCAAGCCAGCCGGCCCTTTACTTATGACACAGGCGCACGCTTGGCACTACTTTGTTGATGCACGTGCGGCTACTGCGCACACAATTCACAAACACAGAAAATAATTTTTTTTTTGGTTTGGACTGGAGTGTACTTTCGGGGGTTACAGCACCCTTAACGGTCAAGCCAGCCGGCCCTTTACTTATGACACAGGCGCACTCTTGGCACTACTTTGTTGATGCACGTGCGGCTACTGCGCACACAATTCACAAACACAGAAAATAATTTTTTTTTTGGTTTGGACTGGAGTGTACTTTCGGGGGTTACAGCACCCTTAACGGTCAAGCCAGCCGGCCCTTTACTTATGACACAGGCGCACGCTTGGCACTACTTTGTTGATGCACGTGCGGCTACTGCGCACACAATTCACAAACACAGAAAATAATTTTTTTTTTGGTTTGGACTGGAGTGTACTTTCGGGGGTTACAGCACCCTTAACGGTCAAGCCAGCCGGCCCTTTACTTATGACACAGGCGCACGCTTGGCACTACTTTGTTGATGCACGTGCGGCTACTGCGCACACAATTCACAAACACAGAAAATAATTTTTTTTTTGGTTTGGACTGGAGTGTACTTTCGGGGGTTACAGCACCCTTAACGGTCAAGCCAGCCGGCCCTTTACTTATGACACAGGCGCACGCTTGGCACTACTTTGTTGATGCACGTGCGGCTACTGCGCACACAATTCACAAACACAGAAAATAATTTTTTTTTTGGTTTGGACTGGAGTGTACTTTCGGGAGTTACAGCACCCTTAACGGTCAAGCCAGCCGGCCCTTTACTTATGACACAGGCGCACTCTTGGCACTACTTTGTTGATGCACGTGCGGCTACTGCGCACACAATTCACAAACACAGAAAATAATTTTTTTTTGGTTAGGACTGGAGTGTACTTTCGGGGGTTACAGCACCCTTTAACGGTCAAGCCAGCCGGCCCTTTACTTATGACACAGGCGCACGCTTGGCACTACTTTGTTGATGCACGTGCGGCTACTGCGCACACAATTCACAAACACAGAAAATAATTTTTTTTTTGGTTTGGACTGGAGTGTACTTTCGGGGGTTACAGCACCCTTAACGGTCAAGCCAGCCGGCCCTTTACTTATGACACAGGCGCACGCTTGGCACTACTTTGTTGATGCACGTGCGGCTACTGCGCACACAATTCACAAACACAGAAAATAATTTTTTTTTTGGTTTGGACTGGAGTGTACTTTGGGGGTTACAGCACCCTTTAACGGTCAAGCCAGCCGGCCCTTTACTTATGACACAGGCGCACGCTTGGCACTACTTTGTTGATGCACGTGCGGCTACTGCGCACACAATTCACAAACACAGAAAATAATTTTTTTTTTGGTTTGGACTGGAGTGTACTTTCGGGGGTTACAGCACCCTTAACGGTCAAGCCAGCCGGCCCTTTACTTATGACACAGGCGCATGCTTGGCACTACTTTGTTGATGCACGTGCGGCTACTGCGCACACAATTCACAAACACAGAAAATAATTTTTTTTTTGGTTTGGACTGGAGTGTACTTTCGGGGGTTACAGCACCCTTAACGGTCAAGCCAGCCGGCCCTTTACTTATGACACAGGCGCACGCTTGGCACTACTTTGTTGATGCACGTGCGGCTACTGCGCACACAATTCACAAACACAGAAAATAATTTTTTTTTTGGTTTGGACTGGAGTGTACTTTCGGGGGTTACAGCACCCTTAACGGTCAAGCCAGCCGGCCCTTTACTTATGACACAGGCGCACGCTTGGCACTACTTTGTTGATGCACGTGCGGCTACTGCGCACACAATTCACAAACACAGAAAATAATTTTTTTTTTGGTTTGGACTGGAGTGTACTTTCGGGGGTTACAGCACCCTTAACGGTCAAGCCAGCCGGCCCTTTACTTATGACACAGGCGCACGCTTGGCACTACTTTGTTGATGCACGTGCGGATACTGCGCACACAATTCACAAACACAGAAAATATATTATTTTTTTAGCACTTGGGGGGAGCACCCCTGATGGACAGAGCACCCCCTGGACAACACTACAGCACTCCTTTAGGACTGGGACACTGCACAGGACTTTGGAGTGGACACAGCCCCTATGGAGAACTGACTGCACAACACAGTCCAGCCAGCCCCTATGGACTTTGAAGTAGTGGACACAGCCCCTATTAACAACAGCAGCACAGCACAACACAGCCAGCCCCTATGGACTTTGAAGTAGTGGACAACAGCAGCACTACACTACACTACACTACACAGCCCTAACTCCCACCCTCCCTCTTCACTGTCCACAGCCGAGTGAGAAAATGGCGCCGACGTGTGTACCTTATATAGGATCCAAAACCCGCGAGACTCGGAAGGCGGGAAGATGACGTTTTGCCTCGATTTCAGATCCGAGTCAGGCGGGAAAAGTCGAGCCTGACTCGGATCGGACTCGGATCGGGGGGGCTCGGGGGGGTTCGGATTTCAGAAATCCGAACCCGCTCACCCCTAGTTTTTAGCAATGATGAATAGGCCCCTAAGTCACTTAACAGTATATCACCCATTTCACTGTCACACGCGGAACAGATGCTTCTCTGTCTTTTGTCTAAGGGCCTGATTCAGCCAGGATCGCAGTTGCTAATACGCATGCAATCAGATGTTTGTTGCGTTCTGCTAATGCAAATGCATCACAGTACGCGAGTTGGCCACTGCGATCGGGACTGCGATCGCAGTGATCACGCAGACCTATTGCAGAGTGATTGACAGGAAGTGCCGTTTGTAGGTGGTGACAGGGGGGTGGTCGACGAAATGCAGGCGTGCCAGTGTGTTTGAACGCCGTTGCATGGGCATGCATAAATTATCCACTGCAATGACCTATGCAGCCTGAGGTCTCATAGCATATGCTGAAGTTAGCAATTTCTGAGTAAGGTCTGACCTTGTGCATGTGTGTGTGAGACTGTGATGGTACTCTATTGTACCAATGTTTTCGCAGTCTTGCTAAACATTATGGATGTGTGTAAGGTAAAGTGGGCGTACTTGTGTAGTGCTACGGCGGCACAGCGATCGCAATAAATTATCATACTATCGCAGTTGAACTGCATGCGTAATGGCTATTGCATTCGCAGTTGCGATTCATAAGGAATCAGGCCCTAAGTTCAGCTGTAGTATCTTTTTAAATCAGAGCTAATCACTGCAGCCTTTGTACGGTCCATAGTTATATACATTTGCCAAGGCAGAAGAAGCATGACAACTGCAAGATGGAAGGACTCCAGTGAGGAATACGCCCTGCACAGCTCAAACCAACCAGTAGAGAATGTGAAAAACTCCATCCATTGAGAAGAAACTGTATAGCCCTGCCCAATAAAAAGCAACCACCTTCCAAGACAACCTTCTAACTTCTTCTGACCTGATGAGAAGGATGCAAGAGGTCACAGCAGTTGTAACTCCAGCTCCAGTCTCCACTCTAGCCCTTGGTGTCAGCAAGAGGGATGGAAAGTCCACCAAGGATCTCCCTAACCCTGTGTCAGGTTTAGGCCTAGGATCGGCCATTACTCACCACAGCGCCGTCTTCCCCTGACTTATCGTGCGGTCAGGTGTGGCGGTGAGTTATGTGCTCAGGATTATGCCTTAGGTGCACTTGGACATCCATGTGCTGCTCAGTGCCTTGGTTACCAAGGTTGCCATCATGGGCGCAGCCATGACAGTCTTCATCACCTGACTGACCCTTCATTCAAAGGTAGCATGGTTGTTGTTAGCTGATGCTGTCCTCCAATGGAGTGCTACCTTGGGGTATATTACTGGGCTCTAGACAACAGGAAGTTACCTGTACAACGTGTCTTGTTTTATATTTTTAAAACTTTTTTTTTTGCATAAAAATTTTTTAAGTCTTGATGTCTAGTATTTTAATTATGATGAGTATTTTAATTATGATGAGAAACTTATGCCTTTCTGCTCCATGGGAGGTTTCTGTCCTCTCTGAGCTCGTCTTACCTTGTACATCCTCCGAGTACAACTACAGTGTCACTCTCCTGTGCCAGCGGCGTGTCTGATACCTTGCCCGCTTACTCAGCACAACATCCGAATACAGCTACAGTGTCACCCTCCGTTGCTAGCGGTGCGTCTGATACCTTGCCCGCACATTCAGTACAATATCCAAGTACAGAATCCTCGCTAGTGCCTGTTTCAGAAGTACACTCTCCTGGGCCTCATTGGTGTTACCTCCCTCCATTTCCCACCTGTATCGGATACCTGACCAAAGGGCCGCGACCTGCTTGCTGGGTGCAGCTTAAACCCATATCCCGCTTGGAGGGTTCACTGGTGAACACCTCCCAGCATTTTAGACTCCGCGCCTTTGGTCAGGTCTTGCCAACATCTGATACTTGTGGATGAGGAGGACATCCAGGCCCCTTCGCCTCCGATTCCATTCACAACCAAGGACCTCAGCATTCAGCTCCTCAGTAGGAGATCCTCCTGGGCCAGTTGTCACAGTTTGTACAGGCCAAATGGAAGCTTCAGGATCCCAGGGTGCAAGGGCGTTGCAAGATCTCACCTCTCGCATGGATAATCAGGAGGCAGTGCAACATCAAGTGGCTCTCCGGGCAACTACTTTCCATCCAATCAACCTTGGCCACATTATTTCCTCCTCCCATCATATCTGCTCCTTTGAATCCTCCAGTCCATCCTCCAGTTCTAGTGACACATAAGTCTCGTCTTCAGTTGGCATCTTCTGAACGATTTGATGGATACTCAAGATGTTGCCGCGGTTTCATCAACCAATGTGAGATTCAGTTTGAATGCCTGCCACAGAATTTCCCGACGTCTAGGTCAAAAGTGGCTTATATTATTTTGCTGCTGACTGGAACAGATTTGGATTGGGTCTCCCCATTATGGGAATGAGCAGATCCTCTAGTGTCCAACTATGAGAACTTTATTTCCTCTTTAAAGAGAATCTTTAATGAGTCGGGCCGCACTGCCTTGGCTTCTTCTGATCTTCTTCGAGTCCGACAAGAGACCTGTACCATGGGACAGTACGTGGTCCAATTTCAAACTATTTCTTCTGAATTAAAGTGGAACGAAGAGGCCCTCAAGGCTGCCTTTTTACATGGTCTTTCAGAAAAGATGAAAGATGAGTTAGCCTCTCAGGATCTTCCATAGTCCTTCTCCGAATTAATCTCTCTGTGTATTAAAATTGACTTACACCATAGAGAACGGTTTGCTAGTAGAGGACGAGAGGATAATTTTCGGGATCAGTTGTTATTAGATGCATGTTCCTCTTTTCCGGCAATGAATAAAGAAGAACCTACGCAGGTTAATAAATCCTGGCTAACCACGGCTGACCGAACCCGTCGGTTCCAGAATAAGCTCTGCCCCTACTGTGCAGCTCCAGACCACGTTCTCAAGAATTGTCCTCTTCTTGCGGGAAATGCGAGACCCTAACTGGTTCTGGGAGCGTACAGTTGGGGGTAGTGATCAAGCCATCCCATTTAATGGATAGTTTATTATCCGTGTCCCTTCCCATAAGTCGAGGAAAAAGTTGAAAGATTTGGTGGATTCCGGAGCCACCAGAAATTTTATTTCAGAATCCTTTGACACGTACAATGAGTATACCAGTCACTCCTCTACCTAGCAAGCTGACCTTATCGGGGGTAGATGGCAACATCATTCTGGGAGATTACATGTCTACTGTTACCCACCCGGTGTCCCTCCGAGTAGGATGCCTTCATCAAGAAATGTTAGAATTCTTAGTTCTACCTAAAACCTCCTACGAACTAGTTGTGGGTCTGCCTTGGCTTAAAAGACAAAGCCTTCGCTGAATTGGTTTAATATGCAAATCCTTGCTTGGGATCTGGGCTGTTTTCATCAATGTCTGTCTCGTGTGCTTCCTGTACGTATCCATCAAGTTTCTACCGGACCTGCTTTTAAGCCTCCTACTCCTGATCAATTGAAAGTCCTCCTAGATCCTTGTCTGCCGGCACCATATCAGGATTTTTCTGATGTTTTTAATGAACAGGCTGCCGACAAATTACCTCCTCATTGCTCTTGGTACCGTGGCATTGATCTCATTCCTGGGAAAATGTCACCTCGTGGCCGAATTTACCCTCTTTCAGTTCCGGAAAGAGCAGCCATGTCCGACTACATTAAAGAAAACCTAGCCAAAGGGTTTATCATCCCGCTGGGACTGGATTCTTCTTTGTTGAGAAGAAGGATGGGGGGCTCAGACCCTGCATAGGTCACTGTGGACTCAAACTAATTACTATCAAGAACCGATACCCACTGCCACTCATCTCTGAACTTTTCGACAAGGTTCGTGGAGCTCACTTTTTCACAAAATTGGATCTTCGCGGGGCCTACAACTTGATTCGCATCAAGGCGGGGGATGAGTGGAAAAACCACATTCAACACCCGAGATGGCCACTTTGAATACTTTGGTAATGCCTTTTTGGTTATGTAACGCACCAGCGGTGTTCCAAGGTTACGTGAATTACATTTTCAGGGACATCCTTTACAAGTTCATTGTGGTCTATCGAGACAACATTTAATTTTTTTCCAAGGATCTGCAGTCACACCGATTTCATGTACGAGAGGTTTTATCCCATCTTTGTGACTACCGTCTGTATGGAAAGATTTCCAAATGTCTCTTCGAGCAATCCTCTGTGCCATTTCTGGGGCACATCATCACTGGAGATTCTCAACAGATGGACCCAGACAAAATGAGTGCCACCCGGGACTGGCCTCAACCTAACTCCCTGAAAGGACTGGTGCTGGTTTTAATTATAGGGGGACCCCTACGCAATTTTTTTCCCCCTATAATTAAAACCAGGACTATCCCTGCAGCCTGGTGCTGGTACCTAATTTATGGTGGAACCCTACCCGTTTTGTTCCCCATAATTTTAGGTACCTTTACAGGCTGGCAAGTCCGGGGCTGGTTGGCCTTTTGGGGAGGACCTCACGTCATTTTTTTTTTTCAACCCTTAGAACACACTTGCCATTCAGAAACATACACAAATCACACTGATTTGTGTATGTTCGATGGCAACTCGCAGCTCAGGAGGGGGTGCATTTAAAACTTCTATTGAGTCCCTGATTTGAGTGTAAAACAGGCGACTTTAGCAAAACGAATAATGGTAAATTCCCAATTTTTATTAAAAAAGTGAAAAGTACTATTTGGACGATGGTGATATAATTTCTATTGTTCAAAACGGCCGAATTTGTAGCATTAAATCACCCGATTTCAAGCTGAACAAATTAAGAAATCACCCGACTTTAATGATAGTAAATTCCCAATTTGCAAAAAAGTGATATTATCACCTGAAAATGCAAAATGGGACCAACACGAATGTTGATAAATTTACCCCCAAATGTGCAGCTGGGACATGAAAGATCACTTTGGGGAAACCAAGGGAGAGAAATGTAGCTTCAAGTAACCTCAATCTGAACACCAACCCCTATCTGAGAAATGAGTCTGACTTCCCCAAGGAAGGGGAACGAGAGCATAATGAAATTTGTCAAAGACTAGTACAGCAACTTCAGTATCACTAACTGTACTGATCCTGCAGATAAAGCAGTCATGGATTTTCCCCTACCACTGAAGGAACTGCTTTCAGCTGCTAAATCCAACAGGACAGGTAGAATCCCAGGCAGTGATTTTCTTCTAGCGCAGATATATATATTGCTGCAGTACCTCATTGGCCCTGACCTGCCAGTTTTACAAGGATGTGGTGGTGAACAATGCCTCCATTGCTGAAGGAGAGAAAGATCACAATATTTTATAAACGTAAGAGGGAGAGAGATGCAATTATAAAAATTGGTTACTAATCTCTCTCCTTTGTGTTGACTATAATATATTCACCATGGTAGTTGGCACCGAGCTAAATAATGTCCGATTGATTACTCAGAACAGACCTGCATCATTCCAGAGTTATAGACAACCTTGCCCTACTGAGGGACACAGTCTATTACATTAAGGATCACTTCTTGAATGTGGCACTGTTTAGCCTTGATCAGGAGAATGCCTTTGACAGTGTTGTACATGAATTAATCTTCGGAGCACTTAAGAGACTTGGCATGGGAAATTAACGTTAACCATTTTCTGTTACTTGCTGCTGAACAGATGGAAGAATAAAATTTTTCCAAGCAGACAAGGACATCATCTTTCACCTCTTTTTTTGTTTGCCATATAGAGCTGCTTGCTGTGTGCATCAGGTGGAACCCAGAGATCAGTGGAATCATTACACCAGGATATGAGAGGTGGAGTGTTTACTCTACATGGACAATATAACTGTCTTTTGCACAGTGTTTGACAACAACACTCATCCAGGCCTGTGAGGACTTCAGTTGAGCTACTGTACACTGGCAGAAAATCAACTACAGGATTTCAGTGGTAATGCTCTTCGGGTAGTGGCGTCCTCCATCCCTTCATTATCAATATGGATTTTATTAACATCCTGGGAGTCTGGTTCAGAGGAGAATGCAAGGTTCTGATTGTTGAATTGAGAGACTGATGATAGTGAGAAAAAAAATTGAAATATAGATCCATAGCTCTTACTATTGAAGGGGATGCCCTGGAGCTGCACAATTATATTACTACTGTTCTGGAATATGCTTTTTCCTTCTAACACACTGGAGGGGTTTGGCTGGGACAAGTAAGGCAGCTCCTTCCGATACAACTGGGACACATTTGTGAGGGAGCATCAACCAGAAGGTGTTATGCTACACTTGTGGAAATCATAATATCCGCAGGCCTGTTAGGGCTAATGACACAATTGAGTCTGTTCCAGAGATCCCTGTTGCAACAGCAAAGACTGTATAGGAGAACTTGGTCTTTATACGGCTCACTAAAAGACAAAGACTTGGCAATGAAGGCTAACCAAGGCTGACTGCCCCTCATAATCTTCATTCACTCCTGGAACTGTGCAGATAATGACATTTTACTTTATGAAGAAGGACACATCCATATGCCTATTTTAGTACTGCTCTTCTGCACAGGCACTGCTGGTGCCTTGGATTCAGAGACAGTATGCACATTATGCCACTCAGTAATTTCATTTATTGACTATTCCCTGTCATCTGTACTTATGGGATAAAAATCGAGGTCTGGTGCCTTATGAATTGTGTAAAAGATGCTTTGTGCCTTGCCAGAAATTGTCTTGTGTCATAAAATGGAGAAGATGCAGAATCAGGACTGTCTCAGACTGGATCACAGCCTACTTATAGACTATCCATCATAGACAGTCTTCTGACTTTCATCCTATATGTGTCTCTCCTATGTGTCTATCTTTTGATAAAGTTTCATGCCTCTGAATCCTGTCACTTAACCTCCTCCCCTTCCCCCATCAGTCCATGTGATCTATGTTGAAAATGTTTTCTTGTTTATGCAATGGATGAATAGGGCAGCACATGAAATCCTAAAGGTATGAGTGGCAAGAGATGATGTAGGAGGTGGTAAGGTGCCAGTCATTACCAGAGTAAAGTGGGCGGATGGGGGTATGTGTGGAAATGAGCCTGGAGATTTACTAAAGCTTATGGGGATGTAGACATAATGTCGACATTTACAATATCAAATGTTCGGAACGGCTACACCACAAGCTCATTCGATATGATGTTGACTTTGTTGAAATGTAGACATTGAACATGTCGGCATCTGCAGAATGTCGACATGTTCACAATGTCGACATGTGAAATTCTCATGTAGACATTATGAATGTGGAATGTTGACAACATATAGCCTGTGCTACTTCCATGTATACCACTTACACTGGTACACCCTCACAACTGTCCCATTTTCTACAATTAGCAAAACTCGCTCCTTTTATCTCAGCTGTGCTCTTTTCCCACTACAGAGTAAGGGCTGTATCTACTAACGAATTTGACCCGCTAGGATTTTTAGCGCTTGTCGCGGCTTTTAGGGTTTTTTTACTTGTATTTCCCAATGATGTGCCCGCCGGTGAGCAGTACTGTTAACAACCCTGTCATCGTTGTTTCTTCTCTCACTGATTAATTCAGTTTTACTTTTTTTTCTGTAATTTGCGCATGCACCGTGTGTTCTCATTCACGGCACATGCAATCTGGCTCCCCTCTAGGATCCCTGCCGGGCAGTGGCGGCAACCTCCCTTCCCAGCACTGTGTGTTGTTTGCTGGGCTGGGAAGGAGTCTGTTGCCGCTGCCTTGCAGGGATGAAGAGGTAGCGAGCCATGTGGTGGGCTACTGTGGGAGGGGGCTGCCTACTGCTACTATGGGACTCGGGAGGGATGGGGGGCTGCTGCTACTGTGAGACCCGAGAGGGAGGGGCCACCTGCTGCTACTACGAGACGCGGGAGGGGGGCCCGCCTGCTGCTACTACGAGACCCAGGAGGGAGGGGGGAATATTTGGCTACATAGATGCATCCGCAGTTGAAAAACATCAACCGATTGTGCAAATATCGGCATAGCTTGTGACTCAGAATCCAGCCCACAGTTCTCACCTCTGCTCATGTGGAATGCTTCATTACAGCCTATTGTTTGAAGAATACAGTATATAAAGAAGCTATTGACACTTCAGGAACATTCCTAATGCACCGTGAAGACCCCTTTCCAATTGCTTGCATTCTAGAAAAAACACACTTGTACAGTAAATGCCACTAAGCATTTTGCTTTATAAAGTGCCATGTACAGGCATTGAAAATGACTACCGCCTAATTTAGTAAATTAGTAATTACATTGGTGTAAAATTAGTATAGTAGTCTCAGCAAAACAACATGCTTATGTTCTGCCTTCATTGAGCTCATTACACAAGATGGCAGCTCTTGCTGGAATGATGGAAATGGTTGCACCAAGTTGTTAGACTGAAGCACATATCATGATATGCCAAGGTAGATATTTGTCTTTTATTCTTTTACACTCACTTGTTGTCCACTTTGGGACATTTTAGAACTGTCTAATGTACCAGAACCATTTGGTTGATAAAGCTGAATCTGCTATTTGAAGGGAAATGTAAGCATGGCTGAGCAGAGGTGTAACTGATTGGATATCATCACAACATTAACCCGTTCAACAGCCCGTGGATGCTGCTGATTGTTCTATGCTTACCTTCTAGATAAAGCTAATACACAAAAGAAAATCACAGCTTAAATTTAAGCTGCGAGTTTTTCTCACATGAAAAAAATCACTTGTAACAAGTACAAATGCATATTAAGTGGGATTATAAATGCAGTATACAAATTTAATGATGTGCTTTATTATTTGTAAAGGATCACAGTTACGAATGGAGAATATAACACTGCTGCAGGAATCAGTAGTGTAATATCAGGAGCTGTGGAGGTTCCAGGGCAGCTTTTACTACATAAGGGGATGTAATAAGCAGAGTTAAATTAGCTTATCTTAACACATTAAGGGGCCTATTCATGATGTTAATTATCAGGGTCCGAACGGACCCCGATAATCAACATTCTAATTTGCCGTGGCCACCGGAGCAATTCAGCATTGCTCCGGCGCGGTGGCAGCTGATGCGAATTCAGCTGCCCCCGCCAGCGGCTTCACTGCTCCTTTTCAGAGCAGTGAATCTTTTCACTGCTCCGATCAGAGCAGTGACGGCGGTGCGCATGCGCGACCTACAGGTCACGCATGCGCACAAGAGCTCCGACGTCCGATGGAAGGAGCTGGATAGGGGCAGAGGGATTCTCACAACCCAGACCTACTTCCAATAGGGAAGAGCGGGTTGCGAACCCCAAGCATGGACCATTCTAGTGATAAATATATAATACAGGCACAATTTCAGTAACAAATATATAATATAGGGACTATAGCAGTGACTGGTATACAGGACCATTCTCGTGTATGATTAATAAATACCTATGCTATAAGTGAAAAATAAATGTGGCATAACAATAATTTATTCTACTACTTGTTAGTGAACAATAAGCAAACAGCCCAATTAAAATATCTGCATTATGCTCACAGGCCAGAGGTTCCCAAACGTTGTCCTCAAGGCTTCCAAACAGTTCAGATATTAGAGATATCCATGGTTGAGCACTGGTGACTTAATTAGTACCTCAGTCAATTTGATTTAAACACCTGTGATCAACCATGGATATTTCTAAAACCTGAACTGTTGGGGAGCCTTGAGGACAGGGCCGGTGCTATGTTTCTCTGCACCTTAGGCAAAATTTGGCCAACCACCCCACCTCCCCCCCAAAAAAAACCTTTCAGTTGCTCACACGTGACTTTTGGATTATAAAAATAATAATTCTTACCTACTCCTGGCTGGCGAGTCTGCAGTCCAGACACACGGATGTATAGACTCCACCACTGCTGCAATATTTCTAGATGAGGTTTGGGGAAAAGACTAAAAGTTAGAAAAAAGTAGCAGGCAACGCCTTGAGTTACCAAATTGCTGTCCAGTTGTGGCCATTCTGCATATGTGTGACCCAGTATTGCTGATTTAATAGGATTAATATGATATATATAGATATATATATAACATTGATTGGTCTTTTTGTTTGTCTGTCTGGTTATGCCAGAGGTTCCCAAATGAGGTCCTCAAGGCTCCCCTTCAGATTTTAGAGTTACCCATGGTTGATCATAGGTGGTTAAATAAAATTGACTGCGGTACTAGTTAAGTCACCCATGCTCAACCATGGATATCTCTAAAACCTGAACTGTTAGGGAGCCTTGAGGACTGTCTTTGGGAACCTCTGGGTTATGCATTCCAACATCCCCTGCACCAACAATGCATGGTGGTCCAGTTGGATTCTGGATGGCTTTTAGGGGGTTAGGGTCCCGGTCGGACCCCCCATTGGGGTACGCTGAGCAGAACTTTGATCTGGGGAGCCTGTTCTGAACCTTCTACATGATGGACTTCACAGAGTGGTAACATTAGATACCAGAAGATATACTAGGGGGTTGAGGTCCCGGCCGGACCTTCCATTGGTGTACTCTGGGCAGGACTTTGACCCTGGGAGCCTGGAAATTTCACTGGATGGATTTTAATGAAAACTTTACAGAGGGGTGGCAATTGATCTGGGATACCCAGTGTTCTCCCCAGGCTGTTTTCTGCAGGCGCATCGCCCGGCAGAAACAGCCCACTGCCCAGCACTTCCCCCCGCCGCATTCCAGGTCACCTTCTGCCTCCTGGTGTGGAAACGCTGGCCTCTGAAGCGACCGGAGGTTAAAGAAGCCTCCGATCGCTTCAGAGGCAAGCGTTCCCAGTGATGCACTGCGCGGGTCACCCGCAACGTGAAGAGCCTGCCCTGCTAGATCCAGTCAAAGAGAGGCAGCGGGAGTGGGAGCACCGCCGCCGAGCATGTGCAGGTAAGTTCTGGGCTGGAGCTGGGACCAGTCTAGGGGCACTGCATATGGGGCCAGTCTGGGGGCACTGCATAAGGGGCCAGTCTGGTGACACTGCATAAAGGACCAGCCTGGAGGCACTGCATAAGGGACCAGCCTGGAGGCACTGCATAGAGGCACTACTTCAGCCTGGGGGCACTTCATAAGGGCAAAACAAAACTACAGGGAGCAATGCATAAAGGCGAAGACTACAAGGGGCAATGTATAAAGGGGATAACTACAGGGGGCACTCCATAATGGGCACTTTTGACTGACAGCCAGTGGGGGAGCAGCCTGAGACCTGTCGGGCTGGAATGGTTCTCCCCAGGCTGTTTTTTGCAGGTGCACCACCCAGCACTTTGGGAGCCTGCAAGTGGGGACAGTATCTGGGAACTGTATAAAAAGGACCAGATCCAACAGACTTTGCAGCTTTTCATAATCAGACAACTGGTCCTCTAATAAGAGGGAAATTAATATAGAAAATGTTATTTCAAGTTTAAATCATTATAAGGCCAAGGTTTAAAACATTTTATTATTGCGAAGGCCCCACCCGGCTACTTCTTGATACAACCCGGCTAGAAATTTTTTCAGATCTCACGGAACTTTGACCCAGGGAGCCTGTTCTGGGCCTTCCACTGGATGACATCACATAATAAAACAAAATAACTTGAGATTTAAAGCCAGGCAACACTGGGTACTTCAGCTAGTGTGTGTATGCATGTATATATACATACATACATATATATATGTATGTGTATATATATATATATATATATATATATATACACACACACACACACACACACACGATTTGTTCAGCGGCACTCTCCAACTATGAAATATCTGGTGCCTTCCAAAATTGTCACACTGCTGCTGAGTAAAGTACTGATTTACCAATCCAAATGGCAGCACTTGTTTGTAGAAATATAAACAAAACAACAGGCAAAGTAACTTGACCTACGTTTCAATGTTATGGGAAGATTTAATATATATATATATTGAGTCTCCCATATTCAAAAAGCTTGGGACCAGGGGTATTTTGGATAACGGTATTTTGGAATAATTGCATACCATAATGAAATATCTTGGCAATGGGACCCAAATATACACACAGAAAGCATTTATGCTTTATATACACCTTATACACACAGCCTGCAGGTAATTTTATACAATATTTTCAATAATTTTGTGGCTTAAACAAAGTTTGTGTACATACATGAAGTTCATTTATGTTTCATGTACACCCTATACACACTGCCTGAAGGTAAATGTATACAATATTTTTTAATAATTTGCGCCTTAGACAAAGTTTGTGTACATTGGGCCTGATTCAGACACGGACGCAAGTGGTCGTTCGCTCGTCTGCCGTACCAGCGGAAATATTTAAATTCAAGCGCTCGCTCGTAAGTTAGCTTGTTGCTAATTTTCCGCCCCATAGTCTCCCAACCCCTCCTCTAGCTAGCGAACGTTCAAAATAGCGACCGTCCGTCTCCTCTTTGGTTGCAGGGAACGCTCGCAGAATTCAATTCCGGAAGTGGCCCTGTCAGTTTTCGATTGCCTGCTATTTCATTCTTCAAACAAACTTTAATCGTTTCATGGCAATCAATATATTAATTACCTTAATTGCTATTCACATGTTTTCAATCCTTTTTTTTTTTTCATTGACAATAAACTTTATACTTGTCAGTGTGTGTCATTTGTACCGCAGAATACGTACGGTTACACCAATGGTCTTGTTTTTCCAAATTAAATGTTTTTAGGAATGATACTATTGTTTTCCGTTGTTTTTTATAGGCATATTTTAGTACTTTCATTTGTTTATTTAAATTAGCTTACGCATGTCACTGCATCAAGCCTATCATAACAGAATACGTACGGTTACACCAATGGTCTTGTTTTTCCAAATTAAATGTTTTTAGGAATGATACTATTGTTTTCCGTTGTTTTTTATAGGCATATTCTAGTACTTTAATTTGTTTATTTAAATTAGCTTACGCATGTCACTGCATCAAGCCTATCATAACTCACATTATATTTGTGAGGCTGTAGGTCACATGACTCATACAATAACCAATAGAATGGTTCCTGTTAATTTTCAAAGTACATTAGCTAATCAAATTTTTTCTAGGGCCTTTATTAAAACTGTTTTGTGTTAAAAAAATCATTGCCATCATGAGAGCCTCCGCGTTTTGTAGGCGTGAGCTCCTGGTCCTCACAGAGGTCATGGACCACAGGATCACGCATCATCCTCCCCCCATCACAAACCGCCGCAAGCGTATGGCATACGCGGAGGTGCGCCGCCGCCTGCGCTCCTTCGGCTATCGCCGTAATATCGGCCAACTGGAGCGTAGGTGGTCGGATTTGCGCTGCCGAACCCCACGCCTGCTTGCATGTTTGCGGCTCCAGATTCAGGAAAGTGTTTCTGTGTTGTTGTTTTTTTGCGGACCTACCTGCGTGTGCATGTTTCCAGTATAGCCCTGTTTGTGTATTTAGGACCTACCTGCATGTGCATGTTTCCAGTATAGACCTGTTTGTGTTTTTTAGCCCTACCTGCGTGTGCATGTTTCCAGTATAGCCCTGTTTGTGTATTTAGGACCTTACCTGCGTGTGCATGTTTCCAGTATAGCCCTGTTTGTGTTTTTTGGCCCTACCTGCGTGTGCATGTTTCCAGTATAGCCCTGTTTGTGTATTTAGGACATACCTGCGTGTGTATGTTTCCAGTATAGCCCTGTTTGTGTATTTAGGACATACCTGCATGTGCATGTTTTCCGTATTGCCCTGTTTGTTTATTTAGGACATACGTGCGTGTGCATGTTTTCCGTTTTTTAAATTTTTTTTAAATTTTTGGTGGTGTAAATTTTTAACAGAACCCAGAAAAAAAATGAGCTAAAAATTTTTCATCCATCATTTAGGGGCTGAGCGCAGACTCCGACATCTAATCCGAACACGACGTCAGCCTCGTCCCCTATCCCCCACTCCCATCCAAACCTCCTCTCCCCCACCTTCCCCAAATTCACCCTCCACCCCAGACCGGCCAGTCCATGAGGCCCCTCCCTCTCCGAATATTCCCATCCCTCAAATTTCACCCTCCCCTCCACCCCCCCTCTCTATTCATCGCCCCCCCCCTCCACCCCCCCTCTCTTTTCATCCCCCTCCACACCTAGCCAAATATCCCCTCCTCCATCGGACCAGCACTGGCCCACCTCAGAGGAGGACGATGTCGGGGCTCCACGACCAGGCATCAATATGACCGGTATGTTTCCCTTTTAAACTATGGTTGCTTTGGCATTTTTTTGTTTTTGGGTGATGTTGTCCTTTTGCCTGTGCATTTCCAATTTGTTAAGTATTTCTAATGTTTTGGGTATATATGGGTATAAACAATGTCTAGGATGTTTTCCCCTTACACATATCACACATGTCCAAACACTCATACTTGTGTCTTTCTAGTTTACGGTACCAACAAATGTAGTGTTTTTGCGTACTTCGCTCTTTTTTTGCTTGGCTTTTTATGGGTAATTTTTATAGTTTGTACTTATACAATCTTTGCGTTTGCCATTACTTTGTTTTTCATAAAAATTTTATCTCTTTTTTTAAAGTATAGTCTGATTTTTAAGTTGTTTGGTAACATATAATTTAAGGTGTCATTTTAGTAATCAACACATTTTTTTTACCCACAGAGGACCAGAGGCGGATGCAAGCAATCCAGGCGGGCTTGCACACATTGAGGGGCCATGTCATAGGGATGCTTGTGGTCCTTGATCACATGTTGGCGGTCCTGCGCCACTAATTTTTTTTTTTTTACCCATAAAAATTTTTTTACAAATAAAATATATTTTGATTTATTAAAGTCTCATTCCTTATCTGTAAATATTAGATTGTTTAACCTTCGACTATTGGAGCATGTTTTTTAAAATAATTAAATTAGATTTTTGAAAGCTCAAGTAAGTATGTAAGCTGGAACATTAAACACCTAACAATACCAATAGGTTTGTAGAATTACCAGCATTTTTTTTTTTTTTTGGTGGGTAATGTAAATATTAATTCAAACCTGCTTAGGCCTAGATTAGAAAACATACTGATTTACCATAATACCTTTGGTGTTTGTTTTTAGCCACAAAGCATGTTAAAATACTTTACAATTTAACACATTACAGGATTAGCCATTAAGAAAGTTTGCCTTTTTGGACCAGGTTACACTTGCTTGTAATTTACCAAGGAAATGTCTTTTTAATGTAAAGCAAAAATGTAATACACACAAATAATAAACAGAAAATGAATTGTGACAATCAATTCACACAGTGAAAACACACTCCAAGAAACAACTAACACCAAAAAAAAAACAACAACAATCAAGAACTGTTTGAAGAAGTAGCAGGCCAACATGAATACACAAATGAGGCAAAGAAATAATTGTTCCAGAAGTTATATGCAATGTGGCCACATGAAGACAATTTCTGGGATCAGGTAGTAGGCATCGTTTTTTGGGTAATTTTAGGGAATAAAAGACAAAAAAAAAATAAAAAAAAATTAAAATTGGCCATTAAAATCTTACATGTCTACATTGTGCCAATTAACTAAATGTTTTACAATAATTACCTAAAATATCTGGCCACCACATCATCGCGTATGGCCCCCCCACATACTGACGTCCGACCAACCTCGGGGGGGCCATCCTCAGGCAAGGCATCCTCTGGCTGCATTGGGACACCATTCCTTATGGCGATGTTGTGAAATATCCCACACAGGACCACAATTTTCGAAACCATATCCGGCAAATACATGAGGTCGCCACCTGAGCGGTGGAGGCATCTGAATCAGCCTTTTAAAAGGCCGATACAGCGCTCCACCACCTGCCTGGTGGCTGTAAGTGCGGAATTATACTCACTTTGTGGCCCTGGTGTGGGAGCCAAATAAGGAGTGAGCAGCCAGGGCGTGCAAGGGTAACCACTGTCTCCTGTGAAAATAAAAAAACAAACATCAGGACCATTGTGTAACAAGCTTTGCAGTGGTTGCAACAGAAGGTGTCAACTTACCCAGAAGCCATGCATCACCAGCTTGTAGGTTGTCTAATTTGTGCCAAATCCCTGATTGCCGGATGACGAAGGAATCATGTGCACTTCTGGGGAATTTGGCATTCAGGGACAGGATCTGGATGGAGGCATCACATACCACCATTACATTCAGTGAATGAAAGTGTTTGCGGTTCCTAAAAATAGCCTCCAGCCTTGCTGGAGGCTGAAGTGGTATGTGAGTGCCATCCACAACCCCTATGATGTGTGGGAAGCCAGCTATTTGGTAAAAATTGGCCTTCGCCACACTAAGGGAACCCATATCCACTGGCATTTTAATAAAATGATGGAGGTGTTTAAAAATGGCCTCCATCACTGCCCTCAGGATCCTTGAAAAGGAGGATTGGGAGATTCCAGCAACTATTCCCACCGTGGTTTGAAAGGATCCTGAGGCACAGAAATGTGACACCGACATTAATTGCGTAAGTGGTGGTATTGCTGTAGGACTGTCAATTTGACATTCAAGATCACTCTCTATTAATGAGAGAGTGTCTAGGATGATTTGTGGAGGAAGACGGTATCGTCTTAATACCTCATCATCTGGCATTCCAAAAAGGGTGACACATGTTCTATATATCTGGGATCTTGCACGCCTACGAGGCCTAAGCCTAGGACGAAGTTGAGGTTGGTCGGGTTCTGGAACCATGGCCAAGATAATACGACCAACATCAACCTGAAATGGTAAGCCAGGTAGTTATTGTTTTAGACAAATGTGTAAAGAAAAATATACTTATCTTTTTTAAGAAATCCAAAGATGCTTACAGGCCGGGGTCTTGTCATGAGTAGAACAACCTACATTTCAAAAGTAGAAAATATATTTATTTATTATTGGGAAAACTTGGATTGTAAACACATTTTTTAGGGTTAAAAAAAAGAGAAGGGAGCACACATTAGTTCGGAAAATCGCACGCTACATTTAGTGGTAAAACATGATTTTACACTGAAAAAATAAAAACACATTAGTGCGCTAAATAGTACGCATTTTTGTACAGTTCAATCAGGAGACAGTGCGCTAAATAGTACGCATTTTTTACAGTTAAAACAAGACACATTAGTTTGCTAAATATTACGCTACTTTTACAGTTCAATAAGGAGACATTAGTGCGCTAAATAGTACGCATTTTTGTACAGTTCAATAAGGAGACATTAGTGCGCTAAATAGTACGCATTTTTTACAGTTAAAACAAGACACATCAGTTCGCTAAATATTACGCTACTTTTACAGTTCAATAAGGAGACATTAGTGCGCTAAATAGTACGCATTTTTGTACAGTTCAATAAGGAGACATTAGTGCGCTAAACAGTACGCATTTTTTACAGTTAAAACAAGACACATCAGTTCGCTAAATATTACGCTACTTTTACAGTTCAATAAGGAGACATTAGTGCGCTAAATAGTACGCATTTTTGTACAGTTCAATAAGGAGACATTAGTGCGCGAAATAGTACGTTCATTTTAAATTAAAAACAACACAAACATTAGTTCGCAAAAGAGTACGCTATATTTAGTGGTAAGACATGATTGGCCCACGAAAAAAAAACAAGATTACTTAGCGAAACATATGCGAAGACCAACACATCGAAATTGTAACTTCATGAAACTAAAAACACTTACCAAAAACAGACAAATAACCCAAAGTCCAAAAACGTCAATGGGGCAAGGCCAAAATAACTGTAAAAATAAAAAAATAACACATAAGTACTAACATTTTTAAACTATTTACTATTATTGTTTACGGTGGTTTTTAAAAAGACTTACTCAAAAACTCCAAAAAAAAAGCTAAACAATAAAAAAAAAGCGAACGGAAAATAAATAAGAAAACAAACAAAACGATCACACTAGAAAACTCCAAAAACCGCCAACAAACCACTCCTACGTCAAACCTCCAACATTCATCACCCGCCACCTCGACTCGAGTCACACCAAGCGATAAATAGTCTTTATTTTCCCGCTCAAATTAAGGACGGACAATAGGAGCGCACAATCAATGATGCGGCCGAATAATGCTGACGCATGTATAAAAACGTCACTGAAAACCCCAAACGGTCTGCTGTAGTGAGACCTGAAAGTCAAAAATGGCTACAGAGCAGCAAAGCACTGGCCAAGAGGTGCCAGGTAAGTATTTGTCTTTTTGGGACTAAATGATTATGTTTAACAATAATTTGGGTAACGTTTGACATTATAATTTATTAAATCTTTTTAAAAAAAGGAGTGGAGGATGCCATGTCAGAGGCTGCTGGGCCTAGTAGGCCAACTAAACCAAAAAAAAAAAGGCAGCCACAATTCACAAGAAAGGAGATGGAGGTTTTGGTGCAAATGTGCAATGACAACCTGCCACAGGCACCAAGGAATATGGGTGCAAGCCAGAAATGGAAAATGTGGGATGACACAGCCAGTGGTGTCAATAGGGTGGGTGATTGTGAACGTTCAAGCCGGGAGGTCAAACGCCGGTACGTAAAAACTACATTTTAGTAAAAAGTGTTTACAGGTCCAAATACTGCTGGAATAATGCAAACTTTTTACCCCACAGATAGAGCGACTTCAAATATCGGCTTAAGCAAAAACTGGCTGATAGGGCTAGGCATGCAGGGGGGACAGGTGGGGGCAGGGCTGCCATCAGATATTGTGGGGCCCAGGACTGACAAAATAGGCAGGGCCCCTGGGCCCCCCCTCCCGCTACTGCTAGGTCTAATTAATTATGACTTACCTTATCGCCTTGTGCTTCTTCCTTCTGGCTTCTTCTCCTCCAGGGCTGGCTGGCGCTGCTCCTCACACGCCGCGGCTCATCTGACATCTCCCATTAAGTGGCGTGATGTCGTGCACCCCAACGTCAAAGGAAAAGAAAATTTATTAAACAAGTGCAGGGGCAAATACAGGATTTTCTGAAGGAGAGGGAGGGGGTTTCTAATAAAATAATTAAAATAAATAAATATATATATATATATATATATATATATATATATATATTAGGGATGTGCAGGCTCGGATAGGTTCGAGTTTGCACGTGGAGTTCGGATTTTTCCCTCCAAAAAAACGGAACTCAGAAAGAGGCAAAACGTCATCTTGCACGGACGAACATCATCATTCCTGGACTTTTGTCTAGGAATGATGATGTTCGTCCATGCAAGATGACGTTTTGCCTCTTTCTGAGTTCCGTTTTTTTGGAGGGAAAAATCAGAACTCCACGTGCAAACTCGAACCTATCCGAGCCTGCACATCCCTAATATATATATATATATATATATATATATATATATATATATATATATATATATATATACTGTGTGTGTGTGTATATATATATATATATATATATATAAAGTTAAACACACACATACACATATAATATATGCAGCATAACACACATGTACATGTATATATAACACATATACATATATCCACGCTAACATATGTACATACACATACATCCACACAAACATACATACACATATGTACACTCTAACACATACAGATATATACATACGCATATATACACACTAACACATACAGAAATACATACCCATATATACACACTAACACAGACATATACAGTACATACCCATATATACACACTAACACACACATATACAGTACATACACACTAACACATAGACATATACAGTACATACCCATATATACACACTAACACAGACATATACAGTACATACACACTAACACATAGACATATACAGTACATACCCATATATACACACTAACACAGACATATACAGTACATACACACTAACACATAGACATATACAATACATACCCATATATACACACTAACACATAGACATATACAGTACACTACATACACATATATACACACTAACACATAGACATATACAGTACATACACATATATACTAGGGGTGAGCGGGTTCGGATTTCTGAAATCCGAACCCCCCCGAGCCCCCACGATCCGAGTCCGATCCGAGTCAGGCTCGACTTTTCCCGCCTGACTCGGATTCTGAAATCGAGGCAAAACGTCATCATCCGCCTTCCGAGTCTCGCGGGATTTGGATCCTATATAAGGTACCCGCGTTGGCGCCATTTTCTCACTCGGCTGTGGACAGTGAAGAGGGAGGGTGGGAGTTAGGGCTGTGTAGTGTAGTGTAGTGTAGTGCTGCTGTTGTCCACTACTTCAAAGTCCATAGGGGCTGGCTGTGTTGTGCTGTGCTGCTGTTGTTAATAGGGGCTGTGTCCACTACTTCAAAGTCCATAGGGGCTGGCTGGACTGTGTTGTGCAGTCAGTTGTCCATAGCGGCTGTGTCCACTCCAAAGTCCTGTGCAGTGTCCCAGTCCTAAAGGGGTGCTGTAGTGTTGTCCAGGGGGTGCTCCCCCCAAGTGCTAAAAAAAAAATATTTTTTCTATGTTTGTGAATTGTGCGCGCAGTAGCCGCACGTGCATCAACAAAGTAGTGCCAAGCGGGCGCCTGTGTCATAAGTAAAGGGCCGGCTGGCTTGACCGTTAAAGGGTGCTGTAACCCCCAAAGTACACTCCAAACCAAATAAAAAAATTTTTTCTGTGTTTGTGAATTGTGTGCGCAGTAGCCGCACATGCATCAACAAAGTAGTGCCAAGCGTGCGCCTGTGTCATAAGTAAAGGGCCGGCTGTCTTGACCGTTAAAGTGTGCTGTAACCCCCAAAGTACACTCCAAACCAAATAAAAAATTTTTTTCTGTGTTTGTGAATTGTGTGTGCAGTAGCCGCACGTGCATCAACAAAGTAGTGCCAAGCGTGCGCCTGTGTCATAAGTAAAGGGCCGCCTGGCTTGACCGTTAAAGGGTGCTGTAACCCCCAAAGTACACTCCAGTCCAAACCAAATAAAAAAATATTTTCTGTGTTTGTGAATTGTGTGCGCAGTAGCCGCACGTGCATCAACAAAGTAGTACCAAGCGTGCGCCTGTGTCATAAGTAAAGGGCCGCCTGGCTTGACCGTTAAAGGGTGCTGTAACCCCCAAAGTACACTCCAAACCAAATAAAAAAATATTTTCTGTGTTTGTGAATTGTGTGCGCAGTATCCGCACGTGCATCAACAAAGTAGTGCCAAGCGTGCGCCTGTGTCATAAGTAAAGGGCCGGCTGGCTTGACCGTTAAAGGGTGCTGTAACCCCCAAAGTACACTCCAAACCAAATAAAAAAATGTTTTCTGTGTTTGTGAATTGTGTGCGCAGTAGCCGCACGTGCATCATCAAAGTAGTGCCAAGTGTGCGCCTGTGTCATAAGTAAAGGGCCGGCTGGCTTGACCGTTAAAGGGTGCTGTAACCCCCAAAGTACACTCCAAACCAAATAAAAAAATGTTTTCTGTGTTTGTGAATTGTGTGCGCAGTAGCCGCACGTGCATCATCAAAGTAGTGCCAAGTGTGCGCCTGTGTCATAAGTAAAGGGCCGGCTGGCTTGACCGTTAAAGGGTGCTGTAACCCCCAAAGTACACTCCAAACCAAATAAAAAATTTTTTTCTGTGTTTGTGAATTGTGTGCGCAGTAGCCGCACGTGCATCATCAAAGTAGTGCCAAGCGTGCGCCTGTGTCATAAGTAAAGGGCCGGCTGTCTTGACCGTTAAAGGGTGCTGTAACCCCCAAAGTACACTCCAAACCAAATAAAAAAATATTTTCTGTATTTGTGAATTGTGTGCGCAGTAGCCGCACGTGCATCAACAAAGTAGTGCCAAGCGTGCGCCTGTGTCATAAGTAAAGGGCCGGCTGGCTTGACTGTTAAAGGGTGCTGTAACCCCCAAAGTACACTCCAAACCAAATAAAAAATTTTCTTCTGTGTTTGTGAATTGTGTGCGCAGTAGCTGCACGTGCATCAACAAAGTAGTGCCAAGCGTGCGCCTGTGTCATAAGTAAAGGGCCACCTGGCTTGACCGTTAAAGGGTGCTGTAACCCCCAAAGTACACTCCAGTCCAAACCAAATAAAAAAATATTTTCTGTGTTTGTGAATTGTGTGCGCAGTAGCCGCTCGTGCATCAACAAAGTAGTGCCAAGCGTGCGCCTGTGTCCCATAAGTAAAGGGCCGGCTGGCTCATTTCTTAAAGGGTGGTGTAACCCACAAAGTGCACTAGTCTCCAACAAAAATAAAAAATAATTTTCTGTGTTTGTGTGCGCCTTAGCCGCACGTATATATCAATATAACATAAATGGAGGACCAAACTTTCTCCAATAAAAATAAAATAGGGAAAGATCAAGAACCACTTCCTCCTAGTGCTGAAGCTGCTGCCACTAGTCATGACATAGACGATAACATGCCATCAACGTCGTCTGCCAAGGCCGATGCCCAATGTCATAGTAGAGGGCACATACAATCCCAAATGACAAAGTTCATGAAAATGACCTTGAAAAAAACATTTAAATCATCTGAAGAGAAACGTAAACTTGCCAATAAGCCATTTACGACACGGAGTGGCAAGGAACGGCTAAGGTCTTTCCCTATGTTCATGACTAGTGGTTCAGCTTCACATGACGATGGAAGCCCTCCTCCCACTAAAAAAATCAAACGAGTTAAGCTGGCAAAAGCACAGCGAAGAACTGTGCGTTCTAAGAAGATATCACAAATCCCCAAGGAGAGTCCAAGTGTGGTGGCGGTTGCGATGCCTGACCTTCCCAGCACTGGACGGGAAGAGGTGGCTCTTTCCACCATTTGCACGCCCCCTGCAAGTGCTGAAAGGAGCACCCACAGTCCACTTGCTGATATGCAAATTGAAGATGTCACTGTTGAAGTACAACAGGATGAGGATACTGGTGTAGCTTGCACTGAGGAGGAAGTTGGCGAGGAGGATTCTGATGGTGATGTGGTTTGTTTAAATCAGGCTCCGGGGAAGACAGTTGTTGTCCGTGGGATGAAAAAGCCCATCACGGTCATGCCTGGGCAGAAGACCAAACATTCCACTTCTTTGGTCTGGCAATATTTCTATCCAAATCCGGACAACAACTGTCTTGCCATATGTACCATATGTAAAGGTGAAATAAGTAGGGGTAGGGACGTTAACCACCTAGGAACATCCTCCCTTATACGGCACCTGCAGCGCGTTCATAAAAAGTTACTGTCAAGTTCAGAAACTTTGGCTCAGACCGTAAGCAGTCCAGGGTCACCTAAATCCCTTTTTCCTGTTTTATCCAAGGAATCGGTGGATGAGGAGGATGAGGACGACATCTTGCCTCCGTAGAACCAGTTTGTGCAGGGACACATTAATTGCCAGCTTGTTTTGTGGGGGCCCAAACGAACCAATCATTTCAGCCACAGTCATGTGGCAGACCCTGGCTCTGAAATGATTGGTTTGTTAAGTGTGCATGTCCTATTTATACAACATAAGGGTGGGTGGGAGGGCCCAAGGACAATTCCATCTTGCACCTCTTTTTTTTCTTTGCAGTATGTACTGTTTGGGGCCTAGTTTTTCAAACTGCCATCCTGTCTGCCACTGCAGTCTCACTCCTAGATGGGCCACGTGTTTGTGCCGCCCACTCGTGTCGCTTAGCATAGTCATCCAGCTACCTCGGTGCAACCTTTTGGCCATAAAAACAATATTGTGAGGTGTTCAGAATAGACTGGAAATGAGTGGAAATGAAGGTTATTGAGGTTAATAATAGCATAGGAGCAGAAAAACCCACAAATTCTGTGATTTTAGCTGTTTTTATGCTTTTTTTAAAAAAAATACAGATCCAAAACACAAAACCCAGAACCCAAAACACGGAAGGGTGGTTTTGGCAAAACCAATCCAGATCCAAAACACGAAGAAAGATCCAGATCCAAAACCAAAACACAAAACACGAAAAGTGGCCGGTGCACACCCCTAATATATACACACTAACACATAGACATATACAGTACACTACAAACACATAAATACACACTAACACATAGACATAAACAGTACATACACATATATACACACTAACACATAGACATATACAGTACATATACACTAACACATAGACATATACAGTACATACCCATATATACACACTAACACATAGACATATACAGTACATACACATATATACACACTAACACAGACATATACAATACATACACATATATACACACTAACACAGACATATACAGTACATACCCATATATACCCACTAACACAGACATATACAGTACATACCCATATATACACACTAATGGTGCATACACACGGTCAGATTTTTCCTTCAGATATGAACGATAACGATTTAAAAATCGTTCAGTCGTTCATATCTTAACGAAAATCTGACATATCTGACATGCCTGAACGATGGACGATCAACGATGCGCGTTCCCGTTTGTCAGATAACGATATCTGACATCTGATGTGTTTGCAGTCAGACTTGGACGATTCCATTCATTTTAATGCAGTCAAAAATCGTTCAATCGTTCATCTGACAAGTCTGACAAATCTGACCGTGTGTATGCTCCATAACACAGACATATACAGTACATACACACTAATGGAGCATACACACGGTCAGATTTGTCAGACTTGTCAGATTTGTCAGATGAACGACTGAACGATTGGACGATTTGAACGATTTTACCAAAGTTTTGAACGATTTGAACGATTGAACGATTGAACGATTTTTGACTGCATTAAAATGAATGGAATCGTCCAAGTCTGACTGCAAACCCATCAGATGTCAGATATCGTTATCTGACAAACGGGAACGCGCATCGTTGATCGTCCATCGTTCAGGCATGTCAGATATGAACGATTTTCCTTCAGATATGAACGACTGAACGATTTTTAAATCGTTATCGTTCATATCTGAAGGAAAAATCTGATCGTGTGTATGCACCATAACACACAGACATATACAGTACATACACATATATACACACTAACACAGACATATACAGTACATACCCATATATACCCACTAACACAGACATATACAGTACATACCCATATATACACACTAACACAGACAAACAGAAAAATATTTATTACTTACACTTCTGCACATCACCTGGTTGCTAATGGGTGGCGGGCATCTTGCATTATTAGGCCCCGCCCCTAAGGAACTACGCGATTCACACTGACCCCGCCCCCATTTCTAGCCGACTGAAGGGGGAAGTAGGGGAATCGTGAAGGAAGGGGTTTCTCAGGTTGGTAGCAGCGCCCCACTCCCTTTTCACGCAAGGGGGTAGTGCGGGCACTGCGGGGGACTATGCAGCAGCTACAGGAGCAGCATCGGGCCCCCTCCCTTTCTGCCAGTGTCCGGGCCCGGGACTCGAGTACCGACAGTCCCCCCCTGATGGCGGCCCTGGGTGGGGGTCCCACCCCTGTGGCATTGGAGCTCACAGATTTGGAGGAGCTGGCCCAGGGGTGTGTGCAGGATGAGGAGGAGTTTGGCGTGTCGAACATGGATACCGACATGCCAGACTTTGCGGCTCCTCATGTTGCCCCAGGTAAATGTTGTAATGTTAACAACTCAGAAATGTGTTTGGGACAATATCTAGATTATAATGTTACTCTTTTCTCTTTTTTCTCACAGAGACACAGGCGGATAAGTCTGCTCCAGAGGGGAGCTTTGGCTGCAGAATTTCTGCTGGCTCTGCAGGGGAGGAAGCAGTAGATTCGGCTGCGGACCCTGTGGCAGACAGTCCAGGGCATTCCCCCTCGCAGGCAGTGGGCCTCCTCAGTGATCTCAATATTAAAACGGATCAGCAGACCGAGATTCTGCTGAGGATGGACGCCAATCTGCTACGGGTGGCGGACGCCCTGGAGCAAAGTGCTGCGGCCAACTTGACCATTGCTAAGGCCCTGGCGGAAAATACTGGGGCCAACGTGCGAATAGCAAATGCCCTGGAGCAGCTCGTTCGCCAGCACATGTTGGAGCCGGCCTCCCTTCCTGCCGGAACATCAGGACCCTCCACCTCTGGCACAACAGCCATCCCTCCAAATGTGCCTAGCCCTATGCCTAGTCCAGAGGCCACAACATCTGCCTCTGGACAGGCCAGCAGAAGGCCCTCCCGGACACGTTCAGGCTCCCTCCCTACCCCGGCCAAACGTGGCAAAAGGCGATGACAGCACTGGCTAATTTTCCCACAATCCTTCGGTGTTTGCCCCATATTCCTTAATGGCCCAAACCTCCCTCTCCATTCTTGTGAATTGTTTTTAAATTGTGTTTGTTTGTGTTTGGCAAATGCCATTATTTGTGTTTGTATGTTTTTGAATTCATATTTTTTTACTTTGACGTTATCCCAATTTTAATTTTGAAAAAACACAGAAAATAAAAAAAGGGTAAAATAAAAAACAAATATGGAAAATCTGCTCAATTGTATTGTGAATTTCTTCCAAAACTGGTTAAAAAGTAATCCCGCAAACAAATTTCCAAACAATACAAGGGAAATCTAAACATTATTTTTGATTCAAAAACCCAAGGGTTAAAATCCATTTATGAGTTTTAATTAACACTTAGCAAAAAACAAAAGGATGAGTGTTTTCTTGGCCCCTTAAAAATGAGGAAAAATAACAAACATGCTGACAATATTGTTGCACTAAAAAAAGAACTAAACAAAAATGCAAAAAACACATAATTTTACAACAAATTTGTAAGCTAATTGATTGTCTAATCCAGAAATTAGCAGCTGAGTAGTTCACCTACGTACGGTTTTGAGCTACTAAAAATAGGCTATTTGCTAAACACCTTACAAGCTTGTTTGCAATTCACAGTTGATTGTTTTTGTGGCCGCAATTGATAAATCGGAATGCCATCGATGTGGCTCAGGAAGGATGAAGAGACCATCGTCATTGTGGTAGAGAATACCAGACCACAAGCTGAGCGAGCAGTTTGAATGGAAAGTGGATCAGACAGTGACGTAACACTTTTTCAGTTCACATTGGACGTTCGCATCAGATAATTTATGTACGCCCAAAAAACGCCTCGACACGCCTGCGTTTTCTCATCTCCACCCCCGTCACCATCCCAAAACGGACAGTTCTGTTAATCACATTTGACATGTCACTTCCTGTTCGGTATTCGACGAACGACTGAAAAAATTATCGCAATCAGCCGTACGCACATGCGCACTGTTACACCGACGCATGCGTGGTTGGATAACATCGGATGACTACGAGCGTACGGCCGCTTACGAGCGGCTCTGAATGAGGGCCATTGTACCATCAAAAATCGAAGGTTTCATTATCTCAGTCATGCCAAAATTATTCTGTATTTCTGAATATTCCGTATTTCAGAATATTTGGATATGGGAGACTCAACCTATATTATTATTATTATTATTATTATCCTTTATTTATATGTTGCCACAAGGGTTCCGCAGCGCCTTACATAGTACATAAACATAGTGCACAAACATAGTACATAGACATAGTACATAGACAGTTGAGCAGAACAAGAAAACAGTGTCATACAGTTTAAGACAATGCAATACAAGTACATGGTATATAAACACTGCTGCAACAGAAGCAGGATGGCAAAAGTCACGGGTTAGGTGCTTTTGAGTATAGAGCAGATAATATAAGTAAAGAAAGGATAAGCACAAGAGGAAAGAGGGCCCTGCTCGTGAGAGCTTACATTCTAGAGGGGATGGGCAAACAGACAGGGGTGACACGGATGGGGTAGAAAGTGAGCATGGGACAGAGGGTTAGGAGGACAGATGGGTGGATTCCTATTTTACAGTATGTGTGGAAGTCATTTGAATTAAGATTTATGCCACTGACATTCTACTTTAAGAGGTAGTTTTTGTAGGTGTAGGCAAATCCTGCACACTCCCCCCAAAAAATTGATGAAGGGTGCCAAGTCATAATGAATAAGTACAAATGCTGTACCAAAGATATGATACCAGAAAACACCAGCACTCCAAGAAATGATGCAAAAAAAAATTATATATTTCTCATGAAGGATGCATGTAATCCCAATGTAAACTTCTGTACAATGATTGCATAGGTTTCAGTCATAAATCAATAAAGTGCAATGTGCCAAGCATTAGCAGCAATAATAAGATACTTGCGAACTGTAGCGTTCTGGAGCCAAAATACAAAGGGACATGATGTCAGTACAGCCCAACGGCCGTTTCGGTGCAAAACAGCACCTTCATCACGGGGCAAACCACAGTCAAATGAATGAACTGACAACTCCTTTAAATAGGGCCAAAATCGCGCTCAAATGATCTCACCTTATTACCCACCTGTATGTGCATGTCCACTAAATGGTCCGGTGTGCGCGTCCAGGCCACTCCTACGGAAGCCGGATGTAGTACACCTTATGCAGGAAGCCACTAAGATATTAGTGTGCATTCCAAATGCCGGAAATGACCTAAAGCAGAAGACCGGAAGTGACGCGTGCGGTCCATCACATGGTCATTGGAGGAGGGAAGGAACTCAGTGCCGCTGAACCATCAGCGTGCACTCCCAAAATTATGTTCATCCAAACACCCGTAAGAGACACGTGTGGTGCACCGCACGCCCATCCGGGGGACCCAAAGACACTAGTCTAAATTAATATATATGCACATATAGGTGAGAAAAGGTGGCCCATAGAACGATTGACAAAAAACATGCACCAATAAATAAAGAATAAAGGACAAAAATAATAATAAAAAATACATGTAACACCTAATAGTGTACGTATGAAAAAAATAAAGAAAGAAACAAAATAAATCAAGAAATACATTGCAGACATAATAACAACCCTGATGATGTAAATTACAAAAAAACAAGAAAAATTTAATTCCTTGTTTAACCCTGTTGGCGCCAAACATTTTAAATCATATATCCATCTAGCTTCTTTTTGAAGAAACAATTTTTCACGGTTGCCGCCTCTTTTTAACGGCCTAGACGCGCACACCGGACCATTTAGTGGACATGCACATACAGGTGGGTAATAAGGTGAGCTCATTTGAGCGCGATTTTGGCCCTATTTAAAGGAGTTGTCAATTCATTCATTTGACTGTGGCTTGCCCCGTGATGAAGGTGCTGTTTTGTACCGAAACGGCTGTCGGGCTGTACTGACATCATGTCCCTTTGTATTTTGGCTCCAGAATGCTACAGTTCGCAAGTATCTTATTATTGCTGCTAATGCTTGGCGCATTGCACTTTATTGATTTGTGACTGAAACCTATTCAATCATTGTACAGAAGTTTACATTGGGATTACATGCATCCTTCATGAGAAATATATAATTTTTTATTTTGCATCATTTCGTGGAGTGCTGGTGTTTTCTGGTATCATATCTTTGGTACAGCATTTATATATATATATATATATATATATAAATTGGAGGATATTGTATGCAGCATGCTTCGCACACAGCAAATTCTTCAAAAATATAAAAATATCACCTATGCATGGACACTGACTTTAAGGTTTTTTTAAGAAAAGCAGTAGAAACATAAAAAAAAAAGTTCCAAGTGCTCTGTATTTACATAAGCATCAATACATTAGCTCCCACAAAATGTTAAAACACCCCCCAACACACAGAAAAAAAAATTGTAACACCCCCAAATAACTCCAGAATAATCCAATACAACAATAGTACATAACACCCCACACAAACACACACAAAACATTGTAACACCACCAAATATCTGCAGCATACCCCAATACAACATTAGTACCTAATTCCATAATGCTAATACACCCCCCATCCCACACAATATTACACAGATAACATTAATACTTCCCCATTTAATAATAATATACACAACCCCATACCCCCACCCCTCCACAGATACCTACAGTATGCTTGCATGAGGTTCTGTGGTCTAAACATTCTGGTTCACACCAGGAAGCTGCAGGCTGAGTAGGGCAGGTGAGGATTGACAGTCAGCAGTAGAGAAATGAAAAGGGGTGGGACTTTGGAGATGAGGGGCGGAGCCTCAGATAGGGGAAGAAGAAGGGACTCATTGGTGGCTGATCCCGGAGGAGGGAGCAGCCAGCCAACATGTGTGTGGTGAGGGAATTGGGCAGGCGTCAGGCAGGCACTGGTTGCTGCTGGCTGCGCTGCATCATACTGTGACTGACATCATTGACATGTCTGCAGGCTTAGCCAGGCAGCAGCTGAGAAGTGCAATAGCGACAGCCACAGCTTACAGGATCCGTGGCCACCGTCAATATCAAGTAAAATAAGGATGTCTCTCTCTGGCATGCAGCCTCACTGCTGCCCCTCAGGTGCCGGCGCTCTAGGCAGCTGCCTAAAGCTGTCTAATGGTATGGCCGGCCCAACTTGAGGACCACGTTTGGTAACCTCTGTCAGAGGCTATGAAGCTGCAGCATATCTACTGTTTTCATTGATAAGTTCAAAGGTGAAGGAACGGCACTATCAATTAATTAAAAACCTCATGTGAGAATTTATAGGCCACAGTGAAGCAAGAGTTCAGCACATCTAACAATGGCAGCAGCACTTGAAGTGTGCAATGTTTTTTCTCATTCACTGACATAAAATAGTTTAGCAAAAAATTGTACATATGAGCAGCCTACCCACAATCCTGGAATTGGGTCTGGCTCTTTAATAGAGATATGTTCTTTGTCTAGTTGCAATGTCACACACATATCCGCACCTAGACATTTTTGCACACTGGGGACCCTGTCCTTAAGAATTCTTCTTTAATTTCACCTAACATATTTATTTTTCTAGCATAAGGCAGGAGAGACTTTAGATGATTCAAACAGTGGCCAGTAACTGGTATATAATATACAGAGAGCACTGCAGTGACCACTATTGTAATGCAGAGTATATTACAGTGACTGCCATATAAAGCAAGGAACATCACAGTGACAGCCATATAATGCATAGAATATTATGGTGACACCATATAATGCAGAGAACATCACAGTGACAGCCATATAATGCAGAGAATATTACAGTTACCACAATATAATTCAGAGATCATAACAATATCCACAGAGAGAATTGCAGAGACTGCCATATAATGCAGAGAACTTCATAGTGATCAGCATATAATGCAGAGAACATAACAGCAACAGCCTGAAAATGCAGAGAGCATCATAGTGACCGCCATTTATCACGGTGAACAGTCCCTGCCATATAACACAGAAAGCATCTAAGTGACCAACATATATTGCAGAGAGCGTCGCAGTGACCGCCATATAATACAGAAAGTATCGCAGTGACTGCCTTTTAATACAGAGAGCATCGCATTGGGCGCCATATAATACAGAGAGCATTGCAGTGACCACCATAATACAGTGAACACTGCAGTGTCCACCATATAATGCATGGAACATCGCAGTGACCGCTGGATAATGCAGGGAGGTTTGCAGTGATCGCCAGATAAGAAAACCTTGCTGTGACTGCCATAAAATGCAAGGAGGTTTGCAGTGACCACCATAAAATGAACACAACATTGCAGCGATCGCTGGAAAATGCAGAGAGGTTTGCAATGACCGTCAGATCAAGGAGCATCGTAGTGACTGCCATATAATGCAGAGCGGTACGCAGTGACCGTCAGATCAGGGAGCGTTGCAGTAGCTGCCAGATAATGCAGAGCACAACCGGTGACCCACATATACTGTAACACAGATATTATGAATATACCCCTCACACACAATAATAATAGCCCCCCCACATACACACACATTATTACACCACCCCCAGCACTGACATTATTACATCACCCCCAGCACAGACAGTATTAAAACCCCCCTCACACATTTTCACATCACCATGGGGTCTAGGCAGCAGCAGCAGCAGCATGGTCGGTGCTGTGGGGAAGGGGCAATAGATAGGACCAGTGGTAATATATGTCATCTGTCAGAAGAGGGGGGGGCAAGGGGGTAAGATGGCAGCACAGTGTAGAGACAAGAGAGGAGGGTTGGTGAGGTAGATCTTTCAGGGTAGGATGTAATGGGCATTACTGTGTGGCATAATGTGTTATAAGGGGCATTACTGTGTGGCATAATGTTTTATAAGGGTCATTACTGTGTGGCATAATGTGTTGTAAGGGGCATTACGATGTGTCATAATCTGTTGTAAGGTGCATTACGGTGTGGCATAATGTGTTATAGGGGCATTGCTGTGTAGCATAGTGTGTTATAAGGGCATTACGGTGTGGCATAATATGTAATAAGGGGCATTACTTAGTGTGGCATAATGTGTAAGAGGCATTAATGCATCACAAGTGCGCGTGCGTAGAAAAACATCTTCTTTGGGGTTTTTTGGGCGAGGGGGGCACAAGAAATCTTTTGGCAGGAGGGAGCAAAATGTATAGTTACATCAATTTCTGTATCATGCATATTAGAAATATGTAACAACTGTAAATACAATTTACAGTGAAACTCCAATTCAATACATTGATCAACACATACAACACAAGGGGTGAGATGCACTACGCCTTGGAGAGTGATAAAGTGGATAGTGATAAAGTACCAACCAATCAGCTCCTAACTGTCATTTTTCAAACACGGCCTACAAACTGACAGGAGCTGATTGGTTGGTACTTTTTCATCTCCTCATTATATGTAAACCCGTTCAGGCAACAATATTCTAAATAATTGGAGTTTTACTGTATATGCAAAATAAATAATAATCAGAAGTGATTACTTGTTAAATTGTATTACTGTATAGCTTTTTCATACCTTAAAATTCCTTCCAGCATGTTTCACAGTATATTGTCTTAAGAATACCTGAATAACATAACCAAGTTATTTCGACTTTTAGTCCTGATTTCAAAATTGTATAATAACACCTTTCTGAAAAACGTTTTCCGTTACTGTCTTTATCGGGGGGGCCTTTAGGCTTACAGTGCCCGTTTTCTATAACAAACCTTCTTACTTGATGGTTTACTGCTTTGAAATTCGGTCTGCCTGTCTTGCATGAACCCACATACTCCAAATTGAAATCAAACCGCTTTGCATCAAACTCTTCATGGGTATCCGATACCTTGGCAATAGAATCATCACTATTCGGGATATTATTAGAACAGCAGGCTCCGTGATTAAGTTGCCCTTTGACATCTTCTATTCTAGTATTTTTGGTCTCCTCATAGACTTAAATTTTTCCTGTTTTATCGTCATAACTAGAGATAAAAGCTCGGGAGATGAGCACACTTTTCTTTCTCCTCTCATTTCCTTTTTCGTTTCTCACTACCACTTGCATATTTTTTGAAGGATATTATTACAACATTTGAAAAATGTTTGCAATTATACTAGGCACCTACATGAGGAGATGGTAATGTTAAAACTGGCAAGATATTTGCGTGCATTAATAATAAAGGTCAAGACAGTCATTACTAAAGGGTATATTTACTAAAGTGAGAGTTTTTAGAAATGCAGATGTTGCCCATAGCGTTAGAAGACAGGTAGTGGCCGTGATCGCGGGTTGAGGCGGTCGGTTCTGCCCAGAGGGTATGTGCGCTCTGTGCTGGCGCACTGATCGCACTCCCCTAGGTACAGGCACATATAAATTATATTTACCAGTGTAAAGACAACTTTAATGTAGCCATGAGTGCACTGGAGAGTGGCTGCCATTTTATACATCCTACTTTTTCTTCTCCCTAGTGTTTCCTCCATGGTGGGTGGATAGTGATGACATCATCACTGTGTTGCACCCACCCGGCCAGGCCTCAGGAAGATTGCTAGACTCATCAGGGAGTCAGGGAGATCACCACTATTTCATGGAGTCTTATTGATAAACAGGGATTGTCTTCCAGTATAGGCTTGCCATATCATCCCTTTAACTCGGGATACATGAATTACACAGATTCTGTTGCTGGCTGACTTCAAGTCTCCATTTCACCTGGTTTTAATCAGCCACAGAATCTGTGTCATTCACATGTGTGCCGGATTAAAGGGATGTTATGGCAAGCCTATTCAAGTATGATTTACAAGTTTACTAGTGAACACAAGCAATGGTGTCAGAAATCACTTTATTGTATACAGAAATTATTTACATGAGTTTATCCATATATTACTAACATCACTGTTGTATTATTACAACACAAGTAAGGTATCGTTTTTTTTTTTTATCCACATCCCTTTTCGTTCAGCACTTTTTTGATTGTTAGCTCATCATGTGCAGTTTGACCTGTACACAGTAAAAACCTAAAAGCCATCTGATTTTCTTCATCTAGTTGTAACTGTATAGTTGTGCTCTGTTCCCCTGTGGCTGCTTCACAGGTGACTTCTACTAACAAATACATGGAAGAACTATTGTAAATTACCTTGAATGCCTCAAAAACAACATGCAGAGGCCTCTATACATCAGCTCAGCTGAAATATTAAAAATGACACTTTATAGATATAATATGTGCAAATTGAAACAATGCTCACTTTGTTCCGTTTTGCTGGAGTGAGAAGCAGAATGCTCCGACACAGTGTAGGTTTCACTTGGAAAATATAATTAGTGGTTGTGATATCTCCTCCTGCGGAGCACAATTTGCAGCACTAATCATTTTACTGGAGTATCTTGGAGATCTGATTTGTGGAACATTTCCTTACAAACTATTTATGAGATCAGAAATAAAACCTTTTGTTCTTGTTAAAGCAGAATTAGATCTGACAAAACAGGTTGATATGTTGTTTTATAGGTATTGCACAGCTTTATTTATTCTGAAGTTGATTCAATTATTGCTCATTGGCTGATACCATATTTTTGTGAATGTCCAAACCATATCCCTAGTCACTTTTTATTCTTTTTAAAAAAAATTAAGATATTTTTGCCATTTTACAAACAAAGCAAACAAAAACAGAAAATGCCCCTAAAAGGCAAACAGGCAATAAAGAAAAACAAATCAAATACATGCCTAATAGCTAATACCGCTTTTACACCGAAATTCCGGGTCTGACCCGGAGTTGGAACAGAGTTCCAGACCCGGAATTTCCCCGGCGCCGACCTAGGATATTCCTGAGTTGGCGCCGTTCACACCGGAGTCGGGTCTGCATTGACCCGGCTTTTACGGTGTTGAAGTGGCACTTGTAGAGGACGTCATCTCCAAGCGCCTCTGAAACCGGACCCATCGGCCGGCATGCGGCGCGCTCCAGGTCATCGTGACCCAGAGCGCGCTGTTCACCCTGCAGGGTTTCACGGGTTACTCCCATGTTAAACCCTGCTAGTTACCTGGGTTGTAATGCCGAGTCACTCGACCCGGCAATCCAACCCTTTACCATTTTACACCAAGGAGCTCCCCGGGTTAACCCTGCAATAACCCGGGTTTTAGCACTGGTGTATTACTAATACCCCTTTTACACCGACCTAAAAATCCTGGGTTGATGTGCATCAACCCGGGATTTTTGTCTATGTAAATGGGAAAGGGACCCAGGGATCCAACTTGGGTCGCTCCCGTGGCACCCTGCAGTGTAAAAGGCATCGTGACCTGGATCATTCCGCATGCCGCCCAATTGGCCGGCTTCTGTGGCACTTGGAAATGACATGGCCAGAAGAGCCAGGTCATTGCAGACTCGGCTTCGGTGTGAACGGCGCCAACTCGAGAATATCCTGAGTCGGCGCCGCAGTATGAAAGGGGTAAGTTCCAGGTCTGATCCGGATTGGAACCCTGTTTCAACCCCCAGGTCAGACCCGTAGCTTTGGTATAAAAGTGGTATAACTATCATGATGTTGTACACACAAAGCAAAAATAGTCTAACATTGCTTCTACTATTGCTGAGAATTGGCTCATTAGTTGCAATGAAACTATTAGACAAGGAACACCTTTCAGCTACAAATTATCAATTTAATCGCATGAGTTATTTGGTTCTGTACACTCTATTGTCCTGAGTACGTATTATGATTATGTATAATATATACTGCACACTATGATATATAGGGGCCTTTTCATTGCTGATAATTAAGTATCCAACTTGTCACAGGTTGTGGTGGTGGATGCTCAGTTACCAAAGCAATTCAGAATTGCTACTGTGCATGGACAACTGCTCTGAAAAGCAGCTGACCCCACGATGTCTAAAGGCCCCCATACATCAGAGATTGATTGCAGCAAACGTGCAATTTGCAATCAATTGTTTAAAAAAATCTTTCCCTTTTTCAAACAATTGCAGATTGCAGAATTGCCACAATCGATTGAAATAGGGAAAGATTTTTATACACAATCGATTGCAAATTACACGATTGCTGCAATCAATCTCTGATGTATGGGGGCCTTTAGTGCGCATGCATGACCCTAGATTCAAGCTAGCCGGCATTGGAGAAGGGATCCGATCGGAATGCTTTTCGCTGCATATCTGCTGTATACAAATTATACCTCGCTCCTCCTAATGCGTCAAATACAATTGAGCAATAATGGCAAAAACAGTGGGAGTTTTAAATTACATTTCATGTAAGTGAACTAAATGTTTGTTTTTTTTCCCAAATACAACAAAATCTTGAAAATAATTATGCATGGGATATTTTTTGCTCATTTTTACTCATCTCTATATATATTCTTATATTGTGTAGGAATAATAATTTAGACCAGCAAGGCCTACTTCTATAACACACCCATAAAATGGATTATTTCCTTGCTTCTGAATAGGCACCTCCCAGTCACCAAATAGGAAAGGCCAGCACATTTCTGATACCAACACCCTAAATTGCGCCTCTATGTACTGTGGCAGTATCACCAGAGATGGCGCTGGTGAGCAGCAGATTCTATGTGGGGCAGGAGAGATCCGCCCACACAGAGAAGAAAATGATTCTGGGAAGAGGTGTAAGGGCGGCCGAGTGAACTGAGCCTATACCTGTGAGATACAGTGAAGGCTATCCAACTCTGGGACTGAGCAATGGTACCTGCAAGGAAGCAGGCCAGACTGTGAGAGGCGGCAGCCAACAAGCTAAGGAAGCTATACCAGGCCAGGAGGCCAGTGTCCAGTCCTGCATGTGGCAGGAAGGACCACCAATCTCAAAGACTGTGAGAGACTTTCATGCAGAGTAGCTGCTTCTGTAGAGAGGATTCAAGAAGTGAGCTAGTACCCTAAGAAAGGGCTAGGCGTTTATTATTTTCTGTTTGTTCCTGATTATGCTGGAAGTAAAGCACCACGTTCATTTGATTTACTGGAATGCCATGTGTGGAATCTGATTCTGCACCTAATCACTGCACCACTGACACTAGTCTACCAAGCTAATTACCCCAAGTATCACAGTACACACAATGTAATGCATGTATTGTAGGAGTTTTTCAGGACTTTTGTTAGAGAGGAGTGCGCTCAAGCACTTTCTCCTGTATTGCATTGAAAGTGGCCAGCTACCTTTACAAAGATTCCGCTGGGGCAGCGTGCCATCTTGTATATGTGTCTGAGAGAGTACTGCTCGTAAGTGCAGCTCATGTTCCTCCAGGGCGTGAGTACCGTTAACATCACCGTTGTTACAGCTGCTGTCTCTTCTCACATAAACCACTTACACTGTGTGTTACCGCTGATTCCACTGTTGTACCTATTACTGCTGTTATCCTCAATAAATCTGCAAACCTGGTTAAGGGCAAGCTGTCTAGACTAAACTTCTTTTCACATTCCGCTGGTGCTGGTGCCTATTGATGTTCTGCACCAATAGAACAATTTGGGCGTATGCACAGTATCAAAACATTTCTCAACTCAGTAAACACTATCATTGCGTGTGACTCAGTCCACCTCCCATCTATGGAATGCATACATTTTCCATTGTGAAGGGTGATATTGTCTGGTGATCACCAGACATTAGCTGCAAGGGGGCCGTATCCTTTGAAAGAGGGTTACTTCAGATTCCCCACCTCCAAAACTTTATGTTGACCCCGAAGCCTATGCTCTTCAGGTCAAACTTCTCCTAGGGAGCATTCCATCCAAGAAGGCCAAAGTAGTTAACATAATCCTTCTTGCTGGTCAAAAATTTGCCAGGCTCACTCCACTTAGAGAATGCAATGGCCCCCTTTGCACAACAGCACCTTTTTCCTTAATGCATTTTGAAAAAGTTTTTATTTATTTGGCTGCGCCTCATCTGGAGGTTCAAGTATTATGTGCCTTCATCAAAACTATCTTAGTGTGGGCCAATATGATGTATAGTTTTAAACTCTTGCATCCAAATTGCAGTGAAACAATAAAGCATTGGTGGTGCCTTTTTGGCATGGTCCCCAGACCGCATAACGGAGAGACTAGCTTCTGGGGAAATTCTGTCCTCTTTGGACGATCTCATCTCTCTATGGGGTCTATTTACTAAGCAGTGTTAGCAGACAGAGTGAAAAGTGATAAGAAAGTGATAAGGTACCAGCCAACCATCTCCCAAATGTCATCTCACAGGCTGTGTTTGAAAAATGACAGTTGGGAGCTGATTGGCTGGCACCATATCACTTTCTTATCACTTTTCACTCTGTCTCCTAACACTGCTTAGTAAATAGACCCCTATGTAACAGAGTGGATATTTGGTTTCACAAACACTGTTTATCAAAGTAGCAGTCACGTTGCATTGGTATCAAGCTGGCAACCCACTTCCAAGCACCTATAATTCCTCTGGAAGAGTCCACACAGCTTGGACTTTCACATCTTTCCACCGAGAAACATGAGAGAAGATTTAAAAACAATTTATCTTGATATGCTGCTCAGTCTAGATATTAGATGGCTGACTGCCAGAAGCACCTAGTATTTGCTGCGATAGGTACACTTTCTATTAAGTAAATATTTTATCTGCAAGGATGTCATCATGGAATCATCTCTAATCAGAGAATACAGTTTTTGTTAAAATTTTAGAGGTTCCTATGTAAATACTATATAAAGTCATATTCTGAGGTTTTGAAGAGATGAGCAGTTTGGTTTTGCTGAAAACCGAACACACCCGAACTTTGGGGTTTCGAGTTGAACTGAGGCCCTGATTCAGAGCCGGACGCCCTGACAGAGCGCTTGCTCTGAATCAGGGCCGTCCTTCTTGATTTTTAGAGCGGCCTCCTGGCCGCTCGTATAGCTGTGGGTGACCACCCACAGCTATAGCAAGCGGCCAGGAAGATGGACGCGATGGTCAAGACCATCGCGACCATCGGGCTTGCGATGAGACCCTTATGGTAGGGTCTCGTTGCCGCAAGCCCTAGAGTGCTTTCGGCTCAAACAGAGCCGAAAGCACTCCCACTAACATCACTTGTGATGTCAGTGGGGCCGGCCCCAGACGGTAGGCGTACCCATGGGAACGCCTCCGTCCGAGCAGCCACGCCCCCGGCACGCCCACCAAAGGGGGCGTGCTGTCACTCAACATCGACAGCACGCCCCCTTTGGTACGAGACCCGGAGCGATGGTTTGCCCGTTGCTATCCGGGTCTTGCGCATGAGCACGACGGACCAGCTCCGTCATACGCATGCGCACTGGGCCACCATTGACCCGCTTGCGAGCGCTCAGCGCTTGCGAGAAGGTCTGAATCAGGCCCTGAGTCCCGACTCGGATCTTCTCACCAAGTTTGGAAACCAGATCTAAAAAAAAACAGATCACACTTGTGATTTCTGGTGCTGTGAGGTGGTCAAAACTGACTGGAAATTACTGTTAATAATACTATAGGAATAAAAACATATCCAATGTACAAGATTGGATTTGCCAAAACTAAAGCCAAAAAACTAAAATTATTTATAACCAAAACAAAAGCACAGGGGGTCTGTGCACATCTACTTTATGGTAGTGAAAATTTCCAACTGAAAATATAATTTCACAAGATTAAAGTTATAATATCTTTCTTTTTATGGAGTACTCTATAGTTATAAAGAGAAAGTTTACCACGTCTTTCCATGTATCTAATACGAGGTTTCCATGTACCTTATCCGCATTGACCAAATTTATAATCTGTAGATCATGTCCATTTTTGTGCGTGATAAAACCTGGACAAGATGGGGTGCATCAGTATATTTTACCAACCTACAACTGGACATTTGGGAGGTATGTATCAGAAGCATGTTTCTAGGCAAGTATAGTACTGTAAGGGCCTGATTCAGTAAGGATTGTTATTGCGATTGCAATAGTGATTACGGTGCGCTGTTTCACTGTGAAGTAGGGGTGAGCGGGTTCGGATTTCTGAAATCCGAACCCCCCCGAGCCCCCCCGATCCGAGTCCGATCCGAGTCAGGCTCGACTTTTCCCGCCTGACTCGGATCTGACATCGAGGCAAAACGTCATCATCCCGCCTTCCGAGTCTCGCGGGTTTTGGATCCTATATAAGGTACCCGCGTCGGCGCCATTTTCTCACTCGGCTGTGGACAGTGAAGAGGGAGGGTGGGAGTTAGTGCTGTGTAGTGTAGTGTAGTGTAGTGCTGCTGTTGTCCACTACTTCAAAGTCCATAGGGGCTGGCTGTGTTGTGCTGTGCTGCTGTTGTTAATAGGGGCTGTGTCCACTACTTCAAAGTCCATAGGGGCTGGCTGGACTGTGTTGTGCAGTCAGTTCCAAAGTCCTGTGCAGTGTCCCAGTCCTAAAGGGGTGCTGTAGTGTTGTCCAGGGGGTGCTCTGTCCATCAGGGGTGCTCCCCCCAAGTGCTAAAAAAATAATATATTTTCTGTGTTTGTGAATTGTGTGCGCAGTAGCCGCACGTGCATCAACAAAGTAGTGCCAAGCGTGCGCCTGTGTCATAAGTAAAGGGCCGGCTGGCTTGACCGTTAAGGGTGCTGTAACCCCCGAAAGTACACTCCAGTCCAAACCAAAAAAAAAATTATTTTCTGTGTTTGTGAATTGTGTGCGCAGTAGCCGCACGTGCATCAACAAAGTAGTGCCAAGCGTGCGCCTGTGTCATAAGTAAAGGGCCGGCTGGCTTGACCGTTAAGGGTGCTGTAACCCCCGAAAGTACACTCCAGTCCAAACCTAAAAAAAAATTATTTTCTGTGTTTGTGAATTGTGTGCGCAGTAGCCGCACGTGCATCAACAAAGTAGTGCCAAGAGTGCCCCTGTGTCATAAGTAAAGGGCCGGCTGGCTTGACCGTTAAAGGGTGCTGTAACCCCCGAAAGTACACTCCAGTCCAAACCAAAAAAAAATTATTTTCTGTGTTTGTGAATTGTGTGCGCAGTAGCCGCACGTGCATCAACAAAGTAGTGCCAAGCGTGCGCCTGTGTCATAAGTAAAGGGCCGGCTGGCTTGACCGTTAAAGGGTGCTGTAACCCCTGAAAGTACACTCCAGTCCAAACCAAAAAAAAATTATTTTCTGTGTTTGTGAATTGTGTGCGCAGTAGCCGCACGTGCATCAACAAAGTAGTGTCAAGCGTTCGCCTGTGTCATAAGTAAAGGGCCGGCTGGCTTGACCGTTAAGGGTGCTGTAACCCCCGAAAGTACACTCCAGTCCAAACCAAAAAAAAAATTATTTTCTGTGTTTGTGAATTGTGTGCGCAGTAGCCGCACGTGCATCAACAAAGTAGTGCCAAGCGTGCGCCTGTGTCATAAGTAAAGGGCCGGCTGGCTTGACCGTTAAGGGTGCTGTAACCCCCGAAAGTACACTCCAGTCCAAACCAAAAAAAAAATTATTTTCTGTGTTTGTGAATTGTGTGCGCAGTAGCCGCACGTGCATCAACAAAGTAGTGCCAAGCGTGCGCCTGTGTCATAAGTAAAGGGCCGGCTGGCTTGACCGTTAAGGGTGCTGTAACCCCCGAAAGTACACTCCAGTCCAAACCTAAAAAAAAATTATTTTCTGTGTTTGTGAATTGTGTGCGCAGTAGCCGCACGTGCATCAACAAAGTAGTGCCAAGAGTGCCCCTGTGTCATAAGTAAAGGGCCGGCTGGCTTGACCGTTAAAGGGTGCTGTAACCCCCGAAAGTACACTCCAGTCCAAACCAAAAAAAAATTATTTTCTGTGTTTGTGAATTGTGTGCGCAGTAGCCGCACGTGCATCAACAAAGTAGTGCCAAGCGTGCGCCTGTGTCATAAGTAAAGGGCCGGCTGGCTTGACCGTTAAAGGGTGCTGTAACCCCTGAAAGTACACTCCAGTCCAAACCAAAAAAAAATTATTTTCTGTGTTTGTGAATTGTGTGCGCAGTAGCCGCACGTGCATCAACAAAGTAGTGTCAAGCGTTCGCCTGTGTCATAAGTAAAGGGCCGGCTGGCTTGACCGTTAAGGGTGCTGTAACCCCCGAAAGTACACTCCAGTCCAAACCAAAAAAAAAATTATTTTCTGTGTTTGTGAATTGTGTGCGCAGTAGCCGCACGTGCATCAACAAAGTAGTGCCAAGCGTGCGCCTGTGTCATAAGTAAAGGGCCGGCTGGCTTGACCGTTAAGGGTGCTGTAACCCCCGAAAGTACACTCCAGTCCAAACCAAAAAAAAAATTATTTTCTGTGTTTGTGAATTGTGTGCGCAGTAGCCGCACGTGCATCAACAAAGTAGTGCCAAGCGTGCGCCTGTGTCATAAGTAAAGGGCCGGCTGGCTTGACCGTTAAGGGTGCTGTAACCCCCGAAAGTACACTCCAGTCCAAACCTAAAAAAAAATTATTTTCTGTGTTTGTGAATTGTGTGCGCAGTAGCCGCACGTGCATCAACAAAGTAGTGCCAAGCGTGCGCCTGTGTCATAAGTAAAGGGCCGGCTGGCTTGACCGTTAAAGGGTGCTGTAACCCCCGAAAGTACACTCCAGTCCAAACCAAAAAAAAATTATTTTCTGTGTTTGTGAATTGTGTGCGCAGTAGCCGCACGTGCATCAACAAAGTAGTGCCAAGCGTGCGCCTGTGTCATAAGTAAAGGGCCGGCTGGCTTGACCGTTAAGGGTGCTGTAACCCCCGAAAGTACACTCCAGTCCAAACCTAAAAAAAAATTATTTTCTGTGTTTGTGAATTGTGTGCGCAGTAGCCGCACGTGCATCAACAAAGTAGTGCCAAGAGTGCCCCTGTGTCATAAGTAAAGGGCCGGCTGGCTTGACCGTTAAAGGGTGCTGTAACCCCCGAAAGTACACTCCAGTCCAAACCAAAAAAAAATTATTTTCTGTGTTTGTGAATTGTGTGCGCAGTAGCCGCACGTGCATCAACAAAGTAGTGCCAAGCGTGCGCCTGTGTCATAAGTAAAGGGCCGGCTGGCTTGACCGTTAAAGGGTGCTGTAACCCCTGAAAGTACACTCCAGTCCAAACCAAAAAAAAATTATTTTCTGTGTTTGTGAATTGTGTGCGCAGTAGCCGCACGTGCATCAACAAAGTAGTGTCAAGCGTTCGCCTGTGTCATAAGTAAAGGGCCGGCTGGCTTGACCGTTAAGGGTGCTGTAACCCCCGAAAGTACACTCCAGTCCAAACCAAAAAAAAAATTATTTTCTGTGTTTGTGAATTGTGTGCGCAGTAGCCGCACGTGCATCAACAAAGTAGTGCCAAGCGTGCGCCTGTGTCATAAGTAAAGGGCCGGCTGGCTTGACCGTTAAGGGTGCTGTAACCCCCGAAAGTACACTCCAGTCCAAACCAAAAAAAAAATTATTTTCTGTGTTTGTGAATTGTGTGCGCAGTAGCCGCACGTGCATCAACAAAGTAGTGCCAAGCGTGCGCCTGTGTCATAAGTAAAGGGCCGGCTGGCTTGACCGTTAAGGGTGCTGTAACCCCCGAAAGTACACTCCAGTGAAAACCTAAAAAAAAATTATTTTCTGTGTTTGTGAATTGTGTGCGCAGTAGCCGCACGTGCATCAACAAAGTAGTGCCAAGCGTGCGCCTGTGTCATAAGTAAAGGGCCGGCTGGCTTGACCGTTAAAGGGTGCTGTAACCCCCGAAAGTACACTCCAGTCCAAACCAAAAAAAAATTATTTTCTGTGGTTGTGAATTGTGTGCGCAGTAGCCGCACGTGCATCAACAAAGTAGTGCCAAGCGTGCGCCTGTGTCATAAGTAAAGGGCCGGCTGGCTTGACCGTTAAGGGTGCTGTAACCCCCGAAAGTACACTCCAGTCCAAACCTAAAAAAAAATTATTTTCTGTGTTTGTGAATTGTGTGCGCAGTAGCCGCACGTGCATCAACAAAGTAGTGCCAAGAGTGCGCCTGTGTCATAAGTAAAGGGCCGGCTGGCTTGACCGTTAAAGGGTGCTGTAACCCCCGAAAGTACACTCCAGTCCAAACCAAAAAAAAATTATTTTCTGTGTTTGTGAATTGTGTGCGCAGTAGCCGCACGTGCATCAACAAAGTAGTGCCAAGCGTGCGCCTGTGTCATAAGTAAAGGGCCGGCTGGCTTGACCGTTAAAGGGTGCTGTAACCCCTGAAAGTACACTCCAGTCCAAACCAAAAAAAAATTATTTTCTGTGTTTGTGAATTGTGTGCGCAGTAGCCGCACGTACATCAACAAAGTAGTGCCAAGCGTGCGCCTGTGTCATAAGTAAAGGGCCGGCTGGCTTGACCGTTAAGGGTGCTGTAACTCCCGAAAGTACACTCCAGTCCAAACCAAAAAAAAAATTATTTTCTGTGTTTGTGAATTGTGTGCGCAGTAGCCGCACGTGCATCAACAAAGTAGTGCCAAGCGTGCGCCTGTGTCATAAGTAAAGGGCCGGCTGGCTTGACCGTTAAGGGTGCTGTAACCCCCGAAAGTACACTCCAGTCCAAACCAAAAAAAAAATTATTTTCTGTGTTTGTGAATTGTGTGCGCAGTAGCCGCACGTGCATCAACAAAGTAGTGCCAAGCGTGCGCCTGTGTCATAAGTAAAGGGCCGGCTGGCTTGACCGTTAAGGGTGCTGTAACCCCCGAAAGTACACTCCAGTCCAAACCAAAAAAAAAATTATTTTCTGTGTTTGTGAATTGTGTGCGCAGTAGCCGCACGTGCATCAACAAAGTAGTGCCAAGCGTGCGCCTGTGTCATAAGTAAAGGGCCGGCTGGCTTGACCGTTAAGGGTGCTGTAACCCCCGAAAGTACACTCCAGTCCAAACCTAAAAAAAAATTATTTTCTGTGTTTGTGAATTGTGTGCGCAGTAGCCGCACGTGCATCAACAAAGTAGTGCCAAGCGTGCGCCTGTGTCATAAGTAAAGGGCCGGCTGGCTTGACCGTTAAAGGGTGCTGTAACCCCCGAAAGTACACTCCAGTCCAAACCAAAAAAAAATTATTTTCTGTGGTTGTGAATTGTGTGCGCAGTAGCCGCACGTGCATCAACAAAGTAGTGCCAAGCGTGCGCCTGTGTCATAAGTAAAGGGCCGGCTGGCTTGACCGTTAAGGGTGCTGTAACCCCCGAAAGTACACTCCAGTCCAAACCTAAAAAAAAATTATTTTCTGTGTTTGTGAATTGTGTGCGCAGTAGCCGCACGTGCATCAACAAAGTAGTGCCAAGAGTGCGCCTGTGTCATAAGTAAATTGCCGGCTGGCTTGACCGTTAAAGGGTGCTGTAACCCCCGAAAGTACACTCCAGTCCAAACCAAAAAAAAATTATTTTCTGTGTTTGTGAATTGTGTGCGCAGTAGCCGCACGTGCATCAACAAAGTAGTGCCAAGCGTGCGCCTGTGTCATAAGTAAAGGGCCGGCTGGCTTGACCGTTAAAGGGTGCTGTAACCCCTGAAAGTACACTCCAGTCCAAACCAAAAAAAAATTATTTTCTGTGTTTGTGAATTGTGTGCGCAGTAGCCGCACGTGCATCAACAAAGTAGTGCCAAGCGTGCGCCTGTGTCATAAGTAAAGGGCCGGCTGGCTTGACCGTTAAGGGTGCTGTAACTCCCGAAAGTACACTCCAGTCCAAACCAAAAAAAAAATTATTTTCTGTGTTTGTGAATTGTGTGCGCAGTAGCCGCACGTGCATCAACAAAGTAGTGCCAAGCGTGCGCCTGTGTCATAAGTAAAGGGCCGGCTGGCTTGACCGTTAAGGGTGCTGTAACCCCCGAAAGTACACTCCAGTCCAAACCAAAAAAAAAATTATTTTCTGTGTTTGTGAATTGTGTGCGCAGTAGCCGCACGTGCATCAACAAAGTAGTGCCAAGCGTGCGCCTGTGTCATAAGTAAAGGGCCGGCTGGCTTGACCGTTAAGGGTGCTGTAACCCCCGAAAGTACACTCCAGTCCAAACCTAAAAAAAAATTATTTTCTGTGTTTGTGAATTGTGTGCGCAGTAGCCGCACGTGCATCAACAAAGTAGTGCCAAGCGTGCGCCTGTGTCATAAGTAAAGGGCCGGCTGGCTTGACCGTTAAAGGGTGCTGTAACCCCCGAAAGTACACTCCAGTCCAAACCAAAAAAAAATTATTTTCTGTGTTTGTGAATTGTGTGCGCAGTAGCCGCACGTGCATCAACAAAGTAGTGCCAAGCGTGCGCCTGTGTCATAAGTAAAGGGCCGGCTGGCTTGACCGTTAAAGGGTGCTGTAACCCCCAAAGTACACTCCAGTCCAAACCAAAAAAAAATTATTTTCTGTGTTTGTGAATTGTGTGCGCAGTAGCCGCACGTGCATCAACAAAGTAGTGCCAAGAGTGCGCCTGTGTCATAAGTAAAGGGCCGGCTGGCTTGACCGTTAAAGGGTGCTGTAACCCACAAAGTACACTCCAGTCCGAACCAAAAAAAAATTTATTTTCTGTGTTTAGCCGCACGTATATATCAAATCGATATAACATAAATGGAGGACCAAACTTTCTCCGATAAAAATAAAATAGAGAAAGATCAAGAACCACTTCCTCCTAGTGCTGAAGCTGCTGCCACTAGTCATGACATAGACGATAACATGCCATCAACGTCGTCTGCCAAGGCCGATGCCCAATGTCATAGTAGAGGGCACATACAATCCCAAATGGCAAAGTTCAGGAAAATGACCTTGAGAAAGACATTTAAATCAGCTGAAGAGAAACGTAAACTTGCCAATATGCCATTTACGACACGGAGTGGCAAGGAACGGCTAAGGTCGATCCCTAGTATGTTCATGACTAGTGGTTCAGCTTCACATGACGATGGAAGCACTCCTCCCACTAAAAAAATCAAAAGAGTTAAGCTGGCAAAAGCACAGCGAAGAACTGTGCTTTCTAAGAAGATATCACAAATCCCCAAAGAGAGTCCAAGTGTGGTGGTGGTTGCGATGCCTGACCTTCCCAGCACTGGACGGGAAGAGGTGGCTCTTTCCACCATTTGCACGCCCCCTGCAAGTGCTGAAAGGAGCACCCACAGTCCACTTGCTGATATGCAAATTGAAGATGTCACTGTTGAAGTACAACAGGATGAGGATACTGGTGTAGCTGGCGCTGAGGAGGAAGTTGGCGAGGAGGATTCTGATGGTGATGTGGTTTGTTTAAATCAGGCTCCGGGGGAGACAGTTGTTGTCCGTGGGATGAAAAAGCCCATCACGGTCATGCCTGGGCAGAAGACCAAACATTCCACCTCTTTGGTCTGGCAATATTTCTATCCAAATCCGGACAACAACTGTCTTGCCATATGTACCATATGTAAAGGTGAAATAAGTAGGGGTAGGGACGTCAACCACCTAGGAACATCCTCCCTTATACGGCACCTGCAGCGCGTTCATAAAAAGTTACTGTCAAGTTCAGAAACTTTGGCTCAGACCGTAAGCAGTCCAGGGACACCTAAATCCCGTTGTCCTGTTGTATCCAAGCGCCTGCAAACCACACCGTCAACTCCCTCCTCGTCAATTTCCTCCTTAGTCAGGATCGGAAGTAGTCCTGCAGGCCATATCACTGGCATGACTGACTCTCCTATCCGGGATTCCTCCGGAGGATCCTGCATTGCTACGCCTACTGCTGCCGCTGCTGCTGTTGCTGCTGCTGCTGGGAGTCGTTCATCATCCCAGAGAGGAAGTAGGAACACCACTACTTTTACTAAACAATTGACCCTCCAACAGTCCTTAGCGAGGAGGATGAAGTACGACAGCAGTCATCCTGAAGCAAAACGTATAACTGAGGCCTTGACTGCTATGTTGGTGTTAGACGTGCGTCCGGTATCCGCCATTAGTGCAGTGGGATTTAGACAATTGATGGAGGTAGTGTGTCCCCGGTTCCAAATCCCGTCTAGATTCCACTTCACTAGGCAGGCGATACCGAGACTGTACAGAAACGTCAGAAAAAGTGTCCTCAGTGTCCTGAAAAATGCCGTTGTACACAATGTCCACTTAACCACGGACATGTGGACAAGTGGAACAGGGCAGACTAAGGACTATATGACTGTGACAGCCCACTGGGTAGATGTATCACCTTACGCAGCAACAGCAGCAGCGTCACCAGTAGCAGCATCTCAGAAACGCCAGCTCGTTACAAGGCAGGCTACGCTGTGTATCACCGGTTTCAGTAAGAGGCACACCGCCGACAACCTCTTAGAGAAACTGAGGGAAATCATCGCCCAGTGGCTTACCCCACTTAGACTCTCCTGGGGAATTGTGATATCTGACAACGCCACCAATATTGTGCGGGCATTACATCTGGGCAAATTCCAGCACGTCCCATGTTTTGCTCACACAATAAACTTGGTGGTGCAGAATTTTCTGAAAAGCGACAGGGGCGTGCAGGAGACGCTTTGGGTGGCCCGAAAAATTTCTGGCCACTTTCGCCATTCAGCGACTGCGTGCCGAAGACTGGAGCGCCAGCAAACACTCTTGAACCTGCCCCGCCATCACCTGAAGCAAGAGGTTGTGACGCGGTGGAACTCAACCCTCTATATGCTTCAGAGGATGGAGGAGCAGCAAAAGGCCATACAAGCCTATACATCCACCTATGACATAGGCAAAGGAGGGGGTATGCACCTGACTCAAGCGCAGTGGAGAATGATTTCCGTGTTGTGCAAGGTTCTTCAGCCCTTCGAACTTGCCACACGTGAAGTCAGTTCAGACACTGCCAGCTTGAGTCAGGTCATTCCCCTCATCAGGCTTTTGCAGAAGCAGCTGGAGAAAGTGAAGGAGGAGCTAAGACGGAGCGATTCCGCTCGGCATGTGGGACTTGTGGATGAAGCCCTTCATTCGCTTTGCCAGGATTCCAGGGTGGTCAATCTGTTGAAATCAGACCACTACATTTTGGCCACCGTGCTCGATCCTAGGTTTAAAGCCTATGTGGTGTCTCTCTTTCCGGCCGACACAAGCCTGCAGAGGTGCAAAGACCTGCTGGTGAACACACTGTCAGCTGAAGCGGAACGTGACACGTCAACGGCTCCTTCTTCATTTTCTCCCGCAACTGGGGCTGCCAGGAAAAAACTTAGGTATCCTAAGCAACCCGCTGGCGGTGATGCAGGGCAGGCAGGACCAAGTTTGGACATCTGGTCCGGACTGAAGGACCTGGCAACAATTTCTGACATGTCTACTGTCACTGCATATGATACTGTCACCATTGACAGAATGGTGGAGGATTACATCGGTGACAGCATCCAAGTAGGCATGTCAGACAGTCCATACCTGTACTGGCAGGAAAAAGAGGCAATTTGGAGGCCCCTGTACAAACTGGCTCTATTTTACCTGAGTTGCCCCCCCTCCAGTGTGTACTCCGAAAGAGTGTTTAGTGCAGCCGGGAACCTTGTCAGCGAAAGGCGTAGGAGGTTGCTTCCACAGAATGTGGAGAAGATGATGTTCATCAAAATGAATTATCAGCTCTTCCAGGGAGACCAGCCTCCAGAAGGTACAGAGGGACCTGTGGTGGTGGATTCAAGTGGGGACGAGTTAATACTTTGTGAGGATGAGGATGTACACACTGAAGAGGGTGAGGAATCGGTGGATGAGGAGGATGAGGATGACATCTTGCCTCCGTAGAGCCAGTTTGTGCAGGGACACATTAATTGCCAGCTTGTTTTGTGGGGGCCCAAACGAACCAATCATTTCAGCCACAGTTGTGTGGCAGACCCTGGCGCTGAAATGATTGATTTGTTAAAGTGTGCATGTCCTGTTTATACAACATAAGGGTGGGTGGGAGGGCCCAAGGACAATTCCATCTTGCACCTCTTTTTTTCTTTGCATTATGTACAGTTTGGGGCCTAGTTTTTCTAACTGCCATCCTGCCTGCCACTGCAGTGTCACTCCTAGATGGGTCACGTGTTTGTGCCGCCCACTCGTGTCGCTTAGCATAGTCATCCAGCTACCTCGGTGCAACCTTTTGGACATAAAAACACTATTGTGAGGTGTGAGGTGTTCAGAATAGACTGGAAATGAGTGGAAATTAAGGTTATTGAGGTTAATAATAGCATAGGAGCAGAAAAACCTACAAATTCTGTGATTTTAGCTGTTTTTATGCTTTTTTTCAAAAAAATACAGATCCAAAACACAAAACCCAGAACCCAAAACACGGAAGGGTGGTTTTGGCAAAACCAATCCAGATCCAAAACACGAAGAAAGATCCAGATCCAAAACCAAAACACAAAACACGAAAAGTGGCCGATGCACACCCCTACTGTGAAGATATGTTAATGATTGCAATCGCAATGCCAGACGCAGCCTAACATAAGGATGCCGACTTTACCTTTACACACATCCGTAATACTTAGCAAGGCTGCAAAACCATCGGTAACATTGAGTACCATTGCAGCCTCGCGCACACTTGCACAAGGTCAGACCTTACTCAGAAATTGCTAACTTCATCACATGCAGTGAAAGCCCAAGCTGCGTAGGGCATTGCAATGGATAATTTATGCACGCCCATGCAACGGTGTTCAAACGCACTGGCACGTCTGCTTTTCACCAACCACCCCCCCGGCACCACCCCCAAACGGTATTCCTGTCAATAATTCCATCGCAAGTGAACCCGCACGCGAACTGCGATGCATACACATGCGCAGAACACAACAATCGGACGATTGCGTGTGTAATCGCAGTCGCGGACGGTAATGAATCAGGCCCTATATTGTTTGTAATTATTATTCTAAATAACTGTTGTTTTTTCTTGGACCTGGATACATTTTTCAATTAATTCAAGAAAAAAGCAGACATATTTTAGCCAGTGTTCATGTTTCCATCAAAGTTACTGTATTATTGTATTACTGAATGACTGAAAAGTATAAACGGATACTGTCACATTGTACTACAGATATATGTACAGGCACATCAGACATGAGTGGCTTGAATTCTGAGGGATACAAACTCTGATAAAAGCGGCTATAGGAGCACATATTCTCTCTGGAAAACCACAGGCCCGGATCTGCTCCCTGCAGAGTTCCGTATAAATAAGGAGCTAAGCCACTCATCTTGACAATGGAATAAGAATAAAAAAGAGATGATTGGACATTTCATCGAGATTCACAGACTACAGGTGAAGGCCTTATAGTTGTATTTATTTTTCACTAGCTGAACTACCCGGCATTGCCCAGGTTGATATCTTCAAGTTATTAAGTTATCAATGTAAGGATACTGCCTTTGAACCTCTATATACCCCTGCCTATACCTTCTAATATCCTTCCTATAAACCTCTAAGGATGACGCTAATTTGCGTACGCAGTCATCCAGTAAATAAAGACTCCAGACTTAGAACATGTGGTTCCAAAGCACAAAGTATTATTTAAGTAAAAGTACAGCAGTTACACGCTATGATCCTCATATAATCTTAGTGCAAAGAGATTATACAGACCCAAGTACAATTATACATACGCAGCGCTCTCTGGTCCAGATGTTAGGCATCAGCAAGAAACCCCTCCGCAATCAGCATTCAGCACAAAGACTAGGAACCCAGGGTCAGAGCACACATATTTATACCCCCCAGAAATAAACAACACAATAGAGAAGTTTGTTGCTAATACCATTGGTCCTAAAGGAGAGGGCATATGTTACAAGGCATTTAACAGGTTGATTCAAATAGACACAACCCAGCCTCTAACAACTGGGGGTCTCTGGTTTCCTGCCTCATGCAATCATCCTAACAGTTGTTCATATAATGTACATTTTGTTGCTTGAAGTCTCTGCGGTCCATAAGTTGAGAATGCATGATGCGATCTCCACACCGATGGTACCGGAATACTGTTGAAAGAGTACGCATCAGTACAATACCAATCACGGCTTACTTATCATGTATAAAGCCTTAGTTACCAAATAATCTTTATTTCACAGCATTTATGCTAAATGAACAAACTTAAATCTTATACTTTAAAGCATATTAAACCTTTTATGTGAATATGTAATGTGTAAGTATGCGGGGTGTGATGTAAAGACGCTAGTTAACTTGGGGCAGATGCGTGCGCATGAAGCTAATAAACAGCGTTTTCATACAGGATCTTATGCATTCGCTAATATGCGATTAGTTAACAGCGCAATTGTGCGTATTAATGTGTGTATGAGAAATGGTGCACTTAAATCTCACTTAAACTAAGTGAACACCTAGCAGTGTAGAATGCTGAGCATTATAGTTCCACATGCCCCCCTCTCTCAGCAGCCCCCACCCTTCCCAGGCTCAAAAGTACAGTCCTTTGTTCTCCCAGGTTCTTGTGTAAATGCAAATTAGCACAGCTACAAGACCCAAACCTCAGATAACACTCTTGGCTTTGAAGGTATTTTATTGTACGAAGCCTGCTAATGTAAGGTGCTACAAACGACCCTCTTGCTGTATTCGAGCAGGGCCACCTGGAGTGAGAGCAGACGTTATGTCCAGGAAGCTTGTCTACACAGTCTAGTTGTCACATGGCCATTTGCTCTGTTTAGCTAATGCAATCCAATTTTGACATACTGTACAGCCATTTCTGAAATATATCCTTTAGGGGAATTATAATAATATACACTTTATCCAGAGCACCCAAACTACGTAAAGTCATGAAATTGGCTTGTGATGAATCGCCGTAATTTATGGCGATGGTCACAGATGTAATCGCATGATGCTAATAGTAATATCACCACATGTACTAAAGTGTGAGTTTATCTAAAATGGTGCTTAGGCGGCCATTCGCAAAATGGCGTCTTGCGATCTCATTTCCAAGATGGCGTCTTGTGCCAGTTGCAAGATGGTGTCGCTGCGATTCAATTTTAAACTGATCTTGTCTCATCCAATAATCCAGCTTCGACAGTCCACCCTTTGATAGCGAACAACATGCTATCACAATCTGATTTTAAAATATCATTTAGGCTTACATTTATATACTATTTAGTGTTATTATGGGATGGCACAAGGTGGTTCTTAATCCATCAATAATGTGTCTCTGAGTGGGGACATAAAACTACTATTATACGCACACCACGGATCTAGGAAGATCATGTGAAAGGTGTGGGGATACACCAGTCCTATAAAAGCAGTCTTGAAGGGGAATTGAGACTTTACATTATCTGAGGTGTTTCTAAAAATAACATTTCAATAATAGATTCAATGCATGTCTAAATATAATACATTAAATGATGGTATTTCCTAGTTCAGGGTTGTAATGCAGTTCTGTATTTACCTCGGTATTCATACTGACCACCATCATAATTTCGTTCTTTTGTTTTACTCTATTTTTACATTTTCCACACTTCAATACAATAGGAACACATCGGACACATATGCCAATTATTATGATGACAATCAGTATAAGGATTAAGAATTTGCCTATACTGGCGATCATTTCCTGGACCCATTCCCCTAGACCTGAGAACCATTTCACTGGGTTCAGCCATGAAACCCATCCTTCTATCTTCTCCCTTACTTCAGCCACTGAAGCGTTATGGTTCTTACGAAACTCCCATTTTAGCTGCAGAATTTCATCCATCTTCCGGTCTATCACTTCCTTGGGGTCGCTGGTATCATTGGTGACATAGGTGCAACATTCTACTCCAAATTGGGTGGCCAACGTTATGCAATACCCTCCAGTAACAGCAGTTAAATAATTTAACACTAGCCTGTGTTGCACCAGTTCTTTCTTGTACGCTTGAAATTCTCTCCCTGTATACCTGAATATGTCATCGTACATCTCGGTGATATTATCTATCAAGTTAGCAAGTTCCTGAATATATCTAAAGTTTAATGTACCCTGAGCGATCCTGGTGGGATCCAATGCGACTAAAACTTGAAAGCCAGTTGTCTCACTAATTAACTGAGTGGCTTTGTGCACGTCACCAGGTATCATATTTCGTTTGCCTCTGTGTTCATATTGTGTGTGAAGATATGGTGACGGTGTGTTTTTATGTATACCAAGCATTTCAACATGTGTGAGGGTCATAACTTCTGGGACTACTCTTCCCAGGTAACACAAACCTTCAGAACTCGGGGAGAGCCACTTATACACTTTTCTTCCACATATAAAATATACATTATCAGGGAGAACATAAGGAATGGTATGCATCATTATCATTAAGTACATTTCCCTTGCAAACAATCCTATTTCTGGGTCTTCCATCTGGTACATGCAAGTTTCTGGCTGTATTATTTTAGCACAATAACCATCTGGCACCTTACCAATAATTTCTTTGGTGGAACTCAATGTATACCGATACCTAAAATGTTTCCGACTAGATTTAATTGAGCGTAACAGATCATGGTTTATGGACTCATTATCAGCTCTTTGTGAGAAGGTCATTGTCTGATTATTCCCTGTCACTTCCAAACTCCCGGGTTTATTGGGGTTGGTTATGTTTAAACACAGAAGTGATCTATCTACTTGGAATTGATAGAGTTTGAAATAAGGTGGTTTGGATGAGAGGAATTTTCCATCCAATGTTTTCCCTTTCTGTAATTCTAAAATTTCCGTGATGTTCAGCGGAAATGGCACCAACCCTACATTATGCTGTCCTTGTGGCACATGTGAACATACCCAGCAATCAGTTTGATTTAACACTTTGCCTACCATGCTATCATAATCCTCTAAAGGATACCCACCCCAGTATGGGTTATATTTAGGTTGGCACCGTTGGATACAGTTCTCATCAACTAGGGACCCACAAAGTTCACAAATACAGGAATCTTCAGCCGATAAACCTCCACACTGTCCCCGAGTATCCGGAATGACAGCTCTCTTAACAATAACTGTACTAAGATTGGTCAGACACTCCCCAGATTGGCATTGCACTCCTCCTGACTCCACTCCATCGGCACTGCCATCAGCTCCCATTTCCTCAATCGGTCTCCCATCACAGAAACTGGATATTCCCGAACCGACCAGGATGGTGAACACTCTAAAAGAGAATATGAAAATGAACACAGCAGGCCCGTCCATTGTCACAACAAGACCTGCAAATTTCTCTTAGTTTAGGTATCTCACTGCGACCTTTTCAATCCTCCCAGAACGAGCTCGCGAGCGACAGGTCCACGCTATCAGCCTTGTCTCCGACTTGTTTCTCCACCGGTTGATTGACCTTTTTGCAGTGAGTGGAATGGACCCAGGTATCTCTCTCAGCCTCCTTCAAAGATGTAGTACTTGTCAGCAGCACCTGGTACGGGCCTTCCCACCGATCAGTCAAACAACCTGAACGCAAAGAAATTTCTGATCATTATATATTCTCCTGGTTCAACATCATGACAGTTAGTTTCAGGCATAGAATGGGACAACAATTTCAGTTTCTGCTGCTGTTGCTTTAACTGCTTACTCATTGATATAAGATACTTTACAGTTACCTTGTTGTTACCCTTCAAGTCTTCATGTGGACTTATAATCAAATGAAGTTGTCTGCCGAACAATATTTCAAATCGGGACATATTTAGAGGGGGTCTAGGAGTGGTCCTTACGCTATGTAGGACCAAAGGTAACGCTTCTGGCCATCCTAGTCCAGTCTCTGCCATGAATTTACTTAACTTATTTTTAATAGTCCCGTTCATCCTCTCTACCTTGGCACTGGCTTGCGGTCGGTAGGGGTTGTGAAGTCGGCTATTAATACCCATCAGCTAACACATATTTTGAAAAACATCACCTGTGAAATGAGTACCCCTGTCACTCTCAATGATTTTAGGGATACAGTACCTGCATGCAAATTCCTGAACTATTTTCTTGGCAGTAAACGCAGCAGTATCAGTGCACACTAATACATACTTAAGATACCTGCAGGGTGGCAATTGGATGAAATCAATTTGTATCACCTGGAAAGGTCCATCAGTCAGTGGAATGTGGGACAGTTTGGTAGGTATCGATTTCCCTATGTTCTTCCTCAAGCAGGTGAGACAGAACATTGCTATCTTTTCTGCTTGTGAAGAAAAACCTGGTGTGCACCAGTATGCTCTCACCAACTTGCACATACCTTGTTTTCCCAGATGAGTCAGACCATGTGCTGCCTCAGCCAGGCTGGTGTAATATGCCTTGGGGGCTACTGGTTTACCTTGTCCATCCCTCCAGAGCCTGGAGGACTCTTGCCCACATCCCTTGGACTTCCAAATGGACTTTTCCTGAATTGAACACATTAATTTCAGCATTTCAGTTGTTTGGAAAGACATAATTTTTTCAGTGGGAGAAAACATTTTTAACCCTGATGCCCATTTTGCAGCTTCATCGGCTCTGTTGTTGCCCAGTGACACCGGATCATCCTCACATGTATGGGCTTTACATTTAATTACTGCCACCGCTTTGGGCAGTTGGATTGCTTCTAAAAGATGTTTTATGTGTCGGGAATGTGCAACTGGTGTGCCTGCTGCTGTCATAAAATTTCTCAGACGCCATAGAGTCCCAAAATCGTGCACCACCGCGAACGAGTACCTCGAGTCAGTGTAAATGTTAGCAGATTTGCTTGCTGCCAGTTCACACGCTCTAGTTAGTGCTACTAACTCTGCTACCTGGGCTGAGTGAGGAGGACCAAGAGGTTTAGCTTCTATGATGTCTGTGTCATTTACAACAGCATAACTTGTACATAATTCACCTGTGTCTGTTTGTCTATGACAACTCCCATCTGTATAAAAAGTCACATCCACATTCTCTAAAGGTGTGTCATGTATATCAGGTCTAGCAGTAAAGGTCTGATTCACATATTCCATACAATCATGCGTATCTTTATGTCCGCTGAACTCACCTCCCGCCAGCAACTCGCCTCCTTCCACCCTTTGTACATCATGTTGCACATATGTTAAATACGTTGCTGGATTCAGCGTGCTGCAACGTTTAACAGTGATGTTTGCGGGTGTAATTAGAGCTAGTTCCCATTTGGTAAACCTAGCCGAAGAGACGTGTCTGGTTTGAGCTGAGTTCAGCAGAGCAGATACAGCATGGGGAGTGTAGACAATCATATCATGACCCAATACTACGTCCTCACTTTTACTCACCAATAAAGCGGTAGGTGCTACACTTCTCAAACAAGTGGGGAGTGATCTTGCCACAGTGTCTAATTGGGCAATGTAGTATGCTACGGGCCTACTGGCATCACCATGTTTTTGTGTAAGGACACCTGCAGCACAACCATCGGCTTCCGTACAATACAAATCAAAAGGTTTTTCATAATCAGGTATTCCCAATGCAGGAGCTTTTGTCAGACTATCCTTAAGATTAAGAAAAGCCTGCTCTGTGTCCTCTGTGTGTATGACACGATTGGGCTTTGAGGAAGAGTCTAATTCCTGTAAGGACACCTGCAGCACAACCATCGGCTTCCGTACAATACAAATCAAAAGGTTTTTCATAATCAGGTATTCCCAATGCAGGAGCTTTTGTCAGACTATCCTTAAGATTAAGAAAAGCCTGCTCTGTTTCCTCTGTGTGTATGACACGATTGGGCTTTGAGGAAGAGTCTAATTCCTGTAAAGGCAAGGCCAAAATAGAAAAACCTGGGATCCACATTCTACAGTATCCACACATTCCCAAGAAGGAACAAATTTGCTGTTGATTCTGCGGCAGTGTCATGTTCTGTATGGCCTGGATTCTATCATTTGTAAGATGTTGTAACCCCTGGGTTAGGCAGTGTCCCAAATATTTTACTTTGGATTGGCACGGCTGTAGTTTGTCCTTAGCCACCTTGTGTCTTGTATGCGAGTGATGAAGCAACAAAAGTTTAGTATCATTCAAACATGACATAAACGAGTCAGAACATAGCAATAAATCGTCCACATATTGAATTAGAACAGATCCATTGGCAGGTTGAAAAGATTGTAAACAGTTGTGCAATGCCTGGGAGAAGATACTGGGGCTGTCTATGAAACCTTGGGGTAACCGTGTCCATGTGTATTGTACACCTCTGTATGTAAATTCGAATAGATACTGACAGTCAGGGTGGAGAGGCACAGAGAAGAAAGCAGAACAGAGGTCAATGACAGTGAAATGGGATGCATTTGGTGGGATCTGCATCAGGATGACAGCTGGATTTGGCACTACAGGGAATTGGCTCTCTACTACCTTATTAACACCTCTAAGGTCTTGTACCAGCCTATAACCCCTCCCACCACTCTTCTCCACCGGGAAGATCGGACTGTTGGCTACACTAGCTGTACGAACTAAAATTCCCTGTTGCAATAATCGCTCAATTATTGGAAAAACCCCTAATTCTACCTCCTGTTTTAGTGGGTACTGGGGAATTTTTGGAGCTTGCCTACCGCTTTTTAAATTTACCATTACAGGGTAAATTTGCCATTAATCCAGTGTCCTGCCCATCCTTAGTCCAAAGGGAATCTGGAATTTGGGACAACATTTCATCTAACTGAGATGGATTTTCATTTAAACTGGTAGAGTGATACATTATCCTTTGGGGAGTGTCCAACATATCCTGCACCTCGTGTGCAACTCTCTCTGGGATATCTAAAAATACACCAACAGGGGTGCAATATATAACACATCCCATCTTACATAACAAGTCTCTACCCAGCAGGTTAGTAGGAGTCGCAGCAGCCAGAAGGAAAGAATGCCTGGTATGCAACGGCCCAATAGTAACCTCTGTGGACTTTGTTAAAGGATAATGTTCCACTTTCCCTGTTACACCCATTGTTGGTACTGTCTCGTTGGTCACCTGTAAATTAACGGGAGATTTTATCACTGACCTGGTCGCCCCTGTGTCTACAAGAAAAGGATATTCAGTACCAGCTACATCAACCATCATGACCGGTTCTTCCCTAGTACTTCCCGTTAACCTGACTATCTGTAGACTACAGGTATAACCTAACCCCTAGCGTTGGCTACCATTCTCCAAAAAAGCATTTACGGCCACAATTGGAGCTGGTGCCTGCTGGACATTTGCTGGTCTCTGTGCATATCCCTTATGGGGATGTCCAGGTCTTCCCTGATTTGGGGTTCCTACTCTTTTTACTGTACAGTTTCTACTTAAGTGTCCTGTTTGTTTACAATTAAAACATGTTCGTGGATCGGGTGAAGACATGTGTTGTTGTGAGATTTGAGCAGAGGGTAAAGGTGGTGGATATGGGTAAGGATAGAGAGGGTAAGGGTATTGTGGGGAATATGAGGTTTGTGAGTAGTATGGGACCTGTGGTTGTATAGGGTTTGTGGAATAAAGCTGTGTTTGTTGTTGCGTAGGGTTAGTGAGGGCATATAACTGTTCAGGTGTAAGTGTGTGTGCAGATGCGAGTGTGTCTGTTGGCTGTGATGTTACCGTCATTCCCTCCAGAGCTTGTATACTGACAGCCATTCGTTTTTCGCTCTGGGTCTCTCTCTTCTTTGAGATGTTTTTACCAAGTTCTATGGCAGATTCTATGAGGGTAACTATTGTGACACCCCTCCAGCCAGGTTGAACCAGAGTCTTTAAATTCTCTTTCAGACCATCCATGAGTACCGTGACTATCATTCCCCTGTGGTGAGTGCTATCTTTAATTTCTTCTAACCCAGTGTACTGGGTGATAGCCTGCAGAGCCCGGTCGCAATAATCTTCTGCAGATTCACTCTCCTTTTGCTTAATGGTGAAAATTTTATTCCAGTTAACTACTACCGGAAAATATATACCCAATTGAGTTACAATGCGGGAAATGTTACCTTGGTTTACTTGGTCTGTTAAGGGAATGTCACCATCCAATACACAATCCGTGATAAATTTTGTCACATCGGTATTGCATGGTAGACAGGCCCTTAACACCACATGCCAATCTTAATTAGTTGGCTCATGAGAACTACCCAAATTTCTCAAAAATCTTTGACATTTGGCTAGTTCCTTTTTGGGATCGGGAAATCATTTATGATGGAATTTAGTTCTGCTCTTGTCCAGGGACAATGCATTACTACTTCCCTCGTTGGTACTTCACCGTTTGCATCTGCATTTCCATTCGGAATGGTTATTGTCCGAATGGGATGCAGACCAGCAGCGCTGCTACCTTTGACCTTGTTACCTGGCTGGGGGTTTAATCTGTTGCTGCTACGTATGGTATTAACAACTTCCTCTACGGGTGCAGAGGGTGTTAGCACTTCCCTTACTGTTACTGATGGAGATGACGGCACCACTCGTGATTGTTGTGATGCAGCATCTATCATCTGTACAGCATGGGAAATGGCAGACATTACAATAGGCTCATTATCCACATCATGAACATTTTCTTTATAGTTGCTTAAGAGAGGGTACAAATTGCTTGTTAAATTTTTAAGGGTATTTTTGGTAACTGTACTTGCACCTCCATCCACATAAGGTGGGGGTGGTGAGCGTGAACTGCTGGCAATACTCTCCACAATGCTACCTTGCTGCACATGCGCGCCATTTTGTGGCTCGTCCATATTGCAATTCAGCATCGCAGATGTATTCTCTGGGTATGCGCTCGCAACGCTAGTTTGCGTTGCTTGCGCATTTTCAAGCCACGCATCCCCTTCATGCTGCCACAACGTTAAACATTCATAATATTTGACCTTTTTCTTTCGGGAGCGCATCAGACTGATGTGATCCCGGACATTATCTAGTACATCTTTATCAAAACTACCAATTCTGGGAAATGGTCTAACACTCTTCATCGTCATTTTAAAGCATACATCACAAAACCTTATCACATAAATACCGTACTTAGGGCCTGACTCAGAGCCGCTCGTAAGCGGCTGCTCGTTCGCTCCGAGCGATGTTCGCACATCTGCGCATGCATATGGGTCATAATGCACATGCGCCAACCAGTCAGTGCGGTCGGAAATCGTGTGTTCGCAAAATAGCGAGTGCCTGCTAATTTGAGTGACAGGATGAGGCGTTTGTGGGTGGTAACAGGGGAAGGTGCTTGAAAACGGGCAGTGGAGATCCGAACGCAGGTGTGCCAAACGGTCAAAATGGGCATTTTAAGGGTGTGCATAATTAACAAAGCAACGTCATCGTCCACGTCACTTGGTTGTCTCTTAGCCTGAACTGTTCGCCTGATTGCAGTAGGAAGATCCAACCACAAGCACTGCGAGCAGTTCAGACTCCTTTCGATGTACTCGATTAATCTAATAAATAGCGGAGATGACGTAGGATGCGAGCGGCCAGGGGGCGTCTTTTCAAAATAGCGAGCGCATGTTTCGTTTGCTCGCTCAGACATTTAGGCGTCAACAGACCGCAAAGAGTGAGCGCTCAATTTAAATAGCCGGCCCCTTTTTCTGAACGAGCGCAAATAGCGTCCGCCTCTGAATCAGGCCCTTAGTATGCATAATACGACGGGCCAATCCAAACGGCGCTTCCATTAGCAGCACATCATTGTCTAACATCTCTATTGTTTGTATGGCCCCCATTCTGAGACAATTCCTATGCTTTTCAATAAAGATTTAAACTGGTGAAAGACAATCAAGATACTTTCACTTACCTGTGGACGATTTAAATGGCAGCACCCACACACCTGGCTAAGATTTGAAAAAGGCAACTTCCACACCTAGATAAGATTTAGTAAGGCAACTTCCACACCTATGGAAGTTTACGTCGGCTTCTTCCACGCATCTCTCTACAACAAAGACACCTGCTACTGTGTATAGAACGGTAAGCTGCTTACCCAGCGACTAGCACTTAGCCCTTAAAGGTTATACGGTACCTCTAACTGTAGGGAACAAGTTACCCCTACCAACAAATACTCACTGTTACACACTTTTTCCTGCGCAGAAAAATACACGTTAAAAAACCCAGAAATTGATAACAATTGAAAAATTTAAACCTCAACGGCTTTATTTAAACATGTGGCAGCACAACCGGAAGTATGTATACGCTATTGTGTGACCAGTCACATACACAATAATGCGACTACCACACAACCGTATGACAACTTTTTAGCTGTGTACGCAAAAGTGCGTCTTTACTGTGCGCAAAACTGTGACTCAGCTGCGTGCTCAATACTGCGGCACCCCTTTAAACGTTAAGTTCTATCAACAAAGGAAAACAAACTTTTCCTCTCTTGTCCCTGGATTCTAGTCAGCTTCCTTGGCTCACATGAAAACGGATAGCGAGCTTTCAGCACAAAGCAGTTGCAGGTAAACTCTGCATGTGGCCACTCCACTCTTTGCTGAGATATCGATAACCGTATGTGCCGTGTGAGTAGGTGACTTCACTATGAGCCCCCAACTAAGGATACTGCCTTTGAACCTCTATATACCCCTGCCTATACCTTCTAATATCCTTCCTATAAACCTCTAAAGATGAAGCTAATTTGCATATGCAGTCATCCAGTATATAAAGACTCCAGACTTAGAACATGTGGTTCCAAAGCACAAAGTATTATTCAAGTAAAAGAACAGCAGTTACATGCTATGATCCTCATATAATCTTAGCGCAAAGAGATTATACAGACCCAAGTACAATTATACATATGCAGCGCTCTCTGGTCCAGATGTTAGGCATCAGCAAGAAACCCCTCCGCAATCAGCATTCAGCACAAAGACTAGGAACCCAGGGTCAGAGCACACATATTTATACCCCCCAGAAATAAACAACACAATAGATAAGTTTGTTGCTAATACCATTGGTCCTAAAGGAGAGGGCCTATGTTACAAGGCATTTAACAGGTTGATTCAACTAGACACAACCCAGCCTCTAACAACTGGGGGTCTCTGGCTTCCTGCCTCATGCAATCATCCTAACAGTTGTTCATATTATGTACATTTTGTTGCTTGAAGTCTCTGCGGTCCATAAGTTGAGAATGCATGATGCAATCTCCACACCGATGGTACCGGAATACTGTTGAAAGAGTACGCATCAGTACAATACCAATCACGGCTTACTTATCATGTATAAAACCTTAGTTACCAAATAATCTTAATTTCACAGCATTTATGCTAAATGAACAAACTTAGGCCCTCATTCAGAGCCGTACGCTATTTGCGGTCGTTCGTTTAAAAACAAGGGGTGGCTATTCAAATGATCCGTACGCACATTGCAGTCTGTTCACACCTCTAAGTCTGAACGAACGAGCAAAACATACGCTCGTTTATTTGTTAAAAACGCCCCCTGGCCGCACGCATCCTACGTCATGTCCGCTATTTATTAGATTAATCGAGTACATCGACCAGCGTATGAACTGCTCGCTATTCTTGTGGTTGGTGTTTGCTACCACAAATTTGCGTGCAGTTCTGGCTATAAAATAACCCAGTGACGTGGTCAATGACGCTGCTGTTTTAAATATACACACCCATAAAACGCCCGCTTTGACCTTTAAGCACGCCTGCGTTCGGATCTCCACTCCCCATTTTCAAGCACCTTCCCCTGTTACCACCCACATACGCCTCATTCTGTCACTCAAAGTAGCAGGCACTCGCTATATAGCGAACAAACGATTTTCGGCCGCACTGACTGGTTCGCGCATGCGTACTAAAAAGCGTACGCATGCGCAGATGTGCAAACATCGCTCGGAACGAGCGTACTGCCGCTAACGAGCGGCTCTGAATGAGGGCCTTAAATCTTATACTTTAAAGCTTATTAAACCTTTTATGTGAATATGTAATGTGTAAGTATGCGGGGTGTGATGTAAAGACGCTAGTTAACTTGGGGCAGATGCGTGCGCATGAAGCTAATAAACAGCGTTTTCATACAGGATCTTATGCATTCGCTAATATGCGTTTAGTTAACAGCGCAATTGTGCGTATTAATGTGTGTATGAGAAATGATGCACTTAAATCTCACTTAAACTAAGTGAACACCTAGCAGTGTAGAATGCTGAGCATTATAGTTCCACATGCCCCCCTCTCTCAGCAGCCCCCACCCTTCCCAGGCTCAAAAGTACAGTCCTTTGTTCTCCCAGGTTCTTGTGTAAATGCCAATTAGCACAGCTACAAGACCCAAACCTCAGATAACACTCTTGGCTTTGAAGGTATTTTATTGTAGGAAGCATGCTAATGTAAGGTGCTACAAACGACCCTCTTGCTGTATTCGAGCAGGGCCACCTGGAGTGAGAGCAGACGTTATGTCCAGGAAGCTTGTCTACACAGGCTAGTTGTCATACGGCCATTTGCTCTGTTTAGCTAATGCAATCCAATTTTGACATACTGTACAGTCATTACTGAAATATATCCTTTAGGGGAATTATAATAATATACAATTTATCCAGAGCACCCAAACTACGTAAAGTCATGAAATGGGCTTTTGATGAATCGCCGTAACTTATGGCGATGGTCACAGATGCAATCCCATGATGCTAATAGTAATATCGCCTACATGTACTAAAGTGTGAGTTTATCTAAAATGGCGCTTAGGTGGCCATTCGCAAAATGGCGTCTTGCGATCTCATTTCCTAGATAGCGTCTTGCTGCCAGTCACAAGATGGTGTTGCTCAGCCAATAATCCAGCTTCGACAAATGAGTTGGATATAACTGTCAACATTTAAAAAATAATCAGCAACTTAGCAGTTCTTCCAACTCACCCATGAGTTCTTCCCAACGCACTGCGCCGTGAGGTTCTGACCGGGACCCCAACTACTCCATTAGGAATCCCAGACAAATTGCCACCCCCTGTGAAGTTTTCATCAAAATCTATTCAGTGGAAGGCCCAGAACAGGCTCTGCCCAGCATCCTCAGGTCAAAGTTCTGCCCAGCGTACACCAACGGGCAAACCGAGGACCTCAATGTCCTAGTATATCTTCTGGGATCCAATGTTACCACTCTGTGATGTTTTCATCCAAATCCATCCAGTGGAAGGCACAGAACAGGCTCCCCGGGTCAAAGTTCCGCCCAGCATACACCAACAGGAGGTCTGACCAGGGTCCTAACCCCCCTAAAAACTGGCCATGATCCGATTGGCCCACCTCGTATTGGTTTCACCCCAATCGATGCATGGGTGTCCGAATGTATAACCGGACAGACAAACAAACAGGCCAATTCATTTTGTATATAAGATAGCTGAAGTACCCGGCGTTGCCCGGGTTTAAATCTTCAATTTATTATGTGATATTTTCATCAAAATCCATCCAGTGGAAGGCCCAGAACAGACTCCCTGGGTCAAAGTTCTGCCCGGTGCACTCCACCGTGAGGGGGACATAGATATAGCTTATCTAGACTTTAGTAAGGCTTTTGACACTATTCCACATCACAGACTCTTAAATAAACTGGAAAGCATGGGATTGGACACAAAGATAGTTGCAGGGATACGATCATGGCTGCAGGATAGGAAACAGAGAGTTGTAGTAAATGGAGTGCAGTCTCAAGAGGGAAATGTTACCAGTGGAGTACCTCAGGGATCTGTACTTGGACCAGTGCTATTTAATATCTTTATTTGAGACATTTCAAATGGTATTGAAGGGAAACTATTCCTTTTTGCAAATGACACAAAGGTATGCAACAGGGTAGACACTCCAGGAGGGGTAAAACAAATGATTGATGATCTAGGTAGACTAAAGGAATGGTTAAGAACATAGCAAAAACAGTTTAATGCCAAAGAATGCAAGATCATGCACTTGGGTCTCAAAAATCCAAAGGCTAAATATAGTATTAATTGCACTATACTGGAAACTACTGAAGAGGAAAGTGATCTAGGAGTCACTATTTCAGGTGACTTAAAGGCAAGCAAACATTGTAACAAAGAAATGAGGAAGGCAAGTCAGATCCTTGGTTGCATAGGAGATGAATCAATAGCAGAAAGAAAGAAGTGATAATACCACTGTATAGGTCATTGGTACGCCCTCATCTCGAATACTGTGTTCCGTTCTGGAGGCCATATCTCCAGAAGGATAGTAATACATTTGAGACTGTACAAAGAAGGGCAACTAAAATGGTGCAAGGTCTACACCACAAAACGTACCAGGAAAGACTAAAAGATCTTAATATGTATAGTTTGGAGCAGAGAAGGGAAAGGGGGGACATGATAGAAACGTTCAAATATATAAAGGGTTTTAACAAGGTAAAGGAAGGAGACATTCTTCAAAGAAAGAGAAGTATTAGAACAAAGGGACATGTTCTGAAACTGGAGGGTGGTAGGTTTAGGGGAATTTGAGGAAAAACGACTTCACAGAAAGGATAGTGGACAGGTGGAATAGCCTCCCATCAGAGGCGATAGAGACTAAGACAGTAGAGCAATTTAAACATGCATGGAATAGACATAAGGATATCCTTCAGAAGAAGTAAGGATCAATAAGGTTTGAGGTAACAATATGTGTAAAAATGTTTCTATGTTTATGTTTCTATGAGGCCCGACTGGGATCCCAACCACTCCATTTGGTATCCCAGACAAATTGCCACTTCTCTGTGAAGTTTTATCCAAATCCATCCAGTGAAAGGCCCAGAACAGGCTCCCTGGTATGCTTTACAATAATTTTAAACATGACTCAATCCAATCAAATAAGAAACAGTATAAGACAACTGGGGAAAAATTATACTGTCACAATCGTGGGATTTAAAGACTGTGTTCCCGGACTGGGCCTTGGACCTGTATCACTTGGCGCAGACGCCCGCAGGAGGAGACTTGGTTTAATAAAGTTCCTCCGCATGAGAGGATGCAGTGAACTGGATAGCCATGTGTAGACGTTGGTAGCTGGGTGACTACGTGGAGCGGATGGATAGCCGTGGGTAGACGTTGGTAGCTGGGTGGCTACGTGGAGCGGCTGGATAGCTGTGGGTAGACGTTGGTAGCTGGGTGGCTACATGGAGCGGATGGATAACCGTTGGTAGATGTTGGTAGCTGGGTGGCTACATGGAGCGGCTGGATAGCCGTGGGTAGACGTTGGTAGCTGGGTGGCTATGTGGAGCGGCTGGATATCCGTGGGTAGATGTTGGTAGCTGGGTGGCTATGTGGAGCGGCTGGATAGCCGTTGGTAGACGTTGGTAGCTGGGTGGCTACGTGGAGCGGCTGGATAGCTGTGGGTAGACGTTGGTAGCTGGGTGGCTACGTGGAGCGGCTGGATAGCCGTTGGTAGACGTTGGTAGCTGGGTGGCTACGTGGAGCGGCTGGATAGCCGTGGGTAGACGTTGGTAGCTGGGTGGCTACGTGGAGCGGCTGGATTGCCGTGGGTAGACGTTGGTAGCTGGGTGGCTACATGGAGCGGCTGGATAGCCGTGGGTAGACGTTGGTAGCTGGGTGGCTACGTGGAGCAGTTGGATAGCCGTGGGTAGACGTTGGTAGCTGGGTGGCTACGTGGAGCGGCTGGATAGCCATTGGTAGATGTTGGTAGCTGGGTGGCTACGTGGAGCGACTGGAGCACAGTGGGAAAGCTCACTAGGAAACTAGTTGCACTGGCAACTTGTGTCAGCATTGGGGAACCTTATATAGTGGACGCTGGGAGCTGACAGGCTGAGAGAGAAGGAGAAGACTCCTCATTGGTGGTAGCGTGTCACATGGGCAATCCAAGATGGCCGCGCCCATGGACCGGAGGACAGCGCTTCTCAGAAGAAGTCAGTGGGGACCAGCGACCAGCAGGAGCCAGCGTGGGAGCAGCAGAGCAGCGGGACCTTCCAGAGGACAGCGGAGACCGGCCAGAGAGAGAGGGAAGCAGCGCACAGCTCGGGAGCCGGAAGACAGCGCGGGTCAGCACCCGCAAAGGTAGGTGACAGGGTCTGATTCTGGTGTCTCCAGGGCGGCATGTGACAGAACCCCCTTCTTCATGAGTGGCCACCGGACACTTCCTAGGTTTATGAGGAAATTTCATATGGAACGGTTTGACCAGACGGGTCGCATGGACATTGAAGGCATTTATCCAGATTAGTTCTTCCGGACCATAATTTTTCCAGTCGATGAGGTATTGAAGACGATTGTATCGACAACGGGAATCTAAGATTCTGTCAACTTCGAACTCCTCTCCTTGTTGTGTTTGAACACTAGAAGCTTTGGGAAAGACCTTCTGAAATCGGTTTAAGACCAGTGGTTTTAGAAGAGAAATATGGAAAGAACTTGGAATGCAAAGAAAAGGAGGAAGTTTTAGCTTGTAGGCCACAGGATTCAAGACTTTGACGATTGGGAATGGACCAATGTACCACGGGGCAAATTTCATTGAGGGAACTCGGAGTCTTAGGTTTCGGGTAGAGAGCCAGACCATATCCCCAGGTTGGAAATTGGGAACTGCTCATCTTTGGCGGTCAGCAAATCTCTTGTACCGGGCTGAGGTTTTAGTCAGAGAGGAACTAACCTTTTCCCAGATGTTGGAGAACCGTTGAAGAGACATCTTGGCCGCGGGCACATCTAATGTTGGAAGAAGAGGAAAATCTGGCACTCGAGGATGATGACCAAAAACTGTGAAAAAAGGAGTTGAGTTGGTGGACGTGTGATAATGAGTATTGTGAGCAAATTCGGCCCAAGGAAAAAGGTAAATCCAGTCATCTTGGGAGGAGGAGACAAAAGTGTGCAGGAATTGTTCCAGGTCTTGATTGACCCTTTTGGTCTGACCATTGGTCTGGGGGTGATAAGCGGTAGAAAATGTTAGTTTAATTTGAAGGGCTGAGCAGAGTGACCTCCAGAACTTCGCTACGAACTGTACTCCCCTGTCTGAGATGATCTCTTGAGGAAGGCCGTGGAGCTTGAAGATCTCTTTTATAAAACTCTGGGCGAGTAGAGGTGCAGACGGGAGTCCAGTAAGAGGTACAAAATGAGCCATTTAAGAAAAGCGATCCACGATAACCCAAATGGTGTTGTGGCCCCGAGATGGAGGAAGCTCAGAGATGAAATCCATAGAGAGGTGAGTCCATGGCTTAGATGGAATTGCTAGAGGCTGGAGTTGACCGTGTGGAACCCGCCAAGGTATTTTGTGTTGAGCACATTTGATGCATGACGATACATAAGACCTGATGTCCTTTTTCAGCGAAGGCCACCAATAGGACCGCTGGATGAATTCAAGGGTTTTATCCATACACAAGTGTCCAGAGAACCGGGAAGCATGGGCCCAATGCAGCAACTTCTTGCGGAGTTCTGGAGCAACGAAGGTCTTCCCAACCGGGGGTATAGAAGATAATTTGGTGGAGGCGAAGAAAGCTAGATTCAGGATTGGTTGGGGCTGTTCCATGGGTAGATCAGGGTCGCTTGTCATGGAATGGGAGAGTGCGTCTGCTTTGAGGTTTTGTGAGCCAGGGCGATAGGAGAGTTTGAAGTTAAACCTGGAGAAAAACATTGCCCACCAGGCTTGACGAGGGTTCAGGCAATTTGCGGATTTAAGATAAAGCAGGTTCTTGTGGTCTGTGAAAATGGTAATGGGGTAATGGGCTCCTTCTAGAAGATATCACCATTCTTCGAGGGCTAGTTTCATGGCGAGTAACTTTTGATCCCCGATGGTGTAGTTTTTTCTGCAGGCAAAAACTTCCGTGAAAAGAAACCACAGGGATGAAGTTTTTCATCTTCAAACCGCTGTTAAAGCACAGCACCGACACCTTCGGAGGATGCGTCCACCTCCAGGATAAATGGCCGGGTGGAATCCGGTTGCTTTAAGATGGGAGCGGAGATGAAGGCTTGCTTAAGGAGTTGAAATGCCGAGGCAGCTTCGACGGGCCACTTAGTTGGATCTGCTCCCTTACGGGTGAGAGCTGTAATAGGAGCTACCAGTGTTGAAAAACCTTTCACAAACTTGCGATAATAGTTGTCGAATCCTGGGAACCTTTGTATGGATTTTAAGGAAGAAGGAAGAGACCAATCAAGAATGGCTTGTAGTTTTGAGGAATCCATTTGAAGGCCTGTTCCGGAGATGATGTACCCCAGGAATGGTACACTTGAGACTTCAAACAGACACTTCTCTAATTTGCAAAAAAGTTGATTGGACCGCAATCTCAGGAGGACTTCCTTCACCTGGTCTCGATGAGTTTGGAGGTCTTGAGAAAAAATCAAAATGTCGTCCAAGTACACGACCACACTCTTGTACAAAAGATCCCGGAAGATTTCGTTGACGAAAAACTGGAAGACGGCTGGAGCATTACAGAGGCCGAAGGGCATAACGAGATATTCGTAGTGCCCATCCCTGGTGTTGAAGGCCGTTTTCCATTCATCGCCTGGATGGATACGAATTAAATTATAGGCCCCTCTTAGGTCGAGTTTGGTAAAAACTGTGGCTCCTTTGACTCTATCGAACAACTCTGTTATGAGAGGAAGAGGGTAGCGATTCTTAATAGTTAACTCATTAAGACCCCGGTAGTCAATACACGGGCGCAGCCCACCGTCTTTCTTTTTTACGAAGAAAAATAGAACCCCGGCTGGAGACATGGAGGGTCGAATGAAGCCTTTACTTAAGTTCTCTTTAATTTACTCCGACATAGCTTGAGTCTCAGGGAGAGATAGAGGGTAGGTTCGGCCTCTAGGAGGATTCTTCCTGTGAATCAGATCTATGGGGCAGTCCCAATCACTATGGGGAGGTAATAGGTCTGCACTCTGTTTGCTGAAGACATCCAAAAACCCACCATAAGCTTTGGGCAGGTCAGTAGAATCCTGTATGACAGAAGATCGGACAGGTACTACCCGCTGAAGGCAGCCTTTGAAGCAATTGGAACCCCAAGAGGTTATTTGCATGGTGGTCCAATCAATTTGTGGTGAATGTCTCTGTAGAAAGGGTAGTCCAAGGACTAAAGAATGAGAGGCTTTGGGAATCACTAGGAAGGACAGTTGTTCGGTATGGAGCACCCCAATGGTAAGTCTAAGTGGTGCTGTACGATGGGTGATGGTTCCACTAGTGATGCGACTACCATCGATGGCGGTTAAAGTGATGACCCGAGGCAACGCTTCTATGGGGATTTGATGTTTCTGGGCAAAGTCCGTAGTGACAAAGTTCTCTGCTGCTCCAGAATCCAGAAGAGCTAATACAGCTTTGGAACCTCGGGGAAGCTTTAAGTGAGCCTGGATGGTGGAATCAGACTTCCTATGTGATTCAATGGCAACTCCTAACTTAACCTCTCTGTCATAAGTTAGGAGGAGGCGTTTCCCGGACGAATTGGATGGATGGGACAGGATCTAACTAAGTGTTGAGGAGATCCGCAGTACATACAGAGGTTCTGCATGTACTGCATGAGAGCGGTTGACCTGCATGGGTTCTTCGCCCAAAGGAGGAGAGGGTAAACGGGAAGCTGGACGTGGCCTTCCGCGGTCAAGTTTGCCTCTTTCCAAGGCACGCTCCCTGTGATGAAGATCCACCTTGTTGCAAAGGGAAATTAAATCATCCAAATTGGTTGGAAGGTCACGGGAAGCTAGGACGTCTTTGAGTCTTTCTGAAAGACCACTCCAGAAGGCAGCGATGCGAGCGTCCTCGTTCCAATTGAGTTCTGAGGCCAGAGTTTGGAACTGGACTACATATTGACCGACGGTACTGCTACCCTGACGGAGGCGTAGAATATCAGCTGATGCGGAAGTGGTTCTTCCAGGTTCGTCAAAGATCTTGCGAAACGTGGAAATAAATTCAGGGTAGTTGTAGAGCAAAGGATCCGATTTCTTCCAATTGGGCGAGACCCAGTCGAGTGCTTGGCCAGAGAGCAGAGAGATGATATATGCCACCCTGGTTCTGGCTGTTGGAAAATTGGCTGATTGTAGCTCGAACTGGATTTCGCATTGGTTTAAAAAAAACCTGCATAATTTGGGGTTGCCATCGAACTTGCTCGGAGACGAAAGCTGAAGACGAGCAGGAGATAGAAGCAGAGGAGCAGGTGACACCACAGGAGGAGAGGTGGCTTGGAAGCCAGCGGGAGCGGGATGAGCCAATAAGGACTGAATGTTGCCCAAGCGTGACGACATATCTTGGATGAACTGGATCAACTGGGCCTGAGAGGTCTCCTGTCTTTCCAGACGAGATAGTACATCCTGCGAGGGATCTACCCCAGATCCTTGACCACTTGCCGAGTCCATCTGGCCAGTGCAAACTGTCACAATTGTGGGATTTAAAGACTGTGTTCCTGGACTGGGCCTTGGACCTGTATCACTTGGCGCAGACGCCCGCAGGAGGAGACTTGGTTTAATAAAGTTCCTCTGCATGAGAGGATGCAGTGAACTAATAGGGAATTTGAGTACTGCTAGAAGTAGTGTGGTAGCTTGGAAGCCACTTGGAAAGACTGGATAGCCTTCTGTGGACGTTAGGAGCTGAGAAGCTACGTGGAGCGGCTGGATAGCCGTGGGTAGACGTTGGTAGCTGGGTGACTACGTGGAGCGGCTGGATAGCCGTGTGTAGACGTTGGTAGCTGGGTGACTACGTGGAGCGGCTGGATAGCCGTGGGTAGACGTTGGTAGCTGGGTGGCTACGTGGAGCGGCTGGATAGCCGTGGGTAGACGTTGGTATCTGGGTGGCTACGTGGAGCGGCTGGATAGCCGTTGGTAGACGGTAGCTGGGTGGCTACGTGGAGCGGCTGGATAGCCATGGGTAGACATTGGTAGCTGGGTGGCTACATGGAGTGGCTGGATAGCCGTGGGTAGACGTTGGTAGCTGGGTGGCTACGTGGAGCGGCTGGATAGCTGTGGGTAGACGCTGGTAGCTGGGTGGCTACGTGGAGTGGCTGGATAGCCGTGGGTAGACGTTGGTAGCTGGGTGGCTACGTGGAGTGGCTGGATAGCCGTGGGTAGACGTTGGTAGCTGGGTGGCTACGTGGAGTGGCTGGATAGCCGTGGGTAGACGTTGGTAGCTGGGTGGCTACGTGGAGTGGCTGGATAGCCGTGGGTAGACGTTGGTAGCTGGGTGGCTACGTGGAGCGGCTGGATATCCGTTGGTAGACGTTGGTAGCTGGGTGGCTACGTGGAGCGGCTGGATAGCCGTTGGTAGACGTTGGTACCTGGGTGGCTACGTGGAGCGACTGGAGCACAGTGGGAAAGCTCACTAGGAAACTAGTTGCACTGTCAACTTGTGTCAGCATTGGGGAACTTTATATAGTGGACGCTGGGAGCTGACAGGCTGAGAGAGAAGGAGAAGACTCCTCATTGGTGGTAGCGTGCCACATGGGCAATCCAAGATGGGCGCGCCCATGGACCTGAGGACAGCGCTTCTCAGAAGAAGTCAGCGGGGACCAGCGACCAGCAGGAGCCAGCGTGGGAGCAGCAGAGCAGCGGGACCTTCCAGAGGACAGCGGAGACTGGCCAGAGAGAGAGGGAAGCAGCGCACAGCGCGGGAGCCGGAAGACAGTGTGGGTCAACACCCGCAAAGGTAGGTGACGGGGTCTGATTCTGGGGTCTCCAGGGCGGCGTGTGACATATACGTAGAAGATGGTACCTGTGGTGCAATTTTCTGGTGAGAAAGAGAGATGGAAAGGGCCAGGAAGAATTCCCTGCTGAGAGGGGTTAGCTTATGTCAGATTTAGATTCTCGCAGGGCGAGGGGAATGTGCTTTGAGAAGGGTAAGCATGCTCCAATAGATTAGAGGTCAAGAACGGAATGGTTGTACCGTGAGGTTCTGGGAGCCTAAACTTTATAAAGGAATCAGAGACATGCCTCAGGATACTCGTGATATATTCTGTTTGGCAAATGGACATTACCCTATGGGGTAGTGAGTTCTTCCACATGAGACTAGGTGATGGTATGGGTATGCTCAGGACCACCCATTAGCAAGGGTCATGAACACTTTCAGCCACCTGTGTGTGTACTTAATGCAGCTGCTTGGGTCGAGTCACGGCAGTGACTTGGGCTTGGCGACTCAGCAGAAATGCAAACTCCTCTCACACCTCCTGGATGCAGTGCGCTGTGTTCAACTTCTGAGGTTTAGCTCCTCAGGCCTGCCTGTGGCTCACTGTGATGTTGGCAATGGTAGCCCACTTGCAGATATGCAAGTGTCACATATCAAATTAAGCACTGCAGTCTCCCGATGTGCCGTCACATCACATTCTGGCACAAAAGATTTAAAAAACAAATGCTTGGCACTAGCAGAGTCGCACGGGACGTGAAGGCTCACTCACGCCAGATGTCTCTGGCTGCATGGCGCATTGAGGCTAGATATATGAGGACACATCTGTAGGTAGATTTACTTAAGTCTTTGTGTCGGCCACAAACAAGCAGATTCGCCAGCACAGTCGGGGTAAAGCAAACCCGCACTAATGTTATATACAGTATACAAGTACTGGGGCTGAAAATCCATGTTAAGATTAAGGGCATGATTCAGAGCCGGACGCTATTTCAAAAAAAGGGGTGGCTATTCAAATGAATGAACCGTTCGCTCTTTGCGGTCTGTTCACGCCTCTAGGTCTGAACGAGCGTACAAAACATGCGGTCGTTTTTTGGAAAACTACGCCCCCTGGCCGCTCGCATCCTACGTCATGTCCGCTATTTATTAGATTAATCGAGTACATCGACCAGCGTATGAACTGCTCGCTATTCTTGTGGTTGGTTTTTCCTACCGCAATCTTGCGAGCAGTTTTGACTATAAAATAACCCAGTGACGTGGTCAATGACGCTGCTGTATTAATTATGCACACCCTTAAAACGCCCGTTTTGACCTTTAAGCATGCCTGCGTTCTGATCTCCACTCCCCGTTTTCAAGCACCTTCCCCTGTTACCACCCACATACGCCTCCTCCTGTCACTCAAAATAGCAGGCATTCGCTATTTAGCGAACAAACGATTTTCGGCCGCACTGACTGGTTCGCGCATGCGTATTACGATCCGTACGCATGCGCAGTTGTGCAAACATCGCTTGGAACGAACGAGCAGCCGCTTACGAGCGGCTCTGAATCAGGCCCAAACACAGCGTGTCCTCTGAAGAAGATGACAGACTAATAAAAGCAGAATGCTATTTTTATTTTTAAGTGGCCTAACATTTGGGTCTCAGCTGGTGGCAGGAGTATTAAAAAAAAGCATATAAAATTAATTTTGCACTATCCAAATCCCTGAAGCTTCTGGGGAGCTAGGAGGCCTCCTGACCCCTAGTTGTTCACTTCAAATTTCAAAACCATCATGTCTAATTTCCCACTTCACATTTATGTGTAGGTAAGTGTAGTTGCAGGTAATGGTGTGCTGCAGAGAAGAGTCACAGCACCAGTACAGAGTTTGTTTGCAAGGGAGAGGTTGGAGGAAACGAGTGGTTAAGTAGGTAGGATTGCAGCATGTGTCAGCAAAACGAGAAATAGTGCAGGTAAGATTTAGGGACGAATGTTCTGGGAGCATTGATATATTGTTTGAATTGCTGGGCTTTAGAAATGAGGGCTAAGAGAAGATTGGATATTCTTGTAATGTCAGGAATAGGTGTGGCTGGCCATTTGCATAAATTATGGTGAGAGGTCGGAAATGGGACTACCTATTTGAAATATCTAGTTTTGCCTATGTTTCCATAAGCAACTATTTGGCATGTAACAGCACTTATAATGTGCTAAAATAATTTGCAAGTGTGATTGGAGCAGTCTGGAAAAGGGAGGGGGAGGAATATATACTTCGGGTTCTGCGGGACCTTGATATTGAGCACCTGGGAGGTCAGAGTAATGACAAACTTGCCTACCTTTAGGCTGTCCCTTCCAGGAGGAGACAGCCTGGACGACACTCCTCTCACAGCAGGTGGGCGGAGCGGGGGGCGTGGCGGCTCAACGCGTCATCGTGGCCCCGCCCCCCACTGCTCAGAGCCCGTAATACAGGCACTGTACTGCGGGGGGCGGGGCTTCGATGACGCGATTTAACGCAAATCGCGTCATCTGATCCCCCGGGCTGCATATTAAGTGGCCGGCAACGGGGGGTGTGGGATGGCTGCGGCTGGTTCTGGGAGACTTGCCTTGCCTTCCGGGTGGTCGGGAGCGGCACCTGATTTTTGGGAGGCTCCCGACCAAATCGGGAGGGTAGGCAAGTATGAGTAATGACCTCCTTCTGAAACAGTTGGTGTGTGAGGCAGCTACACCAGATATGCAAAGAAAAACCCTTTTGGCCACAATTCCTCCAACAGGCATCTGAAGGGGTATGTTTACTAAAGTGTGGGTGTTTAGAAGTGGATATGTTGTCCATAGCAACCAATCAGATTCTACTTAGCATTTGTCTAGCACCTTCTAGAAGATAATAGCTAGAATCTGATTGGTTGCTATGGGCAACATCTCCACTTCTAAAAACCTGCACTTAAAATATATACGTAAATTTCCCCCGAAATGTCAAGGTAAATTCTGTGGAGAAGAGTAAGGACATTATACCAGAGAAAAAGTAATTTGTGTTTCCTATAATGGAGACATTAATAGATGATTTAGCAACACCTTCAAAAATGTCAGTCCATTCCTCTTTTGATTTAGGGGTCAATTCATTTAAGAGCGAGTTTGCGAAAGTGAGTTTGTTTCATGAAACTCGCATACATTTCGTGAAGGGCAGCACCCAAGAAATGCGAGGTTAAATTAGAAATGCTAATTTATGGTACTCGCAGTGCTTTTGTGCGACTTTCAAGAAAAGACGACCTGGGTAAAGTGAACAAAAAAATGGTAAACCACGCTGGACCTATAACAAACTGGCAAGTGAGACAGCAGGACCTTATAGAAGGCTGTTAGTGGCCATAAGGACAGTACAGGAAGTACTTAAAATGTGTCAAATGGTTGATTTTCTTCATGTTTTATTAATGGTTCAAAAATGACACCAAGCAAGTGTTTTTCAGCAAATTAAAATATTTCCAGCATTTTGAGGTACAAAAAAATGTCTATATATTGATTTTTCAGTGTTTTCATACAAGTTTGTGAAAAGTTTACATAAACACTTTTACCTCTCATCTCCAAGTTCTAAAACACCTCTCCCATCAATACATTACCTCCATATACTTGTTCATTTACACCTTCACATACTGTACCTGTCCCACATCATTTACACCTCCATATACCTGTTCCACATCATATACACCTCCACACACCTTTCCAACATCATTTACACCTCCACATACCTGTCCCACATAATTTACACCTCCACATACCTTTCCAACATCATTTACACCTCCACATACCTGTCCCGCATCATTTACACCTCCACATACCTGTCTTACATCATTTACAACTCCACATACATTTCACACATCATTTACACCTCCACATACCTGTCACACATCCACATACCTGTCCCGCATCATTTACACCTCCACATCCCTGTCCCGCATCATTTACACCTCCATATACCTGTCCCACATCAGTTACAACTCCACATACCTGTCCCACATAATTTACACCTCCAAATACCTGTCCCACATCATTTACACCTCCACATAACTGTCCAACATCATTTACACCTCCACATACCTGTGCCACATCATTTACACCTCTACATGCCTGTCCCACATCATTTATACCTCCACATACCTGTCCCACATCATTTACACCTCCACATACCTGCCCCACATCATTTACACCTCTACATACCTGTCCCACATCATTTACACCTCCACATACCTGTCCCACATTATTTACACCTCCACATACCCGTCTCACATCATTTACACCTCCACAAACCTGTCCTGCATCATTTACACCTGCACAGACCTGTCTCACATCATTTACACCTCCACATCCCTGTCCCACATCATCTACACCTCCACATACCTGTCCCACATCATTTACACCGCATACCTGTCCCACATAATTTACAACTCCACATGCCTGTCCCACATCATTTACACCTCCACATACCTGTCCCACATCATTTACACCTCCACATACCTGTCCCATATCATTTACACCTCCACATCCCTGTCCCGCATCATTTACACCTCCACCTCCCTGTCCCGCATCATTTACTCCTCCACATACCTGTCCCGCATCACTTACACCTCCACATACCTATCCTGCTTCATTTACCATATAATTGTGCTTTTTAGATAAATTCACCTGAAAACTGACATATCTTTATTGATCAATTTACGCTATTTAATCCCCTCCAAGTGCATGAGTATTCATTGGAAGGGGTGTACCAGATGTTCTGCACTGTGGGCCTCATTCAGAGATGTACACTGTTCCACTTTTTGTACAGTTGATCTATTATCAGTAAACTGCACATGCATTACAATTAGAGATGAGTGGGTCCGGTTCTCGGAGAACCAGACCCACCAGAATTTTGGGGATCCAGGGGGATCCAAGACACAGCTCAGATCTCCCTGCCTTCCCCGGATCCCTAATCAAGGCAAAACCTCGTGATCCTGCTGTTGGATTGCAAGGTTTTGCCTCGAGTGGACTTAACGCTTATTGGCTGAGAGCCGTCTGTCAGGGCTCTTAGCCAATCAGTGTTAAGCCCATTGAATATGGGTACAGGAAGTTAGGAAGATGCCGCCCATCCCCCTTGTCTGACACCACCAACACCCCCCGCTGCCAACACCACCGGCACCCCCTGCTGCCAACCCCCACTGGCAGCATCCCCCGCTACTGACAATCCCGGTGCCAACACTGCTGGCACCCTGCATTGACGACACCACAGGCACCAATGCACTGCTGACACCATCAGGACCCCCACATTGAGGACACCGCTGGCACTCCTGCTCTACCAATACCACCGACACCCTGCACTGAGGACACTGCCAGCACCCCTGCACTGCTGCCCCACGTACTGAAGACACCATCAGCGACCCCACACTGCTAACACTGCACTCCCAATCCAGTCCAGATTCAAAAACACGAGGAGATACAGATCCAAAATCAAAACACGGGGGTTGGCACACATCTCTAATTATAATGTGCATGCCCAAACCCCATTTGCGATCCCCCATGCATACCTCCAAGGATCGCAGTGTGATTGACAGGAAGGCACCTTTGGGGAAATTGGTGAGTGGTTGGCAAAACGCAGGTGGGTCAGGCAGACATATGCGATCACCTATGTCCAAAAGATGGCTAAAGCGCCTCAGTCCAGTCACCCATGCTGCATGACCATAACTCTTCCTGCTTCGCCTCTTTAGGAGGCGAAGCAGGAAGCACTACCGGTGAGATGTATTAACATGTAATCTGCTGGAGTGGGGGAGTGATCCCTGCCTGAGCACACAGTGTATCAGCCTAGTGCTGATGCGCTATGTCTCGCCTTCTGGCTGGCTCCAATGAGCATGCACGGGATCTCGCAAGCATTGCTAGATCTCGCGTGCAGCCCCAGTACTGTCCTGGCTGTGGTGTAAGGGATTCAACAGCTGCAGCTGACGATATCGATAGTTGCAGTTGTCTGAACGGACAGCCAGGAACTTGCTTGTCGGTTTATTGAAGGGCAAAAAGTTCTATCTCGAACTACACATCAATGAGTCACTGCAGGCTGCAAGATGCATTAAGTTCATTGCCAATAGCTTCCCCTTTCATGGAGAAATCTATCTATCTACAAGTACCACCACAATACTTGTTCTCTATTCTTTGAATATTCTTTGAATAAAGCGTTTTTATATGTTTTTAACTATTTATTAACTAAGTAGCATTGAAAGCCCAAGTCTGGACACCCCATTCTACTCTACATGAGTGTTCCAGCTAGATGGCTCATGCATGCAAACATCCCTTATTGCTCCGGACCAGTAGCTAAGTATTGCTGAGCTGCCTCAGCAATATTTTAGTGATAGATTGTGGAGATAGAAAATCAGCTTTATTGAAGTACATTAATTAGAGATGAGCGCGTCCGGTTCTCAGAGAACCGGACCCGCCCGAACATAGTGAATCCGAGCAGGATCTGAGTCAGGCTTGGGTTCTCCTGCCTGATTTGGAATCCAAAACGAGGCAAAACATCATTAATCTTGCGTCGGATTCTCGCGGATTTGGATTGCATATAAGTGCCTCCCCAGGGTGATCGACGCCATTTGCTGCTGAGTCTCCATGCAGCGACGGTGCGCTGGCGGGCTGTGTGTGCTGTGCTGTCCATACAGAAGTGTGCTGTCCATCTGGGGGTGTGCTGTCCATCCAGGAGTGTGCTGCGCTGTCCATCATGGTGTGGTGTGCTGGCCATCCAGGGGTGTGCTGTCCATCCAGGGGTGTGGTGTTCATCCAGGGATGTGTTCATCCAGGGATCCAGTGTGCTGTCCATCCAGGCGTCTGCTGTCCATTCGTGGGTGTGCTGTCCATCCAGGGGTGTGCTGTCCATCCAGGGGTGTGCTGTGCTGTCCATCCAGGGGTGTGCTGTCCATCCAGGGTTGTGCTGTCCATACAGGGGTGTGCTGTCCATACAGGGGTGTACAGTCCATCCAAGGGTGTGCAGTCCATCCAGGAGTGTCCTGTCCATCCAGTGGTTTAAAAAAAATCAAGAAAAGTTTTTAAAAATGTTTAAAAAAAATAAGTTAAAAAGCAGATTTTTTTGTGCTGTAGAGCAGTGTATCCATATAAGCACTGTGACGCAGCAGGCCCTACCCCAGAGTATGCTTCCGTACCCCTGTGTATCTACAGTATGGAAGCACTGTGATGCTGCAGGCCGTACCCAGTGTATCTGTATAAGTACAGGCGAAACTAAGGGGTGGTCCGGGGGTGCACTGGACCACCCATTAGCCTTGGTTGTCAATCCGCTGTTTTTTAATGTAATTAATAGCCGCCCGGTCAGGAATGCGTTAACTCTACTGCATTGGACGCACCTGACCTTCTTGTTCCCACCCCAGCCTCCCCTACATTAGCACCAATCGGATCAGTCACCTGATCTAGCTGATGAACGAGCGTGCACTGGCGGCATGATGCTGGGCTGTGCATGCTCGTTTTCCTATGAGGAGCGATGCGGATGTGCTATGTGTGAGCTACAGTATACCCGGATAAAGACGCCACGCCACCCACCCTCAGCCTGACTGAATGCAGCAGCCAGGAATGTCAACCAGCCTGTCTGAAGAGGAGGAGAGGGGGCCAGAGAGATTTAAAAAAGCAATTTACATTGCTTTTCTTGCTCCAAGTAACGCCTTTTTTCTGGCTGCAGAGAGGGGTTGGAGGGGAGGGGTGAGTTGCATGTAGTCTGTTACTAAGGGATATATTTACTAAACTGAGAGATTTTAGAAGTGGAGATTTTGCCCATAGCAGCCAATCCATATTTATTACTATTCCAACATTACCAAATGTAATCCAATCGACGTTTCGACCCCAAAGGGTCATTCTCAAGACAAGTCAGTATCACAGCAACGCAACCATCCAGTACACTGGCAGCAGTACACTGGATGATCTTTTCTACTGATAAGCGGTGAATGCCCTGTCTCTGGCTTAAACAGCCAGTTTTTTGGATATATACTATATGCTCTCTCCCTAGTTGAGCACCCTGCAAAACTGCTGCTTTATGGATGTGTTTATATATAGATAGATATACAGTGTTCTCCCCTATGCTTTATTTCTCAGGCGGTCTGCCTGGCCTAAATTGCCCTGCTGCCTGGCTTTGTTAGTTTGATCCTGCCAAAAGTGATGCCGCACCACTGTTTAATATATGAGTGTTGGCAGTGCAAGTTCTTGGCCACATCAAAGTGCTGGGTGTCGTCAGACTGATGGACAGAGCAGATCACTCCCCCAGTATTATTATTCTGTATTTATATGAAGCCACAAGGATTCCGCAGCCCCTTAGAAACCTCATAAACAAATGACCACACAAGAAAAAACAGGAGAGACAAAGGGGGCAGGAGGTTGGAGTGACAGGGCAGGGGCTGTAAGGGATACAGGACCTCATACAGACCGGCTCGCAAGCAGGTCGATGTTTAGGCCCTGTGCACGCTCAGCAGCCGCACTGCACGTGCGCAAGCCCCGGAGCGAGAGAGAAATTCTCTTGCTCCGGAGCTCACTACAAAAGGGGCGGCTGTCGATGTTGATTGACAGCTTGCCCTGCTTGTAGGCGTGGCCGGGGGGGGTGGTTTCACAAACGGAGGCGTTCCTTAAGGAACGCCTGCCGTTTTGTGGGTGGCCGCACTGACATCAGCAGTGATGTCAGTGGGGAGCTTCCTGCTCGATCAGAGCAGGGAGCTCCCAACCTTAGGGTCTCGTCGCAAGCCCCGATGGTCGCGATGGTCTTGACCATCGCAGGCATCAACCTGGTCGGCCGCTAAAGCTGTGGGTGGTAACAGCTTAGCTAGCGACCAGGAGGCCACACTTTAAAAGAGAAGCGACCGCCCACATTCAGAACGAGCACTCGCATTATGCGAGCGCCTCTGAATGAGGGCCACAGTGTGCCTTAGGTGACACGGGGCAAGAGTGTGGTTGAACCTCTGTTGTATGATTATGACAATGGTTATATTCCTACACAAACAGGCATCTTCTGGACCATGTGATCTCCTACATGAACAGTGAATACCAACTGAAGACACCGTCTGCCCAGGGAGGATCAGAGGTTCCACGTTACAGAGAAACCACCATATAGTTAAGGTGTATTTGGAACATTTCGTGCGACCACACCTCTCGTGGCCTGTGGCCACGCCCATTTTTTTGGGGACGCATGCCTTAGGCATGCGCATACACTGCGGCAATCGATTTTTTATACTGCACTGCTGAAGGTAACAACAAGTTCTGGTGTTAGAACTGGGACCACCCATTACTAAATGTCTAGTTCTACCTATGTGTATAAGCACTGTGATACTGCAGGCCGTACCCCAGTGTATCCGTAAAAGCACTGTGATGCTGTAGGCCACACCCCATTGTATCCATATAAGCACTGTGACGCTGCAGGCCGTACCCCAGTGTATCTGTATAAGCACTGTGACGCTGCAGACTGTACCCTAGTGTATCCGTATAAGCACTGTGATACTTGCAAAATACTCCTTGATTTGTAGATTCCAACCTGGTGGGCTTGGCTTTCCTTGATTATAACAGCCATGTTTGGTCAGATGCAACTCAAGCACCAAATGGAGAGGCTACTTTGTGATGGTATCTGGAGATGTTCTCCCTCATCCCCTCCCAGCCTTCCAATACATAATCCCAGAAGCACAATGATAAGAGATGTTTAGTACTAGATTTTAAATCCCTCTGCCCCCTTCCCTTCAAGAATCGAAAAGGGCAGGTGCGACACCGGCATTACTCCCATCCGTGGGAGGGCCCAAGGACAATTCCATCTTGCACCTCTTTTCTTTGCATTATGCACTGTGTGGGGCATCTGACTGTCTTTTTGTGTAGATGACAAACATTATTGTAATAGTTTATTAAACTGCCATCCTGTCTGCCACTGCAGTGCCATTCCCTTTCCTAGATGTGCCATGATGGTAGTTGAACTGCCACAGCCGCTGAAATCTTCGACATGCGGTTGCTGAATGGCAAAAATTTCCAGAATTTTTTATGGCCACAGACAGCATCTGCATGCCCCTTTCATTTAAAAAAAAATGCGTAACCACCAAAGAGCTCAACTGGAGCAAGGACTTATGTGAATGATTGAAATATTTTTTGTAAATGCCTCCCTTCCCTCCCTCATAAATTTGCTTCGGAATCCAAAACTATACGATCCTATAGAATGTGTCATTAAACAAGAACTAGATCATAGGCCTGAGGCAAGCACATATGGAGCAATGGAGGTGAAGTATTTAGTGGAAGCCAGGTAGAGCATTGAATAATTGATTACCAGCCAGGGCCGGCCAGCCCATTACACCGAGTACGCAGCCACGTACGGCGCCAAGCTGTAAGGGTGCCGTGTCTGGAGTTCCGCAGCTGTCCACCACATATGCCGCTGCACCACCAGTGCTGCAGCCACGGTGTGAACACCGTCGGTGATTGACAGTACAGCCTGTCAATCACCGACAGTGTTCAGGTCGCAGCTAATCCGCCAGCGCCATGATGACCACCACCTCCTTCTAGTTCCTTCCCATTGTCTCCCAGAATGACTGTGTGGTGCACCGCGTGATGTCATCGCGGCCACCCCTGGCATTCTGGGATGCAGGGGAGAGAACTATAGACATGGAGCAGGCTGCAGGACTGGGAGGCAGAGGAGCAGTCTTTGCCTGGAGGGATGCACAGCAGGTGAGTCACTGAGGGAACGGGAGGATTAGGAGGTGGTGAGTTGCTGTGGGGGGTGTGGATTAGGAGGCAGTGAATGCTGAGGAGAGGGGGGGAGGCATTACATGTGTGGCATAATGCATTATAAAGGGCATTACATGTGTGGCATAATATATAATAAAGGGCATTACATGTGTGGCATAATATATTATAAAGGGCATTACATGTGTGGCATAATGCAATATAAAGGGCATTACATGTGTGGCATAATATATAATAAAGGGCATTACATCTGTGGCATAATGCATTATAAAAGGCATTACATGTGTGGCTTAATATATTATAAAGGGCATTACATGTGTGGCATAATGTACTATAAAGGGCATTACACGTTTGTGGCATAATATATTATAAAAGGCATTACATATGTGTGGCATAATATATTATAAAGGGCATTACAGGTATGTGGCATAATGTATTAGAAAGGGCATTACTGTGTGTGGCATAATGTATTGGAAAGGGTGATCAATTGGGGATGTTCCGCAAGGACACGCCCCCCTCCCCAATCGGCCACGCCCCCTCTTTGAAATCGGCTTGCGCAGAGGAATGCCATCTGTAATTACTTTTTTTGCAGAGGGGGGGCAACTGGGAATTTCCGCCCTGAGCTCCACATTGTCTAGAACCGGCCCTGAGTACAGGCATGGCTGGAGGGGGAGGAGGGACCGATCTCGTGACCGGCCCTGGCGTTAAGTCCAATGAGGAGTTCTGGGCCCAGGTAAGAAAATTTAAATACTGTGGCCTGATTTGTATATTAGTCATCCACTGGCTGTCACCCTCTCCCTGACACAGACTGCTGTCACACTCTGACACCGACTGCTGTCACCCTCTCCCTGTCATCCACTGCTGTTACCCTCTCCCTGTCATCCACTGCTGTTACCCTCTCCCTGTCATATTCTCTCCCTGTCATCCACTGCTGTTACCCTCTCCCTGTCATCATTCTCTCCCTGTCACCCATTGCTGTCACCCTCTCCCTGTTACCAACTGCTGTCACTCTCAGCCTCTCCATCGTCACCTTCTCCCTGTCACCCACTGCTGTCACCCTCTCCCTGTTACCAACTGCTGTCACTCTCAGCCTGCTCTCACCCTCTCCCTGTCACCAATTGCTGTCACTATCTACCTTTCGTCAATCATTGCTGTCACCCTCTCCCACTGCTGTCACCGTCTCCCTGTCAGCCAGTGCTATCACCCTTTCCCTGTCATCACCTCTTTCCCAGAGACCCTCTCCCTGTCGTCACCCTTTCGATGTCACCCACTGATGTCACTCTCCACCCTGTCACCTATTGCTGTCACCCTTTCCCTGTTGTCACCCTCTCCCTGTCGTCACCCAGTGATGTTACCCTCTCCCTGAATATGTATCTTTGGGTTAGGGATGTGCAGGCTCGGATAGGTTCGAGTTTGCACGCCAAGTTTGGATTTTTCTCTCCAAAAAAATGGAACTCAGAAAGAGGCAAAACGTCATCTTGCATGGACAAACATCATCATTCTTGGACTTTGTCCAGGAATGATGATGTTTGTCCATGCAAGATGACGTTTTGCCTCTTTCTGAGTTCCGTTTTTTTGCAGGGAAAAATCCGAACTCGGTGTGCAAACTCAAACCTATCCGAGCCTGCACATCCCTACTTTGGGTATAATTGTATCTTAGCACCCAGGGTGGTCCTGTTGTATAAGGACTTCATACATATTCATGTGGGGGCCTATGTGTGTTTTTAATTATTTTCATGTGGGCCTTTTTTTTTTTTTGCGAGCATAAAAGCATAATTATCTTCAAGTGGGGGCTAATGTGTGTTTTTTTTTTTTTTTATGGGTAGCCTATGGGGGGTATTCAATTAGCCACAGAGTTTCCCCCGTGACTAATTACAGTAAAAAATCCCTGCTGCGGAAGGCTGTACAAATAAATAGCCTCTTTCTCGCGCCGGAAAATCAGGATTATTTCAACAGGGGGCGCCAAAATCTATATCCGCTTTCCAAAAAAATTAGGCTTGGGCCGGCCTTGTTACCAGCAGTACTAAAAACTTTAAAGAAAAGTAAACCGGAGATATTGAACTAATTATTAAAGAACAAGCTTCCAAAATCCCAAGGATAATATAACCCTCAGGATAATTCAAGAGATTCAAGACAGAGGGCCTGATTCAGAGCCGGACGCTCTGACCAGAGCGCTCGCTCTGAATCAGGGCCCTCCTACCTAAAAATGGGGTGGCCTCCTGGCCGCTCGCATAGCTGTGGGTGACCACCCACAGCTTATGTGAGCGGCCAAAAAGATGGTCGCGATGGTCATGACCATCGCGACCATCGGGCTTGCGATGAGACCCTGCAGCAAGCCCAGCTCTAGCAGAGCCAAAAACACTCCCACTGACATCACTAGTGATGTCAGTGGGGCCGGCCCCAGACGGTAGGCGTCCCCATGGGAACGCCTCCGTCTGGGCAGCAACACCCCCGGCACGCCCAACAAAGGGGGCGTGCTGTCACTCACCATCGACAGCACGCCCCCTTTGGTGCGTGACCCATAGCGACAGCTTGGCTGTCGCTATGCGGGTCTCGCGCATGCGCACGATGGAGCTCCCTCCGTCGTGCGCATGCGTATTAGGGCACCATCGACCCGCTTGCGAGCGCTCAACGCTCGCGAGCGGGTCTGAATTAGGCCCAGAGTACCAGTATTCATTATATGATTTGATGAACCTACGAAGATCTGCGTAGAAGCTGGAAGAAATGGGGCCTATCTACCTGGATGAGAAGTTGGTGATGAATGGCCTTGCAAGATACAGAAGAACATAAACGCCCCAGTACAATAATATATGCTGCCTGTCACAAAATCTTGGCAAAGCCCATAATGAAAAGTGGTGCACAATGGAATTGCACAGTTTAACAAATTAAGCAATTTAGCTATAGGGACTGCATATTTTGGTTTGTTTGGGCCCTCACAAAAAAGCTACCAATGGTCTAAAGGTGGCTAATAGTGTGGTTAATCATTGTAACAGTTGGAAGATGTCATTATCATCCTCATCATCACCCTCATCGCTTTTGTAAATATCATCATCATACAATATTAGCTAATTCCCACTGGAATCCACCATTATAGAATACTCTGTACTTTGTTGTAATTGGTGGCCAGTGTCTTCCTCATAAAATTTTTAGTTCATTCTTATGAACATCACTTTTTCTACATTTTTAGGAAGTAGCCTCCTACGCCGATCTCTCAAAAGCTTTCCGAATACACACTGGAGGGTGGGTAGCTTAAGTAAAGCAAAGCATCAAATTGTCTTTTTTTCCTCCCAGTAGTCAAAGGGACTGTGTGACATGCTAATTTGTACATTAAAATAATCCTACACCATGCTATTGATGCTTACTGAATCAGATTGAGTCATGGCAGATGTGTCAATAATTGTGGGCAATTATTTTAAGCCTTGCCAGACGTTACTGTTGGAAATGATGTGTGTTCAGATGTTGATACTGCAGAGTTATATAGGCACACACTAGTGGATGACTCAAACTATGAGTAACCCAGTTACTTAACCAGTGGTGTTGGTTTATTGAAATATAACATAATAGTACAGTTGTACTCACTATTAGATGTACCCTGGTAATGGAGTGAAGCTTGAGCAGAATGGGGTTCTATACAGCTCACTAGCCGGTGTGTCTATGCTGCTTGCAGGTAGTGAAGCAGGGATGCTGCAACAATTTTTATTCAGGTAAACAATGGGGTCTCTCAGGGGCTAAGTGGAAGACATCTGTGACACACACACACACAGTACAGAGAAGATTAAGATGGCTAAAGTCACTTGTGCTTTAGCACAACAGGTTAAAGGTATTACCTTCCTGCAGACTCTGGGTCTTAGTGGCCAAATTGTTCTGGTACAAGGACAGAGGCACCTCAGAGTGTCTGTCCTTCAACAACTGGAAAATGGAGTCTGCTTCAGTTTGAGACATGTCAAATTATACTGTTGTTGCGGCTGCTGCACATTTCAACATGCAGTTGCTGAATGCCAAAAAATGCCCAGAAATTTTTCGGGCCGCAGTCAGCATCTCCTGCACACACCTGTCAATTTTTAAGAAATTCTGAACAACCGAATTTATTGTGTGCACAAAACATGGTACTTTTAAAATCACTCAGTTGTAATGCTCGTACAATGGTACAGTACTTGCATTATTGGAAATGACAAATCCTGAACAGAGTCCTAGCAGGGTAAGCCATTTTGCTATTGTAACCCTGGTTAAGGGTTAAATAACATACTATATTAATAAGTACATATATGAGTTAAATATATATGTACTGCAGTCACAGTTCTTGAGGTAAAATGTATGTGTGTGTCATGTATTTATAATGGAGTATTGTAGTTCATGATAATATATATATATATATATATATTTAATGTATTTACATATAAATTTATGTGGTACTTTTTTTTCCCTGTGGTGAGGATGTGCACAGTGTATGGGATGCACATGCACTGGAGAAGAAGGGGGCGGAGTGATATTGGTGGGAGTGATTTGGTTTCTGTCAGGGAAAGAGGGTCCGGTTTTGAGAAAGGGATTAAGGCTATCAGCAGCAGCTGACAGGAGTCTGACATTACCCTCCTTGTGTGCCCACCTCCCTGTGACCCAGGCAGCGTGGCCATGTGGGCTGCTGATAGGACATGGGCTCTGTCAGCTGCTGCTGATAGCCCTAATCCCTTTCTCAAAACCGGACCCTCTTTCCCTGACAGAAACCAAATCACTCCCACCTATATCTCTCTGCCCCCTTCTTCTCCAGTGCATGTGCATCCCATACACTGTGCACATCCTCACCACAGGGAAAAAAGCACCACATAAATTTATATGTAAATACATTAAATATATATATACATATCATGAACTACAATACTCCATTATAAATACATGACACACACATACATTTTACCTCAAGAACTGTGACTGCAGTACATATATATTTAACTCATATATGTACTTATTAATATAGTATGTTATTTAACCCTTAACCAGGGTTACACACTCCCCCTGATAATCTGTGAATGATACAGGATTATCACCCAGATTATCACTCAACCAACCTCTACTGGCCACTGCCATTACTACTGGGGGATTCTTCCTCTCTCTTATTTCTGTCACATGCGTGGCATTCTCTACTACCCTCTCATTCTGTTAGTGAGTCTTCTCACATTTCTACTTTTATTCTAGAGAAGCAGAACTCCATTCTGCTCCCCCTACCTTTCCCTTACTCCTAAGGGTGAACCCCTCATCTGGCCCCCCTTCTGTCTCCTCCTCAGGGTCAGCCCCCATGACTCCCGGCTATAATCTACTCCCCCGGTTGCATCCGTCTTTCACTATATTTATATACCGGTCATGACTACTTCTACATATTCTCCTACTCTCTATGAGAGCATGGGTATTTCCATCTCTCAATTTATCTACCGGTCACCTCTACTCCTAGTCTCCCATATCATGCAAGTATAGCCGGTCCCCATATCTCCTCTACTACATTCTCTATCTCCCTGAGGATTAGTCCCTTGTCCTCACCTGTGACCACAGAGGGTGCTCTGCTAGTACAGGATTGGACATCATTTACTCAAATTCTTCACCCTGTATCTTCATCCATTATCTCTATAGGGTCTGTACGATCCCCATATCATTTAAACTCTCTGGAGTACTTACACCTTTCACAGGCCTCCTTACTCAAAAAGTTTATAACTCGTATCTCAGCAGTACGCCTCCAAATGTAACCCCCTTTCTATCACTAAAGGGTAACTGGGTTACTAACTCCTATATAGTCTACTGTACCCACCCTTACCCTCTCTCTAAGTGGTGTACCTTTTCTCTATCAGTGCCTCCACCCAAGCTGTATTAACTGGTATTCTGTTCACCGGGCTCGCTTGGGTAAGCCAAGTGCCTAGTACTATACCCTCTATTTCCTATCGTGTAGGATACTGTGTATTGCATACTGTTACCAATATAAAATTGTTATAATAACAAACCATCTGTGTTTATGGATTTTGATGACACAAGATTACCCTCATCGCTCCTCTAGGTAAGTAAGACAATAGTAGATATATCTCAACACCTTTTCTCTTTATAGATATAGGTAAATACTGTACATATTAATAACAATACATTACTACTATGTCACAATCTGTTACATTTATAAGAACATACTACTCCTTAACTGAACAATATATATTATATAGATAAACAAATTCCCTTTAATATTGCTGAGAATTTTCACAAATTAGTATTGTAGGTAGCTTCTCTTTCTAAGAACAATGAAGCCAAATCCTTTCCTAGAAGTATCCCTTTGGAGAAGCATATTGTAGTGAGGTCCTTAATGATGTCCAACAGCACTTTAGTGTTCCTGACGACAAATAATTGATATATTTTATCAGTTATGCTACTGGCTGAAAGATAGATGTGTTTCCTCCATAGGTAGTTTCCAAAAGCTACATATTCATATACTGACATTGCTGAACATGAGAGTCCAAACTTATCTGGCTCTTAGTTTTGGCTTCAGATGACTGTGCTCCCTTTCCCATCTGTGACAGCTGACCTGTCCCTAGCACAGTGTTTATTTAATTAAATATACAATCAGCTCATACTGTAGATCCTGTAGTGGTAAGTCAGAGATGCAAGCCTTGGACTTATAAAACTGTATATAATTATTCTATGAGCTTCCCAAATCCTATCACTGCTTGTTTGCTGTAGTTCAGTTATACACTGTTAAATATTCAAGTCTCTCCTTATCCCAGCTTATACTCCCCCAAGGTCTCATTGTCCCTATGCCACTGGCGATGCGGTGGATATATATATGAATGTAACTGACACCCCTGCACAGGCTTCCAATCCCAACCCTCCACAATATTCTCAAGTCTCCTGATGCTCTGTGAGACTTTGTATGGGATGCAATGTACTGCGGTTACTCACTACTACTGGTGGCACTACTGCCACTACCAGTCATCCACCTGTCACTATTGGAGCTTTTCACTGATTTCCCTAACGAAGGGGAAATCCCACCTCCACTGACAGCATCCAGATCTGCCTCTCATACCACAGGATGGCTCCCGGCAACCTGGCTCTGATTGGCAGCTGACCTCTTGATGCAGCCGCTGCTGCTCCACATCCACGCCTGCAGACCTGCCCCTCTTTGGGACCACAGACTCTCAATAGCGGGGGTGTGCCTTAACTCCACCCCACTCACAGCCTCCGCCAGTTGCCACCAGTCCCTCTGCGCTGCGCCGCTGCCGGGACCTCTGCCTCCTGTCAGCGGTGGGCTTACACCGCACTGCTGACAGCCAATGCTGCTGCCTCCTCACTGGCTCCACCCCCCTGTGCCCGGCAGCCCACATGGCCACGCTGCCTGGTTCACAGGGAGGTGGGCACACAAGGAGGGTAATGTCAGACTCCTGTCAGCTGCTGCTGATAGCCCTAATCCCTTTCTCAAAACCGGACCCTCTTTCCCTGACAGAAACCAAATCACTCCCACCTATATCACTCAACCCCCTTCTTCTCCAGTGCATGTGCATCCCATACACTGTGCACATCCTCACCACAGGGAAAAAAAGTACCACATAAATTTATATGTAAATACATTAAATATATATATATACATATCATGAACTACAATACTCCACTATAAATATATGACACACACATACATTTTACCTCAAGAACTGTGACTGCAGTACATATATATTTAACTCATATATGTACTTATTAGGGGTGTGCACCGGCCACTTTTCGTGTTTTGTGTTTTGGTTTTGGATCTGGATCTTTCTTCGTGTTTTGGATCTGGATTGGTTTTGCCAAAACCACCCTTCCGTGTTTTGGGTTCTGGGTTTTGTGTTTTGGATCTGTATTTTTTTGAAAAAAAGCATAAAAACAGCTAAAATCACAGAATTTGTAGGTTTTTCTGCTCCTATGCTATTATTAACCTCAATAGCCTTAATTTCCACTCATTTCCAGTCTATTCTGAATACCTCACACCTCACAATAGTGTTTTTATGTCCAAAAGGTTGCACCGAGGTAGCTGGATGACTATGCTAAGCGACACGAGTGGGCGGCACAAACACGTGACCCATCTAGGCGTGAAACTGCAGTGGCAGACAGGATGGCATTGAAAAACTAGGCCCCAAACTGTACATAATGCAAAGAAAAAAAAGAGGTGCAAGATGGAATTGTCCTTGGGCCCTCCCACCCACCCTTATGTTGTATAAACAGGACACGCACACTTTAACAAACCAATCATTTCAGCGCCAGGGTCTGCCACACAACTGTGGCTGAAATGATTGGTTCGTTTGGGCCCCCACAAAACAAGCTGGCAATTAATCTGTCCCTGCACAAACTGGCTCTACGGAGGCAAGATGTCATCCTCATCCTCCTCATCCACCGATTCCTCACCCTCTTCAGTGTGTACATCCTCATCCTCACAGAGTATTAATTCATCCCTGCTGGAACCACAGGTCCCTCTGTACGTTCTGGAGGCTGGTCTCCCTGGAAGAGTTGATAATTCATTTTACGAACATCATCTTCTCCACATTTTGTGGAAACAACCTCCTACGCCTTTCGCTGACAAGGTTCCCGGCAGCACTAAACACTCTTTCGGAGTACACACTGGAGGGGGGGCAACTCAGGTAAAATAGAGCCAGTTTGTACAGGGACCTCCAAATTGCCTGACATGCCTACTTGGATGCTGTCACCGATGTAATCCTTTAACAGACAGACGCACGCATGTCGCTGCTGCTTTGAGGATTCAAGTGCGGCTACAGCCCACACAATTCACAAAGACAGAAAAAAAAAAAGAATATTTTTATTGTTTGTGGAGCACACTTTGAGGGTGTCACCACCCTTTAACAGACAGACGCACGCTTGTCGCTGCTGCTTTAAGGATGCAGGTGCGGCTACAGCCCACACATTTCACAAAGACAGAAAAAAAAAGAACAATATTTTAATTGTTTGTGTAGCACACTTTGAGGGTGTCACCACCCTTTAACAGACAGACGCACGCTTGTCGCTGCTGCTTTAAGGATGCAGGTGCGGCTACAGCCCACACATTTCACAAAGACAGAAAAAAAAAGAACAATATTTTAATTGTTTGTGTAGCACACTTTGAGGGTGTCACCACCCTTTAACAGACAGACGCACGCTTGTCGCTGCTGCTTTGAGGATGCAGGTGGAATCTAGACGGGTTTTGGAACCAAGGACACACTACCTCCATCAATTGTCTAAATCCCACTGCACTAATGTCGGATACCGGACGCACGTCTAACACCAACATAGCAGTCAAGGCCTCAGTTATACGTTTTGCTTCAGGATGACTGCTGTCGTACTTCATCCTCATCGCTAGGGACTGTTGGAGGGTCAATTGTTTAGTAAAAGTAGTGATGTTCCTACTTCCTCTCTGGGATGGTGAACAACTCCCAGCAGCAGCAACAGCACTAGGAGGAAGTGGTTCTTGATCTTTCCCTATTTTATTTTTATCGGAGAAAGTTTGGTCCTCCATTTATGTTATATTGATATATATACGTGCGGCTAAAGCGCACACAAACACAGAAAATATTTTTTTATTTTTGCTGGAGAGTAGTGCACTTTGTGGGTTACACCACCCTTTAAGAAATGAGCCAGCCGGCTCTTTACTTATGGGACACAGGCGCACGCTTGGCGCTGCTCCTTTGTTGATGCACGTGCAGCCACAGTGCACACAAGTCACAAACACAGAAAATATATATTTTTTTGGTTTGGAGTGTACTTTGGGGGTTACAGCACCCTTTAACGGTCAAGCCAGCCGGCCCTTTACTTATGACACAGGCGCACGCTTGGCACTACTTTGTTGATGCACGTGCGGCTACTGCGCACACAATTCACAAACACAGAAAATAATTTTTTTTTTGGTTTGGACTGGAGTGTACTTTCGGGGGTTACAGCACCTTTTAATGGTCTAGCCAGCCGGCCCTTTACTTATGACACAGGCGCACGCTTGGCACTACTTTGTTGATGCACGTGCGGCTACTGCGCACACAATTCACAAACACAGAAAATAATTTTTTTTTTGGTTTGGACTGGAGTGTACTTTCGGGGGTTACAGCACCCTTTAACGGTCAAGCCAGCCGGCCCTTTACTTATGACACAGGCGCACGCTTGGCACTACTTTGTTGATGCACGTGCGGCTACTGCGCACACAATTCACAAACACAGAAAATAATTTTTTTTTTGGTTTGGACTGGAGTGTACTTTCGGGGGTTACAGAACCCTTTAACGGTCAAGCCAGCCGGCCCTTTACTTATGACACAGGCGCACGCTTGGCACTACTTTGTTGATGCACGTGTGGCTACTGCGCACACAATTCACAAACACAGAAAATAATTTTTTTTTGGTTTGGACTGGAGTGTACTTTGGGGGTTACAGCACCCTTTAACGGTCAAGCCAGCCGGCCCTATACTTATGACACAGGCGCACGCTTGGCACTACTTTGTTGATGCACATGCGGCTACTGCGCACACAATTCACAAACACAGAAAATAATTTTTTTTTGGTTTGGACTGGAGTGTACTTTGGGGGTTACAGCACCCTTTAACGGTCAAGCCAGCCGGCCCTTTACTTATGACACAGGCGCACGCTTGGCACTACTTTGTTGATGCACGTGCGGCTACTGCGCACACAATTCACAAACACAGAAAATAATTTTTTTTTTGGTTTGGACTGGAGTGTACTTTCGGGGGTTACAGCACCCTTAACGGTCAAGCCAGCCGGCCCTTTACTTATGACACAGGCGCACGCTTGGCACTACTTTGTTGATGCACGTGCGGCTACTGCGCACACAATTCACAAACACAGAAAATATATTATTTTTTTAGCACTTGGGGGGAGCACCCCTGATGGACAGAGCACCCCCTGGACAACACTACAGCACCCCTTTAGGACTGGGACACTGCACAGGACTTTGGAGTGGACACAGCCCCTATGGAGAACTGACTGCACAACACAGTCCAGCCAGCCCCTATGGACTTTGAAGTAGTGGACACAGCCCCTATTAACAACAGCAGCACAGCACAACACTGCCAGCCCCTATGGACTTTGAAGTAGTGGACAACAGCAGCACTACACTACACTACACTACACAGCCCTAACTCCCACCCTCCCTCTTCACTGTCCACAGCCGAGTGAGAAAATGGCGCCGACGCGGGTACCTTATATAGGATCCAAAACCCGCGAGACTCGGAAGGCGGGATGATGACGTTTTGCCTCGATTTCAGATCCGAGACAGGCGGGAAAAGTCGAGCCTGATTCGGATCGGACTCGGATCGGGGGGGCTCAGGGGGGTTCGGATTTCAGAAATCCGAACCCGCTCACCCCTTGTACTTATTAATATAGTATGTTATTTAACCCTTAACCAGGGTTACACTATGACATCCTGAGTTTTTCTAACAGGTTGACACTAGGGATGAGCGGGTTCGGTTCTCAGAGAACCGTACACACCTGAATTTCTGGGATCCGGGGCGATCCAAGCCAAGCTCATATCTCCCTTCCTGCCCCGGATCCCTCACCCGAGGCAAAATCTTGCGATCCCGCTGTCGGGTCGTGAGGTTTTGTATTGAGCGGGCTTAACGCTGATTGGCTAAGAGAGCCGTCTGTCACGGCTCTCAGCCAATCAGCATTAAGACCATTTAATATGCACACAGGAAGCAAAAGAAGGCTCCCGCCATCCCCCACTTCCTGACACCACCGGCACCCCACGCTGCCGACACCACCGCTGCCTACACTTCCGGCACCCCTGCACTGCTGCCCCACGTGCTGAGGACACCATCAGCGACCCCCACACTGCCGACACTGCCGGCACTCCCACACTGAGAACACTGTCAGCACACATGCACTGAGGACACCGCTGGCACCCCCACTCTGCCAACAACGCTGGCACCCTACATTAAGAACACCCCTACACTGCCGACACAGTCAGCAAACCTGCACTGAGGACACTGCTGGCACCTCCGCTCTGCCGACACCGCTGGCACCCTGCATAGAGAACACCCCTGCACTGCCGACACAGTCAGCAAACCTGCACAAAAGACACCACTGGCACTGCCATCATCGGTACCCTTCACTGAGGACACTGCCAGCACCACACACTGCCATTCCATGTACTGAGGATACCGTCAGCAACCCCCGCACTGCCAGCACAGCCAGCAAACCTGCACTAAAGACACCACTGGCGCTGCCGACATTGCAGGTACTCTTCACTGAGGACACTGCCAGCACCGCAGCACTGCCATTCCATGTACTGAGGACACCGTCAGCAACCCCTGCACTTCCGACACATACAGCAAACCTGCACTGAAGACACCGCTGGCACCCCTGCTCTGCTGACATCGCTGATACCCTGCACTGGGGACACTGCCAGCACCGCAGCAGTGCCATTCCATGTACTGAGGATACCGTCAGCAACCCCGCTCTGCCGACACTGCTGTCACTGTAGTGCACTATTGGTATATCCAACCCACACTGTATAACACACTGTATCCGTGTTGGAAATTGGAAGCTGTACTGCCACATGTTGGTGACGCCCACTATGTCACTTAGCTTCGTCAGCCAGCTAGCTGGATGCAACCTTTTGGCTTTAACTAGATGAAAAAAATTATATTGTGAGGTGGTCAGAATTGATTGGAAATTACTGGAAATAAATGTTATTGAGATTAATAATACTGTAGGAACAAAAAACAGGCCCATTTTATGTGATTATAGTTGTTTTTATGATATTTTAAGGAAAAATCCAGATCCAAAACCAAAACTCGAAAAACAAAACACCAAGGAAAAAAATCCAAAACCAGATTCAGATCCAAAACAAGGGGAGATTCAGATCCAAATCCAAAATCAAAAAACGAGGGTCGGCGCACATATCTAGTTGACACCCGTATGCCTCTTAGTAAAGCCGTTGATACAGAGAGTAGCCTGCCTGGGAATGACCTGGTGTTGTGTGTTAGATACTACTGCTGTTGTTGTTGCTGAAGGCGATAAACCCACATTGTGGGCTATAGTTTGACCAGTACCGCTTGTCCACATATCTCTAGTTAAGAGGATAGTCGGTACACTGGCATTTTCTAGGCCAAGAGTAACTCATTTTTTTAATGTCCTGGTATAGGTGAGACATCCAGGGCCGATGCAAGGTGTCTGGGCACCCTAGGCAACATTTCATCCAATGCCCCTTTTCTCTCCAATACAATTCATAATTATGCTACACATTAGTACCCCAATACAGAATTTGCCACACAGCAGTGTTCCAAATTCATAATATAATATATAGAAATGCCCCAACTAATATCCCACACAGCAGAGCCCCAAAATCATAATGCGATTCATAACACTGCCCCCAATTCATAATATGCCACAAATTCATTATATGCCACACAGCTGTATCCCCAATTCATAATTATGCTACACGCCAATGCCTTCAATACATAATATGCCACACATTTGTGCCCCAATACATATGCCACACAGCTGTGTACAAAATGTATTGTATGCCACATAGTCATGAATTATGCTACACAATGCCCCTAAAAACATATGCCACACATGTGCCCCAAATTCTTTATAAGCCATACAGCTGTGCCCCAAATACATTATGCCACACATCCATGCCCCTATATATATTTATGCCACACATCTGTGCCCCATTATATGTCAGCACCCATTAACACGCCCCAACACACACCTCACCCTGCCAGCACTCATTAAACCTACACATGCACACGTACACTTACCCTGTTAGCACTCAATAAGACCATCACCACCCCAACACACTAAGCCTGTCTGCACTAATTAACATACACACACACCCCTGCATCAGCCTTGGTCATCAGTAGACCTACCCAGGACTGAAAGAGACATCCTTTTTTTTTTTGTGGCCTCAGCGGCACACTCCAGTGGCTGGCGCCCCTAGGCAGCCGCCCAAAGTTGCCTAATGGTAGCACCGGCCTGGAGACATCACTGTTCTAGTAAAATGGAATTGAGATAGAATTTGGTAGCAGATACACATGATTTTAACTAATATGTTTAAAACCAGATTAATTGATTTTCTAATGCTTCATGGCTTCAGTGATCTGCTATGCATCAGAATGGTGGATGTCATACATGGTTTCTCTTGCAAATGCTTGTTTAACAGTCAATTTTTGTTTGAAATAAAGAGTCTTCTTGAAATGGTTTTTAAACACCAGCAATTTTTGTTTTCCTTTTTGCTGCAATTATTATTTTGTAATCACAGTAAAAGATGTCTTAGGATGCAGCTCACTCAGAGTGACCCAGCACAGTCATATTTGGACAAATGAGCTTGAAGTTGAACTTGAAATCACAAGTGACTGACACAAGTGACTGACAAAAGTGACAAGGGGCGTGATTCACTACAGATCGCTATTGCGGCTGTGATTATGCACGCAGTTCTGATGTGAAAATATGCTAATGAATGCTGTCACACGGCCAGCACAGAGACGCCCACTACCTCCCAGTACCGCTATCTCACAACATTAATAATGTATAGATCGGGATCATCGAGTAAGCTCTGCTTCAGTGATCCAGTCACTTAATAGCGATGGGTAACAGCTTTGAGGTTTTGACGATGTGTAAATGGAGGTTTTAGGTAACTGGGTATTCAAGCACTGAATAGCGATAGGTAGCAGCTCGAATGAACCAGACGCTGCATAGCGATGGGTGACAGCTTGAATGAAGCAGACGCTGTATAGCAATGTTAAACACAAAGGTTGCAACTAGATAGAGAACACTAGAGAATAGTGTTGAGCATAGGATGCAATCTCAGCAAATTAATTCTAGAGAAGCTAAGTTGCACAGGCAACTTCCTGATCCCACATTCGGACTAAAATACCCCTAGGTAGCTGGTCATTGGTAGAAGAACACAGCTGACTGACCGCAGGCTAACAGTGGAGGATACTAGTCAGATGACACAAACCATCATGGCGGCGCCCATGTCCACGCCAGTGGAAACCAGGATGCGCACATGAAGAATCTTGTGGGCCCTGGGAGAATACTCAGCTGCTACCGGTTCCAAGGCCTGACATCCACACGCCTTGGAGCACGAAGATGCCAGCAAAGGGATGAGTAGCGGCCGATCCCAGCCCGCATCCTGACACGATGGCTTAGTATTTCTGCGCAGCCCACCAGGATGTGAATTCATTTAAGATGGACTGGTATCTAGACCTCATTCTGGGCCTTAGGGAAGTATTAATTAAGGCCATTGAAGAGATTGGTATCAGTAATTTTGCTATTTACATGCACTGTGGCAGCCTCTGTAGCATATCCGGAGTTCCCTGAAAGCAGTCCTGGGATATCCCCAGAGGGAGTTTGGGCCCCTTGTAGAGCTGGGAGATCAAGGAAAACCAAACTCTGGAAGGCCAAACAGGGTAGACGAGAATGAACTGGGGCACCCTGTCCATTTTGATTTTGTTAAGAACCTTCAGAAGCAAATGCTGGAGGTGGGAAGGTGTAAGGAAGGAGAAGGTCGATCCAGGGAAATTAAATGGCGTCCATATGAGAGGCTCCCTGAGTCCAGATCTTGGACACAAAGGTTGGAACCTGCGCCTTTGATGGGGTTGCAAACAAGTCTATTTATGGCTGACTGAAGGTCTTTACTATGTTGAGAAAGATCTCTGGCTGCAGAGTTGCGCAATCCAAAGTGAGACTTTTTCTGGATAGGGAATCAGTCAGCTTCTTCAGCTCCCCTGGAATGTATGTGGTGGATAGGAGTATGGATCAGTGTACAGCCCAATTAAAAATGTCTACTGCCTCCTGACAGAGAGTAAAAGAGATAGGGTGCCTCCCATTCTGTTGAGGTAAGAAACTGCAGTCAAGGCTTGTGGGTGCACTAAGAAAGACAGGGCTAGCCTGGCCACCCTCATCACCAAGAGGTTGATGTGGGCTGTGGACTCCTGACTTGACCATCTCCCTCTTACTGCTTTGTCTCTTGCGAAAGCTCCCCAGCCTGCAAGGGAAGCAAGGGGTAAAAGTGGTCTGAGAGGAGGCAATGGGAGGGATGTCCAGTTGAGAATCTCCTTGTTAACGTTAGGGGTTTGGAGAATTTTGTTCGACCAGCCAAACCCCTGACAGAGGATAGATGACAGAAGGTTCTGAGAATATCTGCATAGAATGGGGCATGGAGAAATGCTGGATCCAATGCCCTCATTTTTCCTATAACTGTGGCTAAATCTCTCAATGAGAACTGACGAAGAAGAGCTTGTGCAATAAAAAGCTGAATCTCTCTCCGTTTGGCTGGAATAGCTAAGGAAAAAAAAAGGGAAACAAAGAGGAACCCCAGAAAGACAATTGACAATTGACAAGTAGCTCCTGGTCTGAATGAACCACCAGGAGGTAATCTAAATAGATGAAACACCGCACGCCTTTCTGACAGAGGTGTGTGACTACCGCCTTCATGAGACGGTAGAATGTGTAAGGAGCATTGGACAGGCCAAATACCTTGACAGTTCATTGGTAGAGGGTGTCATTCCACAGGAACCTCAGGAGTCTACTGTGATTTGGATGAACTTGGATCGTATAAAAGGCCTCTTTGAGGTCGATTTTGATACAGAAATCGTTCTTTGCCAACTAGAAAGGCACGTCGGACAGACCCTCCATACGGAGAGTATGAGGCGTACTGGTTGAGGAATTTGAAATTTACTGGTCTGTACAAACCATCTTGTTTCTTTACAGGAAAAAGGTGGCTGATCCAGCATGTTTTGGATATGTCTGTCCACTCTATTTTGCGTTGATATAGAGTGAGAGACAAAACTTTGTCTAGCGGAGGACTAGTATTCTTTGAGCAGGGGAATATCTGTCGAGGAAACTTGTAGAGAGGAAGGGGCAGGACTTTCTCTATGATCTTTAATAACCACTTGTCTGTGGTAATCTGCCTCCAGGAAGCAATTGCATGAGAAAAACATGGAGAAGGGGGTGCAAAAAAGACACTTACCATATCCTCTGTCTTTCCTGGAGGGGTTCGTATTGCCGAACACAGCACCTCTTGCGACTCATGTCTAATAGAAACCTCCTTTGGGTGCTCTGGGGTTGCCTAGCTGCTTTCGGGTCGAACTGTTGGCTGTGACAGAATGACCTTCCTGGCAAAAAGGGTGCTTGCTAGGCAGGTGGCCCCTCAGATCTGCATATGATTTGTGGGCCTTATATCTGACCTTGAACTCATCGAAAAAGTAAGGCCCAGGGCCGGCGCTACCACTATGCAAGCTTAGGCAGCTACCAAGGGGTGCCGGCCATTAGAGGGCGCTTCTGAGCCCTCCCAACTGGAGGGTGCAGGGGGTGCAGTTGCTATGGGGCCCAGCAGCTTAAGGGACCCACCGGCCCAGCAATTGCACCCCCTCCCCTGCCCCCTCCGCTTGCCGGTGCCCGCTGAGATTGTGTTACCAGCGGGCGCCCGGCTCCTTCTCTCTCCCCCGGCGCCAGTGGCAGCCGGAGGATGGAGCTCACTCCTGAGCTCCGGCTTCCGGGTCCCGCAGTGCACTATGGGAGTGACGTCATGATGTCACTCCCATAGTTCCGAGGAGTGGGCGCCGGGGATGGTTGGCAGCAGGCACTGGAGCGGGGTTTAAGGTAAGTATTTTTTTGTGTGTGTGTATGTGTGTGCGTGGGGGAGGGGCTTACTACAGGGGGCACTACAGGGGCCATCATATGGGCGCACTATTGGAAGCATTACTATTGGGGGTACTACAAGAGCATTATTACTGGGGGCACTGCAGGGAGCATTACTGCTGGGGCACTGCAGGGAGCATTACTACTGGGGCACTGCAGGGAGCATTACCACTGGGGACACTACAAGGGCATTACTACTGGGCTACTGGGGGCACTGCAGGGAGCATATCTACTGGGGGCACTGCAGGGAGCATTACTACTGAGGGCACTACAAGGGCATTACAACTGGGGGCATTACAGGGGCCCTTACTACTGGGGGCACTGCAGGGGGAATCATCCCTTTAACTCGGGTCATGTGAATATTATTAGGTCGCTGTGTATGTGTGAGCTGGGTGGTGTTTTTTTGGGGAAAACAGGGGCGGCATTGTGAACCTTTGCCTAGGGCGCCATTACACCTTGCACCAGCCCCTGGTAAGGCCCAAAGAGGCAGTTAGATTAGGGATATCTACTGGCCTTTGGGCTAAATTAGTGAGACCTGCTCTAGCTGGTGTCACAGCATGCCAGACACCGGCACACAATCTGGTTTTGACCTTGGCTATCCTCCGTGACCTGCATACGTTTGCTCCCTGGTACCGTCTTGACCGTTTTGTGATCCGGCTTGTTGACTACGCTGAAAGTTTCCCATTCCATCCAGAGTTCACTAGCACCTGTATAGAGGAACCTATTCTGAGGGCCGCGACCTGTTTGTCGGACGTAGCCAAGTCCAAACCTTCATACGAGGGTCCCTGGAGGAAACCGCCGGCACATTAGACTCCATGCCTCAGAAATAGGTCTCGCCAATCCCCAAGATACGGGTTGCATCCATTATCTACCCAAGAGTTGCGACAGCTAGCCAGCGAGTCCTGCAAGAGCTAGATATAAATTCAAGGGTCTGGCTGATCATTAAGGTAGCCCTGCTAATAGCATTCAAAAGGACCATTTTAGAAACTATGAGGGAGTCTAGGGAGCTGATAGAGACTCCTTCTTTCTCTGCCTTGTCTCAGACAAACAGCAGTGGGCCAGCAGCGTCTAAGACCTTGAACTGTATTTGTCTCAGTAATTTATCAATAGTATCACTCTGAGTCTTATCCCCCACGAGTGAAGAAAGAACTGAATCAACCTCTGGGGCAGAAAGGGCAGGAATGTCCAGAATGCTGGTATAGTTACAGAGAACCATTTTACCCTATTTAATGAGGGCTGTTCTGAAGGCTAATTGGGTGAAATTATACACTTGAGAGCGTTCACTCAGTGCCCAATGTGAAGTATATAATTTAGAAGCAGGCATTCTGCCTGCAAGAGCTATTTGGTCCATTTGCAGGTCGCTATACTTGCCCCTGCCACAAGTCGCACAAGTTCTAGTCATCTCCTCTTACTCCCAGTCTACAGAAGAGTAAGTGTCGTCTTTGCATGAGCGGGATGGGGGCAGCACGTTCTGCTGGCTAATCCCCTTATGAGAACGCTGTTGCGTATGGTGCTGGTTAGAGGCAAGAAAGGTATGCCGGCTGTGGGCAGTTGAATTTGGTCTGCTGCGGATCACTGAGGTATTCTAGCTATGGGCAATACCTGGGAAAGAGAGGTTTTGTCCTGAACAGGCATCTCTGGAGGAAACTTTGCTTACAGTACATGTTTCTGTTTTGAAGTGTGTTTTCTCACCACTTTATGGGAATATGCTGGGGGGAAGGGGACTGTGCAGCCTGAGTGAGCTCACCTTCTGCTGAACTCTCCCTGCTCTCTTCCAACCTGACAGGGTTAAATAACTTTCTTTTTTTAAACAGAATCTCCTCATCTTAAGGTGCCCATACATCTGACCGGTATTTCCGCGATCCTGCGACGTGATGGGAAATGCCCATCTTCCTGGTGGATACACAGGATCGCTGAAATATTACATGTTAAATGTCCCCAATTTGACGATCGCGATCATTTTTTGATCGTGATCGTCAAATTGGGAAAATCCAACATGTTGGATTTCTGTGATCCCGCGATGCCGGGTTGCAGCATCATGGGATTGCGGCAATCCATCACTGATGCATGGGCCCCATAAGAAGGAACTATTAATGTCTTCAGGCAGACCCTGCTTAGAGGGCTGCCTGTAACTCATCTTGTCAATGTGTATGTAGCGGACACTGACATTGGGCCTGATTCAGAGCCGTTCGCTATTTGTGGTCGTTCGTTCAAAAACAAGGGGTGGCTATTCAAATGATCCGTTCGCAAATTGCAGTCTGTTCCCACCTCTAAGTCTGAATGAGCGAGCAAAACATACGCTCGTTTATTTGATAAAAACGCCCCCTGGCCGCACGCACCATACGTCATGTCCGCTATTTATTAGATTAATCGAGTACATCGTACAGCGTATGAACTGCTCGCTATTCTTGTGGTTGGTGTTTTCAACCGCTATTTTGCGAGCAGTTCTGAGTTAAAAAAACCAAGTGACGTGGTCAATGACGCTGCTGTATTAAGTATGCACTCCCTTAAAACGCCCGTTTTGACCTTTAAGCATGCCTGCGTTCGGATCTCCACTCCCCGTTTTCAAGCACCTTCCCCTGTTACCACCAACATACGCCTCATTCTGTCACTCAAAATAGCAGGCCCTCGCTATATTGCGTACCAACGATTTTCGGCCGCACTGACTGGTTCGCGCATGCGTACTAAAAACCGTACGCATGCGCAGATGTGCGAACATCGCTCGGAACGAGCGTACTGCCGCTAGCGAGTGGCTCTGAATGAGGGCCATAGTGTCCTCCATCTCAGCGCTGAGGTAAAATCTGGGCAGGGGGCAGAGCCAATATGCTTATATGCATGTGCCCATCATGTGTGCGTCCATGGCACGCTTGCACATTCCAGCGCGTGTGCGGCAGAGCCGCCTGCACGTGGCTTGCGGTCTCCATGGCTGTCCCCGCTCCCCCGGTTGATGAGAAGGTAAGGGAAAGTTTTTTACACTTTCATTCTTAGCGAATGTTGGGAGGCTTGCACCTAACCCACCAGCTGTCAGGGGCATCAAGAGTGGGGGGGGAGCGGGTGCAAATTACATGGGCCCGGCCTTGCTGGAGGGGCCCGGTGGGGGCCTGGGTCCGGCACTGCTCCCCCTTCTTACATCACACAGCAGCCCAGCATACGCTGCTGTGTGCTGGGCTGCCCTGGAGACTGCTCGCGGCTGCTAAGAAGCAGCCACAGTAGTCTCCTACAGTATGCCTGTGGGGGGAGCGATCAAGCTGATGTCTCCGGAGGGCAGTTGGAGCTTCTACGCATGCGCAGTCCCACGGACTGCACATGAGCGGCCCCCATTGCCGGCGGAGGGATCTGGCAGATCCCTCCGCCGGCTGATATGCGGTAAGTCCCCATAGACTACAGCGGCTAACGCTATCTTTAGATAGCGTTAGCTGCTGGGGCCAATATCTCCGAGCTTTGATAAATTTACCCCTAAGTGGGAAACCAACAGTAACAAATGTACTAAATTTACACCAAGAGGAAATAGCATAAGCACTTTGTTTATGCCAGGAGCAACAAAAGATATGTTAAAAGTGATGGTAGGGGTCCAGGTGCAATCAGATATTGATACATTTTGCAGCATCGCATCCCCCTTAGAAACCTATAGGGGAGGCGGCTGCCGGTGGCAATGGAGGGATCGCAGCAGGTATCGGAGATAGCTGCTGCAGTCCCTCCTTCATACATCCGGGGGGATACTTAGTATTTGAGGTAAACCCCCGAAAAGGTGTTTTCGGGGAATTTACCTCAAATTCACTTTGATAAATGGGCCCCTATATCTCTCTCCAAGGTTTGATAAATCTCCTCTAGAATGACATTTTTTTTATGACATGCTCTACGTCTGGTTTTTTTTTAATATACATAAAATGCTTCCAACTCAACGTGATCTCCTCTGTGTCATCTGTGTATATTACATTATTATTGATAAGCAGCAATCATTAACTTATTTTTCTTTGTGGTTTTTGGAACTGTCTAAATAATTGTTTCAGATAAGAAAATCCTTATCTTAAATAGCTGGAAACTTCTGACTCAGAGATTACAGCAGATCAGAGACAGGGATTATCATAAAAGTAATGAACAGCACCTGGTGAGAGGCGGGGGTCTTATCATGACAGGTATTAAATGTTTCAATATCTCATGATAAACCCCTCCCCTTGTGAATTTCTAACAAAAGCTTTACTGTATAACTTTTAAGTCAAAAGTAAAAATGATAAAAGCCATCACCTCATAGAAAAAGATTCCCTAGAAACACCCACAGCTGCAGTAAGCCCCCCACACACACCACCAAAAAAATAAAATATCACCAAAGGCTTGTTTTTTTCCGCAGTCCCACAGAAACCAGACTTGCAAGCATATAATATGCAGGCGTTTGAGTTTTGTGACTAAAATTAGAAGACTAAAAGCAGCAGCCTGGTTTTTTTGTACTAAGGTGATTTTCCTACAGCGGTCGCAGTGATTGCCAGCTCTTTTTTTTTGCAGATGTTTTTTTTTTTAAGACAGCTAAATAACCAAAATATGAAACAGCATCCTTGATATACTGCATTGCACAGCCTTTAGTTATAAAACTGATTGAGGCTGGGGAGGGCACCATTCACAGGAGGGGGGGGAAAAAGAGAGCAAATGACGGTTAGAAGCGTCTAGAAAATCGTCTCATGTCGAACTTTTTCTTATTTATTTATTTCTCTTTTTTTTTTTTTCTGAAGAAATGTTTTTCCAGGGAGTGTCTGCGGCAGCTTGGCAGAAAATCCAGACGTTACCTCATAGCTGTAGACAGACAGCAAATTTTCTATGCCAGGCTAACACTGCAGGAGGACTCATCCCTGTGCCTGCCTGATTAGCACTTATTCTGTTTCAAGAGTCCTAGAGGGTTTTCTGCGGTGTTGGCTTCTGAGTGGGTACTTGCAGTTTTGTTTCATTTTTTTTTTTTTGTCCAGATAGGCTAACAGATAAGGTGATAATGGGGGCTAGGTAATAGTATTCAACTTCTAAAAAAAAAAGTGTTTTCACTTTTTGATTTGAAGGTCTCTCTCTCCCTTGGAAACTAATGTAAGTTGTTGCAGAGTTTAGAAAGAGGGTGGAAAGTTGGAGGGCGAGAGAGAGACGTGAGAGAGAGATGGTGAGAGAGAATTGGACGCTGTGTATACAATTCACCGACCATCTCAAAATAGCTGTATATAATAACATTATACAGTGCGAGCCAAATCAGGTAAGCAATTCATTAGTGCCTCCTGGAACAAAAAAGGATTAGATAAACATCTTCTAATAAACACAGTACATTCTCCCTGTTGCTGCTGTTTGCATCTCAGCTGTGCCATTTGATTTTTAGACACAGAAAAATGAGAAATTACAACAGAGGTGTGAGACTTAAAGGTACAATAACATGAATCACCAACATTAGTTTCATTCTATTCTACTGTTTCAGGCTTTATTCTTATTCTAACACCAATTATTATACTTACTATCACCTTTGTCCCTCCCATTGTACATAGCTGTGAAATATTTTAGTCCTTTAAAAATACATTTAAAGGAAAACCTTCATCTAAAAGCATACTTTCCAACTCTCCCTGATTGTCTGGGAGACTCCCTGATATAGTAGCAAATCTCCCTGACACCCTGAAGAGTCTAGCAATCTCCCTGATTGCACCTTACACCCATTATGAAGCTGTTATATATAAAAATTCAAATGGGATCATTAGTATCATTTCCCTGTATTGGTTATAAGGCACAATTATCCCTATGGCTAATTGCATTTTCTGAAATGTACTAAGCTGCATACACACACAATGATTTTGTTACCAACGATTTTATGAACGATTTTATGAACGATTATCTGTCAGATTTTTTAAAGTGTAATGAACGATTTTTTGAACTACAAACGATTTTTATAACTTCCCTTAATGAAAATCGTTCAGTTGGTCAGTCAAAATGAACTACAAACTACAAACGGGAATGCGCATGAACGATAATCGTTCATCGTTATAACTCAGAAACTGAACGATTTTTTCAACGATTGAAAGATAACGAAGTCGTTATAGTTAAATCGTTCGAAAAATCGTTAGGTGTGTATGCACCTTCATTGTGTTTTCATCAACAAGTAGATCTTACTAACTGCTTTGGGACTCATTTACAATTGGATAAAAGTACATTTTATGACACACCTCTCAGATGTAGCAGTACACGCCCACTTTACTGCCGCGCCCATAGGTGTTGCTTTCACAATCTACTGAAATGCTTTTTTAAAGTAGGTAAGTGTGACTAAAAGTGATCTCCATCCACTCAAGTACCATCTGCAAAATGGGTGGTGGTGACCCACCAAATGCAACAGGTGGACGTATTCGCAATTCCCCTAGTCAAAACACTATTCTCTGAGTCAAACAATAAAACTCATTATAAATATATTAGAACATGAAAAACAAAATGAAATAGTTTAAATGTACCAGTAATAGTAAACTTAGGAAAATATATTCTTATATTAGATGTCTAGTGATACTTTTTAAAATATATTAAATTGGCTAAATCCCCAGATTAATGGCTGTGACTTTTTTAAATGTTCAACTGGGAGATGAACAGTTCACCACTGGCATTTATATACATGATAGCGTCTGCCTATGATGTGTCACTGGTCCAGACTGACCCAGTTTACATTCTGTGAAACACTGTTGCACTGGAGGGTGCATGATACCCTTCCCACCACAGCAAAGCAACAGGAGAAGGGGGACTAGGTTACAACATCGCAGGTGAAGGGGGTGGGGTGGTTACACCTCTCCTGCACTGCCGGCCCCTACAGAGTCCTGGGCCTGGGTAATTTGAAGCCAACTCCCCCATTCCCCTTGTTAGCCCTTCTATCACCTACTCTCTTAACCTTGCCCTAGAGGAAACTGAAAAATCACTTTTGTTTGCTAAATGAAAGCAGTAATACCACTCAGTAGGTGTTTCCTCAAATAAGTTACGTTAAGTACCTTTTAAGCTTGTATAGTTATTTTAACTGTCCTCCTACAGATCAGAATCTCCTTTTCAATACCGCTCTATATGAAAAAGGGTCACAGCTCTCATCAGGACATATGATGGCAGGGGGTGGGAGAAGGAGGGAAATTATATCATAGCACACAGAGCAGACACAAAATAAATTGTCTGGCTTCCAGACACAGTCAGTTGGTACAGAAACAGAGGCAGCATATCATGTGAAGACAGGGAGAAAAGAAGGTGGAGCATGTCACAGAGAGATCAGAGAGGTGTTCCTAAGCCTCTCTACTCTCAGCAGCATGTCATACTTGCCTACTCTCCTGGAAGGTGCAGGAATCTCCCAATTTTTCAGGTAGTCCCCCTCACCCCTGTAGGGTAGCTGAATCTCCCACATTCCGCCCACTTTCTAGTGAAGTGGGTAGGATGGGTAGATAATTGCCAGGAATTGTGGATCAGTAGGGAAATAGTGGGACTAAAATGCCTTCAGTTGTGTAATTTTAGATCCGCCCCTTCCCCACGGACTCTTGATTCACAGCATTTTGCTCTGACGTGGAGAGGCCTAATAACGTGAGAGTCTGGCCCCGCTACCCCTAAAGTTGTCAGCTGCGTCTCCTTTACAGGCTTCTTCTAGGGAGGAGAAATCAAAAGGAGGAAAGTATTCAGCAAGTACCATATTACTGTATTATTCTTTTTTTTTTTTACTATGGTGCCACCAGGGTTCTATAGCGCCATACATAAGGGATAGAACATACAGCAAGTTATTGTAATTACAGAACATTTTACAGATCTACAAATATACATAATTGCAGCCCTCAAGTTACATAATGATGTTGAGAATACAAAAGGAAAGAGGTTCCTGCCAACAATAGATTCTCTTGGGAATGTGGGTGTACACAAAGAGGTAAAATAGAACAGAGTTAGGGAATAGAGAAGCTAGATATTTAAGTGAGGGGGTAGGCATGAATGAATAGATGAGTCTTCTGTTCCGATGGGGATGGGCAATGTTCCTCTTGATTCTACACACTAATCTTCCATATGCTTGGATCCTGCTCTTGTTCCTTCATCCAATCCATCATGGTTTTTATGCAAAAAGGTGGTGAGGAGCTGAAGAGGGGTCTCATCCTCCTGTTCTGCCACTCTGGTCAATCAGGTATCTAAATTTCATCTCTATCCTCACCACTGGGACACACAAGGTCCTGCACATGGCATCCACATTCCCGTTACTTCTACCTGGTCTATATCAAATCTTATATGAGAACCTCATTAGCCTAGCAACCCAGCACTGTCTTAGGGCATCCAACATTTCCATAGCAAGGTAAGCCAACAAGTTTGTTGTCCATGTAGCTGTTCAAGTGTGTGGCAGTCTGATATTCTGCAAACTTCTCTGTGACTGTCCACACAATGGGCATCAATACTGGTGTCTCTCAGATTTCTGAAGACTACCCTAAATTTTGCATCTTATTCACATTGCAGATATAGCAAAAAGCCACTCACAGTGTACCAGACATTATAGGCTGTGACTTTAAAGGCACAGGAATTAGTTTTACACACATATGAAGTCGCAAATGAAGCACAACGGAACTCGGCATGAGGAAAAGTTGTGGCCACTCACATCAGAGGTCTTTTTACATAGATTCAGACACATACTGATGTACAATTCTCACACATCAAATTGATCAGTGTAAGCTAACAATGTTCCCAGTTGTTTTATTTATGCAAATAAGATGCACATTTTAAATGAGAAAGACGCTCATCACGGCCAAGTCGCACGGGACTTTGGGTGCCAGAGGAGCTATTTGGCGAGGCAGACACAACAGTAAAAATAAACACATCTGCAAATTTTATTGTTGGATATTACAATGTACTTGGACTGTGCATATTGTTGTCTATTTTAATGTTCTTGGACAATATTGACTGCTGTGTATTATGATGTCCTTGGGATGTGCATCTTGCTTTGTATTATAATGTATAATATTAATTAAAGAGGAGGTATGACTTGAGGGCACTCTGGGCTGGCATATGGCACTTCGGCACTGTATTCTCTCTCTACTATACATGCTGGGTACTAAGACCCAGTCAGAAGAAGTCACAGCCTATGACCTGATGCTGTCACTGTATTATTATGAGCTGTCGTGACAGCTCATATCTGCGGCAGGTTCCGGCCAGAGCTGAGAGGGTTAACAGGCAAAGACAGCCACAGTGAGGTTTGGTCCAGGCTGAATACTCCCAGCTGGGAAGCCTCTGTGAACATGCAGCACTCAGCTGCTTTAGGTTGTAATTAACAGAGGCTGGTCTTGTTTGCTCACACGGGATTGATTCTGACTTCTGTTATAGGGCAGCTAGCCCATTCCTGCCTTGCCGGAGATAGTTTCTTGTGGAAGTCATCCTATCCAAATCCTGTTCCTGTATCTGCTGTTTGGCATTCCTGTTTCCTGTCCTGGCTCTGCCTTATGTTACCTGTACCTGTTGCAAGTATACCTGGAACATTCATTGTGCTGCAAATCCACTCTGCAAGCCATTCGTGTTGTGTACTGTTGCTATTCCATCCTACAATATATGTACATATCTCTTGCTGCTATTATATTCTGCAAAACACTCGCTGGTTAATATTCAATTCTGCATTATATGTTATGTTGCAATTCCATACTGCCAGCTGCACGTGTATCTGAGTTTATTGCTATACCATCTTGCAATCTGTTGTTTGTGATTGCCACTATTTTATGTAGTTGTGTTTATATGAAATCGTATTCTGTTATTGTCCGCAGTACTTGCTGCTCTGTGGTAATTAGGACGGAGTGCATTTCATATGCAAGGAGTTAAAGTAAACACCTGAGCCTGTGGGTGTCGGCCTCTAGACAAGAAGGGGCTAGTTGCTTAGTGAGGTAGTGTTGTTGGGTTGGGTTAGGTTTGGTTAGCCTATAGGATTGGCAGAGGGTGGGTCAGTGCTATTTCAGAGTTGCTGCTTGGCAGCCATTTTATAGAAATTTCTCTGGTCGGCTGTTTCCCGCCCTCCCTCCCTTATTCATTGAGTTGTTTGGTGTCAGCTTTTCTTGTGGCGGGAATGAACGGTAGCAGTCGCCATCTATATTTGGAGCTTGAGGTGCTCTCCCTTCCAATACATGGCTTAGGCTGATTTTACCCTACTGGGGTCAGCGGCAACCACCTACCCAGGTGGGCCTCACGTCGTGTCATTGGGGTGGGAGGTGGATACCTTGGGCGTGGTAATGGGCTGGCTGCTCGCCTCCCATTTAGAAGATCGATGTGAGTATGCAGTTGGTGATCTTGCATTGTGGGGCCGTTCTTTCTGCGCCACCATACTTTGTCTGTCTTTCTTTCTTATTCTATTAGTTAGTTCAGTTATACATTAAATAGTTTAATTAGTTTAAAATTAAATAAAGCTGACCTTCCTTTCCCCTTATATAAGTCTCTGTCATTATTTCATTATGACTATGGTTGATGATTTATCCTGCACTGTTAGGAGAGACCACTCATCAGGCGATGGGGAGTTTATTACCCTGCAATATTATTGCTTGGTATTGCTGATATTCACGCTACCTGTTTATTAGCGTGCATTCTATCTTGCTTGTGGAGCTGCAGGATGCTCCATTTTATAATATTTCCTTTGTACTATTACTTCAGTTTTACCTTGCGAACTCCCGCTGTTTGTATAGGCCCCTACTGTCCAGAGGTTAAGACTTTTTGGCATTCTAAGTACTGGTGAGTGCATCGTACCCTATCGAGACAAAGGGCAGTTGTTATAGGTAGAAGCCCTCCCTACATTGACTCTAGGGGACTTATACAAATACAGGGGAGAGTCATTACATTATCTCTGGCCAGGCAGGACATTTCTGGACATTGAGCTTGCGCAGTCTCTACAAATACTATTTCTGGAATTAACTCCTGCAATTACTATTTGTGGTCTCGATGGTAATCCTCTCTTGAATGGAAAGATCAAGTTTGAGACTCCTCCTCTTCATGTAGCCATTGGCTCTCCTCACAATGAAAATCTTGTGTTCTACTTAGTACGTTGTCCTATGGTCCCTCTCATTTTGGGATACCCTTGGAAGAAACACAATCCAGTCATTAACTGGGAAACAATGGGATACTAAGTGTTTTGCCAAATATCTGTCCTTGCCGGTTCGGGTTGCGCAACAAATGTTTGAAGGCCTGCCTCATCACTACCAAGAATTCTCAGATGTGTTCTCATAAAACATAGCGGATATTTTACCTCCTCACAGGGATTATGATTGTGCTATTGAATTGATGCCAGGTACTCGTCTGCCGAAAGGAAGACTGCATGCGTTGTCCATTCCAGAGGCCAAAGCTATGGATGAGTACATAAAGGAGAATCTAAGCAAGGTGTTTATTAGACCCTCTCAATCCCCAGTAGGCGCAGGGTTTTACTTTGTAGGAAAAAAGTATGGCAGCCTAAGACACTGCATTGAGTTTAGGAGTCTAACCAAGTTCACGGTCAAGAGCACTTATCCACTACCTTTGATCTCTGTGTTATTCAACCAACTCAGAGAAACCACCATTTCTCTAAAGTTGATCTGCAAGGTGCCCTACAATTTCATCTGTACTATGGGCCTGATTCAGAGATGGACGCTCTAAACGAGCGCTTGCTCTGAATCAAGGCGTATTTTGTTTTTTTTGTTCGGCCTCCTGGCCACTCGCATAGCTGTGGGTGACCACCCACAGCTATTGCGAGCGGCCGGGTTGATGGTCACGATGGTCAAGACCATCGCGACCATCGGGCTTGCGATGAGACCCTTGTGGTAGGGTCTCATGGCCACAAGCCCCAGAGAGCTTCTGGCTCTAATAGAGCCGGAAGCTCTCCCACTGATATCACTGGTGATGTCAGTGGGGCCGCCCCCAAAGGGCAGGCGTTCCTTCGGGAACACCTCTGTTTGGCCAGCCACCCCCCCTGCCCACCTACCAAATGGGGCGAGCTGTCAATCACCATCGACAGCTCGCCCCCTTTGGTGCGAGACCTGGAGCGACGGAGCACCCGTCGCTAGTCGGGTCTCGCGCAAGCGCATGACGGAGCCTGCTCCGTCGTGCACATGCCCAGTGGGCAAACATCGACCCAGTTGCGAGCGCTCAGCGCTTGCGATCGGGTCTGAATCAGGCCCTAAGGTAGGTGATGAGTGGGAAATGCCATTTAATACTCAATACGGACATTATGAGTACTTGGTCATGCCCTTCGGCCTTTCTAATGCACCTGCAGTTTTTCAGAACAATGATGTTCTATGTGAATTTCTGGAAGTAATCGTGGTAGTTTATCTGGATGATATTCTAATTTACTCTCAGAATTTGGAGCAACATAGAAGTCATGTGAAGCAAGTCCTGTTGAAACTTCACGAAAACCAGCTGTATGCCAAACTTGCAAAATTCTAATTTGAAGTGAAAGAAGTCTCTGTCCTGCATTATGTCATCACCTCAAAGGGATTTTCTATGGATCTAAGTAAACTTCAATCCATTATCAACTGGGTACAGCCCACAAATCTGAAAGCCATCCAAACATTTCTTGGTTTTGCGAATTACTATAGAAGCTTCATCTGTTCTTTTCCTGTACTGACTGCTCCAATAAATGCTTTGACGAAAAAGGAAGCTGATACTGCCAAGTGGTCCCTGCAAGCTATATAAGCCTTTAAATCCTTAAACCTCTGTCTCAGCCCCAGTTCTTTAAGGATCCTGTGGGAAAATAAATTAAATCCACGTGCACTTCTGTCCTGAAAATTTTCTTCTGCAGAGACGAATTATGATGTAGACAATCGAGAGCTGTTGGCTGTCAAATGGGCCCTCAAAGATTGGAGACACTGGCTGGAGGGGGCTAAACATACCATCATGGTGATCACTGACCACAAGAATCTGCTATACATCGAATCTACTAAGATATTGAACTCCAGACAGGCACGTTGGTCTGTATTCTTTACTCAATTCAATTTTGTCATCACCTACAGATCTGAGTCTAAAAATGTCAAAGCAGATGCCTTGTAGGGCAGCTTCACTCGTGAATATGAGACAGTGATGTCCAAGATGCCAATTATTCCTGCAACATCAATTCATTCTGGCTTAACCCAAGATCTTTCCACTCAACTTCAAGCTATGAAAGCACAAGCTCCATCAGCAACTCCAGAAAGACGTTTGTATGTACCTAAATGTTTGAGGGGTGCCATTTTGTCAGAACTCCATGCCAATAAATTATCCGGGCATCCTGTTAATTCTAGGACTTTGGAGGCGTCGCATTCAGCCTGGTGGCCCTCCATTGCTCAGGATGTCAAAGAATTTGGTCAAGTGTGTAACATCTGTGTCAAGAATAAAAGTCCTTGAACACTTCCTGTTGAACAACTTATGCCTTTGGCTGTTCCCAACCTTGGTCGCATATTTCAATGGATTGCATTGTTAAATTGCCCAGATCCTCCGGTTGTGATACAGATGTGTTCTCTTGCATACTTGCCGCGTGCGTTGAAAATGTGCACACACATCTAACCATACGGTTAGCTGTGGCTGCATGCGCCACAGTATGCCATGCCATGCACTGCATTCGCACCATGCAATTGTATGGGTTTGCGGTTGCAAACACAGTGCACTTACTCGTTCACGGGCGTGTGACTCACGGCATGTATGGTGCGACTTGCCTCACAAGCTGCAAAGAAGCAACTGGGATATCTGTACCATTTGGGTGGTGAAGAACCGCTTCAGCAAGGTGGCTCATTTTGTCCCACTGATCAAACTTCCTTCTGTGAAAAAAACCACTTCATTGTTCATCAAGCATATCTTTAAGTTGCATGGCTTGCTGGTGGATATCGTGTCTGACAGGGGTATCCAGTTCATTGCCCAGTTTTGGAAATTGTTTTGTTGAGCACTGAGAATTAGAGTTTTTCATCTGGATACCACCGACAGTCGAATGGTCAATCAGAACAAGCAAATTAGTCATTATCTGAGAACAATATCTGAGATGTTACATTTCTAAGCTTCAAAACGACTGAGTGGAGCATTTAACGCTCCACGGTTCACTTATAACAATGCATGTCATTCATCCACTAAAGTATCTCTGTTTGATTGTGTCTATGGATATCATCCTAGAGCAAATTAATTTTCATCAGTAATGCCTGGTGCAGTATCTTCCAATTTAAACATGGCTTCTCATCTCAAAGTTATCTAGAGTAAAGTACTGCTCTCAATAAGGCTTAATTCTGCTGAAAAGTCGTTGCAGATAAACTTCGCAGGCCATGTACTTTTAAAGTGGACGAGAAAGTATGGTTGTCCACCCGGAACATTAAACTTCGACAACCATTACAGAAGTTTGGTCCCAGATACATTGGACTATTCCAAATCATCAAACAAGTGAAAGCAGTGGCTTTCCATCTCAAGCTACCCAAATCCTTAAGACAGCGTTTTTCAACAACTGTGCCACGGTCAGCTCAGCACACTTGTACTGTAGTGTGTTTTATTCCTCTGGAGGCCAATGTAGTATATTTTATTCCCGTGGAGGCCAATAGGTGCGTATATTTTTATGTGAAAGCCAATGGTTATGCTTTCCATTGGTCACGCACAATGCATAGCCAGATAGTGTGCCTTGGCAATTTTAAAATCTTGTGTAGTGTGCCTCTGCTTGAAAAGGTTGAAAATCACTGCCTTAAGATCTTCAACACATTCCATTGCTCTCTGCTGAAACCAGTGTTGGTGTCCAAGAAATTCAAGTCTGTCCAACCTAATAGACCATCTCCAGTATTGATCCAAGGCCATCAAGAGTACATTGTGGAAAATAATCTGAATTCCAAATATGTCCATGGACAAGTTCATTTCTTGGTACACTTGGTACATTGGAAGGGATATGGACCAGAGGAAAGATCATTGGTTCCCAGAAGACATCTGCTTGCAGACACCTTAAAGGAAGCATTCTTCAGGGAGTACCAGTGAGTACTTTATGGAAACAACGGGCGGCTGTTATTGGCAGAAGCTTTCCCTAGAGTGACTCTAGGGGACATACAAATACAGGGGAGATTCATTAGACACTGCTGGGATATTGTTCATGCGCAGCTGGGGCCATCTTTACTTAGTTCCTGAGGTGAGACACTTAAATATCACTGTTAAATCCTCCAATACCGTTATTCTGCTTACTGCTGATACTACAAGTGGTGGTTCCTGTCTTTTTGCTGCTGGGATGCTGCCCGGGCTGCAGTCTAAACTCCCTTGTTTGCATAGAAAGAAAGAAAAAAATCAACACACACAGTGTCGCTGATGGCTGCCTGATGGTGATCGGTGCAGCAGATCACAGAAGTCGCCAGGAGGCATTTTTTTACAAATATAGAAAATAAATCCAAATGCAATAAATATGCATAATATGGTGATTGCACCAAATGGGACAATATTTCAAGAAAAGAGAGCAAAATAACTCCATGGCAGCACTAGAAGCCTTGACTCCTTAATGAGAGAATTAAAGAAAATCTTTGGTAAAACACGGGCCAGGAACAAAACAATCCTCGAATTAGGAATATAATAATGAAAGGAGGAGTTCCGGTGGCCATGCTGAGTAATCTTAGGCTTACTCTGATGGCCAATGTCTGTCTGATTGGTGCAGTGGATCACAGAAGTCGGCAGGAGGCTTATTTACACAAGACGCAGTAGTGTACGGGATCAGTATGAATCCCGATGCCGGAAGACTGGCACCAGTGAAGTTCCCGACAGCAGCTAAGGTAAGTATAAACTAACCTAAGCCCCCCACTAACCCTAACCCTCCCTTAGGGGTGCGTAACCCTAACCTCCCCCCCAAGTGCCTAACCCTAACCCCCCTCTAAGTGTCTAAACCTAACCCCCCCTTCCCCGCAGCCTAAACCTAAGTCTCCCGGGGGGTGCCTATCCCTAGCCTCCCCCCGGGAGATGCCTAACCCTAACCTCCCCTTCCCCTAGTCTAACCCTCCCGGGGGGGGGGGTGCCTAACCCTAAATCCCCCCCGTGAGCCCCTAACCTAGCCCGCCCCCCGCGGCTGTTCAAGCCCGGCGCCCGGCTTACCTTCGATCGGGATGCCGGGCGTCGGGCTCCCTGCATAGGTAAAATGACAGGCATCGGGATTTCGACGCCTGTCATTCGACCCTTGTCGGGATTAGACAGCCGGGATGGCGACGGTCTGCATTTAGACCGTTGGCATCCCGTCTGCATACTGTAGCACACAACTCTGAGTCAGGCCCTAAATATTCACTAAATGCACTGAAACCAGTATATTTATCTGAACATTTAAAAAATAAATCTTATTTATTAATTAACCCTGATGCCCTAATTCCTTAGGTGGGACATCTGATGAGTATCAGGAAGGCAACTATTTTAGATATATGGCATATACTGTATATTACTTCTCCAAATATTGTAATACCGCCAACAGCAGCAACAAATTACATACTGGTAAAGGGTGCTATTTAAGGCTATTAAAGCAAAATAGGTTCCATTTGTGAAACAAGTTTTTCTGCACTCATAACACTCTTCCGTAGACAGAAGGTTTAATAGCACAAAAGGAAAACAAGCATTTTTAAGGGTGAAAACGCAGATTTCTCTACGAAACTGGCTTTCACCTTTCAATATTAGAACCTGTGCAAAACCTAAAACCAACTTTTATGAAAGGGCCAGTGCTCATTGGCCAGTGCTTTGGGATTATGGGGGTCATTCAGACCCGGTCGTTAGCGCCGATGCGCTCGGACAGGGTCGATGGCCCCCACAGAGCATGCGCACGATGGCGCCATCGCCGTCGTGCGCATGCAGGAGACCCGCTACGACCGACAGCGCCGGTCGTAGCGGGTCTTGATCCAAAGGGGGCAAGCTGTTGATGTTGATTGACAGCTCGCCCCGTTTGGAAGGCGGGCCGGGGGGGGGTGGCAGCCCAAACGGGGCATTCCCATGGAAACGCCTACCGTTTGGGGGCGGCCCCACTGACATCACTAGTGATGTCAGTGGAGAGCTTCCGGCTCAGACAGAGCCGAAAGCTCTCCGGGGCTTACGACAAGGGAGACCCTACACTAGGGTCTCGTCGTAAGCCCTGATGGTCGCGATGGTCTTGACCATCGCGGCCATCACCTTAGGCGGTCGTAAGGTGTGGGTGTTAACCCACAGCCTTACCACCGCAAAGGAGGACGTCTTGAAAATTCAAGACATCCTCCCCTCATTCAGACCGACCGCACGCTCTGTGCGACCGGCTCTGAATGAGGTCCTATATCCCAAGCTAAAATTTACCAGCCAGTCCCTGCTTAAGCATCTGAATACTTAGCATATGTTTGAGGACAAATAAGCACATGTTTTTTTATGGGAATTTTGTGCAGTCAGTTAAGGGTTTAGGTTCAGGGTGGGTAGCTGTCAATAATTATGGCTCACATATGAGATCAGTTCAGGAAGGGGTTAGCAGATCCATATAAATACCAATAAATAGCCATTTTCCCTCTTTTCCAGTTTTTGTCCTGGGATCCTGGCAGGCTGAGTATCTGGTTACCATTGTTTTCAATTGATTCTCTGCCATATCTTTTGCTTCTCCTTTTATATTCTTTTCTCTCCGCTTTATTCTCTCCTTTTCTATCCCAACTGTCTTGTTTTCTTTTTCCAACATACCCTCTTAAGCTCTGCTTGTTCTTCCAGCCCTGTCATCATGCCCCATCCACGTCGCCCTGCACCCCCCCCCCGCCGCCTGGTAGAGGGTGCCCAACCCCTCTCTTCAGCGGCACCTTACATGTCCGGCCACTTTGCCCAGGCCTCTCATGCCAGCGCTCAAGATTTGGCCCGCCCCCTGCCAGCTGGCCCTCTTCAGCCCCTTCTGCCCACCGGTCTCCTCTCACTGGCTCCGGCGATCACAGCTACCGCTCCTCTGGTGGTTAACATTCCAGTTTCTAGTTCCAGGTTGCTCCATCTGCTGTTTCAGCTATCTGTCAGATGGCTCCAGAGACAGGTGGTTTGTCAGTTGCAGCAAAGTTAGTCACAGTGGGCTTCTGGGTTGTCCACGACCGGATATGGTGAGCGTAATGTTTCTTATAAGCACACTGTCTCCCCTCTCTTCTGGAGATTCTAGTGATTCTTCTTCATCCTCTGATTCATCCACGTAAAATCCTTAAGCGGTTGGTGAACCCTATCAAGGGTAAGTGTAAAAACCCAGAGAAAACTATCATAACACATATTGTTCTTGCAAATACGCCCAGAGACATGGTTTATTTGCCCTAATACTACCATTACGTGGGGGGTTAGGTCTAAAATTAAGGAGCAGATTAGAAAGTGATGCTTTTTGGACATATTTGCTATTACTGAGGATACACACAAGGCTTTAGATCAAGCTAAGTCTGATGGGGGTTTTGCAGCAGTGGAGTCCAGGCGTTCTTACCTGCATTGGCTAATGGGCATGTATGTTTTTGCAGCTTGTTATTTGGAGACTAGGCCGGGCGAATTCCTCATTGTGTTGAAGTACATGCAGCTGATTCCCATTTTATGCATAATGGCTATAGGGAATATATGGCCTCAGTATGAAAAGGGTTTCGGAGAAAACATGAGGGGGAAGCTGTTTTCAAGTTCGGGTTTAAAAACGCGGAGGTATGGCTGAAGGTTAATCAGCATACCAGGCCAGCAGCAACCTTTATGGGAGGGGGGAAAAGGCCCTTTCCGGCCCACTCCGGATTCACTGGATTCGGAAATGTTCGGAATGTTATGCATTCAACGACACAAAAATGCTCGGGGTACACATTGTAAATACAAACACATCTGCATGCTCTGCAGGGGAGTTCACCCTGCAAAAGACTGCAGTCGTCACAGCAGTTTGAGAGTGGGTCGAGACGAAGAGTGCGGAGTTGTTATGTAAAGGGCTGTCGCCTATTGTGGTGGCGGTTCTGAAAAGATGGTTGGACCGCTATCTCTTCAGGGGTGGAGCAACTGTTTTTGTTAGAAGGTTTTAATGAGGGTTTTAGGCTACCTTTGTCTCACAAGGTCACGGTGGTTGGCAGGCAGAATTTGAAATCAGCCCGGGAGTTTCCCAACATTGTAAGGGAGAAAGTAGTGACAGAGGTTAGGCAGGGATGCATGTGCGGTCCTTTTCCTTCTTCCCCATTGCCAGGTTTGTGTGTCTCTCCATTAGGGGTGATTCCAAAGAAAGACACTGGGAAGTTCAAATTAATTCAACATCTGTCTTTCCGAGAAGGTGGCTCGGTAAATGACGCGCTGGATCCTTTAGATTGCAGGGTAGTTTACCAGTCTTTGAGCAGGCTTTGCAGGTGGTTCACGATTTTGGGCAGGGGGCTTTGCTGGCTAATGTGGATATCGAATCTGCCTTCCCCTTCACCCAGATTCTTTTAAATATATGGGTTTTCAAGTTGAAGGCCTCTTTTTTGTTGACAAGTGCTTACCAATGGGCTGCTCAATTTCGTATGCTTTTTTAAATGTTTTAGCTCCTTTCTGCACTGGTGTGTTTCTGCAGATATGGGGCAATTTGGTGTTGCTTACTGCCTGGACGATTTTTTACTGGTGGGTCCGGCTGATGACAACGTCTGTAGCAAATTGTTGTTTTCAGTTCAGGCTCTTTTTCCTGTTATGGGAGTACCCATTGCGAAAGATAAAAACTGAAGGTGCCACAACGCAGTTATTGTATTTGGGTATCAAGATCGATACCCGCTTGCCTTCTGACAAGGTGCGTAAGCTAAGGGAGTTGCTGGAAAGCTTTCTTACTGTGAAGAAGGTTAGCCTTAAGCAGATGCAGTCTTTATTGGGTTTGCTAAAATTTTCATGTCAGGTCATTCCAATAGGTAGGGTTTTCTGCAGGCGTTTACAGAGAGCTTCTGTGGGGGTTAGAAAGTCGCATCATTTGATTCGAGTCTCCATGGACATGAAAGAGGATGTGCATATTTGTTTGGACATTTTGGAGGACTTTAATGGGATAAGGATTTGACTTTCACCTATGGTGGCTAATACTGAACTCCAGTTATTTACGGATGCCTCTGGTTCTTTGGGTTTCGGAGCATTTTTTTAAGGGGAATTGTGTGCAAGCTCTTGGCCTCCTGAATGGTAAGCCCAAGGTTTTACCGCTAACATGCTGATTTTGGAACTTTTTCCAATAGTGGTAGCGGTAGAGTTGTGGGTCGCATAGGCTCACTAACTGCCGGATACATTTTTGGTGCAACAGCTTAGGTGTTCTACACGCCGTCAATAATCAGAGGGCTGTGTCGATTCCAGCGTTGCATTTTTTGCAGTATTTGACTCTGCTTTGCTTGAGGCATAATATTTATTTCAGGGCACAACACGTTCCGGGAATTGAGAACGAGATAGCAGATGCTATAACTTGGTCTCAGTGGGATAGGTTTCGGGCTCTCGTGCCGTCTGCTTGTCGGGTTGGTTTACCCTGTCCTATTCATGTGTTGCAGGTCATCAAGCTGGCATCAAAAGTTTTGCCATGAAGGCTTTGACAGGGTTTCATTGTGTCGCGCGGCCATGGAGGCAAGACAGTGCATGATTGCATGTTGGAATTTGTGTGCTATTGGCAAGAATTGGGGCATTCGAAGTAGTCGATGACGGCAGCTTTGTCTGGCATTTCCTTCTTTTCACAAAGTTTGGTCGACCCGAAAAAATCTTTTTTATTATCTAAGGTGCTGAAGGGTTGGGCCAGAGAACAGGCTTGTAATCAATGCAGGCCCATTGATCTGGTTCTATTGAGGAATCTGATTACTGCGGTTTCTGGGATAGCTTTAGATGCGTATGAGTTGTCCCTTTTTAGCTTGGCCTTTTCCCTTGCATTTTTTAAGAGCTTTTAGGGTAGGGGAGTTGGTGGCTTCAAATAAAAAATCATCTACCACCGGTTTGCTTTTTTGTAATGTTATTGTTAAGGAGGATTTTGTTTGATGTAAGATCCATAAGTCTAAGACAGACCAGTTGGCAAGGGGTAAATGGATTTCTGTTTCCAAGTACATCGATCCAATTATATGCCCGGTGGAGTTGGGGAGCCAGTTTAACTTGTTGCATCCTGGTGGGGGTCATCAGTGGTTGGTACACGCCGACCTATCTCCGCTTTCTAAATTTCAATTCACTAGAATTTCCATAGATGTTTAGTGGCTCTATATTTGCCTTTAGAATTTTACGGCATGGACTCTTTTTTGAGGCGGCTACTTGCGCTGCAGCTCACGGTTCTTCCATCCATGCAATTAAACACCTCTGTTGATGGAAGTCATCAGCCTATAAGCTTTATTTGAGTGGAGATAAATCTCCTAGTTAGTTTCTCTTTCTGCAAGTTGGTTGGGAAACCCTGGAGCCTTATGCCTCCCGCCACTTTGGGGGTATGAAGTTCTTTTCAATTTTTTGACCTCTCTAAGTACAAGATTTTTGTGGTTTTCACCTTCACTCTGGGTCGCCCACTGCTCAACTCTATCCTTTTTCTTGCTAGGCACAGTTTCTGTGGTTTATTATATTGCTGACTATTAGACCTCTCTTGCAGGTCGGATTGAGATGGCTACTAATCGGGTGTGGTTTGTAAGCCACTCCTGCATTTACTGGGCTAGTGTTCATCCCTTAGCAGCTCATGTGCAGTCCAGTTTAGGTGCAGGGGAGGTCCATTGGTTAGGAGTCCGGGGAATAAAGTGGAGGAGTTTATTGGATTCCCTTTGGAAGGCCGAGGCTGCTTGGGGGTTATCCACTTTATTAGTTATTCATTTGGGGGGTAACAACCTTGGTATTGGTACATGTAAAGGTGTGGAGCTGATAACCCCATTAAACGGGACCTTCAATGAGGTGGCCGCGTGTTACATTAGTTTGGTCTGATATGGTCCCTCTGCGTTTCTGGAGGGGTACTGAAGAGGGAGCTGCACTGCATGGGGTCTGTAAGAAGGTAAATGCAGCAGTGGCTCATTTTGTTTCTAGTTTTGGAGGGCATGCTATTAGACACCCCCAGCTCCGGTACGAGGAGGTACACTTTATAGGCCAGATGGGAATCATCTACAAGTTGAGGGGTTGGAGATATTCATTAGGGATTTGTTTTCCTTCCTGTAGTTTGGCTGTTGTGGTGGCGGCAGGTTTTCTTTAAACCTGGCTGTGGCGGAAGACAGTGCTCTTCGGCGGCCTGTTAGTGTGCCACCGTGATTGGGGGGCATTTCCCCTATGACAGCGGCAAGTTGGTCATTGTCTCAGGGGTGTACCTGGTCTCTGTCTTAGGGAAGGACTAATGCTAGGCCAGTTGGTGGGAGGTGGTACCTTCCTATCCAGTTTGCAACTGGGGCGGGGATCCGATCCCATTATTTAAATTAATTTAATACTGGGCTGTTGCCAAGGTAGCACTGTTTCTTTCTGCCACCATAACAATTTCTGATTCAATTTCTGATTTGATTTATAAATTCTGCTGCAACCCCTTCAATTCAAGCTACCGTCTATGTGTCTTTATTTTAATTAAAGTTTTTAAGTTAGCAAGATGGAATACTAAAACCAATGGGTGACTTTGGGGTCTATGTACTAAGCAGTGATAAGAGACAGAGTGAAAAGTGATAAGTCTGTGATAAGGTGCCAACCAATCAGCTCCCAACTGTCATTTTTCAAACACAGCCTGTGAGATGGCAGTTGGGAGCTGACTGGCTGGCACCTTATCACAGACTTATCACTTTTCACTCTGTCTCTTATCACTGCTTAGTACATAGACTCCTTAATGTCTTATGGCATACAGGAAATGGCTGATGAAAAAGTGCAGCTTTCTTAAAAACTGACTCCCTTAGCAACACATTAGAATGATAGGGTAATAATAGCTACTGCCTTTTGTCACATAAGTGCAATTCAAGCTTTGAAGATTGTGTGCTCCTCTCTAAACTACTTTTCAGTGTCTGGTTTTACATTTGCCAAAAAGTGGCAACTCTGGGACTGATTTAGAGGTGGACGCAAGAGGTGTCGTTGCTGCATCTTCGGTAGCAGCGGATCTGTGAAGGTATGCAAATTTTGAAGATGCTGTCTTTAGTAATCAGATGTCCACCTCCGACTTCTCAGATCTGCTCCATTTGTCCAAACAAACAGCATCAGATCACCATTGCGGCGAGCATCAGACATCTGAGCAACCCTAAAGCTGCTGAGAATCCACCACTACAAAGATGCCAGTGAATCTGCAACGGAAGATGCAGTCTATGGCTTCAGCATGCCTCAAAAACTGAGCGGGCACTCCCTTGTTTTCTGAAATGCTTCCCTCACCCTGTCCCCAAATGGCTACAGACTGTCAATCAATAAACCAACCTCTGCGTCCGACGCAGGAAAGATTTGCACATGTGCAGTGCAGCTCCTGTGCATGCTCAGATCTAAAACCACTGGTGAATTGCGACCAACTCTAGATAGCGTCCACCGCTGAATCTGTGCTTCTATTCCAGCCTTGTGCTTATTTTACATGGTCAACATTTATAAGATCAAAAAATATAAAGATAACCCAATTTTAAATATAAATCAATTTGATTTAAAGGTCTCAATCTATGTAACATTCCTAAAACTACCGGTTTTTAACCTTGGAAAAAGATCATTCTTGGTAAGCAGTAAAATTGTGTCAGCAGCTATGACCAGGGAAAAGTTTGCCGTGAAAGTATGTTTAGCTGTTTATTGTTTACGTCTTTATTAATGCACTCCAATCCCTGCTTTGCCACCGCCTCTAAGTTTAGGCAAGTGTCATACAGGCTAAATACATAAGGATCTGCCTGTGGGCATTAACAAAGCCAGTAAAGACACAAACCGTCCAAGTTAACCTGATTACCATTCAGCCTCTGTCACAAAGAACTGGGTTGGAAATCTTACGGTGCTCATCCAAAATAGAAAGGTCAGAGCAAGAGGAAGAAAGCGAAACGCAGGGTTGATTGAGTGACCTATCGGATCAAAAGGAAGGCAACCTTTTATTGTCTCACGATGAGCTCCACTGCCTCTCCACAAAGTCAGGATACGTTTTTCTGCAGCTGCACACGCTCCTATTCAGCCGAGCCTGGGGAAAAACAAAAGTGTCTGTAAATAATGCTTCTCAAGTGTAATTTTCCTGTTCACCTCTCCTCTTATTGATTTGCTTTGCATGCAGATGGGATAGCTGTCATCCTAACCCCGGATCGTCTACAGTGAAATCCAGTCCCCAACAGTCACTCCACTATATTTAGGTCACTTCTTTTGTACAAAGCAGGCCAAGGTTTCCACTGGCAAAGATACAAGAAGACCGCAGGGCAGTTCAATTGTAAAGCAAGCTACTTCCACTAAGTTTGTAGGAGTTTTATTTTACTGCCTCCTTCAGCATTATGAGTTATAAATACAGGAGGAGTTTATGAAACAAATGTGATAAAGCATTTTTACAATCAGGACAAAAGGTGGGTGTACAGGCACAATTTACATGCAAAACACTACATTTATCAGACCTTCAATTACCTCTTCATTATAATCTATGATTTGAAGAATGTTGACTTGTGACAGGCTCAGCACAATGCAGAACAGATGCATAATCTGTGGCAGGTCTTATTTTATGTAAATGATTTTCAGATCATTGATAATTAGGTCAGGCTTTAGGCCTAGACCCCGAAGACAACTGCCTCGGATCGCAAATTTTTAAACTACAATTTTTGTTCTTTCCTCTGAGGCCAGGAGAATACAAACAATTGAATGCACTTTAAGTATATCTATATGTATAAAATAAAGTCCCCAGTTTAAAGGTATGTCTGTTCATTTGGGCTAATGTTGCTAACTACTGGATGGATTTTCATGGGGTTTTCACTATTCTATACAGCATTGGTTGAGGAGGGTTTAAGTTTATGAACCATTAATCTGTGACAAAAGGGATCCGAGCAGTGATGATTTTAGTGAAGCACATCGCAGAAAAAAGATCTTGCACCATACTGTTGTATAGGAGCTGGCCAGGGTGTGGAAACAGCAAGAGAACATCTGAAACTAAGACTTGGAACGAAGCAAGTCACAGAAAAAACTGTTGGGCTGTGTGTGTGTGTGTGTGTGTGTGTGTGTGACTGACTGCTGCTGTTGCTGCAGGGCAGAGGGATGAACTCTGGTTGGCCCTCTGAGACCGTGAGAGCCAATCAGAGATAGCAATGTGCCATGTTGCTTAGCAGCAGCCTAGAGAGGGAAAGGAACCAGGGACTGAGCAGGGTCACATCTGAGGCAGACAGAGAAAAAACAAACAAAAATCAACCATTGGAACACCATCAAAGGATTTCCATTCAATGCTGGCAAACATCGGACCACACCATCATATGGTAAAACCACCACTGGAACAAAAACATTGATGGTAAGTAACCATCAAATTCCAATATCCATCCCTTCGCTGAACCTGCAGGTGGACTCTGGCCACCACTCCTCCACCGTGAAGTGCTCCCTTTCCAGCATGATGTTCCCACTGAGCCACCTGCCCTCGGTGAACAAGAGGCACCTCCCTTGGAAGTCAGTACTGAAGCTCAACAGGAAGCCCAAGAAATACGGGGTACATTGTGCAAACATGACATTGCTCATTGCCATGTTTGGCAGCTGGGGAGGGGTGCACATGGAGCCTGTGGAAATATACATATGGCCCAGCCCGGGGGACATGCTGCTGATAATACTTATGGGTAGCTGCAATACAAAGCCTCATCCATGATCCTCCTGCCCATCTCAGCACATCCCAGTAGCCAGGCCCCAGCCAGTTGCAGGGTTGCAGCAGCGGGGGTTGTGGTGACACTGGGGAGATGCACGTGTCAGGGGTGAGAAGCAGGGGTTTGTAGTGAGATTCAGAACTGTGCTGACATGGCGTATTTTGTTATGAGATGCAGGGGCTTTGACTATATGAAATTGCTCCTGTGCAAAGCCAGGGCAGGTTGCTAGTGTTGTAATAAAATATAAGGCTGTAACTGCCCAGAGTGCCCCGACCCTGCCAATATCAGACCTGGAGTGGCAGGGTCTGCACATTTTTTGTAATATTGTGAGATAGCAGCACTCCCCACTGCTCCCTACTCCTGCTGTGCGACTGAGAGGAAGTAGTGCAATCAGACCATCACGGGCTCTGGGCCTAGTACTGTTTGATCAAGATCAAGGCCTAAAGAGGGTGCAAAGTTTCAAATTATGAAGAAGTAGATAGAGCTATGGGGACAATTTGTCTAGCAGTGGAATCACACATTTATTTAATTATGCTATGTAAAGTGACAGCACATGATATGGTGGAAACTGCAAATGGCTTATCAAGATAAAGGACTAATGAGAAGAATCAACTTGCACATTGTATGCAACAAAGCTTGGTGCATATAAGAGCATGACTGAATACATAAACAAAATATTATCCATCTCTCAGCAATTGACTTCAGTGGGCATCATAGTAGATGATGATGTTGCAATGGCAATGCTGCAAAATCTTACATAAAAGTATTACTTCTTGGTAGTAGCATTACAGTCAAGTACTATGAAAGTAACCACAGCAACTGTACAGTACTTGCTAAATTATTGCAATTTCAAGAGTCCATACCTACAAAAACAAATGCTGAAAATTCTGTTTTATTATCAAAAAGTTTGAAGCGCTAAAAGCCTAAGCACAGATGTTTCAAATATCACAAGTTGAGACAAAGGGGTAAATTTACTAAAGTGAGGGTTTTTAGAATTGAGTTTTAGAAGAGATGTTGCCCATAGAAACCAATCAGATTCTAGCTATTATCTTCTAGAAAGTGCTAGTTAAATGTTAAGTAGAATCTGATGGGTTGCTATGGGCAACATCTCTTCTAAAACTCACTTCTGAAAACTCTCACTTTAGTAAATTTACCCCATAAGGCCTGAGAATGCAGATCAAATGTATCAAGTCACACCTTATCAGGAATGTCAGAATGGATGTAGCAGATAGCCACAGTAAGGACTGCTGGTACTTGGACACCGGAGCAACAAGTCATTCCAGGTGTAATGTAAGTTGGTTCAAATCATTAAGGCCATGTGAGTCAACTAAAGTCAGAGGTAAATGGGCCCAGATCCTAAATTGCACTAAATTGCCCTATGCTTAAAAGTGAAAGACAAGGAAATTGTCACAGACATGGAAAATTTATTTTTTGTACCTGACCTAGGAACTAATCTAATTGCCATAAGTGCACTGGATAAGAGAGGATAATTCAGAGTGAAAAAACAGGGAAAACTGGGTGATACTTAATGGAGAACTGGGGGGTGAAAATTTTCCTTTTTTTTTTTTTTTTTTATAACTCGGAGATTTGCTAACACAAACATGAGTGCAAAAACACAAATCCGCACTGAAACAATTGGCAAAACACGCAAATGACACTAACTGCAAAGCAGCAGTCCAGAGACTGCGGAGAGGTAAGTATAACTATATATGGGTGCAGAGTGTGTGGTGTGGACCCCCCTCGGCCCGTGTGCACTGCATACCTTGCACCCATTATAGATGCGCCATTACCCAAAGTGTAACTCTGCAAAAGATACTTTCAATCACTTTATACAAGGCCTGGCCAAATCACTCACAGGGGAGGTAGCTTGGGTGCTTCTTCACTTTTGGGAGAGTTTCACAGCATCCATGACCAATACTTAGCTGTTTTAGACTTCCTAATAGTAAAATGATCCCTGCTGATATTTTGTGTGCTGAAAGCACCAGTGGCAGATTCTGAATAATCAGTCCTTAGTTGAAAGTTGGGAATGGGCAATGGGTAACTCCTCACATACTTCATGCTTGTTAAGATGAGAATCAGAATATATGCATATTATAATGATGTGAGTGAACTTTATGTGCAGGAAGGAAGTTAAACCCCTAGGTAACAGCAGTTTGGGGTACAGAAGTGCAGGGAACTATTGGGTTAACTAGTTGTTAATTTTACTGTCCAATTAGAGTTGTGGAGGTTCGTGTTTTAAGTGGGAAATGGTTGTCTTAGTTGGGTGCTAGACAGGGCTTTGCCTCTTTTGTTCTGAGTTTCCCTACCTCTGTCAACCTTATACAGTAGGAAAGAACAACAGTCCAGTGGCTATTTCATTGCAATATACTGTATCCGTGTGCACTGCCCTTCAATACACTGGTTAGGCTGATTTCACTCTACTGGAGTCAGCGGCACTTGCCACCTTTCCGGTCCTGTTGTTGTGTATTGATATGGGATCTGGAAACCTGACACTTGCCATTGAGAAGGGCAAAAAACCTGAGAGTTTTGTTGTCATCTTTTTTGGTGTGAGGTGTTTAGTCATTGATCAGCTCGCCATTTTTTCTTTCTGCCTCCATAAATATTTCATAGAATTTTAATAAAAAGGCTGACTTTTAAACGCCATATTGTTATCCATGTCATTATTTTAGATAACTTGTTTATTAATGATAAGTGGTTATCTGCATTTTGGTTGCAATCTGACATATGGTGCTTGGGTTTTCATCACAATACTAACTGCACCATTTGTAGAAATGGTCACCTTGTAAACAACTTATTCCCAGCTCTCTCCTCTCTAACAATGGCTATCGCCATCCCTCCATCCATTCCAAGCTGATTGTACTATCCATGACTTCCATACCACTGTAATATCCCCACCAATATCAGACCACTGCAATAATCCTAACACTCATTTCCCCCACCTCACTGTAATGTTCCAACTTTTCCACATTTCCCTGTCAAATGCAATTCTCTCAAGCTCTCAAATGACCACTGTAACATCTCCATCAATCCATGCCCACTGTAATATGCACTACCCTACACTGATCCTGCCCCACTCATCTCCGCCTAATAATATCCCAATCACTTTAAACCCACTTTAAAAACCCTATACCCACAAGCTCTTTGTTAATTCCTCACCACTCCATCTCTATGATGACCACTATAATATCCACACCTCCCCCAGCCTAGTATAATGCCCGCACCCTTCAAGCCCAGAGTAACCTCCTGACAACTCCAAACCCTGCAGACCACTGTAATATCTCCACCTGCAAAAATATACACTATTTCAAAAAGTTTTAGAGAGACCAGTCAGGCTGCAAATAATTCACTGTTTTTGTTATTCATACTGGACCTTCCCCCTCCCCCCAATTTTATTCTACTATGCCCTCCTCATCTACTGGTCCTTACCACTCCTGTTTGGAAGACAGTACCACCCTATACTACAGTAAGCATTAGAATATCCAGAGATGAAGAATTTGTAATGCCCAGGTCTCCCCACCCTGGCATCAATAAACACAGAAGTCCGCTCAGTTAATGAGCTAGTTTGACTCTTTTTCAAAATGGTATAATTGGTTGGGAAAAGTAAAAAAATGAATATATTCCAGTATTATCCTATTAGGAAACATATAGGTTTAGGTAAAGCTGCCATTGTTAATGTAAAAGAAATCCCTCCCCTTTGGTAATGGGTCTTGCTACTTACTGTAGCATTGGGCCCATCCTACTAATCCTGGTACTCCAGGTGCCATTGAAAGATGACCACATCTGTTTAATAGAATCTACAGTGCCCCTATATTGTTTTTATACATTAAATTTTGAACAATGAAAATAAGTGTCCCTTTATTAATGCCCTGTTATTAAATAAATGTGCCCCTTGTTTAAAACATTTGCAGTATCCCCTTACTTTATAATATAATTTAGCTTCCTGTTTGCCTCTAAAAATGTTTGTAGTGGTATCCATAAGTACTCACGGACAATCTTTCCAATGTCAGCCATTGGGTAAAAACATAACCCACCCCATTGAAATGAGATCGACTGTTCACACAGAGGTCTCGAAGCAAAATTAGATAATGCCTACTTAATAGGCAGGCAGCCAATCAGGATTGGTCTCATCTTTGATTTAGGAGCCACTTCTGCTTTGCTCCTCATCATTAAATACGTGGGCATATCAGACATTAAGTAAGTTCACATTGAGAACTTGGTGTGTAGCACTACCCTTTAGTGAAGGGGAAAGGGGGTGGGTGTTTTTTTTAACACATTCAGCCAGCTGAATAACATACATAAAATAACATTTTTCTTTACTACACAGATAGTTAAACTGGTAGCCAGAGAACGCCTACATAATATGCGGTTGACACCTCAGTCCTTGTTGGCCTTTTATAAATACTGTCCTTTCATATGACCTTCCCCTCCTCATCACAGCACACTGTCCAGCCAAACTTCTAGTTTGGATATTCTCATTAGACTTATTTCATTATTAAATGTTCCCAAAGGGAGGCTGAATCATTGCATCAAAGCCTGTGCCAGCCATAAGTCAAAACAAGTAGTTTAATAAAGGCTTCAATACACAGCTTCTCACGCTGCTCTTGTTGGAAACAGAATCGACTATTGTCACTCAACAAACTTTTGTCTTCTAGCACTGGGGATCTGAAATAGAGATGGAGATACAACTGGGTCACTGAACATGCTTGGGTATATGTCATATTAGTGACATTACCTCATATAACATTCCTGTTTTAAAAATTAGAACAATTTAGACCACATCACCACCACCATCTGGTCATTATAGGATGGCTTAACACATAAACAAAAAAAATAATCTAAACAATCCACGTTCTATCCACAAGCATGTCATCTTTTTCATGTCGCCACTCCAAAAGTCCATCAGACTCTTCGTGTCATAAGAACGTTGTAAAAATGCAATTAAGTTACATTTGTTTTTCCATTGCAGTTTTTGGCTCAGTGACCGAACTCCATTAAACTGGTTGCACCATTTGTATAGCTTCCTCATTTTCAACAAATTGAGTTATTCATTAACCAATTAAATCTTCTTATCGAAAGATAGTAATAAAGTCACAAAAATGTTTCAGATGTAATCAGGTCCATGGCAATAAGGGAGACAGCTTACTCAATGTGCCAAAATAAAGCAGAGCAAACAAAAGAGGCTGCTATGTTTCCATGAAATGCTAAAAAATTCAAACTATATATGTAATAGAAAATCTAACACAGTGTGCTTCTGATATTCAAGCTGCCTAGTGAGCATTAGATCCTACCGTGGCATTGACAGAAAATCCAAAATATAAAACAAGTGCTGGCTCTAGAATACTTACAACATGTGTTACACACAGTAAAAGGCTAAAAAAAATAAAACAAACAACCTTAACCTTACTTTACAACTTTAATCTTACTGTCCAATGGTTCCAATTTTGATCCTCCAATTAACATACTCTACAATATAAAGGAAAAATCTCAATAGTGTATTTCAAAACACCTACAACAGCATACTCATTTGAATAAAGTTTAATAAAGTCTTTTTGGTGTTGTCATTTTTCTTTTACTCTCTCCTCCTTCAACGGATGTTCTAGGGGGTCTTTTGTCCTCATTGAATATTTTGTCGAAAGAACAACACTCACATAGTGTATTATCTAAAAACACTAACATTTATTACAGTAAGGCACTTAAAAAACATATTGAACACATAAACAAAAATCCTAGGTGGTATAAATTAGGGGTGAGTGTTTTCGGTTTTCTGAAATCCGAACCCCCCAGAGCCCCCCGATCTGAGGCCAATCCGAGTCAGGCTCGACTTTTTCCGCCTGACTCGGATCTGAAATCGAGGCAAAACGGGTCTCGCAGGTTTTGGATTCTATATAAGGTACCCGCGTCGGCACCATTTTCTCACTCGGCTGTGGGCAGTGAAGAGGGAGGGTGGGAGTTAGGGCTGGCTGGGCTGTGTAGTGTAGTGTAGTGTAGTGTTGTGCTGTGCTGTGCTGTGCTGTGCTGTGCTGCTGTTGTCCATAGGGGCTGTGTCCACTCCTCCAAAGTCCATAGGGGCTGGCTGTGTTGTGCTGTGCTGCTGTTGTCCATAGGGGCTGTGTCCACTCCTCCAAAGTCCATTGGGGCTGGCTGTATTGTGCTGTGCTGTTGTTGTCCATAGGGGCTGTGTCCACTCCTCCAAAGTCCATTGGGGCTGGCTGTGTTGTGCTGTGCTGCTGTTGTCCATAGGGGCTGTGTCCACTCCTCCAAAGTCCATAGGGGCTAGCTGGACTGTGTTTTGCAGTCAGTTGTCCATAGGGGCTGTGTCCACTTCAAAGTCCTGTACAGTGTCCCAGTCCTAAAGGGGTGCTGTAGTGTTGTCCAGGGGGTGCTCTGTCCATCAGGGGAGCTCCCCCCAAGTGCAAAAAAAATATATTTTTTCTGTGTTTGTGAATTGTGTGCGCAGTAGTGTCATAAGTAAAGGGCCGGCTGGCTTGACCATTAAAGGGTGCTGTAACCCCCAAAGGGCACTCCAAACAAATAAAAAAATATTTTCTGTGTTTGTGAACTGTGTGCATTGTGGCTGCACGTGCATCAATAAAGGAGCAGCGCCAAGCGTGCGCCTCTGTCCCATAAGTAAAGGGCCGGCTGGCTTGTCCGTTAAAGGGTGCTGTAACCCCCAAAGGGCACTCCAAACAAAATAAAAATATATATTTTTTTGTGTTTGTGAATTGTGTGCGCAGTAGCCGCATGTGCATCAACAAAGTAGCACCAAGCGTGCGCCTGTGTCATAGGTAAAGGGCCGGCTGGCTTGACCGTTAAAGGGTGCTGTAACCCCCAAAGTGCACTCCAAAAAAAATAAAAATATATATTTTTATGTATTTGTGACTTGTGTGCGATGTAGCCGCATGTGCATCAACTAGGTTGCAGCGCCAAGCGTGCTCCTGTGTCATAAGTCAAGGGCCGGTTTGGACATCTGGTCCGGACTGAAGGACGTGCCAACAATTTCTGACAAGTCTACTGTCTCTGCATATCATACTGTCCTCAAAGCAGCAGCGACAAGTGTGCGTCTGTCTGTTAAAGGGTGGTGTTACCCCCAAAGTGCGCTCCAACAAAATAAAATAATCTTCTTTTTTTCTGTGTTTGAGTGTGAAATGTATGCGCAGTAGCCGCACCTGCATCCTCAAAGCAGCAGCAAGCGTGTGTCTGTCTGTTAAAGGGTGGTGTAACCCCCAAAGTGCGCTCCACTAACAATAAAAAAATTCTTCTTTTTTTTCTGTATTTGTGAATTATGTGGGCTGTAGCCGCACCTGCATCCTCAAAGCAGAAGCGACAAGCGTGCGTCTGTCTGTCAAAGGGTGGTGTAACCCCCAAAGTGCGCTCCACTAACAATAAAAAAATTCTTCTTTTTTTTCTGTCTTTGTGAATTGTGTGGGCTGTAGCCGCACTTGCATCCACAAAGCAGCAGCGACAAGCGTGCGCCTGTGTCCGATAAGTAAAGGGCCGACTGGCTTCTCCATTAAAGAGTACTGTAACCCCCAAAGGGCACTCCAAACAAAATAAAAAAATATTTTCTGTGTTTGTGAATTGTGTGCACTGTGGCTGCACGTGCATCAACAAAGGAGCAGCGCCAAGCGTGCACCTGTGTCCCATAAGTAAAGGGCCGGCTGGCTTGTCCATTAAAGGGTGTTGTAACCCCCAAAGGGCACTCCAAACAAAATAAAAAATTTTATTTTTTGGTGTTTTTGAATTGTGTGCGCAGTAGCAGCACATGCATCAACAAAGTAGTGCCAAGCGTTCGCCTGTGTCATAAGTAAAGGGCCGGCTGGCTTGTCCGTTAAAGGGTGCTGTAACCCCCAAAGGGCACTCCAAACAAAATAAAAAAATATTTTCTGTGTTTGTGAATTGTGTGCACTGTGGCTGCACGTGCATCAACAATGGAGCAGCGCCAAGCGTGCGCCTGTGTCCCATAAGTAAAGGGCCGGCTGACTTATCCATTACAGGTTGCTGTAACCCCCAAAGGGCACTCCAAACAAAATAAAAAAATATTTTCTGTGTTTGTGAATTGTGTGTACTGTGGCTGCATGTGCATCAACAAAGGAGCAGCACCAAGCGTGCGCCTGTGTCCCATAAGTAAAGGGCCGGCTGGCTTGTCCATTAAAGGGTGCTGTAACCCCCAAAGGGCACTCCAAACAAAATAAAAAAATATTTTCTGTGTTTGTGAATTGTGTGTACTGTGGCTGCACGTGCATCAACAAAGGAGCAGCGCCAAGCATGCGCCTGTGTCCCATAAGTAAAGGGCCAGCTGGCTTGTCCATTAAAGGGTGCTGTAACCCCCAAAGGGAACTCCAAACAAAATAAAAAAATATTTTCTGTGTTTGTGAATTGTGTGCACTGTGGCTGCATGTGCATCAACAAAGGAACAGCGCCAAGCGTGCGCCTGTGTCCCATAAGTAAAGGGCCAGCTGGATTGTCCGTTAAAGGGTGCTGTAACCCCCAAAGGGAACTCCAAACAAATGAAAAAAATATTTTCTGTGTTTGTGAATTGTGTGCACTGTGGCTGCACGTGCATCAACAAAGGAGCAGCGCCAAGCGTGCGCCTGTGTCCCATAAGTAAAGGGCTGGCTGGCTTGTCCAATAAAGGGTGCTGTAACCCCCAAAGGGAACTCCAGACAAAATAAAAAAATATTTTCTGTGTTTGTGAATTGTGTGCACTGTGGCTGCATGTGCATCAACAAAGGAACGGCGCCAAGCGTGCGCCTGTGTCCCATAAGTAAAGGGCCGGCTGGCTCATTTCTTAAAGGGTGGTGTAACCCACAAAGTGCACTACTCTCCAACAAAAATAGAAAAATATTTTCTGTGTTTGTGTGCGCCTTAGCCACAAGTTTATATCAATGTAACATAAATGGAGGACCAAACTTTCTCCGATAAAAATAAAATAGGGAAAGATCAAGAACCACTTCCTCCTAGTGCTGTTGCTGCTGCTGGGAGTTGTTAATTCATCCCAGAGAGGAAGTAGGAACACCACTACTTTTACTAAACAATTGACCCTCCAACAGTCCCTAGCGAGGAGGATGAAGTACGACAGCAGTCATCCTGAAGCAAAACGTTTAACTGAGGCCTTGACTGCTATGTTGGTGTTAGACGTGCATACGGTATCCGCCATTAGTGCAGTGGGATTTAGACAATTGATGGAGGTTGTGTGTCCCAGGTTCCAAATCCCATCTAGATTCCACCTGCATCCTCAAAGCAGCAGCGACAAGCGTGCGTCTGTCTGTTAAAGGGTGGTGTAACCCTCAAAGTGCGCACCACAAACAATAAAAAAATTCTTCTTTTTTTTCTGTCTTTGTGAATTGTGTGGGCTGTAGCCGCACCTGCATCCTCAAAGCAGCAGCGACAAGCGTGCGTCTGTCTGTTAAAGGGTGGTGTAACCCTCAAAGTGCTCCAAATAATAAAAAACAATTTTTTTTATGTGTTTGTGGCTTGTGTGCGATGTAGCCGCAAGTCCATCAACACAGTAGCAGCGCCAAGCGTGCGCCTGTGTCATAAGTCAAGGGCCGGTTTGGACATCTGGTCCGGACTGAAGGACGTGCCAACAATTTCTGACAAGTCTACTGTCACTGCATATGATACTGTCCTCAAAGCAGCAGCAACAAGCGTGCGTCTGTCTGTTAAAGGGTGGTGTTACCCCCAAAGTGCGCTCCAACAAAATAAAAATCTTCTTTTTTTCTGTGTTTGTGTGTGAAATGTATGCGCAGTAGCCGCACCTGCATCCTCAAAGCAGCAGTGCCAAGCGTGCGTCTGTCTGTTAAAGGGTGGTGTAACCCCCAAAGTGCGCTCCAACCAAAATAAAATAATCTTCTTCTTTTTTTTTGTGTTTGTGTGTGAAATGTATGCGCAGTAGCCGCACCTGCATCCTCAAAGCAGCAGCGACAAGCGTGCGTCTGTCTGTTAAAGGGTGGTGTAACCCTCAAAGTGCGCTCCACAAACAATAAAAAAATTCTTCTTTTTTTTTCTGTCTTTGTGAATTGTGTGGGCTGTAGCCACACCTGCATCCTCAAAGCAGCAGCGACAACCGTGTGTCTGTCTGTTAAAGGGTGGTGTAACCCTCAAAGCGCTCCAAAAAATAAAAAACAATTTTTTTTATGTGTTTGTGGCTTGTGTGCGATGTAGCTGCACGTGCATCAACACAATAGCAGCGCCAAGCGTGCGCCTGTGTCATAAGTCAAGGGCCGGTTTGGACATCTAGTCCGGACTGAAGGACGTGCCAACAATTTCTGACAAGTCTACTGTCACTGCATATGATACTGTCCTCAAAGCAGCAGCAACAAGCGTGCGTCTGTCTGTTAAAGCATTACATCGGTGACAGCATCCAAGTAGGCATGTCAGACAGTCCGTACATGTACTGGCAGGAAAAAGAGGCAATTTGGAGGCCCCTGTACAAACTGGCTCTATTTTACCTGAGTTGCCCCCCCTCCAGTGTGCACTCCGAAAGAGTGTTTAGTGCAGCCGGGAACCTTGTCAGCAAAAGGCGTAGGAGGTTGCTTCCACAAAATGTGGAGAAGATGATGTTCATAAAAATGAATTTTCAACTCTTCCAGGGAGACCAGCCTCCAGAACGTACAAAGGGACCTGTGGTGGTAGATTCCAGCGGGGACGAGTTAATAGTCTGTGAGGATGAGGATGTACACAACACTGAAGAGGGTGAGGAATTGGTGGATGAGGATGACATCTTGCCTCCGTAGAGCCAGTTTGTGCAGGGACAGATTAATTGCCAGCTTGTTTTGTGGGGGCCCAAACGAACCAATCATTTCAGCCACAGTCGTGTGGCAGACCCTGGCGCTGAAATGATTGGTTTGTTAAAGTGTGCATGTCCTGTTTATACAACATAAGGGTGGGAGGGCCCAAGGACAATTCCATCTTGCACCTCTTTTTTTTCTTTGCATTATGTACTGTTTGGGGCCTAGTTTTTCAAACTGCCATCCTGTCTGCCACTGCAGTGCCACTCCTAGATGGGCCACGTGTTTGTGCCGCCCACTCGTGTTGCTTAGCATAGCCTTTTGGACATAAAAACATTATTGTGAGGTGTGAGGTGTTCAGAACAGACTGGAAATGAGTGGAAATTAAGGTTATTGAGGTTAATAATAGCATAGGAGCAGAAAAACCAACACAGTCTGTGATTTTAGCTGTTTTTATTCTTTTTAAAAAAAAAATACAGATCCAAAACACAAAACCCAGAACCCAAAACACGGAAGGGTGGTTTTGGCAAAACCAATCCAGATCCAAAACACGAAGAAAGATCCAGATCCAAAACCAAAACACAAAACACGAAAAGTGGCCGGTGCACACCCCTAGTATAAATGGACCTGTACCGTGATTACGCTATAGAAAGTATTTGACTGGTAAATTAGGGAATCAAAGAAGGCCCTGGTTCCTCCTGGTCCAAAGATTTGGTTATCAACTGGTAATGGGTTCTACAAGATTCTTCTAGGATGAAATCCCAAACATGTGCCCCCTTTTTCTTGGTGTCAATGCATTTTGAGCTGGGTAAAGCAAGTGAGGCAAATATTCAAACTATACAGGTTGTAAAGGAATGTATCTGGGTAAACTAAATTAATATATTCTGTAACTGATCTAATATCAGACAAACACTTAACCACGAAGTTACAGAAAAGCTGAAGAGATACAGTCATCTGCCCTGATTTTGAGTCAGATGCAAGTCTAATGCGGACAGATCTCTTGAATATCTGCAAACTGTGCATATGTCGTAGAAAGCCGTCACAGACTATGAATGCATTGTACCAAAGGGGCGCATCTATAATGGGTGCAGGGTGTGCGGGGCACACTGACCCCTGGGTCGAGGGGGGCACTGCACCGCACACCCTGCACCCATAGTATTACTTACCTCTCCGGAGTCCATGTTGGCGCGGGGGTCCAGTGCTGTAAAAACAACCGGAAAATGGCTGCCACGGCCATTTTCCCGGTGACCTGCACATACTCTATAGACTCTGGGCTCACTCTAGTGCCCAGAGTCTATAACTCCGGCGCTGGACAGAGAGGAAGGGGCCCGTGTTGGAGACTGCACACGGGGTCCTCTTTAGAAATGCCCCTGGTTGTACCATGCATACGAACATTGGGCAGAGACTGAAGGAGCGAGCGAATTGATCCATCCGTTGACAGGTCACTCTTTCAATGAATTTAGGCGGCAACAATGCAGATGCACTGAACTGATCTAACTTAATCTATTATATACAGTTAAATATATGATTTCTGAAATAAAAAGCAAGCACATGAAATCTAAAAATATTTATCCTTGCCTTTCGCACGCCCTATAGATTTCCATACTCATCTTCTTCTAAACTGATGGCATCATGACACCTGCCCTGGTTGTGGTAATATATACTGTCTAACAAAAGTGACTCATTTTGTAACTTACAACACTTAGATCTTGGGTTCAATTCCCATCAAGGACCTAACTGAGTGGAGTTTGTATGTTCTCCCTGTTTGCGTGGGTTTCCTCTAGTGTTCAGATTTACTCCCACAATTCAAAAATATAATGGTAGGTTAAGTGGCTCCTGACTAAAAATTAACCTTAGTATGTATGTGTGTGTCCATTTGGTAGGGAATATCGACTGTAAAATGCACTTGGGCAGGGACTGATACGAATGGCTTAATATTATTTATAAAGCACGGTGGAATATGTGTGCACTATATAAATAACTGCTAATAATAATAATGGAACACTGTTTCGTTTGATAGGCTGACAGCACTTCAGTAACTAAGCCTGCTATGAATTTGTTGCCTTTCTTGAATCACTACTTGTACTTATAAAGTCGTTCATATTCTGGTCTACAGTGATATCTGTTTACTGGTGAATAGTTAATTTTACACCTTTATTTTGAGGATTTCAAGCGCTTACTCAAGTATGTGGTTTGTAATGAGTTTGTTGAACAGTTTCTATCAGTCAATGATGGTAACGCTCAATGAGGTTATTTTGGGTCTTCTAGTTTTTGCTTGCTGAATATAACTACAGGCAGAGTCTTGGCAGAGTCTTTGTCAGGAGTTTGAAAGTTGTACTTAGCTAAAAATAAAGTTCTTAAAAACCCAAAACACTTTATCAGTTTCACTTAAGGGCTCTCAGGGATGATTTGCCAGCAGGGCTGGTCTTGTTGCATATGTGTAAAGGGCTCCATACATCAGGTGGCTGTTTCCCCAATTCCCTGATTGAACAAATGCCAATCGTCAGCCATTGATGATTGCCATTCTGTCAGGGAATCAATGAAATTCATCTCAGATTTGCTGATTATGATCATATTTTGGTTGGGATCGGCAAATCAGGAAAATCTAACATGTTGGATTTCACAGATCCCCCGACCCAGCTTGTAGGGATCAGGGAATTGCAACAATCCATCAGTACTATACCTCTTTCACACTTCCTGCAATAACGCAGGATATTGCACGTGAATGCGCAGCAACCCAGGTTACTGTGCAGTGTGAAAGGGCCAGGTTGAAATAAGCCAGCATTTCAACCCTGGTCACAAGCAGGGTTAACCACGGGGTCAACCCGGCCTGCGATGCAATGTGAATGGGTAACCCGGATCGAAGCAACCCGGGTCCCGTTCACAAGTATAGGAAGAGCCGGCGCTTGGATATGATTTCATCTCCAAGCGCCAGCTCAGCATGTGATGGTGGTGACGTCACCAACCCGGCAATAAGCCGAAAGGGGTCTCAGCCAGGTCGCACCCAGGATGAACAAAATCCCGGGTGCGGCCCAGCTTAGCAATATGAAAGGGGTATTACTGTTTTGTTGTCAAGCAGTGGAAGTCTCTAGCAGAGAGCTGGTTCCTGTGCCATTACTACTTTCATCATTTAAGTGTCTCATGCAATAACTTAACATGCCAATTGGTATTTCTTCTGGTATGCTTCCTAATGTTTTATAACAGGCATGATAAATCATACTACAAACAAGTTACAAGCTTATCATTTTTTGTAAACATTGCAATAATTCTTGCCTGATTTAAAGGTATGTGCTGATTTCCTCATTGTGACCGGGTCATTATTGTGATAAATAATAATAATCATAACAATAATAGATACATTAAACCCTACTGTGTTCAAGATGCAATGTGGTAATATAATTGTATAAACCACACATGCATATTGGCAAAGTCCTTTTAGCAATGAAATGATGTTGTGTTGATTATAAAAATGAAACTTCTGCAAGAGATAATTGTGAAAATGCTTTATGATTGCAGCAGAGCATTTAATTAGCCGATTAGAGCAATTAAACATTGACAAAGTAAATGGCACATGTGATTAATGAAATCAATCTGGAGAAAGTAACAAGATGGAAAGGAATTTTGAGAGCTCAGACACTGCAAATAAACTGGGGAGGAGGGAGGGCTGTTATTGAGTAAAATCAGCAACGATGACAATTGCAATTATTTGTTATAGTTGTTTGTATTCCCCATTGAAAATACACACAGAGAACTCTAGGAGGACATGTAGAATTACAATATTCAACAGGGCATGACGGCTGGACACAATTATAATGCAATTCTCTTGTGCTCTAAGATAACCAACTTTAATAAAAAATAGAATATAACATATCTAAATATTGAGAACTGCAATCAAATGTACTGTAGAACACAAATAATTGTTACTTAGCATTCAGATGCTCATTTACACAAATTTGGGGAATATGTTAATAATTGCATACACTAGAATACGAGAAGTGGTATTCTGTCGAATAAGAGCATATACTGAGATATATAGTGATGCGCAATATGTGTGTGCTATAGGAATAACTGGTGATAAATAAATAATATACAGTATATACAGAGAAGTGGTGCTATGCAGGTTAGCCAAGTATTCACAATATGTACAAATACTGTGACTTGCATCCATGATATGGAATAACACAGGGGTGGCCGGAATTTTGTGACCTGGGATCTACTTTTTGTTCACTTACTTAGCGGTGATCTGCCAGAATCAGTGGGCCTGATTCAAAGGTGGACGTTATGGCGATGTTTGCGCTGTTGAGCAATCTATTTTTGTTACTGCAAAATCTCCACACTGTACAAAGGCAATCGCAGTTGCCTATAGAATCGCTGGCATTAGAGATGGTGACTGCATATTTTTGCAGATGTAAATCCGTAAGAAATCGGAACCATATGTACATAGAGCCCACTACTGTATCAGGCTCACAGGCACTATGCTCACACTGGCACACTGATTTTGTTTTCCCAACAGCTCTTACATACATAAAATACACTAGTATTAAACAAAAATGGCAAGCACAAAAAATAAAACATAGCAAAATATACATCCAGTCATATTGAGGTGTACAGAGTTCCCGGCATTCTGACCGCCAAAATCCCATGTGCTGGGATATTGAATGTATCCCAGAGTGAAGGACTCTCTAACTTGAATATAGAAAGAAAGAAGATGGTTTCTTTTCTTTCCTTCATCAGCTCATTTATCTGAGATATTTAATTAAAACTCCAGAACCACACACCACCAAATCCTGTAGTGAAGATTTTAAAAAAAAATGTGCCTTCCCAGGTCTCAAATCCGTGACGCCTACGCTTGAAATGTGCTCACCCATACCACTAGCCCATACACGCCAGCCGTGTCGAAAGCCGCACCTGTTGTGTACAGTACAAAGTGCATCAGTCTAGTGCTGATGCACTGTGTCACTCCTGACTGGCTCCACTGGGCATGCACAGTACTATGAGACTCCATACGCCATAGCGCGACTAGCAGGGCGCTACGTGGGTACTGTATGGAGCGCCGTAGACCATTTTCTTGAGCACACAGTGCATCAGCAGTACAGTGGAATAAAGTAGCATAGAAATGCCAGGTGGTATGAAGTTGTGGCCAATGTATTGCGTTTAGTAGGCTTTGATACCAATACTGAACTTCAATTGCTCGGTCTTTGTGCAATGCTTGGAGTGCGTCTTTTTGGTCAACACAGATACCTGTATAAATGACAGAACTCACAGACCACCAAGTTATGCCAGGTGGTATGAAGTTTTGGACAATGTATTCAGTTCGGCCGCATTGTACAGAAGTGAATGATGATTGGAGAGCATTAGTGAATATTTATCCTGCTTCTTTAAAAGTTGTGCTTGCGTGTGAAATATTTTTATAACAAAGTACAGGACTCACACACTTAATGTAATGATTTAAAACTTTATTAGACATTCTTCTACAGCCCTGATTCCATGAGAAAAATTATGTATTGTAGTGTACTGAATCACAGCTTCTGTCAGTCAATCATTGGTCGGTGATACAGAAAATGCATTGAAAATCTGACGCATGCACTGTGTAGTTTAGGAAAAGTGACACCTGGTAAACAAAATGTTGTATTACATGTTATGACTTTTTGCCAAGGCTACGCTACGTTCCGTTACGAAACATTCTGTGTTGCGCGAGATGCATGGCGCGCTACATGGTGTATGGAGTAGGGGTGTGCACCGGCCACTTTTCGTGTTTTGGTTTTGGATCTGGATCTTTCTTCGTGATTTGGATCTGGATTGGTTTTGCCAAAACCACCCTTCCGTGTTTTGGGTTCTGGGTTTTGTGTTTTGGATCTGTATTTTTTTGAAAAAAAGCATAAAAACAGCTAAAATCACAGAATTTGTGGGTTTTTCTGCTCCTATGCTATTATTAACCTCAATAACCTTAATTTCCACTCATTTCCAGTCTATTCTGAACACCTCACAATAGTGTTTTTATGTCCAAAAGGTTGCGTCGAGGTAGCTGGATGACTATGCTAAGAGATACGAGTGGGCGGCACAAACACGTGGTCCATCTAGGAGTGGCACTGCAGTGGCAGACAGGATGGCAGTTTGAAAAACTAGGCCCCAAACTATACATAATGCAAAGAAAAAAAAGAGGTGCAAGATGGAATTGTCCTTGGGCCCTCCCACCCACCCTTATGTTGTATAAACAGGACATGCACACTTTAACAAACCAAACATTTCAGCGCCAGGGTCTGCCACACGACTGTGGCTGAAATTATTGGTTCGTTTGGGCCCCCACAAAACAAGCTGGCAATTAATCTGTCCCTGCACAAACTGGCTCTACGGAGGCAAGATGTCATCCTCATCCTCCTCATCCACCGATTCCTCACCCTCTTCAGTGTTGTGTACATCCTCATCCTCACAGAGTATTAATTCGTCCCCGCTGGAATCCACAACCACAGGTCCCTCTGTACGTTCTGGAGGCTGGTCTCCCTGGAAGAGTTGATAATTCATTTTATGAACATCATCTTCTCCACATTTTGTGGAAGCAACCTCCTACGCCTTTCGCTGACAAGGTTCCCGGCTGCACTAAACACTCTTTCGGAGTACACACTGGAGGGGGGGCTGTCACCGATGTAATCCTTTAACAGACAGACGCGCGCTTGTCGCTGCTGCTTTGAGGATGCAAGTGCGGCTACAGCCCACACAATTCACAAAGACAGAAAAAAGAAGAAGAATATTTTTATTGTTTGTGTAGCACACTTTGAGGGTGTCACCACCCTTTAACAGACAGACGCACGCTTGTCGCTGCTGCTTTGAGGATGCAAGTGCGGCTACATCGCACACAAGTCACAAACACATTAAAAAAATAGTTTTTTATTTTTTGGAGCACTTTGAGAGTTACACCACCCTTTAACAGACAGACGCACGCTTGTCGCTGCTGCTTTGAGGATGCAAGTGCGGCTACAGCCCACACAATTCACAAAGACAGAAAAAAAAAGAACAATATTTTTATTGTTTGTGTAGCACACTTTGAGGGTGTCACCACCCTTTAACAGACAGACGCACGCTTGTCGCTGCTGCTTTGAGGATGCAAGTGCGGCTACAGCCCACACAATTCACAAAGACAGAAAAAAAAGAACAATATTTTTATTGTTTGTGTAGCACACTTTGAGGGTGTCACCACCCTTTAACAGACAGACGCACGCTTGTCGCTGCTGCTTTAAGGATGCAGGTGCGGCTACAGCCCACACATTTCACAAAGACAGAAAAAAAAAGAACAATATTTTTATTGTTTGTGTAGCACACTTTGAGGGTGTCACCACCCTTTAACAGACAGACGCACGCTTGTCGCTGCTGCTTTAAGGATGCAAGTGCGGCTACAGCCCACACAATTCACAAAGACAGAAAAAAAAAGAACAATATTTTTATTGTTTGTGTAGCACACTTTGAGGGTGTCACCACCCTTTAACAGACAGACGCACGCTTGTCGCTGCTGCTTTAAGGATGCAGGTGCGGCTACAGCCCACACATTTCACAAAGACAGAAAAAAAAAGAACAATATTTTTATTGTTTGTGTAGCACACTTTGAGGGTGTCACCACCCTTTAACAGACAGACGCACGCTTGTCGCTGCTGCTTTAAGGATGCAGGTGCGGCTACAGCCCACACATTTCACAAAGACAGAAAAAAAAAGAACAATATTTTTATTGTTTGTGTAGCACACTTTGAGGGTGTCACCACCCTTTAACAGACAGATGCACGCTTGTCGCTGCTGCTTTGAGGATGCAGGTGGAATCTAGACGGGATTTGCAACCGGGGACACACTACCTCCATCAATTGTCTAAATCCCACTGCACTAATGGCGGATACCGGACGCACGTCTAACACCAACATAGCAGTCAAGGCCTCAGTTATACGTTTTGCTTCAGGATGACTGCTGTCGTACTTCATCCTCATCGCTAGGGACTGTTGGAGGGTCAATTGTTTAGTAAAAGTAGTGATGTTCCTACTTCCTCTCTGGGATGATGAACAACTTCCAGCAGCAGCAACAGCACTAGGAGGAAGTGGTTCTTGATCTTTCCCTATTTTATTTTTATCGGAGAAAGTTTGGTCCTCCATTTATGTTATATTGATATATACGTGCGGCTAAAGCGCACACAAACACAGAAAATATTTTTTTATTTTTGCTGGAGAGTAGTGCACTTTGTGGGTTACACCACCCTGTAAGAAATGAGCCAGCCGGCTCTTTACTTATGGGACACAGGCGCATGCATGGCGCTACTCCTTTGTTGATGCACGTGCAGCCGTAGTGCACACAATTCACAAACACAGAAAATATTTTTTTTTTTGGTTTGGACTGGAGTGTACTTTGGGGGTTACAGCACCCTTTAACGGTCAAGCCAGCCGGCCCTTTACTTATGACACAGGTGCACGCTTGGCACTACTTTGTTGATGCACGTGCGGCTACTGCGCACACAATTCTCAAACACAGAAAATAATTTTTTTTTTGGTTTGGACTGGAGTGTACTTTGGGGGTTACAGCACCCTTTAACGGTCAAGCCAGCCGGCCCTTTACTTATGACACAGGCGCACGCTTGGCACTACTTTGTTGATGCACGTGCGGCTACTGCGCACACAATTCACAAACACAGAAAATAATTTTTTTGGGGGTTTGGACTGGAGTGTATTTTGGGGGTTACAGCACCCTTTAACGGTCAAGCCAGCCGGCCCTTTACTTATGACACAGGCGCACGCTTGGCACTACTTTGTTGATGCACGTGCGGCTACTGCGCACACAATTCACAAACACAGAAAATAATTTTTTTTTTGGTTTGGACTGGAGTGTACTTTGGGGGTTACAGCACCCTTTAACGGTCAAGCCAGCCGGCCCTTTACTTATGACACAGGCGCACGCTTGGCACTACTTTGTTGATGCACGTGCGGCTACTGCGCACACAATTCACAAACGCAGAAAATAATATTTTTTTTGGTTTGGACCGGAGTGTACTTTGGGGGTTACAGCACCCTTTAATGGTCAAGCCAGCCGGCCCTTTACTTATGACACAGGCGCACGCTTGGCACTACTTTGTTGATGCACGTGCGGCTACTGCGCACACAATTCACAAACACACAAAAAATATTATTTTTTTAGCACTTGGGGGGAGCACCCCTGATGGACAGAGCACCCCCTGGACAACACTACAGCACCCCTGTAGGACTGGGACACTGCACAGGACTTTGGAGTGGACACAGCCCCTATGGAGTACTGACTGCACAACACAGTCCAGCCAGCCCCTATGGACTTTGAAGTAGTGGACACAGCCCCTATTAACAACAGCAGCACAGCACAACACAGCCAGCCCCTATGGACTTTGAAGTAGTGGACAACAGCAGCACAGCGCAGCACAGCGCAGCACAGCACAACACTACTCTGCACTACACTACACTACACAGCCCAGCATGCCCTAACTCCCACCCTCCCTCTTCACTGTCCACAGCCGAGTGAGAAAATGGCGCCGACGCAGGTACCTTATATAGGATCCAAAACCCGCGAGACTCGGAAGGCGGGATGATGACGTTTTGCCTCGATTTCAGATCCGAGTCAGGCGGGAAAAGTCGAGCCTGACTCGGATCGGCCTCGGATCGGGGGGGCTCGGGGGGGTTCGGATTTCAGAAATCCGAACCCGCTCACCCCTAGTATGGAGCAACAAACTAGCTGGGCCCATCTGTAATTGCAAAATGGGGTCTCTTGTCAATACATACACTCCTCCCTGAGACCATGGGAGCTGTCGCTCTCAGCCAATCAGCCCTTTTCCATTTATTGCAATGGAGTGGCCAGCAGCAATCTGTCACTCTGCACTGGGACCATTGGCTTATCTATAATGGGTGCAGTGTATGCGGTGCCCATGGGCCCCTGTTTCCATGGGGGCCCACACCACACATATAATTATTATACTTACCTCTCCAGAGTCCCACGTCGGCCGGTGCTGCAGACTGAAATCACAGGGAAAATGGCGTGGTTGGAGATGGATAGAGTTTCTGCCCTCAAAGAAAAGAGTTAACCATTTAAGTGCCCCACTCCTGCACCCTGAACTCTATCACATGGCACCAGTGTCCCACGGATTAGATGATGTTAAAAATGTATTGCACAAAAACCTTTGTCGTTATCTCTAGAGAGGCATGATTCTGGGTGTTTGGATTTTGTGTTCATCAGTAAATGTAGTCTGTATTCTGCTCCCCCATTGTGACACCCTGCTGAATCCTGCAAGGCAATCAATTATATTAATGAGTCAGGTGACCACTAATGATATTGCTGAGCACATTCCCCATAGCTATGAACAAAAAAAAATCTGCTAATAATTACCTTCTTTTATTTCAATAATATTTAATAATGCAAAAAAATAAATAAATAAGGCAGCGCTATAACAATTTATCTGCTAAGACTGTAATTTAAAAATTTACAAAAAAAAGAAATGTTTAACACTTTCCACATATTTGTATAGAAATAACGCACAGAAAATAAAGGAGACGTAAAGCGCAACAATTTGCATTGTCTGTTATGAACTTTCTGATTTCTCTTTAAGGTTGCTGCCTTAACTGGTGACTTTGTTGCATTTGGGGGCCTATTCATCATTGATAAATGGCACGGTGGTAACTATGCGGAAACACTAGTTTACGCATATTTTATTTACTTACTGGGCCATTCATCATCAGGGGCTGGTAGAACCATCTGATGTTCAGCAAATTCTGAAAACTTAAAGTTTTCGGAGTTTGCTTGTGAGAACAAGCGCCATCTTCAGATGGCGCTTGTTCTAGGATCCCAGCTCCTTCATATGGGAAGGAGTTCTGGGGAAGCAAAGAGGGATCCGAACGGATCCCTCCGCCGCCTCCTCACTACCTCCCCAGTGGCTTTGTGCATGTGTGACCTCGGGTCACGCATACATAGCCACGCCGACGGGGAGGAGGTAAGTAACAGAAGTAGCTGCGAGGGGACAGCTGCTTTACGGAGCAGCTGTCCCTGCACCAGAGCAATGATAAATTGCTCCGGTGTCAAGTTTCCCTCTCTGTGAGTTGGATACTTAAGTATACCTTGCAGCGAGACCATTACCTATTCATCATTAGGGGCCATACGGCCTCTAATGATGAATAGGCCCCTTGTTTTTTTCACCATTTTGTCCCTGTGAAGAAATGAAATTGCATGCACACAATGGAGTCTATGTACTAAGATTCAGAGATGGACGTAAAGACAATTTTTTGGAAAATAGCATCAGAGTCCCACTGCACATGTGCTGCGATGGTCTTGCGATGGTGGTCACAGTAAGGACTTATTCGTAAAGTGATTGACAGTCAGGGACCATTTCCAGGAGGTTACGGGGAGAGGAGGGTGGTGATAGCTCAAATGTAGGGGGGGGTGTTCCAGCCTGCGACTGTGATAGCAGTTGCATCCATGCCCTAAGGCATATATGTAAGAAAGAATAATTAATTTCCAAAAATTCCAACATACGGCCTGATTCACATAAACCTGGTGTTTACGCACATCTCCGATGATTTTAGATCGGTGCATGCGCAGAAGCAGCACTGCGCATGTCCAGATCAGGGTCTGTGATGTCACTTGCAGTGCCCTTAAAGGCTGTGGCATGATTGACATGCCGCTGGCGTTTGGGGGTGGTGACAGGGAGCGTGGCAGAAAATGGTGGCATTTCGTCATTGTTTTCTGGGCGTGCCGAAGCCAGTGGGTGTGCAAAAGCGTCCATCTCTGAATCAGGCCCATATTTGGCTCTGCCTCCCCTGCCTGTCCTGACTGCACGTCACAGGAGGTTGTGCACCTTTACCACCTCTCTCTGGGTGCTGGATACTACAGACCCTGACCTAGCTGTTTGCTGTACTCCTGTGACTGCTGTTCTCCTGAGAAGCTGTACTTTATGTTCCTGAAGTGCTACCTGTGTAAAAAGCAATTGCACTGGCTCTGCCGTTTTGCTGGAATAAAAGCTTACTTATTTTGAAGCACTGCAGTCTCCAGTGGTCGCCTGGAATCTGCCCATTACATACAGTATACGTTCATACGTTTATGCTAAACAAATGTTGCAATATGGGAAGAAGTTGTAAAGAGGAATTGCACACAGTGGTTCCAGCATCCCTATTTTCAGTCAAACTCAAGGCAGACTTCCTCATCACACACTACTGACAACGTGATGCCCACAGGACTGACAATAGGAAGGATTATAGTTGCTGCTAAAAACAATATTCACATCATTGTGATTAATCTATTTATTACACATTTAATGCGATGGAGAAGTTGTTTCTACTTTGGGCTCTTCCTTTTGTTTGTGATTCTGAATTTTGTTGATAGATTGTGGAAATTGCAGCAATTGATTTGGACTGAATTTTTTATTGCTAAACATTGTTACTTGTACTGTACTGTAAATAACCTATTTAAAGCCTAAGGACGTATTTGTGAGTCACAAGCAATGCATATGTTCATGTTACTGTGGGAGCCCAAAAATCCCTAAAAAGTGGTATGGTGCATGTGTCACACTGTGTGTATGTACAGAGCCACAATAGCAATTGAAATATACTGTGTGTGGAATATATTGGAATGGTATTGGGCGTTCTCTGGGCAGTGACAGGGAGGTGGCTATTCAGACGCATAGAGATGCTCAGTCACAGTGGGCATCTCAGTCCTTGCACGTGCCAACGCACGGCTGTATACCAGATGATGGTCTGATAATAATATTTGCATAAAGTCGCAGACGCGACTACTGCAAAGGACACTAAAGTGGTTGCAGTAGCGGCCACTCAGAATCATCCCTAAATCTCGGTTCTCGGATCCACTGCGTTTGTACAAGTTGGCAAGCTGACTCACATCTATTCAGTCTGGCAAAGTAGTAAGTTATCACCATGGCCATGGAGTATAGCTCAGCTGCCCCAGCATCTTTTTAGTGATGGACTATTAGGATCCATTCACCATCACCATCACCATCACCATCACCATCATGTCCTGTGCACTGAGGGCCTGATTCAGAGATGTACACTAATGCCATTGCAGCTGTAATCCCGTACACAGCTGCTGTTGCGAAAATATTCAAATGTGACTGAGGCCGAGGAATGTATGGAGACACCCACCTGCTGCTTTGCAATTCCAAGCATCTGCATACAAAGACGCAGCATCGGCCACAGATCATTAGATTATCAGTCTTCTGAGTAACCCTATGGTCGCACAGAATGGCTGCAGGAACTGTGACACCGGAGCCATTCTTATAGCATACGGGATCACAGAAGCAGGCTCAGACACCCTGAAAACGGTTGCGACACGTCTGTGTTCATTTCTGCCCCTCCCCATTACCTCCCACAAACGCTCCCCGACTGTCAATTACACTGTGGATGAAAAGTTGCTGCGAGCAACTATGGTAATGTACCTTGACGCATGCGCAGTCCGACTTAGTTTAGCATCCATTTCTGAATCAGGCCCTTAATCAACTGACCAGTCTACCAATCCCAGGGCAGCTACAGAGAAATCAGAGGAAACAGAGCCTCTGACAGAGCGCTCTCTCTGAATCAGGGCCGTCCCTCTGAATTTAAAAGCGGCCTCCTGGCCGCTCGCATAGCTGTGGGTGACCACCCACAGCTATAGCGAGCGGTCAAAATGATGGTCGCGATGGTCAAGACCATCGCGACCATCGGGCTTGCGACGAGACCCTTGCGGTAGGGTCTCGTTGCCGCAAGTCCTGGAGTGCTTTTGGCTCTATCAGAGCCGAAGGCACTCCCACTGACATCACTTGTGATGTCAGTGGGGCCGGCCCCAGACGGTAGGCGTTCCCATGGGAACGCCTCCGTCTGGGCAGCCACGCCCCCCGGCACGCCCACCAAAGGTTATTGACAGCACGCCCCCTTTGGTGCGAGAACCATAGCGACGGCTTGGCCGTCATTATTCCGGTCTCGCGCATGCGCACGACAGAGCCGGCTCCGTCGTGCGCATGCGCACTTGGCCAACGTCGACCCGCTTGCGAGCGCTCAGCGCTCGCGAGCGGGTCTGAATCAGGCCCAGAGTTTGTTAGTGAAGTTTATTTTAGGAAGAAATCTTATTTTATAGACTTTCTTCCTCTGAGAAAAGCAGCTGTAATTCTGCTGCTGCTGGCAAGTAATACCTCAATAATGCCGGTACAGACAGCAGTGGGAGTTCCACCATTTTGCACAGCAGGGAAAATCTATATTACAACATTGGGAAACATTTCAAACTACCTTGGGTCAGTGCCAATCAAGATATTTCCAAGCACAGACAATGGAACATCTATATTCAAGCTATCACATTGTATACATCTTCCACAGGAAAACCTAAAACTAAAAAAAAAAAAAAAAAAATAAAAAAATATATATATATATATAAAAAAAAAAGATATGATAGCTTGTGAATAGGAAAAGTAATCTTGCTGCAGTACGAAATAGCAGGGTGTTCGGCTGCCAAATTTCACACTGTCCTGGTGAGAATGGGTACTGGACACCTAACCGTTCGATAAAGCAGCTGTGACTAATATAATGGTTGTATTAAATGTGTGCACATGCAGCTTGTATATGTTTGAAAATAAGTCATTTACTTTTGTAATACTATTCACAATAGTTTGAAGTGTTTTCATTTACTCTTAAAAAAGGTAGATCAAATATTTAAAGATATTTTAAGCCAGTGCTTTTTCTCAAGCATCTTCAACTGCTATAAATTCTTTACATAAATTTGTGATTGTTAGGGCGCGTATCCACTAAGCGATAAATTGGACGATTTGCACGATAACGATATCGTTACCATTCATCTTCTGCAATGTCGTTCAGTGCATATGTCATCAATGACCAGCGATGCGCACTCCCGCTGGTTGTTGACGACATCTTTCATCGCCCGTACTTGCAGGGCAACCTGACAATATTGTCAGTTTCTGCAAGTACGAGGATGAGGGAGGGTGACGTCACTGAACAATATCATTAACGATATCGTTCAGTGTGGATGCTCAATGTCGTTAACGACATTGAACCTGGCACTGCAGGGCAAACACTAGACGATATCGCTCATGGAGCATGTTATCTAGTGGATATGCGCCTTTAGTTACTAGCTTTATAAGACAGTTTCAAACATTCTGCAGTCATAAATTAGCACAGAAGACCATCTTTCCTGGTCAGCACCTGAGTGTGTTTTCTAATTTGGCCTTCGGGAGAACATACCTGGGAGAAGATGTCACTGGAGGGGCCACTGTTGCTGTAACCGCTTCCGGTAAGCTTACAATGGTTTTTCCACGTTGGAAAATGTAAAGTCTAAAAAGTTTCTATTTCGTCCAATCAGAGGCTAGAGCTGACAGCTTATTGGTGCATCCAAAAGCCAATGGGCAACTCTAGGGCATCCCAGCTCTCCAGTGTCTTGAGCACTAGCACAGTAATTTGTGTTAGGTATTAAGGGTTCCAGTCAGCATGTCGACATTCACAATGTCGACATTTTGAAAATGTTGACATTATGTCAGTGTAGATTTTGTGAATGTCAAGATGTTAATTATTGATCTGAACATGTCCAAATCCTGAATGCCACCATGTTCACACCATGGTGTTGACATTCTGAATGTCGACATATCATATGACACCTGGGCACTAGGCCCAGTAGCCCATATAGAAGCAAGCCTTATGTCTTGCCCTCCTCCGTCCCTGCATTATTCCACCAACACTGTTCTGCACATGGTACAGTAGATTCTAGGCCTGGAGACTGCTTGAGAGTCTCACTCTGCTGTGGCTGCTTTAGCATCTTTTGTCTTAGTCGTGTCTACGGTTCTATGCCAATGCTAGCATCAGCCATGAGTCCAAAAAAGTGTCAAAGTATATTGTGTGTACCTGAAAGAAGTCCTTGGTATCGATGAAATGAGTTGTGCTATTTCCATCCTTACTTGGGACTCCCACTGTGGACAGATAAGCAAATGTTATCCATTTTCTTGTATGTTTTCTACCAACTACCCTCCCCTTCCCCTTCTTGTATAAATAGTTTAAATACATTTGTAAATATAAAATGTGCCCCCCTTCCTTATCCTACCCCTGATTGAGTTGAAGTTAAGAACAATTTGCTCCACAACAAATCTTAGGATTAATACGACATCTTTGGATACCTAGTAATACTTTTTACACCAATGTTGGCTAATACATTTACCGCCCAATTCTCCATTCTGCCTACGACAATCAAAAGCACAGATCAGTGGACATCGATGATTGGAAATCCGTTGGGGAATCGTGGACATTCATCATGTTAGAAATCGTATATTCCGACCATATTTGGGTCAGAATTGATGAATGGAGATTGTACAACATGGTGGATTTTTCCGATTCACCGACCCCGGAGTTGACAGAATGGGAAATTGCCTTGATACAGACTAGATATAGTATGGGCCCCATAAGGCAATACACACTATGTTTAAGTGATCACGCATTGCAGGAATAACAAAGCCTCACCTCCACCCATTGTTATGTAATTGGGGGCCATGATGTAATCTAGCAGTAAAAATTAATTGACCCAGGAGTGAGCCAAATACAACAAGACTATATTGAAATTAAACTCTTATTTAACAATTTGGTTCAGTGTTGACATCCCCGTGGCCAGACCATTCCATTGGAGTGCAACAAACAAAACACGAAACAGATGGTTTATCAACATACTGCAAGTCTATTTTGCTAGGTTGTTATATCAGACCTTTTAGTCACTGCAAGCAGCTCCTCTTTGTTTTTTTGGCTTTGTCACTTTCCAAATGTGGCTTTTCATTAATGCCCACACTAGTTTGATCAGGTTAAATGCTGGCAACCAATAACAAAAATTAGAAAAACATACAATCAGTAATTTGTGAAAGGAACAAAAGAATATTAACTCAGTTATACAGTGTACTCATGAAAAAATGTGCTGCACACCAGCTTAATCAGGAGGTGTGTGTTAGTAAGCAGTACGCTCCTGTCAGGGCTGGACTGGCCATCGGGCACTTCTGGCAAATGCCAGAAGGGCCGATGGGCAGATGGGCCGATGTGGCTGATGCTGAGCGCAGGCTTACCCGGCCAGCACCTCAGTGATCAGCATTTCCCCTGTTATTGCCATGCGTGGCGGCTGCATCATTGCGTCATGATGTCATGACGCGATCGTGTCATGACGTCATTACGCAGACGGCGGACGTGTGAATGTGGGTAGATTTAGCAACTCCTGAGAGCTGGCAACTAGCTGGGATGCGGGCGGCGTTATGTGCTGCGGGTGATGCGCGGCGGGGGCATGGCCCAGGGCAAACGGCTCCATTAGCTCCTGCCTCCTGTGAGCTAACTGTAAGGGGGACGAATGGTGCGCGAGCAGCGCAACACCCACTGGAGTATCACGTGCAGCCGCCGCCGCGGTGATGTCATGACGCGGCTGGCCCAGCTCAGGGATAAAAAAGCGCGGCGTGGGCGGGAACCATGAGGGGACTGGACGCCATCTTTGGACCTCATGAGCTGCTGACACAGATGCCAGCTGAGACTGCAGTGGCCAGTACTATATAAGTAAGTCAGTTGGTGTGGTGGGTGCCTAGTAATGTGGTGTGGGGAGGTAGTAAGTATATGATGTAGTGTTGGGAGATAGTATAGTGATATTGTGTGGGGAGATAGTATAGTGATGTAGTGTGGGGAGGTAGTAAGTATATGATGTAGTGTTGGGAGACAGTATAGTGATATTGTGTGGGGAGATAGTATAGTGATGTAGTAAGTGTATGAAGTAGTGTGGGGAGGTAGTGAGTGTATGATGTAGTGTGGGGAGGTAGTGAGATGTTCTGTGTGACGGCATTGTAGTCATATTATAAATTTCAGCTTCAAAACCATGTGGACCTTAATCTGGCACTGCCCCTCAGTGTCCTCGTCCTCACCCTCCCTGTAACCCCCTCTCAGTGTCCCAGCCCTCACCCTCCCTGTAACACCCCTCAGTGACCCAGCCCTCATCCTCCCTGTAACTCCCCCTTAGTGTCCTCATCCTCACCTACCCAGTAACCCCCCTTCACCCTCCCCGTAAATCCCCTTCCGGCATGTCTGACCAATCGATATTTTCTGATCGGCCGCGTGCAAACACTGTACAATTATCTGGCCAATCAGTTGATATTGAGTGGATCGGCTAGATAATTGTATAGTAAATGCTCAGCGTAAGTAACACCATCACCCTCAGTTTTCTCCATCACACAAACAAATAAGAAAGATGGGCAGAATGGAAACTAAGACATAGACTTAGAAGGACGGTAGGCTGTATTTCCCCTTCCTGCTAGGGACCTGGAAGTGACGTGAGTGAGGGCGGAAGTGCATTTCCTGCCCATGACAGCCAGCTAAAGAAGTACTTTGTCCCCACTTAAAGAAGTTTGTTATCCCTTCGCGGGCTCGCTGAGCTCGCCACGCTTCAGGCACGGTGGCTCCCTACGCTCGCCACATGGTTATATTCCCCCTCTATGCCCACTTGGATGGTAGGGAATGACGCTGGACACTGGCTGATGACGTCAGGGTCCTCTCCGTGAAGGGGATTTAGACATTACCTTTGAAGGACAGGAGAGTGACGGGAAAAAAAAGAGGGTGAAGAATATCTTTGGGTGTGATCTACACCAATGTAGTGCCAGCTTTACCTAACAGAATCAACCGAATATCAAATGTTTGACTATGGCACATGTATGAATACCCTGCAGGATGTGCTATTTTGTGTGTATTTTAATACAGAGTATAATGTACACTTTTATGTTGTTCTAATATTAATTATATGTGTAAGAGCATAGACTAAGCAGTGGGAGGAGTTAGGGATAGTAAAGGGAGCAGTCTGTGCCAGGAAACAAATGCTGACACGGAGGTGGGCCTGTGTGCTTTAAAATGCCAGGGCCTATTTTTAGTCCCAGTTCGGCCCTGGCTCCTGTGCATACATGCTGGGCACTAGGAGTCTGCAGGGAAGTATGACCTCCAACCTAATGTTCTACTGCACATGTGACTGCAGGCATCTATCTCTACTGTTCAAGAGTGACTGGTTAATCCCTGCATTTAAAGCTGTTCCAGCATCCTGCACTGCTACCCATTTGCAGCATACACTTACTGGCTGGTGAGCTGTATAGGATCCCGCTCTGCTCAATCTCTGCTCCATCACCAGTGTGCATGTAACAGTGAGTACAGCTGTACCTACTATATCTCTCAATAAACCAACACCACAGATTAACTCCTGTTGTTGCCATTCTCCAACGGGAAAGCTGCAGAGACACTATGCTTTGGTTCATAGTCTTAAAATATTATATGCCCCACAGATCGTTCTTTCTGCATGCAATAGGCAAGCAATCTAACTAAATGATATCTGCTCTTGAAAGTATTTTTGCCCTTCCTGAACAGAAAAGCCCCCCAAAAATTACAAACTTTTTTTTTGCAATGCATGCTATACTGTTCTAGAGTCTGTACATTTTAGTGAGTTCTTTCTAATGTGTTGCTTCTGACACAGTGTTGTTAGTGATAGACGAAGAGATTTATCGGTATGCGTTCGGCATCCTGGCAGTCTGGATACCGACAGTCCTATTACCGGCGCCGAAATCCTGACGCCGGTCAGACGCCCTGCGCCATCATTCCAACTGGCGGGATACCGAAGGTAAGTATCGGGGTGTTAGGGAGGGTTAGGGTTAGGCACTAGAGGGAGGGCTAGGGTTAAGCACTAAGGGGGGAGGGTTAGGGATAGGCACCAAAGAGGATGTGGATATCTACACTGAAAAGGTAGACAATGTCTAGATAGACACCAGATGTTAGACATGCAATAGGTCGACAGGGACAAAAGGTCGACAGGGACAAAAGGTCGACATGTAAGAAGATTGACAGGTACAAATGGTCGACAGGGTCAAAATGTCGACATGCATATGGTCGACACATGTTTTTTTTTTTCTAACCTAATCCTAACCCTCCCCTTGGTTCCTAACGCTAACACTCCCTCCTGGTGCCTAACCCTAACCGTCGGGGTAGGTGCCTGACCCTAACCATCCCTTCTAGTGCCTAACTCTAACCCTCCGGTAAATGCCTAACACTCCCTCCTGGTGCCTAACCCTAACCATTGAGGTAAGTGTCTAACCTTGACTGTTGGGATAAGTGCCTAACCCTAACACTCCGGTAAGTGTCTAACCCTAAACCTAAACCTAAAAAAATTAAAAATGAATATCAAGTGTCGACCATTTTCATGTCGACATTTTGACCATGTCGACCATTTGTCCCTGACGACCTTCTTACATGCCAACATTTAGTGTGTCGACCTTTTATCCCTGTCGACCTTTTGTCCCTTTTGACCTATTGCCTGTCTAACATCTGGGGCCAAATGTAATAGGTTGTCAGTTTTGGTAACAGTACAAACTCGCACTTTCTCGCACTTTTAAAAAGTGCGAGTTAGTCCTGCAACTCGCAAATGTAATAGCCTGCAAACTTTTCAGCTCGAGGCTACTACATATGTGAATTTAAGTGAGTTCTGGACTATGTAAACTGACACCTTTTAATGCGACAAGCACTAAAAGGTGTGAGTTATACAGAAGCCATCACAGATCAGTGAGATCCATGATGGCTTCTGTCTGTATTTAAAAAACAAAATGATGTGCAGCCCCTCCCCAAAAGCATAACCAGCCCCGGGCTTAATAAAGCCTGTCCTAGTTCTAAAAATACAGGACCAAAATGTGTAGGAGTGCCCCAGTATACTAAGATCCAGCACAGGACTCTGCTGAGCCGGTCCTGGTTGTGGAAAAACAGGGGACAAAATGAGTAGGGGGTCTCCTGTAATCTCCATAACCAGCACCGAACTCTTTCAAGCCGGGGGGAGGGGGGGTAATGCCACATAAAGGGAAAACTTTTCACTGGTTTCCCCAGCCAAAGCATTAGCCCTGACTGCTGGTCAGCCCAGGCCAGGTGTACCTTATGCATACATCATTGGATACAATGTAGCGGTTCCCACCATAGACTTCAATGGAGATTTCTCACCTTTGAAGTCAATGGAGGAGACAGGCTGACTGCACAAAGCCAATGAAAACTGCCACATATCAAATGCCCAAGCACCAGATTTACTATCCTGTGGTTTGGAGACTAGAAAACTGCATCTGATGTGTGTCAGTTTGCAATATCCTAAACTCCTTCTATTGACAACAATATATTGGGTTACCATCAGTGGTGGCTCCAGAGGTGGGGCTGCATCACTGTCCAAAATTCAAATAGGGGAGCTACACCAACTGTCACCCCAAATGCTGCCAACCATTGTCGCCCAGGATTCACTTGCAGTTGATGTGGCTCCCCTATTTGAATTTTGGACTGCACTGCTGCCCCACCTCAGGACCCACCACTGGTTACCACCTTCATTTTTATGTCCGGAGAGGCTGCGTGACCAGGTAGCATGACCAGGGGTCATAACCCACAGTCGGATTATAACCACTTTATTTTTCAGATTTCAGGCTATTTTCTAGCCACTCATTAAGTACCCCTCATGCCCATTGATATTTCTAAGAGGCCCCTTATTCCCCTAAATATGTCTGAGCCCCTTATTGCCCTAACATGCCAGCCCAAAGTGCTCTCATGCTCCTTCATATGCCTCAAAGCCCCCTGCATCTTTCCAGCCCCCCTTCATCTCTCCAGCTCCAGCCTCTTGTGTCTTTCCAGCTCCATTGTGTCTCTGCAGATCCAGCCACTTTGCATCTCTCCAACCTGCCTGCATCTCTCCAGCCCCCTTGTGTGTCTCTGTCCTTCCAGCCCCAGCCCTTACTTACCTTCAGTGTCTTCTAGTTGCTCCTCTTCGTGACTCATCTGTCCTTCAGCGGCGCAATGCAATGCAACCTTATGATTTATGTTTACTATAGCAGCTATAGTAAAAAGAATAATATTTTCAATAAGATAGTACTGAAATAGCATCTAATTTAAGCAATCTCACACTGGGCTTGATTCAGAGCTGCTCGCAAAAAGCATGCGCTCGCTCTGCATCAGGGCGTGTGCTTTTTTTTGTTCTTGCGGCCTCTTGGCTGCTCGCATAGCTGTGGGTTACCACCCACAGCTTATGTGAGCGGCCATGATGATGGTCGCGATGGTCGAGACCATCGCAACCATCGGGCTTGCGATGAGACCCTTGCGGTAGGGTCTCGTTGCCGCAAGCCCCAGTGGACTTCCTGCACTATTGGAGCAGGAAGTCCACCTACTGACATCACTAGTGATGTCAGTAGGGCCGCCCACAAACGGCAGGCGTTCCTGCAGGAACGCCTTCATTTGCTCAGCCACCCCCCTTCCCCGCCTTCCAAATGGGGCAGCTGTCAATCAACATCGAGTGCTTTTTCTGCTCGCTCCGGGGCTCGCATACGCGCAGTGCGTACGCCGCGCGCGTGCACTGGGCCACCATCAACCCGCTTGCGAGCGCATAGCACTTGCGAGCGGGTCTGAATCAGGCCCACAGTTTGGTGAATCAGTCAGTACGCTTTAGTAAATCCCATACCCTCTCTATCTTGGTTACCATGCTGATGAAGTTCAGCCAAGCACATGGCGGCAGGGGCACAGCCACACACTCCTAGTTTTAAAGCTACGCCCACTGTCACAATCTTCACATTTCTGTTGTTGGGAGGTAAAATGAAAAGTTGTGAATTTCTGTCGCTATATGCTTACCCTAATTATTACTCAGCCCTTGACATAACTGATCCACAAATCAATTAATCAGCTTATGCAATGATTGAACCCAATATTGAAGCTTTGTAGAAAAGTGTAAAAGAGGTTAAGTGCAATTTCCATTGCAAACACAAACTAAAAAAAAAATCTATAACTGTAAGCCAATGACAAAACGGCTGCTACAAAGGATCAGGAATTGAAGAAGCACACATTCTGATCAATAGATGCAAATTCCCAACAGTCATTGCCATGTCCTTACATTGTCTAGTTGAATTCCACCTGAAAACATTGGTACTAATAAACAAAAAGTATTGATTAACATTTAAAGAATAACTCTACTTCAAAGTGAATTTCAGGTTGTGTTCTATAAAGAAAATAGTTTATACTAAGATGTAGTCAAGAATTTCACCTGAGCCTTTTGGTCTCCCCATGTCTGTTGTGGTCTGTGGCATCTCTTCTAGCTCCTATTGAGGCAAGCTTTTATATACAGGCAGTGTGTTGTCTGAACATGACAACATAAGGAGCAACGGCTAGGTAGACTTATAAAACTGAACCCAACACTGAACTGCGGGTGGAGTTGTACAACACTGTGGCATATGTAACATATTAGGAAGCGGATTCAATTAGCTGCAGGTTGATCCGTGCTGTCTGTTCTTCCAGTTTAAGTGCCCGAAGCTATTCAATTACACACACCTGCTTTTGGGGTCTGCTGTAAGTTCGGAACTTAGATTTGAAAACTGAATCTTGGTTTTGGATTGCATTTAAACAGGTCCAAAATACATGATTTAGCTTTTCTTTATCAATTTTAAAGAAATCCAAAACCGAATCCGAACCAAATTGTTTGAAGGTGGATTTGCCAAAACCAAAATTAAAACATGGATGTCCACACACATCTCTATTAAATACATTTATTATTTTTGCATGTGGAGTAAATACTGTATGCTTTTGCATGTAGCCCACAAATACTGGACAGCTTTATTATTACAATGCAATTTAGATGTCAGTTTGGACATGCCCCTCCCAAATCTAATTCTCTCTGCACATGTTACATCTGCCCCACCTGCAGGGCAGCATGGTTTTACCAAGGTGCAGTTGCTGGCTCTTTTTTGCTTTGCTCCCAACTCAGAATCTGCACCTTTGTGTGTTGTGCATCGACCTATCTCCTTTTTGTGCATGTCTGTCCTTATCTTTTCTTAATCCTCTTCTGCTCTCTTCACCTCTTACCCTTTTCCTTTTCTTCTGAAGTTGTGGAGTCCTGGTGGCTGCTGACCACAAGCAACGTGAACAAATGGAGGTACAGCTGTGTCCAACACCATATAACTGAATCTGAATACTACGGGGCATATCCAGTTAGCCACGGTGTTAACCCCACTGCTAATTGTCGGTTCGAACCTATTCAATTAGGTCCTGCATCCCTGAGCCTTAAGCCCCAGATCATGCACTTTTCTTTGAAGCCTCAGGAGCTGCGATTTACCTGAGGGTTTACCGTGCTGGGAAAATGCAGAATAATTAAATAGAGTTAAACCCGTAGCTTTTCCACATGCAGTAAACTCCACGCCTAATTAGATATGTCCCTATATGGCAGTTAATCATAATCTTGTTTTAAAAATTTTGCTGAGGCTGTAAATTGTGAAAGCACAAATATTTGTCAAAATTGTTGTATTTGTGTCTTTTTATGTGCAGGTAATGTTTGTAATAGTTTATACTTTCAGTACATTGCTTCAGAAAGTCTGCTAATGAAATGTCATGTAATCACAGCTATCAATATGTGCTTTCATGTGGTCATAATGTAAATAGAGGCCTTTTATTGATCAGTTTGGAGCAATTAATTACTGAACAAAGATGAAAAAGAAATCCCTAATGACACTGACAAATTTAGCTAATAAATAAATCAAGAAAAAAATATATTATTACTTGATCCACATATGTAGTTGTAAGTAGGTGGCTGCACCCTCCTAAAATGAAAATGAAAGAATAGAAAAATACAGTGCTGTGATCAACAGAACTCTCTAAATGAAACAATATGGTTTTTTTTTTTTTTTCATTTTAACAATAATTTACTGTTTATAAGAAATTGGAGCATTCTCAGTTATCTTGTCTCACTTTGTTATTTGTAGTAAAGATACCCTCATAGCAACAATCCATTTGTTCTTTTGGGTGGCTGTAACTCCTAGCATCTGATGTTTTCGTTAGGTAAGAACTAATGAACTAATGAAACAATTAACAAAACAGTTCACTATTTAGAGTTAATCAATTTTAGCATTGTGCTTCCAATTGGACTATTAGTGTTCGCAGAGCTGTTTTAATAGTTAGAGCTGTTCTGTACTGAATACAACCTAATTAAATAACTGTGCTCACATTCCCTTGTCCTTCTATCCAATACCCCATTGTCTATTCTTTTTACTGGTTGATAAAGACAGATTGAGAGATTTATCAAACACTCTGAAGCAGATAAGTGGAGATGTTTCCCATAACAACCAATACGATTGTAGCTATCATTAATCTAGTGCAATCTATAAAAAGATGGCAAGATGGAATCGGTATGAAATACCGCCGGCCGCATTCAATTCCCGACAGTGGCAGCGGTGGTTCGATTCCCGACAGTGGCAGCCCAACACTGGAACAGATCCCGGCAGCGGCAGCCCAACAACGCTGGAAATCCCGATCGTCGTAAGATAAGTAATGATTAACCTAACCCCCCTAACCCTAACCCTCCTTAGGGGTGCCTAACCTCCCCCCAAGGGCCTAACCCTAATCCCCCCTGTAAGTGCCTAGCCCTAACGCCCCCTTCCCCGCTGCCCAGGGAGGGTGCCTAACCCTAAGTCCCCCCCAGGAGCCCTAAACCTAACCCCCCCCGGCTGTCCGCTCCCGGCGCCCAGCATCCCTTCGATCGGGATGCCGGGCGCCGGTGAAATGAGCGGTGTCTACATCTAGACGCCGGGCATTTCACCCTCGCTGGGATATGACAGTCGGGAAGCCGGCTGTCGGTATAATGTCAGCCTGCTTCCTGATTGCATCCCGGCTAGATTGTTTACTATGGGCAGCACTTTCACTTTTCCACTTAGGTATTCAGGGAGAGTTTGATAACTCTCCCTGAATACCTAAAAATAAGACAACAAAACAAAATAAAAATAAAATGCATTCTAAACAACCACTTCTTGTTGCCCTAGATTCGAATAATGCCACCCTATGTTTTGGCTGTTATAGGAAGGAACTAACATGATTTTTCTCTTGTTAACTCAGCAGCTATTTCTCTTCTCTTCTATGAACATTTTCTGTAGTTGATTGAACCGTCTGTTTTTATAACTATGCTGTCATGTTTTTATCTCATACTTAAGGTGCATACACACGTAAAGATTTTCTGTCCAACCATCCAACTAGTTGATTGGTTGGAATGAAAATCTGGTAAGGTATGAAAGCAAATGACAATCAGCAATTTGCTCCCAAACGCCGGAAAATGGACAAAAACATTTAACAAACATGTCTGAGGACCATTTTCATCTATTTTCTGGCATTTAGGAGCAAATTGCTGATCATCAGTTGCTCCCATACGTTAACAGATTTTCATTCCAACCAATGAACTAGTTGGATGGTTGGACAGATAATCTTTAAGTGCGTACCCAGTCTTACCGACATTCCCCAAATTTGTGGGAGGCACCTGTTTTATTGGGTAGCCCCCACTACCAGCATTGCCGGAAAAATCCTAGTGAAGTGGGCAGAGTGTGGACGGGATGTACTAAGAGCAGAAAAGTGGTAAAACCCACTAAAAATGCTGTTTACCTTCATTTTTCAAATGTACTAATGTAGCTTCGTCGCAGTGGGTAACACCATCTTTAGATGGCATTGCCCAATAGATGCCTCCGGGCTTTTTATTTGCATCCTTCCCAGCTCCCCACGCGGTGTGCATGTCCTTCTGTGCATACTCAGATGGATGCCAGAGGGACTTCTGGGTCAGAAACCCGGAAGTCCCTCTATCGCAAAGGACAGTTCTTACTGGGATAGCTGTCCGTTGTGATTTTCTAGGCACATACCAGCAAAGAGGTCAGTCCAATTCAGAATCATTGTATTAATGCTAGGGGTGTGCACCGGCCACTTTTCGTGTTTTGTGTTTTGGTTTTGGATCTGGATCTTTCTTCGTGTTTTGGATCTGGATTGGTTTTGCCAAAACCACCCTTCCGTGTTTTGGGTTCTGGGTTTTGTGTTTTGGATCTGTATTTTTTTTAAAAAAAGCATAAAAACAGCTAAAATCACAGAATTTGTTGGTTTCTCTGCTCCTATGCTATTATTAACCTCAATAACCTTAATTCCCACTCATTTCCAGTCTATTCTGAACACCTCACACCTCACAATAGTGTTTTTATGTCCAAAAGGTTGCACCGAGGTAGCTGGATGACTATGCTAAGCGACACGAGTGGGCGGCACAAACACGTGACCCATCTAGGAGTGACACTGCAGTGGCAGACAGGATGGCAGTTAGAAAAACTAGGCCCCAAACTGTACATAATGCAAAGAAAAAAAAGAAGTGCAAGATGGAATTGTCCTTGGGCCCTCCCACCCACCCTTATGTTGTATAAACAGGACATGCACACTTTAACAAATCAATCATTTCAGCGCCAGGGTCTGCCACACAACTGTGGCTGAAATGATTGGTTCGTTTGGGCCCCCACAAAACAAGCTGGCAATTAATGTGTCCCTGCACAAACTGGCTCTACGGAGGCAAGATGTCATCCTCATCCTCCTCATCCACCGATTCCTCACCCTCTTCAGTGTGTACATCCTCATCCTCACAAAGTATTAACTCGTCCCCACTTGAATCCACCACCACAGGTCCCTCTGTACCTTCTGGAGGCTGGTCTCCCTGGAAGAGCTGATAATTCATTTTGATGAACATCATCTTCTCCACATTCTGTGGAAGCAACCTCCTACGCCTTTCGCTGACAAGGTTCCCGGCTGCACTAAACACTCTTTCGGAGTACACACTGGAGGGGGGGCAACTCAGGTAAAATAGAGCCAGCTTGTACAGGGGCCTCCAAATTGCCTCTTTTTCCTGCCAGTACAGGTATGGACTGTCTGACATGCCTACTTGGATGCTGTCACCGATGTAATCCTCCACCATTCTGTCAATGGTGACAGTATCATATGCAGTGACAGTAGACATGTCAGAAATTGTTGCCAGGTCCTTCAGTCCGGACCAGATGTCCAAACTTGGTCCTGCCTGCCCTGCATCACCGCCAGCGGGTTGCTTAGGATACCTAAGTTTTTTCCTGGCAGCCCCAGTTGCGGGAGAAAATGAAGAAGGAGCCGTTGACGTGTCACGTTCCGCTTCAGCTGACAGTGTGTTCACCAGCAGGTCTTTGCACCTCTGCAGGCTTGTGTCAGCCGGAAAGAGAGACACCACATAGGCTTTAAACCTAGGATCAAGCACGGTGGCCAAAATGTAGTGGTCTGATTTCAACAGATTGACCACCCTGGAATCCTGGCAAAGCGAATGAAGGGCTTCATCCACAAGTCCCACATGCCGAGCGGAATCGCTCCGTCTTAGCTCCTCCTTCACTTTCTCCAGCTGCTTCTGCAAAAGCCTGATGAGGGGAATGACCTGACTCAAGCTGGCTGTGTCTGAACTGACTTCACGTGTGGCAAGTTCGAAGGGCTGGAGAACCTTGCACAACACGGAAATCATTCTCCACTGCGCTTGAGTCAGGTGCATACCCCCTCCTTTGCCTATGTCATAGGTGGATGTATAGGCTTGTATGGCCTTTTGCTGCTCCTCCATCCTCTGAAGCATATAGAGGGTTGAGTTCCACCGCGTCACAACCTCTTGCTTCAGGTGATGGCGGGGCAGGTTCAAGAGTGTTTGCTGGCGCTCCAGTCTTCGGCACGCAGTCGCTGAATGGCGAAAGTGGCCAGAAATTTTTCGGGCCACCCAAAGCGTCTCCTGCACGCCCCTGTCGCTTTTCAGAAAATTCTGCACCACCAAGTTTATTGTGTGAGCAAAACATGGGACGTGCTGGAATTTGCCCAGATGTAATGCCCGCACAATATTGGTGGCATTGTCAGATATCACAAATCCCCAGGAGAGTCTAAGTGGGGTAAGCCACTGGGCGATGATTTCCCTCAGTTTCTCTAAGAGGTTGTCGGCGGTGTGCCTCTTACTGAAACCGGTGATACACAGCGTAGCCTGCCTTGTAACGAGCTGGCGTTTCTGAGATGCTGCTACTGGTGACGCTGCTGCTGTTGCTGCGTAAGGTGATACATCTACCCAGTGGGCTGTCACAGTCATATAGTCCTTAGTCTGCCCTGTTCCACTTGTCCACATGTCCGTGGTTAAGTGGACATTGTGTACAACGGCATTTTTCAGGACACTGAGGACACTTTTTCTGACGTTTCTGTACAGTCTCGGTATCGCCTGCCTAGTGAAGTGGAATCTAGACGGGATTTGGAACCGGGGACACACTACCTCCATCAATTGTCTAAATCCCACTGCACTAATGGCGGATACCGGACGCACGTCTAACACCAACATAGCAGTCAAGGCCTCAGTTATACATTTTGCTTCAGGATGACTGCTGTCGTACTTCATCCTCCTCGCTAAGGACTGTTGGAGGGTCAATTGTTTAGTAAAAGTAGTGGTGTTCCTACTTCCTCTCTGGGATGATGAACGACTCCCAGCAGCAGCAACAGCAGCAGCGGCAGCAGTAGGCGTAGCAATGCAGGATCCTCCAGAGGAATCCCGGATAGGAGAGTCAGTCATGCCAGTGACATGGCCTGCAGGACTACTTCCGATCCTGACTAAGGAGGAAATTGATGAGGAGGGAGTTGACGGTGTGGTTTGCAGGCGCTTGGATACAACAGGACAACGGGATTTAGGTGTCCCTGGACTGCTTACGGTCTTAGCCAAAGTTTCTGAACTTGACAGTAACTTTTTATGAACGCGCTGCAGGTGCCGTATAAGGGAGGATGTTCCTAGGTGGTTGACGTCCCTACCCATACTTATTTCACCTTTACATATGGTACATATGGCAAGACAGTTGTTGTCCGGATTTGGATAGAAATATTGCCAGACCAAAGAGGTGGAATGTTTGGTCTTCTGCCCAGGCATGACCGTGATGGGCTTTTTCATCCCACGGACAACAACTGTCTCCCCCGGAGCCTGATTTAAACAAACCACATCACCATCAGAATCCTCCTCGCCAACTTCCTCCTCAGCGCCAGCTACACCAGTATCCTCATCCTGTTGTACTTCAACAGTGACATCTTCAATTTGCATATCAGCAAGTGGACTGTGGGTGCTCCTTTCAGCACTTGCAGGGGGCGTGCAAATGGTGGAAAGAGCCACCTCTTCCCGTCCAGTGCTGGGAAGGTCAGGCATCGCAACCACCACCACACTTGGACTCTCCTTGGGGATTTGTGATATCTTCTTAGAAAGCACAGTTCTTCGCTGTGCTTTTGCCAGCTTAACTCTTTTGATTTTTTTAGTGGGAGGAGGGCTTCCATCGTCATGTGAAGCTGAACCACTAGTCATGAACATACTAGGGATCGACCTTAGCCGTTCCTTGCCACTCCGTGTCGTAAATGGCATATTGGCAAGTATACGTTTCTCTTCAGCTGATTTAAATGTCTTATTCAAGGTCATTTTCCTGAACTTTGCCATTTGGGATTGTATGTGCCCTCTACTATGACATTGGGCATCGGCCTTGGCAGACGACGTTGATGGCATGTTATCGTCTATGTCATGACTAGTGGCAGCAGCTTCAGCACTAGGAGGAAGTGGTTCTTGATCTTTCTCTATTTTATTTTTATCGGAGAAAGTTTGGTCCTCCATTTATGTTATATCGATTTGATATATACGTGCGGCTAAACACAGAAAATAATTTTTTTTTTGGTTTGGACTGGAGTGTACTTTGGGGGTTACAGCACCCTTTAACGGTCAAGCCAGCCGGCCCTTATGACACAGGCGCACTCTTGGCACTACTTTGTTGATGCACGTGCGGCTACTGCGCACACAATTCACAAACACAGAAAATAATTTTTTTTTTGGTTTGGACTGGAGTGTACTTTCGGGGGTTACAGCACCCTTAACGGTCAAGCCAGCCGGCCCTTTACTTATGACACAGGCGCACGCTTGGCACTACTTTGTTGATGCACGTGCGGCTACTGCGCACACAATTCACAAACACAGAAAATAATTTTTTTTTTGGTTTGGACTGGAGTGTACTTTCGGGGGTTACAGCACCCTTAACGGTCAAGCCAGCCGGCCCTTTACTTATGACACAGGCGCACGCTTGGCACTACTTTGTTGATGCACGTGCGGCTACTGCGCACACAATTCACAAACACAGAAAATAATTTTTTTTTTGGTTTGGACTGGAGTGTACTTTCGGGGGTTACAGCACCCTTAACGGTCAAGCCAGCCGGCCCTTTACTTATGACACAGGCGCACGCTTGGCACTACTTTGTTGATGCACGTGCGGCTACTGCGCACACAATTCACAAACACAGAAAATAATTTTTTTTTTGGTTTGGACTGGAGTGTACTTTCGGGGGTTACAGCACCCTTAACGGTCAAGCCAGCCGGCCCTTTACTTATGACACAGGCGCACGCTTGGCACTACTTTGTTGATGCACGTGCGGCTACTGCGCACACAATTCACAAACACAGAAAATAATTTTTTTTTTGGTTTGGACTGGAGTTTACTTTCGGGGGTTACAGCACCCTTAACGGTCAAGCCAGCCGGCCCTTTACTTATGACACAGGCGCACGCTTGGCACTACTTTGTTGATGCACGTGCGGCTACTGCGCACACAATTCACAAACACAGAAAATAATTTTTTTTTTGGTTTGGACTGGAGTGTACTTTCGGGGGTTACAGCACCCTTAACGGTCAAGCCAGCCGGCCCTTTACTTATGACACAGGCGCACGCTTGGCACTACTTTGTTGATGCACGTGCGGCTACTGCGCACACAATTCACAAACACAGAAAATAATTTTTTTTTTGGTTTGGACTGGAGTGTACTTTCGGGGGTTACAGCACCCTTAACGGTCAAGCCAGCCGGCCCTTTACTTATGACACAGGCGCACGCTTGGCACTACTTTGTTGATGCACGTGCAGCTACTGCGCACACAATTCACAAACACAGAAAATAATTTTTTTTTTGGTTTGGACTGGAGTGTACTTTCGGGGGTTACAGCACCCTTAACGGTCAAGCCAGCCGGCCCTTTACTTATGACACAGGCGCACGCTTGGCACTACTTTGTTGATGCACGTGCGGCTACTGCGCACACAATTCACAAACACAGAAAATAATTTTTTTTTTGGTTTGGACTGGAGTGTACTTTCGGGGGTTACAGCACCCTTAACGGTCAAGCCAGCCGGCCCTTTACTTATGACACAGGCGCACGCTTGGCACTACTTTGTTGATGCACGTGCGGCTACTGCGCACACAATTCACAAACACAGAAAATATATTATTTTTTTAGCACTTGGGGGGAGCACCCCTGATGGACAGAGCACCCCCTGGACAACACTGCAGCACTCCTTTAGGACTGGGACACTGCACAGGACTTTGGAGTGGACACAGCCCCTATGGAGAACTGACTGCACAACACAGTCCAGCCAGCCCCTATGGACTTTGAAGTAGTGGACACAGCCCCTATTAACAACAGCAGCACAGCACAACACAGCCAGCCCCTATGGACTTTGAAGTAGTGGACAACAGCAGCACTACACTACACTACACAGCCCTAACTCCCACCCTCCCTCTTCACTGTCCACAGCCGAGTGAGAAAATGGCGCCGACGTGGGTACCTTATATAGGATCCAAAACCCGCGAGACTCGGAAGGCGGGATGATGACGTTTTGCCTCGATTTCAGATCCGAGTCAGGCGGGAAAAGTCGAGCCTGATTCGGATCGGACTCGGATCGGGGGGGCTCGGGGGGGTTCGGATTTCAGAAATCCGAACCCGCTCACCCCTAATTAATGCATGATTAAAAGATTATTTAAAGATACCAATCTTTTCACACCTCCAATTAAATACCTTCATTATCTCCTTATGGGCCTGATTCAGAGGTACACGCTGCACCCGCTGGTGCGTCTGATACTGTAGTCGTATCTGTGATAATATGCAAATGCTAGTATCAGCCTTGCCCTGGTGCACTAGCCTCCATCTGAATGTGCAAACCATGAAATGCCCACTTTCTGCATTTCTACACACTGTAATACCGTCACTGTGACCGGGTCTTTACCAAGGTGGGCCGTTCTGCCGCAGAGCGCTGTAAATTCATTCCCTGAGGTTCATGGGTGCAATGATGTTGTCTCTGATCAGGTGAGCATCAGTATCCTATATCAACTGTTTATGCATGTTCCCGGTGGAACGAGATAAGGTTCTTGGATACAGAAGGTTAATTAAGCCACACAAACCAGTATCTTGAAAAAAGATATAATTTATTACAACAGATAACAAGATATGGAAGAATAATAGTTACTTAGCTTCGGAATATAAGATGGTTACACGATCCAGGAGCCTCCTCTCAGAATAGAGCTGGAACGAACAATATCCTAGCCACCAGCTGCAGTCTCTGGTCCAGGCATAGGGCAGGCCACTGGAATCTCCTTTGTTCTTCGTTTATATAGTATCCTACTTGCATACCCAGCTAACTCTTACTAATATGGGCATAAACCTACTTCAAACTACTTTATTGGTTAACTACTGATAAGGACGTTCTAAAACTTAACTCAAGCGTACATCGCAGTAGACAACGCCTATGGCCTGTCTGCTTTCCACATTCCTATACCATTTCATGCCTGATACACTTCATGTCTGATACACACATAAGAACCATGAATAGAAATGGCTGTCAGTAGCCATTTTGCAATCCCAATACAATGCAAAGACGCAAAAAGAACAAATATAGTCTAACTGGTGCACTCTTAAGCAATAAAGAAAAAATTGAAAGAAAAAAAAATATATAGAAGTATTAATATTTAGCCTTTAATAATTATACAGTAAAAAGGTATTGTATGTATACTAATAAATACCCAGGGATCACGAACAACAAATAACAAGATATAGATAGATAATAAGTGTAATATTAATATATGGCGAAAATATTCTTCTCCCGGTTCCTTGGTATAATCTCAAAATGAAATAAATAAATGATAATACATCTATGAACCAGAATAAATACACCACCTACACTAAGTGCAGAGTATTTGGAATGATCTCATTAAATATCTTAGAGACCAATCAATGCAAATTAGAACAGCTGTACATCATATCTGAATCACAATGCTCATTATTGTCAATATTGCACTGTTAATTGGAATGAATACACACACATATAATTCATAACCACCTAGTAATTGTGATTGAAACTGGTATCATTGTTTATAAAGTTATACAGAGTGAATCTCCTAGCTTGCTTTTAATCCTATAATAGACAAGTCTGCAACACAATAATCCTTATAGATCACAAAATAAGTTATATATAGCACTCTTGAGTTAGGTTAAGTGATACTAAAAATATATACTGAGAATATAAATATCACAGGGCAAGGTCTATGAGTTGCAGATATAAAGAAATGAAAGAAAAGCCTGGGGATAAGCTATATATCACACTTTCCCTTGTCTATATGGATAGCGAACAAGGGATGAGAGAGGAGTGGGCAAGATCCCCAAGGAAACAACAGTTAAAGCGCTTCTGCTGTCCCCGCTCCTGACCGTGTCTCCCCTCTGTTACTGTTAAAGCATTGCAGAGGGAGAGTGTCAGCCCGGCTTGAATGAGAGAGCGCCGGAGTAAAAGGCAGAAAGGATACCTGTTAAACCATCGGTGGAATATGGAGCTGTAAATGAAGATTCTGGCTGAGCTGTTGAGGATTAAGCTGCCCGTCGCGTATGGCTGCGGGAAAACAGCTGTTCGTGGTGTGTCAGAGTAGGGCTGTTAGTGTTTAGACAGCCCGTCGGAAGGACACGCATTTTGCCTCTACAGGCTTGGTCACCTGATCGCAAGCTAGGAGATTCACTCTGTATAACTTTATAAACAATGATACCAGTTTCAATCACAATTACTAGGTGGTTATGAATTATATGTGTGTGTATTCGTTCCAATTAACAGTGCAATATTGACAATAATGAGCATTGTGATTCAGATATGATGTGCAGCTGTTCTAATTTTGCATTGATTGGTCTCTAAGATATGTAATGAGATCATTCCAAATACTCTGCACTTAGTGTAGGTGGTGTATTTATTCTGGTTCATAGATGTATTATCATTATTTATTTCATTTTGAGATTATACCAAGGAACCGGGAGAAGAATATTTTCGCCATATATTAATATTACACTTATTATCTATGTATATCTTTGTTATTTGTTGTTCGTGATCCCTGGGTATTTATTAGTATACATACAATACCTTTTTACTGTATAATTATTAAAGGTTAAATATTAATACTTCTATATATATTTTTTTCTTTCAATTTTTTCTTTATTGCTTAAGAGTGCACCAGTTAGACTATATTTGTTCTTTTTGCGTCTTTGCATAAACAGTTGATATTGTGCTTTCATAATTTTTGAGTTAAGACCGGAATGTTGGTTTTCAAACAATACTATTTGCTAGTAATAATGTTTCTGACTGTCTAGTGCAGATTCTACTCAAATTTTTCTTTATTAGAGCATCAGTATCCTGTCTACACCTGTCTCCTGTGCTCACATGACCACCTCATCCTATCCCTGACAATAGAGCCCTATTTAAGCCTCCACCTAATACTAGCACCTTGTCGGAACAATGTGGTTCTTTACCTTCCAGTGATCTCACTCTATAGTGAGTAAATACTACCTCCGATGCTTCGATGCACTGCATGAACCTGCGCTACTAGGAATCCGGTTCATGTCGTTCAACTCCAGCTACTTTGCTGTTACCTCTGGTCCCATTCTGGTTCAAGCATTCTGGTTTCACTCCAGGCTACGCTGCTGTTACCTCCAGTCCCATTCCAGTTCAAGTCTCCAGTTTCATTGGTTTCTGATGGACATCTTGAACTTAACATGGGGCTAGTTTAAGTGCTGATACTAGTGATGACGGTTGTGACAACAGGCGTAAGATGGGTGGCACAGGCTTCTGCTTGCAGATGCACGAAGCGCTGCATTAGACCTATGAATACTTGCATTAGCATAAGGCAATAAAACAGGCTCCAGCAGCTGCCTGCAATTAGAGCCACTTTGCGTGTGACTCAGAATCAGGACCTTAATGTTTACATTCCCCTCTATTAAACAAGTCATGATCGTATGCATTAGAAAGGAGACCTATATTGTTTCATGTGTTAATATAATTAGAAAGCAGTGTGCGCCTGTCTCTTCACTGTGCATACATGATGGGCACTAGGACCCAGAGTCTGCTGGGCGGTCCAAACTGCTACCTGATGTGCTACTACACATGTGACTGCAGCCATCTTGTTTTTACTTAGTACTTTTGTAGAAATGCATGGTGCGAGACAGTATTCTCCTGCTTAGCTCCCAGTATATACCTGCATTAAGATGTTCCAGCATCCTGCACCACTACCTGCAAGCAGCATACACTCTGGTGTTCCCTGCTAGGTTGTTTCAGCGGGCGCCATGCCCTGCTCAATTTCAAAACCTTAAAATGTGCCCTGTCCTTATGGAGGTGTCCCACTTATCACAGACTGACTCCAGCGTGCAAGTGGCACCCCACCTTCCGCTGTGCCTCTGCCTGTCCCTGCTGTCTCCCCCGCAGGTTGTTGTGTCCTGTTAAAGTTGGGGGGTGATCCAGTTGCACCTCACATGTGATTCTAGCTGCAGGGTGCCAGAAGCAAGGGCCATGGGGTAGTATTGGTGCTGCACATAGAGCCCTGCACTCTGTGTGGCAGCACTGTTTGCAAACCCCTGGTTACATACACTGGTAGATGACATCAGCAACATGCAATAAAAAGGTTATTACAATATTTGTATACTGGGTACATCCCAATTGTCCAATCATCTTTTATTATTGTGTCTTGCTATGCAAAACTAACCACCTGCCTGTCACTGTTCAGAAAGGCATAATGCATTTTCAGTACACTTCTGCGACTGTGACTCTGCAGGAACACAAGGGGAGTGCGTGGTGCGACTTAGATGCATGCATAGTAAGAAAAAAATTGCTCACCTGTGCCCGACATTGACATAGAGACTCAGAATCTGGTCCATATAGTCTGAGATGTTCTCTTGTGAGTGGCATAGGCCCTAAAAAGGTGAAAAAAAGAACAAACATTACAAGCTCCTAGGAGCAGGGTCCTCCTCCCCACTGTCTCACAGCCCTCTTCTCTAGCACTTCAATGATAGTAAAATATGTTTAAAACCTTTTTTTAATATTTAGGAAAGTCCATAATTGACATCAGGGTTCCGATAACATGCCTTGAACCCTGATGTCAATTATGGACTTTCCTAAATATTAAAAAAGGGTTTTAAACATCTTTTACTAATCCCCCTTTTTTTTTAACAGGTATTGCGTTACATTCATACATGTTTATTCACAAGCGCTCTTTATTTGTTACATATTGAAATTATTTTATTTGGAGCTGCTTTCAAAATAACATCCATAGCGCAGAATATATATTTTTTTATCACTTCAATGACAGCCTTCACCTTCCCAGCTGTATTGTGTATGGAGAATTGTGTTGCTAATTGTTACTTGTGCTCTGTTTGCGCTGCAGACCACTTGTGGCGCCCTATAAATAAAATATGATAATAATAATTACAATACACGTAATGTACAATGAACTATTCAAAACATAAGTGAAATCAGTTCTTGTACTTGGTATTTGCTCCTGACTATCAGTTACTGACCTGACTTGCCTTTTGATTACTCTGGTACTCTGATACCTTATTCCTGAGCCATTTTGGTGTATTATGTTTATTATCACTCCTAACTTGCCATGATCTATTACTAGATACTGCTTACTGGCATTATTCTGGCGCAGGTGATCTGTGGGCATTACAATGGCTTTTTTGTAGTGATAAGAACTAATATGCCCATTAGACCCTGCACCTTAGGTGACCCAGTGCTGCTAACTGCTAATTGTAAAGTGGCTCCACTACTGCTACCTGCACAGTTTTGAGTTTCACTTAATAGTATGAAGTACCCATAGAATGTATCTGGATTACCCCTGCGGGTAATTGTATCATACTGTAGGTGTGTACACTTAGGAGGGAATTCAAATAGCCGGTGTTTTTAGTTGCGGGGTATTTCCCGCTGCTAATTGATTTTCCCCCTTATTGTATTTTATCTGAATTTGTATCTGAAAGTCTGTTGAGGTGCATGCACAAATCTTTCCAAATGTTCAGCCCACCAGCTGGTTAATACTGTAGTAGTGGAATTTGTTGTAACAAGGTTAGGAACTGCTTTTGGTGTCAGATGTTTGTGACATTTAAGTTGGTGGGGTTGTGACGTTGCCTGGTCAAAGAAATTATCAGCAGATGTAAACTTTACTTCCAGCCTCTGCTGTTATTACTTACTGATTATGGATCTGTCCGAGTGCAGACAACAGTAGTTCCCCAATGGCCATGCTGTACTGACTATGCAAGCAGAAAATATGAAGAGCATACATGAAAAGAATAATACTATCTGTAGAACTGCATTTGTAAAGAGAAACAGACCCAACTCATTTGCTTGGGAGTAGTGGGTCTTTATCACAAATGCCTGATATACTACTTATTACATTTGTTATCATTAATTGTTAAACCTAATTGCAACATAATCTGCCTCTACCATCACGAATACAGCATCAACTTACTAACACTCTGTATCACATTAACTTCAACAGTGAATTTAGTCTACAGTATTCGTTTGCCCAAGTCTTTTGAATAAAAGATAACATTAAAAAATATTATAACTGCTACAGACATCTCTTCCATTTTCCAGACACAAAATTTTAATGATTATTATTGTTGCTAGCGGCTGACTCACTAAATCTTTTTTAATGTATTTATCTAATTAAAAATCTTTTTTTTTTTTTTTGTTCAAAGCACTCTGCTTACTAATTCACACAGCTCCCTGTACAGAAAGGGTTGGTCGGAGTTAACACCATAGCTGCTGGAAGTTATCTAATTCAGTTTTTAAGATTGCCTTGAAACCTTCCATGGGGGCTTATGTAATAGGGTGCAACTTGCAGCCATTGCAGGAACTCCGGCGAGTTTTCATGAATGTTTAAAGTGGTAATCATTTAAATGATCGCCGCTTTAAAAATAAGGGAAGTATGGGTTAATTGCATGTTATGCTCTGATAACTAACCCTAGCGATTTTTCTAACATGACGTGGTATTTGGCGACTTCCTTTTTGTTTACTTTTTTTTCTTTGCCAAAGTCTTCATGCATGATTTAATGTACCTAGATAAATTCAACTTTTCTCAAACATAATAAGCTTAGGCACGGAATAAATGACAAGTCTTTGTCCATAGTTCTTTTTAATGAGTTCCATAAGTCTTTCCACATTGTACAAATGTATAAGGTAGCTGTTAGCAGATATGCTATACAGTATAGAAGCATCAGAAAGTATAATCAAAAAGAAACTCTTTATTTCTGTACAAACAGTAACAAGCACATGCTGCTTTCAACATGGAGGTGGAAAGAAGAAACATCTTCTATAGCAAAGTCTGGATAAAGAACACCCCCTAGCTACCTTCTTTTTTTTAATCTAACTTTATCAACAGCTGTACACTGATGACATCTGCATGTACAGTATAATAAACATAGTTGAGAATAATGGTTGCAATATCAAAATGACACGTCTAACACCCCCACTCAACAACTGCTTCTCAAACCAGTCCCATCTTGGATCTAATGTCCTCAAACTTTGGTCTTAGGCAAAACATCTGCCAACATAGTTTCAGTCTCACAATATGTAAGCAGAATCACATCTTGTTCCACTAGATCACCAAGGTAATGATGCTTCACATCAACGTTTTTGGTTCCAGCATTTATCTTTTCACTGTTTGCAAGCGTAATACATCCTTAATTGTCCTCAAACAATACAGTCAGTTGACTACAAAATTCTGTTGTAGCTGACGTAACCAAATAACTTCTTGACAGATGTAGGCCACTGTAAGGTGCTGAAACCAGTGTTTGAGAATCAGGAGACAGCACGGTGAGTAATTCAAGTAATCGGTAGCCCACCTAAAATCTGCTAACTGATGCTGCAGGTTGATTATCAGAGCTGGTTCACTGGAGTCTAAGGGCCTGATTCAGAGCCGTTCGCTATTTGCTTTCGTTCGTTCAAAAACAAGGGGTGGCTATTCAAATGATCCGTTCGCAAATTGCAGTCTGTTCACACCTCTAAGTCTGAACGAGCGAGCAAAACATACGCTCGTTTATATGTTAAAAACGCCCCCTGGCCGCTCGCACCATACGTCATGTCCGCTATTTATTAGATTAATCGAGTACATCGACCAGCGTATGAACTGCTCGCTATTCTTGTGGTTGGTTTTTGCTACCACAATTTTGCGAACAGTTCTGGCTTAAAAATAACCCAGTGACGTGGTCAATGACGCTGCTGTTTTAAATATGCACACCCATAAAACGCCCGTTTTGACCTTTAAGCACGCCTGCGTTCTGATTTCCACTCCCCGTTTTCAAGCACCTTCCCCTGTTACCACCCACATACGCCTCATCCTGTCACTCAAATTATCAGGCATTCGCTATTTTGCGAGCACATGAATTTCGGCCGCACTGACTGGTTCGCGCATGCGTATAACGATCCGTACGCATGCGCAGATGTGCGAACATCGCTCGGAATGAGCGTACTGCCGCTAGCGAGTGGCTCTGAATGAGGGCCTAAATCCTCAAAGAGGAACTTAGATCCAGCACTCAGTCATCCCCAATAACCGGAATTAATGTTTTTAGCAGAGATTCAGCACAAACCACTCTAGGGGGTAATTTTACTAAGAATCGTGTCTGGTCAGAGATAAACATGATCAGCCTCACATGGACACAGGAGATATTTTCCAATCAAACATTCAGATTTACTAAGAATAGTGTTTAATTGAATCGTGTTTGATCATGTGCGAGTTCAGTTGTTTTGGACTGAACTGAATAGACCTGCATGTCTGCAGCCTGCTGACGAATGTGGCCACTCCTATGGGCAGTGGACTGAGTTGTTTGTGATCCTCAAGCCTCAGGAAGGCAGCTGCTTATGACCGTAGAGAAATACACAAAAGACAGGAGTTTGTGACTACAAAAATCTCTGCTTTATTGATGCAGCGGTTCCAATATTTATACATCTCAAGTTGCTATACAGTCTGCCCAAGGCATATGTTAAACTTTAAACCAATCATAAAGGCTTCTGCTTTTTATAAATAACAGTAAACTGTAATTTTGTGGTCACAATTTCCAAGAAGTTAAGCTAAAACATTTGAAAAATACCATATGTCCTTACAAGTATATCTGTGCAAATAAAAAGTATAGTGGTCGCTCACATCAGCTTAATGATATTGCACAGGTGCTTGTAAAGGGCGGGGTTTACACTGAACCACAGAAAAAAAGGGAGATTCCATCCAGCACACTGCAGCAATATAAGCAAAAATACTTGAATCCTAAATGATAATAGAAATTCAGAGGTATTAGTTACATACATTTGCAAATATATGATTAAGCGGCGGACCAGTGTCAATGCTCCTCTATATCGGTGTCCCTAACATTCAGGGGTTCACATCTGAGGTGCAGGGCACCCCAAAAGAATCCAGCCAAGGACCATCCCCAGGGCATCACACGAAAAAGGGAAAGAAGGTGATAGTGAAGTGCAAAGTATAGATGTGTAAAGATAATCAATAAGTGTTGATATAATAAGAAATAATTAAAATTACATAAATAATAAACAAACAAATAAAAAGGTGATGAAAAAGTATCTATGTGAATTAAGTGGTGATGCCCTGAAAAAGGCCCAGCCAGAGCAACTTCGGGGGGCCCACGCCCAAACGCTCACCTCAAAATAATTATTGCTACATAATAGTAGCACCCACTCTGGGTCATATAATTACAAATTAATGTACTGCATAATAACAGCACATGTATAAGCTGAGAGCTGACTCACCTAGGAGGTACCCCAGAAACCTCCAAATGGCACTATACAGAACCGCACATCCTCCCAATGCTGGCTCCCTTCATGCCTCTTAGAACTGCAATGTATATCTGTGCATCTGTGTGTTTTACTTGTCACATCTGCAAGTTTTAGACAAGATGGAGTCTGTTTGAACAAGATGGCTTCATCACTTTCACATGTCCCTCCTTTTTATTCAAATCTGACATACTTATTTCATCTAGCTTACCTAGCTCATGGTTCACCCCTATGTACTGACCCCTACTTCACACATCTTTTCACTTAATGTGTAGGATGCATGGGTTGATGAGTCCCTCAGTCCTTACAGTTCTGTGTCCTCTTTTCCATCCACATTCTTGTAAATGTTTTGTGTTGCCATGCATTGTTCACACAGATTTCTGCTGAGCAATGATTCTCTTGCCTTGCAGGTTATACAGAAGTTCTGGGTGTATTCATGTAGCAGGACCATAGCTGTCTTTGAGGTTTCTTCAGAGGCTTTAAACCTAGAACAACAATCAAGTGCATTTATTTTATTAGCCATACAACAAGTCTAACAACAAAATAAATGATTACTAGTAATGCTAATCCTTTGACTGTTAAAATGAGGATACCTGAAAACCATCTTCCTATCCCCTTAAACCAATTTGCCGGGTCCAACCATGAAACCCATCCATTACTATCAAGATCATACTCTGGATCATGTAACCACACACAAAATAATACCCTTCTAAGCTGTCCACATTTGATTATTTGATTAACATACCATAATATCTTTGTGGTATTTTGTACAGGGCAACCCTTTATCACGTATACCATGCTTTGGTCTTCCGAAGTGCATCATGTATAATTTTTTGTGTCATCCCATACACCTGAATGATTGAGATATTGTGCCCATTTAGTGTCACTAGTGTTGTACTTTATTAGTTGTTGATGTGCCTGTGCCCCATTGATATTGTGAATTAGTTGTCTAGCATAGAAGGTGACATTTACTTTAAAATGAATAGTTCCTAGCTTTAAGTTTGCATTTTTTGACCATACATTTTTAACACAATAATCAAAGCAAAGCATAAAATACAACTCCACAGGCCTCTGGCATGGGGCCTAAAAGCATATATCTATTAATTACTACTCCAACTCTCCTTGTGTGAAGCTCTTGCAGTATGATTCGTGTATCGACGTGTTTTTCTCTGCCACTTTACCGCTGTAGGAGTTGTCAGGAGAACCTGGTAAGGACCCTCATATCCGGGTTCAATGTGCCCCTGTTCCATGCAATTAAAACATAGGGCCTGATTCAGAACCACTCGCGAGCGGCTGTCCGCTCGCAAGTGGGTCGATGTTATGCACTGAGCATGCGCACGACGGAGGGAGCTCCGTCGTGCGCATGCGCCAGACGCGACGAGCGAAGGAAAGTCCTTCGCTCGTTGTGTCCGATCAAAGGGGGCGTGCTGTCAATGTTGATTGACAGCACGCCCCCTTTGGTGGGCGTGCCTCCCTGACGGGGGCGTTCCCACGGGAACGCCTCCCGTCAGAAGCCGGCCCACTGACATCACTAGTGATGTTAGTGGGAGTGATTTTGGCTCTGATAGAGCCAAAATCACTCCGGAGCTTGTGGTTGAAAACCTCAACCGCAGGCTCCGGCTCGCAATTTCGATGGTCGCGATGGTCTCGACCATCGTGGCCATCACAAAGCACGCTCGTATAGCCTGTGGGTGGTGACCCACAGCTATACGAGCGTCCAGGAGGACGCTCCATGAAAATGGAGCCCGGCCCTCATTCAGAGCGTGCGCTCTGCTCAGAGCGTACGGCTCTGAATCAGGGCCATAGTCCTTCATGCATTCCTCAGACCTTTTATAATACTGAGGTTGACCTTGGGCTTTGCGCTTACTCTTCGGTGGTTTA